>OX465261.1:11830937-14230937 GCA_949987775.1 Aproaerema taeniolella | reverse complement strand
AAGCATACTCGAGTCAAGATACATGGAGTCATGGAGGGCTACAATTTTCAGACGAGCAAGTGCTAAACTTGAATTTTCAATTCTAGTCAATAAATTTTGTTTAACTTGAAATTTGTGAAAACGCAACGAAAACGAAAATGCACTTTGTGCCCGCTTTTTGTATGAAAATGGTCGAATTTACGCAATTTTTTCAATCGAATCAAATCAAATCAAAGTCGTTTATTTGCAAGAAACATGGTAGTACAGCTGCTAATATAATAGTTATCCGTCATGCTCTGCCCTTTACTATGGCGTGCAAATATTTAATACATTAATTATATTATCTATTAAAAAATAATTATCATGTCCCAATAAAATAATAAAATTTAACAACCATTCACAATGTCATACACAAAAATAAAAATCAAAAAATGTCAAGAGTTGAATGAAAAAAAATGAAAAAACAATAAAACAATAATTGTCAAGCATAACATAAAATAACATTAATATAATTTGGTCATATAATTAAAATTACCATTACGATAGGTTAGTATCTATATTGAATATTATCCTCATTCAGAAATTCATTTATGTCATAATAGCATTTATCTGTAAAGAAATTTATCACTTTTTTCTTAAATATATGTTGCGGAAAGATCTTAAATGCATCTGGTAGTTTATTGTAAATTCTAACCGTCATGCCGTAGACATTACTCTGAAAGACTTTTAATCTTTGCAAACCAACAGTGAGAGTATGTTTATATTGTTGTCTTACTAGTCTGCCATCATGTCCAATATGTCCATCTTTAAACTTCTTAAACAGATGCAAATTTTTGTGAACAAAGATACATATTTCAGATATATACAAACTGGGAAGGGAAAGAATATGTTTACTGCGAAAAATAGGTTTGCAGCTGTCTAGTGGTGCCATACCAAATACTGCTCTCAGACATTTTTTCTGAGCTCTGAAAACCCGAATCGAGTCGGTAGAGTTTCCCCATATAATAATACCGTACCTCAGTCTAGATGATACCATCACGTGATATGCTGTGAGAGCAGCATCTTCAGATACTGTGAGTCTAAGTCTACTTAGGGCGAATACATATTTGTCTAGATTTGAACAGACACCATCAATGTGACATTTCCAGTTACAGTACTTGTCAATTGTTAGACCCAAAAATTTAGCTTCATCGACAATTTCAATATTTTTATTATTAAATTGTACATTAGGTTTACATGCCCGACTATTATATGTTTGAAATTCTAATATCTTAGTTTTGGAAATATTCATATTAAGACAGTTTTTGGTTAGCCAATCATTGATATTAGATAACGCTTGATTAGCTTTTGTTTCGAGAATATTTTTATTGTCACCTTGTATTACTAAAGTAGTGTCATCAGCGAATAGGATGCATGTTTCATTAATCATATGAAGATTTTTGTCATTTCCGTCACGTTTTCAAAAATTTCAAGTACCAAAAACAAAATGTATTAACTAGAATTGAAAATTCAGGTTTAAAACTTGCTCGTCTGAAAATTATAGCCCTCCATGTATCTCGAAAAAAAAAATGTTGATTTCCCATACAAAATGCGCTAAGTATATGCTGATGAAGTTTGTATGAAAACTCAAAATTTTTTTTTCGCATTTTAACCTATGTTCCTAGGGGAAGTTGTTCACTTTCATGGACTGATTCACCACCCGAGAGGTTGAAAGAGAGATACCTAAAGCCCTGTATAGCTTCTCAAACAGACCTCTTTTGTATGAAAAATCGTGCAATATCCCTAGACCGTGTTGATGTGTGTAGTTACCTTCGGCGTTGAATAGCGATGGCGAGTCTTTGTACTAGGAAAAACCCAGTGTTCGTCAGTCTCCGGCCAATTGCCCTGACAAATTAAAATTCAAAATAGCTTTATTTCAGGATGTCACTTAAAATAAGTAAAAGTTATTAAATACATAAAACATGTTCGTTCATTAAGGATGATACATACATACATACATACATACGCTCACGCCTATAATCCCTAACGGGGTAGGCAGAGCACCAGTGGTTCTAGAACCACTAGATGCCACGTTTGATACAAATTATGAGGGTTATCAGATGTTCGTAGCCCATTTCTTATGGGTTAGTTATATTAACAATTATAATTAGAATTTTAATGATTATATCAAGAGAGAGTTTGTATAAAAGAAAGTTTTATATTGAGTTTTTTTTTATTTAATGTTTTAATATTATTAATTTTATTATTTTTAACTTTTAGAATAAATATATTTATATTTTATTTATTTTTTGAAAGTAGATTAATTCCTACATTAATATTAATTATTGGTTGAGGTTATGGAACAATTTGTTTAATGGTAAGAGGTGGTCAGCCTTTCGCCTAAATAACAGAAAAATCCTTACGTCCCTATTACTGACTTTTTACAGTATGCGTGGGAAGAGTTGTAAGCTGGTATATTCCAAGTTTTTCTTTCTCTCAAAGTCCAGCGTGGAAGGTTAAAAAAATGAAAACCTCCTCCTCTTATTTCGAAACTGTTTAAAAGTGAGTCATATCCATACTATTCCTATCAGTTGTCGTCCATATCACTGATTTTAACTAATAAAAATATTATAGCACTTGTTTTTACTGATTCGAGCAATATTCCCAGAAACATGTATTAATTAACACGACTGCTTGACTGTACCTACAAGATAAGAAGAAAAAGAAGCTTGAATACCTAGTATATCAGATTCGTTATTAAGTTTTCTGTTTTTCAGGACATGATAAAACTATTAGGAGTGAATCGCAGCATACTAAGGATAGCATATTTGATTGATACTCTGATTATTTCTTCCATATACGCTATTTCTTTTACATTGATACTCCAGGTATGTTAAACCTTTTTGTTATTATTTCTATCTCTTCTACGGGAAATCACGACACAAAGGCCGGCCTATTTGGAACGGTTACGTGGGGATACAGAACCAACACACACATGCCCTTTGAGATACCATAATATGCTGGGATATGTACAGTTTACCTAGTGGATACTTTCTCTGCCTGCACTATTGAGGAGATACAGCCAAAGACAACACCCACTAAGTGCAAGGACTATTGCAGAAAAAGCACCGTGCACCGTGCTTTTCACCGTGTTTTGCACCGTGTGGTGATCGGTTGAGAATAACACCACCCCATCTCTTTCCGTGGGTGTCGTAAGAGGCGACTAAGGAAACTCAAATGAGACCTGCCTCCTAGTAATCCATCCTAGGTAACGTCACTTCATTTTTTTCTGAATCTGAGGTGTCGTCCTATGGTCTCATGCGGTGTGGTAGGCTCTGTAAAGGGCCGTCTGGTTCGCGACCACCCTCCTACCGAAGTCCGACGCCAAACATCTTGCTGTGTTCCGTCGGTGCGTGGGAGTACCAGTGCCTTTATAGGCATTTTCTGGGTTAACTCGCTCCATCGTCGACCTCATCTTTGACCTCATCTGGTCAAGATTGAGGTCAAGAGTTAACCCATCTTATAATAAAAAAGGTGGAAACTATACCGGGACTATGGGAGGGAATTTGCTGGACTGGTTACCTGAATGTTGATGTGATAACGGGACGCCTATCATATACAAAAGTCATAAAGTATAGTCAAAGAAGACGCCACCGCTAAATGGGCTCTCCAAAAAACGGCGCATGCCTAGCTAGCACCATCGGTGGGGGTGGCTAAGGGTGTCAAGAGGTGAGTCTGCGGGGCGTTAGACTTCGGTGGAACACCTAGTAGAGCCCAGCGTTATGACATTTTACATCCTTCGAGCGTATAGCTCTGGCGCTCCACTCTGGCTGGCTGGTTAAGGCAAGTCAAAGGGGGCTAGATGGAATTGTCCCCGGGAGATCTCGGCTATCGGTCATCGGTAAAAAGTCGGTAATCTTAACTAATTAACAAACTGAATTGTTAATTATTTAACAAATTAAAATAAAAATCGGTTAAGAGGATCGTCTCAGTGTTTTTTTCCCCATACAAACGGCGTCAATGGATTCCATCCCCTAAACGTCAACGGATCCTTGTGGAATTTTGGTATAGTATCAGGAACACAAAAAACTAGGTCCGCACGTTTTGATTTTTTTGATATTTTTAGTAATCAAGAAGATATTTGAGACTATCTTCTTGATTACTAAAAATATCAAAAAAATCAAAACACTCAAACTCAGCATTTTTCGCCAAAAAAATTCTCAACATTTAAGAGGTGACTGTTGAAAAACTAAGAACAATTTTGGAAAAAAGAAAACGTACCAACCTCGTTTATACGCTTACGAATCGAAGGAGGCTAAAAACGTACGATTTAATTAAGTTTTTGGGGTAGGAATTCACTGACGCCTAAACTCATAATTTTGGAAATAAAACTCGGTATTTCGCCGGAATGCTGCAATTGTCCCTTTCGCACAAGTCTGAGCGGGTGGTCGACATCGAGACAGCATGAAAAACATCTGAGACGCTAGTCCAAACTGAGACGCTCCTCTTAAGAACTTCGAATAATTTTAAAAATTGTTTGTTTATTACTCTTTTAAGCAGTGATAGCCCAGTTGGTAATGAGCCAGACTTGTAGTTGGGAGTTCGCGGGCTCAAAAGCTGGTGCGAGTCTGTACCACTAAATTCGACTTTTCGGATTTATCTACATTTCTAATTATCACTTGCTTAACGGTGAAGGAGAACATAGTGATGAAACCCGCCCGTCCAAGAAAATCCATTTTCGCAACACGAGCGGTACACCAACCTGCATTAGGCCAGGGTGGTGGACTATGGCCTAAATCCTCTTCGTGTTTCGAAGGGAGGCCCGTGCCCCTTGGTAGGGACGTGTATGGGCTGGTAAAAAAAAAACTCTTATTAACGATTATATCACATGTCCCATAAAGCTCAGTTTGTCTAACAAAATTTTCAATTTACTCTAGAAGGGGCATTCCGATGATGTCGGTGCATAAATTTACATAACTTGTATTGTTGCTATTTTTTTGTTTAAAAAGTAGCAGGTGATCACTAAACTGTATTCTTACACATAGTGCAGTTCGGAGCACCACCAGCGTCACTTAGAGGGGATAAAAAATAAAATAAAATTGGATCATTTGCGGTTTTATTTGGCTCAAAGAATTAAATTAAAATTTACTACAAATTCTGCTCAAATTGAGCACCCGAGCATATATAGATGCTCGACAACTATTACTACAACAGTCAAAGCCTCATCTCCTCCATCGTTGTGGTAAAGGCTGTATTAATTCTTTGTCAGAATTATTATTATTCTTCATTATTTCAATATCATAAACGAGTTCTTTCGTTCGCCACTAGACAAAAAATGTAGGGGCGTAAGGTCATCATTAATTAAAAAATATTAATAATCATTTATAATAAATAAAAATACCATGCCAAAATTAAGAATAATGTCGTAGTAAAAATGAATAAATGATGAAAAATAAATAAATTTAAAAGCAGGATTACTCTAATTGGACAATGAATCAAGACTAGCGCTTCAGATATTCTTATTCTACAGAAAATTACCTTTTTAACGATGTATCATTTATTTCAATTGGTGCCGTTACCAAGTTCCATACTAATATGCCCATCATCCTTTGGTGGTTAAAAACTTCGTCTCTAATGATTTCGACATTTCATTACAGTACACTCAAGAGCAAGTCAAGCTTGACACTTTGGACTTTGGCCCGGACCTGCATTGCATGGCGCGCAGTATAAATCAGAGCTCAGCTTGAACTGGTAGTGTAAAGCGTGACCTGCTCTTGACTGTACAAACTTTAGAAACTTATTTTTACAATTATCGAGTTTTTTTTTGACAGGTAACGCAGCAGCCAATTTTGAAACACTCAACTTCAATTCTTATTATCATAACTCTTATGCTGTACTTCCTAACTCTTACGGCTTTCACTTTTGTAACATCTACAATAACCGAAAGTAGTAAGCTTTTTTTTTGTTATTATTTAGAAACTAGCTTTTCGCCCGCGGCTCCGCCCGCGTTCACTACAGTTTATATCGTGACCAGCAGTGGGATAAAATGTAGCCTATGTCTTTCCCAACGTCTAATATATCTCTGTACCAAATTTCATGAAAATCGGTTCCGTAGTTTAGAGGCGTGAAAGCGTAACAAACAGACAGAGTTACTTTCGCATTTATAACATTGGTAGGGATTTCCCACTTTTTATTATAAAACATATGCAGGGTACAAGAGACGCCTTAGCAAAAAAATAAATGGTGGAATCTACCTATAACTTGCTAAAGGCCTTCAAAGTAGACACATATAAGTAATCTCCACAGTACACATAATAAGTAAGTTTGATGACAATTAATGTACGTTATTTATGTGGTATCGTTTATTTAACAAAATGCATAAAAACATACTCGACAGTCACGGATTATCATAAAAAAAGCCGATTTTCTTACTACGTTTCCGTGAGCCAGCCATACCGTCGTCCATTTTCTTGAAAATGACGTCTGTCTATTATTTTAGCAAATGGTAGCATACCGGAAACTGAGCCCTAATATTTCGTTCAAAAATTTAAAAAATATATTTCTATAGCCCGCGAAACAAAAATCTATACAGCGTTTTTTAATATGGGTTTTTAAAAGGCGCGTGGGCGGCAATTGAAAGTTAGTTGAAAAAAGTTCTGGGCTGGAGTAGCCATGTTTATTTGCGCGTGGGCGCCACGAGGATAATTGAGATGGTCTGATGAGGGGTCCGCTCTCGAGAATAGAAAATGAGCGTTGTCAGTTGGCACGTGCGCTTTTCCGAGTATTTCCGAAAAAAATGTATGACAAGTCTTTCACCGTACCAGAACGATATGAGAAGAGTTTTTACAAATCGGAACAGCAATTTTACAAATCATTTCGAGAACTAGTTTACAAAGCTTTTATTTTCTTATTGTCTCTCAGAACTCGGCAAACTTCATCCACCCTCCTACCGAAGTCCGACGCCAAACAGCTTGCTGTGTTCCGTCGGTGCGTGGGAGTACCAGTGCCTTTATAGGCATTTTCTGGGTTACCTCGCTCCATCGTTGACCTCATCTTTGACCTTATGGCCAAGATTGAGGTCAAGAGTTAACAACCCATCTTATAATAAAAAAAATTATAAGATCCCCTCAGCCATCAATTCGTCCCGATTCTGTGTAAATTCCACCCAGTCCTTTTTACAGCTAAGTCATCCTGCCATTTTTTATCTTTATCTGGGTCTGCCTCTTCGACGTCCTTAAGTTTAACTTATGTATTTTTTCAGATTTATTTGCTGACAGCTTAGCTATTTTGCTTTACTCAATATTTTTCGAAGTGAATTATCTCTGGTATAGCAAAGCTAAGGATTATGAAAAGGTGTTCATATTTTTACTACCTCATGCGCCTGTCTTCGTGTTTTGGGATGAGGTTATTAGCTTAGAAAACCGAGGTACTTAAGTGCTGTTTTTTTAGACATTACTAGAAGATGTCCGGGACTTAGTTCCCATGAGAATTTCGTAAAATTCTTCCATACTACTTGCCTACGGTGAAAATGGAACATTTATGCTAAATTTCAGCTTTCTATATTTAAGGGTCTTGCTCAACGGTGAAGGAAAACATCGTTATTTAGGCCATAGTCCACCACGTTTGGCCAGCGTGGTGGACTATGGCCTAAATCCTTTCGTGTTTCGAAGGGAGGCCCGTACCCCTCGGTGGGGAGTATATGGGCTGCTAAGGAGAAGATATTTAAGGGTTTGGACTGGGCGTTGATGAATCAGTGAGTCAGGACCCTGCATGTTTATGTATTACTAAGATTACTAGCTTTCCGCTCGGGACTTCGTCCCGTAAGAATTTGGGAAAACTATGTAGTCTGTGTGTTAATCCAGTGTGTCAGCTACCTCCATACTAATTTTACTAAAATTGGTCTAGCTGTTTGAGCGTGAAAGAATAACAAACATCCATACATACAAACTAACGCGTTTATAATATTAGTAAAGTTAAGGATTAAGGCAAAAATGACGCAAATGAGACTGCCTCCGTGTAATCAATCTCAGGCGACGACACTTAATTTTTTTCTGAATCTGAGGTGTCGTCCTATGGTCTCATGCGGTGTGGTAGGTTCTGTAAAGTGCCGTCTGGTTCGCGACCACTCTCCTACCGAAGTCCGACGCCAAACAGCTTGCTGTGTTCCGTCGGTGCGTCGGAGTACCAGTGCCTTCATAGGCATTTTCTGGGTTAACTCGCTCCATCGTCGACCACATCTTTGACCTTTATGGTCAAGATTGAGGTCAATAGTTAACCCATCTTATGATGTGATGTGAGTTCCAGCTCTTTCTTTCTCTTTTGCAAGTAAGATTGTCCAAGGGTAGTCCAAGTTCCTTCAAAATTACTTGTACCTTTGAATTGGTTGTTAACTTTTTTTCGTAGGCGAAGGAGTACGGTTTTCTACCTTATTTAAAAGTGATTCGAATCAAATTCCCCTAGGAGTAACGTGGTTAGCTTTTTGGTGCCAGCTTACACTTACCTTGATGGTCAGCTGGTATTTCGACATGGTGAAGCCGGGACGCTTTGGGGTGGCCTATCGATGGTACTTCTTATTTAAAGTAAGTAGATCTTACTATATATAAGGGAGAGCTCATCAAAAAACTTAAACCCTGAATTCAGATCATCATTCTGACTAATTTTCAGGATATTTTTCATTTTTTCTCGTATAAAATTAATCAATTTATCAGAATACACAACATTTTGCAATAGAAAACAATAAAATCTGCATAAAACACGAAAACCAGCAATGCAAACCGCATTCTGACAGCGGCGCGGCGCTGGCGCGAGGGCCACACGCACGGGGCGTGGTTTCTCGGAACTCGGTAAATAACGAAATAGTACATTGTTACTTTAGGGGTGAAAGTAACTTATTTAGGCCCCGACACGAGGTTTGGCGATCGAGTCTTAAACCCGAGGTAAACACTGTGCTTTTCATTAAAAATACAAGTAAAGTAAAAATAATAACATGAATAAGCTCATCTCTATGCAGAAGTATAAACAAAAGTCTACACTCGAAAAAACAAATGAAGATCGTATTTTTAACCGTGTGGTGATCGGTTGAGAATAACACCACCCCACCTCTTTCCGTGGGTGTCGTAAGAGGCGACTAAGGAAACACAAATGAGACCTGCCTCCTAGTAATTCATCCCAGGCAACGACAATTTTTTTTTTCTGAATCTGAAGTGTCGTCCTATGGCCTCATGTGGTGCGGTAGGCTCTGTAAAGGGCCGTCTGGTTCGCGACCAACGTCCTACCGAAGCCCGACGTCAAACAGGTTGCTGTGTTCCGTCGGTGCATGGGAGTATCAGTGCTTTTACAGGCATTTTCTGGGTTAACTCGCTCCATCGTCGACCTCATCTTTGATCTTATGGACAAGATTGAGGTCAAGAGTTGACCCATCTTATAATAAAACAAAAAAAAAGTATTGCCTCTTTCCCGCCTATTTTGTTTCTTTTTCTGTGGCCGGCCAGCTATTCGACCATTATTTTTCATTTTCGTAATTGAAAAAATGGTAAATATTTTGACCAAATCTATGTTAAATAGCTAAAAGTAAATTGTAATAAAGTCATTTATAAAAATGTATTCTCTAATAAATACTTAACTTTTTGTTATTTCAATTTAACATTGCATTTGCACTGTAATTGAGTGACTGTATGTATAGAAAGTTGGAACGTGTATTTTTTGTTTAATAATTTGATAGCTGTCAGTTGAAAACGATTCTCCCTAGGGTTGAAAAGTATTACTTTCTACTCGCTCCTCAAGCGACTTTTATCTTGGAAGTATCATCGATCTGAAAATTCATTGTATCAACCCTGTCTGGAATTACCGCACAAAAGTCATTTCGTATTTTCTTTGGTACTTTGATACTGGCAGAATCATTGTCATCAGATGATGGATTGCTATTAAAATAAAGAAGTCAAGTCAAGACTTAAGACCTACTTTCAGAGTATGAGTAATGAAACTTAACTTGACGTTTCTAGAAAAAAAATTTGCTTGTAGCTAATCATAGTTATGGGTAGATTCTACCATTTAAGTATTTGCTTAGCTGTTCCTTACATCCTATATTATAATCTTATAGCTTGGACTTTGGTGGTGTAAAATAGTATACAGTCCTAGCGATTTGATGGGTATGTATTTTCTCAATAATAGGTTTTTACCTATGAAATTACATTAAAAAAAAAGATACAAAACAAAAAAAAAAAGAAAAAAAAGAAA
This sequence comes from Aproaerema taeniolella, assembly GCA_949987775.1. Lineage (NCBI taxonomy): Eukaryota > Metazoa > Arthropoda > Insecta > Lepidoptera > Gelechiidae > Aproaerema > Aproaerema taeniolella. Next base: position 14,220,743 of record OX465261.1, on the reverse strand, counting down.
AATTATATAAAAAAAATTCTCAATTGTTTTAAACTGATTTCTTCATGCAGACATTTGAGGAATTTTGTCGGGAATGTGAAATCTAAATTTAACAAAAATGTATGGGAAGGTTTGGACAATAATTAGCTAATAAAGGCCTGACTTAGGTCACGGAAAGAACAAATTGTAAAAAAAGTTAAGGAAAAAATAAATTAATTTAACTACGTTACGAAAACTGAAAAGAAAGAACAAGTAGGTAAGTCCAGAAGTTGAGACTTTTATTGTTGAATAACATAACGATTATAACAATCGGAACCAATTATTAGGAAGTCGGATTTTTCTTTTCAGTTTTTATTACGCAGTCGGGTTTTTATTTTTTAAATTAATTAATTTTATTTTACACTTTTTAGTTAGGGTCAGATATTTATATTTGTTTATTTATTTTCTCATTAGCTGTATATATTATATCTCACTTGCGTAAAAATTTAACAATTTCGAATTAAAAGCCTATCTTTAAGTGAGAATCGTTACTAACCAACTTTAAATCGTTATAGATCCTAATACGCCAGTCATATTTAACACGAGAAATGTTTAAACAAACAAACTAACGGCTAATTCTGATTTTAATATATGTTGTTAGGACCACTACCAGTATCGTATATCCAAGTTTGCAGCTTTGAAAGACCTGTGCTAACTTTGCAGCACTCGAAAAACCGCGAAATCTTCGCACTTTTTTAATATTCTCAATATATATCCTAAAGAATGCGATTAAAATAAAAATTTATACGTTTTTAAAGTAGAACAAAATTGCGAGAACCAGCTCTGTACTAGCTGAGAAAGTAAAAAAAAATAAAAAAAAAATCCAAAAAAAGAAAAATTAAAATTAAAAACCTGATAAGACCAGGTGGCTGCCAAATCTCAAAGGAACAATATATTCGTTTCACGCAATGTTTTAAACAAAAAAAAGTGTAAAATTTCGCGATTTCCCTAGTAATTTACCCGAAATCTCAGGAAATTAGCACAGGTCTTTCGAAGCTGCAAACTTGGATATATGATACTGGTAGTGGTCCTCATAACATAAAATAAAAAATTCAGAACTAGCCGTTTATTTGTTAGATTAATATTCGATACGACTGGCGTATAAACGGTGATTCTGTTTGAAAAACGATTTGAAAAACCTAAAAATGATTTTTTTATACCTATTCAACGAAACCCCACTTGAACTAGGTCATCGATTTTCTTTTTTTTCTTTTTTACATAAATAAAATAAGCACTCTAAAATAAAACTCCAGCGCATGTTACGTTGGAATGCCAAAGCGTGGAATCACAATGGGTACAGATCCTGCATAACCCAGGATCCCTGTCAGAAGCTATGAGTCTTGTGTACTTCTAGGAGGACATTGGTTAACTGGAATTGTCAGCCAAAAACATGTCAGGCACAATTGCAATCTATAGGCTAAGAGTAGAAAACAGCCGGCCAACATAGCGTAAAATAACAGTGAACTTTTATTTTTTTCAGAAAAAATTCTGGTCAAAACATAGGCTTACTTTAGTTAAAGCAGAGTCAGGTCTGACAAAAAATGAGTCGTCTCTTGATTTATATTTTGAAAAAGAACCTGAAAACGCCGAAGTTATTATCAGATTAGTCAATATCACTAAGGTACAACATTATAACGATTTTTGATGTTGGATGACATTTCTACACTTAATAAAGTGAGTAATTCTATTCTTTTTAATTCTACGCTATAAGTTTTTAACCTACTTCAAGCCAGTACCTACATAATTTTCCTACAAATAAAAAGGAAACAGTAAAGACAGTTTTAAACAAATAGGGGGAGGTTCTCAATTCCAATGTTTATTTATTTTTTAACGACAAAAAATTGGGGTGCTATAGAGGGCATTGAAACAATCTGGCATTTCGACCCGCCAGCGCCGTATTTTTTTTTCGAAATCGCATCGAACGATACAAGTGTTATATATGGGTAGAGGATATGTAGATGAACAAAAAAAGTCAAATAGTATGGTACCCTAAAGTTTCACGTTACCGAGATTTGGAGGTAAAGATCGACATATGAGTACAATGACAAAAAATAAAAATAGACTTATTACGTGTCTATTGGTGTCAGATTGTATCTGTCACCGTAAAATTGTCAAATCCTTAAGTAATTTGACTTAGTAAGATTATAAACTCTCGGTACTTTATTGTTCGAGCACCACCGGTCCCCAAATTCAACGGGAGTCTCCGCATCTTCGCCCCAGGCGTAGATTGTGGTCAATAGCGAACCCATTATCCATTTAAAAAACCCTAAAAAATAAAGGTGCCTAAAACCCGAGAAAGTCGAATATACAGACGGTTCCACAATAGATCCTCCGAATAAAGACCAGTAGTTGCGTGTGTCTTGTTTCAGGAATTCGAAGGGTTCAAACAACCGTACATGTTGGCTTTGGACAATGTCAACTTGCAGATTTACCAAGGAGAGATCACTATTATCGTTGGAATCCATGGCTCTGGGAAATCTGCCTTAACTAGTATAATTGCTGGTATGATCTTTTTAACCGTTTAAAGAAAAGAGAAGTTTCTCAATGAGGGCCTTTCTCAAACGATATTTTTCATTCATAGATAGCTGGCACTGCAACAATACTTAAGTGTCACTGTCAAAAAAAAATACCACAGCTACCTTATTTCTATGTATAAGACCAAAGCTTTCATATCATATTCAAACTATAGCGCGAGGTTTGAATTTGGCGCATTATTCTTTGTTTTTATTTTATTTGTGTGTTTGATAGCGAAACTAATATAACGGTAATGGACATTGTTCAGTAATATTCGTTAACTTGAAATGAATCCGTAAATTCATTCATTCTGTCTATCTTTCGTTCGTTTTCGTTCATTATCGTTATTCATAAATTATCGCTCTCTTTTGTAGCAACTCTCATGTGCGACACATCTCATGCAACCGAAGTTTCTTTTATTTTCCCTTTTTCGATAGTTTTTAAATATTTTCGCGTTGTAAATGATCCCATTATTACAGTAAATAATTAATTAATTACTGTCTTGGTGTTTTGGAGGGATGGTCGTGGTGGGCCGGTAAATTAGCAGTATTTTGATAGCTTTAAATGTAAATTTACTGGATTAATTCGATACTGTTTCTGTGCGGGTGGACTACCAGCATCACATATTATGTTTAAAATTCTTCTCATGTAAGTGACTATTTGTTTATGTCTTAAATGAGAATAAAGTATTTTTAAACCTAAGTGCAATCACTGACTGCAGCTGGAGGGCGCCGCAGTTTCGTCATACGGACAGGTCCACAGGTAACCCTGGAGAATGTGGTAAGTCTGATCAGCTCATAGGTTCCCTTGGGCCCTGCCCTGTCTGTTGCTGGTGCAAGGAAGAAGCCACACAAGCTCCGGTGAGTTTTTAGTTGTGATTAACCCTTTTAGCGCCAAGAGTTTTCGTCAAAAACTCCCACCAAATTATTATTTTTTAATGTCGTGGCGTATGACGAACGCTTGGTGAACGATATTAAAGTAAAAAAATATTTTTTTTGTCTGATATATCAGACTTTGGCAGTGAAAAGGTTAATGACTGCACTAATTTTCAATTTTTATCGTGTTCTCGTAAAACTACAGTCTACTTGCTTTTCATTTCAAATTTTCCCATATTTTTCACCCTTTTCGCAATATTTTTTTGTCATTCATTCGGTCTTTCGTGCTAAAATTTCGATTTTTATCGTAATTTTACCTCATATTTCGAAAATCATTGAATTTAAAGTTAAAATAAAGCTACTATCTTGGTGACTTCATTGCCGCCAACATAACTTATGACATTTTTTATCTTTGGAAGCTTCGGTTAGCAACCGTGTTGTTCTCACTTTCGTTTTGTCGAAAATTTGTAGATATGCCATCTGGTTAAACTGAGATTTCGTCGTGGCATCATCTCAAGGATTTGGATCTTGCGGATCCTGATTTTAATAAGTCAGGATCGTTTGACATGCTGGTTAATGTTAATGTTTTCGCTTCAGCGTTGCAACCGGGTCTGATCAAGGGTGAAGCAGGTCAGCCCATCGCAGTTCCCACAGTTTTCGGGTGGATTGTAATGGGTGAATGTGCCACAAATAATTCTCGTTCACACAGCTCTTGTGTCGCTTATAAGAGTTGTTTTTTCTTTTCATGTCCTTCCCTAGACAAGAATATCAGACGATTTTGGGAATGGGCTATGTACGACATTTTAAAAATATTTTTAATTTCGTTTAATTTTTTATTTAACATAAAGGAATAAGGTCCCGTTTCCTAAAAAAAAATATATAAAAAATCTATCTTTTGAAATAAAAATATAATAATTAAAAGTTTCTCAGTAGGGTAAACTAATCATAAATACGGCATTATACAATCGTGCCTTTGCCAAGCTGTCATGTCAATAAAAAAAAACATAACCTATTTCATTTTGTATTTGGTTGTTTATTTTTGAGTTTTATTTTTGCTTTTGGTTAATTTTTTCTGAAGTCTTTTACTGCTACCGCATACCGGATTACGATTTAACTTTGCACGGACTTGTAGTGCTAGATTTTGACTGATTTTCTCACGACTACACCTTATTCGTACCGGACTCCGAGAACTGCTTCAACGATAGTGCTTAATACTCTTCGGATTTGTGGAATAACACTAATAACGACAGCGCAGCAGGCTTTGCTACTCAACATGGCATCTGACGAGTTACAGCGGTGGAGAGAACCAAAAAATGTTTTATACCTCTTTGTTCAAACACTGACATTAACTCACCAGATTTGACGTTTGTTACCATTCCAAAGGAATTGAAAGAAAGTTGGTGTAAAATGGTTGACAGGAATTGTCCCAAACGTCTACTTTTTTGCTGTGAGGATCATTTAAACGTAAGTACATTGAAACGTATCTCTAGTTAGTCTGTGATTGAAACTTAAATGTTGAACTTAAACTCAAAAACGCAACGGTATAGGTTATATGTCAACCAACTGTCAATCTTTTTTTTTTACTTTGGCAAAGGAGTTAATCTGTAGAATGCTGTAATAGGCAACAAATCGTAACCAAAATTTTAAAAATTAATTATTTTTATATCTATGATCAAAATTATTTGATATATTTTTTATTTGAATAAAGGACCTTAAACCTGCTTAAAATAAAAAAAACAAATTATTTTAAAAATCTTGCACATAGCCCATTGGAAAATGTCGACTCGCCCAAATCTGCTGTCTTGTCTAAAGAAGAGATCTTGTCGGAAAGCCATATGGAGGCTTGCTCTTACCGTAACCCTGATGATAGGATGGTTGTACCATTAGCTTTCGTTGATCACCAGGACGAGCCACGGTTTTCAAATTCTCGGGAGATTGCTCTGCGGCGTCTTCACAATTTAGAGAGGAAGTTTAAATTAAACCCTCAATTTCGTCAAGCTTATATCAAGTTTATGGACAAGGAGTGTGGTCATATGGAAAAGGTTGAGGCCCCTTCTTTAAGTGTTGGCAACTTTTATTACATTCCGCACCAAAGTGTGCTGCTGCTTGGTTTACGCACCGTCTTTGACACTAGTGCTAAGGATGCAGATGGTAAGTCCCTGAATGGAACTTTGCTACCGGGTCCAAAGTTACAAAATTCATTGTTTGATCTACTGATTCGGTTCAGGTGGCATTCTATCGTTTTCACCGGGGATATTAAACAAATGGAATTTCTGGTTAGGCCCCAAGATTGCGATTATCCGCGCATCCTGTGGCGTCCGTCAACCGATGAATCTGTGCAAGACTTTCGTTTGCTCACGGTTACCTACGGTGTGTCCTGTGCTCCGTATTAAGCACTCTGGTGTATCTCCAAGTTAGCAAAGGAGTCTTCTGCTTCTGCTCCTCTCGGAGCTGCAGTCTTGGCCAGAAATTTGATGCAACTCTTGTGGATGTCAGGTGTCGACTAAAATGAAGAAACTCCTGATTTTATCGCCTAGGAGTGGCTCAAATTCAAATTATAACTTTCGTAGTTAAACACTCTCGCCATTCCCCGTCGGATGATTGAATCCTTCGTGAATCTTTAGTTCCACGGCTTTTGTGACGCCTCTGAGCAAGGATATTGTGCAGTTGTCTACTGCCGAGTGATTCGTGAAAACCAAGAAGTAGTCGTGCTGTGCAAAATCAAGGTTGCACCACTGCGCAAGGTATCGATTCGTCGCTTAGAGCTGTTAGCGGCTGTTTTACTGGCAGATCTCATTTCGTCAATTTCCTCTGCTTTAACAGATTTCCATCAGATTGGTCAGGTCATTGCTTGGTCCGATTCCACGGTCGCCTTGGCTTGGATTAAATCTTGTCCATCTCGTTGGAAAACTTTTGTTGCCAATCTGGTCGCGATGATTCAAGAGAAGATTGCACCCGATCGTTGGCGCCATGTTCCCACGGGAGACAATCCAGCGGATCACGGATCTCGGGGTTTGCTTAGATAGATAGATAACAGCTTTATTCACTCCAATAACACACATCAAAACACATAAACAAAGCAATAAGAAAAAGTTAAAAAATAAAAACCAAATTAAAAATGGTAAGAATCAGTCGACACTGAGTGTCACAGGAGTGAAGAGGCGCTGACTCAGCATTTTTTGCAGACAAAGACTACAGCGCTAATCTTCCGTCAGGACCTAGATGTAGTTTTAGCAAGACTGGCAGTGAAGGTGAAAATTTGAAATAGAAGAGAGGTGATGAGGTGCTTCCCGCTTATTTACTCCGGTGTGAATCATGGTGGGCAGGGCCAACTTGGTTGCTGCTCTCAGAGAATGAGTGGCCTTCAAGCTTTCATGTTCAAATCGATCGCGTGGCTCTAGATGAGCAAAAGGTTTTAACTCTCGTTACAGCAACTCTGAACTTTGATTTCATTGACCAAATTCTCTCTCGCTTTTCGTCCTTTTGTCGCATCGTCAACATTTTGTTGTATGCATTCGTTTTCTTCATAACTTTAAGAATCCTTTGAGGAACGTTTCTGAAACTGCTCTATCGTCTTATGAAACAAATTTCGGCATACATTTTCTCGTTAGGCACGTGCAAGAGCGTGTCTTCGCGATGGAAATCGAATGCATTCGAAAGAGATCCTCGAATTAACTTACCAACTCTATCCGTAAACTTTGCCTTTTCTTAGATAAGGAGGGTCTCTATTGAGGTTGGGCGGTCGCCTCTCTCATAGTCACATGGACTACGAGAAGAATCATCCCTTGCTGTTACCTCGTGATTACAGGCTGACTTCGTTGATCATCGAAGAATATCATCGCAGGTTCTTGGCTTCTTGCATCCTGGTCCGCAAACGTTACAGAATCTTCTGATACAGGAGTTTTGGATTCTATCTTCTAAACGTGTAATCAGATCGGTGATGTCTTCATGTGTTTAGAGTTTTCGCACCAATCCGAAGGTGACACCGCCACCTCTCATGGGTGATTTACCATCCTATCGTATCAGTAAGTTGAAACCTTTTTCATCGTCCGCCGTCGACTACGCTGGACTCTTCGATATCGTTCTCGGTCACGCTAGAGGCAGCAAAACCTATAAAGGTTATGTGTGTGTTTTCATGTGCACAGCCACAAAGGCGGTACATTTAGAGCTCGCATCAAGCTCTCGTCTGAGGCATATTTGGCCGCCCTCAGGCGTTTTGTTTCGCGTCGAGGTCGTCGCTCGCAATTGGTTCTGACCAAGGTAGATATTTCGTTGGGGCTAGTAATGACTGAAGCATCAAAAGCGGAACAGATCGAATTTATCTTTAATCCAACAGGCAGTCCGCATTTCTCGGGACTTGTGTTAAGTCTGTGAAGACTCATCTGTCGCGTGTGGTTGGTTTGCAGCATCTAACTTTCGAGGAATTCTACACGCTCTTGACTCAAATTGAGGCATTGCTCAATTCTCGGCCCCTTTCACCTTTAAGTTCGGATCCCAACGACTTCTCGGTATTGACTCCTGGTCACTTCCTGACTCAGGAACCTTTGACTTTTCTGCCCGAGCTCGACTTGATTGGTGAGAAATAGGTTAGGATTTTTGGAGAAAGTGGCATCTTGAATACATCCACACAATCCACACCCTTAAACAACACCATAAATGGTCCAAAACCTTTCCAAATCTTGACGTGAGTTCGATGGTTCTTATCGTTAATGAGAATTGTAGTCCATTAAAATGGAATTTAGGTAGAGTCGTCCAGCTACACCCTGGTGCTGACGATAAATGTCGAGTGGTTACTGTTCGTACCGCCGTACAAAGCGACCCTTCACGAGCCGAGATCTGATTTGCTCCGAAAAGTGCAAAATCCGGCTGGCTGAACCATGTTTTTTTGATTTTTTTGGCGAAAGTATACCGTCACAAACGATGAAAGATTGCTTGTTTGTCGTCGTATAAGACTTGCTGTCGACCTGAATATGCGAGATCTCTCCAGGCGACATGTCTCAGCTGTTCTGACCTACATCAATTTTCGCCGTTTCAAATAGGAGAATTGGCAATGGAATTGAACCATACAGCCATAATACTTATTAGAATCACTAAATTAAATAAAAAATGACCCTTTACTTTGGGTAAGCGCCATCTATCGACACTTGGAGACGTATCGTGAAAATGCCTCATTCGATGTTTGTTTTCCTCAGAACTCATCTATTGGGTGTCTTCAAATTGCTGAATGAGCCTTTTAAATACAACGTTCTTAATAAATAAAAAATTCCAGCCCGTATACGTTCCCATCGAGGTGCACGGGCCTCCCTTCGAAATACGAAGGGGATTTAGGCCATATTTCACCACGCTGGCCTAACTTGGGTTGGTGGACTGTTCGTCTTTCGAAAACGAATTTTCTTATTTAGTAGTACAGACCCGCGCCAGGATTTGAACGCGCAACTTTCCGGCTACAAGTCTGGCTTATTACCAACTGGCCAATCACAGCTCGTTTAATAAATACCCAATAAAAAAATCTAAAATTAAATTCAAAAGTGAAATAGTCCCTCTATTAATCAGTTGCAGGGTTTTTATCTTTAAAGTCTTGATATAATTAACGTAACATGCTTGACATATTTGAAATAAATGTGAGCATTAATCTAAACTTTTATTAATTTTTCTTTTCATTTCGTATTTATGAAACAAGCTGTATAAAAAAAGATAGTTGGGTCGTTTGTAGAACAAGTAGCGAAATATAAAAAAAAATCCCATCAAAATCATAAATGTGAAATGAGAGCCAAGTTCAATATTATGGTATATGCCTTGGTTTTTGACTTCAACGGCAAAAGAAGTGATATCTAAATAGGTGCCAAGTTTAATGGTCAGTCCTGATTTTTTTTTTTAACAACATAAAATATTTTATAACATCTTTAAATATTATTTCTTCTTATAACTTAGGATAATACAACGTGTTTCAAAAAAATCCAAAAAAATTGATAATTCAAAATTAATTAAAATTTAGCTTGTTGCGCAGCTCTATTACAAATATGACAAGTATGTCATATTAATTATATGAAACTTTCATTTTGAAAGATGCCAAACCGTGCATCTGATTACTTGAGTTGCGACTATTTCACTTTTAAAATTTTTTTTTTTGTTTTTTTTTGAAACATCTTGTATATTGAAGCCTGACATCTTGTATATTGGTTTGACTTGGCTTGTTCTCATATACGAATCTAGATACATATTTTCATTATACTTGGGATTGAAATATGAAAAAAAATATATACTTGCCCAATTTGAACTGATCTTATTTTTAGGACTGCATGGACCGTCACAGGGATCAGTTTATATTAACAATTATGACATCAAGGCCCGTCTTAAATTGATTAAAAAATCCTTAGGGTACTGTCCTAGTACTATAATGCTGTTTGGCTACCTTACGGTCAGAGAAAATGTACAATTCTTTGAATGGGTAAGTTGCAAATAATAAAAATAAATCTTTATTTCGGAAAAACTTTAAGTAGACATAGTCTAAGGGAAGGTTTAGCAAAGACTTAAACCCTGAAAGACCATTCATAATCATTCTGAATGATCAGGAAAAGTTTTTAATTTTTTTTCATGGTTTTTAATATTTTCTGCTTTCAAATTTAAATATTAATTTGTATAAATTGCATTTTTAATTGGGTCAAAACCAGAGGAAAACGCGCGAGGCGCGGTATTAGCGCCAAAGTTAGTAAATAACGTAAGTAAAGAACAAAGTAAGTAAATAACTCGTAGCCCAGTGGCACCCGCTGATCTCAACCGGTCAGTGGGGTTAGGCCACGTATACAGAGGCAGGGAACCTGACGGGTGACCAAAAGTGGCAATTTATCACGAGCGTTTCCGTGCTTCGGAGGGCACGTTAAGCTGTCGGTCACAGCTGTTGTCGATTGATTACAGTCGTTAAAACCAAGTCAGAGACCATTTGGTGGTTTCAAAACTCTGACACCAGGGTTGGACAAGTTCGCCACACACTTTACTATAGATTATTTTTTTCTACAGTTACGTGACAATAAAAATGCGACGCGTGCTACCACAGAGACTGTGTTAAATTTTCTTAAATTGACGAAGCACTGTAATACGTATGTTTCGCATCTTTCACTCGGATTGAAAAAATGCACGCAGGTTTAAGTTTTTGTTATTATGATTATTATTACAAACTTACCTTTCCACCCAGAACTTCGTTCCTTTGTTCGGGAAAATTATGTAGCTTATGTTTTAATCCAGGATGTCAGCTACCTTGATACCAAATTTTATCAAAATTAGTCCAGGTGTTTCACCGTGAAGAAGTAACAAACATACACTTATACATACATGCACTTCACCTTTATAATATTAGTAAGGATACATAATAAAACGGGCAAGTGCGTGTCGGACTCGCGCACAAAGGGTTCCGTACCGTACCATTACCTATAAAACCGGCCAAGTGCGAGTCGGACTCTATAAAAACATCACGTTTGTTGTATGGGAGCCCTCTTAAATATTTAATTTATTCAACTTTTTAGTATTTGTTTTTATAGCAGCAACCGAAATACATTATCTGTGAAAATTTTAACAGTCTAACTATCACAGTTCCTGAGATACAGCCTTAAACGAGCAAAAAAAATCACGTTTTTTGTATGGGAGCCCCCTTAAATATTTATTTTATTCTGGTTTTTAGTATTTGTTGTATTAGAACCAATAAAAATAAATCATCTGTGAAAATTTCAACTGTCTAACTATCACGGTTTATGAGATGCAGCCTCGAACAGACTTTCTATAAAAACGAGCAAAAAAATCACTTTTTTTGTATGTGAGCCCCTTAAATATTTATTTTATTCTGGTTTTTAGTATTTGTTGTTATAGGGCTCATAGAAATAATTCATCTGCGAAAGTTTCAACTGTCTAACTATTACAGCCTGGTGACAGACGGACGAACGGACGGACAGCGAAGCCTTAGTAATAGGGTCTCGTTTTTTTCCTTTGGGTACGAAACCCTAAAAATACAGGGTCCTGACTCACTCACTGATTCATCAACGCCCAGTACGGTGGTCTAACAGCCGTTAGACCACCGCTTACGAGTTCGACCCGTTAGACCACCGCTTACGAGTCCGACCCGTTAGACCACAGCTTACGAGTCCGACCCGTTAGAACACCGCTTACGAGTCCGACCCGTTAGAACACCGCTTACGAGTCCGACCCGTTAGACCACCGCTTACGAGTCCGACCCGTTAGACCACAGCTTACGAGTCCGACCCGTTAGAACACCGCTTACGAGTCCGACCCGTTAGACCACCGCTTACGAGTCCGACCCGTTAGACCACAGCTTACGAGTCCGACCCGTTAGAACACCGCTTACGAGTCCGACCCGTTAGACCACAGCTTACGAGTCCGACCCGTTAGACCACCGCTTACGAGTCCGACCCGTTAGACCACAGCTTACGAGTCCGACCCGTTAGAACACCGCTTACGAGTCCGACCCGTTAGACCACAGCTTACGAGTCCGACCCGTTAGAACACCGCTTACGAGTCCGACCCGTTAGACCACAGCTTACGAGTCCGACCCGTTAGAACACCGCTTACGAGTCCGACCCGTTAGACCACAGCTTACGAGTCCGACCCGTTAGAACACCGCTTACGAGTCCGACCCGTTAGACCACCGCTTACGAGTCCGACCCGTTAGACCACCGACTAGTAAGCGCGAGGTACCGAGTTCGATTTCTAGTGCCACCATGTACTAATGACTCATTTTCTGAGTTATGTATACTAACCGATGCTCTTACGGTGAGGAAAACATCGTGAGGAAATCTGCACATTCAGGACTGAATGTGTAACCATAAACCAATACGGTCTAGTTACCCTGTGGCAGTCGCTCCACTGTAATGAATTGACCTGCCAAACCCTGGATCATGGTCAAGCGTACCCCAGATGAGAAACGGGACTAAGCGCTAGGAAGAAGAAGGAGATCTTGGGTGGTTTTAAATTTAAATAAGTGAATCAGCCCACGAAACTGAACAACTCACCTCAAGGACCATAGGTCGAAACATGACAAAAAAAGTCGGATTTATTTCAGAATTTCATATAACTTCCTGATAGCTCAGTCGGTAATGAGCCAGTCTTGTAATCGGAAGGTTACGGGCTCAAATTCTGGTGTGGGCCTGTACCACTAAATTCGTCTTTTCAGATTTATGTACGGGTTTCTAATTACCACTTGCTCAACGGTGAAGGAAAACATCGTGATGAAATCCGTCCGTCCAAGAAAATTCATTTTCGAAAGACGAGCGTCCACCAACCCGCATTGGGCCAGCACGGTGGACTATGGCCTAAATACCCTTCGCGTTTCGAAGGGAGGCCCGTGCCCCTCGATGAGGACATATATGGGCTGATAATATACTCGTTTATATAATTCTAAAAAGTTGTTCAGCTTCATGGGGAGATTCACCCCCTAAACTTATGCTAGCTAATTTAAAACCATTCCAAGAGACATGTAGTTTCATAGTATATTTATTGAAAAACTAAAAATAATAATTACAAATCACTTACATTTTCTCTTCTTGCTTCTTTCAATTTGTAATTTTAGTTGGCGTGCACTTTAGTCGGTGACCCTGATATTTTGATTTTGGATGAACCCACAGCTGATGTGGAAACTGAAATGAGACATTTGCTTTGGGATTTATTACTGGTAAGTTGTCAACCGTGGTATTTTAGGGTCATTATTTAAAACTGCTAAGGAATTTTGGGTAGTAATGACTTTCCTAGCTTTATTAAACTATCAACTTAGAAAAAAAGTTAAATGTGATTTTATCCAATAAGCAATTATATTAAATTTTTTGTTAAAATGATGAAATTTGGGTATTTTCGTAAAAATCTTAAATTAACGAAATCTCGAAAACTATTAACTTTCGGCCATACATAAGGTGGGTTAAATTTTTTGCATTTTGGCTGCCTTATCGCGTCCTGCCAAGAATACATCGAGTTCCCGTTAACCCTGTATATTCGTGTTATTTATATATATTTATGCACCAGCTACTACTTCTTACCTTACTGCTGTCCTTTTTTTTTGTTTTACGTGGAGAAAAACCTGCGATCCAGGTACCCAGCCCCCGGGGGAGGAACTGGGTCATATGGGATTTCTTCCCACTAAAACACTCCACGGTGACCAACCTCGATGCTCTTCGGCAGGCTTCGAGATCTCTGAGGAACGCTTCGATGCCCGCCTAGCATCTCACCCGAGGGGCAGCTCCCGGGGCAAGAGGTTAATACCACATGCCCCAACACTACCCTGGTGCGCAGTGACATGGTGGTCACGCCGTGTTACCGCCCATCTTCAGGTCGATTTTAAGACACAGCAGCCCCCGCTGGTGACGCCCCGAGTCCCCCTTTAGTCGCCTTTTACGTCAGGCGGGGAGACCGAAGCTATATTCTAATTCGTAGCTACACGGTGAACCTTACTGCTGTCCTACCTTAAGGTTGCCTGGAAGAAATTGCTACCTAGCAATAAGGCCACCTTTTTGTACACAATGTTTTATGTTCTGTTAATGGTGCTGTATGTATCTGTATACAAAAAAGTATATTGTATTGTAAAGGTTTCTTTATTTGATATTGGCGGCTTAGCCATTGTCTATTTAATACTCTGACGTTGGCAAAATCACGAAAATCGTGGTCACCATCTAATTAAGAATTGGATTGAACTGAAAGACCTGCAAGCGACAAGTAATTTACTTACCAACAATGCCATTTTTAGGTTGTAATTCATCACTTTTTCCCTGCCTGCCGCCTCTGTCAACTTGATAAGTCTACCTACCATCACCTGCGTAGTAATACAGCTAGTGCTATGACGCGATATGGCAACCACAGCGTATGTGATGCTTCTTCTTTCGTGTCAGTGGCATAAGTCATATTTTTTGGTCCAATATTTAGCCACATCAACAGCACTGTCAGTAGTGGCCATAAGTTTTTTTAAAGATAGAGATGGAGTGGTGTATTCTCAATCGATCACCACACGCCTTCCCGAGTGTAGGTGTTTGGGCATGCTGAGAATGAAGTCGAATGAGCCATGGTTTGCACATGGAAACCACACTCGCTCAGGAGACCAGAGCCTTATGCCGTGTGGTGATCGGTTGAGAATAACACCACCCCATTAAGAAAACACAAATGAGACCTGCCTCCTATTAATCCATCTTAGGCAACAACACCTCAGTTTGTTTTGAATCTGAGGTGTCGTCCTATGGTCTCATGAGGTGTGGTAGGCTCTGTAAAGGTCCATCTGGTTCGCAACCACCCTCTTACCGAAATCCGACGCCAAACAATGCCTTAATTGTCATTTTCTGGGTTAACTCGCTCCATTGTACACCTCATCTATGACCTTGGTCAAGATTGAGGTCAAGAGTTAACCTGTCTTATAATAATAATAATAAAAAAGCCATGAGTGAAACCCCACCTGAACCGGTTTTCTTCGCCACACCCGTCTTGGGTGCGGAGTCTATTCAAAGACTTCCAAGTCGACCAGATCGTGTCCCGGCGGGCTCTCCTTGAGCGGAATAAACGGCGTGTGCGACGATGGTTGTTTTTTGCTCCAAAGATCGGTTTTGGCCTTAATCGCGTCCTCGTTGATAGGATTTGTTGATAAGATTCGTTTATAGGATTCGTTAATAGAATGTGTGATGCTGCTGTGTAGCTTCTGCCAGTTCGTCTTAGTGCGCACAATCAGCACATTCCCGTAAGTCATACCCTGCGCCTCATGTATGGCAAGGATGCGTGATCTGTAGCCCGATCCATATTCCTGGTTGTGTAGGGATTTCTTTTCTTTCTACCTATCTATGCTCAAGGTACGGAGGGCCGCAACTCAGGTTACCACATGCGTGCACTTGTGCTGTTGTGATAAGAGCGGTTTTGCAATGAAAACAATGACTTGATGCGCTCTGGGTTCGGTTGATCTGCGCACTCGCAAATCTTTCAAGAATATCGCCCTTTTTTACAAATAAACCTGAAATACACCCTAAAATGCACAGAGATTCCAAAGTTCTTTTTGTTTTTTAACCCCCGACAAAAAAGGGGGGTGTTATTAGTTTGACGTGTGTGTCTGTGTTTTTGTATATCTGTGTGTCTGTGTATCCGTGTGTCTGTCTGTCTGTGGCATCGTTACTTCTAAACATCTAAACGAATGGACCAAATTCGATTTGGTTTTTCTTGTTTTCTTGTTTTCTTGTCACACGGGTGTGCAGATATCGCGCGAGGGTTGAAAAACTGACGTAATCGGGAAGGTTCTTAGCTATATTTAAACAAAATTGGTTCAACCGTTTAAAAGTTATGAGTAATTAAATGTCGACGGTGATACAATTTTAAATTTTAAAGTTATTTCTTATATTGTCTTGTTTCAGACGCTTCGAAAAGAAAAAACAATTTTAATGACTACATCATCGTTAGAAGAGGCAGACGCTTTAGCAGACAGAATAGCTCTTATCAACCGTGGCAGAATCAAATGTTATGGGTCTCCTGCTTTTTTGAAAGCCGCCGTTGGTAAGTATTTAACCTTCGACAAAAAAGAGGGATGTTCACAGACCTATATCGAGATCTTAGATCATACACTCTATAGACAGAGTACTTATGACGTCACAGCACTTTTGAAAGAGATGCAAACATGTGAGTTCCTACAAAATAGTAAGAGATAGGTTGCTTTAACGCCATCTCTTTCTGCGTAACCCATTTTTTGATGTCACGAATTTCGATTCGTGACAAACAAAGCGTTTGATCTGCAGCTTCTGTCAGTCATTACGGTTTTTAAGGTTTTGTGCATAAAGTTTATTCGTTTTTGTGGTGAATTTGTGAGAAAAGAGACTCCATTAGTTAGTTGTTGTACAGCTTTTGTACAGTGAAGTATGTATGGTTGGGTGCAGGGAAGGGGTAAACTATTGCTATCTAAAAGGGGCACGCTCCTGGCTCCATCTGTAGAGTTTATCTACCTTGCGTGTAAAAAGTGTGATCCACAGTCACAGTTTTGTCCGACTTAAGTCAGTCCGCTTGAGACCTATGCCGTAAATGATAATCGATTTTAACTGGATTTACATCATTATTGAATCTTTTCCGCGCGGTTTTGATTTTCCATCACTAAATCTCGCTCGTGACGTCATCTTAAGTACGAAAAATTTGATACGCTGGGTTCGCATACAGTTTGAAGCGCTCTCTTTTCGTCTATCTCGATATAGGTCTGTAGGGGTGTTATAAGTTTGACGTGCGTGTCTGGGTGTCTGTTTGTCTTTCTGTGGCATCGTAGCTCCTAAACGAATGGACCGATTTAATTGGGTTTGTTTTGTTTGAAAGCAGACGTAATCGAGATTGATCAAAATTGTTTTAGTAATTTAAAAGTTTTTAGCTATTGAATGTCAGTGGTGATACAATATTTTCTTTAATTTTAGAACAGTCTTCACCAATAAAACTATACGTTTGCTGAATAAAATAAAAAACATTCCCGTATTCTTAGTAAGCAAAAAGTAACGGGGTAGGTAGAGGTTTATGTGGTGCTAGAACCACTTGAATCCACATTTAACATACGCACTACTTTATTAGGGACCATCCATAAATTACGTCACACGTTAAGGGGAGGGGAGGGGGTCGACAAAGTGTGACATTGTGCGACAAGGAGGTGGGAGGGGTCATAAGTTTCGTGACGTCACATTTCAAAATATGTTATGAGTATCAAAACGCGTTAATTATTAACGACAAACTTAACTTCCTCAGTCCTAAGCACTCTTTTAACGTTTTTACTCTGGTTGAGACAATGAGTTTTGAGTTCCCAAAAAAAAACAACACTATTAAGTACTGCTTTTATTTTAAAAATACAAAAAATGGAAAATATGTGACGTCACGCTAGGGAGGGGGGAGTCTTACAAATGTGACCAGCTGTGACAAGGAGGGGGAAGGGGTCAAAAAATCATGAAATTCGTGTGACGTAATTTATGGATGGTCCCTTACGTAGTTATATTGGACTACTATAGTGACAGGTTGTCAGCTTTTTTCATACGATACATAAAACTCCCCGGGTCCTACTTGATATACAACGTTTTTCAAAATAACTTTAAAGAATACCAAAATTAATTTAAAACGTGAAATAAATTTATTAATTTAAGTAAATGCGCACCTGTATTTCAAGTACGTCGTGTCTTGTTTATTATCTATACTAATATTATAAAGAGGAAAGATTAGTTTGTTTGTTCGCATGGAATAGGCTCCGAAACTACTGGACCGATTTGAAAAACTCTTTCACCATTAGAATCCTACATTATCCGTGATGGACATAGGGTACATGATTTTCCCGAATTCCCACGGAAACAAAGTCCCGGGCGGAATGCTAGTTTATTATAAACTTTCATTTTGAAATAAGTCAAACCTTTTGAATTTAATTATGGTTTTTGTTTTCAAGTTTTTTTAGAAAACATCTTGTATACTTTCCTTCTTTAACGTATTGATCAAGTACGTGGTTTTTTATATTTTTTATTATAAGATGGGTTAACTGTTGACCTCAATCTTGACCATAAGGTCAAAGATGAGGTCGACGATGGAGCGAGTTAACCCAGAAAAAAAACCGAAATTTTTGCTGAAGATGCAAAAATAAACGTTGTCTATGTCTATGTCTATGTCTATGCCTATAAAGGCACTGGTACTCCCACGCACCGACGGAACACAGCAAGCTGTTTGGCGTCGGACTTCGGTAGGAGGGTGGTCGCGAACCAGACGGCCCTTTACAGAGCCTACCACACCGCATGAGACCATAGGACGACATCTCAGATTCAGAAAAAAATGAAGTGTCGTTGCCTGGGATGGATTACTAGGAGGCAGGTCTCATTTGTGTTTCCTTAGTCGCCTCTTACGACACCCACGGAAAGAGATGAGGTGGTGTTATTCTCAACCGATCACCACACAGTTTAAACGCATAAACGTGGTGAACTTGACTAAGCCTGGTGTCTTGAGTTTTCATACCACAAAAAAGGGCTCGTAGTCCAGTGGCGCTCACTGATCTGAACCGATCACTGAGGTTAAGCAACGTATACAGGGACAGGGAACCTAATGGTTGACCAAAGTGGCAATTTATTACGAGCGTTTCCGTGCTTCGGAGGGCACGTCAAGCTTTCTGCCCCGCCTTTTTCCGATTCATTACAGTCGTAAAAACCAAGACAGAAGCCATTTGGCGGTTTGAAAACTCTAACACCAGCGTTAGTCAAGTTCGTCACATACTTGACTATACCTACACGATAAGAAGAAGAATACCACCAAATGGCCTCAAATTTAATTTATGCATTTCAATTTAATCGGAATCATCCTACAGGTGCCAAAGTTAAAATTGACTTAACTGTTAATAAAGATGAGAAAGTGAAACATCCCTCGGAACAAATTGACCGCTTGATTCGGGATCAATCTGTAGTACCTGAAATTGATACTTCGCAAATTGGAACAAGTAACAATGAGACCAGAATGAGTGTTACTCTGACTTCTGAAGACAGCAAAGCTACTTCAAAGGTTTTCGAAGTTCTGGACACGAAGCGCTCTGAGCTTGGAATATTAGCGATGGAAGTTGGTGTAGTCTTACAGCAGGTTTTTTTCAAGTACGTATGCAAAGGCAGTTTTAATAAAATATGTTAAAACTGTTATTTTTTCTTACAAATCGAAGATTTAGCAAGCTCAACCAGAAGCCTAAAATTCGGTGGCTAGCCCAATCGGCTTAGAATTCAAATCGGATTTAATTCCTACAAACGGTTTTATTGTTTTAATAGCTTCATTTGTTGCCAAATAAGACTATCCTAAGTTTTCTCCCTCGGCGGAGGTGTGCGTAAGTGGTGGGGGGTAAAAATGTACCCCAGAAGCGATATTTTTGCGATTTTTTGGTTATATCTCGTAAAGGACTTACAATATCGAAAACAATCTTTCATAAAAGTTGGAGGGCAATTAATCCTGCACAGGGTAAGACCAGATTCATATTTTTTGGACTACCCGTTCTCATGCTTTAGCTCATCAAAGTTGGATAAAGGGTCAAGTGGGCTAAGCGAACAAGAGTGGCCCCCTAACGACGGATTTGGTCATTCTTTCAGGTGGTATACTGGCAGGCCCTAAGAAAACTCTATGCTTAATATCATTCCTCGATCTTCTTTTGTTTTCGAGTTATTTAGGGTAATGTCGAAAAATTAGGGTATTACTGAAAGTGTCATATTTTCTAAACTATTCAAGTTAGATTAACCAAGCAAAATTATTTTTAATAATAATAAAATAGACTAAACTTTGATGAGCTAAAGCATGAGAACGGGTAGTCCAAAAAATATGAATCTGGTCTTGTCCTACGCAGGTTTCAATGCCCTCCAACTTTTATGAAGGACAGTTTTCGATATTGTAAGTCCTTTACGAGATATAACCGAAAAATCGCAAAAATATCGCTTTTTGGATACATTTTTACCCCTCACCACTTATGCACACCTCCGCCGAGGGGGAAAACCTAGGATAGTCTTATTTGGCAACAAATGAAGCTATTAAAACAATAAAATCTCTTGTAGGATTTACATCCGATTTGAATTTTTTGTTGGTTTTATTCTATTGACCTAGGTATCCTAGTTGGTAATGAGCCAGGCTTGTTATCGGAAGGTTGTGGGTTCAAATCTTAGTGCGGGCCTGTACCACTAAATTCGTCTTTTCGAATTTACGTACGGATTTCTCATTAATTTTCAATTGCTCATCGGTGAAGGAAAAGATCGTGATGAAACCCGCAAGACTCTGAAAGTTCGTTTTCGAAAGGTGCGCGGTTCATCAATCCACATTGGGCCAGCGAGAGTGGTGGAATATGGTGAGACCTTAATCCCTTTCGTGTTTCACAGGGAGTCTCGTGCCCCTCGGTGGGAACGACGTATATGGGCTGTTAAAAAAAAGGAGATTAGGAGAGGAGATTTAAGAGATTAGGACTTAGGTTTTTTTTGAGGAGATTAGGTTTGTATGAGTTGATTCGGATTGTATGGTGATGCACGTTCCACCAGCAGGCATTGGGCCAACCTGGGTGTAATATGCAGGGCTTGAAAACGGTTAAGGTATAACGGTATGGTACAGGCATAAAATTTCAATACCGTATCAATTTAACGGTAGAGTCAAAACGGTTAGGAATTACGGTTATGCTACCGTTTTATACCGATACCTCAACCGATATCTTTATAATTTTACAATAGTATTATACCTTTATTTTTATCGCTACCGTAACCGAAATCATTTCGGTATACCGAAAAAACGCCAGCGCGATGTTGCCGGCAGCGGTGGGGTGTAAAGAAAACCTTTATTTATTAATTTATGTACCACAAAAAATAACGGTACCGTTACTTAGCGGTACCAAATAATTTCGCTACCGAAATTTTTAGCTACCGGAAAATAACGGTACCGTTATTTACGGGTACCTAAAATTTAAAGGTATGACGTCATACCGCTAACCGTTTTAACCGATATTTTTTCGGTTATTCAAGCTCTGGTAGTATGGCCTAAACCCCCTTCATTGTTTCAAAGGGAGGCCTTTGGTAAAATATGTATATGAGCTAACGACGAGCTTTGAAATAATTCTTCGTATTATTAGTCATCTGTGGATAATAACAGGAAAAGTAACCTTTAAAAACATAATTTTAGATCTATCTGCCTCAGAAAAGCTAAAAAATGCAGTTTTCCTAATGTATGTAGTTTATACTTTGTGTTGTTGCTTCTTGATGGAACTCCATATTATTATCAATGAAAGACATGATTTTCACACTAGTTCCACTTGTTTATTAAAAATGTCTATGCGACCGGTTTCGTTTACATCATCTTCAGGCGTATCTTAGTTTAAACAAAGTTTTATGTTTCATTGGTAAGATGTCCAAATATTTTATTAACTTTTTTAGATTAATACAAGAAGAAGAAGACTTGGATTTTTTGTATAACTATGAGGATATAAATGGTAAGTAATTATTCCTTTAAATATCAAAAATATTGGAGATTTTCAATTCTGATAATTGAATGGGGAAGGTGACATTTTTTTTGATATTTTATATAATAATTTAAGGTCTAAGGTTTAACAAACAACAGTCAGATTTATTTCATTTTATTTAGTATTTTCTTATAATTTTCTAAAATTCAGTATCACGCCTTTTCGCATTTTAACGCCTTATTGTGAAATTTTCCTTTTCCTGAACAATAAAGAATAAATAAACTGTCGTTTGACGTTTCTTTGGTTTTTTTATTTGTAACATTAGTCCTTTCCGGGAAAGGCAAAGGAAAATATGTCCATACAGCCAAGTTACGTTATTAAAGAGACGTCAGATTTATTTTTTATGTTCAGGCTCAAAACAAAACCTCATAAAGGACGAGAGGTTGGCCGTTTCTACTCCTTGCTGCGATAATTTCCTAGATTGTTGATGGGCTAGTTCCTTGCGTAAGATAAAGCAGATTGACACTTTTTTTCAAGTCGCGCTATATGTAGACCAAAATCTAGTAATAATAATATTAACACCGCTTACTCAAAATGGCCACCTTTTTGAGGAGGAGACCGTAGCTATATTCTATACGGGGTTCAAAATTTAGTTCATACTAAATTTTATCAAAATTGGTCCAGCCGTATGAACGCGAAAGAGTGACAAACATCTGTACATCCTTACAAACTTAGGATAATTACTTAATACACTTCCTGCAGTTACCCAGATCAAAAAAATGGAGGCGTGGGAGCTGTGGTGGCAACGTATTGGTATTTTAATGCGTCGGGCGCTGCGTTTCTCCGTATACGATTCTCATCTATTTGTTATTTTGGTACGTATTCTTAATTTGTTTGTTTTTCAGCCTCAGTAGATTCGTAATCGCCTCTAGCTGGACTGTATGATCGTAATCGCCATGCTATATGTCGATGATATTATAATCTTATTTAGCGGTTCCAATCATCTCTGAGTAATCTGTTCTCTTGAGGGTCGCAAATCAAGTTTTACGTGGACTATGCTGTTATAGTAATAACGATCTTGTATTTAATATGGGTTAGTTTAATATGGGAGATCTAATCCTGGGGTCGTGGGTTCAAGTCCCATTCACGCCGAACATTTTTCTTTTGCTAGAATTATCGGTGAATATCCCTCATGTGGGTAAGAATTTTAAAAATAATTCGCTGAAAATTAGAAAATTTAAGACAGAACAACGTCTGTCGGAGACGTTGTTCTGTCTTAAATTTTCTAATTTTCCGTTCAACTTTCTTAACTTTTAGAACCTTTTCTAATTGTTAATTGTTAGCATAATTGTTCAATCTGTGCACGCATGACCAAGGGAAGTAGAGATTCATTTTTTTTAATTTGATAAATATACACATCCAGACGGTCTAGGGATATTGCATGATTTATCTTGAAAAAGAGGCCTGTTTGAGAAGCTACAAAAGCATACTCGAGGTACCTATATGGAGCGCTTTAATTTTCAGACGAGCAAGTGCTAAACCTGAATTTTAAATTCTAATCAATAAATTTTGTTTTACTTGAAATTTTTGAAAACGTTACGAAAAGGAAATGCGTAAATTCGACTATTTTCATATAAAAAGTTTTCGTTTCCGTCACGTTATCACAAATTTCAAGTAAAACAAAATTTATTGACTAGAATTGAAAATTCAGGTTTAGCACTTGCTCGTCTGAAAATTATAGCCCTCCATGTATCTCGAGTATGCTTTTATAGCTTCTCAAACATATCTCTTTTGTATGAAAAATCGTGCAATATCCCTAGACCATGTTGATGTGTGTAAATAGTCTGTTTAAGTTGGCTGATCATAAGCATCAATTCAATAAAAAGGATAATGTGCTATTTTCTTTTAAATTTTCTTTTATATTTCAGCAATTTGTCCTGCCATTAATATCTCTTGTTTTGTGCAATTTAATATCAAATTCTGACTATATCAATATACACAAACAATCCTTTTGGGATCCCACAAACCACAGTACAGTATTTTTTCAATTAAATAATAAAGGGTTACGAAGAGCTGATCTTGTTAAACCTTTAATGCATTTGTACCCGGCTACAACATTTAAAGCTACTGAAGCATTGAAAAGTGGTGAGTACTCTTGTTGAACATAATATAAATATTATTTTTGCCGTGTGGTGATCGGTTAAAAATAATACGATCCGTACCTTTCCGTGAGTGCCATAAGAGACGACTAAGGAAATATAAATGTGACCTGCCTCCTAAGTATTAATCCATCCCAGGCAACGACACCTCAATTTTTTTTGAATCTGAGGTGGCGTCTTATCGTCCCATAATGTAGCATCCTGATGGTGAAAGATTTTTTGAAATCGGTCCAGTAGTTTTTAAGTTTATTCGTTACATACATTTAACGAATGTAAATTAGATTAGAAATTGTGTAAACAAAAAAGCAGTGGTATTAATTGTTTTTTAACAAACAAAAAAATAAGATAAAAGGGTGCTTGAAATAAAATTATTGAAAGGCCCAAAATGTGCCACCAATATTTTCTTTTTGTTTTACTCTACAAAAATGACTGTCAACAATTGCCCTGAAATGTATTACGAGAAAGGGTCGAAAGCAAGTTGAACCCTATTTCAGATAATTTGACATGTTAAGCTGCTAATTCATTTCGTAAAATGTTTGCAACCTCTGCTTCTTTAGGTCTTTTAAAGGGTAAACTTTTCCAAATTAATTGTTTATTTGTATTAATTTAGTTTCGTAGTAGAAATTGAAAGTATAATTTTATATTATTAAAATTGTGAAGTTGATTCACATAAATTGAATTAACTTTTATTGTTAATAATATAAAATTATATTTCACATAATGAGCGTTTAGAACCTAAAAACATAAACTAAAAATAAACAATGCAATTGTTCATATTTTTTTGTTCGCCACACATTAACTTGTATAATCTTTTATTATTACCCAAATGCTCATTTTGACACAGTTAAATTTTAATTCTGCCTTTCTTAGTTTTATTATAAAATCAGTCTAAAATATTTATTTCTCACATTAATGCGATAAATAATGAAAATTAAATTTGTTTTCTAAATTCAAAAGTAAAATTCACATATTCTTTACTTTTTCTACGCATTTTTAGCAAAGCTGTTTATAATTTTTGAATTTGGTGTTTGTTTGGTTATTTGTTTGTATGTTTGTTGTTTGTGTAGTTATTATTGTGTCGTGCTGTTTTATGTCAATTGAATAAAGTTTCAATCTATCTATCTATTTTTCAGACTTCCTAAACTCATCGAAAGAATATGCCTTAAGAAGCCGCGACACATATGTTTTTAGAATGTCCGACTCTCACAGCGATATTCTTATCCCTTCATTTTCTAATTTCCCTAATGCTATAAATATGTTTAGCAATTTGTATGCATCTGTACTTTTGTCGATCCCAAACGATACCCACATAAATACTAGATACAAGATTTTGGATCTCAAAGATTCACTGAAGATGCCTAAGAATCTGTACCTCTGCTTTGGTTGGGCTATGATGATTTCATTTGGTTAGTTTCTAGGCGTTTATCTATTTTGTAGAAACAGTTTTAGAAACAATACATCTTCATCTTGACTGCAATCACCAAAATTCAAACACTCGCCTTTAGGTATGCACTACTTTAGTCACTAGCATCATCGGCCTTGGAAGTCTTTAATGGACTATTGAAGCAGTTGCTTGAAGATACATTTTTTGGTAACTAAATAGTCCTATGCGGGAACGACAAATTCTCCCGCAATTTGAACAAGGGAACCAAGCCAAAACCAAGCCATGCCAATAAAGTCACCGGTTATTGGCATGGCTTGGTTTTGATGCCTTTTAATGCTTTTGTTCCTGAGTTTTTGGAACCAAGATCCAAGATTCATCGTGCAATTTACTCCCATCCACAACACTATTGCGACATTGATCTCTGCCTGCTGCGAGTTTTTCCATCTTCTTCGACGATAAGAATATCGTGTAGATAAATTCAAGTGTGTGGCGGACTTTGCTGACCTTGGTGTCAGAGTTTTCAAACCACCAAATGGCCTCTGACTTTGTTTTAACGACTGAAGTCAATCGACAACAGCTGAGACCGACAGCTTAACGTGCCTTCCGAAGCACGGAAACGCTCGTGATAAATTGCCACTTTGGTCACCCATCAGGTTCCCTGCCTCTGTGTTCGTTGCTTAACCTCACTGATCGGTTAAGATTCGCGAGAGCCACTGGGCTACGAGATGTCTCGTTTGACACTAATTTTACTGCTTTAGTATTTTTGTTTATCCCTTGTAAACCAATATTTTGTACAATAAAGTTTTTACGTAAATACCTTCGTTTTGATTTTTTTTCCAGTGACACATATTCCTCTGGCACCCATGATCCTTGTGTCTATTGAGGAAACTAAAAAAGGGGCCAGGTTTCGCCACAGAAATGCCGGATGTTCACCGTCCTTGATTTGGATGTCTAAGTTGGCCATCCATTTCATTCTCTATTGCATTGTCCTACCAGTACCCATTGTATTGACTACTGCGGCTTTGGACATTGACCATACGCTTGATCGACCCCCATTTCTTTGTAAGTATTTTTTGTTGTTTATTGAAGTTTTTAACATCACCTGACACCGGAGCATGATATTCAAATAAAAGATATTAGGCGCCGCCGGTGAAATAGAAACCGAATAGAAACCGAATAGAAACCGGGTTCGATTCCCAGTCGGGACAATATTTGTGAAAAAAGTACATGTTTGTTCTCGAATCAGGTTTTCGTGTCTGTCTTTGTGTATGTTTCAATGGACTACGACATAATTAATACCTAGTAATACCAATGATAATAGCAGTGTGAGTCCCCAGCAGAGTGGAATAGGACCACCCTCTTTCTTACCGAGGTGTCGTAAAAGGCGACTAAGGTAAATGTGCAAGCAAGTTCATCTGCACACCAGAGAAGGAAAACTCTGCAATTATATCACCACCCAAGCGTGGTGAGTATGGCATTTACCCCTCATGTTATTGAGGGTGGCCCATGCCCTAGCAGTGGGGACGTATATGGGCTGATGAAGAATACCAATGATTTACATCTTGTAACCATAAATAAATAAATAAATAAAAATTAAAGATGAAATAAATATATCTCGTATAATTTCAGTGGCATTCTTCCTTCTGCTTATTATGTTCGGCCCAGCGTTCCTTTGTCATTGGTATGTCTTGACATACACATACAGAGGGAAGAATCCAATTACCATCATATACATCGTTTCTATGTTTCTTGGTGAGTATATCGATCAAGTGTGTTGTGTGTGTGATCAATGAGTACTTATAGTCCGCATGCCCGCTCCGATTTGCCTACGTCATATGACATCGCGATAAAATGCTGTGCACATGGTTGAAAAAGTTATAAAAAGCTAGAATCAATTGGATATTACCTTCGAATTAGCCGGAAGTATGAAAAGGTTATGTCAATGTCAAAAAAGTTTTTGGTCGTCCGTCGCTCATTAAGACCTTACTTTTAGTATATAAAATGACGAAATCTGTAATGATTTCACAAAGGCAAACGGTAACCTTTTTAGTAATATAAATGTCCCCGGGCTATCTAGAAGGGGATTCAGGCCATAGTCCACCACGCTGGTCCAATGTGGATTGGTGGACGGTATTGCTCGTATGCTGGCAAATCTTAACCCTTATATATTTTTTTATATATATTTTTTTTTTTTTTTTCAGGACTGTTTGCCCCTTTACTCCTGTATTTTGTACAGACCGTAGCTTTGCAGTCAGTACTAACATCCATACTGTTTTATAGTTTCATGCTATTCAGTCCCTCCTTTGCTTTCTCTGTGGGGTTATGTACTATGGCTATTACTGCCCGAAGCAACGCGCTTTGTAAAATGAACTATAACCTCTGCCCGGATAAGATGGTTGAAAGTTATTACATGACCAAGGAAATCTGTTGCAGTAAGATTTTTTCAATGATTTTTATTAACTTGTAAAATATGTATAGAGTAGATGATTGGTATTGAATATTATACAGGGTAAAAGGTTAAGTCGACCAAAAGGTTGTAGTTTCCATCATTCCTGACCGGTTTGACTATGAAACACCGTACCCTAAACTTAACCGTTCTCAAGTTATTGGGCTTTGAAGTTTTTTTACAAAAAATTACGTTTTTGTGTCTACTGTCCCCTTTTTTTGTGTTGTGTGCCTCTTATTTATTTTATGCAGTAGATTGGTTGCTTTATTATTCTGAATACTAAAATTGCAAGTAATTGCACCGACAGAGCCGTAGAAGACAATTAATATGTAGTTCAAAATGTTTGGTAAATCGGCAAAATGTTTTATTTCTTTCTTAGATATTAAAGATAAAACGAAAAGGCACTTTTTGTCTGCTCTTTGCATGAAAATAGTAGAATTTACGCATTTTTTTTCAATTTTCGTCACGTTTTCACAAATTTCAAGTAAAACAAAATTTATTGATTGGAATTAAAAACTCGGGTAGCACTTGCTCGTCTGAAAATTATAGCGCTCCATGTATCTCGAGTATGCTTTTGTAGCTTCTCAAACCGACCTCTTTTGTATGAAAAATCGTGCAATATCCCTAGACCATGTTGATGTGTATATTATGCCTAATTTGAACACGAAAGCTGTTAACAGATCTATGTATTTGTTAATAAAATTTCGCTGAGCTTATGTGTGTAGTTATTTATTTGATTAGATATTTATTTAAGAACTTACTGACTTTCAGGTTCTTACAGTGGGAACCCGTATACATATTTTACATCCACACAAACTGGGCTTCCACAACTGTGCATACTTATTTCTCAAATTATTGTTTATTGGGTAAGCTTTTTAGAGATTTCTTAATAATTTTGTAAGTTTTTTTTATTTTCTTGTTTCAAGTTGCCCTACCCTAGTATATATTGTCTTTAACCACAAAAAGCCTTGTGAGAAACGGAAAGATAATAGTGCTTTTTCGTAGTGCTCTACATCAAAATTTTTCAGAAAACTCAAAAAAAAAAACATTCAAAAGTGAAATGGTCGCAACTTCCAATTCAATATCTTGCTGATTAGAAAAATGTCAAGTTCAAAAAAGGTGAAATTTTCTCTAGGTTGCAACTGTAGTAATCAGTTGCATGGTTTGACATCTTTAAAAATAAAAGATTCATAAACCATAATTATTTATTTATGTATTATACATATTACTATATTTAGTTTCACAATGCTGTAAGTAGTTAAATTAATTGTTAGATTTAGTTAAAATTTAATTTGTTCTGCATTAGACTTAAGAATATTGTTGTACCCTTAGTGTCAAATGGAAGTAGGTAGCGATTTGGCACAGGATTTTTCCTATTTAAGCGCTACCTGATAAATGTTGCAACATGTACAATTGTTACTTGGCCAAATAAATAAAGAAAAAAAATTGACATGCCATACTTGACATATTTGAAATAGGCGATCATCGGATTGCACAAAGTATATGGATTGGCGAAAATATTTTTTCATACGACCTACGTTCCTTTGGGGTAAAAAAACCTTTTTTTTTACCAGTCATATATGTCCCCACCGAGGGGCAAGGGCCTCCCTTCGAAACACGAAGGGGATTTAGGCCATAGTCCACCACGCTGGCCCAATGCGGGTTGGTGGTACGCTCGTCTTTCGAAAATGAATTTTCTTGGACGGGCGGGTTTCATCACGATGTTTTACTTCACCGTTAAGCGAGTGATAATTAGAAATCCGTACATAAATCCGAAAAGACGAATTTAGTAGTACAGGCCCGCACCAGGATTTGAACCCGCATCTATGAAACCCAGGAATACCAACCAACAAAATACCAACAAAAAAAAAATCACCGCTAAGAAAAAAAAACCTTATATCCTTAATTTACACTAACTAATTTAAGGTCAACCAATATAAGCTATCTCCATTTATTTCCAGACCATTTTGATTTCATTAAACTTCAATCAATTACAGTATTACTATGAAAAACTGAAGTATTCACTGTTGACAATGTTTTTTAAATATAAACAAGTGATGGCACTTAAGAATGCGAGGGTCATCGCAGAAGAAGATTATGTGGAGGAAAAATTGGAGTTGTGTAAGCTTACATTTATTCCACAAACCTCTAAAACAAGGTGTAAACAGCTTAGCAAAAACTGATTCCCTGCACTTAAGACCATAATTCTGAATGATTTTTCCGATGGAATTTTCCTCTATTTTTTTTTTAAATTTTATTCATGTTTCTAAAAAAATCTGCTTTAAAATCAAATTATTCATTCTAAATCCATTTGGCAATAAAATATAGTGTAAAACCCGAAAATTAGCAATGCACATCGCATCCTGATATAGGCGCCTCGCGTGCGTGGGGTGGTTTCTCAGCTACCAAATTGCGTGCCACCAAAGTAGATAAATTATGAAAACTCCATAACTTTACGTTTCCGGGTAAAAAATTATATTCGGACGGTTTGTTAATATGCTGTTGCAGTTGCGAAGAGGACGTTTTGCTTATATGCCGTTTTGCTGACAGGCAGTTTTGCTCTTAGGACGTTTTGCTAATAGGGCGTTTTGAAAGAAAGAAAGAAAGAAAAAAAAACATTTATTGCACTACGCTGTACAAAACATACATTTAAAACATTCACAAGTTTTCGTTTTGCTTAAATGTCCTTTCGATACGAAACAAAAATATATTACTTGTAGTCCATCAAAATTATTTGTAAATTCAATTCATAAATTCCACCAAAAATATTGCTAAGCTGTCCCTTGTACCCTCTGTAATATTAAAATTTGCTGTGACCTTAAAGGGCGTCTCATTTATCTATAAATATTGTACCACCTAACATTGTAGCTAGTAAGACTTGCAATAAATAATTTTAATTGAATTGAAAACTGATAACTTTTTCCAGATAAAGACATGAGTCGTGAAGGTTAGTATAACAATTAAATAGTAAAATTTTTTCGTGATTTTGTCAAAGTCTGAATATTTTAATTAACATTAAAATGTAGAATAGCGAAGTTGCCAATATCAAGTTAAGAAACCCTTTACGGCAGGGGTTCTCAAACTTTTTCAGTCCGCGGCGCACTTATAACATCAGTATTTGTTCTCGGCGCCCTAACCTAGATAGACAGTCGAAATAGATAGATACAGACGAAAGAAATAGGTAGGTACAATGATGCTTGTTATGTAGATAGGCACAAAAATGTAAACATCCTCAATATGAAGTTGAGTTTTTTATCTATTAATTAAAATACTCAATTAAAACAAAAACAGCTACCTAGTCAAGTGATAGGTTGATTTTTGTGATCTCTACACGTTTTTCAAAGCGTTGGAGTATTTATTATGTACCCGCCAATCTTTAAGTTAAGGTTTCGGATCGGAAAACGGTACAGAGGGGCGCCGTGAGGATCGCCTCACGGCGCCCCTTTGTACTATCTACGGCGCACCAGGGCGTCGCGGCGCACAGTTTGGGAATCCCTGCTTTACGGGTTGTAGTACGTCAGAGCTCCGTCCGTTGATCAGCAGGGTACACCGCTAGCAGGTGAGAGAATTACATTTTATAGCTCTAAGATATCATAATAATCATCATCATATCAGCCTATTGCAGTCCACTGCTGAACATAGGCCTCCCCCAAGGTGCGCCACTTTGCACGATCCTCCGCTGTTTTCATCCAGCCACTACCCGCTATCTTCTTTAGGTCATCTGACCATCTGGCTGGGGGGCGTCCTACACTACGTTTGCCAAGACGTGGTCTCCATTCGAGAACCTGTCTACTCCAACGCTCGTCGGTTCTGCGACAGACATGGCCAGCCCACTGCCACTTCAGCTTGCTACACTTTTGGATAATATCCATCACTCTGGTTTTCTGTCGGATGACCTCGTTTCGGATTCTATCCCTTAGCGAGATGCCGAGCATGGAGCGCTCCATTGCTCGTATAATAATAATAAAATCATTTATTACCAGGCATCTAGGCCCATTGATAAATACTTTACAGACTAACATACATATGAAATATAATTAAATTAATATGTATTATTATATGTGTTATTAATATGTATTTAATTGTATGCACTACCAACTACTTCTTACCTTACTGCTGTCCTACCCTAAGGTTGCCTGGAAGAAATTGCTACCTAGCAATAAGGCCGCCTTGTTGTACACTATGTTTTATGTTCTGTTAATTGTATTGTATGTCTTTGTGTGCAAATAAAGTATATTGTATTGTAAATTAAAATAAAACTAATTAACACTATTTCCCGGGTATTTTTCCGGGGATGTCAGCTATCGGGAATCTCCCTCCGAAACGGCGGAACTCCACGCCCTCCGGCCAAAAGCTCTCCTTCATGACTGTCTCCAGCATGAACGTCGGGAACCGCACCACAAATGCTTTGAAACTAGCATGGTGATGCGATTCCAAGGGTTTCACTTTCTGGAGACCTAAGGGAACTTTTGTCTTCTGCCGTATTACTCGATGACGTCTTGCACCTCAGTGCTGTAGTGCAGACGCGATAAGTATCACACACACCCCTCTATGGTTAAATCTGGTCAGGTTCCCCTGTTGACAGGGTTACTGAGGTCAGAAGGCACGGAAAAAGCATTTTTTTTGTTTTACAGAAAGAGCAGCACAGCCTGACGTACTATTAGTAAATAATATAAAGGGAGGTGATACAACACACGGAAGAAAATTAAAAGGAGTAACATTTTCTGCTCAAAGAGGTGAGAATCATTTTGGTAAAGTAGACATTATTTACACGGCAGCACAACAGGTTAAGCATGTTAACCTTGACTTAAGGCGACTACAGCACCTAAATTACAATTTTATGATGCGTAGATAAGCATGACGCACTGCATTAAATTGAAGAAAAAAATACTACGGTAATATTCAGGACATAAACTAGATAAGTAGTTTGCTGAAAACATGATTCAGCACTTTTGGTTCGATAGAAAAAGCTCACAAAGTCATCTCTAAATACCAATATTATGTATCTTATAAGCTGTAAAAACGATAGTAAAATGCATACAGGAACTTGAATTTGCTATCAAAATGTTCGTGATTGAACACTCTCGATAAGTAGTTAACGCATTTTTCGATTTAAGCTGTCACCTTTCCATAAATCTCATATTTCTAACTTTCGAACATGTTTTTACGCATACATGCTTTCATAGTCCATAAACTTCGTGTATCGACACTGTTCGCACTGCCGGCCCAGGCCGGAGATGGCACTATTCTTATGTGTGCTGCCTTTATCGGGTGCTGTAGTCGCCTTAAGCAATTCAAAATCTTGTGTCAACGTCAATTTAATGCAAAAGAAATGCAATATTCATGAAGGTTATTTTTGAGGTTAACAGTGAAATCTTATTGTTTATGCTAGGACAGCAGGGGTTTTAAAATTAACTTATCGACGTGTGGTGATCGGTTGAGAATAACACCAACCCATCTCTTTCCGTGGGTGTCGTAAGAGGCGACTAAGGAAACACAACAAGAGACCTGCTTTCTAGTAATCCATTTTAGGCAACGACACCTCAGTTTGTTTTGAATCTGACGTGGCGTCCTATGGTCTCATGTGGTGTGGTAGGCTCTGTAAAGGGCCGTTTGGTTCGCGACCACCCTCCTACCGAACTCCGACGCCAAATATCTTGCTGTGTTCCGTCGGTGCGTGGGAGTACCAGTGCCTTAATTGGCTATTTCTGGGTTAAGTCGCTCCATCGTCGACCTCATCTATGACCTTGATCAAGAGTTAACCCATTTCATAACAAAAAAAAACTAAGAGGTTAAGTGATTGACATTTTTTTTGTAGATCAAAGCGTGGCTGTACTAGGAAGAGGTGATTCTGGGACTAAGACTGTCATGTCAATGATCGCTGGGACAATTATGCCCAGTTCTGGGAACATATATTGTAATGGGTATTACTTATTATCGCCCAAGGTAATCAAACTCAAACTCAAAATATATTTTATAAAATATAGAACATGTTTTATATATTTTACAATATATTTTACTAGCTGATGCCCGATACTTCGTTTGCGTGTTATTTTTTTTTTGTACAGAGTACACATACAAAAGTTTTTTCCCGCTAACTCCCGTTCCCGTGGGAATTTAGCAATATCCTGTTGCAACTTAGCTTTAAGTTTACTAAGGTACCTGCATGCCAAATTTAAAGCGTCTAACTTAAGCGGTTTCGATTTTTCATACAAAAGGATTTTCCCGCTAATTCCCGTTCCCGTGGGAATTTCGAGAATTCCTTTCTTAGTGCACCTCTACGGTACCTAAGCTACGTCCCTTCCAATTTCAAGTGCCTACGTTTAGCCGTTTAGGCTGTGCGTTGATATGTCAGTCAGTCAGTCAGTCAGTCAGTCAGTCAGTCAGTTTCTCCTTTTATATATTTAGATAAAATATAGTTCTATACAACATTCGGGATGTAAAGTCAAAATTACATTAAATACGTACAAACATACATTAAAGGATTTAAATACAGTCATACATGCACATTCGTCCTTTTGACCAAACTGACTACGCCTATTCGCAAAGGTGCAGTCTTCCCCAGAGAAGAATAGGCAAGAAACTCTGAGGGTGCTCTTTTAAATCGCATTACAAATTATCTTATTTTCTAATTTTAACTAAATCTGAAATAACTCTAGAGCTGAGCAGTTCATTCCCATGGCATAATTTATACAATCTTCTTGGAGGTAGAACTTCCGTGCCCCGAATCTAATTTTAACAGCGTTCAGTTTAATTATTTTCTTCTTATTATCTAGGTATAGTCAAGTGTGCGGCAAACTTGGCTAACCCTGGTGAGTTTTCAAACCGCACAATGACCTCTGTCTTGGTTTTAACGACTGTAGTCAATCGACAACAGCCAGGATTGACAGCTTAACGTGCCCTCCGAAGCACGGAAACTCTCGTGATAAATTGCCACTCTGTTCACCCAACAGGTTCTCTGCCTCTGTGCGCGTTGCTTTACCTCACTGATCGGTTGAGATCAGCAAGCGCCACTGGATTACGAGCACTTATTATTCAAATCATGCCCTGGCTTATCATATCATCATCATCATCATCATATCAGCCTGTTGCAGGCTGAACATAGGCCTCCCCCAAGGTGTGCCACTTTGCACGATCCTCCGCTTTTTTCATCCAGCCACTCCCCGCTATCTTCTTTAGGTCATCTGACCATTTGGCTGGGGGGCGTCCTACCCTACGTTTGCCAAGACGTGGTTTCCATTCAAGAACCTGTCTACTCCAACGCTCGTCGCTCCCACGGCTTATGAGACGAAAATATCACGACATACGTCTTTATTACTCTAGGCCTATTTTCTGATAAATTGCATCTTTTATACTTACAGTTTACCTGTAAAATATGATCGAACTCTTGTTTTATCTTATTTTTTTATGCTTTGTGCAGAAGTTTTGAAATTTTACTTGCAAAACGTTCTCATTTCCTTATTAACCGACTTCAAAAAAGGAGGAGGTTCTATGTTCGACTGTATGTATTTTTTTACGTATGTTCACCGATTTCTCTGCCAATTATTGACCGATTTTCAAAATTCTTTATGTGTTTGAAAGAGTATATTTCAGAGGTGGTCCCATATAAATTTTATCCAAAAAGATTCAGTGCTTTTAAGAAAAAAAAATACAAACCAGAACATCACATCTAAATAAATGAGTGACATTTTCGTTTGTGGTTATCTGCTAATAGGCATTGTAGTCTGCAAAAAATACTAGTTATCAACTTTGTGCGAACTGTTGTTGGGATTGAAGTCGGTAACTCATACGTTTTTAACGTAGAAAATTATTTTCTGTGACATTTTGTAATGCTACATCGAGTGAATAGGCTGTTTGTGCATAAGCGCCATCTATGTATTTAACAACGAATCAGATACATTCGGAAGCCCGATAAAGTTAAGAATGTGATGACTGTATCTTTAATAAGGAATAATGCTCAGAGAATTGGTAGTAAGGGTAATTTTCACCAAGTTGTAAGTTGCGATAGTTTTACCCTTTTCCGAAAGATGGCGTTTAGTAGTTTCTTTAGAAACATTCTCTAGTTTCTTTAGTCATATCTATCATGATTTTTAGAAAAACACCTTTCATAGTTGCGACCTTTGTCCCCCAAAAATATTGCATTTGTGGACTGATTGACAAAATATATTTTTATGACAATTCTAAAAATGGCATATCATTTTGAAGGAAACAAAAAATATTCTGGGATAGCTGCAGTAATCAACTAAGAAATACAACGGTGCTTAATTTTTTTTGTATGTACAGTTTTTGTGACTCTTGACACATACCCAGCTAATTTTTGAGACCCAAATTTCACATTTTTTGTCGGTCAAAAAAACACGGTCCATTAAAAATCACCTTAATTAGGACGTTAAGGCCCGTATTACAAAAGAAGACTCAAGGCTTGATCTATACTTAAGTATTGATTATCTCTTTCTCTCACTATGAAAATTACAAAGACGTCTGGTACTCAAGTGTAGATCAGAGTCTGATACGTGTTCTGTAATACGAACTTAAGTGTTGCATGAGGTAATGCGTATGCATGTGTGTGTGTGTTCTTACAACCGTTTTTCTGTGACAGTATTTGACAAACATACTGGAAGTGAGCACGTTAGGTTTGGATGAATTTCAAACTGGATTTGAAAACCTGAAGACGTTGGCTATGTTAGAAGGATACAACAGAATCACAGCACACACATTGGCTGTTCGCTTTATGAAGTACATGGGTAAGTAGTTTCTTGCCCTTTCCGCTTCTTCTTATTTTTACCGACTTCAAGAAAGGAGGAGGTTCTATGTTCGACGGTATGTATTTTTTTAAAATATATGTTCACCGATTTCTCCGCCAGCTACGGACCGATTTTCAAAATTCTTTTTTTTGTTCGAAAGAATATACTTCAGAGGTGGTCCCATATAAATTTTATCGAAAATGATTCAGCGCTTTAAAAAAAATCATCTAAATAAATGAGTGACATTTCGAACTGTTGTTGTAATTGAAGACTCATACGTTTTTATAACGTGGAAAATTATTTTTTTTCTAATAATCTAGGTATATACAAATGTGTGGCGAACTTGGCTAACCCTGGTGTCAAATTTTTTAAACCGCACAATCGCCTCTGACTTGGTTTTAACGGCTGCAGTCAATCAACAACAGCCAGGACTGACAGCTTAACGTGCCCTCCGAAGCACAGAAACGCTCGTGATAAACTACCACTTTGGTCACCGATCCGCTTAAATGTGTACATGACTCTAAAATTTAAAAAAATTGTGTCACCTCCAACATTCACAGCTTATAACTTTTTAACAGCTGAACCAATTTTTATAAAAAAAAATGCTGTAAAGATGGTTCTAACAACTCGATTAAATCATTAAATCAAAATCGGTCTATTTAGGAGCTACTATGCCACAGACAGACACAGATCGAAAGATACACATGTCAAACTAATAACATCCCTCTTTTTCTGCCGAGGGTTATAATTTTTTTTACCGTTACCTATCATACATGGTGTAAAAGACAGCTTAGCAAAAACTGAAACCCTGGACTCAGACGATCATTCTGAATGATTTTCCAGTGGAATTTACCTCCGAAAAATTTTCACTTTTTTCATGTTTTTTAAATATTTTCTGCTTACATTTGTTATTATTTAATCTAATACACGCCATTTTGCAATAAAAAATAATCACAACAACGTAAAACACGAAAACCAGCTATGTACATCGCATTCCGATAGCAGCGCGGCGCGGGGGGATCGCGCGCGGGGCGCGGTTTCGCGAAACATTGCGTAGCGCCAAAGTAGGTAAATAATGAAACCTCTTTAACGTGATGTTTCCGGGAAAAAGTAATTACTTATAGCTGATGATAGTTATGGGTAGGTTCCACTATTTAAAAATTTGCTAAGCTGTCCTTTACACCCTGTGTAATGCTACTACAGAATGCCTGGGATTATGTATCCGTAGGGATTTCGCAAAATCCCTCCTTAATTATTGTATAAACTGTTAAAGGAACCATTTTGCAAAATTTCAGCTTTCTAGGTCCAAGGGCTGGGTGTTGATGAGTCAGTGAGTCAGGACCTTCAATTATATACATTTATATTAATTATCTGTTTACAGGCTTAACAATGTACGAGAACATGCTTGTGTCCACATACAGTGAAGGCTGTAAATATCGACTTGCCATAAGTATGTCGTTTTTGACATCAGATCGCGTTGTTATAGTGGACAAACCGTACCAGAATTCAGACCCTCATACTCGTCCTCTCATCACCCGAGCCCTTAAGAGCCTGCTTAACCATAACATCGCTTGTGTCATCTTTGAGGAAAAGTAAGTGATGATTTCAAGATTCAAGACATTTATTTGACATAAAACACTCCAACACAAAGAAAATAAAATATAAAACACAGAACAAGAACACATATAATAATAATAATAATAAACGCTAGACACTCAAAGGCCCACACTAAGGTTTTCCCTTGTGTCATGGGTCCCTTGGAACACACATAAAGACAAACACAAACACCCATGACCCGAGAACAAACATCTGCTTTTTACACAAATGTTTGCCCCGACTGGGGATCGAACCCAGGACCCGCCGATCAAGAGGCAGCGTCACTACCACTCGACCAAACCGGCCGTCAGAAAACAACGTATGGTATAAAAACTGGATTGTGCTGTAGTGCGATGTTAAACAGGACACAGCTCAGCATGTGTTGAAGCAGAGGCCACAACGCTGGTTTTCAGCTGTGCGCGTGCTCTTATACGGCCGGTTTGATCGGATGGTCACTCAAAGGGTGAATCTCTGCGCGATCAAATCAAAAATAAGGAGATCCGCAGAAGAACCAAGGTGATCGACATAGCTCGAGGAATTGCTAACCTTAAGTGGCAATGGGCAGGCACATTGCCCGTAGGACTGATGGCCGTTGGGGCAGAAACATCCTTGAGTGGCGACTACGTACCGAAAGACGCAGCGTAGGAAGGCCTCCCAAAAGGTGGACCAAAGATCTGGTAAAGATTGCGGGAAGCCGCTGGATGCGAGTGGCGCAGGACCAATCAATGTGGAGATCCTTGAGGAAGGCTTACGTCCAGCAGTGGACGTCTTCCTGACGTGATGATGATGACCCTTTCTAAGGTGACCTTTTGCAAATAACTATTTTTATTGTTTCAGCATTACCTGGCAAGAACTGGAAACACTATGTGAAAAGATGATTGTGATAGATCACGGCGAAATGATCACTACGGGCACTATCAGCGACCTGAAGCCAATTTTATCGACTGGATATACAGTTGTCATCAAGTTGAAAGTTGATATCGCTTGTTCTTTTAGTTCCGGTAAGTCTGGGCACTATCAGAATTGTTCAAATTTCTTCCATGCCTGAGAGCGACAGAAAAACTTAGTATATGTCAGTTACCTACTTTCCCAGGTATACAGTAAAAGTCTGTTAGTGGGATGTGATTGTTTTGCTGTGTGATAGGCGAAAGGCTGACCACCTCTCACCATTATATAACTTGTTCCATCTGATAACCTCAAATGTGACTCATAAACTTGCAACCATACATATAAATATAATAATCCAGTACAAACTACAAACACACTCAGACATTCTCGCTACATCGCATTTCTTGTTACCTATGTACTACAACGATTGTAGAAAAGTATTCAGTCTTCTTACACCTGACCAACATGGATAGTCTACTACAAACAATAAACGATGTCGATAATCTGAATATAGCTAAAGTTGCTGAGTGTGATATCTCCTCACTTGCCAGCCATTATAATAATTGTAAAACTGATTTTACTGTCATATCGCAAAACATTAGAAGCGTCCATAACAATTTTGATGATTTTTTAATAACCATTTCGAACCTTCACTTTAAACCTGATGTCATTATCCTCACAGAATGCTGGCTGAACGAAAATAAACCCATCCCCATATTAACTAATTACTGCTCTTTCACGACTTCTAGACAGTTAAATCAAAGTGATGGCGTTATTGCCTATGTGAAAGACACCCTTCGGCCTACGGTTAAGGAGATCAAATTAATTGACGCTTCTTGTCTACAACTAGATATATTTAATAATACTATTTTGTGTATATATCGATCTCCGTCAATCACCAATGCTGAAAAGTTTACCAATTCCCTTTGCACTCACATTGAAACGATTAAATCAGAAAGAAATATAGTAATTGCGGGAGATATTAATATAAATCTTTTACCAAAGCCACAGGAACAACCTTATGAATATAAAAACAGAACGTATTATCTTGATCAGTTATCAGAAAAAAGCATACTTGCCGGTCATAGCCTACCCACTAGAAACATGAGTTGTCTTGATCATTTCATGATAAAAATAAATCCAAAAAAGACTTCTGTATTTATCGCTGTTTTACACACCTCCATTACAGACCATTTTACCACTTTTTTGTCACTTGCCAAATGCAAGTCCAAGAATCCAGCACCTAAAATTACTTCTACAGTCGATTTTAATAAAGCACTCCAACACCTAAAGGAACAACACTTATCAGACCTACTCTTTTGTGAAGATCCTAACATAGTGACTAAAAGTCTAATCCAGAAACTTAATAACTCTATAAAACTCAATACTATAACGAAAACCATACCGAAAAGCGAACGGATCTTGAAACCTTGGATTACGCCCGGTATATTGAGGTGCATTCAAAACCGTAATAACCTTCAAAAACAGCTCCGGAACGATCCTAAAAATGATATCAAGAAAATAACCTACACAAGATACAGAAACTACTGTAATTACCTAATAAAAAAACTAAAACGTAAATATAATAGAAAACTTCTTGCAAACTCCCTCAAAAATAATAAATTACTATGGAAAACTATAAAAAACATAACATATACTAATAAGCAGAACAACCTTAATCCAGAATTATTATCATTAAAACCATCTATTCAAGAATCCACAAATTACATCAATACGTACTTCTCTGATATTGGAAATAACTTAGCTCAAAATATTCTCTCTGTCCTAGATATAGATAAACAAACTGATTACCTAAATAGTATACCTATACAACCACAGTCTTTCGTTCTCCTAGATACAGACAATTATGAAGTCGATCAAATTCTGTTATCCCTGAAATCGAACAGCGCTCCTGGATGGGACGGTGTCTCAACCAAATATTTGATACACGTGAAGAATGAAGTAGTTCCTATCATTGTTCATCTTGCAAACCTCTGTTTCAAAAGAGGTGTTTTTCCAGACCTGTTAAAAAGAGCTATTATCACACCTGTGTACAAGGGGGGGGACAGAGCGGACATCGGTAATTATAGGCCTATCTCAATGTTGCCTGTTGTGTCAAAGGTGATAGAAAAACTGCTAAATACTCGCCTACTACGATATCTAAATAAATTTAATATATTATCCCGGTCTCAATATGGCTTTAGGCAAGGTTTATCTACTGATGATGCGGTGACGTCTTTAAGTACTCTAATCACGGAACAACTTGATAGTAAAAAGAAAAGTCTCTGCATCTTCTTGGACCTGAAAAAGGCTTTCGATACCGTCTCCGTCCCCATCCTTGTACACAAACTCGATAAAATAGGTGTTAGAGATAATCAACTTGCAGTCTTTAGAGATTACCTCTCGAATAGGACACAAAAGGTTAAACTTGACCAATATACCAGTGAGGACGCTGGCGTATCTTACGGCGTACCACAGGGAAGTGTCCTAGGTCCTACCCTGTTCCTTATTTATATTAATGATCTCTGCAATATGAGCATTTCAAACGCGAAGATTTTTTCGTACGCTGACGATACTGCCATCGTTTTCACAGGTAATTCTTGGGAAGCCACAAAAAAATATGCTGAAAATGGACTTGTCAAGGTATCTAAATGGCTAAAATATAATGTCCTAACTCTAAACACAAATAAAACGAATTATATGTGTTTCAGTATCTATAATAAAGGTCAACCAACTGGAAATTTTGAAATAAAAATACATGACTGTGGTAATAGCACTTCCTATCCAAATTGTAACTGCCCAATCATAAATAAGGTCAGTTACACAAAGTACCTCGGAGTGCTAATAGATCAAAGGTTGTCGTGGTATCAGCATATAGAGCACTTGAGTGGGAGAATTAGAAAATTCATATGGATGTTTAAGACGTTAAGACATGTAGTCCCAAATAACCCGTTGGACACTATTCATCCTCCTAACAACCTTCTTAACAATATCTACATTGCCTTGGTGCAATCAATAATAACATATTGTATCCCGGTTTGGGGAGGCACTTATAAAACACACTTTCTGGACTTAGAACGAGCGCAGAGAGCCCTCTTAAAAATTATGTATTTTAAAAAGCGGCGCTACCCAACTGACAGCCTTTACAACATGTGTAAAATGCTCTCTGTTAGGAAACTTTACTTGCT
This sequence comes from Aproaerema taeniolella, assembly GCA_949987775.1. Lineage (NCBI taxonomy): Eukaryota > Metazoa > Arthropoda > Insecta > Lepidoptera > Gelechiidae > Aproaerema > Aproaerema taeniolella. The sequence goes on along the minus strand of OX465261.1, from coordinate 14,179,017 downwards.
ACACTTAATCCTGAAGACACATAAAACCTTAAATTTTGACCCTCACGTCCTAAGTAAAAGAGGAAGGCGTAATGTAATAGCAACTCATGCAACTAGAACTGTCTTTGCATGGACCCAATATAAAATGAGATCTGTTTATACAAACTGTAAATTTGCAAGCTTGCCATATTCACTGAGGTCATTGTACTGCTTGTAAAGAACTTAAATAAATTATAAAATAAGATTGACAAAATTTCGAAATTTTTAATTTTTAATTTATTTTCATCGACAATTAATGCACACAGCACTAATCCATCGATACATTATCGATACTCATGCACATCCCTATTACATGGCGTGTAAAGTCCATCCATAAATAAAAGTCTTAAAAGGTAAACAAATATGGCGGAATGTGTAACCATAGACTACTATAGTGATGTGGTGTATGTCGAATAATGTCGATGTCGGCAAAATTACTAAGTGCATTTCTGCTATTGCTATTTAAGGCAATATAATAGGTGAAGAAGTAAAGAAGAACACAGATGAAGTAAAATACATTTTTACCATTGCCCCTCGAAAAAGGGTCCGTTATTCTTCAAAAACAGTGAATAAAACGCTGTTTATTTCACTGAGTGAATAAAACATTTTGAATTTGGAACATGCGCGAATATACTGATTTTAGTAAGAAAACAAAAGAAAATGTGCAAGGAGGTTGCATACTCTCGCTATAAAAACTTACTAAAACTTGGCTGTATGTAATAAATGGCTGTATGGAATATGTCTCGGTTAAAAATTTTAAAAGAATAAGGAATTCAGCCAATTTTCTGTGCAATTTTCATGCAATTAAAAGTTTCTGATAAAAGTTTTTGTCTCAAAATCATAAAAAGAGTTCGACGTCCAGCGATGAAAGTGAACCTCTCGTTCCAGAGTCATTTCGCGTTAAAGCAGCAGCTATTGTTGATAATTTACTGTCACAGAGTAATTATTTTCTTTTTCTCGTAGTCAATGGTAAAAAGTAGAGTACCTAACACGTGAAAAAAAAATTCATCTCGGCTCTTGTATCCCTCGACCCGCTCAGGATTCTAATCTAGAATCCTTCGCTCCTCTCGGGATACAACTCAATGCCTCGAAAAGAATTCACCTTTTTTTCACTTGTTGGGTAATCTACTATTATTACAAATAGCATTTGTGCGAGGTGTCGTTAGAGTTGAAAGCCAAGTTGTGGAGTATTTGAAAGCTGTTGAGTAGTTGTTTTTTTCTGTGTGCGGTGTTCTAGTAATCTCATTGAAAATGCTTTTTTGCTAGATAACCGGACAGAATTGAAAACATGACCATTTACAATAAAATTTTTACCATTTAATGACAAGTTCTTTATTTTCCTCTGACATGTATGCAACAATATGTTTCGGCAATGTTTTTTTTTTTTTTTTTAAATTTGGCGCACCAGAATAGCCTCAAGTTTTTATCGATATGAAAGAACATCCCATCCCTATCCACCAAAGACAATACAGAGTATTTAAAATGTCAGTTGTAGGTTTGAAATTACAGCGATCTCGGTTTTCTGCAAAAAAATAAGTATTTTACGATAAAATGGACATATTATTATAGAAATAATGGTGTTGCACGTGATTACCTAGATGTTACAACAATTACTTACTTGTTATTGCGTGTGATTACACCAGGAATGTGTATTTTTCTTCCGGTAACAGGTTTGTTTACAACTTAAGACTTTTAATTATGGATGGACTTTACGGTTTTTAACTGATCAATTTAACTTACACGAACTATTTGCTGTCAAATAAGAAAAAGTAAAAAAATTGACATTGGCACAAGTTTTGGCAGAAATGGTTGTTTGTTTTTTGCAAAATTTTTCATAAAATTGCCATTAATAGTCATTGAAGTATTATGTACTAGCGTACCAATGTTAATAGTACCTAAGTTGAGTTGAACGCGGATTTTTACCGGTCGCGCTTACGCCACGGGGCGATATGTAAAATTACCAAGATAACACAATGGATCGGACGTGATGGCCCAGTTCCCTGGCCAGCGCGATCCCCGGACTTAACTTATTTGTGAATGAGGAGATGTGAAAACTTGAAAAGATTTGTGTACACGGAGGAAATTGAATGTATTGATGTGATACGGAACATAATTTTTAGTGAACCGTAAATGAATCGTAAGGAAAGTCATCAGAAAGTCATCATATTCACCAACTTAGACCAGCTTGATGAAGACTGGCTTACTTTGAGGCATTGCTTAACTGTGTCTGCAATCCAAAAAGTGCTAGAACACGTATTCGTTTTGTTTTGTTAAAATAAGAATTTCCGTCTCTGCTAGATTGTGTTTAGTGCGAAATGATGGGTACTCTAAGATGACTATGACCGCAACTGCTAACTAGAACTTAGAATACTGTAAGTACTGTGTAAATAAACGTGTAAATGTTGTAAATAATGTCATTTATGCTTTTTACTTCGCCAAAAAATCCTTATTTCTTAGTAGGAATTCCGTATAACTCTAAAATTAAAAATGTTGTATAACCCCCGACATTTATTGCGTATAACTTTTAAACGGCTAAACCGATTTTGATTAAATAAAGCTAAGAACCATCTTAATCACGGCAGCTTTCAAACAAAAACCCGCATCGAAATCGGTTGATTCGTTTATGAGCTACGATGCCACAAACAGACACTCAGACATACAGATACACAGAAACTTATAACATACCTTTTTTGTCAAAGTCAAAAAGTAAAAAGGAAAGTCTGCAATCATTTGTTTTGTTTATCATTTGATTTGAGATAAACGAACATTAGGTAAATTTCTATTGCTCCTAAAGTTAATATGGACAGGAAAAACATTTATGTAGTTTATTCCGGGCCACACTTTAAAAAAAAGTTTTGTTTAATTTTAGTTTTTCATAAAGTATTCCATTTTGGAAGTTCTCGAATAAAGTAGGAAACATGACTTATTATCACGTCGGTGAATATGGCAAGCTTGCAAATTTGCACCCTGTATATACAATAAGGTAAATAAACAATTAAATATATATGCCAAGTCCCTTCACGATTGTAAGAATACTTTAATCCCCTGGTTAATGCAGTTAAACTACGAAACCTGTGAGAGTTATTTAGAGTCAGAGATATAAATTCTTCCAATAATAAATACAGGCACATAAAACATCTGTTATAGTAAGTATATGCAATACACAGTTAGTGGAGGCTACTGCGGTAGCTCCGTGCTGGCCGCAGTTGTTCCTCCGATCCCAAGACAGTGTCGCAGGGCTAACTTAATAACTCATTCTACTGCCTGCTATTATCGACCTCAATACTGTGACTATATCCGTGGATGCACACACACAGCCAAAAAAACACACACACACACACACACACACACAAACACACACACACATACACATACAGACACATCATTAGTCTAGGTACTTTAAGTTTCCTTGAAAGTTTGTTTGGTTGAGTTTAGTTAGTTAAGTTTATTTGTCTGTTACTATAAGTTGTTATGGAAGAGCGGAGTCTCCTGGTACAGGCACATTACTTGCTTAAAAGGAGGCTCCATCCACTAAGCTACCTACAATAATCTGTAAACAAAAATAAACTATTTTTCATTTTTCATTTTTCATTTTTTTTCATAACCCTCACAATTTGTGTCAAACGTGGCATCAAGTAGCTAGAACCAATGATGCTCTATTTACCCTGTTAGGGATTATAGGCGTGAGTGTATGTATGTATGTATGTAAGTCTGGGGTCTCAGCCGGTTCCAGTAAATTTGACGTCCGGTTTGGTCGAGTGGTAGAGCCGCAGCCTCTTAATCGACAGGTCCTGGGTTCAATTCCCACTTGGGGCAATAATCATCATCGGCCCATATACGTCCCCACCAAAGGGCACGGGCCTCTCTTCGAAAGTAAACACTGAAGGGGCTTAGGCCATAGTCCACCACGCTGGCACAATGCGGGCTGGTGGACCGCTCATCTTTCGCAAACGAATTTTCTTGGATAGGCAGGTTTCATCACGATGTTTTCCTTCACCGTTGAGGAAGTAATAATTAGAAATCCGTACATAAATTAGAGACGTAAACCCGCAACCTCCCTCTTACAAGGGTGGTGAACTGAGCTACAACAGAAGCTCTAGCACGATAACGACAAACTCGCGCTCGGCTCACGCTGAAACTTCACTTTGATTGCGCGAGGGTCCCGCGCAAAGGCTTGCTCGCCCTATGGCGTTGTCAATGTTGACATTTTGACATAATGCCGCAGTGTGGTCGCGGCGCTGTCACTATCGTACTCGACCTGCTGATATCAAATCACACTAATATTATAAAAGTGAAATTTTGTTAGTGTGTCTGTGTTTGTTAGCTCAAACAGCTGGACCAATTTTGATAAAGGGTTTTGAAGATTTTTGTATGGAGCCTGGAATACCTACTGTCTGCCATTTTGATTTTTTTTCAAAATTGTGGCCACACTTGAGACCTAGTAAAATCGATAGCTTAGATCAATACAAACTTAAAATATTCTTTGACAAATTCTCCTAAAGTGTCAGGTTTCGAAGTTATGAGCTGTCAAAGTTACACTGGTGGCGCCATCACTAAGTACTATGACTAAAGGTCTCTGTTTTCTAACATGTTTTAAATCTAATTAAATCGATTTTTAACATCAATACAAACGTAATAATAAAAATAATAATAATAATAATACGTTTATTTCTTCAGAACAGCACACACATACATTAAAAAAAAAGTTCAAAATATTCTTATCCTAATAAACAAGTTTAAGCTTGCATATGTCTGCCGCAGTGAGGAATAAGGCCTGGGCTCAGCGACTAATGCCAGACTGATTATCAGGCACCTCGCATTTGTTTGTGTAGCGTTATCTCGCTCTAAATGCTATCTCTTACTCCTTTATTACCGCGTGTATATCCCTTCCTTGTCCGGCACCCCCGTCTCCTACCTAACTTCAGTTGCCACTTGACTGTCACTGTGCGCAAGCGTTTCTAAGTCCTATATGTGCTCCTTGGTGCATTTTTATGGTTATTGTCTTTTGTTGAATATTGTTACCGTGACTGTTTTATTGTTATCGTTGACTGTTTGTTGTTATCGTTGACCGTTACGCCAGTAACATGAGTGACACTGGTGGTGAATATCGCTCAAGAAGATGCTATTTTTGTGGAACTAGCACTGTTCCGGGTCCTCGAAGAAGGCGAGGTACAATTCGTTCGTACCAATTAACCTTTGAGTATGTTAAGTCGTACCCGTACATCCTGGACTATTCTCATCATTTATTCTTGGACACACGACAGGTAAGTTACCTAAACTAATAACTGTTTTGTCGTTACTTAAGTATATAAAAATACCACCAGTGTAACTTTGACAGCTCATAACTTGGAAACCTGACACTTTAGGAGAATTTGTCAAAGAATATTTTAAGTTTGTATTGATCTAAGCTATCGATTTTACTAGGTTTCAAGTGTGGCCGCGATTTTGAAAAAAAATCAAAATGGCGGACAGTAGGTATTCCAAAATCTTCAAAGCCCTTTGATATGAAGGTAGCTGACGCCCTGGATTAACACAAGGGCTACATAATTTTCCCGAATTCCCACTTGAACGAAGACCCGGGCGGAAAGATAGTACAGAAATAAAATCATGATTATAATATTTGATTCCCAGAAATAGACGTCCTAGGAGTGCTCCGCTGCAGAAAATGGCAGCCCCAAGAAAGTGTTCATAACGTGAAACACGATTTCTTAGAAAGTTTTCGCACCGGTAATTTAATAGAGGAGCATATTGTAAGTATTTCGCGTGATAGTTACTCTCGATGGCTCTAATAATATAATAATAATAATTTATTTATTTATTAAGACAACAGTGATCCAGTAAGTGTTAGTACAGACTTACAACTATGTTAGTATTTATATTCTACCACAGAATTAGTTAGTATTGATAGGTGCCGCATAATTGTGCACTCTTCCCTGTCTGCAATAGTCTTCAGGGGACTGTTGCGGCTGACACGTAGTCTGTGAGGTAGTGATACCGACTTTTTACGAAGTACAGCCATGAAACTGTCGACGCGAGCGTCAGCGAACATAGCTGAGGCACTACAGAAGTATGGCAGCCTCAACAGCACTCTGAAGGCGTTGTTATACTGGACGCGAAGAGCACCCAGTGAGCGCTAAGTGTAGCTTGTCCACAGCGCGCCAGCTCAACATATTATTAAAAAGTAAGGTCTGATGTCTCCCCTACCTGGGGGAGACACCAGGACTAAGAAAATCCTGATGGCTCCCCAAGGGAAGACAATAAGGGAGACATGAGTGCGGTTTCACTGATAGTGCACTCCGCTCCCTCTCTATGTCCATATCATCCTTGAGGTCGTCGTTAACATAGTGCCCTAAGTATTTAAAGTGACTAACTCGTTTTAAAGGTTAAGTTAAGTAGTACTGGAGGAGTATCCATAACACTCTTTTTACTGACGGCTCCAAAGACCATATACTCGGACTTCTTAACATTATACGCAAGACCATGAGAAGCTGCATATACTTCACATATTGAAATCAGTTTTCTCAATGCACCGATTGATGGCGCCAGCAGCACCATGTCATCGACGTAGCTTATATTATTAAGACAGGTTCCATCCACAAAGCAACCCACATGAGTGCTGCTGAGTTCACCAATCAGTGCATTTATATACAAATTAAACAATTTCGGAGAAGTAAGTCCTCTTCCCTAACACCGCATTCCAAGCCGTAGGACTCAGAAAGCAAGCCAGCCTACCTTACAGTGTTCGTTTGATTCTGGTACCAATACCCAAAAACATTGATCAGCTCCAAAGGCATGCCCGCTTGTAAACAGCTTAGAAAATACTAAAATGGTGGAATCTATATCCTATTTCGAACTAAGTGACCTAAAATGTAAGCAAAGATGACGGGCGTGCCAGCTATTTGACATATGTCACGGTGGTGTCAGGTTATGTAGAATTTCAGTATTATGTTATAAAAAATGAATTTATGACTGTTTTATGTGTTATTGTCTATAAAAAGATGAAAAATGATTTAACAAAAGTGTTTCAGTGATCTCAAAGCGATTTGTGGTCTATATGCAGCCCAATTTGTTTTTGGGATATTTGTTGACATGTTAGGTCACTAAGTTCAAAATGGTATATACCCAAGCTATTATCTGCTACAAGAAATTGTTTTTCCCCGGAAACGTAAAGTTAAAGATTTGTAGTTATTTAAGTACAGTCAACGTCACATCAGGTGACCACAAACTGTCAAATTTCCCTCTAATAAACTCTAATACTTGGAGATAAAATTGAAAATTTATTGAAGAAATTTGACAGTTTTGGATAGCATGATGTGCTGTTGTCCCTGTACCTTCTTTGGTGCTACGCAACAATGTAACGCGACTGTGTGCCGCGCCGCGCATATCAGCATGCGACGTACATTGCTGGTTTTAATATTTTACACTGTTATTGTTGGTTTTTATTTCAAACTTGAGTGAATTCAAATAAAGATTTTAGCGGAAAAATACTCTAAATGGTGCTCTGAATTTTGGGTTTGAGTATTCGCTAAAATGACCCTTATTTCGGACATCACAAAAAACTTAAAAAAAAAGGAAAATAGTAACGGTTTTATGTTTTTCTTTTAATTTCATTATTATTTCTATTTACAGAGCCAAGTTTATTTCCACATACACGACCCGGAGCGGAAGATCCATCGCAGCGAAATTTTCTCGAAACTTGAAGCTATTAAGAGCAAGTACGAAGTTATAGAAGACTATACTGTTACAGAAACTTCTATAATGGATATATTGTACAGAATAGAACAACAACTTCATGGCAATTTGCAAGTTTCAAACAGAGCTAAAAGAATTTCGACTGTTTTAGGGACGTGAATCCCAATAAACTGAACAATTGTCCCCAAGAAACAGGATGAAATACATAATTTTTTTTCGTCTCTCCGTACAACCTCAGCAATACAATATAATACAATATTCTTTATTGCACTCCAACACAAATTAGGTACAGTAAAATTTTAACACAAAATCAGTTGTCATAGATCTGTAGCCCTGGGACATTTACATTATGAAAAAGATTACCGTTTGTCTTTGTGAAACTACTATAGATTTCGCCATTTTGTATACTAAAAGTAAGGTCTTAATGACTGTAACCCGCCGTAACCATATGTAGCGTTTTTTTTTACATTTTTGAGTTACCCTTTCAAAATATATCTGTTAATAGGCCCTCTGAACAAACCATATACCTATTTAAAGATGATTTCTTCTTCATGGACCAAATGAGTCTTAAAACCTAAACCGGCCACAGAAATCATCTTAAAACAGGTATATGGTTTGTTAAGAGGGCTTATTTACAAGATATATAATTTTGAAACGGTAACTCAAAAATGTAAATAACTAGCATAAGCACATGGAGATTCAACTTTTCACTAAATATGGTTACGGCGGCTTACGGTCATTAAGACTTCACTTTTAGTATATGAAATGGCGAAATCTAGAATAATTTCACAAAGACAAACGGTAATGTTTTTCGTAATATAAATGTCCCCGGGCTACAGATCTATCAGGGTAAATAAGGCAGCCCAATCAGTGGCCCAATCAGCGGCTTCAATCTGCTGATTGTTTTGGTATGGGACGGCTAATTTGGTTTGAGAATTTCATATGTGTTCCCTGGAAATAGTTGTTCAGTTGCATGGGGAGAATAACCCTCTAAAGTTTTTTTAGTTAAAGTAAACTCATAGCAAAGCTCCTTCAAGGCGCAGACCCACCGCGGCGCAGGATGTGCACGGTCACGCGGCGCATTTTAGCGCAGTGGATTCATTTGTTTGACAACGTGGGTCTACGTTTCCACTGCAGTACACGCTACACACGAATTGAAACCCACGATTTTAGCTACATGGATTAGATCAATTTGACCCATAATGTCTAACTCACTGAGTAGATATTCACCGCAGCTAAAATGCGCCGCGTGCCGACCGTGTGCCGCATGCACAGCGTGCACGGCGTTGAGCTGTCAGCGCTTATTCCAGCAAGCCACGCGGGTATCGATGACGTCATTTCATGCGTAGCGTGGTCGTGGGTCGCAGTGGACACAATCACATACATTTTCTTCCAAAGCGAAGCTTAACCTACGTGCGTAACCTTTCCGTGCGCCGCGGTGGGTCTGCGCCTAGACTGGTTTTGATATAAAAATAGTTCTGACTATGATCTGAGTTCACGGTTTAAGGCCCACATTACGGAAGGAGACTCAAGTCTTGATCTATACTTAAGTATTGATTATTTCTTTCTCTCACTATCAAAATGACTGCTACTCGAGTAAAGATCAAAGTCTGAGTCGCGTTCTGTAAAACGGACCTTAGTTTTTGCTAAACTGTATAATTACACCTTGTATAATAGCAAACGGTAACAAATTTTCTTCATGAACAAATATTGAAATGTGACATTACATTTTGTAAAACTTGTTTTTTGTACAAAGAAAAAAAATGGTTTATGATTTCACAAACAATTAATTAAATTCTGAATAAAATACCTGAACCGAATGTCACTTTTTTTACTGTAATATTATGTAGCTACTTCTTTTTTAGGGTTCCATAGTTGTTACAATTTGTTAATTATGTTTTCGCTTTGAATTATTCAAAGAATGTTGACTTTGTTTTAGTGTTTAATTTGATGAATAATAAAGACTATTTTAATAAAAAGTGATATCATTTCTATAAAAGCCATATAGATTAAGTTGAACATAAGAAATTTCATGACCAAATGGAAGTAACTTCATAACACTAGATATCTACATAAAATAATAAATATGGCGAGTAAAAAGAAGAAGATTGAAACTTTTATAGATATAAACAACGACAAGGATTTCCATGGCGCTCTCCACCATTTCAAACACTTGTTAGTCTGTAAGTGAATCCTTAGTAATTACTATAGAGCAGGGGTGGCCAACTTGATTAGACCCAAGATCTCCTGTTCACTAACGAAACCCTGTGCGATCTACCAATTACATACTTCGTGAAATCTTAAGAGAAATAAAAAACATAATTCTGAAAATTATTCTTAGTGACTACTTATCTATATATGAGTGTGAACATTGCGTCTGAGCATCTTCCACTAGGTTAGCATAATCAAGTTTGTAGTTGGAAAGTGCCAACCTTAAAGAATCCAATATATGAGCGTTTGAAAAATGATGCAAGATGATGCGTGCAGCAATTGGTGATTGCGTTGCGCAGTCTGGGCTAAGTATTTTTTTGCCTCGCCGCGATCGACTAGACTAACAGTCGCGAATGAATTTCTTCCTTATTCATAACCTACGCTGTAAAAAGAACCTTTGGACCAAATTTCAGCTTTCTAGGGCTAAAGGGTTGGGTCTGATTCGAATGAAAGCCATAGTTTTACTTTACCTAGTACCTCCATCGTGTAAGAAAAAAAAATAGTTTGAGTTAATCGCAAATTTTAAATAATTTTTCAGCAGTATCCTCCGCTGTTTGAGAGTTTTCAGAACAGTAATGTATGGGCGTTGAGAGCAGTGAGTCAGACCTGAAGAAGATTATCAGGATGGACTGAATAAAGAATGTGTTATAAGGAAATGAATAAAGGATGTGTAAAGCAGAGAAGGCCTTTGCTCAGCAGTGGGATCTGATAGGCCAGGAAAAAACGGCAGTGATGATTCTTTGTATCCCTTTGTCTTGTTTGAAATTGAGGCCTCCTATAGCACAGGCATTCTCAATAGGGGGCTGCCAGTTAGATTTAGAAATATGGAGAAAGTAAGTAAACTAATTATTTTGATTTGTGGAATTGGGGTAACTATGCTTGACTATAATCCGGGATTCAGCAGATCAGATTTACTCCACGTTCGTCATTTTCGAAACTGGTCATCTTTCGAACTCGTCATATTCCAGACTCGTCATCTTCATGCATGTATATTCACCTGCATAGAAATTACAGTAAGCTCGATAATCTGAGTTTATTTATAATTTTCCGCGCAACTTTCTTATACCCATTCGAATTCAATATTCATAGTTATCGTTTTGGAATAATGTGTTTATGGAAAGTTTTGGAAAAGCTCATACAGTTTTTTGAGGAAATTGAAAATCACTAGCAATTTATTTTGTGTCGACGAAGAACATTTTCGCACAAATAATGCTGTAGAAGGGTGGAATAATAGATTTAATCATAGATTACCAAAAAAAGGTTCTTTGTATTTGTTTATTAAAAAATTGAGACAAGCAACACACCAAGATATAAGAATAAAAAAAAAGTTTTTACATTCAAACCAAACACAGCGTCGGAGTTAAATAAATTTGAAAAACAAAGAGAAATCATACAAGATTTTGTAAATAAAAGAACAACTCTTGTGCAATGTCTTGGTTTCTTATGTGACGTTTAATTTGTATATAACTTAATTTTCCAGAAGGTAAGTATTGTTTTAAAGTAAGAACATTTTTTTTGTATTTCGTCCCGAATAAATTTGATTTATACGAATAAATGGTTTTATTTGGATATGTGGATATGAGGTCTAGTACAAGAACCCTTACGATCACAACAATGATAGACTCGCTTATAATATATTGGCGACTGTATAATGACTTGTTTCGAAGATGGCGAGTCTGGAATATGACGAGTTTGAAAAATGACCAGTTTTGAAGATGACGTGGAGTGAATTGCAAATCCGGTAAGTAATTAAAAACCTAGGTCACCTAAGTAAGTAACCTTATACTGGATAAGTCCGCCTTTGTACCTTAAATTTATTTTAACCTTAAAATTTTAACTATATTTTGCTCCTGTAAGTATATTCATTGTAGAGTAAAGGATTTACATATATACAGTAAATCGAGTGCCGTCTGACCTCCGTGACCCCGCTGACTGAGGAATATAATCTTATTAGATTATGGTTCGTAGTTACACTGAAGTATAAGTAAGCAGGTTTTATCACGATTTTTTCCCTCACCGTAAGAACTCCGATAATATATTATGCAACTAGTGGACTTACGCGAGTAGACCATTTGCACTCTGAACTGATCAATGAGGATAAGTAACATAGACAGGGGAAGCAACCTGATCATTGAACGTAGTGGCAATTTATCACGAGCGTTTCCGTGCTTCAACGGGCAAGTTAGGCCGGTGGTCCCGGCTTTTGTCGATTGACTACAGTCATTAAGGCGACTACAGCACCCGATAAAGGCAGCACACATATGAATAGTGCCATCTCCGTCTCTCAACAGGCCTGAGCCGGCAGTGTGAACAGTGTCGATACACGAAGTTTACGGACTATGAAAGCGTGCGTGCGTAAAAACATGTTCGAAAGTTAGAAAAATGAGATTTATGGAAAGGTAACAGCTTAAATCGAAAAATGCGTTAACTACTTATCGAGAGTGTTCAATCACGAACATTTTGATAGCAAATTCAAGTTCCTGTGTGCATTTTACTATCGTTTTTACAGCTTAAAAGATACACAATATTGGTATTTAGAGGTGACTTTGTGAGCTTTTTCTATCGAACCAAAAGTGCTGAATCATGTTTTCAGCAAACTACTTATCTAGTTTATGTCCTGAATATTACCGTAGTATTTTTTTCTTCGATTTAATGTAGTGCGTCATGCTTATCTACGCATCATAAAATCGTAATTTAGGTGCTGTAGTCGCCTTAAACCAAGACACAAGCCACTTGGTGGTTTGAAAACTTTGACACTAGGGTTATTTAAGTTTGCCACATACTTGATTATTCCTAACAATGGAGGACCATACTAATAATTTATCACTAGTGTTTCCGGGACACGTTAAAACATTGTTGATTAAACCAGATACAGTCGTTAAAGCAGGTCAAAAGACATTTAGCGGTTTGCGGTTATATCTAAACGATAAGAAAAAGTTTAATATATGTGCCTAGTAATTAGCTTAATAGCTCAGTTGCTAATTTATATAAATAATAAGCTATCTGAATAATAGCTTCATGACTGTTCTTCGTTTGACTGTAACTTGTTTTGTGTGCCAAATAAATAAATAAATCCCGATATTCATTTCGGAAACGGGAACTATGCGGGTGGTACCGCGAGGCACTGTTGTAATTTACACAAACACAAAATATTCTATTCTATTTTTAACCAACTTTAAAAAAGAAGAAAGTTCTATGTTCGACTGTATTGCATGTATCTTTTTTCATGTACCTACGTTTACAAGTTTCTCCGCTGTTTGTGAACCGATTTTCAAAATTATATTTATGTTCGAAAGAGTACACTCCTGGCGCGGTCCCATTGTCACCAAGTCAGGATGTTGAATCCCATCCCAGATGATGGAATCCCAGGGCAACCCAAAAATTTAATAGGCACTTAAGTACAATGTTTCTCATGTATTTTCTATTATTTAGACAAAAAAGGCAAAATAAAATAAAAACATTTTAGAAACCGACTACAAAAAAGCATAAAATAAAGACGAGATCATTTACAATAATGTGCTAATTAGGTTTAATTAGGTTTAGTAAGGCCGCCTTCACACCGACTTTAAACAGACCAGTCGGTACTACGTAGCATAGTAAATGATCTTGTCTTTATTTTTGGTCTTTTTAAAAAGTTTTTTATCGATCTAGGTGCTGAAATATACAGTGGATTTGTCGGACCTTGTATTCATCTGGAACGTTTGTTTACAAAGATTAAAATGGACTTGGGTGACGGTGATATTGTGTTATTAAGAGTGAGTATATGTTATTACTAGCTTTTTCTCGCGGCTTCGCTCGCGCAAAGAACTCTTTTGGTCAACCATTTCATTCTTGACCCCTTAGGGAATTATTTTCGAAAAATCGCGAAACATGTGTTCATTTATTTGCTTTAAGGTATTTCTTGACGAAATTTCGGGTCAAAATGTCCAAAATAATTGATTTCCCCTTACAAACTTTGAACCTCCATTTCATTCACCTTAGGGGTTGAATTTCAAAAAATCCTTTCTTAGTGCTTGCTTAAGTTGTGAAAGACACCTTTTTGCCAAATTGCAGCTTTATAAGGGTTTGGGCTGGGCGTTGATGAGTCAGTAAATCAGAATATCCAATTTTATATATAAGAAGAAGATTAATGACTACTGAAATAAGTAATAAATAAAACGCCATATACACTCAAAGACCCCCACTAAGATCCCTTGTGTCGTGGGTCCCTCGGAACACACATAAAGACGGACACAAACACCTATGACCCGAGAAGAAACGCCTGCTTTTTACACAAATATTTGCCCCGACTGGGATTCGAGCCCAGGACCCGTCGATCAAGAGGCAGAGCGCCACTACCACTCGACCAAACCGGCCTTCGACATTGCACCCGGGTCTTCTTCATTGGGAGTTTAGGAAAATTATTAGCCTAGTATTATTCTGATGTAAAATATTATACTAGTCGCTTTGTAAGCTGTAGACATTGTAAGTGTAACCTAAAACCAAAATTACATTTAAAAAACTGAACCGTGTGGTGATCGGTTGAGAATAACACCACCCCATCTCTTTCCGTGGGTGTCGTAAGAGGCGACTAAGGAAACACAAATGAGACCTGCCTCCTAGTAATCCATCCCAGGCAACGACACTTTATTTTTTTCTAAATCTGAGGTGTCATCCTATGGTCTCATGCGGTGTGGTAGGCTCTTTAAAGGGCCGCGACCACCCTCCTACCGAAGTCCGACGCCAAACAGCTTGCTGTGTTCCGTCGGTGCGTGGGAGTACCAGTGCCTTTATAGGCATTTTCTGGGTTAACTCGCTCCATCGTCGACCTCATCTTTGACCTTATGGTCAAGATTGAGGTCAAGAGTTAATCCATCTTATAATAAAAAAAAAATACTGAATCGAGAAAATATTCTAAGGTAATTGAAACTGTTCACAAAATTTTACGAGAATCATTTGACAAATACGTCATGTAAGTATTTAGTAGAGAACAGCCAGATAGACATCCGTCTGATATCTGAAAACATTCTTGCCCAATCTGAAACGGAGACGCTTCGTGCTCGCTCGGTCAATTACTAAAAATCCGTTTAGTGTCTCTAAATCGATAGTTCGGGATGTGGGGTCATAAAATCTTTTGCCGTGTGGTGATCGGTTGAGAATAACACCACCCCATCTCTTTCCGTCGGTGTCGTAAGAGGCGACTAAGGAAACACAAATGAGACCTGCCTCCTAGTAACCCATCCCAGGCAACGACACTTCATTTTTTTCTGAATCTGAGGTGTTGTCCTATGGTCTCATGCGGTGCGGTAGGCTCTGTAAAGGGCCGTCTGGTTTGCGACCACCCTCCTACCGAAGTGCGACGCCAAACAGCTTGCTCTGTTCCGTCAGTGCGTGGGAGTACCAGTGCCTTTATAGGCATTTTCTGGGTTAACTCGCTCCATCGTCGACCTCATCTTTGACCTTTATGGTCAAGATTGAGGTCAAGAGTTAACCCATGTTATAATAATAAAAAAAATCATCATCCTCACCGATCAGCGTTGCATTCAACCTATGACTCATCTACTTCTTGATATTGGCGACTTAGCCATTTCATATATTTTATTTTTTATTAAAATACTGGCTTTACGCTCGCGGCTCCGCCCGCGTGGACTACAGGTTATATCGTGCCCAACTGTGAGATAAAATGTAGCCTGTATCCTTTCTTAGGCTCTAATCTATCTCTGTACCAAATTTCATCAAAATCGGTTCAGTAGTTAATGCGTGAAAGATGGACAGACAGACAGACAGAGTCAGATACTTTCGCATTTATAATATTAGTAAGGATTCAAACATTGGAAAAATCACGATAGTGGACGCCTATTATCCTTTTTATGCCTAGCCATCCTCATAGAATAAAAATTTAGATCAGTTTTTTTTAAATTACTTAACTTATTTCAACATCTTACGATGTGAAAGAAAAATATGTAAAAGATGAAAGGTATTTATTTCCAAAGCTACTGACCAATAAATACAAGGCTCTTTTGTAGCCACGAAACTAGTGCTGCATAAATGTTTACATTAATTTGCATTGAACGGGCTGCAAAAACAAGTTGGTTTTACAAATGCTGCAAAAATAAGCTGCAGCTGATATTAATTATTTTCTATGCTAAGAAACTTATTCAACAGCATTGTCGCTTTGTATTCGTAGTACAGTTGGTTTTAAAATGGTTTGAAATGGATCTTACATTGTTAGAACTAATTTCAGGTATTAGCTGATGAAGTTGAAGCACTGGCAAGACTTAGAGACAGAAGTGAACCATTCTGGATGTTTATAGTGGTAACAATTTTGTTTCTTATTGCTAAAATTGCTTTTAATTAGGTATTTGGTCCTAATTAAAAACAATTTTAGCAATTTTGTTTTTTGTTTCTTTTTGTTTCTTAATTTTGGTACTCTATTTGACATCCGAAATACTCTAAAATTAGAATAAATTGTATAACTCGCGACATTCGATTGCTTATAACTTTTAAACGACTGAACGGCTGGAAGAATGGAAGAATGTGGGATTACGTCAGCTTTACAACGAACAACAAATGCATCGAAATCGGCACACAGATAAACAGATACACACGTCAAACTTATAACACCCCTCTTTTTTCATCAGGCGTAAAAAGAACCTGTAGAATTTGGTGACATTCCTTAGTCAACGAGAAAATGAGCTGATAATCTTCAAACTCCTAAAGATATTTTATAAATTAGCTTAAAAAATGTCGTCTGCTTTTGTACTGTTTTTCTTATATTGTGTCTTGTGTAACTTATGCTCATGTATAATAAAGAATAAATAGAGACATACATACATACCGGTTTTGATCAAATAAAGCCAAAAACCATTTCGATTATGTCAGCTTTTAACCCTTTTAGCGTCAAGAGTTTTCGTCAAAAACGCCCACCACACGCCACGACATCAAAACAATTTTTTTAATGTCGTGGCGTATGGCGAACGCTTGGTGAACGATATTAAAGTAAAAAAAAAGTTTTTTTTTTGTCTGATATATCAGACATTGGCGGCGAGGGCACGAAACTTAAACGTCTGATATATCAGACTTTGGCGGTGAAAAGGTTAAGCAAACCACAAAAACCGCATTGAAATCGTTTAGGCGCTACGATGCCACAGACAGAGACACAGAATACAAAAGTCAAACTTATAACAACACCCTTTTTTGTCGGGGGTTAAAAAATATAGTGTTGTAAGTTTAATGCAAATCTCTCGAAATATTATGGTTGTGATATTAGGTTGTGCCTTTTTTTTTACCAGCCCATATACGTCCCCACCGAGGGGCACGGGCCTCTCTTCGAAACACGAAGGGGATTTAGGCCATAGTCCACCACGCTGGCCCAATGCGGGTTGGTGGACCGCTCGTCTTTCCAAAATTTATCTTGGACGGGCGGGTTTCATCACGATGTTTTCCTTCATTGAGCAAGTGATAATTAGAAATCCGTACATAAATCTGAAAAGACGAATTTAGTGGTACAGGCCCGCACCAGGATTTGAAACCACGACCTTCGGATTACAAGTCTGGCTCATTACCAACTGGGCTATCACCGCCTGTTTTATTTAATAGCTGACATAAACGACATTTTTTTAAGCTAATTTATAAAATATCTTTAGAAGTTTGAAGATTATCAGCTCATTTTTTCGTTGACTAAGGAATGACACCAATTCTACAGGTTCTTTTTACGCCTGACGAAAAAAGAGGGTTGTTATAAGTTTGACGTCTGTATCTGTTTATCTGTGTGTCTGTCTGTGGCATTGTATCTCTTAAACGAATGGACCGATTTCGTTCCGTTGTAAAGCTGACGTAATCCAGATGGTTCTTAGTTCAGCCGTATAAAAGTTATAAGCAATCAAATGGTACAACTTTTTTAATTTTAGGGTTATGATTCGAGGCGTATTGATACTTCGATGGTGTCTCCATAACCACATGTTTTTTTTTTTTTTTTTAACTGAGTCACTTAAAGCTTTGGGTAATAAATAGGGTAAATTAATATGATTAAGTAGTTTTCACATTCAACACGCATTTTAAAGTTTACTTCACGAAAAACGTGTTCAGTTACATTCTATAGTAGTAGTCTTTCAAAAGGCGCGTATATAAGTGGTTATCGAAATTGATTTCGTATGAAGTTACAAACAAAACTATACTTGATGCTGGATGACAGCTCAGCAAATAATAAAACCCTGAATTAAGATCATTCATCATGTGAGCCGCAAGACGTCCACTGCTGGACATAGGCATCCCCCAGGGATCTCCACCTCGATCGGTCCTGCGCCACCCGCATCCAGCGGCTTCCCGCAATCTTTACCAGATCGTCGGCCCACCTTGTGGGAGGACTTCGTACGCTGCGCCTTCCGGTACGTGGCGCAATTAAGATCATTGTTCTGAATGATTTGTCCTAAGGAAAACTTTTTATTTTTTTCACCTTTTTTAATATTTTCTGCAATTAAAAATAATGGGATGTATATATGTGTGTAAACTCTTTATTGCAAACTCTTGTAGACATAATACAAAAGAAACATGTGCAAAGGCAGACTTATCCCTGAAAGATCCCTTATCTTTATCTCTTCCAGTCTACCTTAGAGATGGTAAGAGAGAAACAGATGTTATTTTAATTTTTTATTATAAGATGGGTGAAAGATGAGGTCGACGATGGAGCGAGTTAACTCAGAAAATGCCTATAACGGCACTGGTACTCCCACGCACCGACGGAATACAGCAAGCTGTTTGGCGTCGAACTTCGGTAGGAGGGTGGTCGCGAACCAGACGGCCCTTTACAGAGCCTACCACACCGCATGAGACCATAGGACGACACCTCAGATTTAGAAAAATATGAAGTGTCGTTGCCTGGGATGGATTACTAGGAGGCAGGTCTCATTTGTGTTTCCTTAGTCGCCTCTTACGACACCCACGGAAAGAGTTGTGTTATTCTCAACCAATCACCACACGGTTAGATGTGGTGCGAAAACAGTTGTTTAGTTTGAGTTAAGTTTCATTCAGAGAATCATCCCATAAAGTTAATTAAAGTCATACCGTATTTGTAGAATAAAGAAGTAACTAACGTGTTCAGAGGAGTGAACGCGTTGAAATTTCAAGATGTGGCTCAGACAGAGCTGAAGCTATTTCGGGAGGAAAGAGGTGGAGCACCAAGTAGTCGACGCAAGTATAGACTGGATGAAGCAACGCCGGATGAAACAGTAAGTATAGCTGCCCTAGCATACGCAGAATAGATAATTATAGACTTTAATTTGGAAGTGGGAAAATAGACCCTATTTTGATTTGGAGAAGTTTTCATTTCTCTTGCTTTTCATGGGTCGGACTCGTAACCGAGAGGTACCAAGATCGATCCCCAGTGCCACCACGTACCAATGACTCGTTTGCCCTTACGGTGAGGGAAAACATCGTGAGGAAACCTGCACATTTAGGAGACTGAATGTGTAACCATGATCCAACCCGGTCAGGTTCCCCTGCCCTGTTGGTAGGGTCACCGGAGGTCAGATGGCAGTCGCTCGACTGTAATGACTTGACCTGCCAAACCCTGGATTATGGTCAAGCGTACCCCGAATGAGATCCGGGACTAAGCGGATATCTCGTATTCCTAGAATACAAGATATTCAGTTGTTAGATTTATGTTTGTTCCACGCTGGACTGAAGTGAAAGAAAAACTTTGCATGTACTTACCAGCTGCCAACTCTTTCTATAGCACTGGCCTTTCTTATCGTGTAGGTATAGTCAAGTGCGTGGCGAATTTGACTTACCCTGTTGTCATAGTTTTCAAACCGCCAAATGGCCTCCGACTTGGTTTTAACGACTGTAGTCAGTTGACAACAGCCGGGACCAACAGCTTAACTTTTGCTAACTACATAAATAAACTAGAAACGAAACAACAATAAAGTACTCACGCTGCTCTGAATCAAATTATTATAAATCAAAAAATAATTCATAGACATAATATTGTTGTATAGCACTTAAATAAAAAAATTTGAATCACCCCCGACATCCGATTGCTTATAACTTTTAAACGGCTGAACAGATTTTCATGAAACATGGCTAAGAACACTCAGGATAAAATTATCTATGACACAAAAAAACTAAACGAAGATCGGTTCATCCGTTTGGGAGCTACGATCTCACAGACAGATACACAGACAGACACGTTAAACTTATAAAACCCCTCTCTTTTTGGGTCGGGGGTAAATACAAATTGTCATTATTATTCAGGAAATCGATGATTGCGTAGACACAACAAGAAATTTGAAGCATTGTAATCCACGACCTAGGTATCTCAAAACACAAACTGAGCAAAATTGGGTGTCATATCACTATCACTGTAGCTTTAGTCACAGACAATATCACATCAAGGTAATCACAGTGCAATAGGAAAACAGCCACTATTACAATTGTGATTAGGGTGACGTTACAGACAGAAGCTTGGTGTGTTTTCTGGTGTACGTAAATAATAGAAACGTTTTTGTTTACTTTTAATGGATAGTGTTACAGACGGTTAGCAACAACATGCAGAAATTGTTGTTCTACCTAGAAATACGATAAGATATTCGAAGAAGTCATACTCTCTACATAAAAGGCGCAAGGAACAGCAAAAACTTAAACCTGAATTCATTACGTCGTTCTGAGTAAATTTTCAGTGAAATTTTTCAATATTTTTCTTGTTTCTATATTTTCTGCTTTAAAATTAATTTTTTTATTGAAACACACTCCATTTTGCAAATAAAAACAATAATAACAGCGTATAACACGAGAGTTAGCAATGTACATCACATTCTGTCAGGCGATAGCGCGCGCGGGGCGCATTTTTGGCGGCACATTGCGTAGCGCCAAAGTAGGTAAATTTGATGTTACCGGGAAAAAATAATTACTATTAGCCAACAATAGTCATGGGTAGATTCCACCATTTAAATAGTTGCTAAGCTGACCTTTACACCCACTTTATCTTTCTTATTTTTAAATCTATGCTCTTATGACAAGTTAGGGTAGGTTCATGTGGTATTACAGCCATTTGACGCCATATTTCACTAACATTCCAAGATTATGATGAAACATGAGTAAAGTGATGTTGGAGCGTAATTTGCCCAACGTTTCAACAAAATCCTCGCATCCTCTATCTAGGGTTCACAGTATTACTGGGAAGAGTTGGCAGCTGGCACATTTTAAGATTTCTTTTAATTTTCGTTCCAGCTTGGAAGCAAATCTTAACTATACAATTTTTCTCGAGGAAAGTTTTTTACTTTCTATATATTTTTTATAACGTGCTCAGTCAATGTTTTTGAGTAACTTTATCAAAGAAACTTTTCCAGGAAACGAAAAAAGTTTTCCACTGCTCCATACAAGCTGTCCGATTAAAATGACTTTTTTGTAAGGGGCCGTCGTTTTTTTTTCGTTTCCTGGAAAAGTTTCATTGAGAAAGTTACTCAAAACCATTGACTGAGCATGTATTCAGTATTCGGAAGCGTTTCCCTTACACCCTGTATAACCAATGGTGTTAATAAGTATTTTTAAGTGAAATATAAAATATGTATTGCTGTAACATAAAAATATTCAATTTACTCGTAGGCCTGGTTAACCGCCAGAGCAGCAGAGAAAGTGCAGGAGAAAGCCGAGATAGAAGCTCGCCACGTGGCTCGGCAGGCCGTCCGGAAGAGGCACCGAGCAGAACTGATGACGTCAAACCTGGAATCGTATGACTTTGTGATGTACTGGCCTCACGCCATCGACGCTCATCCAGCGCTCTATGAGCGGTGGGATCAGAACAGTAATTGTTTTTATTTTTAACCGACTCCAAAAAAGAAGGAGGTTCTATGTTCGACTGCATGTATCTTTTATTTTTTATGTATGTTCACCGATTTTTCTGCCATTTATAGAGCGATTTTCAAAATTCTTTTTTTGTTCGAAAGAGATCCAGAGGGGTCACATTGTCATCAAGTCAGGATCTGAAAGAAATCGTGGGAAACCCTTGAATTTAATAGGCACTTGTTTCTCACTTACTTTTAAATATTTACACTAAAAACAGAAAAATAAATAAACTTTTTACGAAAAAATAAACCGACTTCTAAAAGCGAAAAATAAACCGGTTTCATAGGCATTCACTTTCGCACCAACTTTAAAGTGACAGTAGTGACAGCGCCGCGACAACACTGCGGTCCTATGTCAAAATGTCAACATTGACAACGCCATAGGGCGAGCAAGCTTTTGCGCGGAACCCTCGCGCATTCAAAGTGAAGTTTCAGCGTGAGCCGAGCGCGAGTTTGTCGTTATCGTGCTAGAGCTGCAGATCAGTAGGTACGTAGCACATTAAATGCTAAGTCTTTATTATACGCTTTTTGAAGTCGGTTGAATTTTTAAAAAATTATATAACTTTAACGGACGTGTTTGCAACGGGTGGTCATGTCTTTAATTTTCGCGAAATAATTTAAAGTCACTAATTGTAAGTTTCTACCAAGGGACCCAGTACTATAGACATAGACATAGATATTATTTATTTTTGTTTCTTCAACACACATACTACACCTTACATAGGGTAATTATGAGTTAATTACTAGTTATTTATTTTTTATTTTTTATTCTTATTATTTATTTATTTCTTATTTGTTTTTTAAGTTTATTTTTCGTACTATTTTATTGTTTTAATCGCCAAGTCTATTGCAGATCTAGTTATGATTGCCCGTGAAGAGATCGCACTGACTAAAGAACAAGCAATGGATGTGTTATATGCAGGGGACGCTCCTATAAACGAAGCATCTATGCAAACTCTGCTAAGCGGACCTGCACTTGCCATTTGTCTCAAAGCTTTGGATCCTGTGCATACTGTCTGTTAGTCATTTTTTTCTAGTAACTAGACTAATCTATATACAGGGTGTAAAGGACACAATTTTTTACTGGTCACGCTATAACTTGAGAAAGGCTTGATCGATTTGGAGATTCTTTTTTTGTTGTTTTCCTTATTGTCACGATCTGGTTTATATATGAAAAATAAAAAAAACCGGCCAAGTGCGAGTCGGACTCGCGCACCGAGGGTTCCGTACAAACCTAGCTTAAAGGTATTGTAGACCTGAGTATTTGATATGAATTTCAATTTAATACCTCAACGCGTTCATGAGGAAAGGGGTAGTAAGTTTAAAAATATTAAAAATATTTTTATGATATGATGTAATTAAAAATTTATGGTTTTCGCAATTTTTCCTTTATCTGTGCTATAAGACGTTGCTTCGTACCAAATTTCAAGATTCTGTGTTCACGGGAAGTACCCTGTAGGTTTTGATTCCTTTGCGAGTGTTGAAAATTTGCGGAAATTTGCGGCATAAACGGCTGTATCTTTTGATTGCGTTGGCTTAGAAGTTTGATTTTTTCACAGCTTCAAGGGACAGTAGACTTGAGTAATTGATATAAATTTCAGCTTCATACCTCCACGCGTTCCTGAGAAAAAGGGTCTTGACAGACGGACGGACGGACGGACAGACGGACAACAAAGTGATCCTATAAGGGTTCCGTTTTTTCCTTTTGAGGTACGGAACCCTAAAAAAGAAAATCCACCGGGGCAATTCCCACGGGAACGAGGTCGCGGGCGGACAGCTAGTACTCAATATTTTCCTCAAATTTCAGACTTGGTGTATCAGGATGTTAACTTTGAACGACATTTTAAAAAGCCTTGGGATTTCGCACATAAAAACAGTATTTCTATTATAATATAATATACGCTTTTATTGTAAGAAAGCAAATAACTGTAACATACTTAGTCGCAGTTGTGTTTGCTCTTGACCACAGTTGACCTGGGCAGAGATATGGTCAAAATGATTATTTTATAGGGTAATTATTAGACAGTTTAGCAAAAACTGAAACCCTGGACTCAGACAATAATTTTGAATGACCTTCCAGTGGAATTTTCATTTTTGTTTCACGTTTTTAATATTTTCTGCTTACATTTTTTATTATTTTATCGTGTTTACTCCATTTTGCAATAAAAAACAATCATAATAGCATAAAACACGAAAACCAGCAATGTACATCGCACTCCGATAGCAGCGCGGCGCGGGGGGATCACGCACGGGACGCGGTATCACGATACGTTGCGTAGTGCCAAAGTAGGTAAATAGTGAAAACACTTTAACATGACGTTTCCGAGAAAAAATAATTACTTATAGCCGATGATAGTTATGGGTAAATTACCCCATTTAAGTATTTTCTAAGCTGTCCTTTACACCCTGTATAGCAAGCTCATCTAAATTTAGGTACCTAGAAAAGATTCGGGTTATAAAAGCTGGGATATGCAGATGCAGGCAGAAGATAAACGATGAAGAGAAGCGAATTCGCGAGATATTAAACATGTGGATGTGGTATTAGCTCATGTAGCTCCTAAGTAAAAAAAGCGAAGTATATCTTTAAAAAAAATACACAGGCAAGGTGACTAATTTCCTTCCTTTTCAAGACCATGAAAAAAAATTGTCATTGTTTCAGCTTTAGTTCGTAGAATCCTTTACGAAGACGATATTAGTGAATCTGGAGGTCAAAAAGAGAAACCAGGATTTCATACTTCTGCATACGATCACTATAAAACACGTAGCCCGAGCAGAGAACAGGTTTGGAAGCAGAGAAGAGAAGAAATGGAAAAGAAAAAGGTACGTACTATAGTTCACTCTTAGGGAGCTAACATCGAGGAAAGATTGCTGGAGACCAGGAAAAGGCAGAGAATTACTTATATGGCATTTAATGATTTATAGAGTGACCTGCCTGACTCGCGTGGTCGAAGCCACGGGAGTGTCTGTGTCAGTTGAATAGACAAGTCCTCCAAAAGTTTCGAATTAGTTTGATTAAAGTCTTTAGCAAAATGCATTCTAAGTAGACAGATAACGTGGTATAGAACCTCCATAGAACACTCGACGCCCATAGTTAAAGGGTCAAGTTAATTCTTGAACCTTGTCACAAGCTACAAACATGGGTAGACAGTAGAAACTTAATTAAGGAAACAGACTTTACCCACCCACATCATTTTGACCATGTGGTGATGGGTTGAGAATAACACCGCCCCATCTCTTTCCGTGGGTGTCGTAAGAGGCGACTAAGGAAACACAAATGAGACCTGCCTCCTAGTAATCCATCCCAGGCAACGACACTTCATTTTTTCTGAATCTGAGGTGTCGTCCTATGATCTCATGTTGTGTGGTAGGCTCTGTAAAGGGCCGTCTGGTTCGCAACCACCCTGCTATCGAAGTCCGACGCCAAACAGTTTGCTGTGTTCCGTCGGTGCGTGGGAGTTCCAGCGCCTTTATAGGCATTTTCTGGGTTAACTCGCTCCATCGTCGACCTCATCTTTGACCGTATGGTCAAGATTGAGGTCGAGAGTTAACCCATCTTATAATTTAAAAAAATCTACTTATCTATCTAAATCATCCTTTATGAAGACGGTTTGATTAAGAAGTATACTAATGATGAAATTCTGCTGTCACTCATCAGACATATTCTCGCTGAAAAGATTTTTTATTTATTTTACTAATGGCTTTATTAGCATCCACAGCTTTTACGTCCGCGCCCTTGTTTAGATTTAGTTTTCTTCTTGATTCTTCTTTAGCAATATAAATTCAATTTTCTCAATTTACTACTTAAATAACTATTATATATAAATGTTTATATTACATAATTTATAAATCTAAGCCAGTGACGGTTCTTTGCTGTTGCATCCAGATTTCAAAACATCTTTGACGTCCGTGTCTCTAGATTTGATCGCCATTTTGAGGTTGTAATTGACCATTTTTCCCCTGCTCGTTGCCTCTACTTTCTTAATGAATCTGCCTAATTCATCCTTACCATCATCAGCGTTATATTTGCAGCTGGTGATATATGGCGCGATATGGCTATTATAAAGTGTGGGATTTTCTGTAATGACCCTGTTATACATGTGCTTGTTTAGCGGACAATGGCCTGTGATTACTCCTAACTATTTTTTGAATAAGTAATGTGCAAAAAACTAAATATTTGAATCTACGAGTATATTAGTGGAATTAATAGATTTATAAAATTTTTAGGAAGAAAAAAGACAAAGTCGGGCTCGCCGTTTAGCTGAGGTGCAACGAATGGCCAAAGAGGCCAGAGCAGAAGCTATAGAAGCAAAGAAGAACGCCAAAGAGCAGAAAAGGATGGATCTCTTAAAATCTGGTGTCAGTAAATGCACTCACGTTTAACATACCAGTCGAGGTAGGCAGAGCAACATTTATACACTCAGACGTAAATTCTGAGGGTTATAACTTTATAAACTGAAACTTGGGTAGATATAATGGTGATAGGTTGTCAGACTTCAAGACAAATGAGTAATTTTTGGAAGTACCTTCAGAACCTGGTAGCTGAAAATTGGCCGCCAGGCCCCGGCTAGCAGGTATTCATAATAATATGTTAATGGTACATATTAGCACTACTATTTCCCATACTTTTGGTTACTGAGAAAATAAGTAAGGTCTGGCGGCCCTGGGGTCTCAGTCTACTACTGATTTCTACATGCCTGGTTGGCAACTCGCACATTCTAAGTTTGAAGTTTTGACAATCTTCTATATATACTTATAATATTATAAAGAGGAAAGATTTAATTTTTGTATGTAACGAATAAACTTAAAAACTACTGGACCGATTTAAAAAATTCTTTCGGCATTAGGATGCTACTTTATCCTTAAGTAACAATAGGCTACGTAATTTCCCGAATTCCCACGGGAACGAAGTCCTAAGCGGGTTGCTAGTCTTTTATAAAGAAAGATTAATACAATTTTTAATGGATTTAATTTAACATACAGGATGACGTTTAATATGGAAATGGTTACAACACTCTTTGCCTATAGAAATACAATGTTCTATTTTCTAATTGTAGTTTGGAAAATCTCGTGTTTTAAATAAGTAAGTTGATTTTTAAATGACAGAGACAGATACTGTTTACCAAGAGACACAAAAAGGCGGTTTGTAAACTCAGACACCAGCACAGACCTATATCAAGACAGACGAAAAGAGCGCTTCAAACTGTATGAGAACCTAGCGTGTCGAATTTTTCGTACCTAATGACGTCACGAGCAAGATTTAGTGATGGGAAATCAAAACCGCGTGGGAACGATTGAAAGGCGCTTAATTAATGCAAAAGACGCAAAGTAGCTTGCCTATGTGTTTTTTATAGGATGTACTTCGGAGAGTGTGCTCAGAGGCTACATGAGCTCATTCCGCCTGCCCCTTTTTTCCATCGGACGTCCAGACACACTGCGGGGTACCACCCTTATCTTGTCGAGATCCCTCGGATACGTACTGAGCGCTATTCTTCATCTTTTATATTGCGCACTGCCAGGGAGTGGAATTCCCTGCCGGCGTCTGTATTTCCGAGTTCATACACCCAAATATCTTTAAAGTGCGAGTGAATAGGCTTCTTCTGGGTGAGCTCGCTACATCCTCGACCACATCTTTGCCCTAAGCTAGATTGTGGTCAAGAGCGAACCCATTCTTAATAAAAAAAAAAAAAAAAGTAAAATAATAATGTGAATCCGGTTAAAATCTATTATCATTTACGGCATAGGTCTCAAGCGGACCTGTGACGGTGGATCACACTTTTTACACACAAGGTGGATAACCTTTTACCGCCTATCTCGATATAGGTCTGTAGTCACCAGGGTTAGCTAAGTTCGCCACATACTAGTTTAAACCTACAGGACGAAGAGGAGCATATAATGCTCGCTTGTCGTAACATGATGTGCGGCCCTCTGTACTCAAAGTTTTTATTATTCAGAAGGCAGATAAAAACTGGTTGAATTTGGTTGTCTTACAGAAAGTTCAGGAATTAGAGATTCTGAACGCTGAACCGGATGACTTTGAAGACGTTGGAATTGAAATACCTGAGGTAAGGAGTCATGATATTTTCAGTACCAAATGTAGTAATATCAATGTGTGAGCGCTAGGAAGAAGTTTTTACTAACGCTGATATGTAAAATGGTATATACACACCTTAAGATTGTTTTAATAATATATGTTTTTTTAAATTAATTATTTGTTTAAAACTGTGCATAGCTATCTGTCTCCAGGGTGGGAGACCCGGAATCCTTAGCGCAGGCCTTGGCTTAGTTTAGACTCCTGTTAAACCTTCGCATGCTTTTTGAATACATGGTGTACGAGATTTGTATGGCGTAAACAAGCACGCGACGGGTTAAGCTATTATTTAGGTTGTTTATCTGTTATGAGAAAATAAATGATTTTTTTTTCACAATCGACCGGACGACCACTTCCAGCGGCTAGTAACACAGCCTCTAAATCTATGGTTCCTAGGTTCGATTTCCGGTTAGTACATGCTAATAAATGTGTAAGAAGTAGATGTTTGTTCTCCAGTCTGGGTGTTTGTGTCTGTCTCTGCATGGGTATGTGTCATAACATAAGGGACCTTCGATTAAAGGGAAATCCTGGATAGGGGCCTTTTAGTTTTTTTTATTTTATTATTTAATCAAATATCTACAGGGAGTTCAGTTTTGTTTTTAACCCCCGACAAAAAAAGAAGGGTGTAATAAGTTTGACGTGTATGTTTGTCAGTAGCATTGTAGCGCCTAAACGAATGGACCGATATCGATGCGGTTCTTTTTAGTTGAAAGCTGACGTAACCGAAATGGTTTTTAGCTATATTTGGATCAAACTTGGTTAAGTCGTTTAAGAGTTATTAGCGATCGAATAACGGGGTGATAATTTTTTTTAAATTTTAGAGTTATCACTATCTTTATAAAGGGATGCCATTTGGCGGTTTAAAGCTCTGCAGGCCAAGTATGATAGTGACAGCGCCACGACAACACCGCGGTCCTATGTCAAAATATCAACATTGACAACGCCATAGTGCGAGCAAGCCTTTGCGCGGGACCCTCGCGCAATCAAAGTTTAGTTTCAGCGTGAGCCGAGCCACTATGGTCCAAACCGGTAAGAATCGTCTCAAAAATAGGTGTTACGAAAGTCAGATAATGTCTGAAATTTTGTGATAAACATGTAAAGGGATGTTTATTGTACGATTAATTACATCAATAAATAATTTAAGTTCTATATTCGCCTACCTATAGCTACATAAAGATATGCGTTAAAACTAAGCCAAGTAGAGAGCAGACGAAGTCAAGTTTTAAAACGAAGTTTTCTCTTTGGGTATCAATGATAAATACAAGTGTTGTATATGTAAAAAATGCAAATTTTATACTGTACTAGAATTAGAAAAGAAAAAAATATATATTTTACTTAATTTGTGTAATGACTGTTTAACAAAATGCATTTTTTTTTCAATGCTTAACTTCAAATAGACATTTGAAAGTTACCGCTGTTTCCCGACGTTGATATTTTATCGTCTTTACATGACTTAGGTAATTGAAATATTAGACAAAAAAAAATCTTGCCCATGTCTGCCCCTGTTGTGACAAGACGCATTTTCATTATGTATGTGCAAAATTTTAATTTTCGAATAAAAATAAAATAGGTAAATTCGCTTTAATATTATCTACTCTTTTATTATTTTTAATATAAATATATTTTTATTGATTAAATAATTTTAAATCTACCAATTAAACACCTCTTTTTTATTAATACTATTACCTATAATTTTAATAATAAATTTTAATTTTTTTTTCGTATGATTTTTTGTATTTTTTTTTAATTAATAATTATTTTTAGCACATTTTTATGGATTTTAAGTTATAAAATAAAAATATTCTGAAAACTGTTTTTTTTCTTCATTTTGTATGGACAATCTGTAATTTACGTCTTTTGTTCTTAATAACTTGCAGAATTCTTATTTGAACAACATAAAACTTCTGGGGATTAAAGCTTAATTATTCAAGAATATTTGTGACTGTGTCTGGTAAAAGGGACCACTTTGAGGGTGGTCGTTAAGGGTGAAAATGTAATGTAATAAGCTATGTTAATCACTCTTATTGACTATCCTCAAAGTGGTCCCTTTTACTAGACACAGTCACATTTATGCTAAATTACAAGTTGATCCTATCATACGTAAATAACAAAGTTATAGATTTTTGAGACGATTCATACTCTAGTGCGAGCGCGAGTTTGTCGTTATCGTGCTAGAGCTGCTGATCAAGTTAACAACTTATAGATACTTTATTCAATCTATACAATAAGGAAAAACAGAAGAAACAATTCTATATCTTTCTTCAACAGGCTTTATCCGATGAAGAAGAAGAAGACGAGGGAGAGGTCATAGAAGATCCTAACGAGTACTTTCCTCCTCCAGGGTTAATCATTCCAGGGTTTTATTCCCCTCCCAACGACATCGCTAAAGCAAATGGACTGGCTTTTCTGTTTCCTACGGTAAATATTTAAGGTGCTCGTAGTCCAGTGGCGCCCGTTGATCTCAACCGGTCAGCGAGGTTAAGCAACGTCTGTGTACGTTGCAGGGAACCTGATGGGAAATTTATCACGGGCGTTTCCGTGCTTCGAAGGGCACGTTAAGCTGTCGATCCCGGCTGTTGTCGATTGGTTCTTCTTAGCAGCCCATATACGTCCCCACCGAGGGGCACGGGCCTCCCTTCGAAACACGAAGGGGATTTAGGCCATAGTCCACCACGCTGGCCCAATTCGCGTTGGTGGACCGCTCGTCTTTCGAAAATTTATCTTGGACGGGCGGGTTTCATCACGATGTTTTCCTTCACCGTTGAGCAAGTGATAATTAGAAATCCGTACATAAATCCGAAAAGACGAATTTAGTGGTACAGACCTTCGGATTACAAGTCTGGCTCATTACCAACTGGGCTATCACTTGTCGATTGGTTACAGTCGTTAAATAAAACCAAGTCAGAGGATCAGCCAAGTTCGCCACATACTTGACTATACCTACACGATAAGAAGAAAAATAATGTTGAAATACTATCTTTCTAACCCGGACTTCGTTCTCGTTGGAATTTGGGAAAATAATGTAGCCTATGAATACATAGGCTACATTATTACTAATATTATAAAGCGAAAATATTTGTATTTTTGTATGTAACGAATAACTTAAAAACTACTGGACCGATTTCAAAAATTCTTTCATCATTACGATGCTACATTATCCTTCAGCAACATAGGATACATAATTTTCCCGACTTCCCACGGGATGAAGTCCCGAGCGGGATGCTAGTATTACATACATTTAAGGTAGAAAGGTGAACTTATCCAGTCGTTTGAGCGTGAAAGAGTAACAAACATCCACATCCATACATCCACACATACAAACGGGTCGGGACCCGTTCGACAGGTAAGTTTCGGCCGGTGGTGTCGTTTCGACAGGTACGCGATTTCATATCCAGTTCAACAGGTATAATTGTTTTAGTTCTTAGTACAGTCACAAGCAAAAGTGTAACAGTGTATCAAATAAAAACTCAGTATACAAATTCAATTTTTTTTTCAAAAAGAAACTATAAACTAAAGGTATATTTATAAAAAAAATCATCAACGGAGCCGGCGCTAAAAGACGCTTCGTCCATCATTTAGCTGTAATAAAATAAAACAAAAATAACTATCCACTAAATAAAACAAAAATATTAAGGATTTCACTATATACTAACCATTGCTCTCGAGTACTCTCGACTAAAATACAATTTTAGATTAAAAATATAAAAAAAGACCTAAAAGTTAGATATTTAGAATTTTCTTATTATAATTAATTTTAAATTCCTTAATATAACATCTGTATTATCTGAAGTTGTTTACTTACATTTTTCCGGCTCTATCTCCTGTAGTGCACAAAATGATTAATACACACTTGCTTGCTGCACTTAACTTGAAGTTAAACTAAATATCTTTATCTCCATCTGTAACCCTTTCCAATAGATACGCAATAAAAAAAACAATATGCAAGCAAAATCTAATCGCCAACAACCAATCACAACACTTTCATTTGTAACTTATTACTTACACCTATTGTCCTTCTTTATCTCTGCTCGTCCCTCAAAGTTGATCTTACTACCTGGCCATTTCAAGGTCACCCGAGAACGCTATATTAGCAAACAAGGGTAAATTTTATTTAATATAAAGCTTATAACGCATGGAACCGCTTAATATCAAATGTTGATCATATGTGAATCTTTTTTAACTTTCGAGCTTAACTGTACCAACAGGACTTAAATTTTGCATATAAAAAAAACACCGGCCGAAACGCCCCTTCAAATAAATTAAAATAATACCAGTGCCCGTTCGACACTTGAAAAAAAATGCACACCTGTCGAAACGACACCAAAATACAGGTCGAACCATATCATTTTTTGTGACCGGCCAAACTTTACCTGTCGAACGGGTCCCGACCCATACAAACATCCTTACAAACTTTCGCATTTATAATATTAGTAGAGTATAATTGTTAGGATGATGGTTTACTTAGAGTTTTTCTTCAAAATTAGATACTACTCTTCCGATTACAATTTACTGTAATTACTTACAGCAATGTTAAACTTACAATTGAGAACTGTACTTGTTTATTTCTTGTTTAAGAATAGATACATACATACATTAATAATGTATTAAGCAAACAATAACATGTTACTGAAATGTTACGGGTTAAAAGAGCTAGCTGTGCAATATAGCGCTCTCTGTGGGTATCCACGGAAGATCAGCGTTAGAAATATAAACCATTTTATCGTACACTAGCTTTCCATCCAACTCCAGTGGTGTATAAGGTTGTGGCATATGTCATTTTAAAGATCATGACAACAGCTTGATTTCGTTATAGTCCCGAGAGGGATCACAACATTACTGGGTGGAGGCCTATTAAAGCCAACCCTTTTTTATATGTATATTTAAGTTTAGATAAGTTTTTTCTGTTAAATGAGGGTCTTGCTTTAATAAACAAATTTTCTTTCTTTCTTTCGTATGCTTTTAGTTGGTAGAAGCTCATGTGAAGCCACAAGAAGAATTCCTGCCGCCTCATGTGCTGGTTATGCTGAATGTTCATAAACGGCACCAGGTCATCGAGCATATGGCGGAATTTAAAAAGGGCATTTTACATGTAAGTGATCGGAGAAACGATGAAACTCTACATGATCAACCGACTTTAAAAAAGGAGGAGATTCTATGTTCGACTGTTGTATTTTTTTTATTTAGGTATGTTCATCGAATTCTCCGCTTGTTGTGGTCTGATTTTGAAAATTATTTTTTTGTCAAAAGGTGGTCCCATTGTCACCAAGTCAAGATCTAATGATTGATTGACCGCCTTCAAACCTACTTCAAACAGATCAGTAGGTACTACGTAGCACTTTTTAAAGTCGGTTCATCTATACTAATATTATAAAGAGGAAAGATTTGTATTTTTGTACGTAACGAATAGGCTCCGAAACTACTGGACCGATTTCAAAAATTCTTTCACCATTAGAATGCTACTTTATCCCTGAGTAAGATAGGCTACATAATTTTCCCGAATTCCCATGGGAACGAAGTCCTGAGTGGAATGCTAGTTTTTTATAAAATAAGGTCTCCTCGCCAGTCCATTTGCTTTAGCGATGTCTTTCTGTTTGTACGCAATAAAATCGGAAACTACGGAACGGATTTGTATAGTTAATTTCCTTTTTTCGGAGTAGCTATTCCCATAAGGCAGAACCGAGACGAGAAGTAAAAAATATTTTATTAAGATCAGGGGAATTTTTGATATCGGAGTAACCCAAATCTCTATAAAAGTCGCTTGAAAAGATAAAATTTTCCCGTGTTTTACTCGATTCTGGTCCAAAGAGAACCCATTTTAAACACTGACAAAAAAGAGGGGTGTTATAAGTTTGACATGTGTATTTGTGTATCTGAATGTCTGTGTGTCTGTCTGTGGCGTCGTAGCTCCTAAACGAAAGGACCGATTTCGATACGGTATGTTTTCGTTTGAAAGCTGACATGATCAAGGTGTTTCTTAGCTTTATTTAATCAAAACTAGTTTAGCCGTTTAAAAGTTATACGCAATTTATGTCGGGGGTTTTACATTTTATTTTATTTTAGAGTTATATTACACTAATTTCGTTCTCTATGTAATCAAAAACATTTTACTACTTTTAGATGGGTATATTCAAAGGATCCAACCCATTCCATGCCGCTTTCGTTGCTTATAGTGTCAAGCAGTTCGAAAAACTTGATTATAAGGAAAGCTGGCGAGTATTATGAATATTAGTAATATAACAAATACCACATCACACATGTACAGGGCCAACAGCACATCATGTTATCCAAAACTGTCCAATTTCTTCAATTGATTTTCAATTTTATCTCCAAGCATCAGTGTTTACTATACTTTGGGGAAATTTGACAGTTTGTGGTAACCTAACGTGCTGTTGACTGTACTTTAACACTAATTAAAAAATTAACTTTCATCTCGTTACCGCAAAAACGCAACAGATTCTGGCAGAATAACAGCGCTGTTGTGGTAATTTACAATAGCATCATGCTAAGTCAATGCATTTTTTTGGCACTGTAGCTGTTTTTTTATTAAGTATATTTATATGTCATATGAGCTATAAGACGTCCACTGCTGGATATAGACCTCCCCCAAAGATTTCCACCTCGATCGGTCCTGCGCCATCCGCATCCAGCGGCTTCCCGGAATTTTTACCAGATCGTCGGGCCACCTTGTTGGAGGCCTTCCTACGTTGCGCCTTCCGGTACGTGGTCGCTATTCGAGGATTTTTTTTTTAGCTGTGTCAATTTAATAAAGTATCTATCTCTATCTAATTAAATAACATTATGCTAATTATTAGCACCATTAGTTTATTATAATCGGCAAGTATAACAATCTAATGGTAGAGAGAAAATAAGCGTTAAAACTAGCAACAGTTGAAACCAATATTAAAGCTTCGTTTTCTGTAAATAGATCCAAAAACAACATCTTGGTTACATATTCAAATGTTATAAATGGTTTTTCAATCAAAAAAATTAGCGAAAATGTATAGGAATTGTCAATATCATATTATTATTAAGAATGAGCAAAGTTCTGTCCTAGTTATATCCTTAAGAAAAGGTTTAGTACATACGGTAGCACATCAGACTACACATGTTGACTTTGACGTCACCTTTAACTTCCTAATAATAGCGTCGCGTCGTCTTTCGTTCGTACATAACGGCCGGTTTGGTCGAGTGGTAGTGGCACTGCCTCTTCATCAACGGGTCCTGGGTTAGATTCCCAGTCGGGGCAAATATTAGTGTAAAAAGCAGATGTTTTGTTCAGGGTGTTTGTGTTTGTCTTTATGTGTATTGCGAGGGACCCACGACACAAAGAAAAACCTTAGTTGGTGCCTTTGAGTGTGTAGTGTTTATTTATTTATAAGGATATTATTTTTCCCCAGGGAGGAATTGAGGCTTTGTTTCATGGTATCCACGAAGCTAGATAGGACACTCCTTGAGCTTATGGACTTCCACCCCGTCCATGTAAGCCGAGATGAAATAATAGGGGAAGACGAATGCGCAGCCATCTTTGACACCAACTACGGTGATGACTATGATGAATTCGAAGACTTTAATGTGCAAACTGAAGAAAAAAGGAATTCTTGGACTAGGTCCCGACAAGCCTCCATTTTGGTTCCGTGATTTTAAATGTAAACAGTTTCAGGCCTTCTTTTTATAACGTTTTTGCTTTTAGGCTAGATTGTTTAAAGAGCAAATGTATTTTTAATCCTCGACAAAAAAGAGGGGTGTTAAATTTTGACGTATGTATCTGTATGTCTGGGTACCTATATGTTTGCATATGGCATCGTAGCTCCTAAAAAATGGGACAGATTTCGATGCGGTTTTTTTTTCTTGAAAGCTAACATGATCAAAATGGTTCTCAGCTAGATTTGATCAAAATCGGTCCAACAGTTTAAAAATATAAGCAATCGAATGTCGGGGTTGATACATAATTTGTGATTCCATGTTTTTAAAGTTAATATTCATGTTTTAATAAAACTTGTTTGTCCTATCAGTGTGTTATCTACCTGTTTTACTTTAAGAATTTTGTTCTGTCTAACCCTGTAAGAAAATCATCAAATTGTCATCGTATCTACAAATAGTTTAAGGCGACTACAGCACCTATATTACGATTTTATGATGCGTAGATAAGCATGACGCACTGCATTAAATCGAAGAAAAAATACAGGACATAAACTAGATAAGTAGTTTGCTGAAAACATGATTCAGCACTTTTGGTTCGATAGAAAAAGCTCACAAAGTCACCTCTAAATATCAATATTGTGTATCTTTTAAATTGTAAAAACGATAGTAAAATGCACACAGGAACTTGATTTTGCTATCAAAATGTTCGTGATTGAACACTCTCGATAAGTAGTTAACGCATTTTTCGATTTAAGCTGTTACCTTTCCATAAATCTCATTTTTCTAACTTTCGAACATGTTTTTACGCACGCACGCTTTCATAGTCCGTAAACTTCGTGTATCGACACTGTTCGCACTGCCGGCCCAGGCCTGTTGAGAGACGGAGATGGCACTATTTCTATGTGAGCTGCCTTTATCGGGTGCTGTAGTCGCCTTAAGGGAAAGAAAAATGTTCAGCGCGAATGGGACTTGAAACCATAACACCAGGATTAGATCTCCTGGTGTTCCAACTAACTGAGCTATCGTGCTGCGAAATTTTTCATTTCCTAAGTACGAGCACGACACGACGTAATATGCTTAGTGGAATAGAATAGAATAGAAAAAAATCTTTATTTTATAGGACATTCAGGATGGCACTTAAAACAAGTCAAGATTATATGAAATACATACAAACATACATTAATGGATTTTAAATACATACATACGCATTCGTTCTTTTGACCCTGCTGACTCCACGACTATTCGCAAAGGTGCAGTCTTCCCCAGACAAGAAAAGGCAAGAAACTCTTATGATGTTTCTTGTGGGGGACATTATGACCCACTCGAGAAATTGAAATTCTGTTGAATATCAGTGGTCAGTGCTCACTTTCTGTTGAATATCAGTAGTCAACAGAAAATCTAGAGCTGTGGCAGGGCCCCTAGGGATAAAGAATAATGAACCATAAGCTTTCCGCCCGGCTCTTCTCTCCCGTAAGAATTTGGAAAAAAATATGTAGCCTATATGTTAATCTAAAGTATCAGCTACCTCCATACGAAATTTTATCAAAATTAGTCTAGCCATTTGAGCGTGAAAGAGCAACAAACATCCATCAATACATCCGTACAAACTTTCGCGTTTATAATACACTAGCTTCCCGTGCGGGACTTCGTTCCTGTGGGAATTCGGGAAAATCATGTACCCTATGTCCATCCCGAATAATGTAGGATTCTACTGGTGAAAGAATTTTTCAAATCGGTCCAGTAGTTTCGGAGCCTATTCGATACAAACAAACAAACAAACAATCAAATCTTTCCTCTACGAATATGTATAGATAGATAGATATTAGTAAGGAAAGGCTAAGTAGTCGTTTGCCATTCTACAAATATTATGGGCAACTATCAGTGACACATTGTCGTGGGCGATACATTTATTTATTTGCTATACGTACATATTACATTGTACTACTTGATTTATTATTTGCCACACAGGTTACCCTCAGAGTAATAAGGTACAGAAGTTTCAAGGCACAGAAGTATTATAATTTTCATAATTTAATATTTCTAATCATATTTCTAAAAGAACAATTATGTAATAGGGATTATGCATGCATTTTTTTAATCGCATTTATTAACAAAATATGAAAATACCGTAGTAGAGATTACGAAAAGTGAAATTAAAATTAAAATCGGCCTAGAAATACAGACGATATAAGCATTTAAAACTATTAATTACGCTCCGATTAGACAGAGATCTGACATGGACTTTTACTTAACTGTTTATTACATGAATGAGGATTAATTTTTTAAATAAGAAAAAATCATGCATATTCCCTACT
Organism: Aproaerema taeniolella; assembly: GCA_949987775.1. Taxonomy (NCBI): domain Eukaryota; kingdom Metazoa; phylum Arthropoda; class Insecta; order Lepidoptera; family Gelechiidae; genus Aproaerema; species Aproaerema taeniolella. The sequence continues at coordinate 14,141,233 of OX465261.1, read as the reverse complement.
ATGTAACTAATACTAGCGTAAGCCAACATTGTTACTAACACTATGGGCTAATGACCTGAAATAAAAAAATTGAATAATTTAACGACTTGACCGCTTTGGTTCAGTGGGTGGTATTAACCCAGTGGCGTTCGTTGATCTCAGTCGATCGGTAAGGTTAAGCACGCCTACGAACAGAAAACCTGACAGGTGACCGATTTATCACGAGAGTTTCCGTGCTTCAAAATCCATGTTAAGCTGTCGGTCCCGGCTGCTGTCGATTGACTACAGTGGTTAAAATCAAGTTAGAGGCCATTTGCCGGCTTGAAGACTCTGACACCAGGGTTAGTCAAGTTTGTCACACACTTGACTATACCTACACGATAAGTCGGACTCGACGTTTCCTGGGTTTGGTTCCCGGCTGAGGTAAGAAAAACAGATGTTTGTTCCGTGTCTGTCTCTTTTGTGTCCCAAATGACACACAATACAAAATAATTGTAAGTGTGAGCTTTTATGAGTATAGCGCTTATATTTCTTGTTTTATTTGTTTGTTCATCCGTTCTTCACATCATAAGTTCATTCTATGCTAAAAAATTTAGAATATGCCAGTTGCCAACTTTTTCCAGGCACACTGTAAGAGTCAGAAGTTCCATTCTAGGCAACGACAACATAATTTGTTCTGAATCTTAGGTGACTTTAAATTACTTAGCAGAATTTAAGAATCATTAAACTGAATAATTCCCCAAGGAACATAGGTCGAAATACCAAACAAAATTTTGCCTCTCAACACCAACAACACCAACTTCAGCGATTAATTGATCCATGCAAGTGATTGCTGAATATTATTGGGTCCTTTGAGATAATCACTCCTACATTTTGTTACCAACAAATTTAAACAACCCAAATACAAGATTAGCTTAAAATCACGTGACCTTCTTGCCTTCACGCTCTATGCATCAGTACTACAGAGTCAGCAAAAATTCCTGAGCTCAAATTTACAGTGACTTAATTTATCATTTGGACTTTGTATTTGTGAGTGCAGCGTGTATAGTTCTGTGGTGTCTCTGCAAATTGAATTTAAAAGGTAAGACACAATTTTGATTTATTTATTGAAATTTAATTTCATCATGAGATTTTATTTTTTTTATTTAGTTTCGCCATGTCCGTCTGTCTGCAGTTTTTCTTCAAGACCCTTGTTACTATAAAGCTGAAACTAGGCAAGGTCATACATATTGATCAATCTGACAAAAATGTTAAATTAAATCTTAAAGAAATATTTTTTTCCGGTGGCCACCCATACAACATTTAAAAGGGGATTATTTTTGAAGTGAAAACTTCTTTAGCGGCGTTGTGCACTTTGAAGTATGGGTAAAAAATGTTGAACTCGCGTCAGGACACGTGACGGTCACGTGACCCTGATTGAAAATCCGTAAGGCGGAGGGGTGTTTAATAAATATAGAAAATTAAAACTGCAATTCAAGATGTCATTCGGTGTCAGCATAAAAAATAATAATTTCTTAAATATTAATGCAAAAAAACAACGGGTTGCACTCCGGGAGTGCCGGCAGACGTGAAAACTTGAACATTAACGTTGTTTTTTTTATTCACAAATTTCTTCAGTGATAACGACTAGATTTTAATCCGTGGCTTCGCCCGCGATTGTTGGTTAGTTATATCGCGCTTCTGAAAGATTCTTGGATAAAATACAGGTGACCTTTTAATCACCAGCCAAATTTTTCTTACGGTGTCAGTAACGTTGTCAGAACGTCAAAAAGAAGAAAAAAAAATTTTTTTTCGAATAATTTCAGATTTTCTTAGAGGTGATTTTTTTTAAACGCAGAAATACTTGTCTCACAAATTCTGTTGAATATACTATTACCAAGTTTCAAGTCAACTGGACCATGTTCATTTTTTTTCCATACAATTTTTTTTATTTATATTCATGTTTCAGACGATCTAGCTTGAAATTTTTGTATAAACCGATATAAAACAAAAAAATACGAGTCTGCAAAATTTTTATGAAATGTATGTACAACAAATTTGGCTACGGATTAAATAAATCGGCTTGTATAATCTTTAGCTGCTTTTATAACTCGAACGGGAACGCAAAGTTGTTAATACCATTGGTTCCAATGTTCCTAGTTTCTATAGCACCAGTACAAACTTAGGGACAATGGTATACAATTGCGGTTCTTTAATAAATAACTTATTATTTAATTTGTAACCCTCTAATAAGGGTAAAGAAATCGTGATGTATCTTAAAAAAATATTTCGATAGTTTATTTATTTCATAAAATATTTTTCAACACATTTGCTCATAAAGTGGGTCTTATGTCATTGTTTCAAGGTTCATAATGATATGTTTTACCCAGCCCGTGAGTAATAAAAATAAAACACTAGTACAGGGACAACGGCACATCATGCTATCCAAAACTGTCAAATTTCTTCATTCAATTTTTTAGTTTTATCTCCAAGCATTAGAGTTTATTATCCATTTGGGTGACAGTTTGTGGTAACCTGATGTGCTGTTGACTGTACGTAATGATTTTTTTTCTAAACATCAAAGAGATCAGATCTTATTTTTTATTTAAAATTAAGTGTTAATATTAAACTATTTGTGAATAAAAATATAATTCCACTTAATCATTTAAATTTAACAGATAGGTAATTATCATTTATTTATGCTAAAATGTGAAAATATATAGTTAAGTATTTTTTTTATTATTTGGCTGTATGGCATACTTTTCATTGGAATCTCATTTTGCGAAAGAAAAAAAATAAATAATCGCGCCTCTTTTCAGATGTTTTCACTTGGCTTTCACAAACGGCATTTGTATTCATCAGATTGTTATTATTGTCAGAAATACAACACAAAAAATGTCCTCTTCAAGTGCAGAACAGGAAACCTACGTGGGTACACTGCCATAAATACTTTCCGAGGCGCAACATACAAGTGATAGCTTGTTGCCGTCAATAACAAAGGAAAGTTTTCATTTCTTTCTTTCCTCGCAAATGTGTTGAAAAACGTCGTATGACACGCGTGCGCATTGGATATTACATTCTAAACTCGCCTCTAATGTAATATCCAACTTAGCACACTTGTAGCATAATGTACTATTTCTGAGCCAGCATCAAAATCAATATAAGATACCACAATATTCATTTCTGAAAAGGCTAAGTAGGTACAATACGCTGAGGGAAGTCCCTCTTTTAGCTGACTGGCATATCTGACTTCTGGAAAACGGTGTCTGCGAAATTAAACACTATTAAACTACCTATCTACTAAGAATTACTACCTATTTGTTATACAGGGCTTTAGGTAAATCACTTTCAACCTCTCGGGTGGTAAATCAGTCCATGAAACTAAACAACTTTCCCAAGGAACAAAGGTCAGAATACGAAAAAAATTTATTAGTTCTCATACAAACTGTGTCAGCTGACAGCGCATTTTGTATGGGAAGTCAATTTTTTTTTCCTTGGCAAAGTTGTTCAGTTTCATGGACTGATTTACCACCCGAGATGTTGAAAGTGATTTACCTAAAGCCCTGTATAATAAACTATTTCTTACACGCTGGACTAGAAGAGTAAGGAAAAACTTAGAATGTGCCAGCTGCCAACTCTTCCCAGGCATACTGTAAAAGTAAATTAGTGGGACGCAAGGGTTTTGCTGTATTGTGGGCGAAAGGCTGAAAACCTTTCACTATTATACATCATTTTTAATCTAATTACCCTTAGATTTAATATCAGATGTGGCATCAAGTCGTTCTTATAGCACTGAAGCTCAGCCTACCCCGATATATAGGCTTGAGCATATGTATGTATCTAAGTATTTACTAAGATTCGATAATGTAAATTTTTAACCGTGTGGTGATCGGTTGAGAATAACACCACCCCATCTCTTTCCGTGGGTGTCGTAAGAGGCGACTAAGGAAACACAAATGAGACCTGCCTCCTAGTAATCCATCCCAGGCAACGACACTTCATTTTTTTCTGAATCTGAGGTGTCGTCCTATGGTCTCATGCGGTGTGGTAGGCTCTGTAAAGGGTCGTCTGGTTCGCGACCAGCTTGCTGTGTTCCGTCGGTGCGTGGGAGTACCAGTGCCTTTATAGGCATTTTCTGGTTTAACTCGCTCCATCGTCGACCTCATCTTTGACCTTATGGTCAAGATTGAGGTCAAGAGTTAACCCATCTTATAATAATAAAAAAAAATTATTTATTTTACTAGATTATTTACTTAGCAGTTATTTTATTATGAAGTTCCTTAGAAATTAGGCTACTATGTTTTCAAATGACTTTTAAAAAGGAGGAGCTTATTTTTGTTTATAATACGTTCACCGATAGTTACCTACGCTGTCTTCATTTTTCGCTTTTTAGTACTGCAGTTTCATTTTTGAAGTCGGTTTATTTTTTTAAATTATCTTTTCTATGTTAAGTTTATTTTAAGTTTTAAGTTTATTTTTTATCTTTTCTATGTGAAGTGCCATCAAAATAACAAATGAAGTCGGTTTTCATCCCCATACACTCACACCTATAATCCCTTTCCGGGCAGGCAGACATTGGCGTATCTAGGGTTATTTTTTAGGGGGGGCCTAGCGAAAATTAAATATACTCTAGCTTAATACGCTGTGTATTCAAAAGTAACTGGTACTGTATTATAGTATGCAATAATAAGTCTCGGCTGTAGATAACTATATAATTATTATTTTTTGTGTGAAGTTATCCGTATTTTGGCGTCAATTATAGAATTTCGAATTGGTAGCCCAACATTCTGGGGTGGGCCCTAGACCATATTGGGGTGGGCATGGCCCACCCGGACCCCCCCTATATACGCCTATGCAGGCAGAACGTCTTATAGTTCTAGAACCACTTTGACGCCATCTTTTTGACATTCCTTGGATTAGATGTAACATAAATAATAGTAATGAAAGGTTGTCAGCCTTTCGCCCACAAAACAGCAAGTCCCAATACTGGCTTCTACAATACAGGTATAAAGAGTTGGAAGCTTGCACATTTTAAGTCCCAATACTGGCTTCTACAATACAGGTATAAAGAGTTGGAAGCTTGCACATTTTAAGTCCCAATACTGGCTTCTACAATACAGGTATAAAGAGTTGGAAGCTTGCACATTTTAAGTCCCAATACTGGCTTCTACAATACAGGTATAAAGAGTTGGAAGCTTGCACATTTTAAGTCCCAATACTGGCTTCTACAATACAGGTATAAAGAGTTGGAAGCTTGCACATTTTAAGTCCCAATACTGGCTTCTACAATACAGGTATAAATAGTTGGAAGCTTGCACATTTTAAGTCCCAATACTGGCTTCTACAATACAGGTATAAAGAGTTGGAAGCTTGCACATTTTAAGTTTTTCTTTCATTCCCAGTCCAGTGTGGAAGCGCTAATCTTCTTCTTCTTCTTATCGTGTAGGTAGTCAGGTATGTGGCGAACTTGGCTAACCTGGTTAAGGACCTGGTTAAAAGCTGGTTAAGGATAAGCTACAAAGCCTAGCTCATAGACGCAAAGTAGCTTGCCTATGTGTTTTTTATAGGATGTAGGTACTTCGGAGAGTGTGCTCAGAGGCTACATGAGCTCATTCCGCCTGCCCCTTTTTTCCATCGGACGTCCAGACGCACTGCGGGGTACCACCCTTATCTTGTCGAGATCCCTCGGATACGTACTGAGCGCTATTCTTCATCTTTTATATTGCGCACTGCCAGGGAGTGGAATTCCCTGCCGGCGTCTGCATTTCCGAGTTCATACAACCCAAATATCTTTGAAGTGCGAGTGAATAGGCTTCTTCTGGGTGAGCTCGCTACATCCTCGACCACATCTTTGCCCTAAGCTAGATTGTGGTCAAGAGCGAACCCATTTTTAATAATAAAAAAAAAAACTGGTGTTTTCAATCCGCATAATAACCTCTGACTTGGTTTCAAAGACTGTAGTTAATCGACAACAGCCGGGACCGACAGCTTAACGTGTCCTCTGAACCACGGAAACGCTCGTGATAAATAGCCACTTTGGTCACCCATCAGGTCACCCTACTTCTGAATACGTTGCTTAACCTCGCTGATCGGTTGAGATCAGCAAGCGCCACTGGGTTACGAGAGAAGAGCTAATAAAAAACAATTTGTTATTTCAGGTTGTGGACTTCATGGAGCAATGACACCAAATGACAAGATGCTAGGAGGTATTTAAGTTATATTATTAAAGTTATTTTAACTTCACAACACTAAAATTGTGTATTTTCTATTATCCCGACATTCGTCTACACTAATATTATAAAGAGGAAAGATTTGATTGTTTGTTTGTTTGCATTGAATACCGAGGCTTCGAAACTACTGGACAGATTTGCAAAATTCTTTCACCATTAGAATCCTACATTATCCGTGATGGACATAGAGTACAAGATTTTGCCCGAATTCCCACGGGAACGAAGTCCCGGCTGAAACTTAGTAACTTATAGTTTTAAACGGCTGAACCGATTTTAATAAAACATCTTTTTGTAGCGGTGCCCGGTGGTCTAAGAACCACTGGTAGAAAACCTGTTTTTAAATTTAAAAAAAAACCGAGAGGCAAACGGTTCACTCGTTATGGTGCCACAGACAGACACACATATTAAAGCGGTCAAACGTATAAAACCTCTCTTTCTGCGTCGGGGCTTAAAAATACAGAAAATGAAATAACTGTTCCGCGATATTACAATTTGCCAAGTAAAATTATACGAAACTTTAAAAGTTGCCTGCATGGTATTAGGATAAGTTAGGTTATGTTTGGTTAGGTTAGGCTTTTTAGGTTTAGATAAGGGTGAAATAATATTATAAAAAAAACCGTCAATGTGAAAAGGTCACAAAGTACCGAGAGTTAATAATATTACGGGTTTGGTACTGTCACGATAATATTTGTAACGTTACTAGCTTTCCACCCGGGACTTTGTTCCCGTGGGGATTTGGGAAAATTATGTAGCCTTTTTATAATTCGAACGGCACGGCACGGCAGTTCGAAATTTGAATTATAGCTTGCTAAAACTAGAAAAATTTAAGAAATAAATTGTAAGTTCCTAAAGTTTCATAATTGTGTATAGACATATTCTGTGGCGAAGTTTAAGAGAAATTTAATGTACTTTAATTCATACCTGGAAGTGTAGTCCCTAAAGTAGACCGTTTTCAAGTTATGAGCAAAAAACTGAAAAAAGGGACCGTTATTCCTCCCTGCTACCCCTAACGGCACCTAAAATCGATGGGTTTTACTAGACAATGTTTAGGGGACCTCCCCCCACACAATCCTGACAATTTTGGAACACGAATTTATTCGTTTTCTGACACTAATTTTTCTAATGTTCTCAGCTTCTAGTATTTCTATTACATAGGAGGCAATGGTGATACAATTTTGCCGAGCCGTTTTAGAATTATAAAAAGGCCCTTTGTTAATCTAAGGTGTCAGCTACGTAGCGTAGGGCGCCCTGTTACTAGGTGGGGTGACGATATTCGTAAAGTAGCGGGCAGTGGTTGGAGGAGGAGAGCTGAAGACCGAGCTCAGTGGCGTGCCATAGGAGAGGCCTATGTCCAGCAGTGGACTGATACAGGCTGATGATGATGATGATGATGTCAGCTACCTATATACCAAATTTTAGTAAAATTGGTCCAGCCGTTTGAGCGTGAAAGAGTAACAAACATCCAACAAAATTTCAGCGTTTAGAGGTAGTAAGGATCAGATGCCAGCCCCAAAAAGCTTCCAACGGAAAACACTAGATGGAGCTACCAGTACTCTACAACGCGGTATTAAAAATGTTCCTGATAACCTAAAAGCACTGTTAAATGATCTGATCTCAACATTATTATGTTACTTGAAAGAAGAAGTAATTTTTGTAAAGCGCTAGTATCAAAATTCAGGTGTTCAGACAGGCGTTTTGACATTAGAAACATCTATTCATTCGGAGAGATAAAAAAAAATACTCTATCATTGATTTCATGACATCTCGTGACTGTGTTGAATCGATTCCTTATAGTGTGTATACAGGGTGTAAAAGAAAGCTTAGCAAAAACTAAAACCCTGAACTCAGACAATCATTTTCAATTATTTTCAAGTGAAATTTTTCCACGCCACTATCATCGGGAAAGAGAGAGGTCATGTTTAATTATACGCGGTAAAGAGATTTATAAAAAGTAATAATTGGGAAAAGGTCCAAAAAGTTAAAATTTTATGTGAAGTAATACAGGCTGTCAAAGACAGCTTAACAAAAACTGAAACCCTGGACTCAGACAATCATTCTGAATGATTTTCCAATGAAATTTGTCTCCGGAATATTTTCAATTTTTTAAAATGTTTTTTAATATTTTCTGCTTATTTTAATTTTTAATCAAATACACTCCATTTTGTAATAAAAAAACAATCATAACAACGTAAAACACGAAAACCAGCAATGTACATCATCGCACTCCAACAGAGTGCGCGCGGCGCGGTTTCGCGATACGTAGCGTAGCGCCAAAATGGGTAGGTAAATAAAGAAAACTCCTTATCGTGACCATTCCGGGAAAAAATAATCCATACTAATATTATAAATGCGAAAGTAACTCTGTCTGTCTGTCTGTCCGTATTTCACGCCTAAACTACTGAACCGATTTTGATCAAATTTGATACAGAGATAGATTAGAGCCTGTGAAAGGACATAGGCTACATTTTATCCCACAGTTGGGCACGATATAACCTGTAGTCCTCGCGGGTGGAGGCGCGTGCGGAAAGCTAGTTTCTTATAATAGCTGAGGATAGTAATAGTAGATTGTTAACCGAGGGTTGAAAGAATCAATTCCCGAGGTATTTAGATGCCCGAGCGCAGCGAGGGCGGCTATAGTCCGAGGAGGAATTGATTCTTTTACCCGTGTTAAACACTCTAATTTTCATTTCGAATATGAGGAAAATAAAACTAGTTGTTTATCTAAACTATTTATTGATAATATATTATAATATTAGTAGTACCTATTTAAAATATTATTACCTATTTTTTTTAATTCCGTCACTGATACATAACAGATTAGTATCCCGCCAATTTATGTCGACTTTTTAAATTTTAAATATGGAACTCACCGCGTAATTTTTGCGGCTTATTTCGCTCAAAGAAGTTTGCACTAAGTTCACACTGGCTGTTTAGAAATTCACATGGCCGCAGCATTTTTTTAATTCGTTTTTTTTTTACATAAAACTCTTCACAGCTGACAGCAATTCTATTTTTAAAGTTCATTCCGGCCCTTAGATGGGAAGTAATTTGTATGAGTTTTTTCCTCCCTATGAAGGGAAGCAGCATTTTCCACCCAATAATCAGATCAAAATTACACTACTTTCCGAGTTTGAGAAATGAAAAATAATTACTTGTAGCTGATGATGGGTAGATTCCACCGTTTAAGATTCCTACATACATACGCTCACGCCTGTAATCCCTTTTGGGGTAGGCAGAGCATCGGTGGATTAAAAACCACCTGATGCCACGTTTGACATACATTCAGAGAGTTATAATTATTAGATAAAATATTATGTAATTGTTGAGAGGTTGTCATGTCAGCCTTTCGCCGACAATACAACAAAACTCTCGCGTCCCACTTACTGTTTTTACCCGACTGTGCGACGCAAAGGAGGGTAATGTGTTTATCAGCCTATATATGCGTGTATATATGTATGTATGCATGTGTGTTTGTACCTTTGCGGCACTATATAGACCAAACGCGTGGGCTGATTTTGATAAATGATACGTTCGTCGTTGAATTTGTCATGATGGCGCAAATGTCATAAAAAGTATAAAAAGTTGTAAAATTCAATATGGCCGATTTTGGACGCCATAATGTGAAAAATAAAAAAATGAAATTCGACGAACCATGTCAAGTGGGGTATCTTTAAATAGGTATTTAAAAATAATTTTTCGGTTTCTCATATCGTTTTTCAATCAGAATTACCCTTTTGAATCTATGACGATTTAAAGTTGGTTAGTTACGATTTTTCACTTAAACGTAATTTTGATTCGGAAATTGTCCATTTTTTATCCAATGTTATATACAGGGCATAAGGTAAATCTCTTTCAACCTCTCGGTGGTTAATCAGTCCACGAAACTGAACAACTTCCCCAAGTAACATAGGTCAAAATACGAAAAAAAATTGAGTTCCCATACAAATGTCATCAGCATATAGCGCATTTTGTATGGGAGATCAAAAAAATTTTTTTCGGGTTTTGACCTATGTTCCTTGGGGAAGTTGTTCAGTTTCATGGACTGATTAACCACCCGAGAGGTTAAAAGCCCTGTATATGTTATGGACATTTAGATCCTAAAGGTGGGGTGAGGCCGTATGCCGAGGAAAGCTGCGTTTAGGGCGAGGCCGAAGCGTCACCAAGCGTCTTACCCAGCGACTGCCTTCTGAAAATTTTATATACGCCAACTTGGATTTTAGTTGGGGGAATCGTGACGAGAAGGGCAAACCCTAGAGCGTCGTGGTTCCCCCCACAAAAAAATAAAAAAATCTGTAAACGAAATCCATTTTGAAATCCAAGATGGCGGACATGCATTTTTTGTATAAATCCGTCAATTTAGAAATCTAAGATGGCGGCCGTAAAAAAAGACGAAAACTTTTTTAAATTGCAACGAGGGCACTTCCCTCCCCGCACCGCATCAAACTTAGCTTTATTATCAAATTGCCCAATTGTCACGTAGCAATATCCAAAGAGTAAAGGACAGCTTAGCAGATACTTAAATGGTGGCATCTACCCATAACTATCATCAACTATAAGCAATTGTTTTTTGTTAAGGAGTTTTCATTATTTACCTACTTTGGCAACGTATCGCTACACCGCGCCCCGCGCGCGTTTCCCCGCGCCGCGCAGCTATCGGAGTGCGATGTACATTGCTGGTTTTTGTGTTTTACGTTGTTATGATCGTTTTTTTATTGCAAAATAGAATGTAGTTGATTAAATAATATAAAATGTAAGTAGAAAATATTAAAAAACATGAAAAAAAATTGAAAATTTTTCGAAGAAAATTTCCGTTGGAAAATCATTCAGATAGTCTGAGTCCAGGGTTTCAGTTTTTACTAAGCTGTCTTTTACACCCTGTAATAATGACCGGGCAACATGATAAATAATGAAGTCACTTTACCCGATAAAGCTAGACATTATTAATAATGCCCGGGCATTATTAATATTGCCCGCATTAATAACTTTACAGCTAATGAGGAGATCAATAAACAAATATAAATACCTGACCCTGACTAAAAAGTGTACAATAAAATAATAAAAAACCCGACTGCGTAATATTAACTGAAAAGAAAAAACAAGTAAGTAATTCCAGTAGTCGAGACTTTTATTATTGAATATTATTTAATAAAATAACAATTTTAACAGTCGGGACCCATCAAAAATCCGGCTTCCTAATAATGGGGTCCCAACTGTTAAAATCGTTATGAAATTAAATAATATTCAATAATAAAAGTCTTGACTACTGGACTTACTTACTTGTTTCTTTCTTTTCAGTTTTTATTACGCAGTCGGGTTTTTTATTTTTTTACTGTGGGCCCGGACAGAATAGGCAGCTGGCACATTCTATGTTTTTATTTTCTTCCCAGTCCAGCATGGAAGTAGTTCAAATATAATTTTGGATTCTATTTTTTAAGTTTTACTTTTTTGAATTAAATTCTGTTTCGTAAAAATCAATCAGTAACTTAAAATTCTTCATTTTATTCTCTTTTCAGTTTTTGTAAGACTAGCCTTTCTGGCACTGGCGGTGTTTCCTACTGGCCATTGTTACTGCCCGAAGATTCACCAATTGGGATACTGTGCGTTCCGGATTCATTGCAACGGTGCCATTCGCGGCGTCACTCTGCCCAAGGACTGCCACGATTCAAATACTCATGCTGTCAACGTCGACCTAACGTTAAACGAAGCTATCGAGAGATTCGACGAAAACCTGCTAGAAAACGACAAATCATTCTTAGAAACCATCACCACCTTTCGAGCGTCCGCAGTTTGGCCTCAAACAAGCCTTTCTTTCCTCACCTACATGACTAGCCTCAAAATTTTAATCCTTACCAATAACCACATGGAATCTATCGACGGAGAACCATTTTACAACCTGAAATACTTACAGCACTTAGACATGTCTCGAAACGCTTTAACTGACATCGAAGATTTATTCACTTTCGAAGGCCCAAACAATCTTAAAAGGCTCTTACTCTCCTACAACGAAATAGAAGAAATTCCAGGAGATGCTTTTTCAGAACTGATTAGCTTAAAAGAACTCGACCTATCATACAATAAAATATCCGATCTTACCGAGGAACCATTTTTCAACTTGACAAACTTAGAAGTGTTGCGACTAAACCATAATAAAATAAAGAATTTGAATGGAGCTGTGAACAGTCTTGAAAATTTAAAACATTTGTATTTGAGAGGCAATCAGATACAAAACATAGACGAGCCATCTCTAAAAATAATATATCACTTAGAAACCTTTGACGTTTCTGGTAATCAACTGGATAAGCTAAAACCAATTGTATTTTTGAGGCATTGGCAGCATTTTGGTGGAGTTTGTAAAATAATACTATCTGAGAATCATATTGAATCCATTCCTAATGGTACGTCAAAAGAATTGTCTTCAAGGTTTGCAAGAGATACGACGCTGCATAAAGTGGACATCCACACACTGACTGAATTGGATCTTTCTAAAAACAAAATTAACAAAATTGAATTCAATGCTTTCCAATCAATATTAAAACTGATAAAGTTAGATTTGTCATGCAACAGAATATCAGAATTTGTTGTAAATACTTATGATTTGAAAGATTTGAAGTATCTAAACTTAAGTTCTAACTATATAAGCAATCTCTTATTTGATAGCTTTTCTTCTATGACAAATTTGCAGAACTTAGATTTGTCTCATAACAAACTGAATTTTATACCAGAAGAGACATTTACAAACAATTACAACTTGAAGCATGTTAACCTGACTTTTAACGAAATTAATTCCTTGAATAGATTAAATATAAAAATGTTTCATCCAGACGGTGGGGTGTTAGATCTGTCTAACAATTATCTAACGCAACTAACAATACAAATAGGAGAAGGCTGGAGATTAACAATACTAGTGCTCAATTCAAATAACATCAGCAATACAGAATTCGTCAACTTGATCAATCAAAACGAACTCAAAACCTTAGAAATTAGGAGGAATTCCATACGAAAATTAAACGATACATCTTTACGTTTACCAATAACCTTGACAACTCTGGATTTGAGCTTTAATGCTATTGAAGAAATAGGTCCTTCAACTTTCCACAAAGTTGCACATCTAAACTCTTTATTTTTAGGACATAACAAACTTACGAACATAGAATACGGAATTTTTCAAGGACTTATTGAGCTAAACAACCTAGACCTTTCCTTTAATGCTATAAAGTATTTAGATTCAAAAGTGCTGATCGATTTGAAATCTCTTTCTGTTCTTTCCTTGAGATCAAATGGTCTTTATTATTTGGATTATAAGTCTTGGTACGGTCATAGAAGTAGCATAAAAGTGTTTTTAGACGACAATAGATTCTCTTGTGATTGGTTAGGAAATGCTTTAAATGATTTTAACAATGGCTACTCTAAAATGCGGCCGACAGTACGCCAACCTAGGTTGGCTACTTCAATTAATACGGTCGAAGGAATTCCTTGTGTCAGCGAAAGTAAAAAAGAAGAGACATTTCAGAAAATAACTGATATTAACTCAAACTACGTCTTCGCTGATGAGCGACTCTTGATCACAAATAAGAAAATTTTAGCAGCTGTGGAAGAACAAACTTACTTTTTAAGGTTTTTAATGAGACATTTGAATATTACAACTTGAATGTAATGCGAAATTTTGTTAAAATACTTTAATTTTGAGTTAAGTATAGGATTTGTGTCGTACCTACTTATAACTGTTCCTAATTTTGTTAAGTTTATATAAGAAATTATGTATTCACCATCTTATTGTAAGATTTGTAACTAATTTTTTTTACCAGCCAATATGCGACCCCACCGACGGGCACAGGTCTCTCTTCGAAACACGAAGGTGATTCAGGCTATAGTCCACCACGCTGGCCCAATGCAGGGCTATTTCACTAACTTATGGCTTCACAATGGCGGTAGAATGACAACGGTGAAGATTTTATCCGTTCGGGTGGCAAAATTTAGAACTATCTAACTAAACCTCTACTTGACGACAGTTTTTTGACAGACAGCGCCACCGCTAACTAGATGTTAGCTGCTAGATAGTTTGCATCTTAACTTTCGGTTGGCGGTGGCGCTGTTGGTCGGGGCGACAGTCATCAAGCGATGAGATTTTGATAGTTCTCACTTTCGCCACCTGAACAGATAAACTAGTCACATTGTCATTCTAATGCCGCTTTCGATTAGTCACAATTACAAGCTTTGAACAAATTGTAATATATTCAAAACATAATGAAAATCACCGCGAAAATCTCAAACGAAGATGCATTTGCTTTTTGACTCTACAATTTTTTATTTTTTTAACGTAAATAACATAACTTTAACATATTAATTATTGTACTAATATGTTGCTCCTACCCAAACAGATTGGCGGTTATTTTATTTCATTTTTTCAATATGGTTTTGTGTGGTATGAAAATGTGTGTATAATACCTATAATATTAAGTGCACATTACTGTTTATCTTTATGTTTTTGGTATATTTAGTCTGTATGTAATTTTTTGTGTGACTTTAAATTAGTTAAGAAAAATTAAGAATATGAATCAGCCCACTAAACTGAACAACTTTCCCCAAGGAACACAGGTTGAAATGTGTAAAAAAAGGTTTTTCTCTTCATACAATAATTGCGATTAGTTGATTGCAGATTTTTTTTCAGAATTTCGCATGGGTTCTTTGAGAAAAGTCATTAAGTTATCTAGGGATAGTCACCTCCTTTTTCGCTAACTTTAAAGTCACCCCATAAACATATTGTTATTTATGTCATGACATGAGCTTTTTAATACTTCTGAATGTTGAGAAAAAAGGAAGTTAGGTACTATAATAAATCAATAAAAGTATCTATCATTACATTGTTGTGAAATGAATAGGTAGGTACAGGATGCAAAAATCAAACTTCCGTGGTTGATAATTAATTTTAATACATTGTTTTAATTCTCTTTATGCTACTAGATATATTTTTTAAATATTTGTTTTGTTATGTAGAATTTAATATAAAATCGACAAATAAATAAACTTCAAAATACTGAGCTACTTGCTAATTTGTTTTATTATTTTTAGATTACCTACCTTTAATAAACATAGAGAAGTCTGATACCACGCTCAGCAGCTCTAGCACGATAACGACAAACTCGCGCTCGGCTCACGCTGAAACTTTACTTTGATTGCGCGAGGGTCCCGCGCAAAGGCTTGCTCGCCCTATGGCGTTGTCAATGTTGACATTTTGACATAGGACCGCGGTGTTGTCGCGGCGCTGTCACTATCGTACTCGGCCTGCTGAATTATTAGAGCTAGCATACAAACTTTGTACACCCATTTCACTCCTTTAGGGATTGACTTTAAAAAAATCCTTTCTTAGTGCTTGCCTACGTCATAAAAGACACCATTCTGACAAATTTCAACTTTCTAGGTCTAAGGGTTTGGGCTGGGCGTTGATGAGTCAGTAAATCAGGACCTCCAATCTTTACCATTCTATACTTATATAATAAAGAGGAAAGATTTGTATTTTTGTATGTAACAAATAAACTTAAAAACTACTAGACCGATTTCAAAAATTCTTTCACCATTAGGAATCAGGCAACATAATTTTCCCGAATTCCCACGGGAACCAAATCCCGCGCGGAAAGCTAGTTTTATATGCACACATCAACACGGTCTAAGGATATTGCATAATTTTTCATACAATAAAGGTCTGTTTGAGAAGCTATGAACGCATTACTCGAGATACATGGAGGGCTAAAATTTTCAGACGAGCAAGTGCTAAGCCTGATTTTTTAATTCTAGTCAATAAATTTTGTTTTACTTGAAATTTGGGAAAACGTGACGGAAACGAAAACGAAAATGCACTTTTTGCCTGCTTTTTGTATGAAAATGGTCGAATTCACGCTATTTTTCTTTTTCATTTTCGTCACGTTTTCACAAATTTCAAGTACAACAAAATTTACAGACTATAATTGAAAATTCAGGTTTAGCTCTTGCTCATCTGAAAATAATAGTGGTCCATGTATCTCGAGTATGCTTTTGTAGCTTCTCAAACAGACCTCTTTTGTATGAAGAATCGTGCAATATCCCTAGACCGTACCGTGTTGATGTGTATATAAGAAGATTCCTTAAGACACAATTAATGAACACGCCTATAGCCTATACACTGAGAATCATTCCAAAAAGAGCTCTGTCCCTCCCTGAATAAATATACTTTAATATACTTTTAGGTTGCCTGGAAGAAATTGCTGTTAAGCAATAAGGCGGCCTATTTGTTTGCATTATTGTATCAAATTTGCTGTAATTTTGTCGCAGTTTGAAACCTAAGATCGATAGAGAATGCTTGGGTGATTTAAGAGTATATGATATCAACTTTTATAGGTTGGGTCGTTGAAGATACTTACGAGTACTCTTTATTTTTCAAATCAAATCAAATCAAATATCTTTATTGTGTATCAAGAGTACAATATGGATGTTATTTTGTGACAGAAACATACTCGATATGCCAGTTACGGCGTACAATATTTTTAGTCGCAACGTTCGACCACACATACAAATAAAATACGAAAAAAATAACAGTTAGTAATCATAATAAAGCTATGCAATTAAATTGACAAATATTAACACAAAAAAACTAAGAAAATCACAGAAACAATTTTTATTTTTATTTTTATTTTTTATATCTGTTATTAACAAATTATAAATGGCAGAAAATTATATTTTTTCTACTATTTTTATATTTTTATATTTTTTTGCCGTAAGTGATTTATTTTACTTCCATTATTCATTTACATTAGTCGGAGTAGATAATATTCGATTTGATAAGGAATGCATACATATATACATACATACGTTCACGCCTATAATTTCTAACGGGGTAGGCAGAGGATCAGTGGTTTTAAAACCAATCGATGCTATATTCAACATAAAGCTAGATGAATCATATTAGATGACATATGATGTGCCTAAGTGGTGAGAGGTGGTCAGCCTTTCGCCCACAGCAGCAAAACCCTCGCGTCCCACTGACTTTTTCAGTATGCCTGGGAAGAGTAAGCATAGGCAGCTGGCACATTCTGAGTACCTAGTTCTTTCACTCCCAGTCTAGCTTGGAAGTATAAGGAATGCATCTTTAATAAAACTCCCATAATCATATTACAGCGCCATCCAGTGGAGAGATTGAGTGCCATTTTTGTATTGACTGTCGCAAAATCATTATTTCAGTTTACAGGTATAATGATTAGAAGCATTGGAAATGACAGACTTTATATAGAGAGGTGACAAATGGGTTGCAAATCGCCAATTCGTTAAATACACCTGCCAGATTGCTCCATTTTCGTTGCATAGAGTGCACGCGTGTGGTAATCTAATGTGCGGCCCTCCGTACAACGAATCCCAAACTATAGGTAATATCTCTTAGTCTTAGGAGATAAGGCTCAAAACTGAATAACAATCTTGTTACAATACAACACAGTATTTGTCTGATGTTATTAAATAATTGTAGTATTATACTTGGTATTAAGTATGTGTGTTATTTAACGATAAGCGTTGTGTCCTGTCAGCGATAACATTATGTCAAAACAGTTTTAATAAATTACTGAAGGTTCTGCAGCAGCTCGAGCACGATGGCGACCAGTGCCTTATAGGCATTTTCTGGGTTAACTCGCTCCATCGTTGACCTCATCCATGACCTTGGTCAAGAGTTAACCCATCTTATAATAAAAAAACTCGCGTGGCGCGCCACTCGGCTGACGGTGAAACTTCACTTTAATTGTGCGAGGGCCCGCACAAAGGTTTGTTCACCCTCTGACGTTGTCAGTATTAACATTTTGACATAACAACCCGGCGCATTACGCGCGCTATCACCATCGTACTCGAGCTGTAGTTCTTTGAAATATATTATTGAGCAGCTGTTTGGGCAGCTATTCTGCTAATCAATGGCAGTGGAATGACAATGGTGACCAATTCATTCATTCCAGAACTAACAAAATGTAACACATTTTAAGTAGAAATTATGATAGTGCACAGGCGGTAAGCTTTTCAAAATTGAAATCGGTTTTTCTTAACAATTTTATGTCCTACTTTGTACACAAAATTGGTTAGTATTAGTAGGTACTTATTTAGGTACTTACATGTATTAGAATTAAAAGGATGACATATAATACATCATATTCCCGCATTCCCATGTGAACGAAGTCCCGGGCGGAAAGCTAGTATAACATTACAATTACAATTGCACTGTCAATTAGGTACATTTACAATTTAAAAGTTGTAAATTTTATTCTCCGCTGGTCACACCAGTAAACAATGAAAACTCCTTGTAAGAGTTTTCACACCGTTAAATAAGCTGTGATATGGTTTAACAACTCTTATGAATAAACGGTTTAACTTGCCCTGCCAGCGGGTGTTAATACTTCGGGAGGGTTTTATAGATTAAACGCTATACACTCAAAGGCCCACACTAAGGTTATCCTTTGTGTTGTTTGTCCCTCGGAACACACATATAGATAAACATAAACAACCTTGACCCGAGAACAAATATCTGGTTTTTACACAAATATTTGCCTCGACTGGGATTCGAATCCAGGACCCGTCGATCAAGAGGCAGCGCCACTACCACTCGACAAAGGTTTATTGTTTAGCTTAGTTGCATACGGAACCCTAAAGTTCATGATTGTAAAGTTTGCACGATTCGCTGCATTGCTGACTGGAAACAGTGCTTAACGCAGTGTTCTTTATACGCATATTTAATTTCAAAAAATATTTTTTTAAATAATTATTTCAAGTGAACATCGTAAGTATCACTTTAATTTTACATACTTACTAATATTATAAACGCAAAAGTTTGTATGTTGTATGTTTGTTACTCTTTCACGCAAAAACTATTAGACGGATTTTGATGAAACTTTACAGTAATGTCTGGTACAAAAATGGCGCGCTAAAACAAAATCAAAACTTAGTATGTCATCAAAACAAATACAAAATACAGTAACTCCAAATTCATACTGTGTTTTGGTTTTGTTCTTGTGCCTTACTGTGTTTTGAATTTATTTTACGTGATTTTTTGTGACGATACTAGGTTTTGATTAAGTTCTAATAATCGTAGAACGACGTGGAATAGACCATTTTGTAGAGCTTTACTAGGTGACTCAGAAATGGCGAAAAATTTTTTTTGCAGATGTTCCATACTGTGTTTCGATTTTGGACAGCCGAATACATAGGCTAAATAATTTTCCCAAATTCCCATAGGCACGAAGTCCTGGGCGGAAAGCTAGTGTTTTATATTTGTTGGTTCATAAGAAGTGTAGTATAAGTTTACACTTATATTATCTCAAAATAATGATAAACTTTATACTTAACCAATAGCTTTCCGCCCGGGATTTCGTTCCTGTGGGTATTCGGAAAAAGTATGTAGCTTATGTACCTCGCTGATAACAGAGCTGTATAATAGTAAAAAAGTTTTAAAATAGTTCCAGTAGTTTTCGAGTTTATTGGTTACAAACATACTAAAATACAAATCTTTCCTTTTTAGGGTTCCGTCCCCAAAGGTAAAAAAACGGGACTCTATTACTAAGGCTCCGCTGTCCGTCCGTCCGTCCGTCCGTCTGTCACCAGGCTGTATGTCGTGAACTGTGATAGTTAGACAGTTGAAATTTTCGCAGATGAGGTATTTCTTTGTGCCCTATAACAACAAATACTAAAAACTAGAATAAAATAAATATTTAAGGGGGCTCCCATACAACAAACGTGATTTTTTTGCCGCTTTTATAGAGGTAATGGTTTTTATAGAATCCGACTCGCACTTGGCCGGTTTTATAGGTATAAATGGTACGGAACGGAACCCTTCGTGCGCGAGTCTGACTTGCACTTGCCCGTTTTATTTAATGTTAGTGTAGAATATAGATCCTAGCTTTACCTTAATTTTTTTTTTTTTAATTTCAAATATATTTATTTTTTTAAAGAACACAATGTACTTACAATTAATAAAAATTATAAAATAAAATAAATTACTACTTATAAATAAAATAGGTCATCCAATGCGTCCCCCCGAGGCACAGTACCCAACAGACTGGCAACATTCCCTCGTTGAATGGCCATACTAACTTTTTGCGCACAGAAGCTACCAGTCCGTGGGTCCCCTGAACCCCACGGACCCAGCGTCTCCACAGCGAACGGCACGAAAACATAATTATTTAATTTAACGAAAACTTAATTTGATTTTATTAATGTCATTTCAGAAGTTTCCTAATGCTATGAGATGGAGCATTTGCTATGTAAGTAAATATTTTTTATGTAAGTTGATAACAAGGATTGATTACTTAGCTGCTTTTATAATTACAACGGCTTGGAATGTGTTGGAATATTCGTATTACCATTGTTCCTTTAGTTCCTAGCTCCTATACATGGTGTTTCAAAAAAACCAAAAAAAGAAATTCCAAAATATAATTTCAAAAGTGAAATAGTAGCAACTCTAGTAAACAGTTGCACGGTTTGACATCTTTCAAAATAAAAGTTTCATATAATTGATATCACATACTTGTCATATTTGTAATAGAGCTGCGCATAGCTAAATTTTAATTAATTTTGAATTATCTTTTTCTTTGTGTTTTTTTGAAACACATAGTATACCATCACTAGGAACATAGGAAGTAATGGTAATACATTTTGCCGGTTTTTTCGGCGGGTCCTGGATTGGATTCCCAGTCGGGGCAAATATTTGTGTAAAATGTTTGTTATCGGGTCATGGTTGTTTGTGTCTGTCTTAAAGTGTGTTCCCACGACACACGGGAAAACTTTAGTGTGGGCCTTTGAGTGTATAGCGATTATTTTTTTTATTTTTTTTAATGGCGTTAGAATTTTAAAAGGAGACATTATTACTTATGAAGACACTGGCTTTCCGCCCAGGACTTCGTTCTTGTGGGAATTAGGGTAAATTATGTAGCCTATGTGTTAATCCAGGGTGTCAACTACCTCCATACTGAATTTTAGTAAAATTTGTGTAGCCGTTTGGGCGCAAAAGAGTAACAAACATCCATACATCCATCCATATATACATACAAACTTTCGCGTTTATAATATTAGTAAGGATTTAATTATTAGGTTAATCATTGTAATCAAAATGTCTTCATTTGTAGATATTCTCCTGTCCACATGTTTACTGCATGGAGGGTTTACATGGCCTACAAATGAAGACAGAGAAGGCTGCACGACCAACGTTAATGGAGACCTTTGTAGATACGAAGTCACTTGCAATAGAATTATTGATATTAGCTTTTATCAACAATTTGGTCGAATTTGCAACGATGAAGAAACGAATTATTTCAATGGAAATAGCTTTTCACTTATATATCTTACGGTAAAAAATTACAATGACTACTACTTAGGAACATCAAATGAAGGAACACCACTTCTAGCACAACAGTCAGGGTCAGCTAACATAGTGTATTCACTTGACCTCAGCAATAATCAGTACACATTGCACCCAACTTTCACCACCATGTCCAACTTAAGATATCTCAATCTTAGTAGAAACGCTTTCACTGAAGCTAAACTGACCAATGAATACGAATTAGCTGAACTTATTGAAATAGATTTTTCCTATAACACTATCAATTCTATAACAGTGAATGGCAATGAAATCGCGTACAGAAAATTAAGGAAAATCAACCTGTCAAATAATTACATTGTCTCTTTACAAGATGCTGTTTTCTACTCCTGCGCTGACTTAGAAGACTTGGATCTTTCTTATAATTTCATAGATGTTTTGAATATTTTAACTTTTGAGGGTATAAGAAATTTACAAAATTTGAATTTGAAACATAACAGGCTATCAAACTTGGGATCATCCTTACTAAGATTTGGCAAACTGATTTATTTAGACCTAAGTGAGAATATTATACACACCGTAACATTTGCAGATTTTGAAAAGCTCAATCATTTAAGGACACTATATTTGTCATCAAATGCAATTACAAATATTGAGGCATTTGCTTTTCATATGGCTTTTCAGTTGGAAACTATAGATTTGAATAATAATTTATTGGAAAACATAGACAAAGATATATTTATGAACGCAACTTTACTTAAAACTGTTAACCTATCTAAAAATCATCTCAAGCTTTTGCCACGAGGACTATTCAAAGATAAACAAGTTTCAACATTTTCTATAACACAAAATACTCTTGAAGGTTTTCTTGTTAAGGGAATGTTTGAAGGGCTACGACTGATTACAGACTTTGATTTGAGTCATCAAAAGTTGACCACTATTGAAGACTACGCCTTTTTTGGCCTTGAAAACCTAATAATACTTGAACTGAACAACAATTTCCTTCGACTTTTGTCACGAGACTCGTTCAAATCATTAAGAAACTTAGAGACATTAGATTTGTCAAACAATCAACTGACTGATATAAGTTTTGACAAAAGCGAGTTAATAAGTCTTCATACCTTGCTGCTTCAAAATAATTTCCTGACACAAATCAGCGATGAATATTTTAGTGGATTGAACACGCTTCAGTTCTTAGAATTATCTCATAACAATATTTCCCAACTTGAAAGTAATTCTTTCATGTCACTGCGAGATTTAATAAATTTTCAAATTTCAAGCAATCCTTTATCTGGCGTTTTAGAACAAGGTACTTTTGATGGTCTTAACTCGTTACCGAGTCTTGATATTTCTAGTACGTTGTTAACTTCAGTTAAAAACGGGTCATTTAGTGGAATGTCTCAATTAAAATTGTTAAATATGTCCCACAGTAAAATTTCTGAGTTGCAATATAATTCGTTTCTTAGTACCGGATCTATTGAAATGATTGATTTATCGTTCAACAAATTAAGAGAATTTAATGTTAACACCACAGAGTTGGTAGCTTTAGATGTTCTGATATTAAACAACAATGAATTACTTTCTATTTCTTCAAGCTTTGATAAAGGTTTACCGAAACTTACCAAAATCATTGTATCTCACAACTTAATAGAAGAAATTGCAAATGATGCATTCGTTGAGCAGAAGGATATAAGATATTTAGACTTGTCATATAATACTAATTTGAAATTCAATGTTTCTCAATTAGAAGATGCCCAAAACTTAATAAGTTTATCGCTATCCGGCATTAGAACTGGTGTTAATTTCACACATTTGAAAGAATCTCACTTATCAAAGCTCGAAATGTTGCATTCGAACATTTATAACATAACAGGCTTAGAATTGAACTACCTGTCCAATCTTGAAGAATTATATTTGAGTAATAATAATGTTACTCGAGTAGACTCTTCCGCCTTTCTTGGAATAAAAAATCTTAGAACATTGGACTTGAGTTTCAACAGAATCACTTTAATACAACCGGGCGCTTTCAAAGAAAATACATTACTACAAACTCTTAATATTTCTCATAATTTTTTGATGGCAGTCAGTTACGGGATATTTCAAGGGCTAATTTATTTAGAAACCATAGACATCTCTTTCAACGAAATTGGGGATTTGCAAAGTGAAAGATTTTACGAAGTAAGTAATTTGAATGTACTTATAGTGGATCATAACAAAATAAATGATGTAAACGTAGAAGAATTTGCAGGTACAAACTTACGTAGACTAAGTATTGGTGATAATCCTATACCTTGCGAAATATTAGTTAATTTAAAGAAGAATAGTCCTTTTGAATTAACAGCAATCAGGCTTAGTGATAATAACGATGAAAATGTAAATGGTGTGACATGTAACGTCGACCACAATAAAACATACAAACAAAATACCGGAAAAACAGATTACAAAGATGATGTGTTGATTAGTATTCGAGATATTTTACACAATATGACGTCTTTAAAATATGAAAAAACTAGTGTGGTATCTACCAATAATTACTCTGATTATTTAATGAATATTAGCAACCAAATCGGAAAATTGAATTTTAATGGAAACATTAGCAATTCTTACTTAGAAAAACAATTATCTTCCATTCAGCAACTTTCAACTGCTTTCACACAAGGCAATACCAATACTTACACCCTACTCAACAAATTAATGAATATATTATCAACCATGAACACATCTAAAAAAATAGATCATGTGCCAGTTTCAAAAGATAACGTTACATCTGAATACCTTCTGCCTTACATCAAGAAAATCAAACAGGATTTGGAAGAAGCAATAGCAGAGGAAAAGCAAAACATTCTTGAAGAAATAGAAAAGAAAATGTCTTTGTTGCATTCAAATCAAAATGCAAAAAATGTTACAGTTAGTGTTGCCACTCATGAAGCATATTCTAGCAGCGAAAGTTCAGAATCAAAATCGTTCATATTTTTAGAAACATGTGTAGGATTGATTCTAGTTATCTTAATAGTTTTCATTTTGTACAAGGTGCAAAATTCTGGAATTTTTATTCCTAGTAGAAGATCCATAAGTACTAGAAATCTGCCAGATTCTATAGATAACTCTACATTGTAATGTGTTAAAATGTTATTTAGGATTATAGGCTCGTAGTTGTAATAAATAGTACAAGATATAACTTTGTTGGCAAGCGATAACAGATAAAACATATATAAAATTCTATATGCTTTGTTTCGAACATTACATATTTTCTTTTCTCTACCGAAACTACTTAGTTCATAAGTTGGAGTATGACATGCAAGCCCGCTGAAAGTTTGCTTACGTGGTATGAAATAATTCAAAACGCATGGCACACGATCGAAAAAGTTACGGAAAGACAGAATCAAGAAGGTTTGACGACCCAATTTGCCTTAAAGTAGGAAAAAATCTGCCACATCCGGAGGTGAAAAACTATAGAGTTATTGTGACTTGTGACCACGAGGGAGTTAACATGTTTTAAAAGCCAATTCTTACATGGACAGAAGTACCTGATGAGAAGGTCTCAAAAGAAAAACGGAAGGAAGTGTGATGATGGATATTTTTTCTCGTAAAAAACTAGAGAACTAGATAGGTAATGAATATTCTGATAAATTAAAATATTCTTCTAAATAAAAAGGAATACTTATACAAAGCAAAAGACTTTACTGCACAACAACACATTTACAGGGTACCTAGAAAAATAAAGTAAAACAAAGCTTTTGCGTGTCATATGTTTTAAAACTCAGTCATATCTTGTATGAAAACTCGCAGTGGGTTTACGGACTAGTTAGGTCTTACAGGTAACTGGTAGGCTAATTTGTCTGATGACCAACTTTTTAATATTTGTTTATATACTTTTCTATAATATTTATGATTGTATATTACCCTGAAAATGCAAGGCAGAAATTTATATATATTAAGGCTGCCTATTTAGTATATACAAATACAAAGTGAAAACATAAGATTGCTTTTCTGTCTGCTTGTGTATGCAAAAAATAATACAAGAATTAGTATTGTATTGTAGTTAATTCTCATGTTAAGTTTCTTGTTAACGTGGCCTTTATTTAGTCTTTTGGAAATGTAAGTAAGGATTTCGAGAGAATATTGGTACTAAATACTGGTTTAATAAAAATTATTACAAAAAATTTTTTTTATTTATAGCTTGTAAGTTCGAAACTAGGAAACACTCCTGACATGTGCGGATTGAGTGATCTAAACAATTTGTTATAGATGTGACGAAACGTATAAAAGAATTAAACTTTTGTGGTTAGATATTTTGGCAAATTCCTTACAAATTTTGGAACTCAAAATGAAATAATATGATACAGTATAATCTGAGATACACGTTATGAGGTATTCTTCAGACGAGCAGATTGAGTGATCCAATAAACTGAATGTAACTTTTTTTAGTTCAAGTTTGTCAAATTTTTCGCTGCCACCATAATATTTCGGCAATTATTTGCTAAATACTCCCAATTTTGTGTAAAGATTGGAATAATTTTATGAAAAGATCACTCAATACCACATGCACATGACGCAGGGGTGGGATGCGTTTGTGAATGTGAGCGGTCCCCTTCGCCGCGCAGGTGAGATTTACCTATAGAATTCCTCAAGGAAAACTGTTCAGTTGCATAGGTAGAACATCTCTCACTAGAGGGTTAAATTGAAGACATTCGACAAACTTTGAGGGATGAATCTACCCATGATTATGAACAACTTTTTCTATGGGACCAACTTTCCTACTAAAAAATATAAAGCTGCTGTTCCATACAAAATCTGGACAGCGAAAATGTATGGAACAACTGATTTTAATTGTTTCGTAGGAAAGTTGGTCCCATAGAAAAAGTTGTTTGTAATCATGGGTAGATTCATCTCTTAAATTTTGTCGAATGTTTTCAATTTCACCCTGTAGTTTAAAGTCATAATGTCCAAGATTAGGTATATATACTTAAGTTGCATATTACCTAATTGGTGCTCTTCAGGTGAGAAGAAACATCGACAGGTCACGAAAGTCATATGGCGGAGACGAGAAAGGAGGTCACGAGGTTTCGTTTAATGAAACTATTCAAAATGTATATCTCATTATTGAAATACTAACTTTCCGTCTGCGGCTCCGCCCGCGTGGACTTCAGGTTATATTGTGCCCAACTGTTGAGTAAGATGTTGCCTATGTTCTCTACTATGGTCAAATCTTTCTCTGTACCAAATTTCAGCAAAGTCGGTCCAGTAGTTTAGGCATGAAAGCGTAACAGATAGACAAACAGAGTTACTTGCACATTTATAATATAAATAGGGGAGTAGGGATAGTAGGGATATGTATATTAAGGAGTAACGAACTTTTTTGTTTTAATGGAAGTGTTCAGGGTTAAACCTGTTCTCATTTTCGTTATACATTGAGTTTGTATAAAGTGATTTTTATTAGAGGTTAGCAAATATTTATCTGATAGAATCTACCACTTACTATTATTGGCTACAAATAATATTTTTTTACCGAAAATGTCAAAATATGGAATTTTCTAAACCTAATTCATAGCTACGCAATGTACCGTGAAACCGCGCGCTCCCTGCGCACGTTCCTCCCACGCCGCAACGCTGTCAGAATATGATGTACATTACTAGATTTCATATTTTATGCTGTTATCAATGTTATTATTGACATTTCGTGTATCAGAATAAGTAATTTGATTTTAAAACAGAAAAAAAATATATCAAATTTCCAAAGGAAAATTTCACTAGAATTTATACAATGTTACAAATTGTTAAGAAGCAATAAAGTTTAAAAATCGAGAAAATTATTTAAAATGTTGGTCTGAGTTCAGGGATTCAGTTTTTTCTAACCTGTCCTTTTCACCATATACATTTTTTTTTACCAGCCCATATACGTCCCCACCGAGGGGCACGGGACTCCCTTCGAAACACGAAGGGAATTTAGGCCTTAGTCCACCACGCTAGCCCAATGCAGATTGGTGGTGATAATTCTAAAATTAAAAATGTTGTATAACCTCCGACATCTGTGGCATATAACTTTTTAATTATTTTGATTAAAATAGCTAAGAATCATCTAAATTTCATCAGCATTCAAAAGAAACAAATCGAATTTTTGTCGAGTGGTAGTGACGCTGCCACTTGATCGGCGGGTCCTGGGTTCGATCCCCAGTCGGGGCAAACATGTGTAAAAAGCAGATGTTTGTTATTGGGTCACGGGTGTTTGTGTTTGTCTTTATGTGTATCCCAAGGGTCTCACGACACAAGGGAAAACCTTAGTGTGGGCCTTTGAGTGTGTAGCGTAGCGTAGCGAATCGAAGTCGGTCTGTTATTTTAGGAACAAAGATGCCACAGATAAACACACTAACGTTATCGAGATGGTCCTTAGCTGCAATTGATCAAAATTGGTTTAGAATTTTAAAAGTTATAAGCAATCATACATCGGCGGTGACACAAAATTTTGAATTTTAATAACTATTCTTTACGTATATAAATAGTGAAATTGGAGATTTTCCAAAGAGTGCTAATCAGTTACAGTGAAGTTTTTCCATGAACCATTATTTACTCGTCATACCAAGCCAAGTGCCTTTCACAACTATACTTTTCGAATGGCAGCACTGAAATTGGGGATTACCCTAAAAATGTAATTGTATATTACCGGATGTGTAGGATGACATGTTATCTCGAGTTGCGCCAGCAAATTATGTAAATATAGACTGCATATATTTGTATTATAATCATTCATTAGTCATCATATCTCGGTGCTTTTAAATAGCTATTGTTACTTCAAAGTAGTGAAATTTGTTGTTGTTTAATTTATCCCTTTCGAAAAAGGCAAAGGAATCATTACTTGTCATGTCAAGCCATGGTTACGAACGCTTTAGAAGTACATACATATATACGCTCACGCCTATAATTGGGGTGGGCAGAGCATCAGCATACCAGCCACCAGGATCCCCTAGTTCGATCCCCCAGGGGATCCCAGTGAACTTGTCATCAGTGGTTTTAAAACCACTTATTCATTTATTAAGATATTATTTAGATTCAGATATTTAGTCAATGAAAATAAGAAGTAGATTATTTTCATGATTGACCCTCGGAGTTCTTGAGATATACTGCACTTTTGCGACTTGGCGTAAATTCAAAAGTGCTTAATGTAATTTACTTTATTCTGGGTACCTAGACAAGCTGCTTTGACAGCGACTGTAGAAAACGAATAGAAAGTTGAAAATGTATGGGAATGACGGACACTGTAGAAAAGTAACGTCATGAGCCTCCATAGATTAAGAAATTGCTAGCCATGCGTTATCTATCGTTGGGCGTTTATGCGTACCTTTTGACGCTTGGTTTCGCTAAGTCATTTACATTTGTGTAATTTACTTTATTCTGATGTTCAAGTTACATTGTATGTTCTATGAAATAAACACATTTATGAAATAAAACAAAATCATAATGTTCTCAATTTATTTTAAAGAAAAATATTACCTATATAACTTAATCACTATTATACGGGTACATATTACAAATTCACTTAATTAATTACTACACTTACTAAATAAAATCACCTTATTTTAATTATTTTATATTTATAAGGTTTTTGTCTGGATTCATCTAAAATTATTTTATTTTTAAGAAGTGATTTTTAATCAGGATGAAAGTGAACAATTTTCTACAAGAAACCGATATGAACTTTAAAAAAACAACTTCCCATGCAAAGGCAAATTACTCTCACATGTTTTATAGAAAGGTAACATATTTTTATTTCATGTTTTGACCTATATTCCTTGGGGAAAGCTGTTTAGTTTCGTTTACTGATTCACATCATTTTTCGCTACCTATCTCACCCAATATTTGTAATTATTGTAATAATAGAATTCGGTAATCTGACTACCCACGAAACAGGCTCGGCCAAGGCCTAGTGTGGTTATCAAGGCAAATAATAAAAAAGGATCGTGTGACATATTACATTAGAATTTGTAATCTAAGTGCAATATTTGAATTTGATCATGACCGTCAAAAAATTGTTTAACTTTAAATTAGTAAGAAAAAGTTAAGGATATGAATCAGCCCAAGAAACTGAACAACTTCCCCTAGGAACATACGAAAACAAATTTTTACGCTCCATATAAACTTGTGCGATCAGCTGATTTGCTGTAGTATGAGAAGTCAATTTTTTTTGAGAATTTCATATATATTCCTTGAGAAAAGTTGTTCAGTTTCATGCTTAAGTTTTGCTAACGAAATAAAAGTCACCCTCTATACTAAAATCTGTATACTGGGTGTAAGGGACAGCTTAGCAAACACTTAAATGGAAAAGTCTACCACTAACTTGTATTGTTAGCTACAAGCCATTTTTTCCCGGACGTGGCAAAGAATTTTCCTCATTAACCTACTTTAACGTTACGCAATGTACTGCGAATTATTATTTTTTTATTACAAAATGAAGTGTTTCGAATAAAAATTAAATTTTTATAGGTCTTAAAAATTATAAATACGGTTTTTGAAATTTTTCTGAGGAAAACGAGGAATCGGTTTTTGCTAAGCTGTACTCGCTATATTTCTCTTACAATGCATCCAAAAATGTTTTCAACTGTTTTGCAGTTCTATACCACTTGTGATTGGTTGAGAGCTGCTATGGAAATCATTATTTGTAAATAGATTACGTCTACGTCGTTTAAATGTTGGAAATAATAATATAATTATTAATATAACCAACATAACTGTTAAACATGTTGCCATAAAGTAAAGTAAAGATTTAACATCTCCCAAATAATTAGTCCCTTCAACTTTTCTTTCAAAAGCATTTGTTTTTAAATCTTGAAATATTGCCTTTAACTCGGTAATCATTTTGTCTTTTTCATCGTTTAACAAATCAATTTTATCTTGAAAGTTATATTCTATTAAACTTGTATTATTGGTATTAAGATAATCATTCCGTTTTATTTTATTTATATCTTTTTCAAGTTTTATCAGAATTTCTAAAAATTTGTTTTGGAATGATAAAGATTTATTGTTCGCACTTATAAATGTATTGATTAAATCAATATTTGTATTTTTGTTCATGCTTACAAAAGTTTCGTTTAAAATATCTAAAATTTCTCTATCGTATGATGCTTTAGTTGCACTATTTAGATTTGCATTATGGTTGTCTA
Organism: Aproaerema taeniolella; assembly: GCA_949987775.1. Taxonomy (NCBI): domain Eukaryota; kingdom Metazoa; phylum Arthropoda; class Insecta; order Lepidoptera; family Gelechiidae; genus Aproaerema; species Aproaerema taeniolella. The sequence continues at coordinate 14,110,577 of OX465261.1, read as the reverse complement.
TCGTTTTGCTGAGATTTTTTATAACATCTGATATTGAATATTGAAAACGTTCTATCACATTAGAAATTTCCATATAAATTACCGAAGAATTAGCATCACTAGCATTGAATTTTAATTTTGTATTATTTTTTGATACAAATGACGATTTACAATTTATTCCATCTACATTTTCACTATGACGATAAAATTTAGCTGCTGTAACCTTAAATTTGTATTTTTCTTTTTTTAAATCAATCAAAACGTGGCAAGATAATTGGTTGCCTCCTATACTAAATACTTTGATGTTTGTATAGTCAAAGTCTTTAAAATTTATGTTTTCGAGTTTATTTTCGTCGAGTGATAATGAATATATCGAAGGAGTACTGTGGAGCAAATTCCCAGAAAATTCATGTAAAAGGTTTGAAGACAAATCAAGGGTGTTTAATTCCGTAAGACCATCAAAAGTGCCAAAACCAAGCGAGGACAATTTGTTGTCATGTAAATATAATGTTTTCAAGGAATTGACGTGTAAGAATGTACCCGGTTGAATTGATGAAATTACATTGAAACTTAAGTCGAGTTTAGTTAAAGTCAGCATATTTTGAAAAGTAAATCTGTCTAAAAAGGATATATTGTTTGTTTTCAAATTCAAATTTTCAAGATTTCTTACCTGAAAAATGTAAATCATGTTTATGTTTTCAATATTATTAAATGATAAGTCCAATTTTTTTATAGACGTATTATTATAATTTTTAAACTCTACGTTACTTTTTATGTTGCGTATATTTACTTCATTAAGTTTTGGCAAATTTTCAAATATTCTGTCTTCAATTTTAATGTTTGTATTGAATGAAATATCTAGTATATTTAATTGAGAATTAGTAGCAAAAACTTTTGAATCTATTTCAACTATATTGTTATTAAAAAGCCACAATTTCTGCAGATTTATTAGTCCAGCAAAAGTATCTTCTGTAAGGTTTGATATTCTATTGTTATGTAGATATAGATCTACAACAGGAATAATATTTGTGTTATTTAATGATAAAAACGCTAGTGAGTTGTGGGAAAGGTCAAGAACTTTGATGGCACCAGTATTTTTAAATGCTTCACGTGATAAATTAGAAAGTGCTCCTCTAGAAACATTTATTAAAACAAGAGATGTTAATCCAGAGAATGCTTCATCTTCAATTACTTCGATTTTAGTGTTCGTAATAAGTAAATCCTTTAAAGATGACAAACCTTTAAAATTGTGAACACTTATTTTATTTATATTATTGCCTCTCAAATCTAAATGTATCAATTTTTTTAACTCTAAAAATAAATTTTGATCAAGTTCCGATATTTTATTCCATGAGAGATCTAACTTTTTTAAATTTTCCAAATTATTTAACGTGGTTTTGTTGATTTTGCTTATGTCGTTATTTCGTGCCAGTAGCGCAGAAAGATTTTGAAGATAAGTTGAATTAAAGACAAGGCCATTTATGTTATTGTTAGAAATGTCTAAAATCTCAAGATTTTTCACAAAAATGAAAGCTGAGTTATCAACTTTAGACACTGAGTTAGAGCTTAAATTTAAGATATTGATACTGGCCCCACTAAACGCATTTTCTTCCAAAGAAGTAACATTTTGATTACTTAGGTCCAAGGTGGATGTAGAAACCCCATCAAATGTGTACATGTCTATTGGACCACTAATGCAATTGTTTATAAAATTAAATAGGTTAATCTTTTTTCCTCCAAAACTACCAGATTCAATTTTAGATATATTATTATTTTCAAGGTGTAGTTGTCCTAATTTGTTATTGTTGTAGAATATCTTTTTTGTTATTTGGGTAAGCTGGTTGTCGTTCAAGCCCAATATTTCGAGATTTAAAAGATTTTGGAAAGCTCCGTCGTCAATATCTTTAATTTGATTTTCACCTAAATCCAGAATACGAAGTTTCAGCGTGCTCTTAAAATTTGATTCAAGTATCGAAGTCAGATTGTTGTGCTTAAGATAAATTTCGTCTATATTTAAGAATCTAATAAATGTATCACCAATGCTGATTAGTTGGTTGTGAGATAAATCTAGTTGTTCTAAATGTGTTATACCTTCAAATGTAATAAGGCCCATAGAAGTTATATTGTTTTTTGCTAAATTTAAATATTTAAGATTTGAAAAGTATCTGAAACTACCATCTGGGATATTAGAAATTTTATTGTTGCTCAAGTTAATGCTTTCAACCAAGCTGTTGACCGGATTATTTACTTCTTTAAATTTCAAAACAATAATGGAATTAGAGGAGAAATCAATGAGCTGTAGTTGAGTTAGCTCTAGATATTTATTTAATGTTACAGTTTGTATATCACTATTAACAATCTTGATTTTTTTAAGGTTAGTATAACTTATGAGTTGTGCTTCATTATCTTCAAAGTTTACACCACCATCAACACTTATGTCTACAACGCGATCTTGAAATTTTGAATTGTCTCCGGCTTTCTGTATTTTGGCCCACGTGAGTGATGATGAATCAATATTTTCAATATTGAGAGCTAATTTGAAGGTACTTTTAAATATAGGTTTACAGACAGTTTTGAAATATCCACGATAGTTGTCGTTTTCTTGATGACACTGTTGTGATTTTTTACCACATCTCCATTGCAGAACTTCTTGTTCCAAATCTGCGAGCTCTCGATCACAGGTGACTACACCCTCGCAAGTACCTTCGTCGGATATTGTACAATATTGTTCACAGCTGCATTGGACGATAAGAAACGCCGCTAAGATCTTCAAGATGCACGAAAGATTGTCTGGAAAAATAGAAATAAATTGTCAAAAGTAACAAATACTAAAGCTAAGGTTTCCCTATTTTATGTATGGACATACAGAAATAGACTGCTTTGATCATAACATCATTGTGCCAACGAACTGTCTCTTCTTTTTCTCTTTTTTAAAAAGGGCTGCGCTCTTGTCGGTGGAGTAAACACCACACACCTCTATCCTCTGCTAATTGTTTGACCTCTTGCTCGATATGATACGAACTCAACCTTCTCTTTTTACCCGACGAAAAAAACGGAGGAGGTTCTCAATTGTATATTTTTTCATGTATGACTCATAACTATTTACAGAGTAGTCAGATTTTGATAATTATTTTTTTATTGGATTGGGTATACCTTGATATCGGTCCCACACACATTTAGCAAAAAATACCTACTATCCTAAGGGTGGGTAAATAGGGGTGATTTATGGTTCACTCACATATATGTATATTTTTTGTTTTATTGGATAGGGTATGAAAGGTAATGAAAAATTAAGCATGTAGTAGTTCGTAGATTATAGCCACAAAAAAATATTAAAATTAAAACTTTTTCACAAAAAAAAATTAAACCGCGAAAAAACTGAAAAGCAAAAAATAATAAACCTTTTTTATTTAAACATTTAACTAAGTTCTTAAACTAATGTAAGTATACCTCAGTAATTTTGAGCCATCGCCAAACAAGCAAAGTTGAAAACCTCCTCCGTTTTTTTTCGTCGGTTAAAAAGAGAAGGTTGAGTTCGTATCATATCGAGCAAGAGGTCAAACAATCAGCGGAGGATAGAGGTGTGTGGTGTTTACTCTGGGTGTTAATTGGGTGACTTTGAATTTGTTAGCGAAAATCAAGGATACGAATCAGCCCAATAAACAAACTACCCTAAAGCAACATAGGTCGAAATGTGTCAAAAAAATTCGCCTCTCCATAAAACTCGTGCGACCAGCTGATATGCCTTTGTATGGGAAGTATTTCAGTTTGCTGGCATTCTTACTACAAACTTAGCTTATGTTGGTGTTAGATAAAAACAACATAAAGTAAGGAAGTGGTTTCGAAACTCCGGTTCTACATATAAAAGGCCGAAAGGGTGTGAATTTTCCAAGATTATTTATTTTTAATTTTTTTTTACCTTTTCTCATTTCGAACAATATTTGTTGGAAGGTACTAATATTAATATTCGAATAATTGTCCACGTTAAAAACAATAGATAATGCATATCAGCATACAATCACAAACCAAAATGTCACATATAGATATTAATATTGTATTTGTTTTTTATCTTTGTTTATTTTGTCAAAAAGCGCTGAATCAATTTGGAAAAGTGTTTTAGGACCACCTTTAAATTATTAACCTACGATATTGTCTTCTACGGAAATACATGGGAAATTGTTAAGGAACGGACTGAGACAGGATTAACCAAAGTGGCTGCATGGTTAGACACTAACTCTCTTACCTTAAATGCAGCAAAAACAAACTTTATCTGCTTTACATTATATAATTGCATGCAACCCACTTCTAACTTCGAAATAAAAATACATGAATGTAAGAATACGTCCTTCAATAATTGCACATGTACTAAAATAACTAAAGTCCAGAACATAAAATATTTGGGAGTCGTTGTTGATCAACGACTCTCCTGGTATATGCACACAGAACTAATGAGTAACAGAGTACGTAAATTAATCTGGACATTTAAGACATTACGACATGTTGCGACGAAATTCCTGCTTCGGCAAATTTACGTCTCATTAGCACAATCTGTCCTAATATATTGTGTAACTGTGTGGGGTGGAGCAGCTAAATCGAAATTTTTAGACCTGGAAAGGGACAAAGATCCCTCCTCAAGGTGATGTTCTTTAAACCTTTTAGGTTTCCCACTGAGACTCTTTACCAAATAGCTGACCTACTCTCTGTAAGGAAACTATATTTACTCAATCTCATTCTAAAGAAACACAAAGAAGTTCATTATGATCCTGGCAGACTTACAGGGAGAAGGAAGGATATTGTAACTTTTGTGCCCGTAATAAACTCCACTTTTGCAAAGAGGCAATACCCCAGACAATCTGTACATCTGTATAATCGTATGAACCAAGAATTAAATATTTATGCGTTAACACTTTATATTTGTAAAAAAAAGACTAATTGGCTTACACTCAAGAAATACGAAGACATTAAATCAATTATTCAAACTATCGAGTAAATTAAACATACACACATACACTCACATGCATACACACCAACAAACACAGTCACACACACACACACACACACACACACACTCACAAACACACACACACACACACACACACACACACACACTCACACACACTCACACACACACACGCACACACATTTATCATACCAAATAAATGGGAACAAATTCTTATATAATTAGCTATTATTTTATTTCTTATGTTTATAGTTTCCGATTTATCTTTTGTTCTTGATTTTTGTTTTTGTTTTTAATTTTAATAACTTATGTCATGTAATGATATGGGAGAGCGGATTCTCCTATCACAAGTAATTTATTTTGCTTAAAAGGAGATTCCAACACCTTACACTATAAACATTGTAAGTTATTGAAATAAATTTTATTTTATTATTATTTTTATTTTTACCTACCATTCAAAAATAAGAAATATTACAATAAATTTGCGAAACAAACTTATACCAAAATTTCGTAGTGTCAGATATTCTAAAGAAACCTAATTACTTACTAAGATAAAAAAGTAAATCTTTTACGTACCCATTTTCGGTCCAACAGCGAGCATTCTTTGGCTTTCTCCTCTTTTCGATATTAATTTTACATTTAGTACCAGAACATTTATTTTTTCTCACTATATCAAAGAGAAGATAGAACATAAAGGTTCTACTATTTGAAACATGCCTCTCAGTATTTTTTGACAAACACGAGCTGTTGTTATGGAAGAACGAAACTAACTAATAAATTGACTGTCTATAAATTGTATGAACTGTTAAGACCTTATCAACTTTGAACTAACAAAGACGGCGTAAGAAAATGAACAAAAAAATCTTGTTAAATAATTTTATTACTACAAGTAGTTTAGTATATTTTCATAAATAATTTTAAGGAAAGAAAAATGTTCGGCGCTAATGGGGCTTGAACCCACGACTACCTGAGGTCATGGGTTCAAGTCACTATTTTATTCTTTTAGGTAGCAAAATACAGAAATATAGAAAACCCGATCAGCAGTTACTCTGCTTACTGTACGTTGAACTATACACTCCTAGAAACTTAACATTTAGTTGGCAGAAGCGCCCTTCATGTCTCACGTTTTAGGTTTAGATAATTCTGAATTTCGCCACCCGACGTAAGTTTTAAGGTCTTGATCAGCAATAGCTCGGGTTGAAACATTAACAAATTAAATATCGTGACAGACAACGGACTGTGATAGTCCAGTTGGAAAATGAGCCAGATTTGTTACCGGAAGGTTACGGGTTCAAATCCGGGTACGGGCTTGTACCAGTAAATTCGTCCTTTCGGAGTTATGTACGGATTCCTCATTAATTATCACATGCTCATCGATGAAAGAAAAGATCAACGAGCGGTCCATCAATCCGCATTGGGCGAGTTTGATGGACTATGTCCTAAATCCCCTTCGTGTATCGAAGGGAGGCCCGTGCCGTGGGGACTTATAGTCGTGTATGGCCTTATTAAAAAAAATACAACAGAAAATAAGTACGTATCCTGGAATTCAAACAATAGTACCACCAGGATAACTAATTTACTACAAAGATCGTTTCAATCATTACAAGTCAGATAAATAACCTAATAAGAGCTATGACAATATTTATGTCTGATGTTAGGGGGGCATTCAAATACTACGTAAGTAAGAAGTTTTAGATTTTTTGTTTTTGGTGAAAAGGGGTGTCTGAATGTTAACCTATGACAGTAATACTTGTTACTGTACTTTTCCTGTTGTTTTTTCTCTGAAAAGTACATTTATATTTTTTTATTATTTATGAATTATATAACAGTATCTTGTCACAACACAAAAAAACTGATCAAACTTAGTTTGGTGAGTTTGTTAAAATAATACAAAAAGGAATTGTTTTAATGACTGTTTATTATCATCATCATGTCAGCCGCAAGACGTCCACTGCTAGACATAGGCCTCCCCCAGGGATCTCCACCTCGATAGGTCCTGCGCCACCCGCATCCAGCGGCTTCCCGCAATCTTTGCCAGATCGTCGGTCCACCTCTACGGTTACTTCGAGAGTAACTATCTACTTTGTCATGAACAAAATGGGTTTCGGAGAAACAAATGTATTGACATAGCGATTTATGATTTTTTAAATATGGTTTATGACAAATTAGATAAAAAACAGACTGTTATGGCAATGTACATGGACATGACTCGAGCGTTTGACTGCGTACATTATGACACTCTTTTGTTTAAGCTTGAAACGTACGGAATCAGGGGAAATACCCTTAACCTATTAAAATCTTACTTAGATAACAGAGTCCAAATCACCTCTATAAGCAGTATATGTCCACAGTCTAAAACTGAAATTGTATATCAGTCTGCCCCTAAACGTGTTCGCTATGGTGTCCCTCAGGGCAGTATTTTAGGGCCACTACTCTTTCTTATTTATATTAATGACATGCCCAATTCAATAATGGACCCAATTATATTATATGCAGATGACAGTACAATAATTTATGACGAACAAAGTGACATTAATGATAGTATTATAAAAATAATTGACTGGTTGGAAAATAACAACCTTAAAATTAATTTAGATAAGACAAAAATTATGGAATTTTCAATAAGATCAGGACAAGCAGTATCAACAAATGTAACTTATAATAATGTAGAGATAGGAAAAACTAACACTACTAAATTCCTTGGACTTCATATTGATAAAGACATGCGCTGGCAAACTCATCTTAATTTTATTTGCAACAAACTAAGCCAATTTTCATTCTCTCTGTACAATTTAAATAAAATTGTAAATCGGAAAGCTGTTTTGACATCTTATCACGGATACGTAGCTTCTACTCTCAGATATGGTATCATTTTTTGGGGCAATGCTCCTTATATCATAACTGTATTCAGGGCTCAAAAGAGATGCGTAAGATCTATGTGTGGTCTTAGACGTAGAGATAGTTGCAGAAATTTATTCAAAGAATTAAACATTTTGACATTAACTTCCATTTATATATATGAAACAGCCCTTTTTATTCGTCGGAATCCTGACTTATTTCCTAAAGTAGCGAGCGTGCGCCGTAATATCAATCTAACTCATAGGGTGTTCAAGACGGCTCTTTACCAAAACAGTTTCTTTGTTATGGCACCCAGGATTTACAATAAATTGCCAATCAGTCTGCGCCAGTGCACAGAAATGACAACTTTTAAAAGAAAACTGTATAACTTTTTAGTATGCAAGGCTTATTACTCATTAACTGAATACCAAAACGATAATAATGTGAATAATGAATAGCTACTACTGTATTATATAGATTATATTAGACATTGCGATTTTTTATGTTCTGTGCAACTCACACATATATTTGTAAGCCACAGCATGCGGGCGAGGTATGGTGACACTAATATGTTTAGAATTAAGTTCTTTGTATACCCATATCTACAAATAAACAATTTGAATTTGAATTTGAATTTGACCTTGTGGGAGGCCTTCCTACGCTGCGCCTTCCGGTACGTGGTCGCCACTCGAGGACTTTTCTGCCCCAGCGGCCATCAGTCCTACGAGCAATGTGCCCTGCCCACTGCTACTTAAGGTTAGCAATTCTTTGGGCTATGTCGGTGACCTTGGTTCTCCTGCGGATTTCTTCATTTCTGATTCGATGACTGTTGAATGTCTTTAATGCCGAAAATTGATACTTTAACAAATACAACATTTGCGTACATTTACTCGAAAATGTCGTTTAGTCACTAGTGTTTTAGGGTATTTTCGGATATTTTACCAAGTGTTTTGATAATTGTGCTAAATGCAGCTCTGAAAAACCCTTTTAAATAATCTCGAATAGTTTGAGGTCACCATTGTAGACCTCAGAATTTTAGAATACTGAAATATTGAATTCTTCAAGTCAGTCCATATTAATAAAAAAAAATAAAAAAATGTATTCTGTGACGAGTTTCAAAGTTAAGAATTTCCCTTAAGTACACTTACTAACACAAAGTTTAATTGTTACCTCTCATTGGATTGACGTGTTTTAGTAAATGTATGATATACAATAAAAAATAATAAAAATTATACTTTACGATTTGTTAGCAAATTTTGCTTACGTATTACTTAAACGACTCCTAGATAGCTGATAACTTTAGTGTATTAGTTATAATGACAATAATGAATATCAAAAATTTACTTTGTCAAAGCATTGATAATAATTTCGGGGAAATGATTAACAAGTTAGTACGTGCCTACAGAGTGACTAATTCATTAAAGCGTATAATATTTTTAATCAACTTCCAAAAAGGAGGAGGTTCTACGTCGACAATATCTCCGCCATTTCTGGACCGATTTAAAAAAAAAAATTCTCGAAAGGGTATACTCCAGCAGCTCTTGTACGATAACAAAAAACTTGCACTCGGCTCACGCTAAAACTTCACTTTGATTGCGCGAGGGTCCCGCTCAAAGGCTTGCTCAAATGGCGTTGTCATTGTTGACATCGAACCGTGGTGTTGTCGCGGCGCTGTCACTATCGTACTCGGTCTGCAGAAGTGGTCCCAATGGGCCTTTTTGTTTCGAACGGCACGGCACGGCATTTCGAAATTTGAATTAACATTTCCCCCTCTGTTCTCAGCTTCTAGAGGCAATGGTAGGTAATATAATTTTTCTGTGCCGTTTTCGGATTATAAAAAAGGCTCATTGTCACCATGTCGGGATCTGATGATAGAATGCCATGGAAATCGAGGGAAACCTTTGAATTAAATAGACACTTACAATGTTTCTCATGTTCTTTGTATTATTTACACTAAAATGGCAAAATAAATAAACTTTTTAAGAAAAAAAAATTAAAACTACTTCGACTGTTTGACTTCAAACAGATCAGTAACAGTGTCAATAACTTCAAATCGTTACATCTTAAAGATGTATGTTCGGTACAGTCAATTTACAGTGCTTCGCCATTTCTTAAAAAAAAACATCATGGCGGAAAAAGTACATACATAATATACACAAAAGCACTCGCCTTCGTCCCATTGGGGTAGGCAGTGACCACATATTTGCTACCTGCTACGATCCAAACACACCTCCTTCACTTCCTCTGCATTCATTATATTTGCTTCATACGCGCTCGTCGGTTTCGGGTAACACAGCATTTTTTCAGTACGTCACCAAATTTGGTCCAAGTACATTTCCGACCCTTTCAACTACATTTGCACATTTGCACAAAAAAAGTACGTGTACCTACCAACCCACTAAGTATAATTACGTTAGTACTATTATTTATTCTGTGGTATAACAGGAAGAGCGGTTTCCCCCAACACAAGCAAACATTTGCTTAAATGGTGACTCCCACAACCCACTATATTATTGTAAACTACATAGTTAGGTACTGATTTTTTTTTAATTCCTTTCGTCAATCTTTTTTACTTAGCGGCCAAAAGTGTGCTAAATTAAGGTAGATGACTGATATTGAAGACTATTAAAATTTAGTGAGATAGTATATTAATACAGGGTGTAAAAGATTCTGAATGATTTTCCAGTGGAATGTTTCTCCGGAAAATTTTCATTTTTTTTCATGCTTTTTAATATTTTCTGCTTACCTTTTGTATTATTTAATCGAATACACTCCATTTTGCAATAAAAAACAATCATAAGAACGTAAAACACGAAAACCAGCAACGTGTATCGCACTCCGATAGCAGCGCGGCGCGGGGGGATCGCGCGGAGCGCGATTTTGCGATACGTTGCGTAGCGCCAAAGTAGGCAAATAATGAAAACTCCTTAACGTGATGTTTCCGAAAAAAAATTAATTACTTATAGCTGATAATAGTTATGGGTAGATTCCACCATTTAAGTATTTGCTAAGCTGTCCTTTAGGTACACCCTGTATACTATGATAACAGAATTCGCAATTTAAAATTGGCCAGTAAATAAAAACTAGCAAATCAAACATTTTTGTCTATCTCTTTCTTACAAGACGACATTTTGTATGTAATTTATATGGTGGTTAAACTGTGACGTCACCGTTTTGTATTTCCCTCTCTGTTTAATTGAGAGGTTTGAGCGTTCATATTTTTCCTATTTTCAAGATATTAAAAAACTATGTATACTAGGCTATTTATGATGTAAAGAAGCTGCAATTGAAGCAATAATAAAAAATTGTCACTACCACTCAACCAAACCGTCCGTCAACAGAGATACTTTCTCACTTTTTTTACCAGCCCATATACGTCCCCACTGAGGGGCACGAGCCTCCCTTCGAAACACGAAGGGGATTTAGGCCATAGTCCACCACGCTGGCCCAATGCGGGTTGGTGGACCACTCGTCTTTCGAAAATTTTCTTAGACGGGCGGGTTTCATCACGATGTTTTCCTTCACCGTTGAGCAAGTGATAATTAGAAATCCGTACATAAATCCGAAAAGACGAATTTAGTGGTACAGGCCCGCACCAGGATTTGAACCCACGACCTTCGGATTACAAGTCTGGCTCATTACCAACTGGGCTATCACCGCTTCACTTTCTCACTTACGATAAACTAATAACACCTCTCTTTTTCGCGTACTTCTGGCATTGCAGGAAATTGTCTGGCTGAAAACCACATAGCCAAGTTCAGAAAATGCTCTATACTAACAAAACCTCTGTTTTCGTCGGTAGCGGGACTTTTAACTCTAAAATTATAATTTTTTGTATAACCCCCGATATTCGTCACTTTTTTAACCGTGTGGTGATCGGTTGAGAATAACACCACCCCATCTCTTTCCGTGGGTGTCGTAAGAGGCGACCAAGGAAACACAAATCAGACCTGCCTCCTAGTTATCCATCCCAGGCAACGACACTTCATTTTTTTTCTGAATCTGAGGTGTTGTCCTATGGTCTCATGCGGTGTTGTAGGCTTTGTAAAGGGTCGTCTTCGCGACCACCCTCCTACCGAAATCCGACGCCAAACAGCTTGCTGTGTTCCGTCGGTGCGTCGGAGTACCAGTGCCTTTATAGGCATTTTCTGGGTTAACTCGCTCCATCGTCGACCTCATCTTTGACCTTATGGTTAAGATTGAAGTCAAGAGTGAACCCATCTTATAAAAAAAACTTATAACTCTTATACGGCTTAACCGATTTTGATGAAATATATCTAAGAACCAATGCTAGAAAACCTACTTTTGTATAATAATAAAAAATGCATCCAAATCGGTTTACCCGTTTGAGAGCTACGGTGCCACAGATAGAACATACATAGCGGTTGAACTTATATAACCCTTATGTTTTATAAATACCAAACTTTATTTATTTCTGAAAGCGACAAACGCAAAGTTAAGCACCATCTTTGCTAAAATGCATAATCAAAAGTCCAGCTGTTTTGTAACTTGCAAACTTAATAACACGGGTATCATTCTCGAATCAGTCGAAAGAGCATGTTGATATCATTTTTTTAAATTTCACTTTCCTCATACAAAATGACCAGATCGTCCAATTGACATTCAGTATTCATGGATCATTTGAAGCCGCATTGCAGAAGCACAGACTTCTGGCAAGCAGTTGCGTGCCTTTTGATCCACGATTGGTCGCACTTGGAAAGAGAAGGGTTTTAAAAAGTTATCTTATTGATACTTTTTGCATTTATAAACTTTCGCAATTTAAACACATAATTAAATACTAAAACGGGTCTCAATTCGCGTATATATTATAAATCCAAAAAAGGTACAGTCAAGACGAATAAAATCCTTAGTATCCTTACTAATATTATAAATGCAAAAGTAACTCTGTCTGTCTGTCTATCCGTCTCTCACGCCTAAACCACTGAACTGACTTTGATGAAATTTGTTACAGAGATAAATTAGAGCCTGGGAAAGGACATAGGCTACATTTTATTCCAAAGTTGGGCACGATAGAACCTGTATAACCTGCGGAGCCGCGGGCGGAACGCTAGTTATATTATAAGTGCGGAAGTCAGTTTGGTTAAGCAACGTACACAAAGACACAAAGACCGAAATGGCAACCTATCGCGAGCGTTTCCATGCTTCGGAGGGCACATTTAGCTGGCATTCCTTGCTGTTATCGATTGATTGCTGTTGTTATTAGGCGGTTCGAAAACTCTGACACCAGGGTTAGTCAAGTTCGCTACATACTTGACTATACCTACAACCTACAAGATAATGAATTGAAGTGTAAGAGTGTCAGTTTATTTGCGATTTCTTCATAAAGAAACCAAGAAATGGACCAACAAGACAGGGATGGGACGGGGAGTGACAAGCTACTTTTCTATTCAAACGAAGTCGTGGGCACAAATATAGTATCTGCATTACCTATACTAATATAAAGAGGAAAGATTTGATTGTTTGTTTGTTTGCATTGAATAGGCTACGAAACTACTGGACCGATTTGAAAAATTCTTTCACCATTAGAAAGCTACATTATCCCCTACGGACATAGGCTTCATAATTTTCCAGAGTCCTGGGTGGAATGCTAGTAATATTATAAAGAGGAAAGAAACTCCGAAACTACTGGACCGATTTGATAATTATTTTACCATTACAATGCTAAATTATCCTTGAGTAACATAGGCTACATCACGGCTACATAATTCCCATGGGAACGAAGTCCCGGGTGGAATGCAATAAATATAGTACAGCAATAAAGTTAGTTATTAGATACTAATGTAATAACTAACTTTATTGCTGTAAAAGAACTTGGCCATTTTTTTTAGAATCTGTATTTGTTTATGTTACACTTGCTTCAAGAATAGCACCTTGTGGCGTAATTAAAGCAGGCTTTGCTGTTTATTCGGAGACAGATGGTCCTATTATTTTGAAAGACACCCGGGCCGGAAGCCATATTGTCCATTACTTATTTTGTTATTGAACAAACTTTACCCTACATTCATAAGCTCACACCTGTGTCCCATTGGGGTAGGCAGAGGCCACAGTTTTCCACTTTCTACGATCCAAACACACCTCTTTCGATTCCTCTACTCTACATTCATAATTCGCGTCATACACGCTCGTCAGGTTCGAGTACTTCTAAATACGGACTTTTGGTCAAAGTAGTTAAAGTCGAATTCGAAATAAATAGCTTTATTTCATATTTTAGCGTTCCATAAAAATACTATATTTCACGCCATCTAACCAACAGTAGTGGTACTGCCTTATAAGTTAAAAGAAATTCAAGAAATGTAGGACAGATGACGCTACTCACACAATGATGTTGCAACTCTACCACAGATGGCGCTTGTTTGCAGTTAGGTACATTTGTTTATTTTTAATTGAATTACCTACCATTGATAAGGTTCTTTGAAATGAATTTACTATTTTAATGAAAATAACTATTTTTATTAAATAAATTGTTTATTCATCTCCAAAAAGGCATACATGATTAGCATTAGAGACTACAAAAATATTAAAAGGTATACGCCTGAACTAGGTGAAACCTGTGTTTTAGGCAATAGAATACTATTAATAATTTCGTTTTTTTTAACTGACTTTATGTATTTTGTATGTCTCCGACTAAATCTGAGAAACATTTTACCAAATTGTGTTTACTATCTAATAATACAATATTTAAAGTAAATCGATTTTTATGAACAGTTAGGTTACTCTAAAATTTAAAATGTTGTATCCCCCCCGATATTAATCGCTTAACTCTTAAATGGCTTTCAAGGTCATTGAAAAATAAAAATTCTTCTTACTAGAGTGGACACCGCAATTTACTAATTTGCAGCACGCGTTGTGATCCATTGACCAGAAGTCCTTGTCTGTGGGTCGCTAATCTTTGAGTAATGAGACACTCACACACACACATACAACATGCAAGCACACTCGCACCCACACACACACACACAAACACACCCACAAACACACACACACACACACACACACACACACACGCGCACAACCACAAAACACACCTGCCCTGTGGTTACCTAACCATTACCGATCCCAAGACTGTGTCGTAGGGCTGGGCAGACACACTAGTAAGTTGTTTTTAGTTTTAATTTTTGTCCTTATTTTTGTTTTCATTACTTCTATTAAATTGCTGTGATATCCAAAGAGGGTGGGAGCCTGGTGATCTGTAACACAGGTTTTTTTAACCCATAACGGACATCAGGCTCTCACAAAGTGATAATCTCCAAATCGAAACAGCTGCCTAGTTCTTAATTCTATATACTGTTCTGCATTACTTCTTGAGAGTGAATAAACGATTTATTTTATTATTATTATTATTATTTATTACAAATTTTGTTCGCAATGTCTATTCTAGTAATATAACCTAAATGTTCAAGGTCTATTCATTTAAGATCTAGGATGCCACAGACAGACAGATACCTACATCTTGGATTAAGTATACTTCTGGTAGCTAAGATTTGCACTGTAAATGTATATCTAATCGGCAAATGCTGCAAATAAAACAGCATATGATTGCAACAGAATGAAAATATAACATAATTCCAGATCGTATTATATGGCTCATCGAAGTCACTTTTGATTTATTCCGATCTTTGATAATAGTGTAGGTTGGTTGAATCATCCTTGTCTTAGGTAAAACAAATTAACTATGCCACTAATTCTCAAGAGAACCACTCGAAATAGTAAATCAGAGCAGACATTTTAAAGTTTAACAGTAACAGTGAGGCTTAAGAATGTTCTTTTAACTTCTAGTTCCACTTGAGACCTCGGGCTAGTGCTAGCTAAGTGAGAATGATCGTGTACTGTGCGCTTTCAAGGCCCGTTTAGACAGGTTTCTGTTTTTTAATTCAGTTAGCTAATGTACACACCGCAAAGAAATGCAGTTTATACATGGCGCATGTAAGAGTATATTAAAGTAAGGTCTGCAAAGTACAATATTTTATGACAAAAATGTGGATGGTTCTAAGATAAAACATGGGTTTTGGTGTCAGGTTGCCAGATTTTTTCCCACAACATAGCAAAACAATCGAGTCAGTTACTTACTCGTAAATTATAGTATGGCTATGAAAAGGTATTCGCTGAGACACATGATTTTATTTGGCTTCTAGTCCACCACAAAAGTTGTAAAAAATAAAGTTGTTAACAATAATAAAATTAAAAAAACAGTTTCTACTGGGGAACCCGGGAGTCAAAATGTAAGAATCCTTTCTATGACAAAGATAGAGGAAAAGAGATCGGATGACGCGAGAAAATTATTTCGAAATATAGAAGAAACATTTCTTTTGCGATTAAACTGCCATATATCAAGTTAGTTCAGCAACTGCACGGCAAAGCAACAAAAAGCTGTCTTAGTTCAGCGTAGTTTGCACAGATGGCGCTTAGTTTAACACCGACCTAACAACTTAACCTGTAACATCCATGTAAACGAGGCAAGACAATGTAAAAGGTTTCCCTGATACAATATTAATCTCAGAGGAGCTAGCTATTACATAAGAAATTAATTTATACTTCTCTTTATCACTTCGCTGCTGAGTAGGTTGAGTTGAAACTGGCTTTTAAGGTTTGCCTTCCACGATACTTTTTAAATTTTCGACGGCTGGGTTGGTTGAGTGGTAAAGTTGCTGCCTGTTGATCGTCGGGTCCTGGGCTCAATTCCCAAACATTTTTGTAAAAAGCAAATGTTTGTTCTCGAGTCATGGGTGTATGTCTTCTAAAGGTTGTGATGGTTGAGAATCGAACCTGTAACCTTTAGATCAGAAGTTAAGAGGCCAGTCATCAGTAGACACATCATTCGTTTTTTGTTATAATTATAAAGCTTATCATCAAAAAAAAAATTACGTACCTACCTATCACAAGGAAAAAAATATCAAGTGACTTTATTATATGAACTAGCAAAATTAAGGCTATGAATCAGTTCAATATACAAAACGATTTTCCTCAAGGAATATAGGTCAAAAAATTAAAAAAAAATCGCTTCTCCATGCAATTTGTGTATGAGAAGTCGTTTTTTTTTTATTTCAAATGGCGAAAGTTGTACAGATTAATTAGGAAAATCACCCCTTAAAGTTTCGTTAACTAATAATTAAAAATATCCTCATATGTAGGAATAATACCTTCCTGCCTAGCCTGCCCCCTGCATTGCGTGATTTATTATTTTGACTGAATTTAAAAAGTCATTAAAATAATTATAACTAGCTTTCCACCCACAGCTCCACCCGTGTAGATTACAGGTTTTATCGTGCCCAACTGTAGGATAAACTGTAGCCTATGTCCTTTCCCAAGCTCAAATCTATCTCTGTACCAAACTTCATCAAATTTGGTTAAGTTTTTTAGGCGTGAAAGACGGACAGACCAAAAGAGTTACTTTCGCATTTATAATAATAGGTCTTTACCTATGAAATTGTCGATTTTTTCTCAAGCTTTATTTTATTCATAATTTATTTGATTGAACAGCTATTACTAAAATTATTTAAAACCTTGGCCATATAACGGAGATATTGAGGCAAATTAATACATATTTACTTTAGATTTATTTGCTGAAAAAGAAGCTCAAATATAGCTCGTTTCATCCGTTACCCGTTTCATTGCTTATTTTTTCTGTACCGTTGTTACAGTTACAATTTTCAATAAACTCAGTATGATGAAAATTAACTTAACGTTGTCCAAACCTTCCCACAAAATTTTGCTAAATTTGGATTTCGCACTCCCGAGAAAAATTCAAAAACGTTAGTATGGAAAATTCAGTTTTCCAAAAATATTGTATGAAAAACGGCAATTTCATAGGTAAAGACCTATTGTTAAGTAAGGATTATTATAACATCCACGCTGCACTAGGAGTGAAAGAACAACATAGAGGCAAACTGTAGAAAAAAGTAAGTGGGACGTGAGGAATAGAATAGAATAGAAAAAAATCTTTATTTTATAGGACATTCAGGATGCCACTTAAAACAAGTCAAGATTACAATGAAATACATACAAACATACATTAGAATAACACTACCTCATTTCTTTCCGTGGGTGTCGTAAGAGGCGACTAAGGAAACACAAATGAGACCTGCCTCCTACTAATCCATCTCAGGCAACAACAACTCATTTTTTTCTGAATCTGAGGTGTCGTCCTATGGTCTCATGCGGAGTGGCAGGCTCCATGAGGGGCCGTTTGGTTCGCGACTACCCTCCTACCGAAGTCCAACGCCAAACAGCTTGCTGTGTTCTGTCGGTGCGCAGGAGTACCAGTGCCTTAAAGGCATTTTCTTGGTTAACTCGCTCCATCGTCGACCTCATCTAAGACCTTGGTCAAGATTGAGGTCAAGAGTTAACCCATCTTATAATAAAAAAAATGAAAGGCTGACCAACTATCACCACTACACTCTTAATCCACCTACCTAATAGCCCTCAGAATTAATGTTAAATTAGGCGCCAAGCGGCTCCAGATCCACATGACGCTCTGCCTACCCCGAAAGGGATTATAGGCGGGAGTGAGTGAGTGTATTATGTCACCGGAAAATTTTAAAAGCCATAATATTACAATTTTACTAGGCAAATTTTAAACTTATGCTGCCTGCATGAAATTAAGACAAGTTGGGTTAGGTTAGGCTTTGTAGGTGAAGTTACGAGTAGGTTAGGTTGCATTAACATGCCCCGGGAGGAGCCCCGCAGGCGAGATGCTAGGCGGGCATCGGTGCGTTCCTAGGAGATCCCAAAGCCTGCCGAATAGCATCGAGGGTGGTCACCGTGGAGTTTTTTAGTGGGTAGAAATCCCACATAACCCAGTTCCTCCCCCGGGGGCTGGGTACCTGGATCGCAGGTTTTTCTCCACGAAAAACAAAAAAAAAAGGTTACATTAACATTATTAAAAAGACTGTCAATGTGAAAAAAAATGAGGCAGTTCATAAAGTACCGAGAGTTTATAATCTTACTAAGTCAAATTACAATATTACGGGTTTGATCAATGTTAAGGTGACATAGAAATTTTTATATAATTTATTTTTATCGTTAATCCATTGGAACGAAATTCCGACAGCTAGTTCTTTTGTTTGTTCTAACATAATTAACAGGGTAAGGCATTGTCTTTACCCCTCGACAGACGGACAAAATGATAAATGGGGCTTCCCTTTATAAAAAAAGTGTTACGAAGAAAGACATGCCTTTTGTTCACAGGGACTTATTCGGGGATCTATTTGACCCCCTCTCTTATTTATTTTACATTTAAAGGTTAAGGCGACTACAGCACCTGATAAAGGCAGCACACATAGGAATAGTGCCATCTCCGTCTCTCAACATGCCTGGGCCGGCAGTGCGAACAGTGTCGATACACGAAGTTTACGGACTATGAAAGCGTGCGTGCGTAAAAACATGTTTGAAAGTTAGAAAAATTAGATTTATAGAAAGTCAAAAGATGCGTTAACTACTTATCGAGAGTGTTCAATCACGAACATATTGATAGCAAATTCAAGTTCCTGTGTGCATTTTACTATCGTTTTTACAGCTTAAAAGATACACAATATTGGTATTTAGTGGTGACTTTGTGATCTTTTTTTATCGAACCAAAAGTGCTGAATCATGTTTTCAGCAAACTACTTTTCTAGTTTAGGTCCTGAATATTACCGTAGTATTTTTTTCTTCGATTTAATGCAGTGCGTCATGCTTATCTACGCATCATAAATTCGTAATTTAGGTACTGTAGTCGCCTTAATTACTACTTTAGTGTGCGCCGGTTTCAGGCCGACAGTTTTGATTCTATACGATCTAAAGTTATGTAGTAAAACCTTGGAATGTAAATAATAAAAAAAAGCGGGTCAAATAGATCCCCGCAAAAAAATTACACCGACTTCATTTGCTTATGTTACCAAAAAATAAAAGACAATATCATTTAATGTGCTTCTTACTGATCTGATTGAAGTCGGTGCCAAGCCAAATAAGTTTGATAGGCCTCTTTTGAACCGACTTCAAACGTATCAGGGGCACTACCTTTTTTATAATAAATTGTAATTCTTAACCACAATCTAGCTCAGGGGCGAAGATGTGGACGAGATAGCAAGCTTACCCAGAAGATGCCTATTCACTCGAACTTTAAAGAGATTCGAGTTATATGAGCCTGGAAATATAGACGCAGGCAGAGAATTATATTCCTTAGCGGTGCGAAATATAAAAGATGAAGAGATCATATTACTGTTTTTATTTTTTTGAATTTGGTTAATTTTTTTCTTAAAAGGTTTAACATGAAGGAGTAATAAACGTCTTTTTTTTGCATTTTTATACTAATCCTTATATAAATGCGAAAGTAACTCTGTCTGTCTATCCGTCTTTCGCGCCTCGATCTCCTTTTTCACCGTGTGCTCAACCGATTTTAATGAAATTTGGTACAGAGATAGATTAGAGCCTGGGAAAGGACATAGGCTACATTTTATCCCACAGTTGGGCACGATATAACCTGAAGTCCACGCGGGCGGAGCTGCGGGCGGAAAACTAGTATTATTATAAAGAGGAAAGATTTAATTGTTTTTTTGTTTGCATTGAATAGGCTCCAAAACTACTGGACCGATTTGAAAAATTCTTTCACCATTAGAATGTTGATGAATATAGGCTAGATAATTTTACCGAAATCCCACGGGAACGAAGTGCCAGGTAGAATGCTATATAATATAAGTAGGATTATACTAACACGATAAAGAAGGAAGGCAGTGCCCCAATCCCTAGATCCACGACTGCTCCGACTCCAAAAATAATTGTCCCATTTTTTGTCGCGTGACCCTTTGTAACACTGGTAATTACTATTAATCTTCCAAGAAATGCGAAGGTCAGGAATTTCGGCACGAATTAGAGATTATTTTTTATTTGAAACCAGTGAAAAAAGATTTTTGTATGAAAATCTATCCGCGTTAGATTGATTTGGGAGGGGGGGACGATTTTAGCCCTATTTTATAATAGCGTATGGGTTCGAGTAAGTTGTCTCGTTATTGTATTGTAAACTTATTGTTTTTATGTCTATGATTGTAAAAAATTAGACTGCAACGTTCCATACTGCATGCTGGTGACAGCTTGAATGTGCAAACAAAATCATGTAAAGACAGCTGTACGAGTATTAACCACATTTTAGCGAATACAGATGTAGTTCTTCTGAAAAGAACTGCAGTAGTTCTGAAAAGCGCTTCAGAGCTAGCGCTGTATAATAATATCTCATATTTTACTTAGTACTTTGTATATGTTACCGAAAAGTTTTATAAACCGTTATATAACAATTTCACTAGTGATATTATAATCTCCCTCGATTTGCCTAGTACAATTTATAAAATAGTAAACTTTGGGCGTAGAAGCGATGGGCAGACAACCAATGAGATGGGCTGACAATCTTGCCAGGATTGCAGAGAAGAACTGGATGCGAAAGACTCAAGATCGTAGAGAGTGGAGTACAATGGAAGAGACCTACACTCAGCATTGGGTGGCCATAGGTTGAAGAAGAAGAAGAAGGCCGCCGGCATGACATTAAGATAAGATAGGCTATATATTAGGTTAGGTTAGGCTTTTTTCGGTTCGATTAGGTCAGGTTGCATTTATATTAATAAAGATGTCCATCAATGTGGAAAGAATGGGGCAGTTCACGAAGTGCCGACAGTTTATAATCTTACTAAGTCAAATTACATACAATATTACGGGTTTCAAGTATAATTTTTTTGTATACCTGTGAATAAAGGAGTACTAGCTGATGCCCGCAACTTCGTTTGCGTGTTATTTTTTTTTTGTACAGTGTACACATATAAAAGTTTTTTCCCGCTAACTCCCGTTCCCGTGGGAATTTTTCAATATCCTGTTACAACTAAGCTTTAAGTTTACTAAGGTACCTGCATGCCAAATTTCAAGCGTCTAACTTAAGCGGTTTAGATTTTTCATACAAAAGGATTTTCCCGCTAATTCCCGTTCCCTCTGGAATTCCTTTCTTAGTGTACCTCTACGGTACCTAAGCTACGTCCCTTCCAAATTTCAAGTGCCTACGTTTAGCCGTATAGGCTGTGCGTTGATATGTCAGTCAGTTAGTCAGTCAGTCAGTTTCTCCTTTTATATATTTAGATACTGGTCAAAATTAGAAACCTTCGACGCCGTAGGCGGATAAAAGAACAGTCAGAGAACCACAGAAAAGCATGAAAATGAATACATATTCTTAACGAGTAGATAAAAAAAATTAGAAGCTCCATATACAAGGTGATAGAAAATCTCCTAGCTATATTCAAAATCCTGAACCAGTATCACTCAAAGAACACATTTATGTTTTTTTTTTTACATTTTTCAATGGGAATACTTAGTTCATTTTTTGCCTAAACGTAGACATTACTCCTACACCAGGCACGCGAGGGGTGCGGGTAGCGCTCGGGAGGTGCACCCAAGTGGTGTCTCCTTTTAGGGATAAAAAAATTCCTACCGAAAAATAATAACAATTTCAATAGACCGGACATAACCCTACATGACAAACACAACGAAACTGTATACCTAATTGATATAGCCATCCCCAACACTCACAACATTCAACCCACCATTGCTGAAAAACTGACTAAATACAGAGAATTAGCCATCGAAATACAGAGACAGTGACATTCGAAAACTGTTCATATTGTTCCAATAGTTCTGTCATCTACTGGTGTTGTCCCAAGGACTTTAGCCAATAGTCTAAATACCTTATGTATGCCGAAAAATATTATTCACACCTTACAAAAAGCAACGATTCTCAATACGTGTCGCCTTACTCGAAAATTCTTGACATCAACATCCACTGTGACCCCTGAAATTATTTAATTCCCTGACATGCTTGGCTATGGCCCGCATGGCAGGTTAAACCCCTTCTTTTTAGAGGGAGCAAAACAGAGAAAATAAAATAATAATAATAATAAAAAGGGTTCTGTAAGTGATACTGGTTCAGGATTTTGAATATAGCTAGGAGGTTTCTTATCACCCTGTTTTTATGAGAATGTTAGTTAAATCCTAACTAATACTTTGATGTAGAAGTTTAGTTTTCAACGGCTTTCCCTATTGTGGTAGCCTCTCTCGTAATACCCAGTATAAAGAGAACTTTACACAATTTATTATTGGCTTAGAAATGTTTTACAAACTAAATTAGTTTAATTTCGCGCAATACAAAGGTATGCCAAGTTACTAACACTGAGAAAATCAGCATCGCAGGCAGATTTTTACAGGAATTTGTACTTCATAGGCCTTTTTGTAATTCGAAAACAGCACGGCAAAATTATATTATAATTGCCTCCTATGTACTAGTGATATGAGAAGCTGGTAACATAGCGGGCAATGGTAATTCAAATTTTGCTATGCCGTGCCGTGCCGTTTGAATTATAAAAAAGGCCCATGAATATCGCACTTTTTCGTATAACTTAAGTTTTGAAATATAAAAATTTAAAATCAACTTAATTAAGTAATGTAAATGCTTATTAAATAGTGCTACATGCTAATTTTTTTATTATAAATTGGTTAGTAGGTCAAGTGTGTTACATTATGATACCTAAACTAAATAAAGTGTTTACTTGTGTCTTAGGTATCATATTAAAATTAGTGCTTTAATTTACCAAAATGAATCTCAAAACTAGGATCTGAAACGTGGTGAGGAGTCGTTATAATATACCTGCATGTTTAAAACTAGTGAAAACTGCGATCAGCTAAACGATTTCTTTTCTCCCGGAAACTTCGATTTCTGAAGCTTTCATTATTTAACTACTTTGGCATACAATTTTTTAGTTAAATAATAATAAAAACAAATTGCGTCACTTAAAAACCTTCATGTACCACTAAATTCGTCTTTTCGGATTTATGTACGGATTTCTAAATCACTTGCTCAACGGCTTAAGAAAGACGAGTGGTCCACCAGACCAACTCGCATTGGGCCACCGTGGTGGACTATAGCCTAAATCCCCTTCGTGTTTCGAAGGGAAGCCCGTGCCCCTCGGTGGGGACGTATATGGGCTGGTAAAAAAAAAGGAAAAAAAACCTTCAAGCAAGAAGTAAAAGAGTACGGGGACAGCCAAGTTAAAGTTTCAACATTAATTTGATGCGCTCGTAGCCCAGTGGCACTCGCTAATCTTAACCGTTCAGTGAGGCTAAGCAACGTACTCAAAGGAACCTGATGGGTGATCAAAGTGACTTTGTATTAGGTCAATGTATAATTTAAGAATTGTCGAGTCATGCAAACCATATTTTATAGAAAAGAGATTATTATCCCTACCTAGCATGTACATTTATGAGTGTTGAGTTTTCGCTAAATGTAACCTACACTTATTTAAGTTCCACAACAGTGAGCGTATAAAAGATAAAATGGAGTTATTACCTTGTAAAACTGCCTTAATGCACAAAAATGTTATTTTTAGAATCCCACTCATTTACAATAAAATACCAAAATTTTTACGTGACATTAATGATATAAACTGTTTTAAATTTAAATTATTTGACTTGTTGAATCAGAAATGTTATTACTGTGTAAACGAGTATCTAAATGACAACTCTTTATAGATGCTTAAAAAATGTTGTATGCCCGAGAGGCGGGAAATAGCTGTACCTTTACTAACAACCACTGTAACCTGTTGTAATACCTATTTTCCACAATAAATACATTGATTTGATTTGATTTGAATTTATCATGAGCGTTTTCGTGATTCGGAGGACACGTTAAGCTGTCGGTCCCGGCTGTTGTCGATTGACTACAGTCGTTAAAACCAAGTCAGAAGTCAATGTGCAGTTTGAAAACTCTGACACCTGGGTTAGTCAAGTTTGTCACACACTTGACTATACCTACACGATATTTAAGAAGTAGAAGAAATATTAATTTTGCGGTTCCCTACAAAATTGATGCGGAAAATATGATCATCAGTACACTCAACTTTGAGACAACAAACAGGAAAAAAAATGGGCTCTGTAATAAGTTTTGGCACTGATTTATATAAGTTACATGATTGGAGTTATTCCACCTCAACTTTTCTTTGTATTATTTGTTTTCTTCTCCCTTGTATAGCTTTTTCAAATTCCTGGTTCGCTTAATATTTTTAACAATAAATTAATTTTAAAAATCAGGCGGGGCTGTTTTGTCGACATAATTTATCATTTCACTAGAAAATTGTAAAAATCGTAATATTACATTTCACTAGTGAATTTACTGAAATATTATAAACTACAGGTTATATCGTGCTCAGCTGTGAGATAAAATGTTACTTATATCCTTTCCCAAGATCTAATCTTGGTACCAAAATTCATCAAAATCGGTCAACCGCTGTGTCCCTGCATTTTAAATCTGTCATATCTTCGAAAACATGAATTTAAATTACATACTGTAAAGGGCTATATTAATCTATATTAAATGTACAATTTATTTAAAGTACTTAATTGGATAAGGATTAATGCTGTATTGTTTAAAATCGCTTCGTAAATAAGTAATTATTTCTCTTAAAAAGTAAAGGAAAAAAAAGGTTATTGTGGGTTATCCCTAAGAGATAGACATATACCATTGCGAACTTTCTTGTTGACCTTTTTAAGGTATACAATACTGTGGTACATTATTTTGATCTATCTCGTTAGGGTTCAGCCAGCGTTTGCAATGTAAGCGTAAAAAAAGTGTTTATTTACGACATCACATTAGAAACCTCTAAAATTATAAGTGTTTTCTACTCTATTAAGCATGTATTATACAGATAAACCTTCCTCTTGACTCTATCTATTTAAAAAAAACCATATCAAAATCCGTTGAGTAGTTTTAAGAGAGACAGACAGACAGCCGGAAGCGACTTTGTTTTATACTATGTAGTGAATACTATATAGCATACTATGATTTGATTATTTGTTGCCTTGCATTAACCCTCTTCACAAAAGTAGGTATGTATCTTTAGTTTAACGGTATTATTATATTTTTATACAGCTATGCACATCATGAGAGTCTGGTGTCCATACTAGAATAAAATCCTGAATAATGGATTACCTCTACCCTCTATCAGATTACAACTTCAAAATTATTCAAATACGATAACAAGTATACAAAGAAAGAGAGTAGACATTGTGGTTGAATAGGTTCCGAAAGGACTAGATCGATTTGTATGCTACATTATCCCTGAGTAACATATAGTTTTCATAATTTTTCCAAATTTTCATAGGAACGACATCCCGGGCGGAATACCAGTATACAATAAATAAAATAAAATAAAAATAAGGCGACCTAATTTAAAAGCCCTGATAATGAAATACTCAAAATATACCTCCAACTTAGCTAATAGCTGAATAAATAAGTATGTACATAACTTGAATCCTTGTTAGTTAAAACTTTTACCCCCAAGCTGAGTTTTCAGCAAAATTTCAGCTAAGAAACTCGTACCACTTTACCATGAATTTAATTAAAAGAAAACACAACTTTGCTTACATTTTCAGAAGATTAGGACTTTTAATGCTTCATAATTTTTGAGTGCATGCTATTATTAAAGAACAAAAACAATGTACAAAAATGTCATACCCTAGCCTCGTGAAGCTCACGGTCATACCTGTAGAACATATCTCCGACAAAAGAAAAGAAAAAAAAACATTACCCGTCGCGTGCTTGTTTACGCCGCGTGCGATACAAATCTCGTACACCATGTGTTCAACGAAGGTTTAAAACGGGTAATTTTCATATAAGTTTGTAAAACATGCCGTCTTATTTGTAGCACTAATTTAATAATGACTAGGACACCATTTACCACTTAACCATAAACCACTTTACATGTTAACTCTAATAACATAATCAGTATACTTAAAAAAACTGTTGTACATTTAAGCAAATTATTAGAATAAATATTCCATTTTGCAATAAAACAAATTAATAACAGCGTATAACACAAAATCAGCAATGAAATTGTTTATCAAGTCAAGTCAAAAATGTTTATTTCATAGAACATACAAAGTGCTGCTTAAAAACGTCATAAAAATACATTAGCTAAATCAATATAAATAATTGAGCAAAATAGTGAATAACATTAGCATTTTTGACTTTGCGCCTATTCGCTAAGGCGCAGTCTTCCTCAGGAGAAGAATAGGCAAGAAACTCCGAGGGTCGCTCTTTTTAAGTCAATCATATAAATTTCTTACTTCTAATTTTAATTGACTTAGTAAGAATTATAGAGACGCAAGGTAGCCCAGCCCTTTTTACTGTACACACGGCAGCACATCAGGCTATACATGTTGACCTTGACGTCACTCTTATTTCGCTCTTAATAATGTCGGCTTTCGTAGTGCAAATGGGTACCTTACCTAACCTGACGTGCTATTGTTTGTACTTAGCGTATCGTCAACGTTTCTGAATAACGGTAACAAGAAAATAAAGTTATTTGCTGTTGATCTTAAAGATTCAATCATTCAAGTATCTGCTAAGCTGTCATTTATTACACCTTGTATGTAGAGAAAGTTTTCCCTAATCTAGAGAGTGTAATTCTCAAACCATTCGTAAAATATCAGAGTTTCTTGGGACCATATAAATAGAGCGGTTTAGTAGTACCTACGTTACACATGGTCCATACGATCGTTTGGTTACTCCTACACCCTAAATTCTGATACACACGGTTAGATAAAAATGCCGAATACGTATTTGTAGGGTAGCTACTTAAACGCGCCACGGCTCATTCTATATGAAGGTAGTTGTGAGCCGTGGCCACTGTATATAAATACGACTGAAGCAACATTAAAGAATTCATTGATTCAACTGCGCTTGCGAGTGTAGAGAACTCAGTAAAAAGCAGCATCAGTTCAATAATTTTGTTTATTTCTTCAATTTGTCTATTAGTAAAATCACAACTTTGGTTTATTCCTTAACAATATAATGTCTTTCCAGCGGTCGTATACAAGCTCTCTCTTTTCAACCGACTTCAAAAAAGGAGGAGGTTCTCAATTCGACTGTATTTTTTTTTAATATTTGTTACGCGATTACTCCGGCAATTATAAACCGATTTGAATAATTCTTTATTTGTTCGAAAGAGTATACTCCTGAAGAGGTCCCATATAAATTTTATCAAAAATGATTCAGCGCTTTAAAAAAAAACAACAAAAACAAAAAATACTACAAACTAGAACATCATCTAAATAAATGAATGACATTTCTGCTTGTAGTTATCTGCTAATAAGCATTGTAGTCCACAAAAAATACTAGATATCTACTTTGTGCGAACTGTTAGGATTGAAGTCGGTGACTCATACGTTTTTAACGTGGAAAATTATTACTCCCTACTTTCAATGTCGTGCTTGGCACATGGTTGGTAGACTTTTTACTAATCATGAGCCTAGAAATGTGTCTATGTTCGTATAAATACGTCACGAAATATCTTGGAAATTTTGAACCACGACACGAGTTTCACTTATACGCCCCTACTCGACCCTACGACCGTCCAACGCTGGGACTGGTGCGTCAATAGAGTCAGCGCCCATATACCGCACCAGCTCCTCCATTGGTAACCCGCTGTTTCCACACTAGTTACCTGACTTTGCGACCTTTGACCTTTCTGCCCGGGGTATATTGATAATCGATTGGGTCCAGTTATTAGTAATTCAACGATTCTTAACTGATTCCCGGGGCAAACATTTTACTAAAACATACTTCAAAAAAGCGAAAAATATAGATAAAGTCATTTAGTGTGCTACGTAGTACCTACTGATCTGTTTCACGTCGGTACGAAGGCGGCATAAAAAACTTATTATCCTAAATGATATTGTCTTTATTTTTCTGCTTTTTTTAAGTCGGTTTAATTTGTTCTTAAAAAGTTTATATTTTTTCCAATTTGAGTATAAATAATAGAAAGTATATGAGAAAAATTGTTATAGCCTATTAAATTCGAGGGTTGCCCTCGATTTTCCTGGGATTCCATCACCGGATACGGACTTGGTGACATTGGAAAATTAAAACCACCTCCACCAAAAAAACAACATTAAAATGTTACATTATCACTACATAACATAGGCTACATAATTTTCCCAAATCACACGAGAACGAAGTCCCGGGCGGAAATAAAATATAAAGTAAATAAAACTGTCAAGCTGTCTGCAGTTTAGTGGGACTATATCAATTACTATAGTTTTCAATAAATAAATAACAACATGGTTAAAAAGTTTCCCGCAGCAGAAAACTGTGTGTATATCATGTAAAAGCAATGCCCAAATGGGCGGTAAGGTTTCGTTCTCGCGACAATCGTCTAAACCTTTCTTTATTCAACACTTTGTCTCGTCCCTCCTTCACTTTGGGGATGTTAAGTTTTAAATAAGTGTTCCTGAATCGTAGAGATAAGACAGGTAAGGACTATATACTACATCACTAGGGCCTTTACACATACATACATATACATACACCCAAATCACATTTACACGCTCACTAACCGGACACACAACACACTTAGTTTTAATGCTACAAAAAAAATTAAATACATACATAAATACGCTCACGCCCAGAATCCCTAACAGGGTAGGCAGAGCATCAATGGTTCTAGAACCACTAGATGCCACGTTTGACACAAATTGTGAGGGTTGAGAGGTCAGCCTTTTGTTCATTATCCAGCAAAACCCTCGCATCCCTCTTACAGACTTTTACTGTATACCTAGGAAGAGTAGGTAGCTGGACCATTTTAACTTTTTCTTTCACTCCTAGTTCGGCTTGGGAGAAAAAAAAAACAAAATATTGGATTTTACTATATGCCTCCGTCACAGGTATCATTGTGTACAGTGCTTCTATTCTTTTAAGGGAATTTAGGCCATAGTGGACCGCTCGACTTTCGAAAATGAATTTTTTTGGACGGGTGGGTTTCATCACGATGTTTTCCTTCACCGTTGAGCAAATGATAATTAGAAATCCGTAAATAAATCCGAAAAGACGAATTTAATGGTACAGGCCCGCACTGGGATTTGAACCCGCGACCTTCAGATTACAAGTCTGGCTCATTACCAACTGCGCTATCACCGCAATTTTCTTAAATTGCGTTTGGTAAATTTTGGAACATAATCTAGTCAGTTAAATAACTATAAGCCGTTTTACTCAGCTATGGTCTAACTAAAAGACCAACAAAAAACAAAATTTAAAATTTAATATTGATCTTTATTTTTTAAGATATAAAATTGAATATCCTGACTCATCAACGCTTACCCCAAACCCTTTAGCTTAAAAAGCTGAATTTGTCGCAAATATTCCCATTATAACGAAGGGAAAAAACATGGTAGGATTTTACGAAATTTCCACAGGAACGAAATCCGGACATCTTGTAAAAAAGATTTTTTGAAAACATGGTACCCAGCTCATCAACAATACCTTTAATTACTTGTTTTTATAAATCGTAATTTTCGTATCCTTAGAAAATTCTCACGAGCAAGAAAAAAAAACAAGATTAAATTTTTTCCGCCCCAAATAACTTAGCGAGGGCCCGTCGCGTTCATAGAATGCTTTCAAATTTTATTCTAATTTATATTTTTCTTTAATTAAATAAGACACGGCCGATGTACCCTGAACGTGACTTAAGAAGGAGGGTGGAAACCATTAGGGGATAGGGTTGGGTCGCAGTGTCAGTGAGTTGGGAAAGGTGGTCAATGCCCATTCACTGCTCATAAAACATTGGGCTCAAAATGCCAGAGAATTTTTTTTTAACCATGCAGCCATTTTTCACTTTGACGCCAAATCTCTACTCCTTCAACTGTTTTTTTTTCAACATTTAAACATTAAACAACATTTGACTAACACTAACTTATTTTAACTGTTTTTTTTGTTGTATATGGTTTTCATACATTTTAAGTACATTTGGGCACAGCTGCTCTGGTATGATGCGCGACAAACTCGCACGGCACGTTACTCGGCTGAAACTTCACTTTGATTGCGCATTTGCGCAAGGGCCACGCGCAAAGGCTTGCTCGTGCTCGCCCTCTGGTGTTGTCAATGTTGATATACACGTCGTGCTCGAGCTGCAGATACCGAAAATAGGGTCGGTTTTTAGATTCTGCCATTTTTCAAGATGGCCGCCATACAAAAAAAGCTGTCATAATCGAGACAGTTCTTAGCTGTAGTTTCCTTACCATTTCCTTGTCGCTTCTTATCAGTTTTTGAATTGCGTCTTGCTATGGGTGCAAATTTAGATACGGAACCACATCAAAAATCGCTTTCAGTGAAGCTCTATACGTTACTTTCACCTAAAACGAGGGCGAGCCAAGTAGAGTGCTTCAGAATAGCGCCTCTAATAAGTGTAAACATTGGGCCTTTTTATAATTCGAAAACGGCACGGCAAAATTGTATTCTCATTGCCTCCTATGTAATAGTAATACTAGAAGCTGAGAACACAGGGGGCAATATTAACTCAAATTTTGAACTGCCGTGTCGTGCCGTTCGAATTATAAAAAGGCCCATTAGGTGCCTTTTTTTTAAGGCAGCTCCTTTTGTAGAAATGTAAAGGTTTCTTTTCGGTTTGATGTAATTGTTGGTTTCGCTTATTTTGCACCATTTTTTTTTCACCAGCCCATATACATCCCCACTGCTGGGGCACGGGCCTCCCTCAATAACATGGGGGGTAAATGCCATACTCACCACGCTTGGCAGACGGGTTGGCGAGGGTTTTGATATAATTGCAGAGTTTTCCTTCTCTATGTGCAGATGAACTTGCTTGCATATTTACCTTAGTCGCCTTGTACGACACCTCGGTAAGAAAAAGGGTGGTCCTATTCTAGTCTGCCGGGGACTCACACCATTTTTTTATTGTTTACTTATAACTTAATGTCAAAGGCAGTCTTTAAGACACTGTTTTATTTTAGGGCATCTATTCCACCAATCAATAGCGTTTCAATGGCAATTAAATGACAATGGAGACCATTTTATCTGTTCAGTTGGCTTAATCGAGAACTATACACATCAACGCGGTCTACGGATATTGCATGATTTTTCATACAAAGGTATTCTGTTTGAGAAGCTACAAAAGCATATTCGAGATATATGGAGAGCTATAATTATCAGACGAGCAAGTGCTAAACCTGAATTTTCAATTCTAATCAATAAATTTTGTTTTACTTGGAATTTGTGAAAACGTGACGAAAATGAAAAAAAAATTTGCGTAAATTCGACCATTTTCATACAAAAACCAAGCAAAAAGTGCATTTTAGTTTTTGTTTCCGTCACGATTTCACAAATTTGATGTAAAACAAAATTTAGTGTTTAGAATTGAAAATTCAGGCTTAGCACTTGCTCGTCTGAAAATTGTAGCGCTCCATGTATCTCGAATATGCTTTTGTAGCTTCTCAAACAGACCACCTTTGTATGAAAAATCATGTAATATCCCTAGACCGTGTTGATGTGTGTATTTCATTTTTACCGACTTCAAAAAAGGAGGTTCTATGTTCAACTATATGTATTTTTTTATTTATGTTCTCCGCCAATTATGGACCAATTTTCGAAATTATTTTTTTGTTCGAAAGAGTATACTCAACGAGCGTTGGAGTAGACAGGTTCTTGAATGGAGACCACGTCTTGGCAAACGTAAGTAGTGTAGGACGCCCCCCAGCCTGATGATCAGATGACCTAAAGAAGATAGCGGGTAGTGGCTGGATGAAAAAAGCGGATGATCGTTCAAAGTGGTGCACCTTGGGGGAGGCCTATGTTCAGCAGTGGACTGCAATAGGCTGATATGATGATGATGATTATGATTATACTCCAAGGTGTATACAAAACAAAAAAATACTACAAACCAGAACATCATCTAAATAAATGATGAGTGACATTTTCGTCTGTGGTTATCTGCTAATAGGCATTGTAGTCTGCAAAAAATACTAGTTATCAACTTTGTGTGAACTGTTGTTGGGATTGAAGTCGATGACTCATACGTTGTTCAAGTAACATTTTGTATGTTTAATGAAATAAACACATTTGAATTTAACGTGGAATATTATTATACATTTGCTGACAGCCTCCCCGATCAGCAACGCCACGGCTAACCGAACATAAAGTTGCAAACTACTTAGCTACTGCACATTTAGTTGGCGGTGGCGCCACTAGTCAAAACAGCCGTCATCAGATTTATGAAATGTGGATAGTTCTTAATGTCGCCACCTGAACGAATAAAATGGCGACTATTGTCATTCAACCGCCATGGATTAGTGGAATTAGCTTTCCTGCTTATTAATGATCAACGAAGTATTTCACTATCACTACATGGTATAAAACAAAGTTGCTTCCGGCTGTCTGTCTGCCAGTCCCTATGTATGCTTAGATCTTTTAAACCACGCATCGGATTTTGATTCAGTTTTTTTAATAGATGGAGTGATTCAAGAGAAAGGTTTATATGTATAATACATGCATAGTATAGTAGAGAAACACTGATAACTTTAGAGGTTTTTAATGTGATGTCGTAAACACATTTTTTTTACACTTACATAACAAACGCTGGCTGAACCTTATGAGATAGATCAAAATCATGTACTACAGTAGTGTACGGCTTAAAAAGGTCTACCAAAAAATTCATAATAGTATATGTCTATCTCTTATAGGCATAACTCACAATAAACATTTTTTATCCTTTACTTTTTACGAGAAATAATGACTTATTTACAAAGCGATTTTAAGCAATACAGCTTAATCCTTATCCAATTAAGTACTTTAAATAAATTGTGCATTTAATATAGATCAATATTGCCCTTTCCAGCATGTAATTTAAATTAATATTTTCGAAGATATGAGAGATTTAAAATGCAGGGACGCAGCGGTTGACCGATTTTGATGAATTTTGTTACCAAGATTAGACGTTGGGAAATGATATTATAGGTTACATTTAATATCACAGCTGGGCACGATATAACCTGTAGTCCACGCGGGCGAAGCCGCGGGCGGAAAGCTAGTGCTCTATAAAATAAGTCTATTTTACTGCAATTATCGCTATCTTAATAAAATACAATTTAATATTATGCGAAATAATAACTATCCCACTTCGACAGTTCTATAGTTTTAATTTATAAAATTTTATTATTTTAATAAACTTTATTTTAAGAATTTAAGAATAAATCTATAATTTACGAGTTATATTGTTTCTACAAATTTAATAAAATGCCAAGTAATAGTTTGAATGTTCAATAACCAATCAAAATTGGTTTTTTTTTTCCAACTTCTAAATTTTTTTCGTCAAACCTATTTTTAGCTGATTATAATACATGTATTTTGTTAAAAGCGATATGTCATTAAATTTTACAAATATCTCATTATTCACACATAAAAAGTAAGACCATATATAAATATGTAACATAAATACAAAGAGGAAACACATCAAAAAGCAAAGAACCGCAACACAGGGAAATAAATCAAAATCCACTGATTTTCCGCATTTGTAAGGAAAAAAGTACAAGTAATTCTGCCATTTATTTCGCAAATCGACATAAGACTTTCGTTACACAAGATCGTGAAGGCTGGCAAGACTTAAATTCCGCCGCCAGTGTTGCCACTTAAGAAATATATTTTCTCAGGCTGCAACAAAGAGCGGTAAAGTGAGAAGAAAATTTGCCTATTCAAGCGAGTGCCACGTAAAATTCATATTTTAAGAAAAGTAATGGTGAGGTTTCGTGGTATATGTGCAGCTGGTTCCGTACATTATTATATTTTATTGAATAGTGAAATGTCTATTTCACTGTACTTTATTGCACTCCAAAAGATTATCATGTTGTGTTCATCATCAGAGATCATCGTGGATCACTTAACACCACGTTTTACATACATTCTGAGGGTCTGAGGATGTAAAATGAGAAAAGTGGTGATAGGTTGCCAACCTTCTGCTCATGATGCAGCAAAACCCTCGCATCTTAATTACTGACGCTTATAATATACTTGAGAAGTTGGCAGCTGTCGCATTTATAAACTACAGCGTTAATCATCGCTCGTTGTATGCGTAATAAAGTATTTATATCTATTTGGCAGAATATCAGCGGCCTCAGCTTAAGGCTGTGGTCAATCTGAAGCCATACACCGTTTTGTCCTCTTTGTTACTTTAAAGTGTATAATTTTCAAATGTATGTTGTTTTTTTATGGACAAATAAATGCCGTTTATTATTATTATTATATGGAATGTTGTGCACGTCTGTAAATAGATATAAGTGCTGGAACCTGTTAGTATTGTTAAGAGTTACTGTTTGTACTTATGTTATCGATATGCCTAGTAAATAAATGTAAAGGTACACAATTAATGCTAGCACCGTATTGCGCAGCAATTCATTGCATTACTTATTCCACAACCAAATTTCTTTTTTTTTGACCCAAATACCAAAATATTTGTTGCTGATTAAATACGATCCATATTTCAATACTGTTTCTGGGTAAAAACGGAACCCTAAAAATATATCGCAACTTGTTTCCTTTACGTATACTTTACGGCATTCCCTGAAGATGTTGTTTTTTTTTTTTTAAATGTCTCTTTCTTTGACTTTGAAGATATTATATTTTAAAAGAGTTGTCATTTTACTTTTGATTTTTCTATTTATAGAAACGTTATGAAGTACTAATTAATAAGGGCTTCATGTAAAAACGAGATCGGAAAATGTTTTACAGGAGAAAAATAATGAGAAAGACTCTGTGTAAAAAAGGTCGCTACATTTCAATGGAGATATTTTTATTTTTACTTTTTGCTAGCATTTTTTTTTGTAAGTGCGTTCTTATAACTTTTTTTGAGTACATTTAGCACACAAATTCTGCACGAATTCTGCACGAATTTCTCGAAAATGTTATTTCAATTATCTAAGTTTAAATTTAATTTTAACTGGCTTTCTACCCGCGGCTCCGCCCGCGTGGATATCGTGCCCAACTGTGGAAAAAAGTGTAGCCTATATCCTTTCCCAAGCTCTAATCTATCTCTGTACCAAATTTCATCAAAATCGATTCAGTAGTTTAGGCGTGAAAGATGGACAGACAGACAGATAGACAGACAGAGTTACTTTCGCAATCATAATATTAGTAAAGATAAATAAAATAAATAAATTATATATTAAGTAAGGAAAGGATGTAATATTATTAATAAAATAATCTATGGGTATGATACCGTCTGAAAAAAAAATTTACTAAGTTTATTTTACGTTATTAGCGCATTATACTTAGTAGGTCGTGAAGAATATCCCAGCTTCAGTTCAACCTCCCGCGGTAGAATTTTTTGCGGCAATTAAGAACAATATCTCCCAGCATTTCTTTTGTAATTTTTATGAGAACGTTTTTCCTACTTGCAGAATACTTAACTTACTTTTTATAGCAACTCTGAATAGAGCAAAGATTTTATGTACTGGTATTATTTATACCGAGGAATTTTGTGGTAAAATATCAGTTTATTTCATTTTATTATCAGCTTTAGTTACGCTTTGATGTTTCGTAGCCATTTGCTTTGCTACGCATGTCGTAGCCATTTGCTACTAATTTCGTAGCAAAGATTCATTCTACCCTTAACTATCATTGGCAGTTTTGTAACTAGCTTGCTTTGGCGCTACGTAATGTTTTTGAATTAATTCAGAATTTTAAACCAGAAAAAATAAAACATGAAAAAAAGATCCCGAGGAAAATCATTCAGAACTATGTTTTGAATTCCGGGTTTCATATTTTGTTAATCTGTACCTTACACGCAGTACAAGGATTCTTGAAATTGGTGGAAAATCAATCTTCAATAAAATAATATCTGAATAAATTCGATTCTTTTACCACAGTATTTTTCAATCTCTTTATATTCTCACCTTGATTGTATATAATACCTAAGACATTCATTTTAAAGGTAATTTAAAGAGTTTTCCGTGTTTGGGTAGGCACAGAAGGCGGGAGGTATAATTTTACAGGCAGAAAACTGTTTATTATTGCAGTGTACTTTTTTTAACCGACTTCAAAAAAGGAGGAGGTTCTATGTTCGACTGTTGTATACTTTTTTATGTATGTTCACCGATTTCTCCGCCAATTATGGATCGATTTTCAAAATTGTTTTTTTGTTCAAAAGAGTATACTCCAGAAGTGGTTTCATACACATTTTATCGAAAATGATTCAGCGCTTTTAAAAAAAATACTACAAACCAGAACTAAGGAATGAGTGATATTTTCATTTGTGGTAGTCTGCTAATAGGCATTGTAGTCTGAAAAAAATACTTGTTCCCGACGGGAACAAGAAATAAAATAGGAAGTTGGGCAAACTCGTATAATAAAAATTTATAAAACAAAGGTGACAAGCTTTAGTGCCGACGGAGGGCGATCGAATGCATGACCGGCTTGTGGGCCCAAGCGCCCCACTGCTCGTCTGTACGAGATATATGGGATTACAGTATTAATTACAATGCAAGCAGAGGTGAAATTGGACTACATACTATGACTGAACTCACATACAGTGGTCACACGGTGCAATTGGATTGGTTGAATAGAAACATGAACTTGTCGGGTGATTTTTATATAAATCTAAAGTTATAAATGTCTATAGTACAGCATAGTTTGAGTTTCTAATAATATAATAATATGAAAGATATGCGCGAACATATAAAAATAGTCCTAAAAATAATAGTCTAAGCTGAAGCGCAAACAATACTAGTTATCTACTTTGTGCGAATTGATGTTGGAATTTAAGTCGGTGACTTATACGTTTTTAACGTGGAAAATTATCTTTTATCCGTAACCCCCAGGTCACAACCTTTGAAAAACACTGCTTAAATAAATCAAGAGAAATTTAAAACGTAATAAAATCCGCTTGATGCTTCCGCTACATTTCATTGGAGATGTCTTTTATGGATCCTCGATAAAAACTTGCTTAGCGGTCAACATAAAAGTGAACTTAACGACTTCTCGATATCCACAGCGAAGGGAAACTTTGCCCGACAACGGGAAAACAAATATCGTTAAAATCGCTTTAGTATAAGTGTTTTTAGATGTACTAAAAACTCGAAACTTACATAACATACATAAACTCACGCCTATAATCCCTATCGGGCTAGGCAGAGCATCAGTTGGCTTTAAAAAATAGAATAAATCTTTTTTATTATTTTTTATTATAAGATGGGTTAACTCTTGACCTCAATCTTGACCATAAGGTCAAAGATGAGGTTGACGATGGAGTGAGTTAACCCAGAAAATGCCTATAAAGGCACTGGTACTCCCACGTACCGACGGAACACAGCAAGCTGTTTGGCGTCGGACTTCGGTAGGAGGGTGGTCGCGAACCAGACGGCCCTTTACAGAACCTACCACACCGCATGAGACCATAGGACGACACCTTAGATTCAGAAAAAAAATGAAGTGTCGTTGCCTGGGATGGATTACTAGGGGGCAGGTCTCATTTATGTTTCCTTAGTCGCCTCCTACGACACCCACGGATTTGCTTAAAACATGGTAAATACATAGCTGGAGGTTTACCATGATTGCTTAGCGCGATCCAATTTAGGACCTAAACAAGTCTGCAACGCTTATTCGTACCATGATGGCTTATAAGCGATTCAATTTTGGCGCTGTTGCGATTCAAAAGCAGACCAGCGACAATTTATGTAGACATTTAAAATGGACCATAGACAACCGAGCAGTTCAAAAGCAGCGCCATCATGGTACCATTTTAAAAAACATTCCAATTGCGAAGCAGTTCAAAGTTGGATCCTAAACAGAAATGCTTTTGAACGATCGTGGTAGGTACCCTGGTCATGAATAAAGAGAGCAGTCATGTTTTGTCTAATTTAATAGCATTAGCATAGAACCCACTTAAAGCCACATTTGACATAAATTTAGAGAATTATGACAAGAAACATGATGTAAGTGGTGGGAGGTTGTCAGCCTTTCGCCCATAATACAGCAAAACCCTCGCGTCCAAGTTACTGACTTTTACAGTATACCTGAGAAGAGAAGGCAGCTGGCACGTTCTATGTTTTTCTTTTACTCCCAGCATGGAAAATTTGAAAATCCTGATTTGTAAATATCGGATACTGGGCAATAGTTCCTACATTGGGCAGTGAGCAAGGATTTCCTTCATTATCAAGAATTTCCATCATCTGACAAGAGTTCCTTACCTTTGGTAAGAAGTGCCCTTTAGATAGAAAGATGAAATAGGCACACCGTTTATTTGTATACACTTAAACACACACAATATTTACAAAATCAATACATATAAATCTGAAAATAAAGAAAAAAAAACAATGTCAATGTCAATGTATGTGACGCAGTGTTACAAAAAGGACACTGTCACATAGCTCAGCATGATTTCCTTTCGACAAAAATATTTTTAACAAAAAATTGACCCGCCTTCAAAAAGGGTGAAAAATTTTTTAAAGCTATGTTCACGAGTAAGTAGTGGTTACGGGTAAAACAGCAAATAGGTGAATTCATAGCGGAATATGGTAAATAGAGAGGAATGTTTTTTTTGACGTCGGCGCCGAACAATTATTCGAATGGCACAATTATCTTAGTATTTATACTGCCAAAATAAGCTTGTGTGAATACTTATTTCATTAAACTTGGTCCTGTTCAAACCGGCGCTTACGTCTTTTTTTGAAGTCGGTTAAAAATACTGATATTTTGAGCTAGAATTATCGTTCTTGTGCGAGCACACCGTTATTTAATTGGGCAAGAATTAAAGCGAACTATTTCTATAGATAAATAAAAACATTAAGGAAAAACATAAGAAATGAAATAACAGAGTGAACATAAAAAGTGAACTTTTTAAAAACAAAATTATTTATTGTTTTGTGACTTTTCCATAAGCTCGATTTGCATGCTAAAAACTTAATTTAGCGGAACACAATATAGCACTATTTATTTTTTGACCAACTCATGTATCGTGGGAAGCTATTCTAACTTAAAGTGTGCTAGAGCAGCCTTATCGCCAAGCAGTGATCTCTTCCAGGAAACTCAAGGCTGGAGGAAAGCAAAGAATCACTGAGAGTATTGAAAAAAATCTTCTCAGTTACTTATATTGGGTGACTTATTTAAATTGTGTAGCAAAAACGAAGGTTGAGAATCAGCCCACTAAACTGAACAACTTTCTCCTAAAAAAATTAGTCGATATATTAAAAAACTTTTCGCCTCTGTAAACAACTTCAACGATCAACTGATCGTCTTAATATGAGAAGTCGAAAAATTGTTTTCAGAATTTCATAATATGGGTTTATTGGGGAAAGTCGTTCAGTTTAATAAATTTTGCTAATTTAAAGACACTATTTATATGCATCTAAAGATAAATGGATAAGGAAATGGGTTATAAACTTACTTGACAACACCTACACGTTGCGAATATAAAATGTACATTCATTCATTCATTCCTTAGCTATTCACTACAATGAACTGCATCTAAGACACAGTTTGCAGCACATGGCGCGTGACTTGAGTAACAAGCACAGTTCTGTTTTACGTAACTATTACAGAGTTTAGACTAAGAGACGGACAGGTTTACGCGGATATGTAAAATTATGTTTTTTTTTTAAATACAGTTGATTGATACACTTTTTTCGCATATGTACTACAATCAATGTACAGGCGCCAGTGCATCAGGTTACTTCATTTTTATTGCGAAAACGCTCTTATTACAACAGTACAGAGTGCACGCGTGTGGTAACCAGATTTGCGGCCGTCCATACGTTTAACGATACAATTTTGAATTTTTTTTAACCCCCAATGTTCATCACTTATGATTATTCTACGACTAACTGCCGTACTCAGAGACGTCAATTAAAGTGAAGTACTGTTAAACTCTGATGTTGTCTCTTTCATTCTTGTTGATATAAACAAGGATAGCATGACATTTAATGACTTCTTAACTTTAATTTACGTCTCTGAGTACGGCAGTGAATCAATTTTATTTAATTATAGCTAAGAACCATCTCAATTACATCAGCTTTCATACAAAGAACAGCATTGAAATAGGTTCATTTGTTTAGCAGCTACAATGCCACAGACAGACACACACAGATACATACGTCAAACTTATGACACCTCTCTTTTTTTAAAATTGAAGGTCCTGACTCACTGACTCATTCAATGCCTAGCTCAAACCCTAAGGCCTAGACAGCTGAAGGTTCTTTTAATAACGTAAGCAAGGAATACGATATTAAAGAAATACAAAATTCCCACGGGAACAAAATCCAACTCATCCTCTTTTGTTGTTTAAGTGAGATAATACCTCTTTTACAAACAAGCAAACAGTATTTGCTGTCAAGGTACAGCATTTACTATTAAAAGCTGTCAGTCAAGTCTATCACGGTTGTTACTTTACAAAAAAAAATAATTTAAATATTGATCATTTAAGTAACACGAGCGTTTCCGTGCTTCGGAGGGCATGTTTTCGATTGACTAGTCGTTAAACCGAGTCAGAGGTCATTTGGCAGTTTGAAAACCATAACACTTGGGTAAGTCAAGTTTGCCAGATACTTGAAAAAACTTACACGATAAAGAATTAATTATTTTATTAATTGACTTGAAATTTCTTTTGCCATCTCCTGGTCTATAAGTTGGGAAAATTACCTAGTCCGCCAAGCTTCCAAGGCTGACAGTTCACGAAATGACTTAATGAACTCCAATCCGGGTGTCTGGTTGTTATTTCAATTGTTATTTCAAACTAGGATAGGTAGAGATCAATAAGGAATCAAATGAAAGTATATCGAAATATTTTTACACTAATTAAAAAGTGTATTTAATTTTTTGAACAACCGCAAAAATACTTTTGCAATGTATACACATTATTTTTTTTTATTTTTTTATTCTTTGTAAATTTTGTTTTGGTAATTTGTTAAAGAAAAAATATTTTTACAAAAGCGGAGAAAAGGTTAAATTGAGTTTTCATAGTCGCCTAATTATTATAAATATTGTTTTCTGTGAAATAAAGTGTAAATATATGTTTGTATGTGTGTGAACTTGTTAAAACTGAAAGTTTTAATAATAAACGAATATTGATGTACTATAGTAAAGTAATTTTTTCTCGTAATACCTAATTTAGGTGCTGTTTCAATAACTCTAAAATTTTAAAATTTGTATCAACCCTGAAATTCGTTTGCTTATCACTTTTAAACGACTGAACCGATTTTGATCAAGTATAGGAGCTACGATGCCACAGACAGACGCACAGGCATACAAATGTCGTCACTTATAACACCCCTCTTTTTTACACGACATAAACCGGTCTAAGACATTATCTAAGTTTTTGTCTTATTTTTTGTGGTAAAGCCCTTACTGCTTTTCTACTAAAAACATTTTTTTATTGATTTCTCTCTGAATCATTTATGTAAAAGCCTTAAAAAATCGCCCGGAACGTTATGATTATTTTTCCCATGATTTTTCCACAATTTCCATAAGAATGATTTATTACGTTGTTCAACGGTCGCAAATTGTGAAAAACATGGTGGAAAATCACCGCCGACAACGTTAATTCAAATTATAATGTTAGGATGCTGTGAATCTTATGAATCTGTCATCTTGGATAAACGTTAAGGAAAGTCACGTTTTTGTTACATTTGTAACGGCTGGGACAAAACTTTTTATAGTTACTAAGATTTCCTATCCCACTTATATTATAAATGCGAAAGTAACTCTATCTGTTCTCTGTTACCTTTTCACAGCTAAACTATTGAACCGATTTTAATGAAATTTGGTACAGAGATAGATCAGACGTTTGGAAACGACAAAGGTTACATTTAATCTCACAGCTGGGCACGACATAGTTCACATGGGCGGAGCCGTGGGCGGAAAGCCTACGGTATACTATATAAGTTGCTTCCTAATAGGTAGAATACATTGCAGTGCCCTGACAGGGTTTATGTGCGCCCAAGTTAA
Organism: Aproaerema taeniolella; assembly: GCA_949987775.1. NCBI lineage: Eukaryota > Metazoa > Arthropoda > Insecta > Lepidoptera > Gelechiidae > Aproaerema > Aproaerema taeniolella. Next base: position 14,068,008 of record OX465261.1, on the reverse strand, counting down.
TATTTAAGACCCATTGTACACCACATAAAGCAACATAAAGCACTGTTATGATTGTGTGATGGTATAAAATATTTTTTTGAGTAATATTTTTGCACTCCATTGTAAAAAAAATACAGATTTCGTGCCTCACACGACTATCGAGCACATTGAAAATGAATCTACGGAATTCGAAAAAAATGACGTGCTGACTTTTTAACTTTTTAAAAAGGTTAAGCTACAGGGCAAACCCTTCACCCGATTGTCTTCGTTTTAGGCTCAAATTGTAGCTGACTGAATTGTCCAGAGGAATTTTTCACAAATTTATGATTTCAGTCTTCGTTTTCAAAATAACGAGAGCCAAACTTTTTTTTCATTATTTCGGCCATAACTTTTTTCGTTTTTGATTTTCTCGAATGATTATTTTCACACCTTACAGCTCTCGTGAATACGCGTCTTTTGAGCTTCTTTTGAATATCATACCTTCATAACTCTCCGTGATATAAGGAGATCGCACTCTGTCCTGAAACTGGAGCCTATACTGGAGCGAACGAAAAGACGATTCCAGTGTACCCCTAAACTAATATTATGAGTGACTTTAAATTAGTCAGCAATAATGAAGGATGTAAATGAAGGTCGAAATATAAAAAAAAATTCGTCTCATCTTATAACTTAGTGCGATCAGCTGATTTCTCTTTGTATAGGGTTAGCCAAGTTCACCACATGCTTGACTATACTTACACGATAAGTAGAAGAAAGTCGACATTTTATTTACCTATAAGAATTTTTTAAGTTTTTATTAGGGAAAGTTAATCAGTCACCTAGTCCTAAACATTGTTAGGAAATGCATGATATCTATACTAATACACAAATCAACACGGTCTAGGGATATTGCACGATTTTTCATCCAAAAGAGGTCTGTTTGAGAAGCTATAATAACATACCCGAGATACATGGAGGGCTATAATTTTCAGACGAGCAAGTGCTAAGTCTGAGTTTTCAATTCTAGCCAACAAATTTTGTTTACTTGAAATTTGTGAAAACGTGACGAAAATTAAAACAAAAAAATTGCGTAAATTCAACCATTTTCGTACAAAAAGCAGGCAAAAAGTGCATTTTCGTTTTCGTTTACGTTACTTTTTCACAAATTTCAAGTAAAAAAATAATTGTTGTCTAGAAATGAAAATTCTAGTTTAGCACTTGCTCGTCCGAAAATAATAGCCCTCCATGTGTCTTGAGTATGCTTTTATAGCTTCTCAAACAGGCCCCTTTTGTATGAAAAATCGTCCAATATCTAGGTTGACGTGTGTAGGTACTATAAAGGGGAAAGATTTGATTGTTTGTTTGTTTGCATTGAATAGGCTCCTAAACTACTGGACCGACTTAAAAAAATCTTTCATCGTTAGAATCCTACATTATTCCTGATGAAAATAGGCTACATAATTTTCTCGAATCCCCACGGGAACGAAGTCCCGGGCGGAATGCTAGTAGTAAATATTTAAGCAGATGTAATGTTTTCTGTAAAAAAATACAAAGAAGGAAATTGCATTTGGAATAATGAAATAGTTAAATAACTATCATCATAACATTACATAGGCTTCTTCTGGGTGAGCTCGCTACATCCTCGACCACATATTTGCCCTAAGCTAGATTGTGGTCAAGAGCGAACCCATCTATAATAATAATATTAAAAAAACATTACACTGAAGAAAAACATCTTAGCAAACAGAAGGGCACTACTAAAATAAAAACCTATTTGTGGTTACAGAACTGCAAACGAATGGGCATGATACCATTTTATATAATGTCGTCTAATTTTTTGTAATGATTTCACAAGGTTATAAAAGGCATAATAAGTACCCTTTACATGACTTCAGTGAAATAAAATAAATTATTTTGTATCTCACTCCTTAACCTTAAAAGTATCTAATAAAGATTTCATTAATAAACAGCATAAGTTATATTATGGTGCTCAGCAGCTCAAGCTCATCGTGAAAACCACATGCAAGTTTGTCAGGGTCGTGCTAGATATGCAAATACAGCCTGGCAAGAAAGTCCTGAAACAGAACTAAAAAATATTATAACTGGTAACTTTCTTTCTGTCAGTTATCAATCACGTCAAGTAGGTACGTATTGTGTCATTTCTTTTACAAGATAATAATTAATTGTGTTTTTTTCTATTTTATTGTGTTATTATGGTGATTTCGTTGACCAATTGTGCTCAAATGAGCAGGGGTGTAATTCGGAGCTCTGCTAGAGGAATCATCTATAAAGTTTAATTAAAATGTTTAGAAGAATAACATATATCCGAATTCAACGATTTTCATAGAAGAACTGCTGATATGACTGGTAAAATGTGGTTTTATTTATGTAATTATATATAATTTGTGTGATTCAACTTGCAATAGCTAGAATAAACCGCTCATAGAATGACTGTTTACATTTGAAATTAACACTCACAAATTTGAGGTTTTGTTTACAAATACAGTAACAAAGGAGCGCGTTCGAACAATTTTGATCTTTTTTTTGTTGATATGGCATAAATTGTAGAAATTCATGCCAACACGTAATGAAAATAATAATACCAAAGGGAAAGACTCTGTATGACAATATTGACAGAATAATTATAAACCTCCAAGATGAAAAAAGCCGTAGTGAATCAGACGAAAATAACCAGCAGACTATTAGAGAAGGATCACGCCAAGATGAAGACGTTGATGAAGACTTCTAGCGTGGAATATTTAGATGAAAGCATTTTCGATTCCGAATAGAAGATACGGTCATTGTGAAACACAAAATTGCCTCACAAAATGTTGGATCAGTTGACATCAAGGTACTTTGATTTTTATATAGTAATAATTAACAACTTGCCTCGGATAGACAAGGAACTATCGAAAAATAGTGATAGGCACAATGTAAATACTAGGACCAAGCATAAACTGGATGTACTAGACAGTCGTCTCCACAAGGTCATGAACTCTTTTATGAGTCAATGTATACGTTTCAATAATAGGATTCCCATGTGTATTCAAAACCATGTTTACCAATAATAGGATTCCCATGGAAAAAAAGACAATAATTCAACAAAAACTTTGCAAAAAGGGCTATTACAAAATTTCTGATTATAAACCGTTCAACTCTAAAATTATTTCACATTTAGTTAATTAGAAAAAAAAATTGAATGAGATTAAAAAGAGCACCCTAGGAATTTCTTACCTAATCTTCTGTGGGGAATAATACATCTTTGGGAGTCGGCGTAGAGCCAGTACAGTCAAAAGAACGAATATGTATTTAATGTAACTAATTTTAAGTAATTTTAAGTAGTAAATCAAACAAAACATTTTTTTATTAAAATAATTACGTTACAATAAATTCAAAAGTTTTATTAAGTATTTTACTTTACCCTTCATACCTTGAACTTACTGGCAGAGTAATGGCGAGATATGAGATATGAAAATGTATGTTTTTGACACCTTTTAAAAGAAATATGATGAGTATGGTGTATAGCATAATTATAATGGTTTTCCCGTAATTATTATTTCACAAAATCGGCTAATAGTAATAGATAAAAAATTGTATATAAGTCAAAGTATCAAAACCGTTATTGTCGCAGTATATAGGGTGGCCACTAGGCACGATAGTGGCGCCGCCATTATTTTCACGACTTTCTTGCCAGGCTTGTACTGGGGAATATAGGGGCAAAAAACATTTTCTTTCTTCCTAGAAACGAAAATAGATTATTTTTTAACAAACTTCGAGTCTTTGTTTTTCAACCAATATCCGATAAAATTGTGTTCTTACTTTTTACTACCATCCTTTGCATTTCTTACTCCACTTCCCAAGCACTCAAAGCCCCATTAGTTAGGGCATTTGTACCCAATTCGGGCCCCGAGAAATCTGCTCGTTTCATTAAGAACATAATTATTTCCGATTAGATGTACCCACCCCCTCGACAGTGGGCCGAATCTACCCTCTTCCCTTTTTTTATCGCACCGTTAGTGACACTGTTTAAATTTTAAAGTAATAAGAAGTATAATGGTACGTAAGACTATATATTTAATTTTTGTAACCCCCGACAAAAAAGAGGTTTTTTAAGTTTGATTTGTGTGTTTGTGTATCTATGTGTCTGTCTGTAGCATCGTAGCTCCTAAACGAATGAAACGATTTCAAAAGGGTTATTTCTTTTGTTTGAAAACTGATTACTGCTAATCTGTAAACTGATGTTATGGTTCATAACTAAATTTGATCAAAAGTGGTTCAATCGTTTAAGAGTAATAATTATAAGCAATAAATGTCAGAGATTTTACAAAATTTTTAATTTTAAAGTTGTCATTAGAATAAATACCTAGTCATTTAATTTTTTTACTGTTCGCTTCACTGATTCTCGCTTTGTAGATGTAGAATCAGTTACTTTATTTATTTTTTTTCTTGTATAATTACCCACTGATACGAGATGGCAGACGACGGTCAGTGGTCTACAGACAAACAATATTGTGGTTTATGTTAGATCATTAGGTTAAGCAATTACTGTTTCTTTTAAAATATTTCTTTAAAAAATATACCAACATGGTAAGTAAAAAATACCCAAAATTAAATTATTCCGCTTTAAAATACTCAAGCTTAAACGAATATAACAAAAATGAATACTAAAACGCTGACGGCGACAAACGGTCGTCTGAATTTAGGCAAATCTTAAAAAAACTTTGAAAGATTTTTTATAAGACGGGAACTTTCCTAATTGACTGAGGAATAAATTTCAGACCACGAATAACTTCGTACAGAGGCACCGAAAGGCGCTTTGCCGCCTTCCTGGGCATTTTCACTAGCCGTGGTATAAAATATAAAAGGAAATGAAAAAGTCACACTCATTTTTTTTAAGCTATCTATCTAAGAAATGTCTAAACGGGTTGGGCATTATTTTTATTTATTTATTAGGCTCTGAAACTACTGGATCGATTTAAAAAATTCTATTACTTATAACAAAATTTTTCTGAGTTTCCACGAGAACGAAGTCCCGGGCGGAAAGCTAGTAATCGATAAATATCAGGGATAATACATTTTTTATTGAGTGTTATTATTTCACATTTTATGAAAGATCAACAGACACATTTATATCCTAATGAAACTAGATTGTTGGTTGGAACTAGGCTGGTTACAAATCTTCACGCAGGGTGTAACAGAAAGGTGTAGTCATATTTCAGGATGGTGACCAGCCAATAAAACTGAACAACTTTTCCGAAAGAACCTAATTGAAATTTCAAAAAAAATTTCGGCCTTTCATACTAAACCTATCAGCTGATCGCACAAGTTGTATGGAGAGGCGAATTTTTTTAAATAGGTTCCTTGGGGAAAGTTTTTAGTTTTATTTGCTGGTCACCATCCTGAAATATGACTACACCTTTCTGTATCACCCTGTATAATTAGGTTCTTTCGAAACCTTGTAAATCTTACAGGTTTTATTTGTAATTTTCTATTAGCGTGGCAAACATCACTAGCCCTGGTGTCATAGTTTTCTAAACGCCAAAATGCCCAGTGGCTCTCGCTGATCTCAACCGATCAGTGAGGTTAAGCAACGTACACAGAGGCAAGGAACCTGATGGGTGATCAAAGTGGCATTTTATCACGAGCGTTTCCGTGCTTTGGAGGGCACGCTAAGCTGTCGGTACCGGCTGTTGTCGATTGACTACAGTCGTTAAAACCAAGTCAGAGGCCATTGTGCGGTTTGAAAACTCTGACACCAGGGTTAGCCAAGTTCGCCACACACTTGACAATTACCTATATGATAAGAAGAAGAAGAAACGCCAAAATGGTCTTCGACTAATTTCCTAATCCACTTTAGCCAATCGATAGTGCAGTCAATCGATAATGCCTCGGGTTGATAGTTTAGCGTGCCTTCTGAAGCACGTAAACGCTAGTGATAAATTTCCACTTACCTCATCAAAGTTCTATGCCCCACCAATGTTACTTAACCTCACTGAAGAATTTTATACGAATGCTTTAATTTTATGAGGTCTAAGGTCCGTGTTACAGAAGGAGACTCAAGTCTTGATCTATACTTAAGTATGGATTGTCTCTTTCTCTCACTATCAAAATGACAAAGACTACTATTTAAGGCGACTACAGCACCCGATAAAGGCAGCACACATAGGAATAGTGCCATATCCGTCTTCAACAGGCCTGGGCCGGCAGTGCGAACAGTGTCGATACACGAAGTTTACGGACTACGAAAGCGTGTGTGCGTAAAAACATGTTCGATAGTTACAAAAATGAGATATTATGGAAAGGTAACATCTTAAATCGAAAAATGCGTTAACTACTTACCGAGAGTGTTCAATCACGAACGTTTTGATAGCAAATTCAAGTTCCTGTGTGCATTTTACTATCGTTTTTACAGCTTAAAAGATACACAATATTGTTAAGTTTCTTGTTTTAGTAAATAAAACTGCAGAGCTACGTTGGTTAGGTGGAATCCATTTTATTTTCGTAAAGAGAGAGAGCGAGCACAGACACAAAAATACAAACTGTCACTGTCAAAGGGTGCGTTCCGTTTTATCTTAACAAATATTGGGTATTAGAGGTGATTTTGTTAGCTTTTTCTATCGAACCAAAAGTGCTGAATCATGTTTTCAGCAAACTACTTATCTAGTTTATATTGGAAGTCTGTGAGTTTATGTCCTGAATATTACCGTAGTATTTTTTTTCTTCGATTTAATGCAGTGCGTCATGCTTATCTGCGCATCATAAAATCGTAATTTAGGTGCTGTAGTCGCCTTAAGTATAGATTAGAGTCTGAATCGCGTTTTGTAAAACAGAACTAAGATATTCTGTTTGGACCACACAGAAAATTCAAGTGAGAAGGCGAGTAGGTAACCTAAGTTGGGCGCGAAAACTTGTGAAAACTTGCCAAGAAAGGCAAGTTGCTCCGCGCTGTATTTGAATTTGCCGAATATTATACAGAGGGTGAAGTACTGCCAGCCGTTAAACCTCCAACCATTTGGTGTGTTGTATATTTTAGTTCATAACTATAAGATTCGACGTAGAGGGTTCGTATTTTGGAGATGAAGTTACTTTGAGTTTTAAATGTAACTTTTTTTGCAACATTGTCGTGCTTCGGAGGGCACGTTAAGCTGTCGGTCCCGGCTGTTGTCGATTGACTACAGTCGTTAAAACCAAGTTAGAGGCCATTGTGCGGATTAAAAACTGACACCAGGGCAAAAGAATAAATAATGACCAGGGTTAGCCAAGTTCGCCACATACCTACACGATAAGAAGAAGAAGATATAGTATTATGACGACATATTTATTATAATAAATATATTGACTTATATCTTACGAAATATATTTATTATAATAAATATATCGACTTATATCTTACGAAATATATTTATTATAATAAATATATCTTACGAAATTATTTTCACCTAAAACACAATATACTCATAGATAAACTGTTTATTACTTTATTGCATATACTAGCTTTCCGCCCACGGCTCCGCCCGCGTGGACTACAGGTTATATCGTGCCAAACTGTGGGATGAAATGTAACCTATATCCTTTCCCAGGCTCTAATCTATCTCTGTACTAATTTCCATCAAAATCGGTTCAGTAGTTTAGGCGTGAAAGACAGACAGAGTTCCTTTCACATTTAAGTATTAAGTAAGGATTTATAAAGAAAAGAAAAAACATACAATACAGAGTATCTTCTGTAGAGGTATTTCTCCCAAAAACAAAATTAAAAGTAAGTAAATAAAACCTGGCAAGCAAAAAATAATTAATGTTTGCATGCGACGTCGGCTGCGAGGTAAAATAACAAAAATAAAGTATAATACCCTTGGCTTATGTGTGAGTAGGGAGAACAATACGCTGCGTTAATTGCATTGGTTCCGTGTATAATTATTAGTTTTTATCTTGATTAATACCATTATACAGTACAAATGGTACTTACGAGTACTATAATACTTACTTATGTACTTAAAGTACTTTATTTGCACACACGGATAAACAATTCAAAAAGTAAAAGGAATTCTTCTTCCTTTATACTCAACATACTCAAAAGCCCACACTAAGGTTTTCCCCTGTGACGTGAGTCCCTTGAACCATACACAAAGAAAGATACGAATACCCAGGACCCGAGAACAAAAAATCTTCTTTTCAACACATTTGCTCATAAAGTGGGTCTTATGTCATTGTTTTAAGGTTCATAATGATATATTTTACCCAGCCCGTGAGTAATAAAAATAAAACACTAGTACGTAATGGTTTTTTTTCTAAATTTCAGCAAAGAGAAGATCTTATTTTATATTTAAAATTAAGTGTAAATATTAAACTATTTGTAAATAAATTATGATTCCACTAAATCATTTCAATTTAACAGAAATTATCATTTATTTATGCTAAAACGTGAAAATGTATAGTTAAGTTTTTTTAAAATATTATTTGGCTGTACTTGTCAATGTGAATCTCATTTTGCGACCGAAAAAAAAAAGAAAAAAATAATCGCGCCTCTTTTCAGATGTTTTCACTTGATTTTCACAAACGGCATTTGTATTGTGTTTGTATTCATCAGATTGTTATTATTGTCAGAAACACAACACACAAAAATATGTCTCTTCAAGTGCAGAACAGGAAACCTGCGTGGGTACACCGCCAGAAATACTTTCAGAAGCGCAACATGCAAGTGATAGCTTGTTACCGTCAATATCAAAGGAAAGTTTTTATTTCTTTCTTTCCTCGCAAATGTGTTGAAAAACGTCGTATGATACGCGTGCGTATTGGATATTACATTTTCGGCTCCGTTAAGCCCTCGCCTTCGGCTCGGGCTCTAACTAAAATGGCCTCTAATGTAATATCCAACTTAGCACACTTGTAGCATAATGTACTTTACACAGGTATTTGCCCCAACCGGAAATTGAACCTAGGGCCCGTCGATCAAGAAGCAGCTTCAATACCACCCGGGTTCTCTTAACATAACAATAGTTATCAACTATAATAAACACACTTTCATATTTATATATAAGTAAGGATGATAAAAAATAGAATTGTGTGAATTCTTCCATGCTAACCACTTATTTTCTATAATGAGTCGGGAAAGAGTTGGCAGCTGGCACATTTTAAGTTTTTCTTTCACTCCCAATCCAGCGTGGGAGTATTCTTTTAACATGTTTTAACATGTCTTATGCTCTTAAATTTCCTAGACGACTTCACTTCACCACAATAGTCACTAATTTGAGCCACCGCAAAAGAGCTCTACAAAACCTGGACTCGTTTACGTGCAGTTTTAAACCGACGGAGAAAATGCGGAACCCTAAAAAGGTGTGGTTGATTCAAAAGGGCGTGCAATACTCTCGGCAGGAGCAAACGACGCGCAGTCGCCTAATTGGAACTATTCATTACTCAACGTACAGCGCTGAAATGAGAGACGGTCGTTCATAAAATACATTCGCATGCAAGGGGGGAGGGGTTGTTGTTTAAAATACAATAGAATAGTTTATTTGCCAGAACATGGTAAATAAGTTGTTACAGAAATTGCGTTTCTAATGTTCAGCCTTAAGAGCAAAGCATGCAAATTGTGAGCGTAGAAATTAGTAGCAGGCTCAAAAAAAATAATTAAAAGTATAATAAATAATTAATAACAACGGCAAAAAATTAAAAAGTGCGTCAAGAAGCAAGGTATTGATCGACGGAATAGAAACAGTTATCTGTGAACCAGGCACGTAATTTCTGAATTGCTTAGGAAGTAAACATTTAAAGTGTTCAGGTAATTTGTTAAAAACCCTTATAGCCATACAAAAGGAGTTTTTTCGATGTACATCAACCCTTGCAAACGGAGCATACAGTTTGTTTGCTTGTCTAGTTGATCTAGAGTAATAAGATGTGTCAAGAGAGTCGGGGGGCTAACGACAAAAATTTACTTTACAAATATCTATCCGCCCGGGATCCTCTTTCTCGTGAGAATTTGTGAAAATTATGTAGCCTATGTGTTATTTTAATGTCTAAGCTATATTACTGCAAAGTTGTATCAAAATCCGTCCATTGGTTTTCGGGTGGAGGAGTTACAAACATCCATCCTATTGCTTATTCTTGCCTATTCTTTTCCTGAGGAAGACTGCACCTTAGCGAATACGCGCAAAGTCAAAAGTGCTAATGTAATTCACTATATTGCTCAATGATTTATATTGATTTAGCTAATGTATTCTTATGACGTTTTAAAGCAGCACTTTGTCTTTCCAGCCCATATACGTCCCCACCGAGGGGCACGGGCCTCCCTTTGAAACACGAAGGGGATTTAGGCAATAGTCCACCACGCTGGCCTAATGCGGGTTGGTGGACCGCTCGTCGTTCGAAAATGAATTTTCTTGGACGGGCGGGTTTCATCGCGATGTTTTCCTTCACCGTTGAGCAAGTAATAATAAGAAATCCGTACATAGATCCGAAAAGACGAAATTAGTGGTACAGGCCAGTACCAGGATTTGAACCCGCGACCTTCGGATTACAAGTCTGGCTCATTACCAACTGGGCTATCACTGCTTTGTATGTTCTATAAAATAAACATTTTTGACTTGACTTGACCATCCACTTAACTTTAACTTTTATAATAGTAGCAGAATTATATTTGCGGTGACATTTCAAATACATATTATAGCTAAGAATCAATTCGATTACGTTAGCTTTCAAAGAAAAAAAAACTGCATCGAAATCGGTCCTTGTTTACGATCTACAATGTCATAGACATACACACAGATACACACGCCAAACTTATAACAACCCTCTTTTTTATCAGGGGTACAAAAGTACTCGGAGGTGGTAATTTTCTTCCTTCAAAGGAAAAGCAGATTTATTCAAATTGCTGAAAGTACAGACTCGATTTACATAGACAAACTGCATCAGCGTTTTTCAAAGTAGTAGCGGCAGGTAGATTAGCTCTGAGAGTTTGTTCCTAGCTTCGCTATACGATAAGGTTGTCACCCTTCTTTTTTTTACTCCGAAAAAATAGAAGGTGTTATAAGTTTGACTAGTATCTTTCTGTCCGTCTGTGACATCTTAGTTACTGAACAAATGGACTGATTTCGGCGTGATTTGTTTTTTGAAAGAGAACGTAATCAAGATGGTTCTTAGCTATATTTCATCAAAATTGGTTTACCCGTTTAAGAGTTAGAAGCGGTGAATATCTGGGGTGAAACAAATTATTTATTTATTGTGTCAGTTTGACGATATTTTTAAAGATTTTTTGCACATAAGACAGGTAAATAGATATAAATTGTATATGTCGCCGGAAAATAATAAAAACGTAAGTTGATCAATTTTGGATTTAGTTAATCAACTAGCGGAAAATCATACACGGCAGTTGAAATGTATTATTTAACGCAATAAATTTTAGCTAATTGATCAACTTACGCTGCCTGGCTGTAAGTTTATCAATTAACGATTTTGCCACACGTCAAATCATACATGAATTTTTTCGTTAAACTGACATCCGTAATATAATACACTGTTCTCTGATTGGTTGATGCGAAACTGCTTGACGCAACCACAGTCGAGTCGCTTCTGGCACTTCGCCCGCCGGCCGCTAACGCGGCACGCTCGCTACGCTCGCTCGGCTCGTGCGTTGGGGTCGCAGTTCTAACCTAACCTAACCCATCCAACCCTTATCAGGTTGGTTGGGTTTGGCTACTAACAAACCTACTTGTCGCAGTTCCAGGTGATACATTTAACCAATCAGGATACCGCTCGCGTTTTCAACCAATCATACCTCACGTATTCGTCAGATCATTTTACCGCGAGTCGCCGCAAATTGATTAATTACCGGAAATGTATGTATACGTTAAATAATACATTTCAACTGCCGTATATGATTTTCCGCTAGTTGATAAACTACCTCGAAAGTTGATCAACTTAAGGTTCTTATTATTTTCCGGTGACATATACCATATACAGACAGAATAAAAAAAAATTCAGCAGACCTGGGACAGAGAAAGGTGTCAAAGGTGCACAATTCATCGTTTATGAATCTTCTTACCAGCCCATATACGTCCCCATCGAGGGGCACGGGCCTCCCTTCGAAACACGAAGGGGATTTAGGCCATAGTCCACCACGCTGGCCCAATGCGGGTTGGTGGACCGCTCGTCATTTCGAAAATGAATTTTCTTGGACGGGTGGGTTAGGTTAGGTTAGGTTAGGTGGACCGCTCGTCATTTCGAAAATGAATTTTCTTGGACGGGTGGGTTTCATCACGATGTTTTCCTTCACCGTTGAGCAAGTGATAATTAGAAATCCGTACATAAATCCGTTTATGAATAAAACATGAATAAAATACTATGAAAAAAATATACATCTAAATAGACCTTAACATTCACATCTTACACAGTGAAGTATCTACACATAACAATAACCGGCTAAGTATAAGTAAGTAAATATATTTTTTTCCATTTCTTTCAAATGTCATATTCCTTGGGAAAAGTTGTTCAGTTTCATGGAGAGAAACATCCCCTAAAGTTTCGCTAACTAATTCACCCAATAACTATTCAGAGTTCTAATGTTTACTTACTACAAATCGTTGGGATACATTTTTTTTTATAACAATTTTTTGTTAAATTTTTGTCTTAAAAATGCAACAAAAAGCATAATAACAAAGTCAAATCCCATAAAGATTAACATAGATGAAAAATAGCAGCCCTATAACGCAGGAGTAGTTAAACTTTGCTTTGACAAAGTTCAATCATTAGCCAGAGAAAGATGACAGCAGTTCTTTGTAAAAGATCCAAAGAATTCCAGTGAATCCTTTATTATATGATATATCATTATACGCTCAGTTGAGCAATGAAGACATCTTTACAGGGTTCGGAAGAAACTACAAGAAAATAAACGAAGACTTCTATTAAATAAAAGCTATAGGGTTTAATGAAGGTGAGACCCATCATAACGCTGTGGTTTTGCATGTCATGTTTGACCTGGGATTATTCCATTTCCTTATAGCCAAACTGAAATAAGACAAAGTACAATTACAAACAAAAAAAATGTAATTTCAAAAAAATATATATGTATATATACAAGGTGTTTCAAAAAAACCCAAAAAAAAGAAATTCCAAAATTTAATTTGAAAAGTTAAATAGTTGCCACTCTAGTAATCAGTTGCACGGTTTGACATTTACAAAATGAAAATTTCATATAATTAATATGACATACTTGTCAATTTTTAATAGAGCTGTGCAATAAACTTAATTTTAATTTATTTTGAATTATAATTATTAATAATTATTTGGGTTTTTTTGAAACACCTTGTATATACTCACGTTTATAATTTCGAACGGGGTTATACGAGCATCATGTAATCGTGTCGTAGGTAAGTACCTACTGTGTTTGCAAAATACCACGTTCCAGTTTTCCTCGTATCGTGAGGAAACAAACTGACATAGGCACAAATAGAAATAAAAATATTTTGTCAGATTGTTACTTATACACTTTGCTTCGAGAAAAGCAATCGTTTATACACTTTTATATACATTCATATTATTTTCACTTTCCTTAACCAACACATAGAAAAACATACCATACTATCAATATCACGCTTGCCACAAAATGCTTAGAAAACCAAATTCAAACTCAACCGCAACACAATTAAACGCCAATTACCAACAACAAATTCTTCGTTATAATTCTATTCCTTTATTTATTTCTCCACCGTTCTCGTTGAGAAATTCCTTTATTATGTTCTGTGCCTGGAAACACAGTCGAATGCCCCCCAAAAGGCTAGTCGGCAGGATCCCAGACGATCTCCGTAACGTTGCTATAAAATACCTCGTGACCGACCGGGGCCATTAAAATGGCGCCTACGCCATCTATACTTCTTATTTTTCTGTTCTGAAATGGTTACGGAAACTGCAGGTTGTGGACTGAGAATAATTAGAATCACGTGAGTACTGAGTACTATTGATGAATATTTAATATTGGCGCTACTGCGTTCACGAATAAATGCAGGAGGTCCGTGAGATGAAGGAAAGGTGATGGAAAAATGTGTAATTACAATAGTGGACGGCTGTTGATACGCTAGTTTATTAAAGGTTACACTGGCTTATATAGTAGAAAATCATGTGAGTATTTCCAGCGACTTTAATCGATAGTTAGCTCGCCCCGCGACAAAGTCTGCGCAAGACCAAGGGCACCGCGCAAAGGCACACTCGCCTTTTGGTTTGACACTTGGCCGCATTCTTTTCACATGATATTGATCTGATACCTGTGCTATATTTCTGCACATTGTCGCTATGACAGGTTTCCTGAAAACATTTTTTTTAAATCAAAAAACAGGAAAGGTGACGGAATGTGTAATCGTAATGCAATCCGATCTGAAACCTTAGCAGGGTCATGGTAGTCTGGTGGTATTTGGTCCACTAGAATTTTAACTGTCAGAACTATGATTATTGTCAAGCATACTCCGAATGAGAAACGAGACAAAACGCTTTAGCAAGAAGAAGATGATGTTACATTAGCTTATGAACGCTCTTCGCTCCGCCTATGAATACTCTTTTTTAGTGGCCAAACGATTACGCGTCTGCTCACAATGCTTTTGTTTTTAATCGCTCCCGATGCTCTACCACAAATATAAAGCGGTTTTATTATACTTGATACAGAAGGGCTATTCCAGCGCGGCTATTCCGCTAATCAATGGCGTTTCAATGGTAGTGGAACGACAAAGTAACCATTTGAATTGAACACAATATTCAGTTGGCGGTGGCGCTGCTAGTTAAGGCAGCTCTCATCAAATAACTACATGAGATTTCGATAGTTCTCTACGTCTCAATCTGAACCGATGAAATAGTCACTATCTTAATTTACTGCCATTGAAACACCATTGATTTTAGAATAGCAGCCCAGATGATTACGATTAATCTTTAATTCATCCAGTAAAAATCCCTTTGTACAGAAACAATGTATGAGATGAATCATCAATTTCTTCATCTAGAATTAAGCCGCCAGCGATAATGACAAACTCGCGCTCGGCTCACGTTGAAACTTCACTTTGATTGCGCGAGAGTCCCGCGCAAGGGCTTGCTTGCCCTATGGCGTTGTCAATGTTGACATTTTAACATAGGACCGCGGTGTTGTCGGTGCGCTGTCACTATCGTACGCGGCCTGCAGTCCACAACTTTTTTTTAGTTAGACAACTTTAGTTAAGCTTGAGTGCTTTTTATGGAATTTTCCTCACACAACTCTTTCTTTCTGTGTGTGTGTAAAGAGTGTGTGTTTGCCGCATAGTTGAATATACCTACAAGATAGGGGAGGGGGATGCCCTGAAACATTGGTTTTGGTCTTTTCAAACAGTGATCGCCACTGGACCACAGCTCGTAGTCCAGGCAGGGAACCTGATGGGTAACCAAAGTGGCAATTTATCACTAGCGTGTCCGTGCTTTGGAGGGCACGTTAAGCTCTCGGTACAGGATGTTCTCGATTGACCACAGTCGTTAAAACCAAGTCGGAGGCCATTGTGTGTTTTTAAAACTCTGACACCAGGATTAGCCTGGTTCGCCACACACTTGACTATACCTGCACGATAAGAAGAAGAAGAAGACTGGGCTACAAACACATTCTATTGGTGTTGCAGCCACGGTCCCTCCCTGGAAACTTTGTAAAACACCATTAAGCCCAAAATTACCATAAATTACAAAACGTGAACCTTCCACCTGCAAACAGACAGCGCTACGTCATCAAAAACAAAACACGCAAGCATGACGTCACTGATAACTCGGCAAAGCTTATAATCTATGAGCTCGTGCTGAAATTGTTATAAACACACGAGCGGTTTTTAAACGCTTTCCTAGTCAAATTATTTTGTAGCATCTTGGAACTTCCTATCTATTAAGGAGAGTGATATTTTTTTATGAGAAAAATAGCGAATTCTGTAGTTTATTATACTTCAAAGTCAAGTCAAAGTAAATAATTTTTATTTAATTTTGGTTAAAATATAACATTAACATATATTTTTTAATTCTGTGTCTATATCGTAAAATCGTAACATCGATCAACAAAAGTTTATAATTTCAATGAGTCAATCCAATTCTTTAAGAAACATAAGTTTCTGGCGTCCACAAACAATTCATAAGTTTGTGGACGCCAGTCCACAATGTCGTGATTTTTTCAATGTATCAAGATTAAAATACAGAATGGTGAAGTCGCCAATTTCTGGTAGAGAATCTCTTTACGAGTTGTAGTACGTCGAAGCCTCGTCCGTTAATCAGCAGGGTGTACCGCTAGCAGGTGAAGAAGACGACTTTGGAGCACTAAGATGTTATAACCGCACATACCCCATTTTCTATGCTGGACTGGGAGCAAAAAAAAAAAAATGTTCCAGCTGCCAACTCTTTCCAGGCATACTGTAGGAGTCAATAATTGTAATATTAGGGTATTGTTGTGGTTTATTGTGGAAGAAAGGCTGACAACCTATCACCACTATACGCATGTTCCAAACCTCAGATTTTATGCTAAATGTGACTTTAAGTGTTGTAGAACCACTTGATGCTCTGTCTACCCCGACAGGGATACAAAGCGTGATTGTATGTATCTATGTGTCTTACCAGCCCATATACGTCCCCACCGAGGGGCATTGGCTTCCCTTCGAAACACGAAGAGGATTTAGGCCATAGTCCACCACGTTGGCCCAATGCGGGTTGGTGGACCGCTCGTCTTTCGAAAATGAATTTTCTTGGACAGGCGGGTTTCATCACGATGTTTTCCTTTACCGTTTAGCAAGTGATTATTAGAAATCCGTACATAAATATGAAAAGACGAATTTAGTGGTACAGGCCCGCACCAGGATTTGAACCCGCGACCTTCGGATTACAAGTGTGGCTCATTGGCAACTGGGCTATCACCGCTATGTAACTATGTCTGTATACCAAATTTAAATGAGTCCATTAAACGCCCGTCTGTATTCCCTTCATAGCGACCGTGCTCGCCTGTCGTTCGGTATTAGTTTGCGGTGTAGTGGGAAACCGGTCGCCGTGCGGTCTAATGGGAAATGACGGTAGAAGGCAAACTATAGCAAGGACTTTAAAGGGATTACTTTAAACTAACTACATGAGCTCATTCCGCCTGCCCCTTTTTTCCATCGGACGTCCAGACGCACTGCGGGGTACCACCCTTATCTTGTCGAGATCCCTCGGATACGTACTGAGCGCTATTCTTCATCTTTTATATTGCGCACTGCCAGGGAGTGGAATTCCCTGCCGGCGTCTGTATTTCCGAGTTCATACAACCCAAATATCTTTAAAGTGCGAGTGAATAGGCTTCTTCTGGGTGAGCTCGCTACATCCTCGACCACATCTTTGCCCTAAGCTAGATTGTGGTCAAGAGGGAACCAATTTTTAATTGAAAAAAAAAACTACCAATAACACTAAAATTTAAAGAAAATATATCACTCCTGACATTTGATTGCTTATAACTTTTATACGGCTGGACTAATTTTGATCAAATATGTCTAAGAACCATCTTAATTATCGCCGTCATCAGCCCATATAGGTCCCCACCGAGGGGCATGGGCCTCCCTTTGGAACACGAAGAGGTTTTAGGCTATAGTCCACCACGCTGGCCCAAATGCGGATTGGTGGACCGCTCGTCTTACGAAAATGAATTTTCTTGGACAGGCGGTTTTCATCAAGATGTTTCCTTTACCGTTAAGCAAGTGATAATTAGAAAACCGTACATAAATCCGAAAAGACGAATTTAGTAGTACAGACCCGCACCAGGATTTGAACCCGCGACCTTCCGATCACAAGTCTGGCTCATTACCAACTGGGCTATCACTGCTTATCTGAGATTAAGCAGTGATCTCAATTATAACAGCTTTTAAATAACAAATACAGCATCGAAATCGGTCCATTCATGTACTACGATGCCACAGAGAGACATACCTAAAGACCTACAGATACACACTTCAAACTTATAACACTCCGTATTGTCGGGACCGAAATGAGACTAATGAAGTACGCTAGCTATATTCAAAATCCTGAACCCCTAGCTATATTCAAAATCCTGAACCAGTATCTCTCAAAGAACACATTTATGAAAAAATAATATATATATATATATATTTTTTTTCGATGGGAATAGTTTATTTTTTGCCTAAACGTAGACAATACTCCTACACCAGGCAAACGAGGGGTGCGGGTAGCGCTTGGGGGGTGCGCCCGAGTGGTGTCTACGTTAAGGAAAAAAAAATTCCCCCCCCAATAAAGCTAGGAGGTTCTTTTTCATCTTGTATACTAGTTGAATATATGTGTCTTAATTACGTCATACATTCCAAGGGTTTTGTAAATAGTGTCTTTTTACTATAAATGAATTGAAATGTTGGGGCCTCTAATTACAAAGTTATCATATTTCAATAACAATATGCCTTATAGGGTAGACAATATTGGTTTACAATAACAATAACATCTTCTCATATAGAGAGTAAATACCTCAGGTATCATATGACTTACTATGTACCTATATTCTATACTTATAAATACCCTACAACTCCTCTTTTTGTCGAGGATTAAAAAGGGTCTGAATAATCCAAGTAAATTCAAAAAAAATTCCCATAGGTAAAAATATTGAAACAAAATTGGATTGTCTATGGACTGACCTTTAAATAACCTGGTACTTTGGAAAAGTTGGCAACTGATGTTTTTTTTTCTTTCACACTCAGTCCAGCTTGGGAGAAACTAAATGAGTCTGGAATGTATTTTGTATTCGATCTTCAATAGACTGAGATCCCAGGGTCGCCAAATCTTACTTATTTTCTAAAACAAGTGAGTAATTTTTGGAAATACCTTCAGAACCTGGTAGCTGAAAATTGGCCGTTGGCTAGTACATATATGTTACTAGTACATATAAGTACTACTCTTTCCCATACTTTTGGTTAATGAGAAAATAAGTAAAGTCTGGCGGCCTTGGGAGCGGTCTATAATGACATTCAAAGTTTTGCGCATCGCTGTTTAATACCCAATAGATTGGGTGACTTTAGTTAGCAAAAATTAAGGATGTTAATCATCCCAAGAAACTAAACAGCTTTCTCCAAGAAAACTACGTCGAAATAAGAAAAATAAATCACTTTGCGTTGATTTGCCTTTGCGTGGGCATCTGAAAATAATTTTGATCCTTACTAATGTTATAAATGCGAAAGTAACTCTGTCTGTCTGTCTGTGCGTCTTTCACGCCTAAACTACTGAACCGTTTTTGATGAAATTTGGTACAGAGATGGATTAGAGCCTGGGAAAGGGCATAGGTTACAGTTTATCCCACAGTTGGGCACGATATAACCTGTAGTATACGCGGGCGGAGCCGCAGGTGGAAAGCTAGTAGTTTCATATAGGTTACTTGGAGAAAGCGGTTCAGTTTTATAGGGAGAATCACTCCCTAATGTTTTGATAAAGTCACCTCATACTTATACACAGTTGAGAACACATAAAATAATTTATATTCAAAAGGAAATGTACAAAAACGAATCCGCGACAGGCTTCGTCAAAAACTAAAACAAATGTAATCAACAACATGCTTCGTTAGTCCTGATCAATATCCTAAAAAGATACAAAACTAAACCCCCATTGTTAGCCCTGCTTAAAGGTTCCCATGATACTGGCCAACGCAGTAACGTAAGGCCAGCGAAATCCTTTGTATAAGATATATCCTATAGCGTGGGTCGCTAGTTTTTTGCTGCAAACGCCTACCGATCTCGGCGACAATCCGCATAGCCTCCGCGCCCCAAGTCTCCGTGGTCGCCACTGCCACTGGCACAAATAAATAAGAGGCCTTTATTTACACTACATATTTGTCGTACTTCAAAACACATTAATTTTACATCAGAATAGTTAAAAGGCACCGTTTCTACCAGCTTTCTACGTTTAGATGCCCTTATGGTAGACCTATAGTCTCACTTACTAGGACATCATTCAATTCAGTTGTCTAAACAAGCTTTAACATCAGTCTTAGTCATCTACAAACCTCCCAAAAAAAACTGCAAAAATCTTTCTTTTTCCATTGTTACATAGCATAAAAAACTAGCCGTGTACGGGTAACAAAGGCAATTAACAGACATCCGGAGGCATGATCCGGCCGTAACGAGGGCGAAACAGATTATACCGGATCCGGACCGTGAACCCCGGACGCCTGATTGATTCATACAGCTGAGTCCGGACTGAGATAACGATAGGACTTGTTACATAGGAATATAAATACAAAAATCATAAATATTTTAAGCTATTTTCTTCTGTACAAAATAAATGTGAATATTGGGGACATTTCACACTACGCTATCTAACTCCAAATTAAGGCCCGTATTACACACAAGGAGACTCAAACCTTGATCTATAAGTATACTTGATTGTCTCTTTCTTTCACTATCAAAATGACAAATACGACTGCTACTACTCGAGTATATACACTACTCAACAAAGTCTAAGCAACACGCAAGATTTTTCATACAACAGAGGCCTCTTTGAGAAGCTGTGAAAAGTATTTAAGACACGTATTTTTAATAAAATCTTTACTGTGACCAAGTTCTATACCTGAATTTTCAATCCCTATAAATGAACTTTATTTAGCTTGAAATTTGTGGAAAAGAGGGAAAAATGAAAATGAAAACGCAGTTTTTCTTTGCTTTTAGTATGGAAATGGTGAAATTAAATTTTCATTTTCGTCTCTTTTTCACAAACTTCAAGCTAGATAAAGTTCATTTATAGGAATTTTAAAATTCGGGTATAGAACTTGCTCACACTAAAGATTTTATTAAAAATACGTGTCTTAAATACTTTTCACAGCTTCTCAAAGAGGCCTCTGTTGTATGAAAAATCGTGCGTGTTGCTTAGACTTTGTTGATGTGTGTAGATTAGAATCTGAGTCGCGTTCTGTTGTACGGACCTTAGTTAAGCTTTTACTATTGGTGCAAGATAATTAATATGTCGGTGATAGCCCAGTTGGTAATGAGCCAGAATTGTAATCGGAAGGTTGCGCGTTCAAATCCTGGTGCGGGCCTGTACCACTAAATTCGTCTTTTCGGATTGATGTACAGATTTATAATTATCACTTGCTCAACGGTGAAGGAAAACATCGTGATGAAACCCGCCTGTCCAAGAAAATAATTTTTTGTAAGACGAGCGGTCAACCAACCCGCATTGGGCCAGCGTGGTAGACTATGGCCTAAATCCCCTTCGTGTTTCAAAGGGAGGCCCGTGCCCCTCATTGGGGACGTATATGAGCTGGTAAAAAAAGTCAAACCTAGGAGCGCCGGAGCTTCGAGGTTTGACTGTCAATCCTCAGGCTAACCTAACCTAACCTAGTATAAACCAGTCATTCCGGAAAGATACTGCATATCGACCTTTGACTATAAAAAATATAATTAAGTACTTCTTTTGTTTTTGTAAATACGTACCTACATTCAAATGTTATACTCAAACACTTGACTCCTCATAATTGTATATTTAAAACACAAAAAAGGTTTGAACCTACCTATAACTTGTCTGTTATAGAGTTATAAGTTTCCTTGCCGGGAATCAAACTTGCAACCTTCAAATACAAGGTAATTACCATTTGACTCAAGATATTTTTACAAATGAAATAACTTCCATTGTTGACAATGAAGAAGGTTCTTTTGCTATCTCTTCAGTCGGTTTGATAGATTCAAACTGAAACTTACAGCTTACATGGGGAGTGTGGGGTTCTTAACATCTTAGTACTCCAATATGGTCATCCTCACCTGCGGTACCCTACTGATCAACGGACTAGGCTCTGATGTACAACCTATTTTTACCATTGTCTATCGCCTCCTTAATTAGTAGCAGATTTTTTTTTATTATTATTATAAGATGGGTTAACTCTTGACCTCAATCTTGACCATAAGGTCAAAGATGAGGTCGACGATGGAGTGAGTTAACCCAGAAAATGCCTATAAAGGCACTGGCACTCCCACGCACCGACGGAACACAGCAAGCTGTTTGGCGTCGGACTTCGGTAGGAGGGTGGTCGCGCACCAGACGGCCCTTTACAGTGCCTACCACACCGCATGAGACCATAGGACGACACCTCAGATTCAGAAAAAAATGAAGTGTCGTTACCTGGGATGGATTACTAGGAGGCAGGTCTCATTTGTGTTTCCTTAGTCGCCTCTTACGACACCCACGGAAAGAGATGGGGTGGTGTTATTCTCCACCGATCACCACACGGTTAAAAAATAATTTTATTTTTTTTATTCAATACAATTCAATATATTGAATAATATATTGTATATTCAATATACAAATTCAAGAAACATAAGAATAATAGTCGCAGGTTATCTATCGGTCTTTCGTCCACAGTACAGGAAAATCTTAAAGTTCCAATTATTGGCTTCTACAATAAGCCTGGGAAGAGTCGTCAGCTGGTACATTTAAAGTTTTTCTTTCACAATTTATTGAGCCAAAATAACAAGAGTCTAACTTAAAACATGATGATACATTTTTGCCGCGTAGCAACACTTTATGATGTTAAGACAACTTTGCCCACTTCAACTTTGCCCACTTCAACTTTTGGCCCTTGAACTTTTTATTTGAAGCGTCGCTAGAAACTTTGTACACATCAAGTTACGAGGACGCGTTAATTAGGGGAACTCTGCTTTCAAACCCAGGGGACGCAGGGATGTAATTAGGTAGTTATTTTGGACCTTAATTATAAATACGATTAATTAATACAAACACCACGTCAATTTAGTAGTTTTAATCTCTTTAGGATACGCACAGTGTGACATTTGAGACATTCATAGTTTATAATATTATATTAAATGTAAGTTATAATTAATTAACACATATTTTAGAATTAAGACGTGAAAGTTAATTTATTGAACTTTAGTTGATTTTGCATTCTAAATTTGTTGAGAAACTAAACTTTAATGTGTTAATGACCTTTTATCACGACAGTAAACTTTGTGAGTTTTTTTTTGTTACGTTTATTTTGGTCTGTGTATCTATGTGTTGTGTATGTTTTGATGCAATGTATAAGTTCCTTGTCTGTCTGTCTGATATTGAAAAATAATACAATACAATATAATACAATTTACTTTATTTGCACACAAGGACATACAGCACAATCAACAGAACATAAAACATAGTGTACAACAAGGCGGCCTTATTGCTAGGTAGCAATTTCTTTCAGGCAACCTTAGGGTAGGGCAGAAGTAAAAGAAGTAGTAGGTGGTGCATAAATATATACAATTAATACAAATATATATACAGGGCTTTAGGTAAATCTCTTTCAACCTCTCGACTAATGCCGTAGTCGTTCTATGTCCCACGTTCTTGATAAATTTTTTTAAACTCTCGATACGTTTAAAAACGCTGGCCGGTTCGGTCGAGTGGTAGTGGCGCTTGGGTTCGATTTCCAGTAGGGGCAAATATTTGTGTAAAAAGCAGATGTTTGTTCTTGGGTCGTCGGTGTTTGTGTTTGTCTTTATGTGTGTTCCGAGGGACCCACGACACAAGGGAAAACCTTAGTGTGGGCCTTTGAGTGTGTAGCGTTAAAAAAAACGTAACCCCAGGCCCCACATAAAGAAAACCCAGCTTCCTGCAAGAGGACCTTACTATGATGTTCTATAAAAGAGGCTATAAAAAAATTCACCATCTCATTCAATACCGAAAGGGGGTCCATCTCCCTAAATACTATCCTGAATACGTCAGTGGGTAGGATTCACATCTGAAAATAATTAATTAACATCGCGTAAGTACTTCCGCTGGTATTTTAATTAAGTTTAATTAATGATATGCTTCTCAGGTTCATGCCATAACATTATTCGAAGTGAGCATAACATGTGCATTTACATGAAAACTAACTCTATACATTTTAGCGCGCGACGTAGGTAATCCTATGAAAATAACACCACCCCTTCCCTATCCGTGGGCATCGTAAGAGGGGACAAAAGAAAAAAAAGGAGACCTGCCTCCTATTAATCTATTTTACGACACCTGAATTCGTTTTGAATCTGATAGTGGACGTCAAACATCTTGCTGTATTGTGCGTGGGAGTACCGGTGCCTTAATAGGCATTTATGGGTCAATAGACTCGTTCCATCATCGCGCTCATCCTATGACCAGCAGGCCGAGTACAATAGTGACAGCGCCACGACAACACCGCGGTCCTACATCAAAATGTCAACATTGACAACGCCACAGGGCGAGCAAGCCTTTGCGCGAGACCCTCGCGCAACCTAAGTGAAGTTTCTGCGTGAGCCGAGCGCGAGTTTGTCGTTATCGTGCTAGAGCTGCTGGTCAATTTCAATTTAAAATCAAATCAATTAAATAAATCGATTTAAATAAAATATATCTAAAAATAATCTCGAGTACGAAAGCTTTAAAACCGAATAAAAATCCGCAATATAATCAGTCCATTCATTTAGGTGCTACGTTGCCACAGACAGACATGTAGATACACAATACACACGTCTAACTTACAACACTCCCCTAATTTATCGCAGGTTAACAAAACAAGATGCTCTTACTAAAATTCCAATTCAATTAAAGCTACAATCTCTACTAATATTATAAATGCGAAAGTAACTCTGTCTGCCTGTCCGTCTTTCACGCCTAAACTACTGAACCGATTTTGATGAAATTTGGTTCAGAGATAGATTAGAGCCGAGGAAAGGACATAGGTTACATTTTATCCCACAGTTGGGCACGATATAACCCACGCGAGCAGAGTCGCGGGCGGAAAGCTAGTAGTAATATATTTAAAAAACAATTAAAGGTTTTTCTGTTGAATAAATGCTTATACGATGTAAACGAATTGTAATTACACAATAAAAATTATAATTATAATTAATAATAAAAATAAAACAATATAAATAGATCTATATTTATTTTATTATAAATATGTCAATAGACTGAGATATTGTGAATTTTATATTATGATTATGACAAATGCAAATGTTATTTTTATATTTGACTAATGAAAATAATAAGTACGTACCTAAGTTTTAATGCTAATTTTAAAAAATGAATGTTAAATTAATTTTAAATTTTTTTTTTTTAAATATAAGATGGGTTAGCTCTTGACCTCAATCTTGACAATAAAGGTCAAAGATTAGGTCGACGTTCAGCGAGTTAACCTAGAAAATGCCTATACAGGCACTGGTACTCCTACGCACCGACGGAACACAACAAGTTGTTTGGCGTCGGACTTCGGTAGGAGGGTGGTCGCAAACCAGGCGGCCCTTTACAGAGCCTACCAAACCGCATGAGACCATAGGACGACACCTCAGATTCAGAAAAATATAAAGTGTCGTTGCCTGGGATGGATTACTAGGAGGCAGGTCTCATTTGTGTTTCCTTAGTCGCCTCTTACGACACCCACGGAAAGAGATGGGGTGGTGTTATTCTCAACCGATCACCACACGGCAAAATTCAAACACAAATGTTATTTTATTACTGAATAAATAACTGAACTAAACAGAAAATACAGAAGTTTTACTGTTTGTATTATATGAAAGACTAGGTAATTAGTTATGTACATTCCAAGTCAAGGTTGTCTCGACTTGAGAAATACACGTTCGTCGTTATTACGGTCTAGCGCACTTGATACAAAATTTAATTGCTTCAGAAGCTTCAGTTTGTCCATGTCCTTGTTTTGATCTCAAATTTGTTAATAAATTATGTCTCAAATTATATGAGGAGACTTTAAATTAGCTTGCAAAACTTTAGGGGGCGATCTTCCCCATGATACTGAACAACTTTTCCTAAGGAACCTACCATATTATATATATATATATATATATATATATATTTAATTTGACTTCACTAACATAGTCAAATCAGCCGATTGTAAAACGTGCATTGAGAGGCGAAAATTGTTTTTTCGTATTTCGATATATGTTTTTTAGGAAAGTTGTTCAGTTTGTTGGGCTGATTCACATCCTTTTTTGCTAAGGGTCTCTTAGACCTTAAATTACCACATACTAGCATTTTGCTCGAGACATCGTTCCCGTGGGGATTCGGGAAAATTATGTAGCCTATATTACTCACGGATAATGTAGCATTTTATTAGTGAAAGAATTCTTGAAATCGGTCCAGTAGTTTTTAAGTTTATTCGTTACATAAAAAAATACAAATCTTTCCTCTTTATAATATAAGTGTAGATAAAACTAGGTATAATCTCATAAAACATATGGACTCTCAGAAGCTGCTATGGAAAAAAATAATTTTACTTTTCTTCAAAGATTTTTTTATGTTTAACCTTTTCTGAAAAATATAAATTATTCAGGAGAAAAGAAAACTGAACACAATCCTGTAAGTCTTGTGAATGAATCATCATTCTAAGAATGATATTACACTAAAAATAAACAAACATTTTCATTTCACAAAATTGTCTGTCCTTATTTCACGCAATGAAATCACACATCGCTGGAGAGAGACAAAAGAACTCAAAGATCTAAGGAACTGTTCGTAAATATTTGACTCGTTCCTTTCGTTTATTGTTCCTATGAATTTTTGAAGAGTAAATGGTGGTGTAAATTAGGGTTTCTTCTTACAAAAGAAAATATGATATTGTTGGGAGTTTTGAAGGAAGTCACAAATTAATTTAAAAGACTGTAGCGACTGTTTTGTTTTCGTGGAATACTGGCGTGAAAAAAAAAATAAGTTGTATATGTCGCCGGAAATTAATAAGAATCGCAAGTTGATCAATTTTCGAGGTAGTTTATCAACTTTCGGCAAATTATACACGGCAGTTGAAATGTATTATTTAATGCAATAAATTTTAGCTAATTGATCAACTTACGCTGCCTGGCTGTAAGTTTATCAGCTAACGATTTTTCCACACGTCAAATCATACACGAATGGACCAATCGCTGCTCAGTGTACATTTTTACGTTAAACTGACATCCGTAATATAATAAACTGTTCTCTGATTGGTCGATGCGACAACCTAAGAGGCAACCACAGTCGAGTAGTTTCTGGCACTTCGCCGGCCGCTGCCGCGGCACGCTCGCTACGCTCGCTCGGCTCGTGCGTTGAGGGTCGCCGTTCTAACTTAACCTAACCCAACCAACCCTAAACGGGTTCCCTAAACCCTAAACGGGTTGGTTGGGTTCGGCTACTAATAAACCTACTTGTCGCAGTTCTAAGTGAGACATTCAACCACTCAGCGAACACCTCGAGTTTTCAACCAATTGGAGTACACATCGCATTCTTCGGATCATTTTACCGCGAGATGCCGTAAATTGATCAATTACCGGAAATGTATACGTTAAATAATACATTTCAACTGCCGTCTATGATTTTCCGACAGTTGATAAACTACCTCGAAAGTTGATCAATTTACGATTCTTATTATTTTCCGGTGACATATATATTTAATCGTTTTCTTGTTAAACTGGGAGGGAGAGACAAACATGGAATGTTAGCTTTGTGTTAGCTTTGTTTTCTTCGCAGGTATACTGTAGAAGGCTAGATTGTGATGGTTCTACTTTATCGTAGGCAAAAGACTGACAATTTAATCTTATTTATTGATAATACGTACGTAAAGCTGAGACAACGCCTATTTGAGTGTTGACTTTCCTAATTTTTCTGTCCCATGCAATAGTTTCGCATAATATCTTCTGTATATTCATAATTAACTTCGATAATATCTTAAAGGACTGTCACTTAGTTGCAGAAATGTCCAATAAAGTTAATCTTACTTTAACTTCAACATAAGGTCACTTTTATACAAGGACAATAGGGACGTTACTACATTTTAGAACCTTTAACTTTAATGAAAGTTTCTGAAACTGGATGTCATTGGAATTAAGACCTTTTAATTCATTTTTAATCCAATTATTTTGGCCAGGATTGAAAAGTTTTGGTTTAAATCTTTATAATATAGAAAACAATTCGTGTCGCGGTGTTTGTTGCCAAACTCCTCCGAAACGGCTGGACCAATTTTTATAAAATTTTGTGTGCATATCGGGTAGGTCTGAGAATTGGCCAACATCTATATTCATATTAAAAAAAAAAATCCACCGGGATAAATCCTACGGGAACGAAGTCGCGGTCGAACAGCTAGTAATATTATAATAATAGCCCTAAACATTTTCGTTTACCGTTGGCATTAAATTTTTTCATCAAGAATTGGTTTCTGCTACATTTTCGATCGTTTAAATCTTGTGAAAATTACGAAGAGAATCATTGATATCTAAAAATAATAATGATTTATTTACTTATTTACCGTTTTTTAGACACGTGTCAGATAAAATTAAAAATTACAGAAATATGACACTAACTTATTAGTTAGCTTATCTTTAAAAATAAATTTCTTCCAGCAAAATATATAGGTTAAAGCAAGTACAGTCACTATCATATCCTGTTGTTGAAACGTGAATAACATTGAGCCACATGGCTACCACCGAGTTTCCAGACGCCTGTCAATTATACTAGACATCAAATATTGACAGGTGTCAGTATCAGATTTCGTAGGTGTACTCTCATTAGTTTATCATATACTTTAAGGATGTTTGAAGACGAGTTCAAAAGGGTTACATTCTGGACTGGCTTTCTACCTACGGTTTCGCTTGCTTGGAGTTCGGTTATATCTTTGCACCTTTCTAATAGGCGTAGAATCAGTAGAGTCAAAAGAACGAATGTGTAGGTATGCCTGTATTTAAGTCCTTTAATGTACTTCACTACTTTGACTTATGAAACAGTCACTGGTATTTAAATATAGTTTTAATGACTCTTCTAATGAATCTGACATAGTCGGGTGGAAAATTTCCAAAAAAGTGGAAATTAGATCCAAAAACGTCGCTTTTGCTCGGTAGATCAGCAGGCCGAGTACGATAGTGACAGCGCCGCGACAACACCGCGGTTCTATGTCAAAATGTCAACATTGACAACGCCATAGGGTGAGCAAGCCTTTGCGCGGGACCCTCGCGCAATCAAAGTGAATGTTTCAGCGTGAGCCGAGCGCGAGTTTGTCGTTATCGTGCTAGAGCTGCAGGCCGTCTATTCCACTTAACAACGGTGTTTCAATGGCGGTTAAATGACAATGGTTACCATTTTAACCGTTCACTATTTAAACCGCATACACTTGATGACAACCGTAATCAACAGCGCCTCCGGCAACCGAACTTTATGTTGCAAACTACCTAGCAACTTAACATTCAGCAGGCCGAGTATGATAGTGACAGCGCCGCGATAACACCGCAGTCCTATGTCAAAATGTCAACATTGACAACGCCATAGGGTGAGCAAGCCTTTGCGCGGGACCCTCGCGCAATCAAAGTGAAGTTTCAGCGTGAGCCGAGCGTGAGTTTGTCGTTATCGTGCTAGTGCTGCAGTCAGTGGTGGCGCGCCGCCAGTCAAGGTAGCCGTCGTCAAAGGGATCGATAGTTCTAAATGAGGTTTCGATAGTCCTAAATTTTACCTTAACCCTCCGCATACCAGGTGGGGTGTAATAAACCCCAGGCGGTGCAAAATCGATATATTTTCAAAAATTTTCGTGCGCGGAATCTGAAGGTCTCAGTAGCTGGAGTTGCGACGTTCTTACACTGGCACCATTAGTTTAGTGGTGCGTGCGTTTTTTAGGGCTCTAGATGCGTTTTTGTTTAGAGTTGTTGTTATTTGAGCATATACAAAATGCAATTATGGCGAACTAAAAAACTCTTACCTCGAGATTGAAGTAAAAATTTAAAGATGTATCATCGTTATTCAATTTTTTTTAAATTTAGTCAGTTTAATTACAAACATTGGTAATTATCAATTCTTAGGGTAATTTCAAGTCCAAATTAGTAGTCAGAAGATGGCGTTTTTGCTACCCTTTGTCAACAAACCATTTAATCTATTTAATTTTTTTTTATATAGTGCTACTCAGGTTATGTTCAATTTTAAAAATATGCAATAATAATTCAGTACCCCTATTCCTATCTGATTACAGCGACCATTTTGTTAGGGTATATCACACCCCACCTTGTATGGCATGTTACAAATTTTCACCTGGTATGCCGAGGGTTAATGGATGAAGTGGTCACAATTATTGAATTTAATTAAATTATCATTCCACCGCCATTAAGAGGCCATTGGTTTATGAAATAGCCATCCAGATAAGGTTTGTAATAACAATTTCAACAGAACCACAATCTTGTACAACTTAACAACATAATAAGAGACATAAAATCGACATTACCCATTTTACAGATCCATAAATCTGCAACGAATACCCAAACAAAAGAACATTTCACAGCAGAAGTAATAAACTGCTTCATAGTAAGGGTAGGTAAAACATTACATAGAAAGTAAAGTATTTAAACTGATAAATTCCTTATCGCGTTGATAATGTAGGTATAGTCAAAGTGTGTGGCTAACTTGACTGACCTTGGTATCCGAGTTTTCAAACCGCCCAATGGCCTCTGACTTGGTTTAACGACTGTAGTCAATCGATAACAGCCAGAACCGAAAGTTGCCACTTTTAGTCACCCATCAGATTCCCTGCCCCTATGTACGTTGCATAACCTCACCGATTGGTTTAGATCAGCAAGCTCCACTGGTCTACAAGCGTTGTACGATCACCTTGTTTGCCTTGTTGTATGAGAAGTCGATTTTTTTTTAATTTTTTTTATATAGTTCCTAAGGGAAAGTTGTTCAGTTCCATGGGCAAAAATCACCCTTTAAAGTATCGCGAACATCAAAAGTCATCCCATAGTTTCAGGAGGAAAATGAAAGCTTGTTTTAATAAAACAAGTACCCTTTTTTTTGAAATATGTAGTAAAAGACATCTCAAATATTCTAAAGAAACGAAGATAAAACTAAATACGTCTCCTGAACATTATTTTTTTCCATGTAATATAATGAAAAAAATATTCTACCAAGATATTAAGAACAAATGGAAACTTCTCCGAAATGTGCGAATATTTTTATCCACATGGATTTTCGTCTGTACTGTCGTTTCTGTGTTGAATGATACGGATTCGACTCTGAATGTGACTGTACAACCGAAATGAGTTGAGGCAGGAGTAAACAATTATTGGATATGGTATTTTAATTTTATTTTTTAGAATTTCCTTCTTTTTTATGATATTTCTTGAATTGTGGATTACAAGTGAAACAAAATTCTTTTGATATTGAGCTCGCTATCTACTTTTATAGTCATAATGAGTTTTGCTTTTTGCAGAGCATTTTAGAGATACATATCAATAATAATTCAAATAGCATATGCATTTCTTTTTTCGTGTCGTTTTGACAAAGCTTTACTTATCCAAAAACGTCCAGTTTTCTGAAAAGCAAAAACACCGAGCACGTATCCAATAGAGGTGTAATGGAATCTAGGGCGATCAGTAAAGTTTCTGACATAAAGCACCTTAGTGATTTTGCACAGACATTTATAATGCGCTGTACGATCACGCCACTAGTTCCATCCTTCTCTCTCTCTTTCACAAGCAAAATAATTCTTCCCTACCTGAGCTAGTGGTAAGAATTTTTTTCTAATTTCCATTTAATTCACTCTACTAGCTACGTGCTCGGTGGCAAAAAATAAGCTGCAGCGTTCTTTTAAAGATAGCCTTTGCCATTGAAGATGAATTTACACTTTTTAAAATGGATACATAAAGGGGTCATGCAATTCATGATATAGTCTCACTTTTAGTTCATTTGACACAGCTTTGTCTTCAAGTTAACCTCTTCAAACCATTGTGCGCTTCTTGAACTTCTTGAATTTGTATCGCACGCAAGCTTTAAAAATTCTCAAATTCCGTAAACAAATTTAAACATTTGCTTTAAAATCACGTGCTCAAATTTGTTTCACAAAGTGAGACGCAGTTACAAAAACTGATGTAAGGAAAATCGTAAGACAAAGTTCGATGTTTCAGCTACATATCTTTAATCAACATCCAAAATTTAATTAATAGGTAAAGAATCAAAGAATTTTTAAAGTTTTATGAGGACTAAGACGCATCGTACGTATTTATGTAAAACACACAACCGTGTCCACGACACAGCCATGTCAGCCATACACCGGTTTTTTTTTTTGCCGCATCCACCAAGATTCGTACATCCTAGCTTCCCAGTAAACAATATCAGTTCGAGCTGACGGCCAAGATCCAACCATCGGAATGCCAGTCAACTTTGTATAGTTCCTTTATGTGCTGCCTTATTGGGGAAATAGTTTTGAAGTATTTCGCAACTTTATTTTTAGTAGAATAGTTTCGTATTTTGGCATTGATCAAACAGTGGTTTTGTGGTTTTCGTTTTTTGGTTGTTGGATTGAAGTTGAGGGCCTTTTGAATAAGAGACGATGAGTCAGGATCAGTTTGAGCGTTAAGGTGAGTTTTTATCAGGATATCAGTCTCCCCTTTATACTCTTTCTCCTTCCTCCTTATAATAATCTAGTATGTGGCGAAGTTGGCTAAACCTAGTGTCAGGTGTTTTTAGAGGGAATAATGGCACAAATTTCATTTTTTATAGGTATGTAAGAGGAGTTTATTCTTAATAGGACCTTTGTTCCTTTGGGGAAAGTTGTTCAGTTAAATAAAGTTGAATGAAATTTTCTCTAATTGAAAGGAAACACATTTTAAAGTATTCATATCAGTCTATTACAGTCCACTGCTGGACATAGGCCTCCCCCGAGGTGCGCCACTTTGCACGATCCCTCGCTTTTTGCATCCAGCCACTACATGCTCATGTAAAAACTACTGACAATGAGAAAAATTTTGATGCAGCTTTACAGCTTTGTTCTATCATTTATGCTTGTATTTATCTAATAATACGATTTTGTGCGATTTCCACAGGAATGTAGTTGTAGGTGGAACACCATGACAAGTCAAATAATGCCTCCTATTAATCCACCCCAGGCAACTACACCTCAATTTGTTCTCAATCTGAGGTGACGTTTTATGGTCTTATGCGGTGTGGTAGGCTCTGTTAAGGGCAATCTGGTTCGCGACCACCCTTCTACCGAAGTCTGACGCCAAACAGCGTGCTGTGTTCCGTCAGTGCGTAGGAGTACCAGTGCCTTATAAGATTTTTTTGGGTTAACTCGCTCCATCGTCGACCTCATCTATGACTTTGGTCAAGATTGAGGTAAAGAGTTAACCCATCTTATAATAATAATAATTTAAAAAGCTATGCAGGGTTCTTTTAACTGACAAATAACAATTTACAAGAATATGACAATTTGGCATGAATTGATAATAACTGCTTAAAATTAACTGACTCTGTAGTGGCTACGTAATGTAATATCTGTCGTTGACACCTGTAACTATCCTCAGTTTAGTAATAACAATGTCGAATTTTCCCGACAAATAGAAATAAATGTCCCCATTTCAATTCGCTGACCGTTCACGATAATCAAATTTGGTTCAACGCAAATTGCAAATGACGCTCTGTGCGTTACTGAAACAATATTTTGTGAATACACTTCAATTGTGGCGGTGCACGGTGATAGCCCAGTTAGTAATAAGCCAGACTTGTAATCCGAAGGACCCGGGTTCAAATCCTGGTGCCGGCCTCTACCACCAAATTCGTCGTTCGGATGTATGTACGGATTTCTAGTTATCACTTGCTCAAGGGTGAAGGAAAACATCGTGATGAAACCCGCCCGTCCAAGAAAATTCATTTTCGAAAGACGAGCGGAATTCATTCACCAATCCGCATTGGGCCAGCGTGATGGACTACGGCCTAAATCCCTTTCGTGTTTCGAAGGGAGGCCCGTACCCCTCGGTGGGGACGTATATGGGCTGGTAAAAAAAAAAACACTTTAATTATCTAGTCGTAAATTTTGCCACGTTTTACGTGGGTTTTAATTTTTAAGGTTTAATTTTTAAATTAAATAAAGGCTTACTTAAATGCCTTTTTTCTCTTAGGATATAAAAATACAAAAGTAAACTGGATTCCTGCGGTTCGATTTCAGGATTTTACCACATCAATTCAACTGAAATCTTCACTTAATTTTCGTAACAAATTCTGAAAAAAAATAGTGTTTTTTGATGCAAACTTAACATTCAGTTGAAGGAGGTTCTGCTGGTTAAGGTAGCTGTCATTAAATGTATAAAAAAATACATTTTATGTATGGTAGAATCATTGTTATTGTCATTTTTCTGCTATTAAAATGCGATTGATTTAGTAAAGTAGTCGCCGAGATTTCTACTGTTTCAATGTATTTAAAATAATAATATTAATGATAATAATACGTTTATTTCGTCAGAACAGCACACACATACATATTTAAAAAAAGTTCTAATTTATATTCTTATCCTATTATACAAGTTTAAGCTTGCATATGTCTGCCGCAGTGAGGAAAAAAGGCCTGGGCTCAGCAACTAATGCCAGACTGATTATCAGTTAATAAAAACAATTTAATAAAAAACAAAGTTACAAAATTTAACTACTACATTGTCTTTTCTACTTCTCTACATAATATACATTATTTTGGTAGCGAATTCATTAAATGTCCCTTTTGCAAGGGTTCGTGCCAATAAAAGATTCCCCTGGTGCCGAATTCACCTTTTTATTAAATGTACCAACAAACATAATATGAAATGGAAGCTATCCAATTATGACATAGTGAGGTTACTATTTCTTATATTATTTAAGTAGGAAGCTGTAATTAAATGTTAGAGGTTAAGATAGTTCTAAATTTCGCCACCTGAATGGATGAAGTGATCACCATTATCATTTTACTGACATTGAGATGCCATTGGTTAGTATAATAGCGGGTCTGAGAAGACCAGCAGCCCTGGCATACGCAATAAAACTTTACTCTTATGAGTGTTTATTGCCAATGAAAACAGAACCGGCACCTCCATCGAGTCTAAAGCTCAAACTGCGGCCAAAAAGCTGGGCATCCTTAACAAAGTTAAGCGATACTTCACGCCAGATCAACTTCTTACCCTTTATAAGGCGCAGGTCCGATCGTGCATGGAGTATTGTAGCCACCTTTGGGATGGTTCGGCCAAATACCAACTAGCTGCACTAGACTCGGAGGATCGCAGAGCCAGGAGGCTCATTGGTGATAAAAAGCTGGTTAAGGATAAGCTCCAAAGCCTAGCTCATAGACGCAAAGCAGCTTGCCTATGTGTTTTTTATAAGATGTACTTCGGGGAGTGTGCTCAGGAGCTGCACTCACTCATTCCGCCTGCCCCTTTCTTCCATCGGACGTCCAGACGCACTGCGGGGTATCACCCTTATCTTGTCGAGATCCCTCGGATACGTACTAAGTGCTTTTCTTCATCTTTTGTATTGCGCACTGCCAAGGAGTGGAATTCTCTGCCGGCGTCTATATTTCCGAGCTCATACAACCCGAATATCTTTAAAGTACGAGTGAATAGGCTTCTTCTGGATGAGCTCGCTACATCCTCGACCGCATCTTTGCCCTGAGCTAGATTGTGGTCAAGAGCGAACCCATTCTTAATTAAAAAAAAAAACCTTAAATTTAACGGCAGAAGTTTGCATTTCTTTTGCATTCAAATGAGGTTGACACATGCTCTTGATTGCCGATGTATGTCCAAATCAAAGCGAAAGAGAAATGAAAACTTCTTTAAATACCAATAGGGTAATGTTTCCTTTTGTTGATTCCGGAAGTCAATACTCTCATGAGAGATAATTCTCATTGCGTATGCTAGGGTAGCTGAAGTACGTGTAAATGACAGAGTGATCCACTTAGCTGAAAAACACCGCCGTGTGGTGATCTGTTGAGAATAACCCCACCCCATCTCTTTCCGTGGGTGTCGTAAGAGGCGACTAAGAAAACACAAATGAGACCTGCCTCCTAGTAATTCATCCCAGGCAAAGACACTTCATTTTTTCTGAATCTGAGGTGTCGTCCTGTGGTCTCATGCGGTGTGGTAGGCTCTGTAAAGGGCCGTCTGGTTCGCGACCACCAAACAGCTTGCTGTGTTCCGTCGGTGCGTGGAAGTACCAGTGCCTTTATAGGCATTTTCTGGGTTAACTCGCTCCATCCTCGACCTCATCTTTGATCTTTATGGTCAAGATTGAGGTCAAGAGTTAACCCATCTTATTAAAAAAAACACATCATTTAAAAAAAACTCTCCGAATATGTATGTACTTATTATATTACTTACTTTCATAAGAAGTGAGTTTATCCAAAGAACTCCGATTTCCCCACCATTACTTCCCGTACAGCCATTAATTTATCACTAGGAAAACATTTTGCAAACAACTCGTAAGAGGAGGAAGTTTGATAACGGGAGATTTTCCAATTTCTAACTTAATTTGTTCGTATGAAAGTTATAACGAGAACTTGTTAAGACAGTGTTTCGTTGTGTTGTTATTGAATTGGAGCTCAGTCGCTGCTTGGGAGCCGAAACTTGATTCAAGATAGGAATTTTATCCAGTGTTTGTAAAAAAGAGCGTCTTATTGTTTAGAAAAACATCGCAAAAAACCTTTACATTTCAGTAATCCCATCCTTTTTTTTACAATGCGAAGGGCTATCTCTGGACCTCAACCTTGACCAAGGTCATAAATGAGGTTGACGATGGAGCGAGTTAACCCAGAAAATGCCTAATAAGGCACTGCTACTCCTAAGCACCGACGAAACACAGCAAGCTGTTTGGCGTCGAACTTCGGTAGGAGGGTGGTCGCGAACCAGACGGCCCTTTACAGGGCCTACCACACCGCATGAAACCATAGGACGCCACCTCAGATTCAGAATAAACTGAGGTGTCGTGGCCTGGGGTGGATTAATAGGAGGTAGGTCTCATTTGTATTTCCTTTGTTTCCTTGTGTATTTGTGCTCTTATATTGTTTGGAAAAACATAGCAGGAAAACCTCTACATTCCAGCAATTCTTTCCTCTTCGCGTAGTTATAATCAAGTTTGTAGCAACTTTGCCACAAACTTAACTACGCGTGTTTTAAGAGCTATCTAATCAGCTCATTTCAGCCTTCTGCTTAGCATTGGCCTGTCCCGTATTGCACTAGTCTCTCCGTTCCCTTGTCAGTCTTAACACTGGTTAAGACCGGTTGGCCGATATGGATCAGCCTGGGATTCGGGCGATATCGTTAGACCATCGGGCTATGGTTCTACGAGCTTGTCTAGGTTGCCACTCAGCAACGACTTTATCCATCTTCCATCTCGTTAAATGTCGAATTTCAACGTTTGGGACACGATTAATGAGTTTGATGCCAAGCATGGCAGATGTTTTTATGTTTTTTGTGTGAAATAAAGAGCATTGTTCCATTGCACGTCGTGCTACTTAAATTTGGTGCATATTCTCATAGAAAAGAAAAAAAAACACTGAATTCAATCGGGAAAACACCAGTGTGTTCATCAATTCAGTACATTTCAATTCATCAATTCAGTACATTTTGATCATGATTCCGTCAGTCGTCTCAATTCAAAGTATCAGAACTCAAAATAAACAGAGGATATATTTTTCCCGTAACTTTATATTATAAGATAACAAAGCAAAATTTAAATATTTCTACATAATTTTAGAAACAAAGTTAGCTAAAGTGCAAATTTATCAAAGTGGCAAATTTCGTGATCTGCACAACTGTGGAGTTATTTATGCGCTAAGGTTTGCACAGCTGTCACTTAAGAAGGACTTAATATTCAAACCTAGTCATGCAGACGATTTTGTACAGTATAGGGAAAACCAGTAGACTGAGTTCATTAAATAATCCTTACTAATATTAAAAATGCAAAAGTAACTCTGTCTGTCCGTTATGTTTTCACAAGGAACCATCGCCAAGTCGAAACTTAGAGGAGTTAGTCGTTAACCCTTTGACGGCGCATTGGGACTAAGTGAGCCGCGCGGCGCCAGAGTGGGGAGCGTGGAACGTAAATGTAGAAGGGGGCGTTACACCAAGAGTGGGGGAAACGCCTAGTAGCGTCAGAGGGTTAACGTTGATAGTCGTTAACATTGATAGTCGTTAAAATTGATCAGTCGTTTTGTTCAGAAATGAAAAAGCTATGAAATAATGAAGCTTATGCACCACGTGTTCTAAAGTAAAGCTTCATATATTGCCCATTAAAAACCTCCGAAAATTCATAATACATCGTTTTCCAATTCAACTAACAACACGAACTGGATGGAACCGATCGACCAATGATTGCCTGTAATAGATCAGCTTCACTCACGGTCGTATTATTTACCGCAATACGTCACACAATTGCACGCTAATTGGTAGCGAAAGGCCTAATCATAACCTGTGCCTAGTAACCCGTTAAATCGAGTGTTTTGCCCTGACGAATCGATTGTTAATCAGAGTTGGTCATACGCCATTTAAAACATCATTGCCCCGAAGATACTTAACCTCTTATCGACACGAAGCCAACGCGTGCTGATTGGACGGAACAAAATTGGTACGTGGTTCTTATAATTACCGGCGCCTTTGTTCCTACTGATGCGATATGAAAGCTTAGACATTTTTAACAGAATTTACCTCATTTTTCCAGAAAATGAATTGATGCGCCACCTGAAAAAAGGGTGCGTGGAGTCTTTACGCGCGATTGAAGTAAAACTTGTTTGACGTTTACGAAACATGTCATTGAAAAGATTCAACTTAAACTTAGAATAAATGTCATATTATACTTTAGTATATTTATTATTCCGTCAGAACTAGGATTGAGCCCGTCTGAAACTGCTAATATGATAGAATTGCATCGATAGTGACCGCGATTAAAAAAAGACTCACACATATTTATACGCATACAATTACTCTATAAACGACACGATGATCGATGATTTGTAACGGCGTGATAAATGATCAATCGACGTCAATCAGATCGAGCGTAAACGACAAATCAAAGTGGTTTCCATCGTAACGATCAGGATCTTGACCTACCCAATTAGTGTCACAGAGCTATGTAGACATGCCTATTTTTCTGTATACAATCGCGCTTATCAAATAACTGTTAAGTTGCGTGATGGTACCGTTGACGTCTACGAGCTTATTCGGGCTTCAGATTTACGGCAGGTCTTAACACGAGACCAAAACTTATAGGTCACAGTCACTTTGAGCATGAGCGGGTTTGCACAAAAACCAAAATTTTGGGATTAGTTTTGTATTCAAGGACTACGGTTAAGTAACTACAGATTTGAAACCTCTTGACGTCAATGTCGTCGCGCAGCGGCTACTTTTTGCGGTAACGTTCGGTAACGTACTTGTCTAGGGTCTTAGCTGTGTCGTGAACGGACTTCTGAAGTTTCCGTAGAAGCTCCTGTTCTCTCTGCTCCTTCGTTTTGTTCTCCTTCTCCGACGCCGCTTCTTTTTTACCTGAGCCTCGTGACGTCGAAGGACAAGGAGGTGGGCCGCTTGCCTTGCTCATGGTCTCGTAAGGGTTCGAGGATGAGCTACTAAAAGACGACACTGATGTTGATGAGCCTGCTTTTGAGAGCTCGGTGTACTGACGTTTAGTCGGCTGCAACTTCTGGAAGGCTTTCACCAGGCCCGACATTTCCGATTGAGGCGCCTTTTTGTAAACTGATGACTTCCGCTCGGCCATTTCCTTAGACTCAGTCGTATCTGCAAGTAATAATCTTCTGTTGAAATCCATGTCACTGGGGTGAGTCGGCCGTATCAGCCAGACGCGGCAGAGTAGCTTGGTTTTAGCGGAAATCAGAAAATTTACCTATCAGAGAGCAGAAACGGCACCAAGAAACGGCAGTAATTGCAAGGAAAAATCTTTCACCGATAACGTTCTCGCGTCGATCACGATTCAGACTGACGTCGCTTCAACCATGCCAACTCTTACATAGGATCGCAATCAATCAGAGAAGATGTGTCAATTGGCATTCATTATTTCAAGTACCCTGGAGATTTATTTCAAACAGTTGATTGGAACAGATGCAAAGACTATTTTTTACCGCACTAGAAGGCTGCCATCTTGCTTAGTGATGCCTAAACGAGCAATTAGGCATCGACCAGTAGTCCCCCGTTCATGGGACTGGTGGGCTTCCGGGGTCAGTATAGGAGCCTGATTTTCCTTTGTTGCCGCAATCGATTCCTGCTATCGGTACATCTAGTTTCGACGTTATAACGTCAAACGTTTGAGCTCTGACAAAATCAACTTGTACTGTCTACTTTTATTCTTTGACTGCTTAAGATTTCAAGTACCACTTTTGCCAATTGAAAGAATCAACTGAAAAGGCTCTGACATGAATTTATAAATGTATTTTTTAACGTTGCATACCATCTTCTTTGATTGAATGCAATCCTTTGTAAGAGTCGGTATGGTTGAAGCGACGTCAGCATAGTACGTCGGTGCTTACCGTGGCGTTCCATCAACATGTCGGTTAGGTATCACGTGAATGGCCGTCACTTTCTTAGAACAGCTTGCAATTCATACTCTGCAGGAGATGATTATCGATGACTACAAACATGGAGCAATCAAAGGTGTCGCTACTCGTCAGACCCAACATTGACTTTAATGGAACGAAATCTACACAATTACATCTCAATTGGTAAATTAGGTCCCAATCGAAACATAGATATTGTTTGGACATTAGCTGTCGGCAAATTGTCGGTCAATTGACCTACGAGCCGTCTCGAACATTAATCATTGGTATAGTAAATGCCACCATTCTCTCAACATTAAATTGTCTTGAATACGTTCGCATATGACATCGGATACTATTTCTTGATGTCCTTCGACGGCTACTATTATTGAAATCGAACACGAATTGAAAGTCCTTTTCGTCACGCTACAATCAGGTACGTCAGCTATCGTGAGATTAAACTGCCGACCCGCGATTCGGATTTACCTAGCGGCCATTTTTGTCTAGAAAACTTCGGGTAAGTCGTGGACCGTGCATTAAAACAATCATGGTAATACTTTAATGTTATATTTAGGTTATAATCAGAAATAGACAAAAATGGAAGTGATTAAGGTAGTACGAGCATGAAGGCTATTTCGACGAATATGCTTGATATTTTTTTTATATATAGTTTTTGAGTGTACAAATATATTCAAAAAATTTGAAGGAGGTTCACCGAGCCGTTAATTAAATAATTAGCTCTAAAGGTGGGCATTTTTAACATTGGTCTTGTGGACTAACCTCTAGAAATTGACACGTTTTGATATATTTGCGGGAAACTCGTCGATGAATGTCGAACAGAAACTATGCAATTGAAAGTAAATAATTAAAAGATCATTTTAATCGGAAAAAATTGATGTCTTACTGAATCAATTAAAAGTTTTAAGCAAAATTAAAACAAATGCCGTCAGTAGCTTATGTTAAGTCTATACCTAGATACAGTAGAACCTCTGTAAGTCGAACCTCGATAACTCGAAAACCTCCTGAACTCGAAGAAATGTTTCATCCCCTTCCCTCCAAGCCCAAAAACCTCCGTTGCTCGAAATTTTTACCCTCTGTAAGTCGAAAGAATTAGTGATTCCCTACAAGCAATTATAGTACATTTTCATCCTCTCTAACTCGAATCCATACACTTAAACCTCTTTATCTCGAATTAACAATTATTACCGTGTGTAAGTATTTTGTTGGGATCACCAGTTCTACGAAATGGTAATGGAATTTACAGCTGACGTCAGGTTTTCTGCTGGTGATGGGGATAAACCACGTGATAATTGCTTTCTCTTCACCGCGCAACGTTCCTCACCTATCCCCACTCTTGTGCCCCGCTCGTACTTCCTTAAAGACTTATTATCCCGTCGACGCGTAAATCTCTTATCCGTAAAATAATCCCACTACCGTTAAAAAGTACAAGTGCATGAAAAGTGTTATACTAGATGAAACAACAAAAGAGTATTCTTCCAAATGCACCCAATGCATGATTTTACAATGGACACCCAAAACTACTGGGTATTTTTCTCCTTGGCCGTAAGGAGCTCGTAGCGTATCGCGTTTCTTATTGATCGCTCACTCGGCAGCTTCCAATTCTTACTCAGTCCAAAAGTCCAAACATAATTTACAATGGCCACGACGCCGCCTTCATCCAAAGTCAGATCCCTCCTAGGCGCGTCCTTGCCCACGTAAATGCATTTTTTTAATGCCTCATCGGAAAAAATCGCCCTTGTCAGCATCCGCGCTAAATGCAGACAACTTCTCGCCAACTGTTTGCATTCATCTAGATCCGTTTCTTTGATGTATATTCCTCTCCCGGGTCTAGCCCACGTGATTAGTAGCGGAAGCACATCATTAAGGAGTTCACATTCCGAATCTTCAGAATCTTCGGCAGAATCAGGTCGACGAGTTTCATCCATCTCAGCTCTTAGATTTTCGTATGCTTTCAATAGCTTGGGTCTTAGACTCTCTAAGTCATCCTTGATCCCAGCCTGAGAAGCGGCTTTGGGCGAATTCTTGCTTGTTGATTCCGCAAGGGGTAGCTTCGAGCTGCATGACGGCCCAGGTTGCGTCCACATTGTTGGAACCCCATTGCCTTCGACGTACTTTCCTTCGTCTTCGCTACAAATCAGCGACGAAAAATGATCTGCAAGAAAAGCGTCATTTCAATGCTCAAAGCTCAAAGTTTCTGAGGGGGCCGTTGGGCCCCATCCTTCCCTATTGGAAGCTAAGCAGATAATAATTTCAAAAAATCCTAAGCTTACGCTCATCCGTCCGCGAAATTCGATCTATTCGTGCGACGTCTAGGACGTCGATGCAGGGACGTTGCTTTGGAAAAGTTCGAAATTAATTACTACAAGTCCTACTTACTGGAAGCGCCTCGGATATGCGCAGCGAGCGACTTCCAAGTTTCCTGGGGATCGTCACAACGCCTTGCGCGCTCCTCAACTGTTTTCCATGGTTCGTCAGGGTAAGCAACCATAGCTTCGTTCTTCCCTTCGTCGGTCAATGTCACCCAGGATTCAGGCACGCAATATTGTGGAGCTGGTGCCGTCTCACCCTCAATAAATGATATTACGTAGTAACGGGGGTTCGGCACAGGGTTCATCTGAAAAAAACCAAATTAGCTTCGTTCGCGTCCAAAACACGCAAAAATAGACAAGAGTTCTGTATCAATAGCGCGACGCTAAACATGACGTCACGTCTAATAATCTACGCCGCAATTTAAGGTTACTTGAGCACAGACGCGATATCATTAGTCGAAGGTCGGCGGACCTACCTCACTAACTATTTTCATGCGCAGGTTTATGATAAGGACTTACTTTTTCGCTAGACGTAGTTCCACTCATTCTTGGATCACTGGATTAATTTTTAGGAATTAGAGTTAAAATTGCTTTACGATTGAATTGAGTCAAGCAACAGCCGCGACGAACGTCGAGATGCAATGCAGACCGCTCAAAAATGAGAATAGACGGCCCGCGCACCGAATTATCTCACAGCTGAATGAATTGTTGAGTTTGTTTATATGAACCCAGTCAATTCGTCCCCTTTCTACAAAAACCTCATGACTACATTTTTTTCGAAATTGAGATTATTAATGAAATTCGCGCCGTAACATTTTAATAGACGTTTGTGGTGGTTTCTCGAAAGTGGCCATTTTATGAGTGTAATGCTGCGATGAGTTTTGCGGTGGGACTAAAAGGCGTGTACTGGCGAAATGAAAGGTTAAAAATCCGTAAGGACGTAGCAAAAAATTTTTGTCCCGATTTATTTCGAAACACACTGATACGACTGAAATATTCTGACACGAAAGAAAGGAAAATTTTTTATCGCTACACCCATACCCAGGTGAAAAAATATTATAATGTCATTATAATGATTTGCGCATAATAATGTCATTAAAATGCGTGTCAAAAATATTTGTTTTTCCAAAATTTCTCATGAAAAATATCGAAAACCGAGAACACTGAAAAGAGTGACTTGTTGATGAGTTCCTGATCCTTCCTAAATTTTGAATTTAAAATTTTTGATAGGCTTCTCTCTTTTTAACTTTTTCCAAATTATACCTAATTATCTTGGCGCAGAGGTCTCGGTCTTTTTAATATGTTTCATGTGAAATTTTGGAAAAACAAATATTTTTAACACTCATTATTATGGCAAGGAAGTTCGCCATTTTTCTTCATTAAAATTCGAGGTTAAACATGTGAAAAACGGTCGACTTCCTGGA
Organism: Aproaerema taeniolella; assembly: GCA_949987775.1. Taxonomy (NCBI): domain Eukaryota; kingdom Metazoa; phylum Arthropoda; class Insecta; order Lepidoptera; family Gelechiidae; genus Aproaerema; species Aproaerema taeniolella. The sequence continues at coordinate 14,024,083 of OX465261.1, read as the reverse complement.
CCTACTCATTATAATGACATTATAATATTCTTTCACCTGGGGATGGCATCTGCAACGCAAAATTGTAGTCTCATGTCCACGCAAAAATATTCGTTTTCGTAGTTATTCGAGACCGGTTTTGCACCTACGAATTTACATTAATAATTCCATCACGTTTCACGATTATACAATCGGTGACTTTTGCCCTGTCGGGTTCGAAACTTTGAATGTTTTTTGTCTGATATCATTTAATACAAACAAGTGCGCAAAACTTGCAACTAGCGACAAGATTAAAAACAAAAATACCTCGATACTTTGATTTTTGTTGTGATAGGTCTTACAAATCTATCAGTAAAACAATATTTAATCTCAATTCCAGTGAAATAATACTGCACTGCTTCAAAACACCCATCTGATGCCGTCATTTGCTAACAAAAAGCTGATTAATTTGAAAACAGATATAGACAATGACAGTGACGTTAAAACTAAAAACTAAAGTCTAATCAGGTTACAGAATTTGTGAAAGTATCGGCAAGAAAAAAACGAACTGCACACTTGGGTTGCGCTGCTTGTAAGTGATTGAGAATCATTATAAATCAAAGTGATCCCCGCGGAACGAAAATGAAACAACATGACATCAAACATCTCATTTATTACTTCGATATTTCAATCCAAGAACGTAAAATTTGCGACGTAAAATTAGTCAGCCTTATCCCATAGAGAATTTGCATTCGCTAGAGTCTTTTAGGAGCGAATTTTGGGGGTAGATTCTATGCTTGCATACAAAGTAATAACGTCAGTGGATTTGTGACAGCTGAATTGTCATGCGAGTTTTTTGTCAACTGTTTTGTAAATTTCGACTTGGCGAACTCTCCTGGTCACGCCTAAAATACTGAACCGATTTTGATGTGGTACTGAGATAGATTAAAGCTTGGGGAAGGACATATGCTACATTTCATCCCACAGTTAGGCACGAAATAACCTGTAGTCCACGCGGGCGGAGCCGCGGGCGGAAAGCTAGTAATATTATAAATGCCAAAGTAACTCTGTCTGTCTGTCACGCTTTCACGGCTAAACTACTGAAACAATTCTAATGAAATTTGGTACAGAGATAGATTAGAACTAGAAAAAGGACAAAGGCTACATTTTATCCCACAGTTGGGCACGATATAACCTTATGTCCACGCGGGCGGAGCCGCGTACTGGCAAGCTAGTTAAATTATAAATGCATAGTTTGGATTAGTAATAAATAACTATGCGTTATTTACTTGTGTTTAGATTATGATTTCTGACGCAAGAAGAGGGGTGTTATAAATTTGACCGCTACGAATTATGTGTTTACGAGTATCTGTGGCACCGTAGCTCTTAAATGGGTGAACAGATTTGGATGCAGTTATTATAATTTAAAAGCAGGTTTTTTAGCTGTGGTGTTTAGCTAAGTTTTATCACAATCGATTTATTCGTTTAAGGGAGTTTGAAGCGAAAATTGTGAGAGTTTTAATTTTTTAAGTTGTTCGTTATAATTTCATTTATTAATTATTAACACATTTTTACTTGTGTATTATGAAATGATAAGTTCCTGAATTTTATAGATTTAGATTTTTCCTATGCGGATTTCACTTTGTTTACTATACGCTAACCCAACTGTGAAGGCCGGGGTAAAACTGATTTTAGATTTTTGTTTATTAATTTATTCTGCTTTTTCCATTTTCGTCTCTTACCCGTGACCGAAATTACTCTTTCAAGGTACTTACCTACTTGTGAATTATTTGTTATTGTAATGATTTACACAAAACATAATTAAATAACATTTCTATAATAAAATAAAAAAGAAATTTTGTATTTATAATTTTTTTGAAATCGTTTTTTTATGATTCTAATTTTGAATGTGATCTTTTACCACAAAAACTTGAACAGTTGCACCGCTAAATGTTTTTACCCTATGGCAGTGTTTTAGCATGCATTATCCCCCAGATCCCCATATGATACGTTTCTATTGCCGGAGCAGAATCGCCGAAACACCGTAGAGACGGAACTCTGCAAAATTTAAGGCAATCGTCTTATGGTTATTCATAGGATATTATTGGACTTGGCGTGTTTTGTTTCAAGAATTGCAGATCGTTTTAAGACTTCTTTTCTATGTATTTTAATGCTGTGGTTTTTAAGTTTTTTGTTTAATGGAGACTCTATCGAATGTTGAAGAAAAGCTTCAAACCAAAGTAATTTATTATTGGGTGTGGTTAATATGTGATAGTAGAGACAACAGTTCGTCAGGTTACCCATTTGTGCGCTATTGCGAGCAAGATCAGGGCGACGTGTAATTTGATGTGCTGTTATGTGTACATACATAATCCATACAGAGAATTAGAGCTACACACCTAACTTGTTTTCAGCATACATTTTTATGTAAGTATAAAAAAAGAATCCGTATTACAAACAAACTATAACTGAATAACGTTTTTCCTAAGATTTAAATGACGTTGTGAAAATATCTTATTATCGATACAATTAAAATAAAACTTAAGAAATGACATATTAAAATATGATTTGTAGCTAGATAATCTAAACTTTTACAATATTAGTAAGTAATGTACCTCATAAGTAGTCAGGCGGTGAATAGTAATACCCTGAATCATAAGCGGTTCATTCTATAACAGCCTGTAGTTAAAGAGCAAAGGATTTTCATATGCAATTACCTTTTATATAAGTAGTTACAGTACGCGAGGATGTTCGCGACAACATCGTTTTGGAACGCTCCGTAGAAATAAATTCATTTTTGTAGTAAAACATGAGATATCCATATTAAATTTTATACTAGAATAAAGGAAAAGAAGTGGACAACTGAAGTGTGATAATAGAATTTGGAATAGCTGTGTACTTTTTGTGATATAATAGTAAGAAGTGACAAAATTTTCGCGCGGAATTCCCGCTACGCCCGTGCGATCGCGGCCGTGACCTGATTTGACCCCGCACACCTGCATACCTACCGGGTTGAGTTAATCGTAAGCATAAGCAATTGTGAATTTAATACACGCAAATATGAATTGCCAAGAGTGCAAAAGAAAAATCGAGCGCGGTAATGTACTTAGCTGCTCAAAGTGCCACGAAACTTACCACTATTCATGTGCAAATATTGATTCAGCGAAGTGGAGAGAACATCATCAAGATTTAAAGCGATCATGGATCTGCGCAAAATGTAATGAAAAACCCAAAAAGGTACGTAAATTGAGCTCTTTGATCACGTCTCCAAATGACAAAACTAACGAAGACGATCATCCAAATCAAATAAGCCCCTTTCTACAACCGATGTCAACATGCCCTAATGGAGCCAGCGACTGTATAAGCCAGAGTAGTTTACGCGATATTTTGCGCCAAGAAGTTTCCCTGATAATTCGACAACAAGTCACCGAGGAGCTGAAGGATATAAAGGCTCAAATGACAAATTATCAACAATCGCTCGAGTTTTTTAATCATCAATTCGAAGAAATCAAAAAGACTATTGAAGAAAAAAATGCTATTATACACACACTCCAGTCAGACAACAAAAACCTTCAAGAGACTGTTAAGGACCTCTCGGTTAGGCTGAATGGCACTGAGCAAGTTATGCGCGAGTCCAATGTAGAAATAAATGGAATCCCAGAACACCGCTCGGAAAATTTGGTATCTACTTTGGTACAACTGTCCACAACTGTAGGAGCACCCTTAAGTGACAATGACATTCAACGAGTAACACGAGTTGCCAAACAAGACAAAAACAGTAACAAGCCACGTGCAGTTATGGTCAAGCTTCGAAATCCTCGCCAAAGAGATGTCTTACTCACTGCAGTCTCAAGATTCAACAGGAGTAAGAAAAACAATGCCGATAAGCTGAACTCAAAACACTTGGGGATCGGCAGTGATCCAGCGGTACCCATATATGTAGGAGAACACCTTACCACTTTGAACAGATCTTTACATGCCGCTACTCGTTTGAAGATTAAAAATTCCTCTTTCAAGTTCTGCTGGGTTCGCGACGGCCGCATCTACATTAGAAAAGACGAAAATAGTCCCGCTATCCTTATTCGCAATTTAGACAGCCTCAAGGTTATCATATAATAACAGCTCTTTAGCAACATATTAAGTTATTCATATGAATATAATTATTATAGCGCTCTCCCGAACATATAATTGTGAAATTCACGTCATTAGATATATATTATCAAAACATTAGAGGATTAAGAACCAAAACAAATGATATATACAAAAATATTTTATTGAATAATTTTAGTGTCATAGTATTTACTGAGACCTGGTTAAACAACAATATAGGTAATGAAGAATTCATTGATTCAAGATATGTCGTGTATCGTCGTGATCGCGTTTGCTCTAGAGATGCCAAAAAGGATGGAGGTGGAGTTCTAATTGCAGTTTCTAAAGAAATTTCATCGGCTCGCATTTTCCAATGGGAAAGTGATTGCGAGGATCTTTGGATAACAATTGAACTTAAACATAGCAATAGAATTAAGAAAATAGGAATATGCGGAGTTTATCTACCATCTCCACTGAAACTAGACACATTGCAAAAATTCGTTGATAATGCTGATATTGTCTCAGAAAATATAGATGATATCATCATTCTTGGCGATTTTAACCAACGTTCAATAATTTGGAACCCTTCTGGCGATTCCAACTATACAGTTCCATCACATTATCATACTAATTTAGGATACAAATTGACAGATTTCATTTCAGCTAACAATTTATTTCAATTTAATCAGGTCAAAAATGTAGATGGAGTAATTTTAGATTTGGTTTTAAGTAACGTTCTCAATATTGAGGTTTCTGAATCATTAGTATTGTTATCCAAACTTGACGACTACCACCCACCTTTTATGATCACCTTGGATTTTGCTCCCGATACCAACTACTTAAGACCCAAGGCTCGTGACGACTATAATTACTTTAAAGCTGACTATATTAGCTTATTCTCCGAATTAAAAGAATACCCGTGGTATGAACGACTTGCACAAAAAGATCCAAACGAAATGGTCGCAGTATTTTATGAATCACTTCATTCAGTTATAAATAAATATGTCCCGAAACGTAAAATATCAAGTTCGAAGTATCCTACTTGGTTTTCCAGTGCGCTAAAAAAAATGTTGAAAGAAAAAGAGTCTCATCGTCTTAGGTATAAAAAATACGGCAATCCTAGAGACAAATTAGAGTTTGATATTCTTAGACACAGATGCCATGTTCTTTTTGACAAATGTTTAGCTGATTATAAAATTAAAACTGAGTTAAATATTGTTAAAGATCCTAAAGCCTTCTGGAGGTATTTTAACAGTAAGCGTAAAAGCAGGTCGTCTATGCCCAATGTAATATATAGCAATAACCAAGTTGCTGAAACTGGTGCCGACATAGCAAACTTATTTGCATCACATTTTTCTTCAGTTTTCTCTACAAACAGTACCAGTTCAATTATTATCCCACCTTATTATTCTTACCCCGACTCTACTCTTAATAAAAGTGTCATATGTGAAAGCGACATTCTGAAACAAATTAGGAAAATAAATATATTCAAAGGCAGTGGCCCGGATGGCATACACCCAGTATTTGTGCAAAGATTAGGTTCAGTACTCTCATTGCCGCTTTGCTTAATATTTAATGAGTCGCTTAGATCTGGAATTTTTCCTACCGTTTGGAAAGAAGCAAAAATAGTCCCAATATACAAAAAAGGCAATGTTTCCCACGTTGAGAATTACAGACCGATTTCGATTTTATCATGCTTAGCTAAACTCTTTGAATCACTAGTCACACCCACCGTTAGCAATCATATCAATAAATGTATTAGCAATAACCAACACGGCTTTTATCCGGGGCGTTCTATACAAACCAATTTAACTACATACGTGTCCGATATCTGTAGGGAACTGGATGGTGGCAATGAGGTACACGCAGTCTATACTGATTTCAAAAGCGCCTTTGATAAAGTTGATCACTTCATACTCCTCAAAAAATTAAAATCTTGCGGAATTAATGGTTCACTATTTAACTGGTTGCGTTCTTATCTTCAAAGCAGGTCACAAATAGTCATGACAAATGGGTTCAAATCTTGCTCATATCTTACTACATCTGGCGTCCCTCAAGGCTCGCACCTTGCTCCTGCTCTCTTCCTTCTATTTATTAATGATATAAGCTCAGTCATTAAACATTCAAGATACTCACTCTTTGCTGACGATTTGAAAATTTACAATACCGCTTCTCCAACCAACTGTAGTCATCTTCAATCTGATCTCGACAATATCTGGCAATGGTGCGAGGCTAATAACATGCAACTTAATATAAATAAATGTTTCTATATAAATTTTAATCGCAAAAAAGTTAAATCGACACTTGAGTACAGCTTGAATGGTTTTGCGCTTCAAGAAGTTAATGAGATACGAGACTTGGGTGTTCTACTAGACTCCCAACTAAATTTTAGAATGCACATTGATAAAACTGTTCTTAAGTCATCAAAAATGCTTGGCTTCTTGAAGCGAAACACTAAAGACTTCCGCTCAATAAAAACTAAAATCACCCTGTTCAACTCTCTAATCCGTAGCATCTTAGAATACGCGAGCGTTATTTGGAATCCGTGGTACGCCATTCACTCCCAACGTTTAGAGTCGTTGCAGCGCGCATTTATTTACTCGCCACCTTGCATTTGTAACTAACGGGATGAGCTACAGGTCACCATATGAACAACGTCTAAACTTTTTCAAAATTGAAAGCTTAAAAGCTAGACGGAATAAACTAGATATGGTCTTTCTTTACAAAATAGTTAATGGCATTTTTGATTCTATTGACATCCACAACAATATTACACTTTCAATTCCCTTTAAGTACCCGAGAAAACCAATAGCTAAACTGTTTAACATACCATATTGCCGAACTAATACTGGCTTAAATTCTCCAATGATAAGAATCTGCAGAAACTACAATGAACTCAATTCTAAATTAAATGACTTGGATATTTACAATGACACCCTTCACAGATTTAAGCGCAAAGTATCAAATCATTCGTCTCCGTCTCCTTCTTCTTCCTCTTCTTCCTGACTCGAAATGTTCTTTTGCTGAGTTATTTTGTCTTTTTATGTCGTTTTATTCTTTGATTTTAAGTTTGTATAAGAAAGTTTTAATTTTTGTTTTTGTTAAAATTAATATTAATATCTTCCAAGAGATCTCAGTAGAGTCATTACATTTAAGTAATAATAAATATAGGTAATGTAATATTAATAGGAATGAAAGATTTATAATTTTTATTTTATTTAATCCCACATTCGTGGAAGTTATGTTTTGTTACAAATTGATTTATGTTTTATAATTAAAGAGTGATGTGTTCATCTGTAACAGTCATATGTGTCAGAAAATTGTAAGCTTAAGAAAGACTCTACAAAATTGTAAAATACATGTGATGTAGATGATCCTTAAGAAATAAATAAATAAATAAATAAGCTTATCTTTAAATTGTTCGCTCTGGGTCCTTACAATAAAGTTCTCTAAGTCTTTTATTACATTATGGTAATCTACATACTTATTTTACTTAAATATTCACTGAGGTTTGGTAGAGATAATTTTCCACGTTAAAAACGTAAGTACCAACCGACTTTAATCCCAAAAATACCTATAAGCACATAACTACAAAACAAATCTAAATATAATATGATGTGTTTTGTTGATTTTTTAAAAAGCGCAGAATCTATTTCGATTAAAAGTGGGAACACCTAAAGAGTATAGGAAAAAAAGAAGTTTCGGGAATAGGCATACATTTAGCGGAGTTATTGCGTAACAAACATAGACGAATTGAGGATCCCCTCCTTTTTTTGTAAACGGTTGAAAAAGAAGTGCTCAGTTTCACTTTCACTAACTTACAATTTATGTAATTCTAAGTTTAAAAATTCTCTGAAATTTTTTTTGACTACCAGGGTGCAATCTGAAGTTTTATTGTATACAGAAAATGAATTATAATAATTTTATTAAGGTAGGTAAAACATGGTAAAACCAAGTAAACTTTGACTTTCTTATTTTTTAACTGCTAGGAACATAATAATATAAAACTTATGTTAGAGTTGCATCGTTAGGCTTTTTTTGAGCTTTCAAGGTCCTTGACAAAGGAAATGTTAAAATTAGTACCCTAACCATGATGTGTCGATATTTATTTTAGTAGTTGGTGTAAATTAAACCAGTAGTAGTAAATGAAAGTTGCAGAGACCTACAATATGTTAACTGTAGCTTAATTTATATCTAGGTATAGAAGTGTAAAGTAGTTCGCCAGGGTTGAGTGAAGAAAGAAAGAAAGACGTGTAGAACAAGCAAGATCACACAGAAAATAAACACGATAGAAAAACATAAAAAAATTTACTAACAACTTTTTGATAGCTATGTGTTTTTTTTAATTCAAGGTTTGACTGGATCTAGATGTTGTATAAAACAATTTCGTAATCCGCGTCTGTTTATCTGTTTGTCTGTTTGGCCCATATCTTCCTATAAACTACACAAAAGTATTATTTAACGGCCTTATATGGGGACTTTTTTCGGATTATACTCCTTACTAATAATTATAAATGCGAAAGTTTGTATGTATGGATGTTTGTAACTCTTTCACGTCTGGACCAATTTTGATAAAATTTGGAATGAAAGTAGCTGAATTAACACATAGGCTACATAATTTTCCGAATTCCCACGGAAACGAAGTCCTGGGTGGAAAGCTAGTTTAGCTGAAATTCTCCAGTAGTAATCAGGGGCTGATCGCTAGTTTTGAACTAAACTGATAAATAAGTATCTGGAGGGACCAAAAGCAAAATACATTTTTTGACCACCCGTAGGACATATTAGTGGGACCACGACTCCGTAGTGCTCTTTTATAATTGTTTGAGGTAAGGATTAAAAAAAAATGCAGGCAAGTTTGGTGAAAATATCTGTGCATGTAACAATGATTCCACATACATTTCGAAATAATGGGCGTTTGTATCGTCTTTATGTATGTTCCGAGGGACCCACAACACAAAGGAAAACCTTAGTGTGGGTCTTTGAGAGTCTGTATCGTTTATTTATTTATCGTTATAATTTGAATTTATTTTGTTCTTTATTAGTCAATACGTCCCCACCGAGGGAGACAGGACTCTGTTTTACAATTAATTCATTGATTTTATAATTTACAGTACTGATTTAAATAATAAGCTTCATGTCATTCTACAGGGCTTTAGGTATCTCTCTTTTAACCTCTCGGGTGGTTAATCAGTCCATTAAACTGAACAACTTCCGCAAAGAAAATAGGTCAAAATACGAAAAAAAAATGTTGAGTTTCCATACAAACTTCATCAGCATATAGCGCATTTTGTATGGGAGATCAAGTTGTTCAGTTTCATGGACTGATTTACCACCCGAGAGGTTGAAAGAGAGATACCTAAAGCCCTGAAAGCATTTTTCTCGATTTTCTTACATCGTAGCAACCCTAACAAAACTCTGTGTGTACACGTTCGTACAAAAGCAGAACTATTTTATACATGCTACTGCAGCGTGAACTGAGTATTGTCTGGATGATTGTACACAACACGGCACTTAAGTAAATTGCACTTTTATATCCAAGCGTACATGGAGAATACGGAAAATTTCAAAGGACGTGAAGTTAAAGCTAAGGTTGGTAGCTTTTATTTTTTAAAACTCTTAACTAAATAACTTTCCCTAAGGAACATAGGATGAAATATATAAAAAATTACCTATACATACAAACAACTTAATATGTATTTTGCTTAAGTTTTATGTAAGCCGAAAATTATGCTTCAGAATTTGTATGAGTTCCTTAAGGAAAACTTAATGGGTAGAATGACGCTAGCAAATTCACAGTTTAATTTATATCTCATAGCGTAACCTTGTCTGTACACACACGGTTAAGACATGGCTCAAGTTCTGTGGTTTTTCTCTCTACACTGAGGGAGTAAGATCCTCTCTTTCATTCGTCAGCAGTTCCACACACTGTCTCATTAAGCACACCACCCGATAGCATCATTACCGTCGCTCAAAAGGAAATAACTTTGAAAAGCGGTTCGATTATTTTATTTTGTGTGCGATTGTACACACTTTGTTAGACAAACACCAATTTTTTATTAGTATTTTTTTGTTTTTGTTAATAATGGGTTTGCTCTTGACTACAATCTAGCTTCTATTTTTTTAATGTTGACAAGAAAGAGATATACTGTTTACTGAGAGGTATTAAGAAAATAAAAGCACTTTATACTGACTGCCACACTTGGATTTATACACAGTCTTGACCTATACTTAAATATTGATTGTCAGTTTCTCTTACTATCAAAATGACAAAGACGACTGCTACTTAAGTATAGATTCGGGTTTGAGTCGCGTTCTGTAATATGGACGTAAGAAAGATAGACTCGAGAAAAGAGTCACGTTATCATGCAATTTAAATCGCTTTATACCTATAAACATATTTTTACATGAATTATGATTTTATTTTTTGATGCAGCAATATTATGTCCCATTGTTGGGCAAAGGCCTTCCCTTTATTATGCCATAAAGTTCTATTATTCTACGCCGCAATTGCCCAATTGCTATCAAAGGCATCAAGATAGTTTGCGTCATCTTCTACGCGGTCTAACTCGGCAACCTACGGCGTCCATCAGTCGGTACCCATGTTGTTGTTACGAGTATCTTAGTCCATCTTTCGTGTTGTATTCTGCAGACATGTCCTGCCCAGTTCCACTTCAGCTGCGCTGTTTTCTGTCATCATGACATAATAACCACATTTTCTTATTAATTGTCCTGATCGAGAACCAAACTCGTGATCATCGATTAAAAAGCAACGTCACTACCACCGTTTGCAAGTTTATAAGACTTGTCTTTTCCTAGAAATCTGTTCTAAGAATCTATTTATTTATTTCTTAGGATACTTATTTAATAATTTCACTTATTTACTTATTAATGCCGATTAAATAATTAACCCTACCCCATTGATCCTTACACTCTCGCCTATAATCCCATACGGTGTAAGCAGAACGTCTTATGGTACTGGAACCATTTGACGCTACATTTCGTGGGACCCTCGCGTCTTATTCACTGGCTTTTACAGTATGCCTAGGAAGAGTTTTCCTTTCACTCCAGGCCAGCGTGGAAACGTAGTTTCTTCTTATGTGGGTGTCAATATCGAAACTTAATATAAACTCTGTAAGCAAGTTATACAGTTCTGAGACGACAGATTTTCCCCAAATATTACAAACTTTGTTGTATGAGGTCAACTTTCTGTGGCCCTGTAAATGGAATTATTAGAGTCCTTAGTAGAAATAAGAATATTGTGACATAGAATTCCCTTATTTTAACCTTGTTATAGATTCTTTGCCTTCATAAAGCTGAGAAACTACTTATTATTACCACATATAGAAAAAGTATAACTATAGTAATTAACGATACAAGTGTCGTAAGTAATTTGTAACGTGAACCCATTTGAAACACGAGCGAAGCGAGAATTTTTCCCATTCAAAATCTTCCAATATCCGATATCATTATTATTTACATCAAATAACATTTTCGGAGTACGTACCTATATGTGTTATTTAAGAGAAAGAAAAATGTTCGGCTCGAATGGGATATGAACTCACGACCCCAAGATTACATCTCCTGGTGCTCTAACCAACTGAGCTATCGTGGCTTTAAGTCAAGCGGCGAAATTTCCCGCTCATTCCCTTACTTAGCACATTACGTCGTGCGTGTAGGTTAGCGCCATCTGTGTCTCGTACGGAGAACAACAGACTGGGTATTCGATACTTAGTAAGGAAATGAAGGCACGAAACTTCTATTTCTCATTAATTTGATAGTTCTACTTTCATAGGCTTTCTGAAATCTTGTGGGCTTAAATGAATTATTTATAAGGGTCATTACACTATACAGTGAATCTGTTGCAGAAATAATGTTTTATTTATTTATTTACTACTTTGCTTTCTTCTCAGGACTTTGTTCCCGTGGGAATCAGGAAAAATTATGAAGCCTATGTCACTCAGGATTAATGTAGTACCTATTCTAATAGTGAAAGAATTTTTGAAATCAGTCCTGTAGTTTTTGAGTTTATTCGTTACATACAAAAACTCAAAAATACAAATTTTATAACATTAGTGTAGATTACGAGTTCAAGATTCGTATTTAGAATACTAATATACTATATTGGCGACTAATCAGCATAGCTAACATAGATGATGATGACATCATTTGACGACTAATCAATGTAGCTAGAGTCTGGCTAATGAAAGCTATCCCTGAAAAACGGCGGCAAAATTTAAAATTTCTGCTGCTGACTACACTGGCTATATAATACACTGAATAAACGAAGTTGACACTAGTATTATTTTTACGTCTGAAATCAAAATTAATTTCATTTAAAAAAGTTGCGAGCTACATTAATCTATTAAAAGTTAAGACGCAATAATAATTCAATAATCGTCGCCTTAATAATATTAGTTTTTCTGTGTTCGTTGTTTGTGAAGACAAAGTTTGTTATGAAAATGACGGGAAGGTCAGATTGCGTCCGTGCGAAGCTGGGGCGGATCGCCAATATACTATGATCAGTCAGAGCACAGGTGCGTAAATTACATCAAAACTATTTTTAACATATTATCATTTACTAATATTAAGATGACTGGTGTCTGTTATCTTATACGTTAGGTATTATAAAGAATATTTAAAACAAAAATAATACTTAGGTCATACAGAAAGTTTCTGGATTATGATAAATAAGACCAGATAAGATGTTTATAATCAATTTATTGTTTTTCAAAGAATATTCCCTCACTATTTACACATTTTTTCATTCGTTGGAATCATTGTGTGAAGCAGTGGGTCCAATCTTCGGTAGGGACCTCTTCAACGACTTCTTAGAAAGCACTCATTGCCGCTTCTGGGCTTGAGAATAGTAAACCTCTAAGTTTATCTTTTATTCTTGGGAATAAAAAGAAGTCGTAAGGTGCGAGGTTTGGACTGTACGGCGGATGCGTCATCAGTTCCACATTTGAAGCCTTCAAATACGCATTCGTTCTCTTAGCGGAATATGCGGACGCGTTATCGTGGTGAAGGATGACATGACTGTGAGCACGCTTTTCACGAACTTTTTCTAAAACACTGGTCAAGCAATTGTTTACATACCAATCTGCAGTGACTGTTCTTTGACTTTCAAGCGACACTGTTACATAATGTCTAGAAAGACGCAACCATTTTTTTGCCAGGGCTCAGACTCTTCTGAACTTTTGTTGGCAACTCTTCAAAAGGAAAGACCCATTCTGCTGAATGGCTTTTTCTTTCCGGTTTAAAACAATACACCCAGTTTTTGTCACATGTAACAATATTATAGGCAGCCAGTGACCCACCTCCATTAAACTTATATGTATAATTTTTCGGCACCACTCTACACGCAGTCGTGGTCTTCCATTAAATCATGCGGTATCCATCGAGTGCAAAGCTTCCGAAACTTCAGTAACTCCATATAAAGAAGGTCCGCTCCCCCGCCCGAGCCGCCAGTCCAGCGCGCCGCCGCGGCTTCGCACGCCCCGCGCGATGCCTCGCCGCGGCCTGCGATGCCGGTGACTGCCGCTACCACCACGTGAGCGTCCAAGACGTTCGCTAAGGTTGTCACGGCCAGCAAAACACTAGTTGCTGTGACCCAACCTCCTCCAAAAGTGGGACACCGTGACGAAGATCATTCGTCGTCAAGGTGCAGAAGAAGCGCAAGCGATCGGGTAACAAGAATCGCTGTGGGACGGCAGCGACGGACCCGGAAGTGAATCTGCGTGCTGAAGTTCCGAGCACGCCTGTGTACTTGTCGCGACTGCACTACAGCACTGAGGTGCAAGACGTCGTCGAGTACATACGGCAGAAGACAAAAGTTCCCTTAGGTCTCCAGAGAGTGAAACCGTTGGAATCGCATCACCATGCTAGTTTCAAAGCATTCGTGGTGCGGTTCCCGACGTTCATGCTGGAGACCGTCATGAAGGAGAGCTTTTGGCCGGAGGGCGTGGTGTTCCGCCGTTTCCGAGGGAGATTCCCGGCTGCAGACACCCCCGGAAAAACACCCGGGAAATAGTGTTAGTTAGTTTTATTTTATTTTGTTTAATTATAATTCATATGTATGTTAGTCTGTAAGGTATTTATCTATGGGCCTTAGATGCCTGATAATAAATGATTTGATTGATTGATTGATTAATTGATAGTGGTGTTTATTGAACCCATTATAAAAAAAAAACGGTGAAAGTTGATAAAAATAGATATAAACAGTTAATAAAAAAAACCAAGTATCCAAAAAATTGCGTCTTACTAACTTAAGAAATCAAGCACCACACGTAAACAATCTTGTTTTTGTTTGAATTCGGTGTCTTTCTCCTGTTGTTTTTCATTACACTTTGAAATCATGCAAAACAACATTTGCCGCACTTCGCTTTTATTAGTTTTATTCATTTTTACACCCGTAAATCGATAAAACTAGATAACACAATAGTAATGACGACCAACTGACAACTTGGGAAATTGAAGTTGACAATTTCATTCAGCCATGTAAAAAGTTTGCAAAAATATCCAGGGACTACTTTTGATAGCCTGACTCTAACATATATGCGTGACATAATGTACCCGTGTCGATTTCAGTCTGGCTGTTCCGTACTAACGCTATGCGACAGAACGAGGAACAAACAGATACAAACGAGAAAAAAAATTTGTATAATAATAACATTCAGTCAACATTAAATAGATAAGTATTTTCAGTGAAGGTCAAAAGGTCCCACTGCTGGGCAAAGGCCTCCCCCGCATCCTTCCATTTCTTGCAATCTTGTGAAAGTTCCGCCCATCTGGAATAGTAAGCATCCAAATCGTCTCGCCATCTCTTTTTGGGTCTGCCCCCGGTGTCTATGGCCATCATGTGGCACCCAGTGGGTAACGATCCGTGCTTACCACTCCTCGTGCTTACGGCTTACGTGCTCAGCCCAGGCCCACTTTAACCTAGATGATTTGTCTCCAAAGCCAAAGGCAAGACAAATAGATTGATCGCCGCATCGAAAATGCCTGGAAAAGCTTCTGGTCCATGAAGCACTATTTGAAGGGGGAACTCCCCCTTTGTCTAAAACGCAAACTCATCGACATGTGCATCCTGCCCATCCTAACCTATGGTGCCCAAACATGGTCATTAACGGAATGTCAGAAGTCCAAACCCAAGGTTTGCCAACGCGCAATGGAACGTAGCATCTTGGGTGTCCGATTGATAAATAAAGTCAGAAATACCGACCTGCGAGCCAAAACCGCAGTAACAAAGTTGAATACGAAATTAAAAAAAAAAGAAGAAAATATCAAATCTCAAAATGGTCAATAATAAAAACAAGTTTTTATTTTTATTATGAGAGGGATTAACACTTGAAGTCAATCTTGACCAAGGTCATAGATGAGGTCGACGATGGAGCGAGTTAACCCAGAAAATACCTAAGGCACTGGTACTTCCACGCACTGAAGGAACACAGCAGTTTCAAATGTTAAGGAACTAGACTCATCTAGGTCCTACGATATCCGATGGCTAGTAACGCTATCTCTTAATCGATGATTCCTGGGTTTGGTTCCTGTTTGGCTTCTGTTCTGGGTCGTAAAAGCCTGCATATAACTATAAAATAAAATAAAAATTTTAACCCAACATTAATCGCTTGTAGCGGTCAGATGAACCAATTTTAATGAAAGAACGATCTCGATTGTGACGCTAGCTTTAAAAAAAACAACAACGGGTTGCACCCCGGGAGTGCCGGCAAAAGTGAAAACTTGAACATTAACGTGCGTAAAAACATGTTCGAAAGTTAGAAAAATGAGATCTAAGGAAAGGTGACAGCTTAAATCGAAAAATGCGTTAACTATTATCGAGAGTGTTCAATCACGAACATTTTGATAGCAAATTCAAGTTCCTGTATGCATTTTACTATGGTTTTTACAGCTTGAAAGATACAAGTATTGGGTATTTAGAGGTGACTTTGTGAGCTTTTTCCATCGAACCAAAAGTACTGAATCATGTTTTCAGCAAACTACTTATCTAGTTTATGTCCTGAATATTACCGTAGTATTGTTTTCTTCGATTCAATGCAGTGCGCCATGCTTATCTACGCATCATAAAATCGTAATTTAGGTGCTGTAGTCGCCTTAAGGAAGAAAAATAATTTTACTTTTAGGTGTAACCTTTTATGAAAAAAAATAAAACTGCACACAATCCTGTAAAACTTGTAAATGAATCATCATTCTAAGTAAACGTTCACGCTCAAAATAAAAATTTTCATTTCATACATTTTACTATCCGTCCTTATTTCACGCCATAAAATCACACATCGCTGGAAACGACTAAACTAATTTAAACCAAATATAGCTAAGAACCATCTTAATTGCGTCTGCTTTTAAACGAAAAAAACTGCTTAAAAATCAGTCCATTCTTTTTAGGACCTACGATAACAGGCACACAGATACACACGACAAACTTACAACACCCCTCTGTTTAGTCAGAGTTTAAAACTGACCAAAAGCTAAAAATGATTGCCCAAACGCTGAAATAGGAGCGAGCATTGAATTGAATCCAGACAACAAAACGAGAGACATTATTTTGGGTGGATAGTATACACAATCTAATCTATTGAGTGTTCGTGTCCACCTACTAAAGGAGCTTCATTCTTAAAACATACGAAACGATGAAATATTTGAAAAGTACCTATACGAAATTAAATTAAATAAAAATAAGAAATTCTTTATTAAGACATATTGATTTTACTGGCATTGATTTTATTTTTTAATTAATAATAGCTTCACAACCGGAACTTTGTTCCCGTGGGAATCCGGAAAAAGCGTACTTGTAACTCGCTTCTTCTTAAAGAATTCGTTTATTTAATGAGCAAAGAAGTCAAGTGTGTGGCAAACTTGGCTAAACCTGGAGTTAGAGTTTTCAAACCGCAAAATGGCCTCCGACTTGGTTTTGACGACTGTAGCCGAGACCGACAACTTAAAGCACGGAAACGCTCGTGATAAATTGTCACTTTGATCACCCATCAGTTTCCCTTTATCTGTGTAAACGTACAGTTGGCACAATATACTTAACCTCACTGATCAGTTGAGATCAGCGAGTGTCACTGGGCTAATTTTTACTTATTTTATGTTACTCGCTGATAAGAGAGCTTGTCTCTTGTCAGCAAGTGATGAAATGTTTTTTTTAACCGTCCAGTAGTTTTAAAGTTTATTCGTTAAGTAACAGATTTCCGCCCGCGGCTCCGCCTGCGTGGACTACAGGTTATATCGTACCCAACTGCGGGATAAAATGTAGCCTATGTCCTTTCTCAGGCTCTAATCTATCTCTGTACCAAATTTCATCAAAATCGGTTCAGTAGTTTAGGCGTGAAAGACGGACAGACAGACAGAAATACAGAGTAACTTTCGCATTTATAATATTAGTAAGGATATTTAATAGTGAATATTTATAATATATTTAAAAATAAAAATAAAATCTTCTTTATAATATAATATTAATGTGGTAGGATTCTCTCTTGACCACAATCTAGCACAAGGGGAAGATGTGCCATTATTATGTGCCAGAAAACGCTTTAAAAATATCCATTTATCGTGATTGCAAACGCTTTCATAACAACTTACAGTTCGTTCGGGCAATTAGTGTGCAGTACAGGCGCACGGTATATTGGGACCATTCTTTAACTTAAATGTGACTCGTCCACAAATGCAAATTTTTTAATAAAAATAAAAATTAAATAGCCATCTTACAACTTAAACATATATGCTATTTTTGTAGCATAAGTATAAAAAATCAATCTAGCTATTCCGAATCAGAGTCATCTGTATCACTTTGTGTGTTTATTATGAAAGTGTCTCCGTTAACATCAACATGCTGGTCTACATTAAAGTACTTATTCTCTTCTTTGATTGCGTGGGCAATATATTTACCCCACAAGTCAGATGTTACGTTCAACATGACCTGCCTGATCAATTGACATACGGCACTGCTGTTTTTGGGGTCGCAATTGTTGGCTCTAAGGTCATGTTTAATTTTAGACCACACTTGTTCTATCGGATTAAAAATGCAGTGGTATGGTGGAAGACGCACCACCTCACAACCATTCATTTTTGCTATTTCATCAATGACATATCTTTTTTCTATGCCCGCCTTTTTCACAATATCCAGCAGCACTGGAATGGTTGGGGTTGGCTCTGGAATGGAAATTATGTACTGTCTCATAAAATCAAGGATCTCCCCTTTTCTGGTTGTGGTGTTTGGAATTCTGACGGATAGTCGCGAGTGGTAAGGAGCGTTATCCATTACTATTAGGCTATTTGGTGTTATGTTTGGCAATAATTGCTCCTGAAACCACTTTTCAAAGAGCACTGAGTTCATGTCGCAGTGGTAATCAGCGCTCGCATCGCTAATCTGTTTCGCAGATAGAAGCAGTCCATTTTCGACCCAACCGTCTTTGGATCCAGCATGCAATATGATAATGCGTTTCCCACGAGTGGAAGGCAAATCTGAAATGCAGTGACAACTACAATCAGTCCAACTTTTTTTGACGGTATCATGTGTGTCATACCACGTTTCGTCCAGGTAGATTATATTTCGCCCCTCTTGACGTGCTTCTCTGAGCTTTGTTATATATTTATAACGCCAGACTTGGAATCGCGGCGTCTCAAGCAACACACTGCGTTTATTCACTTTTTTATAGTTGAATCCAAGTTTACGTAAAAGCTCATACAACGTAGTACGTTGATATGGGAAGTCCGTATTTGTCTTTAAATCTTGCAATATCATATCGAGTGTTGGAAGTTTCTTATCTGTATAGAATCTATATACTGTGCGTCGAACTAAATCGCATTCAAAATCATCTATCTTTGAGAATTTTTTCGTCTGACTTCCTCTCTTTAAGGGAGAAACTGGTCCTGATTTTATAATTTTGGCGACAGTGTTTCGATGCACATTAACCATTTTCGAAACTGTCCCAATAATTGGATAATTTTTAAATTCCATCCCTTTATCATTATCAGGCGGCATTGTGTTGACACGGTATTGATGAACATTCAAAATTATTTCTTTGCAGTTTTTACAAAGCGTCTTCCTTTTTTTAATTGGAGCGTTATCGTCTTGAGACGTACCACCGCTGTTGTCATTATTCGCAGTGTCATTGCCAGTCTCCTCCAACATTCTCAACTATAATTAATAATGCCCTTTCTCAACTCCAATAAATAAAATAGCAAAACTTATTATTGAACTTATGCCTATTCTTTTAAATATGGCCTCCGCATAGTGATTTTGCCAATGTCAGTATTTGAAAGAAATTCAAATAATAAATGTCGAAACTCATATCTATCTATAAATAAATTAATCTATGAATATCACATAATGACCAAAAAGCTTTTATTCTAATGACCGTTACTGCAACTGGGTATTTGTAATGCAAGTAATACCTACAGGACGAATTATCTGAACCCACCTTTGTAATTTATAAGTTAGCAGAACTAACTTCCTTAAGTACTTCTTTTTGGAAATATACGTTATTATTATTTTGTAAATGTTAACGATAGTGTCAATGAACACATACAATAATTTATTTACAGTTAAGTAATTTTATTTTCAAATAGGTACGAATATTTTTCTTTCAAAAAATAGCTATACTAATCCATGTAAATATTTACAGAGACCACAAAATATTATTATTTTCGTATTATAACTAGTAGAAAGAGATAGAAGATATGAATTACCATTCAAGTTTTCTTGCTCCCTGTACCGCCATACATTTCGAGATGACAGCTGACAGCTACCCATGCACACTAATTGAGCGAACAAACTGTACATAGTATCAGAAACTAATAAAGCTGTTAAACAAACTTAAAAATTCTCACTGACGTGTTCTTATTTTATCGAGTGATACAAAATTGACCCCCTAAAGTGGTTTCTTTCGCTGACTGAGTATCTGCCCTGAATGGACAATAAGACAAATGCTGCGACCGATTCTTGCGAAATTCTGGAGTATTGAAGTATATAGTCAATGTGAATTATATTACTTGTCTAGAAGATTTTTATTTTACAGGCTTTCTACCTATACATATTTAGGCAAATATGTATTTTTTGTGGCAAATAAATCACTTTTTATTTTATTTTATTTTTTAAATTAGTTAGCGAACATTAATCAGCCCTCGAAATCAAAATCTATACTAATATTTTAAAAAAAGAGGAAAAACTTGATTGTTTGTTTGATTGCATTGAGTAGTCTCCAAAACTACTGGAGCGATTTGAAAATTTTTTCACCATTAGAATGAGTAACATAGGCTACATAATTTTCCCGAATTCCTACGGTAACGAAGTCCCGAGTGGAATGCTAGTATTTAATAATAAAAAAAATTGAAAAAATCTAGATTTTCAAGCTTAAATGCATTTTTAAATCTAGAATTTCAACCCTTAACCTAATACGAAAAATGTTTTGTATCACAATCTATTGAGACACTATTTTCTATGGCTGGAACATTTTAAATCCAGATTTATAAGTGTCAAGCACGAATCTAGAAATGGTAGTACAGCTTAGCTATCATACTAAAAAATGTTTAGAATAATATGTTCCTTCTTTAAAAATTTTGGTATTTTTTGTATGGGCCGTGAATGATTACTTTTAAAGTTAACCTATATAAAATTGAAGGTCTTGACTCTCTTACTCATCAACGCCCAACTTAAGCCTTTGTGACATTTTGGTTTGTGGTTGGGATTGAAGTTGGTAGATTCTTACAATTTAACGTGGACAATTTATTGTAATTCAATTGCATGTCACAGTTTTGACAGATCTTAAAATAAAAAGTACAGTGATATTATGTAACACCCGGGGCTCAGCATATTGGGTTACAGGTTGGTGTACTTAGCCTTAGTGCAACTTATGCCAGTTATCCCACTTCATAAAAAATATTTCCTCTCATTAAGTTAAAAAAAAAATATGCCTCATTATCTTCGTACCTTCAGGCTCTACATCGGGAGGCCCTATTCACTTCCATACAAAATGTAGCCCGAGTGAATACAAGCCTTAACCCTATATTGCAGAAGTAAAATGGCCCTTAATTCAACCTGGCAACCCTTTTAGCGCTGAATGTGTGAACCGTAGCAGCTGGTTCACCGACTTATTGCTCGCATAACATGACATAATAATTATTATGTTCTTATGCTACGACTCGAATTAAAATAATTAAAAGTGTCAGCTGCTAGCTTGCTAAAACTATGACAATTTTCTGAATTAAACTTGTCTTTTAATTCTATAATTGTTCGCAAAGAAACAGTCTCAGAAAGCATAAATAAAGAACGAATAACCAATTCATATTTAATAAAACAGCTCTTATCTACTTTATGCTAATTATTCAATTTTAAGTAGCTTTTTGTTTGCTCTACCCGCAATAAATCAAATTGAAAATACATTTTTTCCAGTAAATATTAAATATTGCATTATTTAAGTCAATTTGATTACTTTTTTTACTCTATGTCTGTTCGGAAAGATAGTCATCCCCGAGAAGAGAAGACAAAAAATTCGAAGGTTTCTTTAAAAAAAAAATAAGCAATTTAAATTTGTTCTTGTTTGCTAGTTTAAGTTGATCTTTCCAATACAGTTATCAAATACTAGCTTTCCGCCAGGAATTAGAAAAAAAATATGTAGCCTGTGTTCATGTTTATCATCATCAGGGATAATGTAGGATTCTAATGGTGAGAGAATTTTTCGAATAAGTCAAGTAGTTTCAGAACCTATTCAATGCAAACCAACAAACAATCAAATCTTTCCTTAGGAAATTTAGATTATTCAACTTTATGAAATCCTTCCAATAAAATTGTCAACATAGACACACTGAATTGACATACATTTTTATTCTCCAACCATCCCAACCTTTTACTTGTGTGTGTATGTGTCCTGTGTAGATTAAAATTATCAACATGTTTACTACCAACCCTCGCGGTTTTATTTGTTTCACACATTTAATAAGACAATTTTCATTATCTGTTTAAAAGTATTCTTTGTTTGAGAGTGTGAAAAACGTGTTAAAGGCAGATAAAACTGAGCTCGCAAGGGTTCATAGAAATTACTCTTGAACGATATAATTGTATATTTTGTGAAACTTTGTAAAAAGGGCTATTATAGAATTTCGGATTATCTGTTAGACAAGCAACCATGGGAATAAATTGCTCAGCTCCGGAGTTATTGAGATATTAAGTCAATTAAAATTAAAGGTAAGAAAATGAATATGATTGACTTAAAAAGAGCGACCCTCGGAGTTTTTTGCCTATTCTTCTCCTGAGGAAGACTGCACCTTTGCGAATAGGCGCAATATTGATGTGTTCAAGTATCATTTTATATGTTCAATGAAATAAACACTTTTGAGTTTGAGAATTGCTTAGTAGCAATCGCCTGATTGCAATTATTTTGCATATTTCCACCGATAAGAGTATGGTTTTGTATATTTCTTAGGAAAATTTGTTAGTTTTGTCGGCTAATTCACGTACTTAATTTTCGCTAACTAATTTAAACCTTCTTGCAAACCCGTGTGTGCAGGATTTGTATCGCACGTGCCGTAAACAAGCGCGCGACGGGTTAAAGTCACCTTGTATGTAAGATTATTCATATTTAGCAATGATTTCAGACTGAAAAGAGTCTGCACTTCCATGCTGAACCGGGAGTGAAAGAAAAACTTAGAATGTGCCAGCTAACTACTCTTCCTAGGTATACAGTAAAAGTTTGTAAGAGGGGCGAGGGTTTTGCTGTATAATGGGCAAAAGGCTGAGACCTTTATGCCTCGTGGTGATGGGATGAGAATAACACCACCCCATTTCTTTCCGTGGGTGTCGTAAGCGGCGACTAAGGAAACACAAATGAGACCTGCCTCCTAGTAATCCATCCCAGGCAACGACACTTCATTTTTTTCTGAATCTGAGGTGTCGTCCTATGGTCTCATGCGGTGTGGTAGGCTCTGTAAAGGGCCGTCTGGTTCGCGACCACCCTCCTACCGAAGTCCGACGCCAAAAAGCTTGCTGTGTTCCGTCAGTGCGTGGGAGTACCAATGCCTTAATAGGCATTTTCTGGGTTAACTCGCTCTATCGTCGACCTCATCTATGATCTAGGTCAAGATTGAGGTCAAGAGTTAACCGATCTCATAATAAAAAATAATAAAAAATCTCTCACCATTATGCAACTTTTTCCATCTGATAACCCTGACAACTTGTGTCAAACGTGGCATCTAGAGGTTCTAGAACCACTGAATGCTCTGCCTACCCCGTTAGGGATTATGAACGTGACTGTATGTGCGTATGTATGTAAGAGTCTGCATTAGTTTACAATTATTTCTGCATGTAAGGACCTTATATCCGTTTTTCTAACCTTGGAGCAACGCATCACTAATTACTTTGATTAGTGGCGAGGCCCTTATTTTTCGGGACACGATTTAAGGGCAGTCATTAAGGGAGAAACAATTATTTTGCCGTCTAGTTAGTTAACTGAATTGCTGTTACTTGATTCTTGACTCATTTTAACAATTTCGCGCTCGGTTACTCTAAGTAGAATTTCAAAAAGATCGCTTTATTGCCACGGCAATTAATTTTTCTGTTGTATTTAATCATTTGCAGTTGGATTGACTACAGTCGTTAAACCAAACTCGAGCATGGTGAAACTTCAGTTTGATTGCGCGAGGGCCTCGTGCAAAGGTTTGCTCGCCCTCTGGCGTTGTCAATATTGACATTTTGACATAGGACCGCGGAAAATTCCGCACGCGAACACATTGTGCTTAAACTACTAAGCCATTTGCCGGTTTGAAAACTTTGACACCAAAGTTAGTCAAATTCGCCACATGCTTGATTATACCCTATAAAATAAGGAAAGAAGCATCACAAATTGATTAAAAGTCTCTTTAATATAACCCGGCTCATATAACCCAAGTCTATAACCCGGCTCATAATATAACCGATGAGAGCGTCGTTGGTCTAACGGCTAGTGGGTCGGACTCGTAAGTGAGAGGTACCAAGTTCGATCCCCAGTGCCGCCATGTACCAATGACTCATTTTCTAAGTTATGTACATTAGTTGCACACTAACCGATGCTCTTACGGTGACGGAAAAGATCGTGAGGAAACCTGCACATTCAGGAGACTGAATGTGTAACCATGATCCAATCCGGTCAGGTTCCCCTGTTAACAGGGTCACGGAGGTTAGATGGCAATCGCTCTACTGTAATGACTTGACCTGCCAAACCCCGGATCATGGCCAAGCGTACCCCGAATGAGAAACGGGACTAAGCGCTAGGAAGAAGAAGAGAAGCTCATATAACACGAGTCTCTTTAAATTTCGAGTGAAAAAATAGAGAGCACGCCTACCGTCGAGCACTTCATTTCACAAATTCAAGAATTGAGCACCTGATGCTATTTCACCCTCATTTGAGACTAGTACACATCCATTACGCTTTTAAATGGGTTTAATTTAGTACCAACGAATATTTTACGTTTCCTTCAGTGCGTTAATTTTGCAAGTTAACCATTCGAAAACCATTTAGTTACTCAAGATTTTGGTAGTTGTCTAAGACAAGCTAAGAACTATTTTAACCGCAGAAAAAAAGGGGTGTTATAAGTTTGACGTGTGTGTCTGTCTGTGGCATCATAGGGCTATGATTTAGGGCTTAAAAGAATGGACCAATTTCGATGCGATTTTTTTGACTAAATGGTTATAAGCTTCATTGGATGGTTTTAAGTTCAGGCGTTAATTAGTTATAAGCAATCAAAGGTTCTTTTTATAATCCTCTAGTATCAAAATGAATAAAAAAATTGTATTATTTGGGGAACTTCAGTACTGTAATCTTTATGTTGGGAGCGTTAAATTAAACACTGCAAAGCTGGTATTACATATGATATAATAAATTTAACGCTACATACTTAAACGGTTTAGCAAGTTAATAACGTAGCGCATGTGCGCACAATCAACACCTTCCGATGACTCTCAACAAATGGCCCCTGGCCCGGATTGCTGTCATCTTCTTTTTTTAGCGTTCGCGAATATTTTAAATTCAATTTTAAGCTTTTAAATCAAACTTGACAGTATTCCGACCAGCCAGTAGCGATTGTGAAACGTAGTCTCATCTCGGTGAAGATTACATATCACAGTACAGATCCAAAAGTTTACCCTTTGAAGCAAGATCATGCCATCCACCTCTTTACTTATCAATAACCACGGCCGTGTGGTAATTGCCTAAGATAAACCCCCATATATGGCACCTATCAAATAGACAACGTTCCCTTTTGTGAGATAAAAGCAATCCTACCCTTTAGATATACAGGTTATAAGGGAAAGGTTAGCAAAAACTGAAATCCTGATTCAGACTATCATTTTCCATTTGAATTTTCCTCTGGAAAATTTTCAAAGTCATTTTATTGTTTATTTTTAATTTTTAACTCTTTTTTAAAATTTTATTTATTTGCTCTAATACACTCCATTTTCTAATAAAAAAATAATGATAATAGCACAAAACATGAAAAACAGGAGTGTACATCGCATTTCAAATGCGGCGCAGGGCGTGGTTTCGCGGCACATCGCGTATCGCGTAAGTAGATACATACATACATACACTCACGCCTATAATTCTTATAAGGGTAGGCAGAGCACCAGTGGCTTTAAAACCACTAAGTGGTGAGAGGTTGTCAGATTTTTGCCTACAATACAGCAAAACGCTCACTTCCCACTTAATGACTTTTACAGATAAATAACAAAAATTCCTATTCATGACGTTTCCGGGAAAAATAATTAGTTGTAGTCGATCATAGTACCGTAATCTTCGTTCTTGCTATAATCTTTCTTTAAATATTCCTTCGCACTCTACTAACTTCCTCTCCAAATCCTTCACAATCCAATCTATCCAAGTATGGAACAATTTCCCCGAGTCCATAAGACGTTCTCCTTCCCTAGATTTCTTTAAATCCCGAGTCAAAGCCCATTTCCTTCACACTCTCTCCTCTTCCCAATGATTTTTAACCTCTCCTTAAAATACAGCAGTATTGTATGTGTAAGTATGTATATATTATATGTATGTATGTATGTTCTTTTTTGTTTTTTGTGTGTATTCTTATTTATACTCGTTTAGCATGTATTTTTATTTTTTAAATTTTAGTTCTAGCCACCGCCCGCTTTGCCTTGTTACCTCTCGGAAATTATTCTAACCCAAGGCTACTTTAGCAATAAGACAGCATTTTTGTACATTCTACTAGCTTGATCATTTACGTTTATTAACTTTTGTTTGTCTCTGGTTTGCAATAAAGTATATTTCATTCATTCATTCATAGTTATGGTTAGATTCTACCATTTCAGTATTTGCTAAGCTGTCTCTTACACCCTGTATTGACTCTGTTAATGATACTCATTGTAATTCATAGACAATCCGCGGGGTAATTATTTCGTATGTACGACAGCGCTTGCGGCGACGCTGAAACTAATGAGAAGTTTGCCTTGTAACATTTGTTATTCTAACGGATTCCCTGTTTAAAGGCTGTAAATACCATCACTCAATAGAGGAGCAAATTAACACTTGAATCCTATTTGTCTACACGACATTGACTCGCCTTGTAGCCAAAAAACGTAAAATGTGGGTTACCAGCTCTTCTAAGGCGTACCTATTGTAATATTTTTTTACCAGCTCAAATACATACGTCCCCACCGAGGGTCCAAGGCCTCCTTTCGAAACATGAAAGGGATTAAGACCATAGTCCACCATGCTGGCACAATGCGGGTTGGTGGACCGCGTGCCTTTCGAAAACGAATTTTCTTAGACGTGCGGGTTTCATCGCGACGTTTTCCTTCACCGCTGAGCTAGTGATAAAATTAATAGACATAAATCAGAAAAGACAAATTTAGTGGCACAGTCCCGGACGAGGCTTGAACCCTAAACCTTCCCTTTATAAGTCTGGCTCATTACCAATTGGGCTATGGCCACTCTTACCTATTCTAATAAAATAATACAACAAGATTTTTTATTTTCTTTTATTATAAGATGGGTTAACTCTTGACCTTAATCTTGACCATAAAGGTCAAAGATGAGGTCGACGATGGAGCAAGTTAACCCAGAAAATGCCTATAAAGGCACTGGTACTCCCACGCACCGACGGAACACAGCAAGCTGTTTGGCGTCGGAATTCGGTAGGAGGGTGGTCGCGAACCAGAAGGCCCTTTACAGAGCCTACCACACCGCATAAGACTTAGAACGACACCTCAGATTCAGAAAAAAAGAAGTGCCGTTGCCTGGGATGGATTACTAGGAGGCAGGTCTCATTTGTGTTTCCTTAGTCGCCTCTTACGGCCCACGATATCATGTACCTACACTAACTCTCCTCTCGTATGGAAAATACGCCAATAAAATAATAAACATAGGTCACTGATATTGATAACCTTTAGTGACATGAAATAGTTATTTTGAATTGGACTTTCTGTTTATTCAATTAAAATGTATGCCCAATATCATTATTATCTTGGGAAAGTCCTATAAATGCTTTGATTTAGACTAAAAATACGTTATCTGACACGCTCTTACTTACATACATTTATGTCTCTTTTTAACCTGACTCGGACAGGTTTTGCCTTTCGTATCACATTGGTATTACCCATCTGAGAACAGGAAAATAATAATGTTTTAATACGATAATTACGCACTAGCAGTCTATTTTTTGTCTGTCCGTACTTTAGTTTAATATCTTTAACAAAGTAGGATAGACGTTCTGTGTTGTTTATAAATAACTATTTTATAAATGAAAAGTAAAACAAAAGTCTAAATCATAGAATTAATAAATATATTAAAATGTAAATCAATTTAAAAGTAATATTAAAAGTTGCTCAAATAACATACATATAAATTGGCAATAAGTGTTAGTACGTGTTGTGTTATGTTTTACTGCTAAACAAAATAAGGTACAGATACAGAATAAAATAAAACTGAATCGGAACAAAAGTGCATCTGCAATGGACTTCATCATATATGACAACCGAAGAACACCTATTTTGTTTTGAGTTTATTTTTCGAGAAAACACAAAAACTATGGTGTTGACTGTACTTGTAAGTCTTTTGGTGTTAGAAAGTGTATGCGCGAGTGAAGGATTAGATAAATTTAGTCTAGAACAATCGTTTAGCGCTAAAGAATGGCAGAACACAAACGAAGATTTATTATTCAGTGGGGTTGATGGTATGTTATTCTTCTTCCTAGGTTTCTTCTTCTTCTTATCGTGTAGGTATAGTCAAGTGTGTGGCGGGTGAGCAACCTGCAGATGTCAGAATTTTCAAACCGCCAAAATGGCCTCTGACTTGGTTTTAACGACTGTAGTCAATCAACAACAGACGGGACCGACAGCTTAACGTGGCCTCCGAAGCACGGAAACGCTCGTGATAAATTGCCACTTTGGTCACCCATCAGGTTCCCTGCCTCTGTGTGCGTTGCTTAACCTCACTGATCGGTTGAGATCAGCGAGAACCACTGGGCTACGAGCGCTTATAGTTTGACTATTGCCGTTGTACCGCACCTTAGGCATGCGGGGTGAGGCGGGGGAAGAGAAAGCCGCTCCCGCTTTGTCAATTTGTTAGCGATGATGACGATGAACTCACAGAGCAGGAGCAGCCGCCATAGTATTATATCCCCTTTGGGCCGTCCTATGCTCTCCGCTTCACCAATTAAATCTAAGGCGCGGTACAGCGATAACTAATAATACCATTTTTTTTCTGTTTTTTCATACGGGGTACGCTTGACCACGATCCAGGATTTGGCTGTCAATTCATGATAGTGAAGCGACTGCTATATTACTTCCGTGACCATAATAACAGGGGATTCAGTCTCCTGAGGTTTCCTTACGATGTTTTTCCTCGCGATGTGAGAATCGGTTTGTGTGGAACTAATCGGGGATCGCTACCTCTCGCTTATGAGCACGTGAAGTTGACAGTATAAAAAGATTCTTAAGTAAAATAAAATAAAAACATTCCGTTCCAGGTTTCATCAGATACAACAACGAAAAGATAACACTTGCGTGTTACGGACCATTGCCAATCATGAACGCACTAGAACCACTGAAAGAAGATAAGAATATAAAAATAGTTTCTATAGTTGACTGTAATATTCCTACAACCCCTCTAGTCGATACTTTTAAATGGTTTAATATCAATACTACTAAAGTAGATACTCTACAACTTATATTTACCTATAATTTTCCTTTAGACCACGGTAATTTCACCATTGGTCTTAGCATAAAAACTCTTTTTGTAAAGGCAGAAGGGGTATGGTATCGAGATCTTTTTGTATATAATGAAAATTTTATGGAACCACTAACTCAGCTGAAGGTTATAATGATGTGGGGGACAAGACTACCAAAATTATCAAAAGAAATGAAGTTGGAAGCGCTGTCAATAAGGAATTTAGCGAAAGTAAAGAACTGGGACAACTGCCGACATTTGACGATGATGAAAATCGAACACGAAGGAACAGACAACTTACCAAAACACTGGCCTTCGGATTGTACAAGCTTATCCTCATTGATGTTAAAAGATTTATCTTCCGAAGCAGTGGAATACTTAGAGGATTCTGGTATCAATACTGGTGTTACTAATCTTCAGAATTTTACAATGGAGTTTTGCAACAAATCTGACCTTCCTCTAAAGATACTACGTTCTGCCAAGAATTTAACTCATCTTGACTTGAGTCACAACAAAATTAGCGACAAGTCCCTGTAAGAAATTTTTCTTTGTAATAGTTCACTTGTGTCCAAAAACGCCCAACTAAGAATTCTTTAGTTTCAGTAGGTCTATAATACATATCATACATATCAACAATCAAAGGCTTTTAAAAATAATATTTAATCCAAAAGTCACAAAAATTGATCGTTAATCAACAAATAAGAGTGATGGGCTCGGATTGTCTCTTATTAAGTGTCACACGCTGCTCGTAAGTGCAAGGTCAGACCAAACAGATGATTCTGATTTAAATGCTTACAAGTTTACCCAAGATTGCAAGACGAATACGGAGGAGCAGTTAATACGTGTAATCTAGGGAATAATTAAAAAAAATGTAATACCTAGTTAACCCGAATCTCTTAATAGTTCGAGTGAATAGGCATCTTCTAGCAGTGAATAGAGCTTGCTACATCTTCGCCCCTGAGCTAGATTGTGATCAAGAGCGAACCCATTCGTTATAAAACCAAATAAATCAATTTTTTCAGACGTGAATTTCCTCTGTTAAAAAACCTGCTTCTGCTGGATTTGTCGTACAACCAGCTAGCTGGATGGAGTTTGTTTGATTTAGTAAAACAAACACCTACGCTCCGTGATTTGAAACTAGATGGAAACAAGTTTTCCAATCTATTTTGCAACTACGAAACGCAGCTGACTACTTTTACAGGTAAATTTTATTTATTCATTTTAGTCGCATATCTTTATAATCACGTAAATATTCACATAAGTTTCCATACACTTATTTCGAATCTTTTAAAAGAGCATTTCGCATCGATAAATTAATTGACGTAATTTGGGGCACACATCACTTCGTCAAACCTTAGAAGTTCAAACACTGCTACTATTTTTTCTACGCTGCTCAAAAACACAGATTTCTCTGCGATACTCACACCACGCGTCACATAATTTTGCCATGTCTTTGTCAAAGTCAAAATACCTTACTTCATAGGACAGCTAAAATGTTACTTTTAGGGCTAGCGCGCACGGGCTAATTTTGTGTCCGTGACTGTTTTGTCACTTTTAACAAGTCTATGGATATGAATGAAGAAGCGCGCATGTTACGACATGACAACTGGGTGAAACCCATAGACTTGTTAAGAGTGACAAAACAGTCACGGACACAAAAGTAGCCCTTGCGCGCTAGCCCTAAATAAGTCAAAGTAGTAAATCACATTAGATCTTTTTCTGCGGTTACTCGCAAAGGTGTAGTCTTTCCCCGAAAAGAACAGGCAAGAAATTCCATTTCATACTGACTCTATGCGATAGAAAGAGAGGATAGAACGAATTACATACAACAAAATTATCACAGGTGACTATGCTAGCTATGATAAGCGGCTATTTTACATTTAAATGGCGATGGCGTCTCAATGGTGGTGGAAAGACAATGGTGAGGGCTACTGCCAACTAAACGATTAATTGAAAAAAATATCAAGCAACTTTGCATTAAGTTGGCAACCATCGTCAAATGTATGAAACTTCGATAGTTTTCTTTTTTGCCACTGAAACAGGGCCCCGATTCTGCAACTTCAGTTGTGTGTCGATGGAATGGAGGCCATATTATCTGTTCAGGTGAATTGAGAACTATTTCATTTTTATATACTTGCTGACCACCCCGACCAGCAGCGTTACTGTCAGCCGAACGTAGAGTTGCAAAGTACCTATAGCAACTGAAAATTCAGTTGGCGGTGAAATTCGGATAGTTCTCAATTTTGCCACCCGAATTGAGAACCTCCTACTTTTTTTTGAAGTCGGTTAAAAATGGCGACCATTCCATCGACACACAACTGAAGTTACAGAATCAGGGCCCAGGTAAATTAGCCACCATCGCCATTCCACTGTCATTGAGCCGCCATTATACTGAAATAGCCGTCTAAATAGGGGATTTTTTTAAATTTACAGCGCACCTATTCCATCTGCAAAGACTATCTATGGATGAAATGTCCACAAATCTAGAATGTTTAGAAAATGTACACTTTCATGATCTTCAATATTTTAGTTTCAAATCAAATGAGACTTTGGAAAAATTGTATGTGAGTAATACCAATTTCTATTAGTTATACTATGTTACAAATGATATACATTTTACATAATAATATTACTCCACTATTGTTTGCATTTTCTGGATTAACTCGTTTCATCTTCATCTATATAACTTCGGTTAAAATTGAGGTCAAGAGTTAACTCATCTGAAAATAAAATAAATTAATTATTTCCTAATCTGGAATTGTATACGCTTTCGTTTTTTTCTTATAAATTTTTATATTCTTGATTCAACACTTTACAATTTAAAGTCATTTTTGAAGAATTATTTGAAGAAAAATAATTATAATGTCCAATTTTTCAAAATTTGTATTTTTTTAAATATTGCAACAACATTTTACATTGCCGATTTTTTCAGTTACAAAAATTGCCTAAAACCAACGCAACGCAGCTTGAAGTTGATCTACGTGGTCACTTTGTGAAAGATATTGAATTTGGTTTAGAAGAATATGAATTACTTATCTATTCAAACGTAAGTTATACTCTTTTTCATTTGTTAAATGTTAAAAAAAAGGATGGTACAGCGCATCAGGTTACTCTATTTTCATTGCAAAACGGTTCTTATCGTAACAGTACAAAGTGCACGCGTGTGGAAACCTTCTGTACAAAGGGCCGCACTACAGGCTTACGCTCTGTGCTACTATTTTTCCATGACCCTATGTGGTCACTGGTGAGGTTACCCTTCGAAGATTAGATTCCAATCGCTTCTCCGTAATTGATCTACTAAATTCTAGAGAATGGTCTATTGTACCCCAAGTGAGAAATTGGTGAAAGAGGTAGGAAGAAGATTGAAAGTAAAATAAAAATCTAATTAGCACTGGACGGGGAGATATGGAGGAATGTGGCGCCTTTTTCCATAAATGTGATCTTATAGGCTAAAAACAAAAATAACTATGTTTACCATACTTTCAATATTTGCCTCTAGGTGAGCATGCCACATTTTCGACCACATTTTTGCACTTGGGCTAATGTCTGTTTACTTCCGCAGAAAACTTCCAAAATATTGGGCACAGCTGACACATCTACACCAAACATTACCCTTTTGATGGATCAAATAGATTGTGACTGTAACAACTACTGGTTTGCAACCGCAATACGAGAAACCAAATTTGTGCAAATCCCAGGACTGAAATGCCAGTCAGGGTCCGGATTTTTACAAGAGCCAATAAAAAGTTTCAAATGTCAGAAATTACAAAGCGATAATTGCATAGTAAGAGTGACTGGAGTTTGGGGCACTCCGGAAAAGTTTACAATAGAATCACTCGGTGTGTTCGAGTGTCATGATACTAAGAAGTTACGTGGAAATGATTACTATTCCGGTGCCTATAGAACTGTTGGACTGAATCTATCCAATAACTTAGTTACTGAATTGGATAAAATTGAATTAATTTGGAGTCTGGAGGTGAGGGTTGTACCTACTTTAATTTCGCCACCACTATTTGTTGCTGAGCAAAAACTTCTTTTGCAAGTTCAATGACTTGTTTTTTTTTCCCTTAACAACGACAGTAAATCTTTTATGATAGCATTTACAACTCGCAATCTAAATACAATACCATGTAAACATTTAAAAGCTATCACTCTGAAAATAACGTCCCACGGTCAATTACAAAGGTGCCACCATAATTAGTGGCAGTTGTGTCGCAAAACTTAAATTAGGTATCTTAAAGTTATATCAAATAATTACATAAAGTAGGTACACGATAATTTAATATATGGGAAGGTAGAAGCTTATACATAGGCTGACAAAGGCTACATGGGTAATCAATTATGATCACAGATACATCATTGATTCAATATATGATGCTTTCGAGGGAACTTCGAAAGCGCTTTGTGGGCAGCATAAGGCACCAAATGAAATTACTCGAGC
This sequence comes from Aproaerema taeniolella, assembly GCA_949987775.1. Taxonomy (NCBI): domain Eukaryota; kingdom Metazoa; phylum Arthropoda; class Insecta; order Lepidoptera; family Gelechiidae; genus Aproaerema; species Aproaerema taeniolella. Next base: position 13,990,426 of record OX465261.1, on the reverse strand, counting down.
AGCTGCTCATAAATATTATGATAGGTTCGATAGAAAATAATATAATTTAAAACATCTTTCAGTGGGTTGATCTGCGTGGGAATCAACTGTCCAGGTTTGATGAGAAAGACATCGAACATCTGTTCGCTGTGCCACGTGTATGGCTTTCCAGAAATCTGTTCATTTGCGACTGTGAGAACAAAGTGTTGCTGGATGGCTTACATGAACATCGAGATCAGGTTAGATTCTCCTTTCTTAATAAATAGAAGCGCTCGAAGCCGATTGGCGATCGCCAATCAATGTGTACAGGGGCAGGGACTCTGATGGGTGATCAAAGTGGCAATTTATCACGAGCGTTTCCGTACTTTGGAGAACACGTTAAGCTGGCAGTCACAGCTGTTGTCAATGACTTCAGTCGTTAATAAAAACCGAGTAAGACGGCTACTTGGCGGTTTGAAAACTCTGACACCAGGTTTAGCCAAGTTTGCCACATACTTGTCTATACTTACACCATAAGAAACAAAGGAAGATAGGAATGGAAACGATTTAAATCCGGAAACGATTAAATCAACAAATCTTATCCTAATAGGTAGGTACATAAAATTGAAGGCCCTGACACAATGCCCAGCCCAAACCTTTGTACTTAAAAAGCTAAAATTTGGCACCAAGGTTCCTTTTATAACGAAGGTAAGGAATAAGGAAGGATTTTACAATATTCCTACAGGAAGGAAGTCCCGGGAACCTTAAAGTTTTCTATTATTAATTTGACGCATTTCTGTTTCAGGTGATGGATTTTGAAGAAATTAAATGCATAGATAGTGGAAAGCCTTTACATACCGTTACTTCTTTCGAAGCCTGTCAGTATGGTCTTCGAAATGCTATTATTACTGCTAGCTTATTAGTATTACTGGTTTTAGTGGGACTTTTCATCACGTGGCATTACAGACAACCCATAAAGATATTTCTTTTCTCCCGTGGCCTGTGTCTGTCATGTCTTCACGAAGAAGATGTAGATTCAGACAGACCTTACGACGCTTTCCTTTCCTTCGCCCATGGTGACGATGAATACGTCATGCAAGAACTCCTACCAAAGCTAGAAGGAGAGCCAGATCATTACAGAATTTGCGTACACTATCGAGATTGGGTGTTAGGAGATTGGATTCCGAGGCAGATTTTACGGTCAGTGAGCCTGTCTAAAAGAACTATAATAGTTCTTTCCAGAAACTTCACAAAGTCGATGTGGGGGAACCTAGAATTCAGATATGCGTTGGCAAGCAATGCTAAAGAGAAACGGTCGCGTTTGCTGGTACTTATCCTTGACGATGTGCTGTCGGACCCACTTGAGCCAGAACTGCAAGGATATCTGTCTCTCAATACCTACCTGCACTGCACAGATCCCTGGTTTGATCAGAAACTGAAATATGCAATGCCACATCGTAAAATATCTGGTCAAAATAATAAAGAACCGTCTGCTGTGACAGTCAATGAACCGCCTGAAGATATTATTTTGGAGTCGTTACCACGTTTAAATTCTATTTCTAATCATATCATTTCAAGATAAACTGAGGAGCGTACAATTATGAAAGATTAAATAACTCTAAATTTAAAATGTTATTTATCCCCCGACATAAATCTTGAAAAAAATTAAATAAATGTATCAAAGAACCATCACGACTACGTCAGCTTTCAAATAAAAAAAACTCCATCGAAATCGGTCCAGTCTTTTAAGAACTACGATGCCACAGATATATACACAGGTACAAAAACACACAGATATACATGTAAAACTTACAACAGCCTTCTTTTTTGTCGATTGACCTCCTTCCATAAATGATTAGGTGGACAATCGTGCCAGAATACAAACATACACCACGCTATCATAAAATTATTATAAAAGTTTGTTCTTTCTAAGCTTCTCGTATTTCTTTGAATTTCAAAGTCGATTAACAACGATTATCAAGAGAAAGTCTCAATCTTTATAGTCAACTAGTTGCGAAACACAGTTGCGTTGGCGGCCGAAAGCGATTATCAGGAACGCGCGTTTTCAACGCCGTAGAAATACGCAGTCTGCTAGGGCCCTATGGTGTGATAGTATATTCACAGCAGCAACGTAATAAAGGTTAAAAAAACACAGCTATCAAATAAAACAAAAGAAAAACAATACCTAGTTCGCACAATACGTATTAAAATGTAAATGTGGATTTAAGACGGTTCTACACAGTAGAAACAGTCTAATTACGTAGATAATGCTCTTTGTTCTCCGTTTCTAGGGATGTGACGCTTTAATTATATATTTTATTCGGGATTTGGTGGTGTCATAGTGGAAAAAAGACTTCCAGTCACATTTAGTTGTGCCTAAGAGAACCCCCGATTCTGTAACTGCAATTGTGTGTCGATGGAATGGAGGCTATATTATACGTTCAGGTAGCGAAATTGAGAACTAATTTATTTTCATACACTTGCTGACAGCCACCCACCACGACCAGCAGCACCACCGCCAAGCGAACGTAAAGTTGCAAACTACCTAGCAACTGAAAATTCAGTTGGCTTTGGCGCCACCAGTCAAAACAGCCGTCATTAGATGTACAAAATTTTGATCGTTGACAATTTCGCCATCTGACCGGATAAAATGGCGACCATTCCATCGACACACAAATGAAGTTACAGAATCGGGGCCCAGTTCCCCAACACGCCACTAGTAGTGCCACACAGTTGTGCCTGGGGTAAATAAGGCTATCTATAACCTGGAACATATAGCAAATACAAGAAGATTTTTGAATTTCATTTTGTAATTACTGTGTACACACAGATGCACGTCAAGTTACCTATTTGTACTACGAAAGCCGGCGCTATTATGAAGTCAAGGTTAAAATATTAGCCTTATGTGCTGCCCTGTGTACAGTACATTCGAAGTCTAAAATCTATGTTAGATTACGAATTGGCTCAATAGAAAACTACAGTGAATAGAAGTAGTATTATAATTCATTCAATCGGATAAGTAATGCAACTAAGTCAGAACTGGCAATGGGTCCAGAACCACATGACGCTCTGCCTACCCTGATAGGTTTATTTTTTATTTTATTTTTATTATAAGATGGGTTAACTCTTGACCTCAATCTTGACCATAAGGTCAAAGATGAGGTCGACGATGGAGCGAGTTAACCCAGAAAATGTCTATAAAGGCAGTGGTACTCCCACGCACCGACGAAACTTTCGAAGACTTCGGTAAGAGGATGGTCGCGAACCAGACGGCCCTTTACAGAGCCTACCACACCGCATGAGACCATAGGACGACACCTCAGATTCAGAAAAAAATGAAGTGTCGTTGCCTGGGATGGATTACTAGGAGACAGGTCTCATTTGTGTTTCCTTAGTCGCCTCTTACGACACCCACGGAAAGTGATGGGGTGGTGTTATTCTCAACCGATCACCACACGGCATAAATGTACAGGCTTAAGTGTATAGATAGATAGTTTTTTTACGAAGATAGTACCGTCATTCCTTGAGAAAATACTATTAGTTACATTACTAACAAGTAACATCACTATTCTGCTGGGGCGCGTCTCCGAAACACTTGAGACGTATATACAAGGTATAAGGGACAGATTAGCAAATACTTCTTTTTTTTTTACCAGCCCATATACCCCACCGCGGACATGGCCAAAATACGAAGGGGATTTAGGCCACAGTCCACCACGCTGACCCAATGCGAGTTGGTGGACCGCTCGTCTTACGAAAATGAATTTTCTTGGACAGCGAGTTTCATCACGATGTTTTCCTTCACCGTTAAGCAAGTGATAAGTAGAAATCCGTACATAAATCCGAAAAGGCGAATTTATTGGTACAGGCTCGCACCAGGATTTGAACCTGCAACCTTCCGACTACAAGTCTGGCTCATTACCAACTGAGCTATCACCACAAATACTTAAATGGTAGAATCTATACATAATTAATTATAATCGGCTACAAGTGGTTTTTTTTTTCGGAAAGTTAGGGAGTTTTCATTGTTTACCTACTTTGGCGCAGCGCAATGTGCAGAGGCTATCGTATTAGGTTACTCCATTTTCATTGCAAAACCGCTCTTATCACAACAGCACAGAGTGCACGCGTGTGGTAACCTGAGTTGCAACCGTTCGTACCGCGAAACCTTGCTTTTAGCTGTTTTTAGTTTTGGTGCTTTTAGCTGTTTTTTTTTGCTTTGTTTTACTAAAAATTGTTGCTTTTTCAAATTAAAACATAGTGTATTTATCTGAGTAATTTAATTCTAAAGCGTAAAAAAATATCAATAAAAATTTGCCATAAAATATCAATAAAAAAAAATGCCATTGTCTTCCGGAATGACAGTCATTCAAATGATTTAGAATGATGATCTGAATTCATTTTTTTTGTTTTTGCTAAGTTGTCCCTTACACCCTGTATAAAGGATTCCATAGAACAAACGGGTCGCGATAGTTCTGTAAGTGAAACCTCTACTGTGTCCCTGAGTATCAATTACAGAGAATTTCTTTTTGTTGTAACGCCTCCGTTTACAGTTTTCAGTGTCTGAAGAATACAAGGTGTAAAAGGAACGTTTCTGAAAGCGAAGGTAGCTTATTTATTAATTACTAGCTTTTTGCCCGGGACTTCCTTCCCATGGGAATTTTTTCATCAGTTTTCCAATGTTTTTAATAGACATTCTGCTATTCGGGACGGAGACAAATACAACATATCAAAAACAACGGTCCAGTTGTTCTCGAGTTATAAGTGTTCGAACAAATCCGACTTAGTTTTACCTATATATTACTAGCATACCGCTCGGGACTTCGTTCCCTTGGGAATCCGAGAAAATTATGTAGCCTATGTTACTCAGGAATAATGTAGCATCCTTGGTGAAAGAATTTTTGAAATCGGTCCAGTAGTTTTTAAGTTTATTCGTTACATACATACAATACAAATTATTTATTTATTACTAGCTTTCCTCTCGCGGCTCCGTCCGCGTGGACTACAGGTTATGTCGTGCCCAGCTGTGGGATAAAATGTAGCCTTGTGATACTAGAAGCTGGGAATATAAAAGACAATGGTAATACTCTGGTAGAAAGCGATACTTCACGCCAGATCAACTTCTTACCCTTTATAAGGCGCAGGTCCGATCGTGCATGGAGTATTGTAGCCACCTTTGGGATGGTTCGGCCAAATACCAACTAGCCGCTCTGGACTCGGTGGATCTCAGAGCCAGGAGGCTTATTGGTGATAAAAAGCTGGTTAAGGATAGGCTTCAAAGCCTAGCTCATAGACGCAAAGTAGCTTGCCTATGTGTTTTTTATAGAATGTACTTCGGAGAGTGTGCTCAGAGGCTACATGAGCTCATTCCGCCTGCCCCTTTTTTCCATCGGACGTCCAGACGCACTGCGGGGTACCACCCTTATCTTGTCGAGATCCCTCGGATACGTACTAAGCGCTATTTTTCATCTTTTATATTGCGCACTGCCAGGGAGTGGAATTCCCTGCCGGCGTCTGTATTTCCGAGTTCATACAACTCAAATATCTTTAAAGTACGAGTGAATAGGCTTCTTCTGGGTGAGCTCGCTACATCCTCGACCACATCTTTGCCCTAAGCTAGATTGTGGTCAAGAGCGAACCCATTTTTAATATAAAAAAAAAAGACTGGAAGAGGTCCCTTTAGGGACAAGGCCGCCTTTGCATACAGCTATGTTTCCTGTATATTAGTCTGTAAGAATTTTCAATAAAGAGAGTTTACATAAATACAAATTTTGCCATGCCGTGCCGTTCGAATTATAAAAAGGTCCAAAACCAGCTTTATATGATGTCTGGCTGGGGTTAGGGATAAAAAAAGTTGGAAAAAAAGTTTTTTCTTGCAAAAGATGAGGAAAATAAACAAATTTATCCCAACTCGAAACTAACAAAGAACTCATCCAGGCCGTGACATATTTTTTCTTTCCTTATGTCTTAGTTTTTATTTCTGTCGCATTCAATAATGTTATCACCACAAAATTATAAAAGAGAGAGGTTTTGATTTTTTTTCTGTCTGTCATATCTATGTTACTATCTGTACGGGGATCATATTAATGGAGTTTCATCAAATTGTAATTAAAATTTTACTCAGATGAGCGGTTTATTTTTTCAGTGTCCTTATGATTTTTTGAATACCTCTATTTTAATAATTAATTAATTATTTACTTATTCAACTGCAGCTCTAGCACGATAACGACAAACTCGCGCTCGGCTCACGCTGAAACTTCACTTTGATTGCGCGAGGGTCCCGCGCAAAGGCTTGCTCGCACTATGGCGTTGTCAACGTTGACATTTTGACATAGGACCGCGGTGTTGTCGCGGCGCTGTCACTATCGTACTTGGCCTGCAGTACTCGCTGACAATTCATTTTTTTTGTCTACGTATTTTAAAATGTTAACGTATTATGATTGTTTTTTTTTTTGTTTACTATTTATACATAATTCAAAATCTCAAATGATAATTGGCTTGACAAAAATCACTTAACAATAAATATTGGGCCTTTCTAAAATACGAAAATGGTACGGCAAAATTGAATTACTATTGACTCCTATGCGCTAGTGATACTAGAAGCTAAGAACATAAAAGGCAATGGAAATACAAATTTTGTCATGCCGTGCCGTGCTGTTAGAATTATAAAATGGCCCATTGAATATATCTAAAAAATCTAGCCAAAATATTGTTTAAAACGTTTCAAATCAATGTGGTCATTTTATGGGTCAGTAACCATATAATCTTACGCGCTTCCTTCCTTTCCTGTTCCCTGGTCACTTATATCTTTACGAGTCGACTTTTAATTCCTCTGATAAATTACACTTTTCCGCGAACAGAAGATGTCTGAGTAACAAATGACTGTTTCAACGAAAAGAAAAAATAGACGAAAGAAAATAAAGCTAATTTTTGTATCAAATTGGTTGTAACAGTTGTTCTAAGGGGCGGTGAACGGTGGTTCAGAATAATTGGTTTAAAAGAGTAAGTAAATATTATAGTAAAAGTAATAATTTTTAGATAAAAAAATTTAATACTATTGTTAAGTATGACAATAACATGAATTATTATCATTTAATGACTAGATGCAAATACTCTGTACACAGGGTGTTAAGTAATTCGATCTTATCCTCTCAGGTAGTGAATCAGTCCATGAAACTGAACAACTTTCCCTAAGAACTAATGGCGAAATACGAAAAAATTTTTTTAACTTCCCATACAAATTGCATCAGCTGATAAATCATTTTGTATAGGAAGTCAAACAATTTTTTTCGTATTTCGGCATTTGTTCTTAGGGAAAGTTGTTCAGTTTCATGGGCTGATTCACCACCCGAGAGGATAAGATCGAATTACTTAACACCCTGTATAGGTATAGGGTGGATTTTTTTAATGCCACCTGAAGGGATAGTACTCTTAATACTGTAGATAGAAAATTGTACTCAAAGAAAACATTCCTTTATTTTGAAACAAAAGAAAACTGCATTCAAGGATTTTCGAAAATTCGCTTGCCACACCCAGGAATCGAACCGAGTAAAATCTGTAAGAATTACACCCTGTACTTTTATTGCATCGAACGTCAATTATAAGAATAAAATTTCTCTAACAAACGTGATAAATTAAATGAAAGGAAAACTATGAAACCATTTAGCATGTTAGCTTACAGATTTTAGTCGGGTCGATTCCCGGGAGTGGCAAGCGAATTTTCGAAAATCCTTGAATGCAGTTTTCTTTCTTTTCAAAAGTAAAGGAATGTTTTCTTTGAGTACTATTTTCTATGTAAAGTATTAAGAGTACTTTCCCTTCAGGTGGCATTACAAAATTCCACCCTGTATAGAAAGGTGTTATAAGTTCTACTTGTGTATTTGTTTGCCTTTGTATCTGTATATAGATTTCGTAGATAGATTTCTGTGTATTTGTTTATAGATTTCGATGCTGTTTTCTTTGTTTGAAAGTTGACATAATCGGGATGGTTCTTAGCTATATTAAAATCAGTTCATTTGTTTAGGAGTTACGATGTCACAGACAGACATAGAGATAAATAGACATACAAATACACACGTCAAATAACACCCCTTTTTGTGTCGGAGGTTTAAAAGGAACTTTGGTGCTAAATTTTAGCTTTCTAATTCCAAGGATTTGAGCTGGGCGTTGATGAATCAGTAAGTGATTCAAGACCCTGCAACTTTATATGTGTAGATTCAAACCCCGGGACCTCGCGTTATAATTCTTTTAAGATGCGCAAGACAACTATTCATCATAGACGTATTTGGATAGATGAAGTCAATTAGAAGATGTAATCAATTGTAAAAATAATTACTTACCTTCCGGAAATTTGAGAAATTTCTGTTTTCACAACTTCGCTACGACATCAGTAAAACCATGTTCTATTCACGAATTTAAAAAGGGATGCAGACACTAGACGCAACCACCGAAAACATCGAGACAATATGCCAAAAAAAAACATCTGAAACTTTTGTTTCAAATACCCGCTTAAAGCTGGAGTGCTGGCATTTGTAAAAATGTAAATTTTTATTGCCTAAAAGCAACGGGGCTGGATAAATATTTGAGCTAAAGCCGGGTGCACTTTGGGCATGCGCAGAGAGCTCAATGTTCAATGTTCATACTCCCTCCGGCTGCGTGGGTTCTTTTTAGTGCGATCGTCACACCGATACATAGTTTCATTTATACTAAGCTTTGCACTTATTATTAGGTTTTGTGACTGAGTAAAAATATTTCTTGTTATTCGAGCATGTATTTCAATTATCATCCACCCATATAACGTTCCCACCATGCCCTTTGCATAGGCCTCGCTTCGAAACAGTGAAGCGGTTACAAGTACGGTAGGCCATAGTCTACAAAGTTTGTACAGATAACAGCATGTCAGGTTACCCATTTGCACTACAAAATTCAACGCCACTACGAGTGAGATAAGGATGACGTCAAGTTCAATATGCATAGCGCGACATTCTGCCTTGTGTACTAAATGAGATATTTGTGGGGTTTCGACCTTAATTTCCAGTGGTACCAATAAGTTAGGTCATATCAGCCTGTTGCAGTCCACTGCTGAACATAGGCCTCCCCCAACGTGCGCCACTTTGCACGATCCTCCGCTGTTTTCATCCAGCCACTACCCGCTATCTTCTTTAGGTCATCTGACCATCTGGCTGGGGGGCGTCCTACACTACGTTTGCCAAGACGTGGTCTCTATTCGAGAACCTGTCTACTCCAAAGCTCGTCGGTTCTGCGACAGACATGGCCAGCCCACTGCCACTTCAGCTTGCTAAACTTTTGGATAATAAGTTAGGTATGAGTTAGGTAATCTTGTCAGGTACCTACAGTTTGTATAGCTACTGAGGAAAAGCGTCGTGAGAAAACCTACACAAGAGGCAGATTAAGTAACCATGATCCGATTCGGTCAAGCACCCTTGGACTTCTAGACAATCTTACATTTGTTATTCGTTAAAGAAAATCGCCAATAGGCTTCGGATTTAGTTTTACGATTATAATCAATCGTCAACAGCCAGAGCCACCGGTTTAGCGTACCCTCCGAAGCACCGAAACGCTTGTGATAAAGTTAAACTACATTGAAGGGCATTTATAATAACAAACCAACAAAAAATAAATAACACGCGGGCACACACATCAAAAATATTAATTGCCTAAAAATTTTGTTTGTTTATCAGCCCATATACGTCCCTTTCGAGAAGCATGGGCCTCCCTTCGAAACACGAAGGGGATTTAGACCATAGTCCAATAGTCAAAATTCTTCTCGTCCGAGACTTCGTTTCCTTGGGAATTTGGAAAAGTTATGTAGTCTATATGTTAATCAAATGTGACAGCTACCTCCATACCAAATTTAACAAAATTGGTCCAGCCGTTTGAGCGTAAAAGAGTAACAAACATCCAAACATCCACACAAACTTTCACATTTATAATATTTTACTATCTCAAAATTGTTCTTTCTTTAATTCGGTGTAACAACCAACCATGGGCAATGTGCAATGTGCATATACATCTTTGTCCACGGAACGTGTCTTCTTATGCACAGTTAATCTTGTTTATTATACTATTTATTATCTCAGTGTACGCAGTGCTGCTGAGACAAGTCGAGTTTTAAAATTACAGAGAGAAAAATAACTCGTTTTGCTGCTGCAGCGCTTTATGCTTTATTTTGCTTTCTTATGAGTAGTTTAAGAGTATTCGCTCTATAAAAACGTCGTCAAACATTCCCGAGACGAGTCCGCTGAGTTATAGATCTGTAGCCCGGAGACATTTGTATTACGAAAAAGGTTACCGTTTGTTTTTGTGAAATTATTATAGATTTCGCCATTTTATATACTAAAAGTGAGATCTTAATGACCGTAACCCGCCGTAACCATATGAAGTGATAAGTTAAAAATTCTCCATATTGCGTTACCGAGTTACCGTTTCAAATTTATACAGCTGTTAATAGGCCCTCTGAACAAACTATATACCTATTTTAAGACGATTTCTGTGGCCGGTTTAGATTTTAAGACTCATATCTTTTTCATGGACCAAATGAGTCTTAAAACCAAAACCAGTCACACAAATCACCTTAAAATAGATAAGTATATGGTTGATTCAGAGGGCCTATTAACAGATGTATAAATTTGAAACGGTAACTCAAAAATGTATTTAAAAAAACTTCATATGGTTACGGCGGGTTACGGTCATTAAAACCTCACTTTAAGTATATGAAATAACGAAATCTATAATAATTTCTCAAAGACAAACGGTAACCTTTTTCGTAATATAAATGTCCCCTGGCTACCGATCTATTATGTTTGTGAATACTTCTCTTCTTAGCATTTAGCATAGAGCTATTTAGTACAGTGATTTTTCTACTTTATACTTAGTTGCTCATACAAACTTTTAAGGCCAATGTTCACCAGTATTTAATAAATTTAATTAATTAGCGTTTATTTATTCAAGACAGCATATATATTACTGATGTTCAAATTAATTTTATTATACTCTTACAATAATGATTTTGGTATGATATTATACAATAATGATAATATTACAATAGTTTTATGCTTGCTCATGTCAAAAAAAACCTGGGCTTAGAGATTTTTGTATGACTAAACACTGATAAATTGGACACTAGCCAATAATAGGTTCCGCAGGGTAAGTAACATGTTACTGGCTTTATTATAAAAAAAATATTCGCAACACAAATGTACAGAGGCCAGCGCATCAGGTTACCCCATTTTCATTGCAAAAACACTCTTATCACAACAACACAGAGTGCACGCGTGTAGTAACCTGATGTGCGGCCCTCCGTACTTAAGAATGCTGTGGTTTGTTAATAAAAAAATAAATAACAATTTTTAGGAATTTGTTCTCATTAGCTCCTAGTCGCGCGAGCTCGAAGTGAAAGATTGAAGCTTTTAATTTCAATGTGTTTTACTGAACCTACATATGTAAATGTTTTATCTATATATTTATCCATTTGTTTGGGATTAAAGATACTACAGTAAAAGACACACATGAAACTTAAACCCGTCACTTTCTTCGGGAATTAAAAATGAATAGAACTCCCAAATTTAAATTTTTACCATGCCCCCAATATTTATACGCTTCACACATTTTCAGACCACGCAAAGGGTGGAATCTGAAAGGAATAAGTATATAGAACATGCAACCTTTTATGTGTAGGCAATGTTCCGTGAAAAGGCCGGCGACCTAATTCGTGGCGAATTAGAAAAGGTATTGATAACCCAAACATGACTCTAACCTTGTTTGTGAATCGTTAGAACCAAACTTTTGGGTATTTTTATACCTGCCTGGTTATTAAGTTAATTTTATATAAAAGTCTACTTTACCTGTTATTGGTCTAATAAAGGATAACTTTAAAATTAAAAATGTTTTACAATCCCCAGCATTCGTTCGCTTCTAACTTTTAAACGGCTGAACCGATTTTGATCAAATCAAAATCAAATCAAAAATCGGCTAACAAACATCTCGTACGTCAGATTTAAAACATAAAAACTGCATTGAAATCGGTCCATTCGTTTAGGAGCTACAATGCCATAGACAGACACACAGATACACACTCCTCTTTTTTGTCGCCTTTTCTATTTTTATGTTTTACTAGCTGTCCGCCTGCGACTTCGTTCTCGGTGGATTTTCTTTTTTTTGTGAATCTAAACCATCCTCCAATCCACTTGAACATACACAAAAAAAATCATTAAAGTCGGTTCAGCCGTTTAAGAGGAGTTCACTGTTAACACACGTACAGAAGAATTATATAAGATGTCTTAGTGGTGGAAACACTGTCGACTTCAATGTGGATACAATAGGTATACAATTTTATTTTGCCGTATTTCCAATCTCCAAGCACCAACTTTCCCAATATTTTCATTGAACTATCGAGTTATGAATAGTGTAAAGTACAAATTAGTATTGGTTAGTCGAGTTAACCATCGAGCAGCGGTTTTAATAAAAAGTTCTATTTAAAACAGAAGAGAATTGATCGTTTTTGTTTTGGAGTTTTGTTGCCGATATTTAACTTGATGATACAATTTTTGAGCTCATGGTTATATCTCTTTGGGGTAGGCAGAGTTTGGAAAAGTCTGATAACAAACAGACCTATTAGTTACTAAGTTAATTCAAAGTCATATAACTTTAAACTTTAAACTAACAAAAATGATCACGTCCGACATTAGATTGCTTATAACTTTTTCAACGGCTTAACCAATTTTCACCAATTTTTTATATTTTTTTATATGAGATGGGTTAACTCTTGACCCCAATCTTGACCAAGGTCATAGATGAGGTCGACGATGGAGCGAGTTAACCCAGAAAATGCCAATTAAGGCACTGGTACTCCCGCGCACCGACGGAACACAGCAGGCTGTTGGCGTCAGATTTCGGTAGGAGGGTGGTCGCGAACCAGACGGCCCTTTACAGAGCCTACCACAACGCATGAGACCATAAGACGCCACCTCAGATTGAAAACAAACTGAGGTGTCGTTGCCTAAGATGGATTACTAGGAGACAGGTCTCATTTTTGTTTCCTTAGTCGCCTCTTACGACACCCACGGAAAGAGATGGGGTTGTGTTATTCTCAACCGATCACCACACGGTAGAAAATACTAAGCTAGGAACCATCTAAATAACGTCAGATTTTAAACAGAAAACCACATCGAAATCGGGCCATTCGTTTAAGAACTACGATCCCACAGACAGACATACAGATACCCACGTCAAACTTATAACTTCCTTCTTTTTTGTCAGGGGTTACAAAAGAATCTAATATCTATACCTACTTTCTTCTTCCTAGTGCGTTATCGCGTTTCTCATTCGAGGCACGCTTGACCTGTTCAGGCTTCAGCACCTTAGATAATCAAAGTGTTATTTGACTACAAAGACCCTGTTGGTAACCTAAATACGGAAGCTGACAGGATTCAATCATAGCTAACGTATTCAGTATCTTAATAATGACAGACAAACAGACAAAGAATTTATTGATTGCTTTAAAACATACACACAATATATTAAACAACTACAGGTACAAATATAATACACATAATAAGCGAAAGGTTACAAAGTTATTCTGGAGTGTTGTGTGTGAATGTTAGAGTGCAAAAAAAGGCCATAGCTCAATATAAGCTTTGCCCAAAGGACAAAATGATATAAAATATTATAAAAGATTTGGCATATTGCCTTTTAAATAGTAAACTCAAGATTTGGCTTTCTTTTGCCTTCATTTAAATGAAGACTTTGAGTGGAAGAAATTACTTAAGAAAGATTTGGCTGTATGGCTTCGACCTTTGCCTATCCGGATGGATGAAAAAATTAAAATTATCATTACTACACTCATATTTCATCTATTAACCCTCAGAATACATGTAAGCGTAGCGCCTTGTCAACCACATGGTGCTCTGCCTACCCTGTCAGGGATTAAAGGAGTGAACGTATCGATGGGTAAAAGTGCTTGATGTATAGTATAACAAAAAATCATAACCCCCTATTCTACACACATCAACACGGTCTAGGGATATTGCATGATTTTTCATACAAAAGAGGTATGTTTGAGAAGCTATAAAAGCATACTCGAGCTACATGGAGGACTATTATTTTAAGACGAGCAAGTGCTAAACCTGTATTTTAAATTACAATCAATAAATTTTATTTTACTTGAAATTGGTGAAGACGTGATGGAAACGAAAACGAAAATGCACTTTTTGCCTGCTTTCTGTATGAAAATGGTAGAATTTACGCAATTTTTTTTTCATTTTCGTCACGTTTTCACAAATTTAAAATAAAACAAAATTTATTGAATTGAATTTAAAATTCAGTTTTAGCACATGCTCGTCTGAAAATTATAGCGCTCCATGTATCTCGAGTATGCTTTTATAGCTTCTCAAACAGAGCTCTTTTGGAAGAAAAACCGTGTAATATCCCTAGACCGACCGTGTTGATGTGTATATTTTGGGGGACGCAAAAGGTTATGTAATTTGAGAACCTCTTGCCGCCACATTTGACATTCATTCTGAGGCTCTAAGGGTTATTAGATGGAACATGAGTATAATGGTAATTGATTGTCAGACTTTCGCCTACGATACAGCAAAACCCTCGCGCCCCACTTACTGGCTCCTACAATATGCCTGGGAAGAGTTGGCAGCTGGCACATTCTATGTTTTTCTATCACTCCCAGTCCAGCATGGGAATAAATTGCATATTAATTAAAAAATAATAAACGCTTCACACTCAAAGGCCCACTTTAAAGTTTTCCCTTGTGTCGTGACCCATGACCCGAGAACAAATATCTGCTTTTTACATAAATATTTGCCCCGACTGGAAATCGAACCCAGGACCCGTTGATCAAGAGGAAAAGCCACTACCACTCGACGAAACCGGCCGTCGTATTATTTTTATAGACTGTACTTAACAATTTAAAAGCAATCCGGATGTTACACGAAATTCATGTCACCTTCCTATAATATAACTAAGGCCCGACCTTATTACAGAAGGAAACTCAGTCTTGATCTATACTTAAGTATAGATTGTCTCAATCGTCTCATTCTCTCACTAATACAAATGACAAAGACTATGACTGCTAATCAAGTATAGACTAAGTCGCTTTCTGTAATACACAAAATAAAGTTAAACAAGAACCTCACACAAACCATTATTAATTCTGCGGTACAATACAACTTAAAAAACAAGTTCAGCTTTAAAAGACACCGTAGTTTCCGAGCAATGCCACGGGGACCCACGGCCGCAGATATTTAATTCATACTCGAGTAATTTATTTAGCAACGGCCGCGCTCAGACTGCGAATGAAATAACTGAATACTGTGAAATATAATATAATATTATTCAGGAAGAAATTTTTATGTTAGAAATACTACGCCAGTAGAATTGACTTATCATTAGTTTTTTGTTTCAATCCCGACAAAAAAGAAGGATGTTGTACCAAAAGTTTAGATAAGATAGATAGATAGATAAAAACATTTATTCACATAATCACAGCACACGAACAATCAACATAAAGCATTACAACTCACAAAAAAAAAATTGAACATGGAACACAACTCAAACAAGTACAAAACTAGGTATCAGACAGGTTAGAGAGAGAGAGTCGTGTTCTGTGCCGGTGAATGGGCTTTGGCTCAGCTTAATGTTACAGCAGAGCTGCAACGCTGATAATTCTGCCAATAACCAGAGCATTCGAAACGCACCTATATGTAATTTAAGATATAAAATATTAACAGAGAAAAAAAAAAGAATAAAAGGGGTACATACAAGAAATTAACATAAACATTAATATATAATTGGATTGTTGTATGATAAATTAAAACAATAATTATATAAATCAGTGTATTTTAAAATAGAAGGCCAAGTTTGACGTACCTATGTATCTATGTATTTTTGTATCTGTATTTCTGTGTAAAGGTTGCGGGAATCCGCTGGATACGAGTGGCGAAGGACTGATCGAGGAGGAGAGCCCTGGGGGAGGCCAATGCCCAGCAGTGGACGTCTTGCAGCTGACATGATGATGATGATGTCTGTGTGTATGCCTGTGGCATCGTAGCTCCTAAACGAATGCACCGATTTCAATGTAGTTTTTTTGTTTGAAAGCTGACGTAATTGAGGCTCTAAGCTATATTTGATCAAAATTGGTTCAGCCGTTTAAGAGTTTTAAGCAATAACTGCTTTGCCACAAAGCATTTAAACACCGCTTAGACAATGTTTACTGACTTACGTAGTTTAGTTGTCGTTTAATTTATGCCTGAAAGGTAAAATCTATGTCCATAAAGCCATTTTTCAACACATTTGCTCATAAAGTGGGTCTTACGTCATTGTTTTAAGGTTCATAATGATATGTATTACCCCGCCCGTGAGTAATAAAAATAAAGCACTAGTACGTAATGGTTTTTTTTTCTAAATTTCAGCAAAGAGATCAGATCTTATTTTATTTTTAAAATTAAGTGTAAATATTAAACTATTTGTAAATAAAAATATAATTCCACTAAATGATTTAAATTTAACAGAAAATTATCATTTATTTATGCTATAACGTAAAAATATGTAGTTAAGTATTTTTTTATTATTTGGCTGTATGGCATTCTTGTTAACGTGAATCTCATTTTGCGAGCGAAAAAAGAAAAAAATAATCGCGCCTCTTTTCAGATGTTTTCACCACAGAGTAGGTACTTTTTTATATACAAAGTTTTCACTTGGTTTTCACAAATGGCATTTGTATTCATCAGATTGTTATTATTGACAGAAATACAACACAAAAAATATATTCTTCAAGTGCAGAACAGGAAACCTACGTGGGTACACCGCCAGAAATACTTTCCGAGGCGCAACATGCAAGTGATAGCTTGTTGCCGTCAATATCAAAGTAAGGTTTTATTTCTTTCTTTCCTCGCAAATGTGTTGAAAAACGTCGTATGACACTCGTGCGCATTGGATATTACATTCTCTGCTTCATTGAGCCCTCGCCTTCGGCTCGGGCTCTAAACTCGCCTCTAATGTAATATCCAACTTAGCACACTTGTAGCATAATGTACTATTTTAAAACTGTCAAAGTATTTTTTACTATAGATAATGTAATAAGATTTAGTTTAATTCACATATGCTTGTTTTGCCAGATATTTTTTTTTTTACTGTCTATTTTTTTTTGTTGGAATGATTGAAATGATTCGATTATCCTCCTCTCTCCTAGATGTCTGCGCCCAAACTGGGTCCATGATTGTACCACAAATCTGTATTTAGACCTAAAAGACCATGGAAAGCAATACATTTTATGAATATGATTATGATTAGATTTATTTTTTGTGTGGAGACCCTGAAATGTCAAGGGTTGTACAACATTTTTAATTTTAGTTTTATTTAAAATGTTTTTTGCGCGATTATCTTTTTAAAAACAAACGCGTTGTTTTCGCGTTTTACTGCTTCTATGCAATTACAAACAAACAAACAGGTCATCTGAAGCATAAAGCTAACAGTTTCATAACGACAGATGAAAACAAGACGAGTATAAAAGTGTGTTTGTTTTAAAAGTTATAAAATTTTCAACTGTAACCATAAAAACTAATAATAAATGTCGCATCCCGAGCTGTAAACTTGCAAAACCGGGAAGGGGAGCGCAAATAAAATTTTCATAAATTTATGAAATAGTACCGGAGTTTGGAAGCGAAGCGGCCATATTGTGAACATTGTGAAATTCATAACGATTTCCCGTATCGTTTAATTATTTATTACGCCACAGTGACCTAACTGTTTCATTGCTTTTACATTATTTTTGTGCAAGTCTTCTGAAAATATAAGGTATCTATGTATTTTATTATATTCTATGAAGATTATATTCTATGAAATTCTTATTTCCACAAAAAGTAAATATTTTCCCTAAAAACTTATTGCTGATGCAAAATTTAGTTATTTTTGACTCAGTATTAAAATACTTTGAAATAGTAGTGCAAATAGTGTAAGAAAAATGTAAAATGTTTAAGCTCCCAATTCTTCTCAGGCATACTGTAACAGTCCAGTAATTGGGATGTCAGAGTATTGTTATATAGAAGGCAAAATGTTGACAACCTATCACTACTATGTACTCATGTATGAATTGAAAGCTTCTAAAACATTAATGAAAACACGTACTTGCAGCAACTTGATGAATCAAGTGGCAAAAAAACAAGAAATTATGATGCGGAATATTTACTTCGAAAAAGAAGCAGTACAAAAAAAAGTGAACAAAAAGTTTAACGAAAAAGAAACTGAAAACGACTATAAGACAATACTATTAAACTCTAGACCGTTACCCATGAAAGAGTCATAAAGTAGAAAACTAGAAACTTAAATTTCTATCAACCCATTGAATATCCATCATAATAAAAACACTTTTATAATAATTGTCACACCCGCCCACAAAAACGACCATAAACAAAAAGTCCACAAGGCGTGGCCACATAACATGTTAACTGCTCCTGGGCCCCGATTCTGTAACTTCAGCCTCCATTCCATCGACACACAACTGTTGTGTGTCGATGGAATGGAGGCCATTTTATCTGTTCAGGTGGCGAAATTGAGAACTGTTTAATTTTCATATACTTGTTGCTAACCACCCCAACCAGCAGCGCGACTGCCAACCGAACGTAAAGTTGAAAACTACCTTGCAACTGAAAATTAAGTTGGCGATGGCGCCACTAGTCAAAACAGCCGTCATTAGATGTATGAAACTTTGACAGTTCTCAATTTCGCCATCTGAACGGATAAAATGGCCTCCATTCCATCGACACACAACTTAAGTTACAGAATCAGGGCCCTGGTCTAACGTCCATTCATGAACTTTCAACATAATTAACCTCTAAAATGAAAACATCGCTGATACTTGATTTAGTGTTATTAACCTGTCACGGGCCAAGCCACCAGGGAGCGTTGTGGGCTGAACAATAGAGTTCGATTAACGGTTATTTTGCAGCCCAGATTACATTGGAAGCGCAGAAAACGGGTTAACTTGGATTAAAAAACTATTATCGCGTTGTTGGAAGGTGATTTTTGGGGATGTTGTATGGGCGTTTTGTGAATTCTATAGCTCTTAGGCTTCTAGTGGGTAGATTTAGGACGTTCTCTTCAACGTTCTGTTTTTATAATAAATAAATAAATAAATAATTAAATCATTTATTTCAGTAATCACTGTTACAGACAATTAATGAGACTTCCCAGAAAGTAGTCCAAGGACACTTGTGTTGGGAATGACTCGCTACCTGCCATTGTTTATAGGATCTGATTACAGAAACGTTAACAACTTACATATTTTAATTTACAATTTTAGTTTAGTAATTTGCACTTGCAAGAAAATTTAAAATAGAAATAATAAGATAATTTTATATGTTGTCACTTTGTGTTTGTCTTTGTAATTTGTTTTACTATCTTGGTGTGCAATAAAGTCTTTTGTATTGTACCTAAGTCAGTTTTTAGTTTACTTCTGTTCTCTTGATAAATATAGGTACATAAATGCAGAGTGTCGATGAAAATAAAGAAAATAAATTATCTTGTCTCACTTCGGCTGCCGTAGAATAGACTCTCGCAGCTAAAGAAACAAAAGATCCGGTAAACTAGTTTTATACATGTATTACATCTTACTGTTAAACATTAATATAAAGTCCCCCACCGCTTCTGTCTGTCTGTCTTAACGCGATAAACTTAAAAACGATGAACCGGTTTTCATAAAAAAATACTATAAGAGAAAAATCCTTCATCTAACTTTCTCTGTCCTTTTAACATTTCCTAATGAAAAGTTAAGTATTCCACCCAAATACCATGTAATGTTCCAATCTTTTCTAAAAGCTTATTGAAATAATAAATCTGTCAGCGAAAGAGATCTCTCTATCTGAACAACGGATGCTGGTGTGAAGAAGAAATCACCCAGCTAGGTACTAGGCGAACAGAAAACTATGCAGTTCCTTATGCCAATATGTTAGCGTGTTACATTGGTAGCTTTTGACCATTGTTTGTGGAGCTCTGACGTTTTGTAGATACAAAAAAGAGGGATGTTATAAGTTTGACGTGTGTATCTGTATGTCTGTGGCATCGTAGCTCCTAAACAAATGAACCGATTTCGTTCCAGTTTGTTTTGTTTGAAAGGTGACGTAATCTTGATGGGTTTTAGCTATATTTTATCAAAATTTGTTCAGCCGTTTAAAAGTTATAAGCAATCAAATGTCGGAAGCGATATAACATTTTTAAATTCAGAGTTATTATATTCATTTCGCCATTAGGTGTCGGGTAATTAGGACTTTTCGTGAATGTTTAAAACCTATCCTTTTTCTAAATGACGTGAATAGCAGCACGGTGAATACGGCGATGTTTACATAGATATCTACATTTGGTAGTCAATTTAAATCACCTTAGCAATTATAAAAAATATTGATGCATTTGTTTCCCTGAAATGATGACATAATTCCTATTCATGTGAGCGAATACCAAAAATATGCGGGTCCGCAAACGTAACTTTGGCTTTGTTTCGAAAAGATCAAGCTAATATAAATATGCGATATTGATTTTTTTCAATGGCTCCATGAAAGTGCATGTTTTTTAATGCAACCTCTTTTTTTAGAGTTCCATACCCAAAGGGTAAAAACGGGACCCTATTACTAAGACTTCGCTGTCCGTTCGTCCATCCGTCTGTCACCAGGCTGTATCTCATGAAACGTGTTGAAACTTTCACAGATGATATATTTAATATTGCCGCTATAACAACAAATAACAAAAAACAGAACATAATAGATATTTAAGGGGGCTTCCATACAAAAAACATGATTTTTTTGCTCGTTTTTATAGATATGTAATTATCACCAGGCTGTATCTCATGAACTGTGATAGTTAGACAGTTACAATTTTCACAGATCATGTATTTCTGTTGCCGCTATAACAACAAATACTAAAAAATACAATAAAATAAATATTTAAGGGGGCTCCCATACAACAAACTTTTTTTATAAATAATGGGACGGAACCCTTCGTGCGCGAGTCCCACTTGCACTTGGCCAGTTTTTCATTTAACATACACACATACACACGCTCACGCCTAATTCGGGGTAAGCAGAGCATCAGTGGTTCTAGCGAACTACTTCATGCCACGTTTGATACAAATTGGGGGGTAATCGGATGGAACAAGTTGTATGATGGTGAGAGGTGGTCAGATTTTCGTCCATTATACAGCTAAACTCGTATTCCACTTACAGACTATTACTGTATACCTGGGAAAAGTAAGTAGCTAGCACATTCTTAGTTTTTTTTCTAATATTCTAATTCCTTGGCATATTTACCTTTGCGAATAGGCGTAGAGTCAGTAGGTCAATAGAACGAATGCGTATGTATGTATTTAAATCCTTTAATGTTTGTTTTTATGTATTTTATGTAATCTTGACTTGTTTTAAGTGGCATCCTGAATGTCCTATAAAATACTTAAATATTTTTACTATTCTATTATATTATTTAGTTTTTGTACTTTTTGTTTTCATAATTTATTGTTATTTGTGTTGTATTGTATGATACACGCACGGTGTTATGAATATGGTTTTTTTGTTCAAAAGCTGTTACAATCGAGACAGTTCTTAGGTAATATATATAACCGTTCGTTTCAAGCTATAATCATCGGGGGTAATAATTTTTTTAATTATTTTAGAGTTAACACAAATTACCCCACCAAAGAGAGACAGCTCAGCATAAACTAGCTACCCTCAAACCCGACGAATGAAGCTGCCAGCACAAAATATTCCGCATGCAGTAGCTCCAGCCATTTCAGCAAATAAAATACGTTGGCGGTAACACGTTGAGTGGGAATTTACTACAAACGTGGTAAATTGTAATTTGTGGCCTCTTAATGTGCTGGAGCTGCTTTTAGAATTTAAAGCGTTATACGACGCGTTAAGTATTATTATATTCCCCTTTTTCGGTTGGTTCTCGACAAACACTCAGTTTCAGAGATAGCTATAAAAGCATACTCGAGATACATGGAGGGCTATAATTTTCAGACGAGCAAGTGCTAAACTTGAATTTTCAATTCTAGTCAAAAAATTTACTTAAAATTTGTGAAAACGTGACGGAAATGCAAACAAAAATACACTTTTTGCCTGCTTTTTGTGTGAAAAAATTTTTTTTTTCATTTTCGTCACGTTTTCACAAATTTCAAGTAAAACCAAATGTATTGACTAGAATTGAAAATTCAGGCTTAGCACTTGCTTGTCTGAAGATCGTCATGTATCTCGAGTATGCTATTGTAGCTTTTCAAACAGACCTCTTTTGTATGAAAAATCGTGCAATATCCTTAAACAGTGTTGATGTGTGTAGTTAACACCACTGTACGAGTACATCGCACATTTGATTACATAGCACTTAAATCCTTAGTTTATAATTAGCGTGTAATTAGAGACAGTTCACGTTTACCTCTAATTGTGCGCGCACACACTGTCAATTCATGTTTATACGAGTATCAAGACAAATAAAATAATTTTCGCAAGTTTATCAAAAGTTTTCCTGTCCGTTTAACATCTAATGTACTGAGCTGACAAGTGCTCGTACAGCCACTTAAAGTATAAAAGGTAATGTTAGTTTCCATCTTGTTGTGGTTAATAAGGACGGCATTAAATTTAAAGAAGCTTTAACTTTAGTAAACGTTTCTGAAACTGAGCGAAAGGCTTTTAGGCCGACATGGCCTAATAAGGCTTTTAGGCCATAAGGCTAATTTTAGGCCAATTTTTTATAAATAGAAGAACAAACAGTAATTTCACAGCTGTACAGTACTGTACATGGGTGTATATGTCACTGTAATATTGTCAAACCCGTAATATTGTAATTTGACTTAGTAAGATTATAAACTCTCGGGACTTTGTGAATTGCCCCATTTTTTTCATATTGATGAAGTTTTTTATAATATTAATTTATGCAACCTAACCTAACCGAACCTAAAAAAGCCTAACCTAACCTGAAATAATCGAACTTATCCTAATTTTATGCAGGTTGCCCTTAAAGTTTCGCAAATTAGATTATAATATCACTAGAGTAATTGTAATATTCCCGTTTTTACCGGTTTTAGCAACTTAAATTTAAAATTTACTAATTCAACCAGAGATATTTTTAATACAAACTTGATTGAGAAAACTTCCTATAAAAATTCAAGGAAAAAAATTACTACATTTTTGTTAAATAAATATTACTAAAAAGCATTTTTAAAAATTTTGTCCAAAAATAAAAGATAATAAATGCAAAAAATTCAATAAAAGAATAATTAGGGGACACCCGGATTTGAACCGGGGACCTATCGATCTGCAGTCGATTGCTCTACCACTGAGCTATATCCCCACTTGCACAATGCAGCGAAATTTGCCATTACAAGCTACGTCATCAAAATGTCAGTGTCTAATTTACGAGGGCGAGCGAGCATCGCGTGCGATTTATGATTATGAATTGCATACAATTGCATGTTTACCTATTTAGTTGGCGGTGCATTTGGTATAACATTTGGGTGCATTTGGTTACTGAAACGTGATTTTAGACTACAGTTTTATCTTATTAAACTTTTTGTTTGTTTAGAAAAGTTGGAATAGGCAATTAAGTAAAGGTAAGTGTTCCTATACGAAAATAGTGAATTTGAAAATTTTGTATCACCTTCAAAATTCATCGCTTAAAACTGAAAACTCAACCACGACAACGTCAGCTTTCAAAAAAAACCGCATAGAAATTAGTCCATTAGTTTAGAAACTAAGATGACACAGATAAACACAGATACACACGTCGAACTTATAACAACCTTATTGTTTATCGGGGGTTAAAAATAATAGTAAATGCACTAAAGGAGTGTACCACCTCGTAAACGATTTCCAGCATTTGCATATTGACGTTTTATTGGCATCGTATTTCCCCAGCAGACCTGGACAAAAGGCTCCCGATTGTCTAGAAAAATCTTTCCACGGTTCGCACTAGAAAATTCCGGAATTTTCGGAATTTTAACCCGCAGTTTGCATGGAATTTGAATCCATTGGACACACTGCCAAATTCCACGACGAGTTGCGTTTGGTTCGGAGAAAACCTCCATTGAATATTCTAATACGAAGGAATGAAGACCAGGTTACATATATAATTAAATAAAAAAGAAAACAAATATTTTTGAACTGACATGAATCTGAGATAACTTCAGAGTTGACTACGAGATGAGAAGTTGAATAATCGATCATTAAAATCAATTTATATTGTTTTTACGTCATAGTTATGAAATTTTATTATTTTTGGCAATATCCACTGACCTCGGCGAAGTAATAAAATAAAGCAATTGAGAGTAACATACAGTGCAGTGACATTTTTACGATTTTGTTTAATGTATTCTCATGCAAAACGCGGCAGTGGTGCTGAGTAAATGCATTTTTAGCTTTCAGTTTGACTATTTTATTTGCAGATTTAGATGTGGTTTTGATAGAATTTTGTTTAGGACAAAAATCACCACCGATTAGGGTTGCTTTAATAAACCATTTTTCTTTCTTTCTATTTGTTAGTATATAAGGGGCTTTTAAGAACCATGTGGATTTGTTACCAAGCGCAGGCCAGATCCCAACGCGTGCAGGCTACTTCCTAATTCATTTTGTTTTTATTTTCCCGCGTACGTTTTGAACATAAGCATTCAATTATTTTTTGGATATTGGGTCGGTTTTTGATCACAATAACTGACCCAATATCATAGCGCAGGAGCTAAGATTTGGTTGTCAATGCTTTTTTTACCCAAAATAACTTCACTTAAACTTTGATCACCCAGAAGATGTCTCTCCACCGATTGAACTCGGTACCTCTCGCATCTGAGTGAGATGTGCTAACCACAAATATCATTGAGTAAAAATGTGACTGTGTTTAGTAAAAGGGACCACTTTTAGGGTAATCAATAAGAGCGATTAACATAGCATAATACATTACCTTTTCACTCTTAAAGACTACCCTCGAAGTGGTCCTTTTTACCAGACATAGTTACAAACCTTCGTAACAATGATTTTGACATAGGAAATGTCTTTTCGTTCGGTCCAGTGTAGGCTCTGATTTCACGAACAAGTGCGATCCCCTTATATCTCGGAGAGTTGTGAAGATATGATATTCAAAAAAGACTCAAAATATGCGTATTTACAAGAGCTGTAAGGTGCAAAAAGAATTATTCGAGAAAGTAAAAAAAAAAGTTTTAGCCGAAATAGTGAAAATAAATTCATTTTTTTCTAAATTTTTGATCTTAGCACTCGATATTCTGGAAACGAAAATGATATCAAAAATTTTAGAAATATTCCTTTGGAAAATTTAGTCAGCTTCGATTTGAGTTTAAAACAAAGACGATCGGGTTAAGGGTTTGCCCTGTAGCCTAACCTTTTTGAAAAAAGTAAAAGAACGAAATTTTTCACATTTCCTTATCCCGTAGATTCATTTCCAATGTGCTCGATAGTCGTGTGACGCACGAAATCTGTGTTTTTTCGTCATCATAAAGCCATTATCTCAGTTCAGGATCATAAAAATTTCACAACTTATTATAAAAGTTACACACGTAATAACAATGCTTGCGAGTAGATATGGGTCCAACTTTGTAGAACAGAAAAGCTGCGTAACGCGGTCATTGTCTCAGCAAATATTTAGCATAGTCCGAGGAACAGTAAACAGTGATTTATAAGCAGTAGGTTAAGTACAAGTGATTTTTTTTAACCCCCGCCAAAAAGAGATTTTTTATAAGTATGATTTGAATATCCGTGTATTTGTGTGTCTGTCTGCGGCATTGTAGCTCCAAAAAAAATCTTTACAAGTAATTTTAATTCATTTGGTTTCCTAACATTCTTTAAAATGTATACTTATAGGTATACGCTCAGTTACAGAAACGTTAATTAAAATTAAAGCTCGTTTAAATATAACGTCGTCTTTAATTACGCCATTAGGTTCATTAGTATGACTGGAACAGATCCCCTAGAGGGATAAGTCCGCCTTTGTACCATAAATTCATTTTGACTAATTAGTACCTACCATAATTTGCTCTTTTAGGAATATTTATTGTACAAAGGATTTGCACACATACTTACACGCCAACAAGACGGAAAGTGAAGTCATTAATTCATACATTCACGCCCATAATCCCTCACGGGGAAGGCAGAAATTCATGCGGCTGTAAATCCACTTGACGTCACATTTAACATTCGTTATGAGGGTTAATAAAATAAATAAATAAATTATTAGATGGAATATAAGTATGGTGGTAATATGTTGTCAGCCTTTAGCCCACAATACATCAAAACCCTCGCGTCCCATTCACTGCTTTTACGGTATGCCTGGGAAGAGTTGGCAGCTGGCATATTCTAAGTTTTTCTGTCACTGCCAATTAAGCGTGGAACCGACAGTATGTGACGGTATATTTAAAGTATCTTTAACTTCAACGAAACTCAACTGGAAGTCTCGTTACTACATGTTCTATTGTGACCTGCATCCGCGACCGCAGCCCCCAGTGACCTCGCCAGTTGGCTGCCAAACCGCTGCTATGAAAATTTCAAACTGCCTTGTCTCAAGTAGATAATGTTTTGGAAGCGTCCAGAATAATAATATTCTGGGTTACATTTTAAAACAAGAAGCCTACTACCTATTTTGTGTAGCTCTAAGGCTGGCAAATGGAATTTTTTTCCATGTGTTTTATTTTTTGTAATTTTTTTTATTTTATTTTATTATGAGATGGGTTAACTCTTGATCTCAATCTTGACCAAGGTCATAGATGAGGTCGACGATGAAGCGAGTTAACCCAGAAAATGCCTATTAGGAACTGGTACTCCTACGCACTGACGGAAAACAGCAAGCTGTTTGGCGTCGGACTTCGGTAGGAGGGTGGTCGCGAACCAGACGGCCCTTCATAGAGCCTACCACACCGCATGAGAACATAGGATGATACCTCAGATTCAGAACAAATTGAGATGTCGTTGCCTGAGGTGGATTAATAGGAGGCAGGTCTCATTTGTATTTCCTTAGTCGCCCCTTACGACAACCACGGAAAGAAATGGGTTGGTGTTATTCTAAGCCGATCACCACACGGTAAAAACTCCTTCCTTGTCATGTAGGTAATGTATGGAATTACATGGACTAACCACGTGTCTTTTCTATTCATCATCATCATGTCAGCCGCAAGACGTCCACAGCTGGACATAAGCCTCCCCCAGGGATCTACACCTCTATCGATCCTGCGCCACCACAATCTTTACCAGATCGTCGGTCCACCTTGTGGGAGGCCTTCCTACGCTGCGTCTTCCGATATGTGGTCGCTGCCCCAGCGGCCATCAGTCCTACGAGCAATGTGCCCTGCCCACTGCCACTTAAGGTAAGCAATTCTTTGGGCTATGTTGGTGACCTTGGTTCTCCTGCGGATTTCCTCATTTCTGATTCGATCGCGCATAGAAACTAAGAGCATAGCCCTTTCCATCGCTCTTTGAGTGACCTTGAGCCTTCTTACGAGGTCCAATGTAAGCTATCACGTTTCCGTGCCGTACGTCATCACTGGTCATTCTCCGCTCTCGCTCGATCACAAAAATACCACAGTAAAAAAAACCATAACGTACGATCAGCAGTAGCCTGTTCTACCCAGAACAATTTACGTTAGAGTTTGGTGTACTACGTTTAAATACGACCCGTAGCGTGGTTCTGTGTAGTGTCACGGCTTGCGATTGTAAATCTACTTTTAACAAAGCTAAACTCAGTTATTTATTCTTGTTTTATGTGGGCTTCGTTGTATGTTGTAGGTTGCGAGTAATACCACACCTTCGCTTTATATGAATGTCAAAGGAAATACTTTAGACGGAAGATTTTTAAAACCCCGACAAAAAATGAGGGGTGTTATGAGTTTGACGTATGTATCTGTTTAGTGTGTATCTGTGTGTCTGTTTGTGGCATCGTAGCTCCAAAACAAATAAACAGATGTCAATGCGCATTTTTTTCTTGAAAGCTGACGTAATCAAGTTGGTTCTTCACTATACTGTGTTTTTTATTCTCAGAGACTAAATTGACATATGGCAATGTCCAATTTACAAATATTCAGCAAAATTACGAGACATAAAAACTGTGTTTTTTATTCTCCGAGACTAAATTGACATCTGCAAATGTCAAATTTACAAATAATGTAAAAATTATTTGTAATTTATTTGTAATTTGTAAATTTGCATATGTCAATTTAGTCTCTGAGAATAAAAAACACAGTTTATATTTGATCAAAATTTGTTCAACAGTTTAAAATTCTTAAAAAATATAAGCTATCGAATGTCGAAGGACATGAAATTTTATCAAATTTTAGAGTTATAACTTTAAAGCGACAAAGAACCACTGCTGGCAAAAAATTTTATGGGACCACTGCTGGCAAAAAAGTACTATGCAAAAATTCACAAAAGAGAACGTATATACACAGTAGACTATACACTCACGCTTAACAACACTAGTGAGGTAGGCAAAGCATGATGATGTGGTTCTTAAACCATGTGACATACATTCTGATTGTTATTAGATGGTACGTGACTATAGTAGTAATAGGTTGTCAGCTCTTTACCGACAATAATACAACAATACCCTTTCATCCCAATAACGGACTCTTACAGTCTTCATTGAAAGAGTTGGCACCTGGCAAATTCAAAGTGGTTTTTTTTCACTCCCAGTCCAGTGTAGAAGAAAAGAGAAAGCGTAGAAAAACACAGATGCAAAATCCTAACCGCTGTTAGGATTCTCTATCTTCCCAACTCACCGCGCTCCCCATTCATAGCTAAATCGTGGAATCTGTATGCAGAGGACGTTCAATGATGATTTTAAAAACGTGACGCCGAAAGGGGACTGTACGTCAGCTCCTAACAAAACGGCTACACTCGAAAATGGTTTGTGAAGAGTCATAGAGGAAAAATGTGGGTGATACGCAAAAAGTATAAGGGTTCTGTAGATTTTATTAAAATTGTTGTTTTTTATACACATTTCTTGAATGGAAAATAGATGCTGTAGATTATAAGGTTTGACCTTGTGTCATAGGTCCCTTGGAAAATACACAAAGACAGATACGAACACCCGTGACCCGAGAACAAATATTTGCTTTATCCTAAATATTTGCCCTGACTGGTAATCGAACACAGGGCCCGTCAATTAAGAAGTAGCGCCACTTCTAGTTGTCTTTTAATTTAATTTTAAGTTTCGTTAATTTTAAAAATACTTCCATGTTCATTTTTGGCTAAAAGTGTGCAGTTTAACAATATAATTACAGGAAAGAATTTGATTTCATTTTTTAAAATACTCAAGCAAGGAACCCTAAAAATGGTATTCCGGTCTGTTGGGAGCCCTACCGAATGGTGATATTGAATGCTCTGTTTCAGGCCACCTTTTTTGCCATATTTTTTGGCCAGGCCATTTCCCCGACAACGGCTGCAAGTTGATTGGGAAGGTGAAAAACTGTGAAAAAGATAGATAGAAAAATATCGGCGACGGAACGGTATAGAATAGACACCATCCTACGAATATTGTAAATGAGAAAGCTTCTGAGGATATTTGTAACTCTGTCACGCATAAATTACCGAACGGAGCTTGACGAATCTTTGCGGGGTGTCTATTCCCTAGTCAGTGGCCTCTCAAGTCCAACACGCTGGCCCAATGCGGGTTTGTAGACCACTCGCATTTCGAAAACGAATTTTCTTAGACTTATGGGTTTTTTAACGATGTTTTCTTTCACCGCTGAGCAATTGATAATTAATCAAAAATTCTTACATAAATCCGAAAAGACGAATTTAGTGGTACAGGCCCGCACCAGGATCTGAACCCGCAACCTTCCGGTTACAAGTCTGATTCATAACCAACTGGGCTATCACTGCTTGTATCATATAATATGATAATTTTAAATAACTCGTAGATAATTCGTGTGCATTCGGAAAATCGATGATTGTCAAAACACAACAAGATGTTAGAAGCACTGTACTTACCAATTTAAAATCCTGACGGACCCACCATACCCCTAGCCATACCCTTGGGGATAGTGTGGGACTGAACCATACAATTATCAAACCAAAAGAGAAAGTTTAGTGACTTTGAAATGGTATCGACTGCGAAAGCAGTTTTCACGAATGCCTACCTAGCTTGAGTTGGATTTTAAGAGGGGTGTTATAAGTTTGACGTGTTTATTTGTGTGTCTTTATGAAGTAATGTAGTTCCTAAAGAGATGAATCGATTTCGATGACGTTTTTTTTTATTTAAAAGGTGACGTAATCTAGATGCTTTTTAGCTACATTTGATCAAAATTTCTTCAGCCATTTAATAGTAATAAGCAATAAATTTTGGGGGTAATACAATATTTTTGATATGTATTGTATTGTGATGCTTTGTTCACTCGTAGCGTCCAAATGAATTTAAATAATGTATGAGTTACGTCCATTAACTGTTATTGCATTTGGACTAGCATATTAACTCATAACACTAGCAGATTATAAGAGCTACCTTTCTGAACGCGACTTCGTCCTCACGTCATTAAATCGTAGTAATATTGAAAAAAAAAAAAAACCTTCGTGACCCCGCTAACAGGGGAACCTGATCATGTTTACACATTCAGTCTCCTGAACGTGCAGGTTTTCTCACGATGTTTTTCGTCACCGTAAGACCGAATTAGCGTTTTAAAATTACTTCATCAGCCCATATACGTCCCCACTGCTGGGGCACGAGCCTCCCTCAATAACGTGAGGGGTAAATGCCATACTCACCACGCTTGGCAGACGGGTTGGCGAGGGTTTTGATATAATTGCAGAGTTTTCCTTCTCTGTGTGCAGTTTTCCTTCTCTGTGTAAAATTACTAAATTGAAAAAAAGGTTATTCGGACAATTAAATTACATTTTGCGTCAGTAATCGTCTTAGCTATGATGTTGGTAAGTATATTTAAAGTAATTTGCTATTAACGGTTCTTTTCTCAGAACAAAATAAACATAAAAATGAATCGCATAATGTTAACTAATTGAAAACAAAAGCTTACTCAAATGCATTGCCGTTCAGCAACTCTAGCACGATAACGACAAACTCGCGCTCGGCTCACGCTGAAACTTTACTTTGATTGCGCGAGGGTCCCACGCAAAGGCTTGCTCGCCCTATGGCGTTGTCAATGTTAACATATTGCCACTATCGTACTCGGCCTGCTGGAACCTTCCCGATGCAAAAGTAGCCATTGTATAGGAACAGGCAGACTTTATATAATTTAATGTTAACATTATCTAAGTATAACTGGTAAATTATGTCTATGTATATTAATTAAAAAAATATTTAAATTGTATGTCATCATCATTACTTTAAAATGAATTTACTCCGAATTTTTCTTTATATCCCGTAGTTGCATAATCAGTATACGCAATTACGCATTAGATACTATGATACAAAATTTGACAGTTCACTTAGTCTGAGCTTTGTGACCTTGCTTAAAAATTTCAGGTATCAAGTGGAAAGTTTGACGTAAGTTTTTCATTTAGAAATTTACTTAGAATTTAGAAAAATAACAAATCGAAAATAAAAAAAATTAAAATGCCAAAAAGTCAAACATGCGTGGCTAATTCAAAATTTTGTTTGGTCTCTGTACAACCGCGATAGCGCATTTCATACAAAAAAACACCAAGAATTTCTGCCCCTTTGTTTGCAGAGGTTAAACAATGAGGTTCGTGGCCCGGGAATAATTTTTTACTGATATTTTTTCCTCTACATGTAACCTTTTATAGACCTTTTGTTGGTCCAGCTTGAACGAATTCAGTTCTCGTGAAAGTATTTTGTGGATAAAAACTCTGAACACGGAGGATTGTGCCAGTGTTTTGTTTAAATTTTAGTTGGAACTGGAGAACGCCCGGGACTTCGTTCCCGTGGGAATTTCGTAAAATCCTTACTTTTTATTTGCCTACGTTTTAAAAGAAACCTTTGTGCCCAGCTTTCTAAGTCTAATGATTTGGGCTGGGTGTTGATGAGATGAGTCGGTCTCAGGATAGCGAAATAGTAGCTTCGAGTGTTGATGGCCTAATGTAATGTCTAGTTTGTAGGGCTTGTATACGAGAGATACTTACCATAAACATTGAGTTATGTACAGAGGCCAGCGCATTAGACTTATAGTAACAGCACAAAATGCACGCATTGGATAACCTGATGTACTTATACATTAGTTGTAACAAAAACACTACAAATTCGGGTACACTTTGTGATAGACTGATGGAGTCCATACTAGGTATGTTTTATACCTGTGTGATAGTCTCCATGCCCACTAACCGATGCTCTTAGATCGAGGAATAACATCGGGAGGGGACCTGCGCGGTGTGTATAGCATACGCAATGAGAATTCAGTCTCATGAGAGTTGAATGTTAAAAAAAACATAACTTTGTCTGTAAAAGCAGAAATTGTATTTCTTTTGCATTTGATCGACGTTCCAAATTGCCAAAAAGACGCAAGAGAAATTTAAAAAGTCTGAATACAAAAATAGGGTCCATTTTCCTTGTGTTTGTTCGGAAGTCTATATACTCTTTTAGCGTGGGATCACCAATTATCAATTTCGAAGTGGAGTCTATTTTATATTATGTTAGAAGGTAGGTGTGTTCAGTTATCCAGTTTTTTCAGGTGCACTAATTTAAAGATTTAAAGTTCACTAACAATTGTTTATTCCTCACTACATGTATATACGGCACAATTAATAAGTTATATGAAAAAGGGTAGACACGACGGGTACCCGGGAGCGACTAGCTAGTTCGCGCGCCTGTCACGCGTCGCGATCCAAAAATGCTTAGTAAGTAAGCACCTATGATGTCACTACACTCTCATAAGACTTAAGTCTTATTGCGTACTAGCTTTCCGCCCGCGGCTCCGCCCGCGTGGACTACAGATTATATCGTGCCCAACGGTGGGATAAATGTAGCTTATATCCTTCCCCAGGCTCTAATCGATCTCTGTACCAAATTTTATCAAAATCGATTCAGTAGTTTAGGCGTGAAAGACGGACAGACAGACAAACAGAGTTACTTTCGCATTTACAATATTAGTATGGATTCTAAGGTACAAAAAAGTACTGCAAGAGGGGCTTGGATTAACAACACTACAGACCAGGTATAAACAAGTTTACTACCTTCACCGCGACACAATCTTACGTTTTAGGACTTATACAGGGCTTTAGGTATCTCTCTTTCAACCTCTCAGGTGGTTAATCAGTCCATGAAACTGAAAAACTTTCCCAAGGAACATAGGTCAAAATACGAAAAAAAAATTTTGATCTCCCATACAAAATGCGCTATATGCTGATGAAGTTTGTATGGGAACTCAAATTTTTTTTTTCGTATTTTGACCTATGTTCCTTGGGAAAGTTGTTCAGTTTCATGAACTGATTAACCACCCGAGAGGTTGAAAAGAGATACCTAAAGCCCTGTACACACAATTTTACGCTTACGCGCACAACACTTCGATGTCTCTCGGTGAATGGCCCCTGGCCCCGGATTACTGTCACCTGTTTTTCATCCGCATTCGCGAACATGGCCTTTAAATTTTTAAACCAATCCTTAATGACAGCACTCCGACCAGCCAGTAGCGGTTGTGAAACGTAGTCTCATCTCGGTGAAGACTACACAGACACATCACAATAAAACTTTAGAAATAAGGAGACAACTAGCTAAGTCAGAACGTAAAATGCTTGGTAAAGTCAAAACAGTATTTAATCTCTGCAGCTTCCCAAAGGTAAAACTACGGTATCATCATTCTAAATGCATCAAAGAATGATGTCTAGCGTAGCCATCCTGAGGGAACCCAGGGCTGGGCTAAATTTAATATTCTTGACACAAGATCTCACATTTTGATACTGGATGTGGCTTGAATTTATTTATCAAACTGCCTTGCTGACATTAGTTTCGTTTCCGTAAGAGTGACAGAAAAGAGCACTTTCCAATATCCAAATTTAGGTAATTTTAAAACGTATACAAAGAATTATAGGTAAATATTAAAAGCTGAACTATAAAAATAGTTCAGGGTGCATGGGACTTGAACCCACGACCCTAGGATTAGATCTTCTGGTGCTCTAATTTATTTGTGATTCTACAAATTGATTAATGGTTCCACTCATAAATATTCATATTATCAGAAAACTTCTTTAGAGACGTTGTGTACTTTGAAGTATGGATAAAAAGCGTTAAACTCGCGTCAGGACACGTGACCCTGATCGAAAATTCGTAAGACGGAGGGAGAGTGAAAACTTCTTTGTTGTGAACTTTTTGGGATGGGTAAAAAATCTTAAACTCGCGTCAGGACAAGTGACCTGATCGAAAATTCGTAAGACGGTGGGAGAGTAGATCGCAAGAAAGTAATATATATTCAAGTTTTCACTTTGACAGATTTCAAGATTTTGACAGATTACAATTTACAAGTAAATTTTAAACGGCTCAACCAATTTTGATCAAATATAGCTAAGAATCATCTTGATTACCTCAGCTTTTTAAAACCGGCCAAGAGCGTGTCGGACCACGCGTATTGTAGGGTTCCGTAGCAGCATGGTTCAAATATGCAGCTGGCTTCTTAATTCTACAAGCATATTGTCATAGTTGATGTTAAAATCCCCAAATACTATACTTAGTATCAAAAACAAGTGTATTAAAAAGTTTGTAGTTTCAGAAGTAACTGTAGTTTTGGCCCAAATACAACAGAATGGAAGTATTGAAAGCGCGAGCGAAGCGAGCGCGAATTTTTATTTTATTTTTTAACTTTTTTTTTTGTTTTTGTCTTTTTTTGTATTTTTTTGCGACAATATTATTGTTAGGAATAATATAATAATATCAAGCTAAGCAGGTGTATTATTTTGATGTCATTTTCGTAATTAGCATCCACAAAAACCTATTAAACGACACCTGAAATGTCAATATGTTACAGCTTGGCTTCCGGCTCGCCTCACTTTTAGCGTGGAACCTTGTATGTCAATCATTTTGGATTAGGGTACACTTCGTCGTAAATGCTACCCTCGTGAATTATTCCACATTTTTTTTTCATTATAAAAATTAATGTTTCCCAAACGGATTGCTGAATCGAAAAACGTTCGTAGTAAAACACTTCTATCTTTTAAAAAGCTATCCTATGATAACCCACTCGATGACATCAGCGAAAAAAAAAAACCATCGCCCATTCACGTTAATGGGAAACACACGAAAACAATTTTTTTCCACCATTTTATTTTTAAGATTTGTCACCGCAATCAATATGTATGACCATGCCAAATTTTAACTCTGTACTACCAAGGATCTAATATTAGTAAATATATTCTTATTAATCCCAACTAAGTTTGGCATTTGGTCGACTATTACTCGCAAACTTGAAGGGCCATCTTATATCGTCGCTCCCATCACAAACTGCCTCAACTAACATAAAGGTCGTAACTGAA
The DNA here is from genome assembly GCA_949987775.1 of Aproaerema taeniolella. Classification (NCBI taxonomy): domain Eukaryota; kingdom Metazoa; phylum Arthropoda; class Insecta; order Lepidoptera; family Gelechiidae; genus Aproaerema; species Aproaerema taeniolella. Next base: position 13,955,039 of record OX465261.1, on the reverse strand, counting down.
CTAAGACCACTTCCATACATGATTTTAAATGCTTTATAATGTCACGAAGTATCACATCTCTAAGTATTACCGTTATTGAGATATACGATATTTAGAAATGTCGCATCTACAGAAACATATTTTTTTATTTTCACTATATGAAGTAAGTATCATACGACTATTAGTAATGATAAAAAATATTTTTATTTTCTTTTTCCAGAGACGTATGTAACATAAGTCATTTAGTGTTATAATATTATTTCAGTTTTAAGCAGTTATATGACTATTTATAGTAATTTACTTTGCAAAAACAGTTGTTATTTGCTAAGTGATAAGGATTTCTCGTGATTTCTCGATGGCTTCGCCCCAGCAGTGCGTGACATACACTAGAAGATCCCCAGTTTACCGTCCCCGGCGAAACCCATATTGACGGTCACTGAGCAAGTCGTTGTCTTCCAGGTATGTCAGCAGCTTGCTGTTTAATACTTACCCTTTCCATAACTTTGCAAAGTATGGAGGTGATGGCGATAGGTCGATAGTTACAGGGGTCGGCACGGCTACTCTTTTTGGGTACTGGTTGCACGTTAGCAAGCTTCCAGGACTTAGGTACGGTTTTAGTCTTAAGGGAGAGACGGTACAGGCGTGTCAGTACAGGAGAAAACTCAGGACCACAGTACCTCAGGACTTTAGCAGGTATCCTAGAGCTCTGCGAACCTCTTTGTTGTGTATGGTGACTTCCGGCATTGAGAAGTCAGAGTGAGGTATTGATGGTGGTTGATGAAAGCCAGTGTCCAGACGAGAATTGTTTGCAAAAAGAGATGCAAAGAGCTCTGCTTTCTCTTTCGCAGAGTGAGCTAGCGATCCATCAGGTTTCTGCATAGGAGGCAGCATTGGACGGCAGAAATTGGTTTCGACAGACTTTGATAGGGACCAGAATTGCTTACTACCAGGAGGGTAAAATGCTAATCTGGTCCCTATTCTGCTAATGTGTTCGAAACGAGCCTTGCGGATTACCCGTTTGCAAGACTTGGCTGCAGAGTTGAATGCCCTCTTCTTCGAGCGAACCCTCCTAGCCCGGATTCCGCGATCGCGGGCTTGGACCCATGCCTGGTATGCTGCTTCTTTACGAGCCTCAGCTCGTGCGCATTCTACATTAAACCAAGGCTGGGCTTTGTGACCGAGTGGAATGTCGGAGAATGGAATAAAGTATTCCATTCCCTGCCGTATCACATCCGCAATCGCATCAGCCGAAATAGAGGGGTCATCCGAAGAGAAACACATTTGCCTCCAAGGATAAGATGCAAAGAAGTGCCTCATCTCATCCCAATCTGCTGACTCGTATCGCCAAACTCTCCTAGTGCCTTTCAGACTCATGTCTGGAGGAGAGCAGATCGATATGGATTTCACCAGACAGTGGTTAGATGTTCCCAGTGGGGCTAAAACCGCCACTGAGTGTCTGTCTGGATCAGTTGTCAGCAGAAGATCGAAGCAGTTGGGCGTATGACCATCAACGTCCGGTACCCGCGTCGCCTTGTTCACCAGCTGAGTGAGATCCAGCGAAAGTGCAAATCTGCGCGCCTCTCTCCCAGCATGGTCAGTTTTCTAAAACGGGAACAACCAATCACAGTGGTGGGCATTAAAGTCCCCCAGAAAAACGAGTTCAGACGTTGGGTACCGTCGTTGGGCTGTATCTGCCGTCTCAAGCAAGTGGTCGAAAAGTTTTGATGTCCCTGGTCTCCGCTATGTGAACGGTAGACACAGGCATAAACTGTTTTGTCAATTCCTGTATCAACTAAGAGCCAGAGAGTTGAGAACCCGGACTTCTCAAAGCAACGGAGACGCCTACAGCAAACGTCATCACGGACGTACACACAGACCCCAGCGTTCCTCCTGAAGTTATGTTCAAGGGAGTACCCTGGGTAGTTGAGGTACGCCACGTCCGACGGTGTTGCTATCTGCGTCTCCGTGAGATTATTAGAACAAGGTTCTACGCTAATAATCTCCGTGAGATTATTAGCGTAGAACCTTGTAAACATATTCTTATTAGTCCCAAAACGTTTGGTCGACTATTACTCGCATACTTGAAGGGCCTTAATGGTGATAGTTTTTTCTTTAATTTCGTTGTATATTCTATAACTGGGAATTTTTCCACATTTTTAGAAACAACCGGTTAGCTGGTAGTGTCCCCCCGGACACTTGTTTTTTAACAAAAAATTTCACTTTAAGAATTAATTTTTCGCAAACGGAGTGCTGAATCGAAAAACGTTCTTAGTAAACCCCTTCTATCTTTTAAAAAGCTATCCTATGACATTCAATTCGATGGTATCGGCGAGAAAAAAAAATCCATCGCCCTTTCACGTGTATGGGAAACAACCGAATTTTTTTTTTCCAAAATGTTATATCTTAGATCTGTCGGCGCAATCAATATCTATGACTATGCCAAATTTCAGCTCTGTTGTACCAAGGATCTTATATTAGTAAATATATCCTTATTAATCCCAACAGTGTTTGGCACTTGGTCGACTATTACTCGCAAACTTGAAGGATCAAGTTATGTGTGATAGTTTCCCTTTTAATTTTGTTGTATATTCTACCAACTTGAATTTTTCCACATTTTTAGAAACAACCGTTTAGCAGGTAGAGGGGGGACACACTTGTGTTTGAAAAAATTTTAACTTTAAAAATTTATATTTCGCAAACGGAGTGCTGAATCGATAAACGTTCTAAGTAAACCCCTTCTATCTTTTAATATGCTATCCTATGACACCCCACTCAAAAATATTGGCGAAAAAAAAAATTCGTCGCCCTTTCACGTCTATCGCCCTTTCACGTCTATGGGGGGACACCCGAAAATATTTTTTTTCTAAGATTTTACTCTACAGTTCTGTCGGCGTGATTCAGATGTATAATCATGCCAAGTTTCAACTCTGTAGTACCAAGGGTTTCTAAGGAAAGCCGCGGACAGACGGACAGACGGACAGACGGACTGACGGACATGGCGAAACTATAAGGGTTCGTAGATTACTACGGAACCCTAACAAAAAACACCGCATGGAAATCGTTTCATTCGTTTAAGAGCTACGATGCCACAGGGAGACACAGATAAGATACACACGTCAAACTTATAGCATTCCTCTTTTTTGTCGCGGATTAAAAAAAGATGAAAAGCAACTTCTCCACCAACCCGCATTGGACCAGCGTGGTGGACTATGGCCTAAAAATCCTCTTCGTGTTTCGAAGGGAGGCCCGTACCCCTCGGTGGGGACGTATATGGGCTGGTAAGAAGAAGAACTTCTCGATTCGTTTACCGATTCTCACAGCAGGAGGAAAAAATCTTGTATTCTTTACGTTCGTTTCTTAGTTGCATTTCCTTCATTTTATTGCTGACCTAATTTCAATGCCACTTCAGCAAATCCTGAGATCTACGTCCTGGTTTCCCATATCAGACCAGTTTAATATTGCAATTTTATTGTGCTCTATTCCAAAAGCTTAAGATCCGTTTTGCTTTGTAAGTGTTTTGTTTTAAATTGGTCTTCCCAATGTTGCTTGCGGTTTGAATTTTGTAAAACAGTGTGTTTGGTTTAAGAGCTTGCTTCATTAAATATTAAAGTACGCGATAAAAAGTTTGTTTGATCAGTCATAATCACGTTTCTATAATTTGTCATTAAATTAATTTAAAAGCAAATGAAATCTCTGCATAACTTTTTTTGTATGTATTGACGGCCGCAACTTAGGTTACCACACGCGTGCACTCTGTGCTGTTGTGATAAGAGCAGTTTTGCAATGAAAATGGAGTAACCTGAAGCGCTGGCCTTTGTACATAATAACATTAATAACTGTTTATGTATATTTCGTTATCTCACAATTAAAATTATGTGTGATTCTTTAATATTAAGTATAACTCAGACCTCCCAGTCCATTTGTTTAGGAGCTACAATGCCAAAAACAGACATGCTAGTAATACTAGAACACAGATATGCTATTAGTACATAATTGAATACTAGAACGAGTCTAAATTGATTCGCGTATATATCATGATTTACCTTTTCAATGACGTTTCGACGCGGGCGCGGTTGCAAGCGTTGTAGTCACGGATAGACACAGACATACAGATACACACGGAAAACTAAACCGCTTATTTTTTTCAGGAGTTAAAAACAAAATACTTACATCGTCAAACTTTTACATAGTTCATAAAACACTAGAGCTCTTAGAGTACATCGTCAGAGAAAATATTGAATTACAATACATAGAAGGTCTTGTCAGTTCATTTTGTGCGGCGTGTGGGCATCTTGAAAGGTATTATTTAATAGTTCACTGCACAGTAGTGCACAGTAGAGCACTCATAAGAAGTAAAACATGCAATGTACATCGCACAGCGCGGTGCGGGGAGATCGCGCGCGAGGCGCGGGTTCACGATATGTTGCGTAGCGCCAAAGTAGGTAAATTATGAAAACTCCTTAACATGATGTTTCCGTGAAAAAAATAATTACTTATAGCTAATGATAGCTATGGGTAGATTCCACCATTTAAGTTTTTGTTTTGCTGTCTTTTACACCATGTATAATTATTCTAAAGTTTTTTTGAGAATTTTAAATAGGTTCCTTGATTAGTTACGTGATTAGTTACGTTGATTAGTTACGTGGGGATCACTCCCTAAAGTTTAAGTACCAAGTAATTTAAAATCACCCCATATTTTAATTTATAAAATTTATAAAATTAAAGATCCTGACTCACTGATTCATCAATGCCCAGCCCAAACCCTTGGACCTAGAGAGCTAAAATTTGGCACTAGGGTTTCTTTTATAACGTGGGCAAGGAATAACACCAACCCACCTCATTGCGTGGGTGTCGTAAGAGGCAACTAATCCACACTAGGCTACGTCACCGCACTTTGTTTTGAATCTGAGATGGCGTTTTATGGTCCTATACGGTGTGGTAGGCTTTGTAAGGCAAATAGCTTACTGTGTTCCGTTGGTGCGAGGAAGTACCAGTGCCTTAAGGCGACTACAGCACCCGATAAAGGCAGCACACATAGAAATAGTGCCATCTCCGTCTCTCAACAGGCCTGGGCCGGCAGTGCGAACAGTGTCGATACACGAAGTTTACGGACTATGAAAGCCTGCGTGCGTAAAAACTTGTTCAAAAGTTAGAAAAATTATATTTATGGAAAGGTAACAGCTTAAATCGAAAAATGCGTTAACTACTTATCGAGAGTGTTCAATCACGAACATTTTGATAGCAAATTCAAGTTCCTGAGTGCATTTTACTATCGTTTTTACAGCTTAAAAGATACACAATATTGGGTATTAGAGGTGACTTTGTGAGCTTTTTCTATCGAACCAAAAGTGCTAAATCATGTTTTCAGCAAACTACTTATCTAGTTTATGTCCGGAATATTATCGTAGTATTTTTTTTTCGATTTAATGCAGTGCGTTATGCTTATCTACGCATCATAAAATCGTAATTTAGGTGCTGTAGTCGCTTTAATGAAATTGAACCGCCACTTCACCAATATATTTTCCCAGTGTCGCAATCGCAAGTGAGCCAGTTAACAACTTAGTTTGAAACAAAGTTGTATTATGTCGTTCTAAATAACAATCCGAACTCACTAATTGCACAATTCTAATATCGGAAACAGCAAGCCTCGGTGCTGCAACCGTTGTGCACAATAACACGAACATGCACTATAGAAACAAAGTGTATAGCACTGTAAATATACGGCCAATGTTTGGTGAAGTCAGCGTACGTAAATACAGCTATTTTGCTTCTAAATAGCGTCAATTTTGTACTATTCTAAACGGGAATGAAAAAATAAGCAATCAAATCCTGTCTTAATGAGATTTTCTAGCATTGCTTTAAAATCATATTTAAATGAGTATTATCCACGCTATAAAAGTATATCGGAAACCCTGAGCAATAACTGAAATTCTAAGTTCAGATCAGACCATCATTCTGAAAGATTATCTAATGAAATTTTGATTTTTTAAAATGTTTTTCATCACTTTTAGCTTTAAAATTAAATAATTTATTTTAATTATACCCTCTATTTTGCAACACAAAAACTAGTAATGTACAATTGTAGTAGGTAACATGGGCACTAAAGGATTTCGTGGCACATTGCGTAGCGCCAAAATAGTTAAATATCTTTAACTTTAAAATCATTAAAAAGAAAGTCATTGTGGTACTGATAATTCTGATTCAGCTTGATGTTAAAAGTAGTAATTTGTAACACTGATAAAGTAAGTACCTGTAAAATTTAACCCACTCTGATAAATCTAATAACTAATAACTCTAAGCATCTTATGACTTATTTAAATACATATTTCAAATAGGAGAAGATTAAGAAATTCGAGGAATCACAAATATTGGCTATCAGAGTTCTATTTACAGCTTAATTTTAATTTATTCCAAGAATTTTCTATGAAAATGTGTTTATTATACTATCGTGTCACAACTTTGTATTTACATCAAAAGTTATACTTTGCCTTTGCGGCTTAAGAACTATGTTTAACTACCTCCTTTTTGCTAACAAACATGTCCCCAACTTCGAATTACTGTAATTTAATTCAAACCTCAAATATGTTGAGGATAGTGATGGGACACTTAGTATTTTAAATGTTTCCGAAAGCTATAGTCGATTCAATAACTAAAAGTCCAAACGTCTATAGCTTTTTGTGGATATTCTAAAAGACAATCCGGCAGAGTATAAATAAAAAATATCTAAAACCATTTATTTAACTTATTCTAAAAGTGTCACATTTTTATATGAAAAATACTACACACCACATATTACTGTAGCTTTGTGCGCTTTCACTGTCTAGCAAGTCAGGTAAAAACTAGATGACCCGTTTAGTGACTTGGACATTGGCCTACGTACAAATACTATAATTTCACGTTTTGATCAACTCAAAACTAATAATCAAATTGAAGATACATTTTTAGTCAAATCTAACCTAATTTAGTATATTTGATTATCTTTGACATGTTGCAGGAAGTCGTCTCTTTAAATTCCATGTGATTAGAATCAAAGTTTGTCGACCAGTTTGGTTTAGAGCTGCCTCTTGATCGACGGGTCCTGGGTTCGATTCCCAGTCGGGGCAAATATTTGTGTAAAAAGCAAATGTTTGTTCTCGGGTCAAGGGTATTTGTGTTTGTCTTTATGTGTGTTCCGAGGGACCCACGACACAAGGGAAAATCTTAATGTGGGCCTTTGAGTGTGTAACGTTTATTATTATTATTTATTATAATTAAGTTAGATTATAGGCAAGAACGAACTCATTCTCTTTAGATAATAAAAGATCTCAAAAATCGACCTACTTTATTTTAAAATTTATAATGTGTTTATACATCCACCAAAGATTTGATATCCGTGTTCTTATGCGATTTATCTTGTTAATGCTTCAACTTGGTTTGTTATATCCGACGCTTGCTCGCCAGTATCCGAAAACGTTGAAACAAGTTTTGGCATCCCTATACAACAACTAACGACGCTGGCGAAAGCTTGTCCTTAACGCGAACCCTCGTCAACAGCACTAATTAACGGAAGGGAACAGAGAACGGAATTATTAGCAAATAGTTCGTTTTTGAAAAAAGCGGCCTCGCTCTACTGTTGAAATTGTAAACGATTATAGTGATATATTGTCGTGTTTTAGTGATGATTTTATGAACAATAAAATGTTTATTGTATTAGAATAACATGTTTAATGTATTAAGTAATTAATACATTATACTACGCCTGTACACTTTTTAGTACGCCTTTGTACACTTTTTTATGTGAAATTTTTCTACTGTGTTTGTGCAATAAAGAATAAAGAAGTATTAGATCTTCCACGATAGACTAGGAGTGAAGGAAAGACTTAGAATGTGCCATCTGCTAACTCTTCCCAGGCATACTGTAAGATTCAGTAATTGGGATGTGAGGGTAGTGTGGGCGAAAGGCTGATAACCGCTCACCACTATTACATCATGTTTCATTGTGGTCAAAAGCAAATCCATTACTGACCCGTCGCGCTATTGTTTACGCCACTTGCAATAGTAATATCGTACACCAGGTGTACAGTACATTTGGCGCGCGAAGGCTTAATATATATATTTTTTTTTTATTATAAGATGGGTTAACTCTTTACCTCAATCTTGACCATAAGGTAACCCAGAAAATGCCTATAAAGGCACTGGTACTCCTACACGGAACACAGCAAGCTGTTTGGCGTCGGACTTCGGTAGGAGGGTCTCAGCCAGATCTCAGCCAGATGTCAGAATTTATGTCAAATGTGGCATCAAGTAGTTCTAGAGCCATCGATGCTCTGCCTACTCCGATAAGGATTTTGGGTGTGAGCGTATGTATATCTCATGTTTTGGTTTTATAAAAAAAGGATGTTTTAATAAAAAAAAAGGTGTGGTTAATTTAAATTGCAGCCAGTAAGAAGATTTGTAGCTTTTTATTCGTGATAATATGCGATTGGTTAACTCGAGAACGTACAAAACAATTTAACATTTTTTATTTTTAACCTCGTCAAAAAAAAGTTTTATACTTACACAAAGAGTTTAGATTTATCTGGTATGCTTTTTATTTATTTACAGATAATAGGACATTGGTGGATAATTTGAGCATTACAAAAAGCAAGTTACATATTTTTTTGCATTAGCGATACCAATAAAGAAATAATGTTACATGTCGTTTTATCATCAACATCCAACCATAAAAACTCTAAAATTAAAAGTTTTGTAGATACACAGGCACACATATATACACGTCAAACATTTAACACCCTTCTATTTTCGTTGGGGGTCAAAAAAAGTTATCTTTTAAATGGTATCCATCACACACGAAAATGTGTTTGTTTAACAGTCTCTGCAGATAACAAATTCAGTTGATAACTATAAAATAAAATTAAAAATAATGGGCCTTTTTATAATTCGAACGGCACGGCACGGCATGACAGAATTTGTATTACCATTGCCTTCTATGTTCCCAGCTTCTAGTATCACTTGTGCATAGGAGGCAATGGTAATACAATTTTGCCGTGCTGTTTCCGTATTATAAAAAGGCCCATTGTACCACCTCCGACATTCTATTGCTTAAAATTTTTAAACGGCTGAACCAATTTTGATCACAAATAAGCTTAGAACCTTCTCGATTACGTCAGCTTTCAAACAAAAAAACATACAGATCGAGCAGCTCGAATATAATCGCGACAAACTCGCGCGGTACGCCACTCGGCTGAAGCTAAAACTTCACTTTGATTGCGTGAAGCCCCGCGCAAAGGCTTGCTCGCACTCTGCCGTTGTCAATGTTGACATTTTGACATAGGACTGCGGCGCATTACGCACGCTATCACCATCATACTCGAGTTGCTGATACACACGTGAAACTTATACCACCCCTCTTTTTTGTCGGGGTTTAAAATCCAACACAAACGAAATCAAAATACCAGAGCAACAGGAATACAAGAACAAACATGCCTGAGGATCCGAAAATGATGGCAAAGTCCACAAACTAATTTAGGTTAGTGAAGGATGTTCGTGACCCGCTAAACACAATTTCGTCTTGTTTACCTATTAGCCTACAAAATTACGTTTGCAACTTCACTCTATGCAGCTTTGCAACGTTGGCAAATGCCTTAGTGTCCCGGAATTTCGTTTATCTTGCTCTTTATTTGCCGCTTGAAACTGCTAAAAAGGTTAGTGTTCGCTTCTAAGTCACATTACTTTTTAGGGTTATAGATTCTGTATGTCATACTTGGGGTTTGTAGGTGGTTTGAGTAAAGTTTTAAATACAAAAAGTCCACAAGACATTACTAAATACTTCACTTTTGAAAACGGCAAGAATGAAATGACGTATCTTCTAATAGGTGACTTTAAAAACAGCTAAAATTAAGGATATGGGTAAAGTTGTTTGGTTCCTTATGCATGAGGAGAATCACCCACTAAACTTACGCTAACTACGAGTATAAATTAAAACCCATTCAACCTGTGACAAAAAAGATGAGTGTTATTTTGACTTGAGTATCTGTGTTTGTCTGTGGCATCGTAACTCTTAGGAGCTATAAGCGATCGTTAGGGGTGATAGCATTTATTTAATTTATACACCACCTGCAACTGGAGCACGTATTATACGTCAAGTATTCTCTATTTAAAGTAAGCCATTAAAGCTCAAGGGAAATAAAGTTGTATGGAACTTCCCTTGGGTAATAATGACATTTAAGTATGGAACGCCAAAATGTCAACAAAAACTTCATCCAAAACTAATTTCGAAAAAAATGGCAGTTGAAGGCTTAACTTCCTTGGTCCAAGTAGACGTTAACTATAAAATAAGAGACTTTACTTTTATTAAAATATTTCGCATAAAAACTTGGCTGTATGTCTTAGCTATTGACTTTCCATAGCCTACGGAACTAAATATTATAGGAAAACGTCGTCGGTGAGTTTCGATCTGTGATTATTACCGCGAGTTAATTAATTGTTTTGTTGTAAGTTTTTAAAATAACTCTGAGAAAAATGTCCAGTGATTCTAGCGACTCTGATATAGAAACCAAGGCTCAAAACATTATTGATGGGATGAATTTATAATTTATTTTTTATTTAACTTCACAATAGGTGTATAAAGTAGAGTAAGATCCTCGGGGATAAAAGTGTCTTAGTCTTGGGCAGACTTTCAATATGCTGCCCGTGACATAATACACTGTTTTATACCCTTGTTGCTTAATCTACTAAGGTTAGTAAAAGTAACATAAAATAAAGATTGCACTGCTGCACTCAACAATTTTTATCATACTATTAGCTAGAATAGATCTTTAGGGCATTGTTTTTCTGAATGTTTGTTTTATAATTATGTTTGTGCACTTAAATAATCCTTACTCATCCTTACTAATTTTATAATCGCGAAAGTTTGCATGAATGTTTGATACTCTTTCATGCTCAAACGGCTATACAAATCTTGATAAAATTTGGTATGGAGGTAGCTAATACGCTGGACATGTGTTAAAGCTACATGTGTTAAAGCTACATAATTTTCCCAAATTTTCACGGAAACGAAAGCCCGGGCGGAAAGCTAGTAGATCTAGAATAGGATTTTAAAAACTTCACTCAAGTATCCACCCTTGTTTCTTATTTGCTGGTCATAAGGTTTAAATTAGACTAAACTTAGTCCTTTAACTTAAGGCACGTTATACGTTATACCCTTCTGTTTAGTACATACATAACACTCAGACTCTAAATTTCCGATAAAACTAATTAGTTACACAGTTGCACTCCAAACGTTCCTGCATACCTGGATAAAGTGCAAATTGAATCTCATTTACAGCAAGTTAATATTAACCCAAGTTATACAATATACAGGGTGTAATGGACAGCTTAGCAAACACTTAAATGGTGGAATCTACATTACTATGATTGAGTATAAGTAATTATTTTTTTCGGAAACGTCAAGTTAAGTAGTTTTCATTATTTACCTACTCCTTTCATTATTTACCTACTCCCCTGTCACCCCGCGCCACTCCACTGTCAGAATACGATTGCATTTGAAAATTGAGGGTTTAAGAATAAATTATTTAGTTTAAAAGCAGATAATATCAAAAAACATGAAAACAAAATTTGATTTTCCTGGAAAAAAAAATCCACGGGAAAATTATTCAGAATTTATTATGGTTCTTTATAACGGGGTTCGCTCTTGACCACAATCTAGCTTAGGCTTCAACCCTAAGTCGAGGATGTAGCAAGCTCACCCAGAAAATGCCTACTTACTCGAACTTATTAAGTTGTATTTATGGATAAGCTGTTGGATATCCTAAATAAATAAATAAAAATAAATAAAAATAAAAATAAAAATAAAAACTTTAAAGAGACTCGAGTTGTATGAACCCGGAAACACAGGCGCAGGCAGAAAATTCCACTCCTTAGCGGTGAAGAGAAGCGCTCAGTACGGATTTGAGGAATTTCAACAAGGTAAGAATGGTACCTCGCAGTGCGCCTGGACCTCAGAGTCGAGGGTTTCAGTTTTTGCTAACCTGTCTCTTACATCCTGTATAAACTGGGTTCATTTAAACTGAGTATTATTAACCACAACCACGACGACGCGCCGTTGTGGTGTTAATTAACTGATTATGGTTTTTAGATGTACATTCTACAACTATAATGATGTTGGTATAGTTTCGGTTAGTAAATTGTATTAAAATCTTTGTATGTTTTCTTTTTGTTAGCTTTAAATTAGTAAGTGAACTCTATGAAGTGATTTTCTCCATAAAACTGAACAGCTTTCCTCAAGGAACCTACGTAAAATTCACAAAATTAAATTTGAACTTCCCTTATAATGGAAAATCTTATGGAGACGAAATTTTATTTTTTTTTATTTCGACCTATGTTCCTTGGGGAAAATTGTTTAGTTTTGTGAGCTGATTCAAATAATTAATTTCTGCTAACTAATCAAAAGACACCTAATATACAGCTTGACCAAAAAGAGAAGAAATTAATAACTAGCAACATCATCGTGTCGTCTCCTTTCAAATCAATACGGTTTATAGAGGACGGCACGATGATGTTTTTTTATTATTTTTACCAGCCCATATACGTCCCCACCTCCCTTCAAAACACGAAGGGGATTTAGGCCATAGTTTACCACGCTGGCCCAATGCGGGTTGGTAGATCACTCGTCTTTCGAAAATTAATTTTCATGGACGACGGGTTTCATCAAAATGTTTTCCTTCATCACTAAGCAAGTGATAATTAGAAATCCGTACATAAATCGGAAAAAAACGAATTTAGTGGTACAGGCCTGCACCAGGATTTGAACTTGCGACCTTCCGATTACAAGTCTAGCTCATTACCAACTGGGTTATCACGATGATGTTGCTAGTTATTAATTTCTACTCTTTTTGGTCAAGCTGTAATTACACGTTAAACAACCGACTTCAATTAAGACTAAATAATTTGAAATTCACATTTTTGAAGATTTCTTTATCAATTGACACTTTCTGAATATTAAACGTTCAAGTGCTAAACCTTATTTATTTATTTACAACACAGATGACAGATTGACATAAATTTACAAATACGAGTATAACTACGACACAAAAGGTTACCTTATCTCTCAAAAGAATTTTCTTCCAGCAAATCCTGTATGGATTTATTTTTTATTATTTTATTTATTATAAGATGGGTTAACTCTTGACCTCAATCTTGACCACAAGGTCAAAGATGAGGTCGACGATGGAGCGAATTAACCCAGAAAATGCCTATAAAGGCACTGGTACTTCCACGCACCGACGGGACACAGCAAGCTGTTTGGCGTCGGACTTTGGTAGGAGGGTGGTCGCGAACCAGACGGCCCTTTACAGAGCCTACCACGCCGCATGAGACCATAGGACGACACCTTAGATTCAGAAAAAAATTAGGCGTCGTTGCCTGGAATGGATTACTAGGAGGCAGGTCTCATTTATGTTTCCTTAGTCGCCTCTTACGACACCCACCGAAAGAGATGGGGTGGTGTTATTCTCAACCGATCACCACATGGTTAGTTATTATAAGATGCGTTAACTCTTGACCTCAATTTTGACCAAGGTCATAGATGAGGTCGACAATGGAGCGAGTTAACCCAGAAAATGTCTATTAAGGCACTGGTAATCCTACGCACCGACGGAACACAGACGGAGATACACCAAATGAGATTCTACCTAGATACATACATACGCTCACTCCTAAAATCCCTATCGGGGTAGGCAGAGCATCTGTGTTTTAAAACCACTTGATGCTACGTATGACAAACATTCAGAGGGTTGTTAGCGGTGAGAGGTTGTCAGCCTTTTGCCCACAATACATAAAAACCCACACGCCCTACTTACTGAGTTTTACAGTATGCCTCGGAAGAGTAGGCAGCTGGCACATTCTATGTTTTTCTTTTACTCCCAATTTTGCGAAATCTGAAATCTCAAAAGCATTTCAAAATATTAAATTACATCTATATCTATATATATATAAAAGAAAGTCGTGTTTGTTACAACACTTATAACTCGAGAACGGCTGGACCGATTGCCATGGTTTTTGATTTATTGTATTTCTCTCCGTCCCGAATAGCAGAATAACTATTAAAAACATTGGAAAATTGACGGGAAAATTCCCACGGGAACGAAGTCCCGGGCGAAAAGCTAGTATCTAAATATATAAAAGGAGAAACTGACTGACTGACTGACTGACATATCAACGCACAGCCTAAACGGCTAAACTCAGGCACTTGAAGTTTGGAAGGGACGTAGCTTAGGTACTGCAAGGTGTATTTTAGGGGGCAGTAATAAAACAGCTTGCTTCTTCGTGTTATTTAGTTATAATTAACAACAGCTTCTTCGTAATCACAATCTTTTACTTCATTTACAAAAATCACAATTGTAACACAGATACTTTTTATTTTTAAATAGTGCTATTGCACGCCTATCATCGCATACAATTTTATCGCGGGCTAAGATTATTAATCCGCAAGGAACAAATATTCAATCCGCCACGATCAAACAATGAATAATGAATGGCGCAAGACCAGATCTTCAATCATTTCGAATCTTGACATCGAATACCATTTCAAACCTTTGAAATTGATATTCGAAATATCTTCTTCGAAATGATCGAATGAGAAAGAAGTTGCGTTATGCCCGATCCTCTGTGAAGGTCTGCATACCACAACTACCTTCCCCCCATTGAAAAATTTTCGATCGGTCGAAAATTTTTTTCAACAGGCCTACCTAACTTCCTATACGATGGCCCTAAGTTTTTTAATCCATCGGGGTGGCCTTGAAGTAGCATCTCTCTGGGCTGCATTTGATCAGGTGGTCGGGTCGGTCTTCTTTCTTCCATCAGGATAAAGATCTTCTTTGTTCGGATGATGGGGAAATAAGACCGAATATTAATAGCTCCTATCAAACCCGCACCTGTCCCTAACTAAAAAATTAAAAGGAGTAAACAAGTGTTAGCTCGACGCTGCACACCCGGGTACTGCCTTTATGAACATGAAGCCGAAGGTCACCAGGTGGTGGTGGACCCTGACCCCAAGTCAAAGACGCGGACTTAAAAAATTTCAAAACCGCACTTTAACACACGCGCCTAACATCGAAGCTACGGGTGTCTTCAGCGTCGTTGCTCGAAGTCCATATGACATGAAAAACAAATAAAACAGATCAGAACACAATAACAAAAATCTGAAAACAGAGCAATAGTGAAACTGGAATAATATTTATATGCATGTGCATGTCCTTACATTGCACCTATACTTGCATTCCCATAATGCCCCATATTACCATAATGTCTCCATATATTACCATAACGTCCCCTATTACCAAAACGTCCTTGTACCATAATGCCCTTATCACAGTATGCCCAAAAGATTTATCATGTGAGTGCACAAAATTGCATTGACCTCACCCTCACATGCATTTTTTGTCGGAGTGCCCATGTTATGGCCTCAGGGGCGGAGGACCACTGAGTATGAGGGCCAACATAAACCCTCCTCCCCTCCTTAATTGGAAAAAGGGAGTTTTTCCCATGCGGACCTCGCTGAAAAGAAAAATTAATGAAAAGAGGCCAATAACAAAGGAGGGCCATTGAGAGGGGACATAAACCATGTCACTCTCCCCTTTCCATGGTCCTTCTATTGAAACTCCTGCACCTGATATGTAGCACTCCGTACAAATAAGGGCTTGAAACTCGCGGCATAGCACCAGCGTCTTGATACGGCTTATAACTTGCTGCTGCACGGCGCGGGCCTCAGCTAACGATGGAAGAGGTTGGGATGCTCAGCTTCGGACGCCCATCATATTCGCCAACATAAGCGAAGGCAGAACCGAGCCGGAGACTTCCCGCATTCTTCCATTCACAATCCATGGTTGTCTTCATTTCACTACGAACAGAACACAATAACATTAACACATTTAAAAAAAAAAACTAACTAACAGCCCAGGGATGTTTTTTATTAACATTACCTGCTAAAAAAGATAAAAATTTAGAAAAAATTATACAAAGAAAATTTTTGCTATGACATGACAGTGACATGACTGACGTATAGAATGCCATCAACAAATAACCATTTTTTTTTTAAATTTAGGCAAAGGTAAATTAATTGGCATTGGCGTACACCGCCCCTTTTATGCCAGAAAGATTGATGAATGAATCAATCACAAACCCCAATGAAAAAAGAAAAACATTACCATAAACCGAAATATGGAGTCTGTGACATCTTTCTTTATCACAACAAACTTACGTCATAATATTAATCAAGATCTGAAACATAAAAGAATATTAACACAATATCATGAAAAAAATTCTACACAACGCAGAACAAAAACATGAAGAAAAAACATGCGTCATTGTCTCAAGACCAATCGTTTCATACGATTAGGATGGACCACAAATTGAAGTGCCGATGAGAATCTCTTCACCACATAAGAATATCTTGAAATTCTTCTGACGACACGAAAAGGACCCTGGAAGAACCGCATTAATTTGACAGATCTTCCTGTAACTCTCCTTGGTACAAAAATTAATACTTTGTCCCCTTCATTAAATAAAGTTGGTTTAATCCTTTTATTGTAGTTCCTTATTTGCCTCACTTGTGCCTTCTTTATATTATTTACAGCTTTACGAATAAGCATCTTAGAGAATTCTTGCCTTTGAGACATATTTCCCAACAATCCAGTGCAATTTATATTCAAAGTTCTTTCTTCTTGCGTAGAATCTTCTCTTGCATGTAATAAGAGATAGGGTGACATACCAGTGGAACTCTGCTTGCTCGTATTGTAAGCGTGTACCACCAATGGAACAACCGCACACCAGTCACGTTGATTTGGTGAACAATACTTTGCTAACATGTCAGTGATAGTCCTGTTGAAGCGTTCCACTAACCCATTGGTCTGTGGGTGAAAAGAAGTAGTATGGGTTAATTTAGCACCAAAAGATTCCACCGTTTCCTTCACAGCATGAGCGGTAAAGACAGTTCCTCTGTCAGTTAATATCGTCTGAACTGCTCCTAATCTGCAAAAAATTTCCTCAATAAGAAAATTGCATATCACATCAGCATTCACTCTTGGTACCGCTTTACAGATAGCATATTTAGACAGGAACTCAACTGCCACAATTATATACTCATTACCTCTATAGGATCTTTTGAACGGACCCAGAATATCCACTCCCACTCTTTCTAAAATATTTTTCACTTCAATAGGGTGAAGTTCCATTCTTGTTTTCGTAGTTGCCCGCTCTTGACAAATTAAACAAGATTTCACATACCTCTCTATACTTTTCAAAGCTCCAGACATGAAATACTTATTTTTAAATTTTTCAAATGTTTTTGTGAGGCCTAAGTGACCTCCTAAATAAGGGTCGTCATGCAATTTTTCCATCACATTTGAAAATAATTCACGTGCCAATACAAGTCTTTTCCTTTCTTGACCATGGCATTTATCCACTCTGTAAATAAGATTATTAATCATAATATATGATTTATAGGAAGAGCTATTACCATTATTTATTTTAGCTCTAATATTAATGCAAAATTCATCACTTTCTTGAGCGTTCATATGCATGGATACATCACATGGAAAAATTTCTAAATCCTCAGGGACAGCCTGAACCTCTGAAGTGATAGATCTTTCCTTTTCCAATGGATTTCGGCTTAAGAAATCTGCCACCACATTTTCACGTCCCGGGCAGTGTACAACTTCGAAATCCCATTCCTGGATGGCTAATGCCCATCTGGCCAGTCTACTAGTAGTATCCTTTTTTGTGGTCAACCAACATAATGCTTTATGATCAGTGACAACCTGGAATCGAAGACCAAATAAATATTGACGAAAATAATTCAAGGCCCATATCAAACCCAGACATTCCTTCTCAGTGGTTGTATAACGGGTTTCAGGGTCTGAAAGTCTTCGAGATGCATAGGCTATCGGTCTCATAACATCATATCCTTGAGCCAAATATGCACCTAATGCCAAATCAGAGGCATCAATGTATAACCGGGTGGTCACCTTGGGATCACTGCTGAAATAAGATAAAATAGGTGGATTACACAGCTTGTCCTTTAGAAGTTCAAATGCCTGTTGTTGTTGCTCTTGCCAAATAAACTTTGTATTTTTCTTTAGTAGAGAAGTGAGTGGCTGTGCAATCTTAGCGAAATTCTCCACAAATTTTCTATAATATGAAAATAAACCAAGTACTTTCTTTATCTCCTTGAAGGTGGTTGGCGGCTTTACCTCTTTAATGGCTTGGGTTTTCCTTGGGTCGGGTTTAAATCCATTGCCCGAAATGAAATAACCCAAGATTGATAATTCTGTAAAAGCAAACTTACATTTTGAAGGCTTAAGAGTGATATTAGCGTTCCGTAGTCGCTCAAATAATTTTTGTAAAACCTCTAAAAATTCTGAAAAACTCTTAGCATACAGGACTACGTTGTCCACATAGACAATAGCATTCTTATACCTCATATCGCCTATGATCTTGTCCATCATGCGTTGAAATACAGCTTGACTTGTACGCAAGCCAAAGGGTACCACATTGAACTCATATAAACCGGAACTTGTAATAAATGCGGTCTTCTCTTTTCCTGAACTGATGACAGATTGCCAGTACCCGCTGTTGAGGTCCAGCTCAGCGAAATACTTAGCTCCAGATAGATAATTAATTATGTCGTCAATCACTGGTATTGGGTACGAATCCGTTATAATCTTTTTATTTAGACGTCGATAGTCAACACAAAACCTCCATGTTCCGTCTGGTTTTTTGACAAGTACGACAGGAGAAGCATATGAACTCTGGCTTTCCGAGATAATGCCAAGTTTTAACATTTCTTGTACTTGTGACTCAATTATGTCTCTTTGTACTGGGGACACTCTATAAGGTCTTGAAAATACAGGTTCTTCATCTTTAGTTTGAATGTGGACCGGAATGATACTACATCGGCCCAATTGGTGATTCTCGAAGGCAAATCGATCTTTGTATTTTATTAACAAGTCATGCAATGTCGTCCTCTGACTATCAATTAATTCTTCATTAATTATAAAAGAACCTTCAGTGGTACTTTGAAACACATCGACACCCAAATCACAATCCATCGCTTCTGAAAAATAAACATAGTCGTTATTATGTAACTTTTTGCTATAAATCGCGTCTAATGAAGTTTTTTCATCATGTTTGGTTATAAAAGGAATAGAAGCTCCCTGTAGGCTCAAACATTGATTATTAAAATCAACACAAGCTTTAAATTCATTAAGAAAATTTTGTCCAAGAATCAATGGACAGGAAGGAATTAATACTGCCATTCCACGGAAAGTAACTTCTAATCCTCCAGGAAGTAATATTGGTGTTTCTATGTAACCTGCAACCTGAATCAATTGATTATTAATTGCTCTAAGAGACATTGGTGGCGCAGATTTTAATGGAATATTTAAAATATGGCACATAGATGCTGAAATACACGAAACAGCGGCACCAGTGTCTATGAGAGCTACCACCTTACGTTTGGCTGGATCATTCAATCGTAAAATAACCAAAGGTTTGCTCTTGTAACCAAATAGCTTCTTCTTAATGTCCTCTTCATCGGTTGAACCGTTTGGAGAAATGTGGTTCTGGTTACCAACCAATACTTCTTCTTGTTGGGGAACTAAGGATGGTGTAGACGGCTCTTCTACCGTTCCCCTTAGCGGAGCCGCCTGGCGTTTCCCGAGTCGCTTCCTGCTTGGTTCCGCGCTTGCCTTGGGCGGAAGTTGTATCTTCCTCGTGGGGCTGGCGAACCATTGCTACCCGGCGCCTCCACCACTTGCAAGGTGTATTTTAGGGGGCAGTAATAAAACAGCTTGCTTCTTCGTGTTATTTAGTTATAATTAACAACAGCTTCTTCGTAATCACAATCTTTTACTTCATTTACAAAAATCACAATTGTAACACAGATACTTTTTATTTTTAAATAGTGCTATTGCACGCCTATCATCGCATACAATTTTATCGCGGGCTAAGATTATTAATCCGCAAGGAACAAATATTCAATCCGCCACGATCAAACAATGAATAATGAATGGCGCAAGACCAGATCTTCAATCATTTCGAATCTTGACATCGAATACCATTTCAAACCTTTGAAATTGATATTCGAATTATCTTCTTCGAAATGATCGAATGAGAAAGAAGTTGCGTTATGCCCGATCCTCTGTGAAGGTCTGCATACCACAGTACCGTAGAGGTGCACTAAGAAAGGAATTCCCGAAATTCCCACGGGAACGGGAATTAGCGGGAAAATCCTTTTGTATGAAAAATCTAAACCGCTTAAGTTAGACGCTTGAAATTTGGCATGCAGGTACCTTAGTAAACTTAAAGCTTAGTTGCAACAGGATATTGCAAAATTCTTACGGGAACGGGAGTTAGCGGGAAAAAACTTCACGCGGTTCCCGAAGTTCACGCGGGCGAAGCCACGGGCGGAAAGCTAGTGTGTTCATAAATTATATATGATTCAAAATAAAGCATGAAGCTGAAAGAGCAAAAGCTTTCTCTCTAAGTATTCTTACAACAGCATATTACTATAAATCTCATCTTACGTTACTTCCGCCATATGCTGTCTACATTGTCGGGAAATTGTGTTTTGCATGCTATCTTCTACGCTGAAATTTCATTTTACTTAGTAAACTGTTCATGTTATTATTGTAGCTGCAAAAGGTTTATTTTATCGATTATAATTATACTAAAGAAGGGTTCTTAATTAGGTTGAGTTATACTTGTATAAGTATTGGAGGACGCCCGGGACTTCTTTCCCGTGGGATTTTCATGGTAAGAACACGTGGACATAAAAAAGTAGTATGAAAAAAATGTGAACCGCAAATCAACGTTAAACAGAGTGGTCTGGGGCAAATTTCAGAAGAAATATGATTTTTAATCCTTACTAATATTATAAATCTGAATATAAATTTATTTTTTTGTTACCTACGCTTTCACGCCTAAACTACAAAACCGATTTTAATGAAATTATTAGACCTTGAGAAATGACATAGGCTACATTTTATTCCACACATGGGCACGATGTAACCTGAAGTCCACGCGGACGGAGCCGCGGGCGGAAAGTGAAGATGATAAATCTACCCGTAAAACGTAACTGAAATACTTTTTTCTGAAGAATAAGGTCTTGTTTGTTATTGTAGGTCTAATAGAAAAACCTTCCGAACCACTGGAAACATTTTTCGCTGTTTGTATATCCACAAAAAATATTTTAGTGTATGTTTTTTTTAGTTTTTCTTTGGGGCGTAGTAACGAAGTAACACATTTATGTGATTTTTTGTAGAGGGTTATTAGGCCTAGAGGGTATCACAAACTATTTTAAAAATGTAGATACCCAAAATTCTGTATTTAACCTTCGACAAAAAAGAAGAGTTTTATAAGTCTGACACAGACAAATTGACAAATTATCAGGAGCATTTCCGTGCTTTGGAGGGCACATAAAGCGTTCGGTCCCGGCTTTTGTGGATTGACTACAGTCGTTAAAACCAAGTCAGAGGCCATAATGGCAGTATGAAAACTCTCACACCAGCAGGCCGAGTACGATAGTGACAGCGCCGCGACAACACCGCGGTCCTATGTCAAAATGTCAACATTGACAACGCCATAGGGTGAGCAAGCCTTTGCGCGGGACCCTCGCGCAATCATAGTGAAGTTTCAGCGTGAGCTGAGCGCGAGTTTGTCGTTATCGTGCTAGAGCTGCAGAGTTAGTCAAGTTCGCCACACATTTGACAATACAGACCTACATGATAAGAAGAAGAAGATAAGTTTGACGAGCGTGTTTGTATCAACAGCGATGTACCGATTTTGATACTGATTTTTTGTTTGAAACTTGACAGATGATTCTTATAGCTACATTTTATTAAAATCGATTCAGACGTTTAAAAATTATTAGTAAGTTACTAATATCGGTAATAACGTGGTACAACGTTTTTAATTTAAGATTTGTTTAATACACTGACTCCCTCCAAATTTTTCTTCGAAATATTTTCATATCTCCTTACTTTCGGAGTTGGTCGATTGCATTTTCTTTGTCATTATCATACCTACCCTCTTATACATATAGACGGAATTAACAGTCCGCCTGATTAAAACAATTCATTGGATGGCGCAATATCCTCAGAAACTAGGGAATGTGCAGGGCTGTAATGAGTACGAGGCCCTTTTATGATATGACGCTCTTTACATTGTAGGTTGTGTATGTGTAGAGACGTAGGATTGAGGAGTTCATTCACCGTCTAATACTTTTAATGAGAAGTTGGATCTTGAGTGTTTACTTAAGGTTTTCTATATTACAAACGGTTTTATATTTCGATTTGCCTTTTGTACAATTTCACGCTAGATTCCAACATACAAACACTCACGTTGGTAATCACTTTTGGGGTAGACAGAGCGTAATGTTGTTCTAAAACCAGTTGACGCTTCTTTTGAAATTCATTCCGAGGGTTAGTAGATACAATATGAGAATAGTAGTGATAGATTGTCAGCCTTTTGCTCACGCCACAGCAAAACCGTTGCGTCCTACTTGTTTAGTATGCCTAAGAAGAGTTGGCAGCGGGCTCATTCTAAGAATTGATTAAAAAGTACTATCAATCATAATGTGATTCTTACTTTTCACAGTAAAATCGTGGATGTGTGTGTGTGTTTGTCGTTTCTCCATGGAGCAACGGATATGGATGATTTTTTATTATAAGTAGCGTTAATTCTTGACCTCAATCTTGATCAAGGTCATAGATGAGGTCGACTATGGAGCGAGTTAACCCAGAACATGCCTATTAAGGCACTGGTATTCCTACGCAACGACGGAACGCAGCAAGATGTTAGCGTCGGACTTCGGTAGGAGGGTGGTCGCGAACCAGACGGCCCTTCACAGAGCCGACCATAGGACGCAAACTCAGATTCAGAATAAATTGAGGTGTCGTTGCCTGGGATGGATTAATAGGAGGTAGGTCTCATATGATTTTTTAACAAAGATTGTTGGAGAGCTGGATACTATGGCGTAGCTTACTTTTTAAAGCAGGAAAGGAGCTAGTTACAAAATAATTTTCGTAACTGATGACCGGCAGAAAAACATTATGATTTTGAACAAAAGTGTAAATAATTTAATTTAATTTCTGAGCAAACTGCAAAAATAATAATTTAATTTAATTAGAAAAAAAAATTAAAAAAAATTATAATTTCTGAGCAAACTGCATCAAGTAGAAAACTAATAATTATCCACGTTAAAAACGTAAAAGAAACAACCGAATTCAATCCCAACTATGCCCTTAATATGTGTTTTTTAGAGCGATAAATCTATTTCAATAAAACTTATCTGCCGAAAATTGGTGGAGTTATCGCGTAACAAAGCTACCACAAAAAATTCAAAACATTCTAATTGAGAACCTACAAATTTTTGTAAAGTCGGTTAATAAGTATTATTTATTATGATACGCTGACCCTACATTAAATTCTGAACGAAGTATGATAACCTTAGCTTCACTTTTAAAAATGCCCTTTCCCTTGGGAAAGGGTCCTCATAATGTCCTCGCATATTAAGTCCATATGCCAAATTCAGGTCTGTTGAGGCCTCTGCATGTGTGTGTTCATTTATATTTAAATGAGGAGCAATCTGCGCGCCTGAATACTCAAATACAGAAGTAAGTAGGAGGAAGGGCGCACATGTTCAAAGGTCTTTATATGGGGTCAGTTTCAATTATTAAGCAAAACTGTAAATTGAAATTGAAATGATCTATTTGTCAGGTACTAGCTTCATATATAGTCATACAAATAATATTACTAAAATTAAAATCACATCAAATAAAATTTAATTGAATTAAATTAAATTAAATCAACATTAAATTACCAATCAATCATAAAATAAATAAAATTTAAATATTCAATCAAAATCAAATCAAAATTAAATCAAAATCAAATCACAATCAAATCAAAATTAAATTAAAATCAAGTTAAAATTAAATTGATAAATGTTATGAAACATGCAGATGAAGACAAATGGACAGTCCCATCTGTCAGCAATGTATAGGATGATTTTCCCTTAGAATCTAAAAAAAAAAAAAAACTCGTACTTATATGAATATCACATAAAAAATTCGACTCCCCATACGAAGGAAAATCGGCTGATTGTACAAGTCGTATGGAGAGGCAATTTTTTTTTCATATTTCGACCTATGTTCCTTGGGAAAAGTTGTTCAGTTTCGTGGGCTGATTCACATCCTTAATTTTCTCTAACTAATTTAAAGTCATCCAATATAGAGTTGCATACAAAATAATGGCATTAAAGAAAGTCTTCTTGGACTTTGAAAAAAGGCCGGTTTGGTCTGCCTCTTGATCAACGGGTCTTGGGTTCGAATCCCAGTTGTGGCAAATATTTGTGAAAAAGCAGATATATGCTCTCGGGTCATGTGTGCTTGTGTATGTCTTTATTTATGTTCCAAGGGACCCACGATACAAGGAAAAACCTTAGTGTGGGCCTTTGAGTGTGTAGCACTGGGGATCGAAGAAATCTGTACCTACCTCTTGCTTACGATTTCCGCTAGCCATTAGATCTTGCTCTCTCTACCCTAACATCAAATACCATCGCACATGTAGGGAGAAAGCGATCCCAAATATGTGCATCGTACCCAAAGAAGCAAAGGAGAGACGAAATGGCATGACAAAAGATAATGGCGCTGACGAATACCATTGCTAAATGATGTCGAATAATTCTGTCCAAATTAGTCCCTGCTCTGAATATAATGAGGCCCTTGTATCCTAGATAAAGGGTGACGTATTTTGTAAGGCGAAGAAATTATACGCCTAATTATTTCGTGAGAAAATTTTGTAAGCAATGAGAAATGTGCAGGCTTAGATCCGTTGACTTATTTATGATTCACATTCCAGGAATTTTTTCATCCTTTAATAATAATAATAATAAGAAAAGAAAAGGAAAGAAAAGAAAAAAAAGAAAAGAAAAGAAAAGAAAAGAAAAGAAAAGAAAAGAAAAGAAAAGAAAAGAAAAGAAAAGAAAAGAAAAGAAAAGAAAAGAAATAATAATAATAAACGCTACACACTCAAAGGCCCTCACTAAGGTTTTCCCTTGTGTCGTTGGTCCCTCGGAACACACATAAAGACAAACACAAACACCCATGACCCGAAAACAAACATCTGCTTTTTACACTACTGTTTGCCCCGACTGGGGATCGAACCCAGGACCCGCCGATCAAGAGGCAGCGTCACCTACCACTCGACCAAACTGGCCGTCGGCTGGCTTTTAACAGACTGTTTTAACTTTGGTTTATATTTGAATGTGATACAAAATTAAGTGGTATGATAAGCATATAACAAAAAACATAAAAATATTAATCATCTCTTTCAATTAAATTTTTGGAAAAATGGCGTCCACACTCCACAATCGTGATTTTGCCAATTTCAGAATATTGTAATAGATCATAGGAAAGTCCGTTGAAAACCCTTATACGTCTGAGCTTCGTCCATTGATCAGCAAAGTGCACTGCTAGCAGGTGAGAATTAGGATGTTGAGCGCGTAAAGAGCGCGTAAAATTACTTTCTTAAAATTCGGTAAAATACGATATTTTACGTAAAATATTATATTTTACGGTAAAATACGGTAAGATTAGAAAGAAAGAAAGAAAGAAAAAGAAATTTATTCACCACACAATACAGACACCAAAATAACATACAAATGAATGATGTGGTGAAACGGTGCTGCCTCAGCCAGGCTGTTTTTCAGTCAGCACCTGAGTTGACTGCTAACAACATGCATTTAAGATGCAGCACAATAATTACTGAGAAGAATCTCTGGTTGTAAGACCACTTATAAACATTAAGAGAAAAGAAAAATGAACTTAACGGCATTGCTCAATGCTCACATCACACTTACGAAAAACTCAAGACTCCATCATGGGTTAACATTTAGAGACTCAACTTAGTTTACCTAACGAACCGGTGACCAGATACATGATGATTTTTGTTTTGACATTAGCCACTCTCTGGACAATCTTCCAAATTGGCAAATTGTTTTTGAATTCTTAACAGGAGGCGGAAGATCGTTCCATATTTTGGATGCTGAGTATCCAAAGCCTCCCCTGAAGAACTCCAACTTAGGTGGCGGTAAAACCAATTTAGGAAATCGTTCAGACCTCTTTTTACCTGGGCCCGCGCTAGTCCATTTAAGCTTTCTTGCTAGGTAGGCAGGGATCTCAAGGTTCTTTAGTTTGAAAATAAAATTACTAAATTTTAACGTCCTTCTATTTTTCATATTAAGTATGTTGTAAGTATTTAAGAATGGTGTGATATGAGATCGTTTAGGGACGTGGTAACAGAATCTGATACACGAGTTTTGCACTCTCTGCACTTGTTTTTCAGCTTTTTTATTTAGGCAAGGACCATACACTGTGTCACAATAATCCAAGTGAGACAAAACCAGACATTCCATCAACCTCCGTCTTACTGACTCACTCAGAAAGGGTCGAATAGCATACAGGGTTTTCAAAGCTGCGTAGCATTTACCTACTTTAACTTTTAAGTGATCATAAAAGGTTAGGTTACTGTCAAGAACCAACCCAAGGTTTCGACAAGACAAAGATTCCGTGATCGGTTGGCCGTCTAAACATATAACTGGTGTTTGTTCACGAATTGTTTTGCATTGGTGGGGCGTACCTAAAATCATGTAAGCCGATTTTTGAGCATTGAGGCATAAACAATTGTTATTGGACCATCGACTGATATTCATGAGATCTTTATTCAAATGCCTAATAGTTTCGCCCACTTTTGCCTCACCAAGCTCAGTACATGCCAAAACCTGGGTATCATCTGCATACATGTGTGCAATAGTAAACTCTACTTGCTGCAGTAAGTCTGCAGTGTAAACCGTGTATAAAAGCGGACCCAAGATTGAGCCCTGTACTACCCCCCTTAAAACCGTCAGTGCTCTTGAACGAATAGCTTTTCCCGTACCATCCAAACACTCCACAACCTGTTTCCTGTCCCTGAAATAGCTTGCGAACCACGAAAGCGAACAATCATCACATCCATAATATTTTAGCTTCGCCAGAAGAATTTTTGTACTTAAACAATCAAAAGCTCGGCTATAGTCTAACAGTACAAGAAGAGAAGCCTGGGTAAAAAACGAATTAAACTTAGGTAAAAAAAAAAAAAAAAAAAAAAATTAGGTAAAAAACGAATTAAACTACTACAAAGAAAAGTTCCGAGTCCGTGCAACAGAGGAGCCAGTCACTCATCTGACCGTCTGTTTGTCGGCGAGACAGTCTGTTTGTCGGCAGGGCAGCATATTCAATCTACTAGCGTTGCAAACAATAGTAGAAAGCATCGATAGTCTATCGATATTATCGTAACCTTGAAAAACAGTAAGAACATCGATAATATCGATACTATCAATAGTATCGATACTATTGAATTCTAATTATATCAATACTATCGATATTATTCGATACTATCGATAGTGTTGATTCATAACTATCAATACTATCGATACTATCGATAGTATTAGAATTCAATAGTATCGATACTATCGATACTATCGATAGTTTGATCTACTATTAATAGTATCGATATTCTAACTGTTTTTCAAGGTCACTACATCTACCACATCTACCAAACCTAAGTTTGTTTGTTTTAACACGCACGGTGTCATACCACCATCCACCATACATAAGTAGGCGATAATTTTACCGTAATTTATAAAAATTACCGTAAAATACCCGTATTTTACCAGCGTTTTCGGTAAAATTACGTAATTTTGCAACCTTAGTGAGGATGACTCCCCAAATTTGTATAAATATATACGAATTTTAAGTTCGTATTGTAGAGATCTATACTTAAGTAGTATAAGTAGTATAGATCTCTACAATACGGACCTAAAATTCATGAGAGAAAGAAAAAAATCAATACTTCAACAAGAATCGAGTCTCCTTCTGTAATACGGCCATTAACTTTTTGCGTCGACAAGTGTTTCTAAAACCACATTATGTTCTACCTACCCAACAAGGATTATAGTCGTGAATTTTTAAATATTCTTTACTGAGGTCAACAATATTACTAAAAGTTATTATTTTATTCAACTTAAATAATCGTATAATGGTTGCCTTTTTAAAGAGCTATTTTTTCCAGGCACTTGTCTATCAATTAACAAATTACGCCATTCCCTGTTTTATTCAGGAGGAAAATGGATACAAGGAAAATATCTTGCAACAGGAAAATAGCGGCTAAATACCGTAAGGAAACCTTCAAATGGATTCGAATTAATGACGTGAGTGATTTTGCAGGTAAATAACTTTTAAAGTATAAATAAATACTAGTTAAAATGGCAGGTTTTGTGACTTTACGGCCAGTGGCTACACCGTTCGAAATTATGTAATTTCACATACAATTAAACTGTAAATATAACTAAATTTGTGGAAATTTCTTGTAAATTATTTACTATTCCAAAACTTTAGAGATGTCTGTTTATTGGACGCATCGAAATTGATCCTTTCGTTTAGGAACTACGATGCCACGGACAGAAACACAGAAAAACAAAGTCAAACTTATAGAATAGAATAGAATAGAATAGAATAGAATAGAAAAATATTTATTTTATAGGACATTCAGGATGTCACTTAAAACAAGTCAAGATTACAATGAAATACAATGAAATACATACAAGATTACAACGATTTAAATACATACATACGCATTCGTACCTCTGATCCTACTGACTCTACGCCTATAACAACCTATACTGACTGACTATAACAACCGCTTTTTTATCGGGGTTGAAAAACTCGGTCAAAAATAATAAAACTTGCAACAGTCAATCACAAAACTTTTCTTCTTTACAACAATAAACAATAAAAAAGCAATTTAAAATAAGAACAAAGTTGGACATTGCATTTATAAAAAGCACCACAATGTGAAGCCAAATGAAAACAAACTTTGCGTTTCGCTAGATAATCAACTTGCCTCAGGAACTTACTGTAAAGTTAAAAGTGCTACTTAACTCATTTTTAGGGTCCCGCGGTTCCCGCGGTTCCCGCATCTCAATTTTCTATATAAAATGCAAGCTGATAAACTTAGTATTTTTGAAACGCCTACCTGCGTGAGGGATATTCACAAATAATTTTTAGGAAAAGAAAATTATTCAGCGCGAATGGGACTTGAACCCGCGACCCCAGGATAGATCTCCTGGTGCTCTAACCAACTGAGTTATCGTGCCTTCAAGTCAAGCGGCGAAATTTTTCATTCTCTTACTAAGCACGTACGTTGTGCTTGTAGGTTAGCGCCATCTGTGTCTCGGACGCAAAACTACAGACTCATATTAAAATCGTTAATAGGGCAAAACCTATTTATGATTTTAATTTAGTATTTTTAAAATTCTTACCCGCGTGATAGATAGATAGATAAAATATTTATTTGTAACACTTAAACACACACATTATTTACAAAGTCAACACATACTAGAATAAAAAAAGAAGCAAAACAATAAAGAGGGATATTCAAACTTGTAAACGTCTAAATGGATTAAGAATTAGCTTTCCGCTTGCGGCTCCACCTGCGTGGACTACAGGTTATAAGCTGTGGAATAAAATGTAGCCTTTGTCCTTGCCCAAGATTTAATCTATGGCTCAGACAGCCAAATCTAAGTCATTAAGAAAGCCATCTTGCAATATAAAATGAATACAATATGTACATAATTGTATTATGTGCTGTGTTTTCGTAAATAATTTTATATTTATCTATTCCTCATAAGTCTTACAACAGACGTAAACCTGGACACTAATAAATTAACTTTTCCCATAACCAAAATCTCTAGAAAAAACGTCTATAGTAAAAAACTACGGAACTGACTGTTGAAAAACTCTCTTACACTTAGTCGCTTTCTCATCCTTTTGAATTTATTTCTGCCGTAGATTGCAACTTTAATGTACTATTTAAAGTGTGTACTACCATTCTTGGTATAACTTCTTTGCTGCATTTTATCACAAGAAGGTTGGTTCACTTAGTTTTTCTTCTGACTAGTAACGAAAGCGAGTGATTTTTTGTGATAAAATTTAAAATTACCTCAATGGATAAATAATAGGATTTCTTTAAATTTGTGAGCGAAACTATAAAATAGTGGTTGATTATTTTTATGAAGTGTTGCGCTGATCGCAACATTTGAGATGTAATGTTCCTTGGAGAAATTTGTTCAGTTAATGGCTGATACCCAGTATACAAAGGAACAACGAATTCGAATTTCTAAAGCTCTTTTTAAACCAAGCTCCAAGCAGCATCGATAAGAAAATTCATTTTTCATGACGTCACCAGAGTATGCTGCCAGCATTTTTTATGCATATGAGATTGAATACTTAAAAAGATGTCGGAGCGAACTACTCGCATTCACCGTTGAGACTGGATAGCGCTCGAATTGACAGAACCTACTGGCTGGATAGAAAGAGATTTATTTGGATTTATAGAATTCCATTTGATCGCATTCACATTCGGAACTCAAAATATATTTTGGATTCATACGTATTTATTTATATTCTTTAAATCTTCAGTGATTTAGTCTTTGTTGGCTATCAGAGCCTCGATTCTGTAACTTCAGTTGTGTGTCGATGGAATGGAGGCCATTTTATCTGTTCAGGTGGCAAAATTGAAAACTATTTAATTTTCATATACTTGCTGACAACCATCCCGACTAGCAGCGCCACCACCAACCGAACGTAAAGTTGCAAACTACCTAGCAACTGAAAATTCAGTTGGCGGTGGCGCCACCAGTCAAAGCATCCGTCATTAGATGTATGCAATTTGGATAGTTCTCAATTTCGCCACCTGAACGTATAAAATGGCGACAATTCCATCGACACACAACTGAAGTTACAGAATCGGGGCCCAGGACGTACCTAACTTCCACGCTGGACTAGGAGTGAATTAAAAACTTAGAATGTACCAGCTGCCAACTCTACCCAGGCATACTGTAAAAGTCAGTAATTGGGATGCGAGGGTTTTATCTTCGAGTGGTAGTGGCGCTTCCTCTTGATCGACCGGTCCTGGGTTCGATTCCCAGTCGGGGCAAACATTTGTGTAAAAAGTATGTTTGTTCTCGGGTCATGGGTGTTTGTGTTTGTATTTATGTTTGTTCCGTGGGACCCACGACACAAGGGAAAACCTTAGTGTGGGCCTTTGAGTGTGTAGCGTTTATTTATTATTATTTATTTATTGTTTTTTTTTTTCTCTTTTTAAAAACGGTTGTTACAGTTTTTTACCAATGAAAGACATTATTTTTACACAGTTCCACTTATTTAATTAATATTTTATGCAACCGGTTTCTATCATATCACCTTCAAGCGTGTCTTAGTTTAATCTTTTAGGGGGTACTTAAAAACTAACAAATTTTAAACGAATTGTTTGATTGTATAAATTGTATGGACGGCCGCAACTTAGGTTACGACACGCGTGCACTCTGTGCTGTTGTGATAAGAGCTATTTTGCAATGAAAATGGAGTAACCTGATGCGCTAGCCTCTGTACAATGATTTTTCCATACAGTCTTGTCACATAATATTCATCAAGTTTGCAGTAAGTATTATTTGTAGTTTGTAATTTCTACAAAGGATATTTTGAAAAAAAGTATTAAAAGTCACAGTTCTTTGCTTTTTATATCTACATTTATTAAACAAAGTTCCCCCGCCGTATCAGCGCCACCTCTGTCTATTTGTTGTTTTTTTTGAAAAGACAAAAAAAAAACAAACAGTTTATTAAAATGTCTCGATTGTTGTCGTTTGAATCGCTTGCCGCCATAGAAAAGAAAAGAAAAACGAAAGAATTTTTCCATAATTCTATCCTTGTCGCGCCTGTTGCTTCGTGTATAATTTCCTGAAATCCCTCTTTGTTCTATGGTTCATCAAGGAAATCAAGATCACATACGCCTCCACTCCCAATTTATTCATGAAATTTAAAACAACATCAAAGACTTTACATCCCTCAGAATTTAATTACCGTCAGAGATGTGAAGATATTGTGAAAACATAATCACGATGTTGGAACAGCGGGTTCAAAATTATTGTTTAATTAGCACGAAAATAGTAGAGGCAGAACAGTAAAGTAAGAAGAGATATCTAGCTAGATACTTTAAAACTCCTTTGTTTTTGGAATAGTATACCCAAAGAGATCTTTTGTACTACTCGGGACATGGGGTGTTGTTAATAAGGGTATTTTCGTCGCGGGTAATTAGGTAGTTTAATTTCCCTCATGAGATATTACTTTGTTTTAGGCGGAATAGTAAAAATATGCAAACATGGTTAATAATCATTTTAACTACCTACGAGTATATTATGATGCAAACTACCCTAGTTTAAACAATGAGACTTATTTCTCATGACAGTTGATTGCCAAAGAAAACATATCCTTAAATGTAAAATTAGAAGTTTGTATTTCTTTTACTTTATGACGTATATCTAAATTAAAACGAAAGAGAAATGAAAATTTATTTTATTTCATATAGTCTTTACTCTCATAAGAGAGAAGTTTTAATGCGTATGCTAAAGCAGCAGCTACCCTAGCATATGAGACCTCTTTAAGGAGAGTATAGACTTCCAAATGAACACAAAGAAAACGGACTCTATTTGTATTACGAGAAGTTTTTATTTCTCTTTCGTCTGAATTTGGACATGCGTCCTATTAGCAATTCAAGATCTTTTGTTAACGTTAATCGAATGCAAAAAAATGCAAAATTCTATTTTGTCTACTGTAGGTATTTAAGGTTATGTTTTCCTTGGCAATCAATTCTCATGAGAGTAAGGTATTGCGTTTGCTAGGGCAGCAGAAAGTCCCGCTGGCAAACTGGGCATCCATTTTGTAAAATATCTACGACCGACATTCGCCCGACACTGCCACTACCTGTAAAAAGGGGATAGACAGAGATAACCGACAACCGAAGCTTAGAAGTATCTATTTCTTCAGCCCATATGCTTCCCCACCGAGAGGCACGGGTCTCCCTTCGAAACACGAAGGGGATTGAGGCCATAGTCCACCACGCTGGCCTAATGCGGGTTGGTGGACCGCGCCCCTATCGAAAACAAATTATCTTAGACGAGCGGACTTCATCACAAGTAAACTCATTTATGTTTGTAAATCCTTTCATGCACTTCAATACTTTGACTTTTTTTATTACTAAGGACTTTGATAACCCTGTTCTATGTCCTCATGGAAAGTCTATCATTATTTACATTTTACAACCCCGAGGTTTTTCTCCCAAGAGATACGTGTTAAGGAAAAGCAGAGAAGGAATATTTTGAGACGGGACTCTTAAAATAAATAACGATGAAAGTAAAATAGCGTAAAAATATTTCGCAAAAGATTTCAGCGAAAGGTAATGGAATGCACTCAGAATGTTTTACAACAGTTATTTTTTATTTATTATTGAGATAAAAGAGGTAAAATTTCCAAGAAAAAAATGCTGAGTGAAAATTCTTTTTTTTCTAAGCAACTTTATTCGCTGGTAAAAAAGATAACATCTTCTTCTTATCGTGTACGTATAGTCAAGTATGTGGCGAACTTGGCTAACCCTGGTGTCAGAGTTTTCAAACCGCACAATGGCCTCTGATTTGGTTTTAACGACTGTAGTCAATCGACAAAAGCCGGGACCGACAGCTTAACATGCCCTCCGAAGCACGGAAATGCTCGTGATAAATTGCCACTTTGGTCACCCATCAGGTACCCTGCCCCCGTGTACGTTGCTTAACCTCAGTGATCGGTTGAGATCAGCGAGTGCCACTGGGCTACGAGCGCTTCAAAGATATCAAAGATGTGATATCTTTAGATTTCGATTGTAAAGCACAGTTAAATTTCCACAATTTTATTCAGAACTAGATTTCCACCCGGGACTTCGTTCCCGTGGGAATTCGGGAAAATTATGTAGCCTATGTTCATCAGGAATAACGTAGGATTCTAATGGTGAAAGAATTCTTCAAATCGGTCCAGTAGATTTGGAGCCTATTCAATGCAAACAAACAAACAATCAAATCTTTCCTCTTTATAATATTAGTAGGTATAGACTAGCTGTCCGCCCGAGACGAGATGAAAATTTTATAACCTATGTTACTCAGAAATAATGTAGCATTCTAATAGTTAAAGAATTTTTCAAATTAGCCAAGTAGTTTCGAAGCCTATTCAATGCAAACAAACAATCAAATCTTTCCTCTTTATAATATTAGTGTAGATTTAGTATTGCTTCAAAACACGGTATTTGAAATTCTTTCACGTTTTCACTGTAATATTATGAAGTGGAAAGATTTGTATTTTTGTATGTAACGAATAAACTTGAAAACTACTGGACCGATCTCAAAAATTCTTTCACTATTAGGATGCTACATTATCCCTGAGTAATATAGGCTACATAATTTTCCCGAATTTCCACGGGAACGAAGTCCCGAGCGGAATGCTAGTTCATTATAAAGCTGCTAGGCTTTTTCTGTAAACTTTACCCAAGCCATCATATCTCTCATTCCTTTACACGGAAAATGTTGAAAATATGGACTAAAGACATTTAGGTACTAATTGTCTGTCTCGTCTACAAGCGTTCATCCGTCACTTGCTTAAGGGACTCTGAAGACCAGCTTTGTGGCTCACGGTCTCATATCCTGATTCCGGAGTCACAATATATAGCTTAATAATTGATGACTCTCTGTCTCGGACCCTAAAACACATAGCAATCTAAAGGTTTTTTGGTATTGTTTTTATGTTTCTCTCTAGTGTATCTTGTATTACTGTGTGATCTTGCCTGTTCTATGTTTTGTGATGTTCGAAATAATAATAAATAAATAAATAAAATCATTTATTTTCAGGCAACTAGGCCCATAGATAAATACATTACAGACTAACATACATATAAAATATAATTTAACAAAATTAAAACTTAACTAACACAATTTCCCGTGTGTTTTTCCGGGGGTGTCTGTAACCGGGAATCTCCCTCGAAAACGGCATTCTTCTTACTATCATAAATCTGTCATTCTTTCTTACTATCTTTTCTTAAAATTTGTATTGTCAAGAAATATTCAAGTTGCTTTTCAACGCTTCGTTTCTAACCTTTCCCCAATGAACAAAGTATATTTCCAAAAGCAGATATGATACAGATAATAAGGTAACTGCACCTAAACCTGCCCTCTGAGCATAAAACTCGTGTACCGGTGCGATAACACTCTGAAATAATAATATGACTGTGAATTTATTACACGGTGATGCCATAAAACTTAAAGGAGATAGAGAGTTTAGCTAAAGTTACAGATTATCCTCCTATAAGATATGTCAAGATATATATACCTGATGGCCGCTGGGGCAGAAAATTGGGTTAGGTTAGGTGACGTATCATTTGTGACTCAGTATTCAAAAACGTTTATGATGGTTATAATATGGTTTCGTTCTTGACCACAATCTAGCACAAAGACATTTTGAGTCAAAGAATGGGCAAACTCCACCTAGACAGCCAATTCATTCCCTTGTCATTTAAATAGATTCGGGATATATGAATTTTATTAAACAAAGTCATATGAATTTCAGTAGAGGTACGCGTTTCAAAAGATTTAGCAAACTTCTGTGATAAATTTAAGATAAGTAAACATATTTTCTATCTTTTTTCAACTCTAAGATTCCATTCATACTCGATTGGAGTGTGTTATGGGAGTGGATATAGCCTTTTGACGTTAATTTTTGGGGAATTGTTATGCGCCGTCGGAGCAAAAGGTTCACAATATGTTCTTACTTAGGACATAATGGATGAGAATCACTGACAAATCTTAATGAAATTTTGAATTAGGGTTCATTTGGTTGTTTTTATGGTTATGAGTTGAGAGCCAATATTTGTAAAACAGGTGTAAGGAAAAGCTTAACATAAGCGACTTTAAATTTAAAAAATTTTAGGGGGTGATTCTTACCACACAACTGGACTTGTTTTCATAAGGAACGTAAATCAAATTATTAAATATACTTATCCGTATTGATCTAGTTTGAGAAATTATTTTTTTAAGAGAATTGCGTATGGGTCCCTTTTTAATCTTCCGTATCTTCTTACAAATATATAACATATAAATCTAGTCGAATGGACAGATAAAGTACAAAAAATTAAGTAAATCTTAAACTAGTTCAATACTGGAACAATAAAAATAAATAGTTTTCTTTTTCATTCAATTAGCTAGCCCGCATGAGAGTTGTGCAACTGTATGTCTCTTTCTTTGTATTGAGTTCTTCTGGACTTACTATTGAACATTAGTATATCTTGTTTTATTTTTAGTGAAGTGGATCAGTTTACTCATTCTTTTTTTAGAATGGTTCAAATTTCAAGAAAACTAATTACCTTATTAAATATATTTGTTGTGGCTTATGGCAGGTGTGAACATAAACTTAATATTACTCGGTTAAACGATTACGTTAATTTTAGCTGGCTAAACAGACCTATTTTTAGCCGTAACATACTCAAAATATTGACCATTGCTCTCAAATCTATAACATATTTCATTATTTTCGATACAACTTGATTGATTTTGGGTAAGTATAGTGGTCTTAATTAGATCGCTTTAAAATTTTAATGACTTATTAATACCTATCAAAATCATGATCTATATTCATAAGCAAACAAGATACGATCTAAAATTGGCCACACTAACCGCTCGAGTCAAAACCGCTTTGCTTTCAACTACTTTGAGTATTGATTACAGATTAATCAAGGGTAAACCTGGTTCAAATAGAACTCCAGTAACACGAAGACGTAATGAATGTTCCGCATCAATTTTATGTCGGTATATTGTGCAGGTTGGATGGAAATTGGTGCATGGTGTGAAATTAATACAGTGTAACTTGCATTTAAGCTATTTTGGTTAGAATTGTGTACAGATTTTATATTTCGTACTATTCTTGTTTATGGCTCTCATTCTTTTGATTTGAAAGAATCTGAAGACTCTGGTGAAAATAAACCTCTGATATATTATGTCAATCTGTCACTGTCACCTGTGTAACGCAAAAAAAGTATACTGACATACTAATATTGTATACTGACATCTAATACCCCAAAGTTCTGCCAAGAGAATAGGCACCCAGCTAAGTGTTTTAGTTTAAGTTTCAGCGATGAAACTTCATTTTGACATGTTTAAGGTGAAAAAGTTAATAAAACCCTTTGAAGAATTTGTCACTTTGACATTTAACTGCGCCCATTGTTAGGTTTAACAATTTAGCAGTTACAGAGACGTTCATATGTAATGGTATTTTAAATGCCATACTGTCACTTTCTGTCTTCTTGGCATAAACAAGGATGGCATTACTTTTGAAGAATCTCATTTGTAAGAAGGTATCTGCAACTGAGTGTTATGCTGCTAACGGGTTCAGGATCACAAAAAAAGGGTTGAAAGTTGGATTAAAAATGGCGCTGCTATTTTAGGATACGAATACTGTTTTCTTCACACACGTAAAACCCACTTAAAGTTAAAGTTATAGCTACTTCTTTTTTTCGTGTGGGTATAGTCAAGTGTGTGACAATTTTGGCTAACTCTGGTGTCAGAGTTTCCAAACCGCACAATGGCCTCTGACTTAGTTTTAACGACTGTAATCAATCGACAACAGCTTAACGTACCCTACGAAGCACGGAAACGCTCGTGATAAATTGCCACTTTGGTCACCCATCAGGTGACTCTGCCTTTGTGTACGTTGCTTAATCTCACTGATTGGTTGAGATCAGGAGCGTCACTGGGCTATAGTTACTTAATTCCAATTACGCTACAGTGTAACTTTCAAACTACAAAGATATGTCACTAAACCTCTGACTAAGTTAGGTTAGTGCTACCTACTACTTAGTAAGTAGTTTCTCTTTGGCTACCACTGCATAACCTCTTACTTATCGGTGGGACCACCATAAAACTACGGGATCCACGTTATGGGGGCCCAATGGTATTCAATATCGTTTTATGGTCTTATAAAATCTGTAATGTCTTTGCGGAAATAGTATTTTATGTACGATAGACCGATGAGAGTAGAAATAATTTTTCGGAAATTCAGAAATTCAGAATTTGAATTTTTTTACCTACGACATTTACTAATTTTATTTTTAAATGTAATCTCTAACCTGTAATGGTATTTAACCATCAAATCTTTCGATCAAAGTATGTTCTTCCGAGGAAGAATTTATCTAAAAATGTTATCATAATCCTTTGAACAAAAGAATAATTTTCAATAATCAAGATACAATTGGCGGAGTTAAGCATAAAAAACACACCAAAAAAACCATATAGTCGAACTGAGAACCTCCTCTTTATTTGTCAGTTAAAACGTATTAATTTCACAATGGAGCAATTATTTTTTGCATCTTTATTGTTTTGTTTCTTTTTTATTTTTGTTTGTATGGTATTGATTTTCTAAATAATGTGTGTGTTTAAGTGTGTACAAATAAATGTTTCATCTATCTTTTCTTGACTAAAAAGGCAAAAACGAGATCAATGGAGCACATTTAGGTATGTAGTAAACATCTGTTCTCTCTCGCATTCAGAATATTCATAAAGATAAACAACAAACTTACCCGTATTCACTAAAACCAACCCGATTCCAGCTTCAAAACAATCGTCTGTAGTCTCTTAACTGATAGAACAAAACTATCAGCTTTCTAAAACACTCACTTAGCAATAAACGTCCAATCCAGAGCTCTGCTTCCCTAGTTATCGAAGATGGCACAGCTTAAGTTTTAATTGAAATCCCACTCGGATGCGACTGTGAAATTTTATAGGCCATTATGTTCAGTGTTATCTCTGGTCTTAGCTTTATGAATGGACCGCAGAGTCTGCGTTTGTTTCATTCAGTAAGAAACTGGTTTAGAAGTACGGTAATTTATGTAGAGTGTGTGGTTGGAATGATTTCGATTGGGTCTTTCAAAGAGCTTGTGTTAATAATCCAGGAGTATTAGGGGTTTCCCCTCGGAATGAGAGATAGTCAGCTAAAAAAGTTGTATAAATCTTTATTTTAAAACCATAAAACTTGTCTCAAAACCTACATATCGTAGGGTATCCGCGTCTACAGAAATTCTAAGGTTAAAGATCAAAAAATCGTTGTTTTATACATTTATCGCAAATATCTCGTTTCCTATGGGTTTTATGCTATTTGTACTTATTATAAATATTGTAGAAGATTATATTCTCTACAACTTTTGTTTAAACATGTTTTTAATATCTTGAACCATTTTCGAGAAAGAGGGCAGAGCACGCGCGGGGTTTTTAAATCGATATAGATGCTAAATGGTAAGTCTATTGAAAAACGGTATGAGAAACCTAATATTTTTTTTTATATCTATTCAACGATACCCCACTTGACATAGTACGATATGTAGGTTTTGAGACAAGCTTTAGGGTGTTAAAATAAAGGTTTATACAACTTTTTTAGCCGACTATCTCTCATTCCGATATTCACTAATTTTCCTAATTTTCCTGGACTAATTTTCCTGGATCATAAAAAAAACAACGGGTTGCACTTCGGGAGTGCCGGCAGAAGTAAAAATAATTAACGTAGTGCATTAATGTTTAATTTATTGTTTAATTTATTTTTTTCTATGCTGACACCGGGTGACATCTTGACTTTTGCAGTTCTTATTTCCCTGACGCGTGTTTAACATTTTTTACCCATACTTCAAAGTGCACAACGCCGCTAAAGAAGTTTTTACTTCAAAATTCACTGACACAACGCTGTTGATTGCTATGCTTAATGTAACTAACTTTGTTACTTTATTGTAGTGTTTTTTATTATTGTTTAATTGTGTTTTGTGTAGTGAATAAATGTTATCTATGTCTTGTCTATGTATAATAGGGTTCTATGTTCTTTTGGATATCGTTCATGGCCGTTGTAGAAGCCAAAGGCCTAAAATGTCATATTAATGGGTTGGTAATCAGTCAATATAAAACATCAATGTAAAGTACAGACAGCAGCACGTCAGATTACCCATTTGCGCTACGAAAACCGACGCTATAACTTTTTTCGTTTTTGTGTTTCTCGAATAATTATTTTTGCACCTTACAGTTCTCGTCAATACGCGTCTTTTGAGCCTTTTTTTTAAATATCATCTCTTCACAACTCTCCGAGATATAAGGGAATCGCACTTTTTTGTGAAATCGGAGCCTATACTGAAGCGAACGAAAAGACATTTCCAATGCAAAACAATAATAGCACCAAAAATGTTCCATTTGTTAAAATGCCATCAAAGGTTGTGGTTCAGGTAGGTATGTTGCTCTAAAAGTGAGAAACAAATCAATGCATTACAAAATATTTAATAATCAAATTTTATTTTTGCTAACAAGATTCTTTTAAAGCGGAAAATATTATTTTTTTGTGTTGAGGGTCGGCCGTAGAGTCCGACCGAGTGATTAATGAAAGGAAGGAAATGATCACTCCATAGTTGGACGGTAAGTAACTAGCATGTTTATTGGAAGATAACACTTTCTTTTTTATACTAGAAACCATACGTGCTGAGATCATACTCAGATAGATTGTCTTCAATCGGTAGATGTGATATATGTTTTCTGAGCGTGCCGCTACAATTTAAATTATATAAGACTAGAAAATTCTTAAACACAAATTTCCAAGAAATTCAAAGTCCAAAATTATTTAAATCTCTATAGATCCAATAAAATTGGTTCATAAAAAATGGAGTTGGCACGATTACAGCTAGTTATAGTAATTTATTGCAATCTTTATTATAGCTCGAACTGATATACTACCACTTAGCGGTATCGAGAAAATCTCCGGGTTTTAGAACGGATTTTATAGATTGTCGTTGTTGAGAAGCTACTTATATGGAACTCTGACTTTTTAAGCGTTTTTTTTTATATAATTAGCTTTCCGTAGCCCAGGGTCTCAACCGATCAGTGAGGTTAAGCAACGCACACAAAGACAGGAAACCTGATGGGTTACCAAAGTGGTAAATTATCATGAGCGTTGCCGTCCTTCGGAGGACACGTTAAGCTGTCGGGCCCGGCTGTTGTCGATTGACTACAGTCGTTAAAACCAAGTCAGACGCCATTGTGCGGTTTGAAAACTCTGACACCAGGGTTAGCCAAGTTTGCCACACAATACACTTGACTATATACCTACACGATTAGAAGAAGAAGAAGTCGGCCCGGGACTTCGTTCTCGTGGGAATTTGGGAAAATCATGTATATACTCTATGTTCATCACGGATAATGTAGAATTTTAATGGTGAAAGAATTTTTGAAATCAGTCCGTAGTTTCGGAGCCCATTCAATGCAAACGAACAAACAACCAAATCTTTCCTTTTTATAATATTAGTATAGATGGGTCCGCTTTTGATCAGAATATAACTTCGGGGCAAGATGTGGTCAAAAAAAAGATAAAAAAGAGGATCTTATTAGATTGACGTGTGC
Organism: Aproaerema taeniolella; assembly: GCA_949987775.1. Taxonomy (NCBI): domain Eukaryota; kingdom Metazoa; phylum Arthropoda; class Insecta; order Lepidoptera; family Gelechiidae; genus Aproaerema; species Aproaerema taeniolella. Next base: position 13,913,662 of record OX465261.1, on the reverse strand, counting down.
ATCTTGTATCTGTATGTCTATGTGTCTGTCTGTCGCATCGTAGCTCTTAAGCGAATAGATCGATTTCGACGCGCTTTCTTTTGTTTGAAACCTGACGTAATCAAAATGGTTTTTAGCTATATTTGATCGAAATTGGTTTAGCCTTTTAAAGGTTATAAACAATCGAATGTCGGTGGTGATACCATTTTTTTTTAAATTTTAGTGTTATAGAACCATTGCTTCTTAGAGGGAATTTTTGAAACACCCTGGATAAAAAATATATATCCATAAGTAAGTACGTGTAATGTCCGATTTAGTTAAGTTACACAACGTTCTAACTTAAATATTTCCACTCTTTCAGTTCCCGAAATGAATAATTACACAACATTAGTCAATTTCGATGTTCTACCTATACTCGAGACCTAGCCAGAACACTTTATTCAAATATTCAGAAACTAGCTTCAGAAACGTTCAATTCAACTTTGTAATTATGTAACACGAAGCCCGATCGGTCCGTTTGTGTCAACGTTAGAAGCAATTACAGAACTTCGTAGTAGTGCTTACTATGGCATGAATTTTGGACTGAATAGTGCTTGGGCCAGCCACTGCGCACCTATTGGTTACTGACTCATTTGTTCCTATATCTCCTTTCAGGGAAATTGTTTAGAAGCGTTTGCGCTGGCGGAATTTCTAATTAATCAATATGTTTTGTATAGAGTGAATTTATATTAGTTATCGAAATTTTAGAGGATAATTCTACTCGTAAAACTGAAAAATTTCCAAGGATTTCATTTTAATAAGACAAAAAATAATATTGTCTTTTTATGTTAAGGCAATCAGCCAAGTGACAAAATATTTTTTCATATTTCGATTTATGTTCCTTGGGGAAACCGGTTCATTTTGGTGATTAGATTCACAAAAGTATCCTCTTCAAATGTGAAAAGGAGACGCGGTCGCCCTCGAATGAAATGGCGAGATGAATTGGACTCCTTTTCCACAAATTGGTGGAAATAAAAGTTAAGTTATACAACATATTAATATTGAAAAATCAATAAGATTGAGGATATTTATGAATTTTCTTGTTCCTAGCGTTTAGTCCCTTTTCTCATTCGGTGTACGCTTGACCATGACCCAGGGTTTGGCAGATCAAGTTATTACAGTAGAGCGACTGCCATCTGACCTCCGTGACCCTGCTAACACGGGGACCTGACCGGATTAGATCATGGTTACACATTCAGTCTCCTGAATGTGCAGGTTGCCTCACGATGTTTTCTCACACCGTATTGGTTAGTGTGCAACTAATTTATATTGTATATGTCACCGGAAAATAATAAAAATCGTAAGTTGATCAACTTTCGAGGTAGTTTATCAACTATCGGAAAATCTTCAATGACAATTGAAATGTATTATTTAACGTATACATTTCCGGTAATTTATCAATTTACGAAGTCTCGTGGTAAAATAATCCGACGAACGCGACGTGAATGCTGATTGGCTGAAAACGCGAGCGGTATCCTGATTGGTTAAATGTATCACCTGGAACTGTGACAAGTAGGTTTGTTAGTAGCCGAACCCTTTCCTAAGGGGAAGACCCTTAAGGGGTTAAGACCCTTATCGGGTTGGTTGGGTTAGGTTAGGTTAGAACTGCGACCTCCAATGCACGAGCCGAGCGAGCGCAGTGAGCGTGCCGCGGCATAAAAATGTACACTGCGCAGCGATTTGTTCATTTGTGTATGATTTGACGTGTGGCAAAATCGTTAGTTGATAAACTTGTAGCCAGGCAGCACAAGTTGATAAATTAGCTAAAATGTATTGCGGAAAATAAACATTTCAACAGCCGTGTATGATTTACCGATAGTTGATAAACTACCTCGAAAATTGATCAACTTACGATTCTTATTATTTTCCGGTGACTTAAATACATTAGTTGCACACTAACCGATACGGTGTGAGAAAACATCGTGAGGCAACCTGCACAATCAGGAGACTGAATGTGTAACCATGATCTAATCCGGTCAGGTCCTCGTATTAGCAGGGTCACAGAGGTCAGACGGCAGTCGCTCCACTGTAATAACTTGACCTGCCAAACCCCGGTCATGGTCAAGCGTACCCCGAATGAGAAACGGGACTAAACGCTAGGAACAAAAAGATTCATAAATATCCTCAATCTTATTATACTATTTACCGGCGACATATATGTATAACTCCGAAAACGAGTCATACTAATGACTAACATGGCGGCACTGGGGATCGAATGAATTTATAAAAAATAATTAAAATACCCCAAAAAATCTCTAAAATTATCAATGGACAACAAAGTGAGTTTGAAACGACTTTGAAACTCGGAGTGTCTGTCCGGAACTTAAATTGAAATATGTACGTTTAGGGTGGCTATTCCAATAACCAATGGCACCTCAATGGCGGTGGAATGATAATGGTAACCACTTCATCCATTCAAGTGAAGAAATTTAGAACTATTTAAAACATTATACATTTGATGAGAGCTACCTTGACTGACGACGCCAACTGAATGATAAGTTGCTAGGTAGTTTGCAACTTAATATAGGTACAGTTGGCGTTGGCGTTGCTGGTCGGGGCAGCTATCATTAAGTCTTCTTCTTCTTATCGTGTAGGTATAGTCAAGTATGTGACGAACTTGACTAACCCTAGTGTCAGAGTTTTCAAACCGTCAAATGGCTTCTGATATGGATGCAACGACTATAGTAAATCGACAATAGCAGGGGCCGACTGCTTTACATGCCCTCCGAAGCACGGAAACGCTCGTGATAAATTACCACTTTGGTCACTCATCAGGATCCTTTATACTGTGTGGTGATCGGTTGAGAATAACACCACCCCATCTCTTTCCGTGGGTGTCGTAAGAGGCGACTAAGGAATCACAAATGAGACCTGCCTCCTAGTAATCCATCCCAGGCAACGACACTTCATTTTTTTCTGAATCTGAGGTGTCGTCCTATGGTCTCATGCAGTGTGGTAGGCTCTATAAAGGGCCGTCTGGTTCGCGACCACCCTCCTACCGAAGTCCGACGCCAAACAGCTTGCTGTGTTCCGTCGGTGCGTGGAAGTACCAGTGCCTTTATAGGCATTTTCTAGGGTTAACTCGCTCCATCGTCGACCTCATTTTTGACCTTATGGTCAAGATTAAGGTCAAGAGTTAACCCATCTTATAACTAAAAAAAAATCCTTGCCTCTGTTTACGTGCTTAACCTCACAGATCGGTTGAGATCAGTGAACGTCACAAGGCTAAGAGCGCTTTGCTCGGTAACATTAAGTGTATGAGGTATCGATAATTCTGAATTTTTCTATCTGAACAATCAAAATGGTCATTCAACTGGCTTTGGTTAATGGAATAGGTGCCCGGACGGTTTCGTTTGTGAGATCAATATCCACCGGCTGTCATTAATGATGGTTGAATTTTCGAGTTGTGATATGTGACGGCCTAGCTAGGTAATTAGTTTTCTGAAATGATGAGTTTCATGTTTATTGTGTAATCAACTTATCATGTATGGTGTATACAACTGTGTTATGATATAATGGTATGAGAAACTAAAAATGAGAAGCAGATGGATAATAAAAATATAAAAAAACGCTGCTTTTATTTTATTCAGGGTGTAATGGACACCTTAGCAAATACTTTAATGGTGGAATCTTCCCATAACCATGATCAGCAATAAGTAATTCTTTTTCCCGAAAAACGACAAGTCTTTTACTTACTCGTATAAAACTTTAGAAGTTCTTTTATACATATATGTAGACCTCCAGATAGTTAGACGATTTGCTGCATGTTCAATTTGCTATTTAGTAAAGCTATAGAACAAATTTAGCGTGAGTGCAATTGGTTGAAGTTAATAACTAATTTCCGTGTGGTGATCGGTTGAGAATAACACGACCCCATCTCTTTCCGTGGGTGTCGTAAGAGGCGACTAAGGAAACACAAATGAGACCTGCCTCCAAGTAGTAAATCCCAGGCAACGACACTTCATTTTTTTCTGAATCTGAGGTCTCATGCAGTGTGGTAGGCTCTGTAATGGGCCGTCTGGTTTGCGACCACTCTCCTACTGAAGTCCGACGCCAAACTGCTGGCTGTGTTCCGTCGGTGCGTGGGAGTACCAGTGCCGTTATAGGCATTTTCTGGGTTAAATCGCTCCATCGTCGATCTCATCTTTGACTTTATAGTCAAGATTGAGGTCAAGAGTTAACCCATCGTATAATAAAAATAAAAAAAATTCCTTAACAATCTTATAAGAAATTACTATAGAATAAGAAGTAAAAAGAAACTGCTAAGCCACGCTTACATTAAGTATGTATATTTAATTTTATCCATGTGTATACCAAGTACTAAGCTACAAAAGTACAAAACTGCAATTCGCTCGTAATACCACATTCTTCTGGAAGCTGGTATTGTCACAGCCTTAGAGAAATACTCGTCCAGTAGCGTACACACCTTATTACTCGCTCCGGGATTTGCTGACGAAGATATAAAGTTGTTGACGACGTATAAAATGTGTGTTTTATTTATATCTAAAAGGTTATGTTGGAGGTATTGTTTGTAAGCTAGTTCTTTCATTATTTGGTCCCAGTTTGGTGAAGTGGTGTGGCACTGCCTTTTGATCCACAGGTCCTAGGTTCGACTCCCAGTCAGGGAAAATATTTGTGTAAAAATATTTGTTAATATTTTTTAAAATTATTAACAAGGGTGCGCTCTTGACCACAACCTAGCATAAGGGCGAAGATGCGGTGGGGGATGTAGCAAGCTCACCCAGAACAAACCTATTCATTCGAACTTTGAAGAGATCCAGGTTATATGACCTCGGAAATAAAGACAGAATACAGTGTCACGTCCCATTCACAGAAGAAAAAAAACATTCAGTCCAGCATGGAGATTTTATATCTGTTCCAGTATGATGTATTTCTGGGATAGCACTTCAATCCGGCGTGAAAATCCAGACTCTTTCTGTTCCTTCGGGTACAATACATCTACTACTACTTCTGTATTTATACACATTGCATATTACATTGCATATTGCATATTACATTGTGCCAACCAATGAAATACGTTTTAAGGGATCTAAATGTATTTTTGGCAGTCAGGTTAAAAACAATTTTGTTAAAATGTAACAGAATCTTTTGGTCCAAAACTAAGACATAAAATCAGTTAGCGAATATAAAGGACGTGAATCAGCCAAAGAAACTAATCAACTTTCCCCAAGAAACTTAGGTCGAAAAATGAAAAAAAAAAGAGTTAATAGCATCTAGACAAACTTAATACATTACATTAGATTAATGTATTTAACAACAAAGCATACAATGTCAAATTAAATAAATTAGTCACTTCAGCTTATGTTATGATCGTCACAAAAAATAAGCTAAAATGTAATTTAAAAAAATAAGGGTCAACAGTATATATTTAGGCATATCAAAACAAATAAAGGTTTTTTGATGTTATATGTGTGTTTCAAGTTGGAATAATAAATATATTAAATAAAATAACATTAAAATACAGTATCTAAGCTATTAAAGCCCGAATAAGACTTTGTCGTATTCTACGGAGCGGGCACGTACAGCATTCCTTGTGGATTGCTCTGCTCCGTCGCCTTAGTTTGTTATACAAGAAATAATACAGTGAACATAACTTTGTACATGAAACATGTGGAGAAAATAACTTTGGGAACCCGCTAGTGTCCTGATTCTAGCTAACACTGTAATAATGAGAGTGTGTTTCGTTGTTTTCTGTAGTCGCGAAGAGAGACGGGTTTACGTAAGTTTTTAATTAAGTATATTTTACGCAATGAAAAACATTTACTAGAATACATACACATACCAACATAAACTCACGCTTTCATCCCATTGGGGTAAGCAGGGACCACAGATTGTCACCTGGTATGGTCCAAATATTTCGCTTCATACACACTAGTCCGAGTCCTAACACAGCCTTTTTTTCTTATGGAGAGCATTATTTAAAATGAATATACAAGGATTAACTAGATAATTTAACTTGATATAATGTCTGTGAATACAAATACGGCCATACCAACAAATTTAAAAAAAATCACGGCCTTTTCTAAGCATGTCCCCATTTGGTCATGTTTAAGTTGAGCGTCAACGAAGCCAGCGGCAGTTGTTGTACTATGTTAAAACAACAAAGTCCCCCACCTTGTCTGTCTGTCTGAATGCGATTAACACAAAAACTGCTGAAGTGATTTCAGATAAAGGTTTATTTTTATAATTCATTCCCATAATTCCCACGGGAACGAAGTCCCTAGCAAGAAGCTAGTTATAAAAATAAAAAAGTATTTTTTTAACATAAAGTCTCCAATTTCATTTAAACTTTAACAAAAACAGGAATGCAACTAAGAAAAATACCTCTTTATTATTTTTCTTAGTTGCATTCCTGTTTTTGTTAACAGTATCACTTACATTAAAAGTTTCGCTGACGGCTGTACATTGGAAGTTTTAATTGAAAATGCAATTCGAAACTTTAGCCCATTGTTTATTGGATATAATAGACTCAGGCAAACAACGTCTGTATCGGATTGCACTTAGTTTAGTATTGCATTTTCTTCAGTTATTTGTGGAGATCTTTTGCTATGTTGAACATTGGCCAAGAGGTAGTGACGCTGTCTCTTGATTTTCCTGGGTTCGACCGGGTATCGAGGCAAATATTTGCATAAAAGCAGATGTTTGTTCATGGGTGTTTGTGTCTGTCTTTGGATATGTTCCACTGGACTCATGACACAAGGAATAACTTATATGTGGGCTTTTGAGTATTTAGCATTTATTGTAATTCTATTTTTGAACTGAGTGTTCGTATTGTGTGACTTAAAATAAGTAAGCAAAAATAAAGGAAGTTAATCAGCCCACAAAACTACACCAACTTTCCTAAGTAACAGTTACAAAACTAAGAACTGTACTAATGAAACAATTGTGAAGATAAGTACTTTTTAATCTTTTAATGACATTTTTATTTCGTCATCATTATCAGTATCATTGAAAGAACATAAATCTATACTAAAATTACAAAGAGCAAAGATTTGATTGTTTGTTTTGTTTGCATTGAATAGGCTCCGAAACTACTGGACCGATTTGAAGCATTCTACATCATCCGTGAAGAACATAGGGTACATGATTTTCCCAAATTCCCACGGGAACGAAGTCCCGGGTGGAAAGCTAATAATAAATAAAAACCTCTGTCACCCCTTATAACCATCTCAAAGGATGTTTTTTTAAGAACGGATAAATCTGTACCCTCTGTGAAAAACGCGCTAAGTCAAGATATATCATGATTAGTATTTCTAGACATTCTTGATATGTGTTTATTGATCTATCTTTCTGTCTTGTCAACGTAGATGTAGCTCTCCTAGATCTTGAGATATTGTTCGTGTGCAATAATGTAAGTCAACTTGTTTCATTGAATGGACTGCAAAATCTCGTGTAATGTAATATAATTTGACAAGCACTGATTAAATTTTGGATATCTCATTAAAACTGTAAATGTAGGGAAATATAACTACAATCGAATTATTTAACACATTTAAAGTTAATTCGCATGCGATTGTAAGTACTGATACAATTGAGGTTATATTAGCAAACATGAAACTGTTTTACTATAACTCGTATGTGAATAATGCTATAATTACTTTAGTATCACTAGAAACAAGATATTATTTAAAAATATATGTGTGTATACTAATACATATACTAATGTATTATTATTCGCGAAACTACTTTTGAACTTTTTACTTGTGTCTAATGATACAATTCACTTATATCAAAACTATTCCTAGCTTTTAGCGGTTTGTAATGTAAATCAGTAGTGTAAAGTGTTACAAGTGTGATCGTTCTATCTTTCTCCAATAAGCGAGCGTTAGACAAGTTGTAAAGAGATGAAAACTAGAGACGTATGTTCGCGGGGGAAGCAAAGTGCACGCGGCTACTCAGTATACTTAGTGCAGTGTGTATGCGTTCGCTGGTTTGTAAAATATTACGAAATGTTAGTAAATTATATTATTATACACAAGTTTCTTTTACATTATTTCGAGTTATATCATTGATTAACTAAATAACGTACATACATAAGAATGTACAAACTACAGCTTAGCTGTTATTTTTAACGGAACTGCGCAACAGTAAAGTCGGGTTTATACAGGTAGACTTTTTAATAAGTAGCCAAATTTTTTTCCATGCTTTAGGCATCGACAGTATAATACAATACAATACTCTTTATTGCACACAAAAAACATAACAATAAAACAAACAATCCTCATCATCAAGTGTACAATGCGGCGGCCTTATCGCTTTAGAGCAATTTCTGCTAGGCAATCGATAATAGTTTCCAATTTGTTTTTCAAAAAAAAATATTTTTATTTTCAACGTTATTGCATCCAAATGTCAAACATTTGATTATTTATTCGGACTCATTTGCCGGACAAAACAAAAACTCCGTTTTGACTATAATAGAACTGATACTCATGCAAACTTCGTCTCAATTAACTACAATACAATATACTTTATTTGCACACAAAGACATACAATACAATTAACAGAACATACTACACACAACAACTACTACTATAGAACACAAGTTTTTAGTTCCAGGCCACACACATATGGAAGTAGATAGAACGTACCAAGAAGCGTTCTTCCATGAACATACATTATCCAAGGGATTTATATCAACTGGTACGAAGTGCTTCTAATCGAGAAAATAAGATCTCTGTAATAGAGATGACTTATGATAACTTGTGCGGCTTCGCTGATTATTCTAAAAAGCAACTGCAAGTCATAAAGCAAACTGCAGAGATGAAAAGTTTGTGTGGTCAAAAACTGAAATTTACCAAAGATCAATTTTCTACATTTGGATACAAAGAGAGCTACGGGGTTTCTAGTTACATTCCCATGTCATACGCGAAAAGAAACAAAAAAGGTGTGATCAGGCTCGTATAGAAAATGTTAAAAAGCATTACGTGGGGCAAGTGCCTATAGCAGGAGAAAAAAAGCATATCCCATGTCTGTTCTACAGTATATTGACCCTCAGCGTCCATGACTTCTATCTTAATTTGCCCTTGACTTCTGATATATTTTCTTATACAGATCCTGATCTAATAGAGCAGGAATAACTTTATTCCATTAATTTTTAGAGGATCTGTTTTGCTGATATACCTACTTTGAACATTTTTTTCGTTAAAACTTTTTGTAAGCTTTATTAATTAATATTGACTTGATATAACGCTGAGACGCTAATAGGGGCTTCGGTGCTTTACACTTTAAAAAAATATGAATATGAAGACTGCCCTGTTAGTGTTAAGAGGACCTTTATTGCTGACTAGCTTTTTTCCGCGGCTTCGCTCGCGCAAAGTACTCTTTTAGTCACCCATTACATTATTGACCCCATAGGGGATGATTTACGAAAAATCGCGAAACACGTGTCCGTTTATTTGCTTCAATGTATATTTTGACGAAGTTTCGAGTCAAAATGTCCAAAAAAATGTTTTCTCCATACAAACTTTGAATCCCCATTTCACCCCCTTAGGGGTTGAATTTCGAAAAATTCTTTCTTAGTGCTTGCCTACGTCATAAAAGACACCTTTTTGTCAAATTTCATCTTTACAGGTTTAGGCTGGGCGTTGATGTGTCTGATCCTCCAATTTTATTTTGAGAAAGATATACTTTTAATAAATTTTTCGTTTACATTCTTGTATGCTACTTTATATAAATTTTATTATGTAGAGACAAGGGCTTCGGTGCTTACTATATTCGTTTTTTATTCAAGAAATTGAAAACGTTAGTTTGTGTACAAATATTAATTTCAGTGATTATAAGTGCCTTATTATATTCCACTTTTTATTGCAGTTTTACGTCTGTCATGAATATATACATTTATGTCTACCACTAATGTTGCTAATGACCATAATAGAATAAATATTTATTTAATTAATTTGCTACCTGATTTTCTACTTATTTGAAGATTTTTGTTCATACAGACAGCTGCAGAGATACCTAACTACCCCTATGAAATAAGGATGAAGTTATTTCACGAAATTGTTTAGGTATTTCAATGATATTTTGTATATTATAGTTTTATCAATTAAAAAAATATGCTTAATCACGATTTTATAATTTTATGTTTTGTCATAGACAACTTCATCTTTATCCGGTAGGGGTGGTCAGGTATCTCTACAGCTGTCTGTATATTCTTAAGAAATAAGTATACATTACATGCTTAGAGCCACGATCAACAACTTTCTTACATATTTTTTAAATTAAGTGAATAATGTTTATTTGAGCCAACTGAAGTTATTACATCCTACAGAAAAATAATTTTGGATTTTGAGCTAGATAAAAACTTGTGAGTATTGCTTTTTGATTTTTAAAAATAATGAACCTAATCGATTTTCATTTTGTTTCACGTTACTTTGAAACATATTCAAGATGGGGATATTAAACTACAGCCTACATGGTACAAACTACATGGAGGTATTAAATTTAAGATTTTCCTGACATTCCTAAGATGGAACTAAAATACTGTTGATTTATTGACTAAAATCATAGTGCCTTATTCAAAATAAGGTACCTACACTTAAGTTTATCTAATAATAAGCGTTTTGATTTGCAAAACTTTTTTAAATAGTATGTCGAGTGTGAGTCTTTACAATAATAAAAACACTGATTTAAAATGATGTTTTATTTATAAAAACCACAACAACAATTTTCCCTTTAAATCTGTTCATTTACCGTCTTAGATCATTAAAATTTACTACTATACCATAGAGTTACAATATTTGACACCAAACAAAACCTAAAACTGTAACAAAACAAATGAAGATATGTTGAAATACACAAGAATTTAAAATTTCTCTTTCGTGTTTTTCAATTTATTTTTGTATTTTATGCCATTTTATGTATTTTGATTAACTCTCAGAAAAGAAGTTCATTTATGATGAAAGTTTTGTTTTACAAGATTCTGTTATTTAATCTCGACGACTTTCAAAATTTGTTTAAAGTTGTTTTTATATCATTATTCACTAATGGCAATCAAGCAACCAGTTGTCATGTAAAATAATTCAATATTTAATAAACCACTTTACACATGCTCATTTTAAGGTACCAAATGATACAATTTGTTGTTTTTCGTCACTGTTTATAATGTACTTACTTTAGTGCTATTTTTAACATATCACAGTATTTGTACTAAAATTTCCAACAAGTAGAATTAACTCCGTCAAAATTTGAATGATTAACGAAAAAGTTATGGGCATCTAAAGATCAAAAAAATTCAACTGCGTTTTTCTCAAAACTCGAGTTTTTGACTTAACGCGTTTTTCACAGAGGGTACAGAAATATGTATCTTACAAAGTGTGTTGAAGAGCACGCTTGCAAAATTTCAAGTATATATATTTTTTTATTCAAAGTGTTAAACGTACCCATATAAAACAAATAATAGTATGAAACTATAAAAAAAATATATTAAACAGTGTGACTCAAGTTCAAAAGTCTGTTTAACTTGTAAACTTGATTCACGCTGTTTAATAAATAATAAAAAATACAATGAAATTAGTCAATAGCCATCCCATAAACAGGTTGAAAAAGAACCTCCTAGCTTTATTGAAAATCTTGAACCAGTATCACTTCCTAAACACTTTTTTTTTGTTTTTTTTTTATTTTTTTTATTTTTTTTTTCCTAAACGTAGACACCACTCGGGCGCACTCCCCGAGCGCTACTCGCACCCCTCGCGTGCCTGGTGTAGAAGTAATGTCTACGTTTAGGCAGAAAATGAACTATTACCAGTGAACAAAAAAAAAATTTTTTTTCATAAATGTGTTCTTCGAGTGATACTGGTTCAGGATTTTGAATATAGCTAGGAGGTTCTTTTTCACCTAGTACTTATTTCATAGCAAAATAATCCAAAATACTCATGAAAAAGCAAACTTTCACACGTCTGTTTTTACAAATAGAACAGCAATAAACCTACCCGTCTATTTATCAACCCTCTTTCTATAAATAGATAGAGTTTGCCTGTCCGCCCATAACCGGAGCGTTGAGCTAACTTTTAATTTACTTTCCCCGAGCTGAACCATCCCCAGCATTCTTCACTAATTACTCTCAAGCGACGCCGCAGCAAAAAGCTAGTCAGTAATAAAATTTCCTCAGTTAAAGAGTCTACTTGGCTACCATCTTAGGTCTTTAGATCAAAATTATCGCAAAAATTCTCAATTAACTTTTAAAATGGTTTTAAAAAAGTAATTTAAAAGCTATTTTCTAGGAGTTTCATTAATATGCAAGTAGTTTCACTGCGCTAACGTACGAAGCGTAAGGTTTACTGTTTATCTCCGTGAGTTTGAAGCAGGTTTTTTTTTTGTTTATGTGGGCAAACACTAACGAAGCGTAATAATTTTGATGAATTTCTAGAAAACTACAGTAAATGCCTTGTAAATCTGGTCCTATTTTAATTTCAATATTACACAACTAATCATTTAAACAAAAAAGTAATGTGACGGCATCGCTACTAATATTATAAATTCGAAAGTAACTCTGTCTTTCTGTCTATTACGCTTTCACTCCTAAACTACTGAACAGATTTTGATGGGAGTTACAGAGGTAGATTAGACCTCGGGAAAGGACAAAGGCTACATTTAATCCCACAGCTTGGCACGATATAACCTGTAGTCCGCGCGGGCGGAGCCGCGGGCGGAAAGCTAGTGTGTAATTAATATAATCCAATACGATCAGGTTCTACATGGAGGTTAGATGACAGTCGCTCAACTGTTATTATGACTTGACCTGCCAAAGCCTGAATCATGTGATGGTCCTGGATGAGAAACGGGACAAACGCTTTAAGGAAGAAAAATGTATAACTCTTACAAAGATTTTAGTTTTAATCCAGTAACTTTATACATCAGCGCTTGCTTAAAATCCGGTCATCATCAGCCTATATACGTCCTCAGTGCTGGGGCGCGGGCCTCCCTCAATAACTATGAGTGGTAAATGCCATACTCACCACGCTTGGCAGACGGGTTGGCGAGGGTTTTGATATAATTGCAGTTTTCCTTCTCTGTGTGCAGATGAACTTGCTTGCATATTTACCATAGTCGCCTTGTACGACACCTCGGTAAGAAAGAGGGTGGTCCTATTCTACTCTGCCGGGGACTCACACGGCCAAATCCGGTAGTTCTGATTTTTTGCAGACTTCTTCATGATGTTGGCCCAATGAATAATCCAAGTTTGTGACCTCGTGCGCCGAGCGCAACTTTGCCCATACTTTCAGGCGACAAGGTTACTGGATTATTTTGTATGATAAGTATTGAAGTACTTCCGGCCAGATTTGGCTTGGCAGACTTATATATTTTTGGAGATACAATTATTCTATAATAATTTTCGTCATGATATCATATGACGTAGGAAAACGTATCCAGTTTTTTGTATCTTTGGCACCTTGGCAGACGTACTTCAGGCCACTTCAGAACTGACAGACTTATGTTTACCCTCTCTACAATTAAAGGCCTAAATGATGCCATGTGTCTCGTAATGATCTCACATAACGTAAATATAATCTTAAAATTTTGACCGGAAGTGAAGGTTTTATCAAACTTCCGGCCAATTTGATTTGCGATAATCTTCAGATCGTCACTCAGCACAACTTTTTTCGACCGTGTACCATGCATTTTATCGTGATGTCATATGACGTAGGCAATTTTAGAGTGGGCTCACGGACTACCACATCAACGGTACTGTCAGTAGCTGCCATAAGTCCTATTTGTAGTTGCCAATAATATTTCTAGTATAAAATTTTATAAAGATGGATGGATGGTTGTCTGTTACTCTCTCACGTAAAAACTATTGTACGAATTTTGATAAAACTTTACATTAAAACAGTTTATTAGATATCAGCAGAACACATACAAATTTTCCAAAATTCTCACGGGAACAAAATCCTGGGAAAAAGCTTCTTTCTAGTGCTTATTCCCGTTTCTTATTCGGGGTACGCTTGACCATGATCCAGGATATGGCAGGTCAAGTCATTACAGTGAAGTGATTACATTGCAGTGGCGAAAAGCCTTAACTATAACTTAAAACTGCGATAATCTAAAAGTCCGTTTACAAAATGAATCCCCCATTGAAAGGGGTATGCCAGTAAATAGGTCAATTCATTTTTCAAGTTGACATCTCATTGCAAGTAACAAGCGCGCTTCCAAAGTCTTTAGCAAACTTGCCTCTTCTAAATTTTCACTTAATTTAGAAGTTTTGATAAAGCTTTCATGAGTCGTTTTTAGATTAAGAAGAGTTTAGTGTTTACTAGAAGATTACTAAGTGGTGTTAAACAGTTTTGTGGTAAACAGTTATTCAATTTTATAAATATTGTATATGACAACCGCTTTCCGCTTTCAAACAAAAAAAAACCGCATCGTAATTGTTCTATTTGTTTAGAACCTACGATGCCATAGACAGACATACAGATACTCAGACCATGGATCTAATACATAAGGATAGCAATCTTCGAGCTCAAACGCGGGCCGAGGAAGAGATAGAGCAACGAGGCAGAACGTCTCATTCTAGTAGGGTGACAATGCGATTACTCGTATTATAATTTTTTTTGGGAGGGCAAAGTATACGTAACAGACAAATACAGGCTTCCATTTAAGGATAGAAGTTTTCCTGTAATTTTATTTTTATATAACAAACCATCAGCAACATTTACGTTACTACATTTTTTGTTATGAAACACCAAATTGTATGATAATATACAAGGAGGACACAGAGTAGTGGACATCGGGAATGTGAAGTTAGGTTGCGAAAAAATAAAACAAAAACTCACCTTTCGCCTCATCTTATAATCAAATCATTAAACCATGCTTTTAACTTAATTTTAAAACTTTTCCCATGAAAAAATTTTCCCCAAGCAATCCATATTGGATTTTTGTAAAATTGGAGTTTTTTGCTTAGAATTTGTTTTTTCCTATTTTATCTAACGGACCTTAGGGAGAGCCCGTTTAGTTCCATAGGGAAATCAGTATATATAAGTTAATTTTGATCTTATGTTAATTTTTATTAGAAATTATTAAATAATAAATTTTGACAATTCCCCCCCGCCCCTTTCACAGAATAGAATAGAATAGAATAGAAAAAAATCTTTATTTTAAAGGACATACAGGATGCCACTTAAAACAAGTCAAGATTACTCTACGCCTATTCGCAAAGGTGCAGCCTTCCCCGGAGAAAAACAGGCAAGAAACTCTGAGGGTGCTCTTTTTAAATCGCATTAAAAATTTTCTTATTTTCTAATTTTAACTAATTCTGAAATAACTCTAGAGCTGAGCAGTCATTCCCATGGCTCCATGTCAGTTAGGTAATCAGAAATTTTGTAATAACCCTTTTTGTAAAGTTTTTGTTTAATTACTGTCTTAAATTTCTCTAAAGGTAAACTTTGAATACCGTGACGCAACTTTGAAATTTCACTCTCAACGCGCCCAAAGAAGTTTCATTTCAAAAACTCCAAGTTTGAAAAGGATGATGATGCTAACTGTATTTGGACGGGGGCGGTTTGGAATGAGAGCGGAATAAATTAACCCTGGATAGTGAGTGGGACCTGTGAGCGGAGGGTCGTGGGTTCGATGCCAGGTTGAGGCCTGTATCACTATACATTCGTCTTTTAATTCGTATTTAATAGTTATCACTTGCTCAGCGGTGAAGGGAAACGTCGTGAGGAAACCCGTACCTCTAAAGGTTATTTCCGAAAGACGCATGGTCCACTAACCCGCATTTTAGAATAGAATAGAAAAATAGACGTGTGGCATTCGGGGACTGCCGCGGTAATGCTATTGCATAGCATTTTGTATCAACTTATGCAATTATAATTAAAAGTAGCCCTCTACTTTTAATTAATAATTACATCACATCATCAGCCTGTATCAGTCCACTGCCACGCTGCGAGACGAGGCCGTAGGCCGAGGCGAGCTGCGTAAAAAGCGAGGCCGAAGGCCGAGCTCCGCGTAGGGCGTAGCCCGGAGCGTCCCCCCCCCAAATCCAAGATGGCCGCCATACAAGTTTAGATTCTAAAGGTGAGGCGAGGTCGAAGACCGAGTCGAGCCGCGTATAGGGTGAGGCTGAAGGCCGAACTCCGCGTAGGGCGAAGCCCGGAGCCCCCCCCCCCCCCCTAATTAATGATGGCCGCCATACAAATTTAGATTTTTAAGGTGAGGCAAGGTCGCAGACCGAGCCGAACGCGCGAGCCGAGGCCGTAGGCCGAGGCGAGCTGCGTATAGGGCGAGGCCGAAGGCCGAGCTCCGCGTAGGGCGAAGCCCGAAGCTTCACCAAGCATATTACCCGCCGACCGCCATCCGAAAATTTCATATCCGCCATCTTGGATTTTAGTTGGGGAATCGTGACGCGAAGGGCAAAGCCCGGAGCGTCTCGGTTCCCCCCACCAAAAATCCAAGATGGCGGATATTAAATTTTCGGGCATACCGACATGGGTGTCGTTTAATAGGTTTTCGGGGGTTCTGATTCCGAAAATGACATCCATTTTGAAATCCAAGATGGCGGACAAGTATATTTGTAAAAAACCGTCATGGGTGTCGTTTAATAGGTTTTCGGGGGTGTTGATTGCGAAAATAACATCCATTTTAAAATCCAAGATGGCGGCCGTAAAAACCAAAAAAAATTTTAAACTTTTTTGAAATTTTTACATAGCTTTACCGCGGCTTTACCGCGGCAGTCCCCGAGTGCCACACGTCTATTTTTTGTTATCTTTTGTCTAATTTCAACGCTGTTGAGCCATTTTTGTCTTTGTTCTGAATCTTTAGGCACTCTGCAATAAAATAGCACAGCATTGTTGAGAACCCTTCTCCGCAAAACACAAGAAATCATGAACAACATAGTAATAGATTTTTAAAAAATTATTTTAGCTTACTTGTGAAAAGATATGTTACAGCCACCATACGATTCACTTGAACAAGTGTGAACACAACATCTTTTTACCATTTTGTCAGTATTTTAATTTAAAAAACTGGTATAATCCTTACCGTTACGAATAATTTTTATACGATTTAAAGCATGCCACCATGACACTACGATGACACTTTACGGGATGCCAGTAGAAATAAATGGTTTTAAAAAAAAATTACGTTTTCTTTTGGTAATTTAGGAAAAGATGACGAAGTTATTATGATTACAATTAATTTACATCAATTTGAACTGAAATTCATTTCAAATGCAACGTATTTCTTCGTTATTAACTTCATTGTCAAAGCCAGACTTTTTTGATTAATGAAGTTTTTTTAAATTGGCAAGAAAAAAGAAAGAGACAATCCGCCTCGCTTATTTGTGTCCCTTTCGGCTTCAATAGAGGCTGTCGGAGAAGCAGTCGAAAATGTACCTTATTGCTATGGTTTTAAGTTTCATATTCCTTAATACGATTTTTCTAAGTAATCGGTCCTTTAAAAGAGAAAGTACTAAGTCCATGACTCAGACACTTACGTTAAACTTATAACACCCCTCTTTTTGTCAGGCAAAGGAATCTATGTTCATACAGCCATTTTTAAACATTATCTGAACTTAATTTTATATAAAAACTTTTTCGAGGGTTATATATTTTTTAAAATTTTAGAGTTATTATACTAAGAAACATGGAGGACTGAAGAATGACATAAGCTCTCCACCCGAACGAAGTCTTGATCGAAAAACTAGTAATTAACTTTTTAATCAATAGTGTTCTCTATATCATCGTGTCTATGAGGGTGTAAATTGCAAAATAAACAAAGCATTATCAGTACAAACAGAAAAACGTACAGCGTTTCAGCGCTACGGAGCTCGATTTCAGAGTTTACTTCGTTAATGGTTCCCGGGAAAAATTGCAGTTTAAAATAAATAAACTCTTCTTGTTAAAACGGACGCGTTTCACTTGAACGCCGCAAATTTATTAAATTGAATTAATTTTCATACGGTGTTTATATTTTATTATATTATTTGTATTCGAGTTTTAAAATTGTTGCAACATTTTCAAAATGTTAATAATCTGTTCCTTTGTTCAAAATATTTATTTTTTGTGAATGTCATTTTGGTTAGTATTATAAATTGACTTCTCTTATCATAGGCATATTTAAAAGTTATCGTTAAGATTCTATGATTGTGAGTGCTGTGTTCACTGTTAATTGGAGGTTTAACACAGAACGAAAAACAAAAATTACATCACCAGACTGAACCCATACAAAGTCCTCGAGTTGAACAAAAGGGATATAGATTGAATCAAAGAGCAGTAGTCAATGGATTACAAACTCTGCTTATATATCTGCTTATAGACCAAAAACCGATCGCAAGTGGATAACATCCATGCTGGACTGGAAGTGAAAGAAAAATTAAGAATTTTCCAGCTTTTAACTCTTCCCAGGCAGCCATTAAGTGGGAAGCGAGGCTTCTGCTGTATCGTGGGCGAAAGGTTGACAACCTATCACCATTATACTCATTTTACAACATTAAAAAATGATTGTCAAATATGGCACTAAGTGGTTCTCGAACTACATGACGTTCTGCCTACCTCGAAAGGGATTATAAGCGTGAGTGTATGAATGGAAGTGGATAGCAAATATGAAAAAAAGTTATCTGGCATAAACAACCCTGGATTTTCATCTCAATACAGAAATTCTTGCAGAAGCCTTTGAAAAGTCAATGATCTTACAACAGAGGCTTACAAGTCGTCGACCTCCGAATATAGAACGGTAAAGACAATAGCATTATTAAACCAACAAAATGGCCTTTTGCCCGTGGCAGCCACGATTTAGTATTTTCATATTTCTTTCCACTTTCCTCGTATATCATGAAAGGGGAGGCAGTTAAGTGTGATACTATTTTGGTACTTGTAATAAATTTATGCAGATAAATATTAGATTTTTAAGTTTCTAGATTTAAAATATAAAATTTCAACACCCGTCCTATATCTAGACTAATATTAGAAAGAGGAAAGATTTGTATTGTATGTTACGAATAAACTTAATAACTACGGATCGATTTCACAAAAACTTTCACCATTAGGATGCTAAATTATCCCTGAGTAACATAGGCTACATAATTTTCCCGAATGCTCACGGGAACGAAGTCCCGAACGCAAAGCTAGTTATAAATAATATGTGTAAACGTCATATCAAACGAAACGATTTCATATTTTACACCTGGTAATACGCATTGAGATTTAAATCTCATGAGAGTTGATTGGCAAGGAAAACTTAATCTTAAATTTAAATACTAGAAGTTTGTATTTCTTTTGACAAATAAAGTCGAAGTGATGGGTTACGTTGACATATGATCTGATTTGAAATAAACGCAAATGAAATAAAAACTTCTTGAATACAAATAGGATGAATTTTCTTTTGGAAGCCTATACTCTCATGAGATAATAGTCTCATTGCGTATGCTAGGGGAGCTGGAGAGGTAAGAAGTCCAAGAGTGACATAGCTTAGTATTTAATGTGAACTAAGTTGCGGGCTAAGAAGCTGAGAAGCTAGACTTAGCAAAATTGTGTCTTATTTGGTCAAAAAAGAGAACTTTACAAGTAATATAAGACTAATGTGTTGTATTACTTTCTTAGGGTAGCTACATAAACACGCTACGACTCGTTCTGTATGGAGGTAGTTGCGAGCCGTGGCCACTGCATATAAATACGAATGCCGTAGCAAAAAATGTTAATTGATTCGACTGCGCCTGCGACTTTTAATTCTACGCCCTACTCTACAACTGTCCAACGCTGAGACTAGTTCATCTACCGAGTCATCATCCATACACCGCACCAGCAGCTCCACATTGTTTACCCCGACGTAATAAAGTTCTCTTTTTACTTTTAAATTCCCATATAATAAAAAAAATAACATTTTAAACATGAAAGATAAACTTATCACTAATTAAAATAATTCAAAATTTCGTAGAAATAAACAATCCTGCTATAATTGAATTTATAATGAAAGCAATTATTTAGAAGTTATAGGTAAAGTAAATTACATGTAAGATTAACATATTCAGCGAAAACATAAAGGATTAATATTTCTCTTCGTAATATGGAAACAATTTTGGTTAAGAATTCCCAAGAGAAATGTCTAACGTTACAGTAAGTTGGTATTTTGTTATCACTATTTACGTAGAAACTGTTAAAGCCCTGTCTAAAATGTCTAGCAACGGAACGACTAGATCGAGATCAATTGTGTTCAAGAATGCTTCCACGTTTATAACTTAAGCAACAAGCTCAACAATGCCTATCAGCAGATAACCAAAATCCAAAACGTCATTTAATATGATGTATATGTGATTTTGGTTTTTGATGATTTAAAAAAAAGTGCTAAAGCGATTTCAATGAAATTGATATGAATCCAATCCAGGAGTATATTCTTATCAACAAAAAAATATTTTGAAAATGTATCTCGTAACAAACATACAAAACAAGAAAAAACAATCCGATTGAGAAACTCCTTCTTTTCTTGAAGTCGGTTAAAAAAGAAACAAGGGTGGCTTGCTTATTTTTTTTTATTATAAGATGGGTTAACTCTTGACCTCAATCTTGACCATAAAGGTCAAAGATGAGGTCGACGATGGAGCGAGTTAACCCAGAAAATGCCTATAAAGGCACTGGTACTCCCACGCACCGACGGAACACAGCAGGCTGTTTGGCGTCGGACTTCGGTAGGAGGGTGGTCGCGAACCTGACGGCCCTTTATAGAGCATACCACACCGCATGAGACCATAGGACGACACCTCAGATTCAGAAAAAAAATAAAGTGTCGTTGCCTGGGATGGATTACTAGGAGGTAGGTCTCATTTGTGTTTCCTTAGTTGCCTTTTACGACACCCACGGAAGGAGATGGGGTGGTGTTATTCTCAACCGATCACCACACGGCGTCTAGATTAGATAATCCTATCTTACTTCCCATATCCTACTAATATTATAAATGCGAAAGTTTGTGAGGATGTATGGATGTTTGGTACGATTTCACGCTCAAACGGCTGGACCAATTTTGATAAAATTTGGTATGGAGATAGCTAATAACCTGGATTAACACATAGGCTACATAATTTTCCAAAATTCTCATGGGAACAAAGTCCCGGGTGGAAGCTAGTCTCATATAATCAAAACGTAGCGCCTACCATCTTTCCAGACCATTAGTAAGGAGTTACGTGTAACAATTGGCCGTAACTCAGAAGAGCAAATAAATTGTTTATCTTTGTTACGATCGCTGTCTTCCGCTAAGCTAAACTGCAAAATAGTGATGCTTCATATGAAGATATCGATCATATGCTAGCTAAACATTATTCTTTAACTTTTTGAGTCAAAAATTCTGTACCCATAGTATGTATGGGTAAAATTAGAAAAAAAAATGTATCGTGATTACAAAAAATGATTAATAATTACTCAAATCCCTATCGTAATGGAAAAGGGTATGAGTAACTACTGTGATCTATCTGTTTTTAGTACTACCTTAGACAATATTTAATAAATTCTCGAATAGGTTAGAATTTTTAAATTAAAATTAAAAATTAAAACCGACACCATATTTTTGTGTGTATGTATGTAAATCCTTTATTGTACAAATATTCTTACAGGAGAAAAATATCGTATTTTTAGTTTCAATTGAATTTAAGGTACAAAAGTGGACTTATCCCACTAAGGGATCTCTTCCAGTCAATTTAATAAACAGTGAGAAGAAACCCGGATGAGTTTGCATGAATTACAAAAGGATTCGATATATTTAATAGAACATATACAGTAAGATAAATAAACAATTAACTATTTATCGACGACGTACACTACAAAACCGACACCTTATTTTATCGATATGTAATCCGTACAACACTGCGATGCAATGTAGGAAACGCAAAGACTAAGTGCTTGGTGGTTTGCCAAAAGTAAATTTGTGAGTTCGTAACCTAATCCAGGGACGCGGAATGCAGTTTCCTTGAAGTATGAGTTAAGTGTTGTTTGCTTTAATTATGAACAACTAGAGTATGCCCGGGACTATAAAGACAACATCCAAAGTGTAAAAGACATACAATCTTATAATCTACGGAACAAGCCACGCTTTATTCAGCCCTCAGCAAAATACAAAAATTATTATAATAATTTTGAAGACAGCAGTATTAAAATATTTAATCACCTAGACAGCTCAATTAAAGACTGTGATATTTATTTTTATTTTTTCCAAAAAAATATCTAACTTCTTATTGACCGACCATTTCACAATGTCAAGGAATATTTTGGTAAATTATTTTGAGTTATGTACATACTAATGTGACTTTTATATTTTTTTTATTTTACTTTATTGAATTATTATTATTAATACTGAATGAGTCCAAAAAAATATTAACTAATTTATGTAATTATATTGTTTTGTATATAATTTTTATTTCTTTACGCAAATAAAATATTTAATTTTGTAAAGTTCTTCCTTATTTCTTACTTAAGTTGTAAAATAATATCTGCACGGAGTGATAATCGAACCTAGGACGATATCTAAGAGGTATACAGCATCTCCGTTAGTTTTATCTAATAAATAAATAAATGTTCTAAGCTATAGCTTCTTCATAAAAAAATAATTGCTGTTCGTTAGTCTCGCTAAAACTCAAAAACAGATTGACTAATTGTGATGATTGCTTCTTTGTTGTGTTCTTCATCATATCATATCATATCAGCCTATTGCAGTCCACTGCTGAACATAGGCCTCCCCCAAGGTGCGCCACTTTGCACGATCCTCCGCTTTTTTCATCCAGCCACTACCCGCTATCTTCTTTAGGTCATCTGACCATCTGGCTGGGGGGCGTCCTACACTACTTAATTATTAAGAAATTAAAGCAAAATCACGAGAAGAAGTCTATTCTAAAATAAATAAAAATCAATGTTTGTATGTTTTATATCTATAAACTACTAATCCGATTATGATAAAACATGGTGAGTTATGCTGCAAAGATTTTTAGCATTAGAGGGTACAAAACCAGGAGCAGAAGCATGAGAATCAGCTAGTTTGGAATAAAAACAACTAAAGATAACTGACTTATTTACTTGAACTTGCAAAACACAAAATTCGAATAAGTAATTTACTATCTTCTACACCTCAAAAGAAGTTAAACACAAACAAACAATTTATCATCTGCATGCTATAGTTTAAAAAAAAAACCTATTACACTATGCATTTATGCAAAGGAAAATAGTTTTAAGAAAATGAATTGTTGACTTACTCTGAAATGTTTTGCTACGACGTAGCTGTGGCCTACGGCGTAGCTCGTAGCGAAATTAAATCGCCTTTGAGCGAAAACTAAAACAGCTACCACATCAGGCTTTTACGACTATGATAACATGTAAATTTGGTTTAAATTAAACCTCAATTTTGTAGTTTAAAAAGAAAAGTGGCGCTTAATATGGATACAAGCACGAGCTAGAAAATATAAACATTAAATTTTCAAGCAAAAAATTGAGTAACATTAACGAGAGTTTTTGGCAAATTATAGAACCAGAAGATGAAATTACCTTTGTGTAATTTTAACCCCTGACTAGAAAGAGGGGTGTTATGAGTTTGACATGTGTATCCGTGTGTCTTTTTGAGACATAGTAGCTCCTAAACGAATGGACCGATTTCGATACGGTTTTTGTTTGAAAGCTGACGTAATCGAGATGGTTTGTAGCTTTATTTAATCAAAATTGACTAAGCAATTTTAAAATTATATGCATTCGGGATGATACTTAAAAAAAACCAGTTAATTAATAAAAAAAATTAGAAGCTTTTCGCCCGGGATTTCGTTCCCGTGATTATATCAGATAATTGCTTAGAGAAGGAGAAAGTAAAAAAAAATCGTGCAATATTTTCTAGAAAGTTCCTAACATTGCTTAAGGGCTGTCAACTAGAATATAACAACACTTGTAGGGTGTTAATTCGTAAATACATTTACACAATTTCCCAGATTTCTGATAATCTTTCGCTGTGGCTAACGAGCTACTCCATTAGCAGTGAGTGTGTGGTATAAGTTGTAACTTGTAACTTACAAGATAATATTTAGTGGAAAAAAATGGGACTGAACCCAAAACCTCAGGATTAGATATACTCGTGCTCTAACCAACTAAGCTATCGTGCTTTCAAGTCAAGCTGTGAAATTTCTCATTGCTATGTGCACTTTACTAACTTAACCTAACCTACACGCACGACTTAATGTGCTCTTAGTAAGGGAATCAGAAATTTCGCCTCTTGACTTGAAGGCACTATAGCTCAGTTGGATGAAGGCGCGATAGCTCAATTAGTTGGAACACCAGGAAATCAAATCCCGGGGTCGTGGGTTTAAGTCCCATTCGCGCCGAACATTTTTTCGTTCTCTAAGAAACATTTGCAAAAATCCCTCATGCGGGTAAGCGTTTTAAAAAATACTAAAACTTATAAGAAGTTTAAATTGCCCTCGGAAGCAGTTTTGGAACCCCAGAGTATTGGAACCCAAACTTATGACAACCTTTCGAGCGTTGACCCGGAGATTCAACAGAGACAACCACTTTTAAGCTTTTTATTTTTTAATTAAAGTTGATTATTTTTTTTATTATAAGATGGGTTAACTCTTGACCTCAATCTTGACCACAAGGTCTAAGATGAGGTCGACAATGGAGCGAGTTAACCCAGAAAATGCCTGTAAAGGCACGGGTACTCCCACGCACCAACAGAGCACAGCAAGCTGTTTGGCGTCGGACTGCGGTAAGAGGGTGGTCGCGAACCAGACGGCCCTTTACAGAGCCTACCACACCGCATGAGACCATAGGACAACCCCTCAGATTCAGAAAAAAATGAAGTATCGTTACCTGGAATGGATTACTAGGAGGCAGGTCTTATTTGTGTTTCCTTAGTCGCCTCTTACGACACCCACGGAAAGAGATGGGGTAGTGTTATTCTCAACCGATCACCACACGGTTAAATTTTATTATTATTAGAGCTATTTTTGTGCCCACTTTCAGTACTTGCTACCTAATCCTACCTCTAAAACATACCATCACAGACACTCGCCTCTTAACGCCTATTCCAAAGTTGTACCCATCCATATTTACAATCACATATTGCAAGTTACTAAAAACCTTATAACTTAAACCACAGTCTAACGCTATCGTTCAAAGACGAACCCTAACGAGTTTTATAAGCGAGCAGCGATTACCACAATTATTGTACAGAGTTATGCGCTTGTTGTTGCTTAGGTCGACACTCTTGCATTACTTTGTAGCACGGAATGGTAAATATTTCTCTATTAGAAAGGAAAGAAAATTCTACTTCAAGTGCCTCGAAGGAAAAATTTCTCTTTCCAGTCCATATACGTCCCCACCGAGGGGCACGGGTCTCCCTTCGAAACACAAAGAGGATTTAGGACATAGTCCACCACGCTGGCCTAATGCGGGTTGATGGACCATGCTCTTTTCGAAAACTGGTGGACCGCTCGTCTTTCGAAAATGTTTCATCACGATGTTTTCCTTCACCGTTGAGCAAGTGATAATTAGAAATCTTTACATAAATCCGAAAAGACGAATTTAGTGGTACAGGCCCGCACCAGGATTTGAACTCGCGACCTTCGGATTACAATTCTGGCTCATTACCAACTGGGCTATCACCGCAAGTCCATACAATCCCATTTGGAGTGGGCAGAACATTATGTAGTTCTAGAACCATTGACGTCACATTTTGAGGGTTATTAGATGGAACATGAGTGTTATGGTGGTTTTTGCTCACGCTACAGCAAAACCCTTGCGACCCACTTACTGGCTTTTGCAGTGTGCTTGGGAAGAGTTGGCAACTGGCACATTCTAAGTCTAGAAGAATGTAAAGCACTTTATGATAATTTGATTTTTACTTCCTATATTATAATCATGGAAGTGTGTTTGTATGTATGTATGTATGTGTTTATTATTTATTGAACAATGCTAATACAAAGTCAAAAAACAGCTTTATTTCATAGAACATTGAGGATGTTACTTAAAATAAGTAAAAGTAGTGAAATAAAATAAAGTATTTAAATTCATATTATATTTGTTCTTTTCTGGAATCCTTCTTTTCATATAGGTATAATCAAGTATAAATAAATAAATAAACGCTACACACTCAACGGCTCACACTAAGGTTTTCCCTTGTGCCGTGGGTCCCTCGGAATACACATAAAGACAAACACAAACACCCATGACCCGAGAACAAACAGGGATTCGAACCCAGGACCCGTCGATCAAGAGGCAGCGCCGCTACCACTCGACCAAACCGGCCGCTGCTGTCAAATGTGGTAAACTTGACTTATCTTGGTTTCAGAGTATTTAAACCGCCAAATGGCCTCTGATTTGGTTTGACGACTGTTGTAGTCAATCCACAACTGCTGGGCTTACATGCCCTCCAAATTAAGGAAAGGGTTATCTATAATTGACTTTTTCCTGACAAAATCTTAAAGTTTCTTGATACAATTAGTAAATTTGAAGACTTGTTTTGGTCCAGTACAGTAGTTCAATTAGCAAACAGTTTTTTTGTTTAAAAGTTAACTTGATCGAGATGTTTGTTAGCTATATTTCATCAGAATTGTTTCAGCCGTAAAAAGCAATAAGTTGTGAATGTCTGAAGGGATACAAAGTTAACAAATTTTGAGTTACTATTATACAAATCTTTATATAAAAATATCAGAACTCTATGAAAACGTGGCTGTCTATAACGTAAGTAGTGTGGCGTGAAGAGGAAATGGCTCAAATTACGTGGTTGTTATGGTAGAAGTCGACACTTTCATATTTACTGCTTGCCGGCACGAAACACTAAACGTTTATATACCCCTTCCTGCTTAGAACGTGCTAAGAACGCAGTAACGCGACCTATTTTTGGTAATAGCTTGGTCTTACTGCTTCATAGTTCGACTGTAGGAAGAACTTTGTGAAGCGACCGCTCGAAAACCACAATATACCCAGACATTCAAACAAAAATTAACTCACGCCTATGATTCCTGACGGGGTAGGCAGAGTATCTTGTGGTTCTAGAACCTCTTGATGCCACGTTTGACACAAATTCTAAGGGTCTTCAGATGGTATACATGATGCATAGTGGTGAGAGGTTGTCAGCCTTTCAACCACGACATACCAGCGAAAAACTTAAGTCCCTATTACTAATTCCTACAATATGCCTGGGAAGGATAATGCTAACAATCGTATAAAAGTATAACTCTACACTCCTATATGTCCCTTAAACAGCTTTAGGTGTATTTTTCGCCATAATACAGCTGATACATCACAACTGACCTAATATAAGAGTACATGAATGCTTTAAGTACACCTGTGAACTCTTAAATGGAGTAAAATGCTATTTTGGCAGCTGGCTGATTTTTTTTATTTTTTTATTTTACGGCCCACATTTCTTGAGAAAAGTTGTTCAGTTTCGTGGGGTCATTCACTTTTTTAATATTCGCTAACAAATTTAAAGTCACTCAATATACAGGGTGATAAAAAACCTTCTAGCTATATTCAAAATCCTGAACCAGTATCACTTACAGAACACATTTGTTTTTTTTTTAATATAATATTCTTTTTTTCTTTGGAATTTTTTTTCCTAAACGTAGACACCATTCGGGTGAACCCCCGAGTGCTACCCGCACCCCTTGCGTGCCTGGTGTAGGAGTGATATCTATTTTCAGGCAAAAAATGAACTATTCCCATTGAGAAAATATTAAAAAAAAAATCATTAATGTGTTCTTTGAGTGATACTGGTTCAGGATTTTGAATATAGCTAGGAGGTTTTTTATCACCCTGTATTACTTACAATACATTGCATTCAGTACATTTATTTGTCTCTTGAATGGGTAGGTTTCCTCACCATAAGAGTACTAATTTATACCTCGGAAGATGAGTCATTGGTACTTAGCGGCACTAAGGATCAACTCGTTACATTTACTAGTTAGACCCACTAACGCTCCTTAAAATAGAAATAGTCATCAAACTAACAAAAACACCTGCAACAAACATTGTCATAAAAACAAATACACACAAGAACGATGCAGTTGAGAAACAAAACAGTTGAATACAATTACGATTGTAGGGAAAACTTTGAGCTTAAGAATGGCTTTTAATACACCACCGTTGCAAGTTAAAACAAACGCGTAGAAAACGAGAATTACAGAAAGCTCTTCTATATCCGCTTCGGTTGGCCACATGTCACAAATATCGATGTCAATAGCGTTACATCTCTTTCAGCTTATAGTCGTTTACTTAGATACAACACGGCCATTCTATTAGTCGATGGTGATCAATGGTAGAAGAATGGGAGACCGTTTTGTCCATTCTGGTGGTAAAATTGAGAACTAACAAAATTTCATACATATGACAGCTGACAGTGACAGCTGCTTTGATATAAAGTGCAACTGCCAGCTGAACTTCAAAGTGCAAATCAGCTAGCACAAATATTTGGCCATGAAGCTGATAGTCAAAGCAGAGCTGTCACGTATAATAGAGAAATTTTGTTAGTTCACCATTGCACAACCATCAAGTTCGGATAAAATGGTCATAATCATCATTACACTGTCATTGAAACACCATTGATTATAAGAACCGACGTCCTGCGGTCTTAGTATGACCGGCGACATTTTCGGGTATTAAGTCACTCAGATGACGGTGAAGCGCGAGGGTACCGCACTTTTGAAGGGGTTTTCATTTTAATATTTCACCGCGGCGCATTTACCACGATACAATGATGATGACATTCTTACTGCTTTTAAAATATCTATTTAGTCTCCTTCATACTCACTTCACTTTGCCTCCACTTTGTAACTCTGAACTGGGCAAAGTTTGGAGATTCACTTACGTATGTATCTTTTGAGCCGAGAGAACTCGTAGAATGTTTTGCAAATTTCACATTTTATATAAATGTGTGTAAGTAAAGTATATGCATGAAAATGAAGTGGTTTTCATGACATGGAAAACCCCTAAAATGTTTTAAAACTTTCTAAAACTTCAGCTATGTTTTAAATGTTTTAATGGGGATTAAAACGCGGTTTAAATTTTTAAAGGTTGAACGTTACACTCACGTTAAAAGGGGTTATGGAAAAACTAGGTACAATGCTTCTAGATTCTTGTTGTATCTCGAAAATTGTACTTTTGTTTCATTGTTGTAATTTTCTTGTCTACAACTTGTTAGATTTATCGTCTACAATAATTTATATTTCACATTACGTACTTTATTTTCTATTTTTTTTCGGAATCACAGTTTGCTGAGAGACAATAAGAAAATGGGCCTTTTTATAATTCGAAAACGGCACGGCAAAATTGTATTACCATTGCCTCCTACGCACTAGTGGAGAAGCTAGGAATATAGGGGGCAATGGTAACTCAAATTCTGCCGTGCCGTGCCGTGTCGTTCAAATTATAAAAAGGCTCTACAGTGGCACTGTAAGTTCATCTTTGACATTGGGCGTTTATCCACTTGACGGTTTGCCGGCCGGTAGTGACTGAAAAGCTTGGTATCACGGCGCCGGCGACGGCACCGGTGAAAATCATTAACGTTTTGGCGCCGGCGTGGGTCAGTGAAAAATAATGCCATCTGGTAGCCGGGCCATTATTCAATCGTATTTATTTCCAAAATCTGGAATGAGAATTTTTTTTTTATAAAATGTTGGGGAAAATATTAACATAGGCTAAGATTTTGCTGAATTATAATACCAAAAACATGAGTTTCGTTTTGACAGAAATAAAATGACTGTTTATTTAAATAGTTTTTATTAACTTAATTTTGTTTCTATCTCTCACTTACCACTCTGCACTCAAAGTTCTCGTCATTAGGGAGTGTTTGAATATAAACTTGAGTGTATGAATAAGTCTTTATTTGAGACACTAAAAAGTAAACAATACAAAAAAATTACACGTTAAAAAAACACCAACGTCAGAACATTTCATAAAATCGCTTCGTCAGTAAGCTACTTTTTTATTCAAGAGGTGTTCAGATTCAAACCACCAGGACCCCGATTCTGTTACTTCTGTTGTGTTTCGATGGAATGGAGGCCATTTTATCTGTTCGGGTGGCGAAATTGAGAACAACTCACACACACTCACACACACACACACACACACACACACACACACACACACACATATACACTCACACATGCTCATTTTCCCTATCCCTGCGATACAAGCTTGACTTAGTGCAGGGGTCACAAGAATATCAATTGTATACTTTTCACCTTATTTTCGTCTTTTGTAAATATTTTTTGTAAACTTCATTTTTAGTAATAAATATTATTATTAGTAATAAATATTATTATAATTTTCATATACTGGCTGACAACCACCCCGACCAGCAGCGCCACCGCCAACTGAACGATAAGTTGCAAACTACCTAGAAACTGAAAATTCAGTTGGCGGGGCGCCACCAGTCAAAGCAGCCGTCATTAGACGTATGAAATTTAGATAGTTCTCAATTTCACCACCTGAACGGATAAAATGGTGACCATTCCATCGACACACAACTGAAGTTACAGAATCGGGGCCCTGCAGTCAACACGCATGAAAATGGTGCATTTGCGGCTAATTACGGGGGATTTGTGGCGTATGAGCTTAAATATGTTATCGTTATGGTGTACGTCGGATATTTAGGTGAAATAGTCCACTGTTAATGGAATTTGCCCATTTGATGCCCTCCATTAAATTATATAATGGGCTACTGAGCCTGACTGCAGATTTTTGTATTTATGTATGTTTTATTAAAAATAGAAAAATGGAAATAAAAATTCGTTTCCCTTGGCTGACGTATTACATATTCGTGATATCAATTACATTAGTTTAATTCCGACCAAATGTATAAAAATTGATTAACTAAGCACATCTGATTTTCAGATAATGTAGAGATTAAGATAATTACATTATTAAAAGAAGTGATACTATTTTTTTTTCCTTTTAATTTTTTGTATTAAGAAACTGCAACTCATGATCATTATTATTTTCATTTTCAGTAGTCAAAAAAATGGTTAGTTCCAGGCTTTTGCTAGATTTTGACACGATCTAATATTAATCGTACAGCAAGAAATCCTAATCCCTACTAATATTATAAATGCAATTCAATTCAATTCAATTCATTTAGTCATAATATCAATTACACGTCAATTTTATAGTACAAAAATAGTACAATACATTTTGTAAAAAAAAAAATAAAAAAATATAGATGAATTGTATAATAAATT
This sequence comes from Aproaerema taeniolella, assembly GCA_949987775.1. NCBI lineage: Eukaryota > Metazoa > Arthropoda > Insecta > Lepidoptera > Gelechiidae > Aproaerema > Aproaerema taeniolella. The sequence goes on along the minus strand of OX465261.1, from coordinate 13,882,491 downwards.
AATAATAAAAAATAATATATTAATTCGGTATCTTGTAATTTATAAATTCCTCAAAGCTATAGAACGATTGTTCGATCAACCAATTTTTTAATTTATTTTTGAAAGCGGTAGTGCTCGGAGCAGCCGTTATCTCCTCCGGGAGTTTATTGTAGACGGCGGGACTCATTGCACGTATGGTGCGCGTCGCTTTCTCCAGACTATGCGGGATAGTGAGCAGGCGACTTCCGTAACGGAGATTGTACCTGCCACCATCACCTCTCTTCCGGAAATCGCTTAGGTTTTCGCGAGCAAACATAGCAACTTGCAGTATCAGCAAGCAAGGCAGAGTAAGTATCCCGAAGGACGCAAAGTGTGATCTTGCTGACTCATCTGTTGGGACGCGTGCCACAGCCCGGACCGCGCGCTTTTGTAGCACAAAGACTCGCTTCCAATCCGCAGCTCGCCCCCAAAATTCGAGCCCGTACTGCAACTGTGACTGAACCGTAGCAAAGTAAAAGACACGTACTGCTTTCTTCCTTAGTGTCCAAGAAAGACGATTGAGCGCGAAACATCCCTTCGCGAGTTTATTGCAGAAACAGTCAATGTGCGCGTCCCAACAGAGTGTCTGGTCCAGACGAAAACCCAAAAACGACACCTCGCGAACTTGTTGCACCCGTACGCCATCCACGTCCACCACTAAAGAGCGACGCTGTCGGCCTGACAGGTCGAAACAAATAAACTGAGTCTTGACGAGATTCAAAACCAATCCGTTACACCGAAAACAATTTGCTAGCTCCTGAGCGACCGAATTCAGCAGTTGTTCGAGTAGTTCGAGTGAGGGCGCTGATACCACTGCAGCGACATCATCTGCATACATATAAATTTCCGCATTATGTACTGCTTTTGGTAGATCATTGAGAAGCAGTGAAAAAGCGAGGTTTGACAAAGACGACCCCTGCGGAACACCCATCACTGTATGCAAACCATCTCATTTAACCGTTCCACTCTGTCCTACTACGTACTGAACTCTGTCACCCGTGAAGTCTAGCATGAGGTTGAGAGCGGGGCCACTCACTCCACTGCGACTTCTCGTCCGCCTTCGCGAGCGTCGAAAATATCCTCGTGCACTTTGCGAGTCAGCAGCGTAGTCGAGCGACCTGCTCGGTAAGAAAATTGGCGATCCGAAAGGGCTTCCAGATCGGTCAGGTAGTTCGTGAGTCTGGTAGTATTAAGTCCAGATAACCACTAAATACTAAATTACGTTTATATGAGCTCAGGAGCATAACTAAAAGTGACAATCAAGCATTAAATCTACATGTACCCACTTAATTCATCTTATTAACATAAAAAAGGTAAACAAGTACTACTCACAAGTTGTATACATAACATACTTCCCCTCTAAGTGATTATATACCATGAATCATTATGAAACAAAATCAAAAAAATATTTATTTAACAAAACTAAACTTCTGTATAAATGTGATTCACAATTAATACAAAAATAACATAAAACTAATCTTTAGTGTTAGAAGCACATGGTCTTTCATAAGGGACCCTCGTATGTAAACCTATTTTATGTTTAATTTTTCCAACACTCGAGTCACCCTGCGGTATTCCTAACATCTTAGCCCACTGCTCTGGACTGGGAATCTCAATAATATCTTCAGACTCCATATCGGCGTCAGCTGCTGAAGTTTCTTCAACACCTTCTTTAAGTTCACTAATATCCTCTTCCTCTCTCTCTTTTTCTTCAGGTTTATCATTCTTATCATTCTTTTTACACATTGGTCGATATGCCGACTAACTACGGAGCCATCCTCAGTCTCAACTCTATAACTGGATGGTCCGCTCTTTTCAACAATTTTCTCTGATAGCCATCTTGGCCCATTACTATAATTTCTGTACATAATATCTTGTCCTACATTAGTCTCTCTATGTTTCCTTGTTGAGTTTTCTGTAATTTGTTGTTCAATCTTTTTATGCAGAACATTATCTGGATGAATGGTGTCGAGCAACGTACGCAGACGTCGATTCATCAGTAGTTCAGCTGGACTCTTGTTCGTGCCTGCACACGGTGTCACCCGTAAACCAAGAAGTAATTTCGGTATTTTAATATTCCATCCTCGTCGCCACTATTAAGTCCAGATATTCGAAGAAAACCACTAAATAATAAATTACGTTTATTTGAGCTCAGGAGCAAAACTAAAAGTGACAATCAAGCATTAAATCTACATGTACCCACTTAATTCATCTTATTAACATAAATAAGGTAAAGAAGTACTACCCACAAGTTGTATACTAACAGGTAGTTAGCCCGTTCTCAAAAACCTTGGCAACAGCCGGTATTATAGATATCGGCCTGTAGCAGCTAGGGTCTGCTTTCTTACCTTTACCTTTGTAAAGGGGACAGACCTTGACCTCCTTGAAGCACGTCGGATACACACCTTCCGTCAGACATTTATTAAATAGCAACGTTAGGGGCGTCGACATAGTTTCAGCTATTGAGCGTAGCAACTCAACCGAAAGGCCGTACACGTCTTTGGTTGGCTTATTGACCACTTTTTTTATAATGATGGAGTAAATCTCCGCGGGTGAGAAAGGCTCGAATCTGAGAGAGCGGTCGGCGCACGGGCCCGCCTGCTGCAGCAGCGCGGCGGCGCGCATCACGCTCGCCGGCGGGGCTCCGCACTGCTGAGCCGCCGTCACGAACTGTTCTATTAGGCCATTGACTAACTCTTTTTTGGAGTCGTAGCTAGAGCTGTCTCCCTTTTTAATAACATCAGTATAGTCTAAAGGCGTATATTTTTTCTTGCCGGTTTCTGCACTAACGATTTGCCACATAGTTTTTATCGTGTTTGAGCTACAGTCAATCAGATTAGTATAAAATGAAGTCCTAGCCGACCGCAATGATTTATTATATTTTTCATAAGTCATAATAACCATGCGAAAGTAACTCTGTCTGTCCGTCTGTCTGTTACGCTTCCACACCTAAACTACTGAACCGATTTTGATGAAATTTGGTACAAAGATAGATTAGATTTTAAGAAAGGACATAGGCTACATTTTATTCCACAGCTGGGCACGATATAACCTGTAGTCCACGCGGGCGGACCCGCGGGTGCAAAGCTAGTATGTCATATTATTAACCTACTTACAGCAAGATACCCAAAATAAACAAAAAGAAAATACAGCTCGAGATGAAAAACAAAACTCTTACTCAGATTCTACTTATGTAAAGATTATGCTAACATGTTAACTTAAGCATAGATACTTTCATACATACATGTATACATGCTGTATATATTAAGAAACGAGAGACATGCGCGAAGTCAAGATTTTTATGAATAATTTATGGAACACCCTGTTTTTATCTCGGTAGGTGCTCGGAAACGTACACCAATACACAGGATGCTTTTTTTGGTCCCACTTTTAGGTAAAGGTGTAATATTAGAGAGAGATTAGTTTAAAGACAGATATCTCTTTCTTGTGAGTTATTTATCACTTAACAGCAAAATAACATTAATCTCTAGTTTGTTATACATGTAGTACAGTGTACTACTTTTTAAACGACTTCAAAAGAGGAGGAAGTTCTCATTTCGACTGTTTTATTTTTATTGACATATGTTTGTTATGCAATAACTACTCCAATTGTAGGCTGATTATTTTTTGTTCGAAAGAGTATATACTCCTGAGGTTGTTCCACAAAAATTTTATCGTAATTGATTTTGCACTCTTTAAAAAAACATCAAAATATGAAAACAATATATTTAGATGATGTTTTGGTTTGTGGTCATCAGCTGATTGGCTTTATTGGGATTGAAGTCGGTTGATTAAAAAATCGTGGGTAGTTATATATTAACATATAATGAGCAGTTACTCATATAAAGAAATTTCATACCTTCAGTAATACGAGACCATAACGGCCATTACCTATGGTTAAAAACCACGCAAATACTTAATGACTTAATAGTTCTTCGCATGCGAATATGAGTTCCGTGAAATATTTAACGTGCCAGCTGCCACCTCTCCCTGGGCATATACTGCCATGGTCAGTAAAATTCCTATGGGGTTTTAGTCTTTCATTATCAGCCATCTTTGATTAGGGATATTACGATTACTTCCCAATATATTAGCTAAGCCTTTATTTCATATCTCGCAATTTATATTTTTTATAAAATGTCCCAAAAGTAAACGAAATTTTATCATTTTATATCAGATAATTAGGACACGGTAAACCTCTTTCAAACATAAACTCGATGTTTTGCTTTATTAACAGATTTCCTTTGAGTTTAGATAAAAATGAATTGTGTTACTCCAATACTGGACTGGGAGTCAAAGAAAAACGTAGAATATGCCAGCTGTCTTCCTAGGCATACTGTAAAAGTAAGTAAGTGGGACGCGAGGGTTTCGCTATATTGTGGGCGAAACGCTGACAACCTCTCACCACTTATACATGTCATATTTTCATCTTATAACCCTCTGCATTTAAGTGAAACGTGGCATTAAGTGGTTTAAAAATCAGTGATGCTCTGCCTATCCTGATAGAGACTATAGGCGTGACCGCATGTATGTATAACAGTGGGAAAAATCGAAGTTAAAAATTATATCTTTCTGTGTAGCCTTTGACTGAAAAAAATAATCATCCCTTAGATATAACACTTTCGGAATACACTTATAAAAAAACCCTGACTCACTTACTCATTGGCTCGCCAACGCCAAGCTAAAATCCTTTTTACGTAAACAGCAAATATTTTGCAAAATTTTGAGAACAAGACAAATCATGTCTGAGCTACTCTAGATACATCATTCCTCTTCACCTTGTAGGGGTACTCATGTTTGTGGCCAAGTGTACGAACCATAGCGTCAAAATTTACAAATCGCCAAACAAAAGCAGTTTACTAAGGCCTAGTATCCATTCCCACCCCTCCTTTCCGCCTGTCCGCCTTTTTAACTTCCTATTACTGTAAACTTGTTTGTTTTAACCTACGACCAAAAAGGGAAGTTATAAAAGTTTGACGTGTGTATCTCTGTATCTGTGTGGCATCGTAGCTCCTAAACGAATAGACCGATTTGATGCGGTTTTTTTATAAAATAAAAAAAAATTGAAACTAAAACAACCACTTCGCGAAACTAAAAATCTTCCCTTTGAAACAGGTTGATAAGAAAAAACTTTCGACTCTCCATACAACTTGTGCGACTTGCTAATTTTATTTCTTGTACGGGAAGCCGAAACATTTTTTTGAGAATCTTTTATAGTATTTTTGGGGAAAGTTGTTCAGTTTCTTGGAAAAAATCGCCCCTAACTAGACACGAATGGATTTTATCAAAAAAAGGTAAAAACATTGTGAACCTTCTGAAAATTTTGTAATAAAGAAATTGTTATTATGTGTCAGTCACGCTATAAAGCTTTGCTAACTAATTTAAAGAATGGATTTTATAATATAATATTCTTTATTGCACTCATTAAAAAGAAAAAATATAAAAATGTCTCTAAGAAGGGATCTCTTCCAGCCAACCTAAACTTAGTGAGAAAGACTAATTCGAACGGGGCCAAGAATGAAAAGAAGGTAAAAATATTGTGAGCCTTCTGTACGAGTTCTCTACTCTATGACCTTACGTTAAGCAGAATATAAGCCTTGGGTCGTAAATTTAATCAGCAGATCTATTTTATGAAGCACGTTCACAGTAAAAATGTGTTTAGTACTTTTTACAGGCACAGTTTATGGCCTACCCAGACTCCTTTAAGGGAAATTGTGGGAAGAACAGTTTTATCTGTGGTGTAATCTGGATCTATAAAAGAAAAAGCTAACTGACTGACTTTACACATCAACGCACAGCTAATGGAATTGTTTGTTATGAGCTTTTCGTAACTAAGAAATGGTATCCCCAAATCGCCACCGAAAATGGACAATACCTATGAAAAATTGACTTAAAATTAAAATTCAAAAATAATAATAATAAAATTAGTAAAAGTAGTGAATTACATTAGTTCTTTAACTCTACGCCTATTCGCGAAGGTTCAGTCTTACCCCAAAAAGAATAAGTAAGAAAATAAGACACGAAGCCGAGTGGTCTAAACAGTTGTTTCTAAATTCATGGGCTCTATCCTGGTCAGGGTTAAGATTTTTTTTAAAGCTGATTGTGTAATAAAGTCTTTCATTCATTCAAAATTTAAAGTTGCTGGTTTACACTTTGTATGTGAAAACTTTGTTTGAGACACGGTTTGAGGTCTTTGCTATTTGTAATCTCGTTAAAGCTCCACTTTGGTAGAAACTGTTAACTATTTAACACGAATTGAATCAACTTACTCACTGTTATTTGATCTAATTAATTTACCTGAAATAATAAATAATGGTCTAGCGTATCCAGAATGTGATTTGTTTGATTGTTTTTTATAGATTTGCTATGTTACAGGCAGTTCAACATTTAGTACCTATACGTCAAGCTAAATTAAATTTTCAGTCTTCAATTATTTATTAAATAATAGAATAGAAAATATTATATCTACGAAAAACAGTAATAATTACAGATGAAACTAAGTAACAATTAAGTGAGAATAACTTACCTCTTGTAGCGATAATAACGTTCAATTAACTATTTTATTAAAAAGTAATCTTAAATTGGCTCAAATTACGTCAGAAATTAGCTGCATCAATTTACACATGGTCTAGACTCTCTTTACGTTAACAAATATTTTGTCAGACCGTACCAATCCAAAATATTAATATTTAATATTATAAACGTAAATAAACTCTAGAAATAAAATGTACTATTTCAAAACCTAGCATATAACAAAATGCAGTTGGTCAATACCAATGACCTAAAAACTTAAAAACGATCTCTTTTTAAAGCCGGCTAACAAAGAACTGGAAAATTTAGCTACAAAACGAAGCAAAGAAACATTCCAAATTTATTCGAGTTGCATCGTCTATTACGAAATTATCTGTGCCCGCTCATGCGACATTTTCACAGTAAATTCCGATTTATTATAACCCAACAAATCTCAAATTATGTGACCGTACAAACAGTGATAATTCGTGGAAATGGTTTAATTCTGTTATATTTTCTCGCGAGGTTTTGAATATTTCCACGTTTTGTGTTGTTAGAAATTTAAATAGTATTTTTTTAAATTAGATGACATTCAGGGAGTCGCTCCTGTAGGAATTTAGAAAAATTCAGACTCACTCAAAGTTTACTCCGATGATGGCTTGATGGCCTGATTTAATTTTTGTTGCTACGATTATTTCTTGCAAAATTTATTGCATGGATGTAGTTCAAATCAATGCAGATTAAGCATAAAATACGACACAATTCTATATGATTTTCATAAATTTCTTTGGAAGCTAAGGGGTATTCAGAAAGCCATGATAACTTATTCTTGCTAAAGTTATGTTATTGTGACAGTAATTTCATTAATTCTTCGACATCGTTCTGGTTTGGTTCGAATCAGTTTCATCTCTTTCCAATAATTATAATAAAATCATTTATTATCAGACAACGAAGCCCATAAATAAATAACTAAGAGACTAACATACATATGAAGTAGAATTAAACAAAATAAAATTAATAAACACTAACATCATCCCCTCACATACACTCAAGTTTGTCTTTCTGGGGTAGTCAAAGCCTCGTGTGATTGTTAAAAAAATATTTGGGGGTATTATGTGTTATTTTTATTAATAAAGCTATACTACTGAATATTTTAATTGAAATCCGCCTCATAATTACAGACATCCATTCAATAGAATAGAATAGAAAAAATCTTTATTTTATAGGACATTCAGGATGCCACTTAAAACAAGTCAAGATTACAATGAAATACGTACAAACATACATTAAACGATTTAAATACATACATAAATATTCGTTCTTTTGACCCTACTGACTCTACGCCTATTTGCAAAGGTGCAGTCTTCCTCAGAGAAGGACAGGCAATTCATCTTTGCAAACCTTCGCATTGATAATATTAGTAAGCAAAGGTGTTATAAACACACACTTACACACACTCACGCCTTATATCCCTATCAGAGTAGGCATCAAGAGCAGGAAGTTACATAATTGTTAAAGCTGTCGTATCAAAGTATCTGAAACCCCACAAATAATTCCACGCTGCACATACTTCCGCGAGCAGCTGCCCTTATTTTGACGCGCGAACGACTTTGCAAAGTGGTCATTTGAATAAACTCCCTTGGCCATATTACTTTATTACCTTCCTCCAAATGTACAGCCGTAACATCAGATTTTATCGTAGTAAAAAATTGGGGTACTTACGAACGTATCGCACCTTCAAATGTGTTCTCATGTTACGGAGTGAATAATTTTTTACAACGTCTAATAGCGAATTTTAGGGAAGGCTCTTTTAAATTTGGTACTTTTCATTTGGTAATGTGTGACTTTAAATAGCTAGCGAAACTTTATGAGTTGATTCCCCCAATAAACTAAACAACTTTCCCCAAGAAACCCATACACAATTCTAAAAAAAATTCGTGTCAACTCAAAGGCACATCGGACAAGTTTTATGGAAAGCCGACATTTTTTTTCCACATTTTACCCTATGTCTCTCAGGGAAAATTGTTTAGTTTCGTAGGCTGATTCATATCCTCAATTTTTACTTACTAATTTCAAGTCATTCAATACTTTTTTTATTATTTTATTATTCTAATTTTTAATTTATAAAATTCCCCCGCTACCTAACAAAAGGACGAATCATACAACTTGCCTGCCTATAAACTAATCCAAAAAGGCATTCTAATTATTCGCCTACAGCCCCACTTAACAAAATGAAGCTTAAGTAAGTAGACGAATCTACAACAAGATCCTTGGATAAAGCTCATCAATTAATGGTGTTTAAACCATCACACTCGCGATTACTGAACAAAATAATGTGCCCGTGTTAAGACGAACAGACAATTTCACCAAGGCGTCTGCTTGACATGCCATTAATTTTGCCAGGGAAAGATTTTGTGTGAGGTTCCGCAAGTTAGAGTTTGGAAAGCAGTAGGGCATCGTTTGATACTCATGATATTAATAAATTAAATACATATCTATTCTTCTTTTCGTGTCAATCTTTTTCTGACGGCTAGTTTGGTCAATTGGTAGTGGCCCTGTATGTCATGGGTGTTTGTGTCTGGCTTTGTGTATGTTTCAAGAGATCAACAACACCTCTTTAAAGTGCGAACCTCTTTAACCTCTTCAAGTTCGAGTGAATAGGCATTTTCTGGGGGAGCTTGCTTCATCTTCGACAACATTTTCGCTTGTGGTCAAGAGAAAACCCATTATTAATAAAAAAAGAAACCAGGGGAAATAATTTAATACAAAGTTTAATTATTAACAAAAAACGAATCTAAATAATTACATACTGCTTGTTAAAAACATGGCTTGTGTCAAGAGAGTTACGATGTGTGAATTTCACGAAGTTTCTGCAACGTGACAATAATACGGTGATATCGTTAGCTGAATAAAGTTTTTAATTATATAGGGATAAGGTTCACAATAGTTATTAATTACGAAGGTTATCCCAAAAGATGTTAGCTTCTGAATGAGTTTAGAACTCATAATTGTCTTATGTGATTTGCATTTTCAAGATGGCGAAATGTTTGCGTAAGAGGAAAAGTTTCTAAAGAACTTATACCAAAGTAAGATCGGAGCTAGCAATCAAGTTGTGGTGAAGACGCTGCGAGTCATCTTCTGTAGTGTTTCTTGGGTTATATCGATCTTAAAAAAACCTCCTACATTAAAATCATTTAAATTTTTAAAAATATTTGCGTCTGTCTTTCAGACTTGCAAGATTTGAGAAATCTTCTACGTGAATTTACTACATCCCCGGCCACATTTTTGCCCCTGAACTTGACTGTGATCAAAAGCAAACCCATTCGTTTTAAAAAAATATTGAGTTTCTTCGATGAAACCATTTTTGGCAGTCGAAATGTTTTTATAGCCAACGCCATACAGAACAAACAGTTCGTACTTATTTCATTGCACGTTGTCACCGACAGACTATCTCTACATGAATGCATTGATGTAGTTTGACGTTGCAAGTTTTCAGTAGAATACACGCCACTGTTACGGGGCTACGGAACAGACTGAAACAAGTTTTGAAGGATTAAAGAGTTGGGCATGAGTTGTGATTTTTAAGTTAGACGTTCGAATTGGCAGGGATTGGGGAAAGGGGTTTTTAAAGCAACAATGGGCAGGAAAGAAATGAAAATTTTGTGAAAAAATTAATCTGAGTAGACATATAAAAAGTATCCAGGCTATAGGAATAAGTTTTTCACAACAGTTTATGTTTTGAAAAGTTAACAAAAAAAACAAGTTTAGTATCATACTTCCAATTTCAATGTTTTGTTTTTTCCTGACTACGGCGAAGCAAAAAGGAGCGTTTATGATTTTGACCTGTATGCATGTTCATCTGGTCCCACGTAACCTATCCAAATCTACTCTAATATATATAATAAAATAAAAATAAAAATGCATTTTTGTATCTTTGTTATGAATAAACTCAGAAAGACCGATTTCAAAAATTCTTTCACCATTAGAATACTACATTGTTCATGCGTAACACAAGCTACATAATAAAAATAAAAAGCATTTATTTCTTCACTCAAAGTAATTTTACATAATTTTAACAATCAACTTAAAAATAACATTAACTAATAATTTTATAATTTTTGGAATAAAGTTTTATTTTATGGGGTGAATCGCTTAAAGGGCAAATGCCTCCTCCATCTGCTACGATTTTCCTCTATTCCATCCCACCAGAAGACAATCCCTGCCTGCCGTCCCCACCAGTTCATCCGACCATCGTTTGATAGGCCGACCATCTGCATTCTTCCGAGCCTAACTTATGGCAGCCAAACTTGGATTTATACAATAATCATGAAAAACAAAATTATAAGGTGCCAAAGAGCAATGGAGAGAAGCATGCTAAAAATAAAGAAGATAGATAAAATACGTAGCTCCAAAATAAGGGATAAAATACAAATCATAGAAGTTCTCACTTATGCACTTAAACTTAAATGGAGATTGGCTAGTCACATTGCAAGGTACCAAGACAAGAGATGGACGCTAGAAGTAACCAAATGGAAGGGACCAACAGGCAGAAGAAAAGTGGGAAGCTACACAAGCTACATAAATTGCCCGAATTCTAATGGGAACAAAGTCCCGGGCATAAAGCTAGTTATACTATAAATGCGAAAAAGTTTATGAAGATAGACAAATGGATTTTACTCGTTCGCGCAAAAACTATAACACTGATTTTGGTGAAACTTTGCAGTAATTTAGCTTAAATATCAAAAAGATACGCAAACTACATAATTTCAAAAGTGTAAGTGCTAGATTTTTTCATACAACAAACAGATGTTTTTAAACAGATTTAAATTGTCTTAACTATGTCCTTTTGAACCGATGTATTTGTATGCAACCCATAAAAATGTAAAAAAAGTGGCAACACTAGTCACGCCACAATCGCGGACGCACAAGCTTTGAGTAATCCAACGAAATATTAATACAGTCTTCAAATAATTATGCAAGCCTTTTTATTTCACTGAACCAGAAATTTTCCCACAGTACTATAAAACATTTTAAAACCAAATTGAAAAAACAAATAAATAGCAATCAGTTGAAGCTGTCAGGCTACTCTGTCATTTATTTTAAGCTGCATAAATCCAGCATAGGTATAAAAGCTTGTCAGCGGTCCCTATGGAAACCTTTGCACTATTCCATTACAAATCGGATCAACCATTGTAGTAGGAAGACCATGGTTTTGATATTTTTTGTAACGAGATTACAAAGTAACAGCACTAAAATCTCTTTCAGGGTAGGCAGAAAGTCATGTAGTTTTGGAAATCTGCTGGCGTCATTTGACTTTCATTCTGAGAGACCTTCCTTTCTTCTTCCTTATCGTGTAGGTATAGTCAAGTTTGTGGCCAACTTGTCCCTGAGGTCAGAGTTTCTTGGTTTAACGACTGCAGGCTCAACGTGCCTTTATTGAGATTTAGAGATTACATACAGATAGGTTGTCAGCTTTTCATCCATAATACAGCAAAACCCACGCGTCCCACTTACTGTTTACTACAGTACGCCTGGGAAAACTTTTATGTTGGTAACTGGTACATCCTAAGTTTTTCTAGCATGACCAGTCCAGCGTGGAATTTCTTATTAGAATAACAATAAAAAGAAGAGTATAGTTAGGTACTCTTCTTCTACTAAATTAGAATTACTAAATTAGAATTCAAAACAGTTTTTTACTTATTGTTACTTAAAGCCGGCTTCAGGCCGACAAATTCGATCCTTTACGAGGACCTTCACAGCGGCGTTTTCAGCCCGCCTTCTACTCAAAAAAAAAACTAAATTGTAAAATGTGAAAATACTACTTTTCAGTTGTGAATTATTTGTCACGAATCATTGAACATTAATGCTAATATATCAATACATACAAATACAAATACAAATACAAATATACTTTATTGCACACCAACATTACAGAACATGAGACAGAGTAAAAGTTACATTATGAACAGTAATAAAGTTAGGGTACAAAAGGCGGCCCCATTGCTAAGAAGCAATATCTTATCGGCAACCTTTGGGTATGGAGAAGATGAAATTACACCATATAAGTGTGGGTGCAAAAATACATACATAAATACATACATAAATATACTTACCTACATAAACTACATTACACACAAACAATATACCTAACACAAATAAATACATATAATATATATTATATACTATACATAACATACACCTTACGGAAATACACAATGGAAAAGTAATAACATTCTACACAAAGGAAAAATAATAATAACAAAAAACACATAAGGAATACTATATAGAGACAACCCAGCCGACTATCACTCGACGACAAGGAACTAATAATTGCAAGCCAGTTCAAAGTGCCTCCTCAGCAAAGTTTTGAAAATGGCTAAGGTTTGCGCGGATCTTATAGCATTAGGCAAGGAGTTCCAAAGGCGTGCGCCGTGTACTGTGAAGGATTTGGTATAATAGTTACTTTCATGGACCGGCAGATCTATGAGGAATCTGGTGTTGCTGCGTGGTTCACGCCCGTGGCCATCTGAAAGAAACGCAAAGCGTTCCTTAAGATAAGCCGGGGCATGGACCGATTTGAAAAATTATTTCACCATTAGAAAGCTACATTATCCCAGATGGACATAGGCTACATAATTTTCACGAATTCCCACGGGAACGAAGTCCCGAGCGGAATGCTAGTAACTAAATAATTTAGTGAAAATACTACAAATGTGTGTTTTTAAATAAATACCTAGATATTATTTTTTGTACAGGGATAGTTGGAAATGACATATGCTACTTTCCCACGCGAAAACAGCCCCAGGTGGCTCTAGTAAAGTAGCTCGAAATATTAAAAATAAATACATATTATTTTTTTCAGAGAAATGCCTATAAAAGTAACTATAAGAAACTGTAATTTTCTTCGTTTAAAGAGTAACTAAATATATTAGTAAATATAAGCAAAAGAAACGCACACAAACAACATAATAATAAATAATATTGTGTTATAGATAAATGAGCCACAAATTCTTCAAAAAACATTAACTATTAATTTTTTTTTAAACTTTCGTTCTATTCCGCAAGCATTAGCAAAAATCGTGTGATTAATAATACTTAAAATTTAAGCTGTCCTCAAAAAGCAACTATTTATTAAAGCACTTAATTTGGAAAGAGGAGACCGACCATGTTAAAATCTTGGAAACAAGCCAAGATTGTCATATTTTAGACTGCCAATACGCATCAGTTCTAAACTATCGTAAACCAATGGCAGAAGATATTATTTTAGTGATCAAGTTGAAAAATAAGGTATCCACAAGGAACAAAGGTCAAAAAACATTTGCTCTTCATACAACTCTAAATGTCAATTGATTGCCTTGGTATAAAATGTCTCAATTTTTCTTGAGAATATCAATATCAATATGAAAGAGGTTTACGGGGAAAAGTGTTTGGTTTCATAATTACATACAATCACTGATAAAAGTCCGATAAAAAGTCCTTAGAATTACATGCGCTGCTTTAGTAATGTTTATGAATAGGTATTGTTTTAGGTTTTGCCTGGTTCTACTTAAGCAAATAATATGGAAAATTATCTGTTCTTAATAAAGACGGAAAATATAATCAAAACGAGATAACTAGGTTTGAAGTCATCCATCCATATTTAAGTAGTGCTAATGGAATTAACAAAAGCCTCTGAGACTTCGGTATCGACATAATGCTGACTGTTGAACTGAATGGCTTTAAATTAGCTAAAGTGAAGGATGTGAATCAGTTTGCAAAACTGAACTACGAGGACTTTCCTCAAGAAATGTAGGTCAAATCTTTTGAAATATAGAGGAAGATTTATTTATCACCATCCAATTTTTTTCTATGTAAACTTTATGAAAATTTAACAGACCCATATTTTTTGTTTCTACGTTTCATATAAACATTTCAAGCTAGATTGTCTAAAGCATGAAAATAATTTTTTTTGTATGGAAAGTAAAATAACATCGTCCAATTGACTTGAAACTTGGTTTTTTTAGTGCTCTTTTGTTTCTGCGTTTAGCAAAATTCATCCTCTAAGACGTTAAAAAGGGGTATCAAAATCTGAAAGTTTTGGAAAAAAACATGAAAAAAACATGTTCCTCCTTACCTATTTACGTTCTATCACCGTTACTGACACCCTAAGAAAAATTTGGCTGGTGATAAAAAACTGTATAAAAGAAGAAACTGACTGGTGACTGACTGACATATCAACGCACAGCCCAAACCGCTGGGTCTAGAAATTTCAAATTTGGCACGTAGGCTTCTTATGAAATCTAGGGGAGCACTAAGAAAGGATTTTTCGAAACTCACCCTCTAACGGGGGTTCGAATTTTATGTGGAGACAACAATTTTTCTGGACATTTTGATTCAAAACTTCGTGAACCTTGAAGCAAATAAACGGAGACGAGTTTCGCGATTTAACGAAAATCAAAGTTATTCAATTTCATGGGGAGAATCACCCTCTAAAGTTTTGTTAACTAATTTATAGTCGCACCAAGTATCACTTGATTAACGTATAAAGGATCGCACATTAGGTTACCACGGTTTTGTGTGGTTTTGCAATGGAGCTAATTGGTGGCATCTCAATGGCGGTTGACTGACAATTGTGACTATTTATCCGTTCAGGTGGCAAAATTAAGAATTATCGAAACCTCTTAAACTTGGAAATAATTGCCACGTTTAGCAGCGCCACCGCCAACTGTACGATAATTTCAATTCAATTCAATGTTTTATGAATGGCTCTCCGCGTAGTCACGATTCCGCCAGTATCACGTAGCAAAGAGGATACACGTTGGAGATGATATGTTCGGTTACGTTTTGGTTTGTTTAGTTGCATCCAGAGAGATCTGAAAGTAATACAAAGCAAACACATAAGACATCACAGAACGACACAACACTGGTTAGAAATGTTAGCGTAAATACCATAATTTAATATTGTTGTTAGTAATAAAGGTTAGTAACATTTTTAGAAAGTTATGGTCAGGAATAGACAAAAGATAAGACATAGTGAAGGTAAAATGTCAAGTAGAGGAAACCATAATTTTGGGCAAGAGAAGAAAATGTGGTCCAAGTTTCCTTCGTCAATTCCGCATTCACACAGAGAGCTATCTCTGACCCTGATCTTCGCAAGGAAGACTGGGGGGCTGCAGTGTCCGAGTCTAATGCGGCATAATGTCGATGTAGCAGATCTAGAGAAGGTACGATGTTTGAAGAACAAAAAAATCTCAAAAAAATCTCATTAATTTGACGAATTTTTAAACATATCTCTACATAAGCACACTATCACTTTCACAACACATTACACAACACCGATCACACTCGCACTCGGCACACCTCGCAGGCGGTAGCTGAAAATCAGTGCTTTGTCGCATCCAGCGGCAAAATTGTCACTGAGCTACGGCCTGTTTCTGCAGCACATTTCCTTCTGTTTTATTTTATTTATGTAAGATTAATTATATGTTAGATTATTATGTAAAATTAATTGATCATTTACTTTTTTATTTTAATTCTATTTTTTTTTATATGCTTTAACTTTTAATTTCATTTTTTTAATCAATTAATTTAATATAATGTAGTAATGTAAGTTTTTTTTTTTGTGTGCAGAAATAAACAATTCATTCATTCATTCATTCATTCATTCATTCAAGAACCCAGGCCTTGGAGGAATTTGTGGTTGAATTTCGCCATAGAATTTACCTTTTGTTATCTTGGTCGACTGCCATAAATGGTTCCACAAATTATGGGACCTAGTTCTAGCCAAATTACCCAAGTCTAAAGAATATACGTAAGGATGAGATTCTGAGCTAACATGGACCGCGCACTTAGCTGCCCAGTCTGCCGCTATTTTTTGAGAGTAAAATTTATTCAATTTCATGGGAAGAATCACCGTCTAAAATTTTGTTAACTAATTTATAGTCGCACCATGTATCACTTGATTAACGTATAAAGGATCGCACATAAGGTTACCACGGTTTTGCGTGGTTTTGCAATGGAGCTAATTGGTGGCATCTCAATGGCGGTTGACTGATTTATCGGTTCAGGTGGCAAAATGAGGACCTATCGAAACCACTTGGAAACAATCTCCACGTTTAGTAGCGCCACCGCCAACTGTACCATAAGTTACTTACTACCTAGGAACTTGACATTCAGTTGGCAATGACACCCCCTGTCAAAGTAGCTGTCATCATAATCGTGGTTTAGATAGTGAAGTGGATGAAATGGTCACCATTTTCATTTAATTGAGACACAATTCGTTAGTGCAATAGACGCTTCTGTACTTTTGACATACAGGGCTTTAGATATCTCTCTTGCAACCTGAGAACTCAAAAATTTTTTTTCGTATTTTGACCTATGTTCCTTGGGGAAAGTTGTTCAGTTTCATGGACTGTTATACCACCCGAGAGGTTGCAAGAGAGATATAGATATGTGACATTTTTTAGTCATGTCAATGGTTGTTCTACCAGAGTCTTTATTAGCTATCAGGCAAACGAAAATGCAAGCGGTGAGGCAGTATTAAATAAATAATTTCCAAATACCCGCTCCCAACACGCCTTGCCACTGGCGCCATGTCAAAACAATTTAATGCCTCACCAGTAAATTTCGTGGTCACCCTATAGCGAGCTGAACGGGAGAGCTGAGCGAGCGAAACAGGCAAGCGATCGCGGATAATCCTGTAAAAGCATTCATGACTAATGATCACATTTTATGCCACGAACGCATTTCGATCAGCAAGTAGAGATGGGAAAGATAAGCAGCAATAGCTGTGGAAAGCGAAATTTTAGAATTATATTTAAATTTTCTTGGTAACGAAGAGTTAATACTTATTGAATGAGAATAATTTTCCGTTAAAGGACGTAATTCTACAATTTTTAAACGGTGTTTAAAGATATAATTGTCTAGTGTTAATCCCTGTTGGGGTAGGCGTAATGTCATTTTGTTCTAAAATACAACATGAATAGAGTGATGGTCAGATGTCAGCCTTACGCCCGCTATACAGCAAAACCTTGGCTTAAAGAGTATGCCTATAAAGAGTTGTCAGTTGGCACTTTTTACTATTTTTTTCACTCCCAGTGAGTCGCTTGGAACACACACAAAGACAAACACAAACACCCATGACGCGAGAGCTTTCCGCCCGGGACTTCTTGCCCGTGGAAATTCGTGAAAGTAAATGTAGCCTATGTTACTCAGCAATAATGTAGCATTCTAATGGCCGGTAGTTTTTCAGTTTATTCTTAACAAACATAGAAAAAAAAATCACCCGAATTGAGAACCTCCTCCTTTTTTTTGAAGTCGGTTAAAAATACAAATCTTTTCTCCCTTTAAAATTAGTGTAGATGTAGATTTATCTAGTTGGACAACTGGAAAACAAGTTGCAACAAGTGTGTATGTATGTGAGTGGATATAACTAGACATGCACTTAATCCCTTGCCTATTGAGCATTGGACGGTTAATTAACTAAGTTTATATTGTAATACTGATTGCTTAAATCTATGTGTGTATTCAGTGAATGCATAAAACGATACAATCAGAAGGGTTAATGCAAGTATTATTGAAAAAAGACACGATCATCGTATATAAAGAGATCCTATAGTATTTAATTTTTATAAGAACGACAAGAATGTAAAACAAGTTATCTATTATTTCCTGATTCTAGAATCGATGTGCCCCTAACAAACAACACCTAACAATATTAAGGATATATTATAAGACCATTGAAAGTAGGTAATACAACAGTGTTACACATTACCTTAATAATTAATGTATGTATCTATTTTATTAATTTCTTATCCATATATTTAGGTATCTCGTTATAGTTTTCCATTTTTGTCCATAATAGTATGTATGTTTATTTTATTTTTTGTATATTTGTGTATGTATTCGTATTTAAATGTAATTTTATTTTAGGTATAAGTATTTACTTATTGTTATGTAGTTTATTTAATATTGCTGCACCCGCTACTTTCTTTCTCTTCTTGATTTCTCTTCTCCGGTAGCATTGAAAAAATTGCTGTTTAGCAATAAGGCCGCCTATTGTACATTTTTCCGTGTTTTTATGTTTCTGTGATGTCCTTTTTTTTGTGCAATAAAGTATATATAAATAATAATAATATAATAATACATGTGCCAGAATTACTAACTAATGTTATTTGAAAGGCAAACGTTGCGAGTTCAAATCCTGGGATGGGCTTGCACCACTAAATTATTCTTTCCGTATTAATGTACGGATTTCTAATAAATTATC
The DNA here is from genome assembly GCA_949987775.1 of Aproaerema taeniolella. NCBI lineage: Eukaryota > Metazoa > Arthropoda > Insecta > Lepidoptera > Gelechiidae > Aproaerema > Aproaerema taeniolella. Next base: position 13,863,716 of record OX465261.1, on the reverse strand, counting down.
ACTTTCCCAGCGGTGAACGAAAATATCGTGATGAAACCCGCACGCCTAAGAAAGTTCGTTTTCGAAAGTCGAGCGGTCCACCAACCCGCATAGGGCCAGTGTGATGGACACAGCCTAAATCCCCTTTGTGTTTCGAAGGGAGGCCCGTGCTTTTCGGTGGAGACATATATGGGCTTTTAGCAGTATATATATAGACATATATATGTTATGGACCAAGTGATAAATTGGGCATTATTCATAATGACCGGGCATTATGAAAAATGCCCAATATGAGAGGGCAATTTGATAATAATTAATCAAATAATCAAATTGACCGGGCATTATACATAATGCCCATCACCTTTTGGGCAGAGTAATACAAACATATTTAATTGCTATTTTTTATTATTATAGTCATTTAACTTCAAATAAACTAAATGTTAAACAATTTAAATAATCAGACTCATTATTTGGATTAAGTAGGAAGGTAAAAGGCGAGGCCGAAGGCCGAGCACCGCATAGGGCGAAGCCCGGAGCGTCTCCCTCCCCCAATCTAAGATGGCTGCCATGCGAGTTAAGATTTTAACGGTGAGGCGAGGTCGCAGACTGAGCCCAACTCCGCGTAGGGCGAAGCCCGGAGCGTCAACCCCCTCAATTCAAGATGGCGGCCATACAAGTTTAGATTCTGTAGGCGAGGCCGTAGGCCGAGGCGAGCTGCGTTTAGGGTGAGGCCGAAGTCCAAACTACGCGTAGGGCGACGACCAGAGCGTCCCCCCCCCAATTCAAGATAGCCACCATACAAGTTTAGATACTAAAGGTGGGGTGAGGCCGTATGCCGAGGAAAGCTGCGTATAGGGCGAGGCCGAAGGCCGAGCTCTGCGTAGGGCGAAGCCCGAAGCGTCACCAAGAAGCGTCTTACCCGCCGACTGCCTTCCGAAAATTTCATATCCGCTAACTTTGATTTTAGTTGGGGGAATCGTGACGAGAAGGGCAAACCCCGGAGCGTCGCGATTCCCCGCACAAAAAATCCAAGAAGGCGGATATTAAATTTTCGGGCATGCCGACATGGGTAGATTGTCGGGGATGCTGATTCCGAAAATGTCGTTCATTTTGGTATCCAAGATGGCGGACATTTTACATTTTTGAAAAAACTGATATTTGTGTCGTTTAATAGGTTATCGGGGGTGCTAATTCCGTAAACGACAACCATGTTGAAATACAAGATGGCGGACATGCATTTTGTGTAAAAATCCGTCATGGATGTCGTTTTAGATTTTGAAATCTAAGATGGCGGTCGTGAAAAAATAACGAAAACTTTTATAAATTGCAACGAGGGCAGTTCCCTCCCCGCACCGCTTCCCTCCCCGCACCGCATCAAACTTAGCTTTACTATCAAATTGCCCAATTGTCACGTAGCAATATAATAATGACCGGGCAATATGATAAATAATGAAGTTTATATAGTAATTAATCACTTTGCCCGATAGAGCTAGACATTATGAATAATGCCCGGGCATTATTCATAATGCCCGTATTAATCACTTGGTCCATAACATATATACTGCTAAAAGAAAGAGATCCTTTTATTCTAACAACAACCACAATAACGTAAAACAAGTTATCTATTATTTCCTCTTTCTAGAATCGATACTACTATGCTCTTAATACACGACAGCTAACAACATTAAGGATATTGCAAGACCACTCAAAGTCATATAACAGTGTTATATGTGTCAGAATTACCAACTAACGTTATTTGAAACGCGAACGTGCGCTCTTATATGAGCTCTAGTACAGAATTGTAAATCTCCCGCGAAACTCAAGGTGGAATAAAACTACTTACAAATGGGTTGAAATTTGTATTACTACTATTTTTGAAGTCACTCCAAGCTTAGAAATGTGTCTAGAAGCGCATTTTTGCAACTTTTCTCGAGTTTATTTTCTTAAAATGTTTTTATTATTTGTCAGCTTTGTGGAGTGTATAGTTTGTTGTCGTTATAAGCAAGCATGCTGAATGCATTATGGCAATAAAAAATACGATAATAGCTTGGAGTGCTGCTTCATGGACAATTTGAATCGATTTTTTGTCTAATTTGATTCATTCTTTTTTTGTTATTATTTGGTTTGTGTTTTTTAATAAATCCAACATTAGAAACTAACATTTTCAAGTCAAATTACTTGTTTTATTACAAAAACAGTCTGACCTTCTAAAATATCTAATTTTGTGCTAAACTGCTATGTATTGACAGGTTCATTTGCAAATGTATTAACATCCACAAATCTGATGAACATTGATCTAAATACGTTGATTCGGCTGTCGATAATCAACACATGAATTCACTCGTTACAAAGCTTGTTACATTAATATTAATTGATTGTATTGGGAAACAGGATATTATGTTATCTATCTATCTACCTTATCCCTTTTGGGGTAGGCAGAATGTCAAGTTTTTATAGAACCTCTTAATACCTCTTGATAGAACCTCTTGATTTTGCCGTGTGGTGATCGGTTGACCACCACCCCATCTCTTTCCGTGGGTGTCGTAAGAGGCGACTAAGGAAACATAAAAGAGACCTGCCTCCTAGTAATCCATCTTATGCAACGACACCTCAGTTTGTCTGACGTGGCGTCTTATGGTCTAATGCGGTGTGGTAGGCTCTGTAAAGGGTCGTCAGGTTTGCGACCTACCGAAGTCCGACGCCAAACATCTTGCTGTGTTCCGTCATGCGTGGGAGTACCAGTGCCTTCATTGGAATTTTCTGGGTTAACTAGCTCCATCGTCGACCTCATCTATGACCTCGGTCAAGATTGGGGTCAAGAGTTGACCCATCTCATTATAAAAAAAAAGCCAAGATGAAGTGTTGTTATGTAAAGCATACTTGTTTATGTCACATTCCCAGTCCCTCTTCTCATTTTAATTTCATTAACTTCAAACAACATTTTATTGTTCCCTTGGGAACGAAGCTTCTTACAATATATCAAACCTCAAAGCACTTCCTAAAATCTTCGTAAAAAAATTTATTCATCTTATAAAAATAAAAACATAATTTTCAACAAAATGTCTTTTGTAGAGCAGATTTTGAAGCGCTCGTAGCCCAGTGGCTCTTGCTGATCTCAACCAATCAGTGAGGTTAAGCAACGTACACAGAGGCACAGAACCTGATGGGTGACCGAAGTGGTAATTTATCACGAGCGTTTCTGTGCTTCGAAAGGGGCACGTTAAGCTGTCGGTGCCGGCTGTTGTCAATTGACTACAGTCGTTAAAACCAAGTCAGAGGCCATTGTGCGGTTTGAAAACTCTGACACCAGGGTTAGCCGAGTTCGCCACATGCTTGACTATACCTACACGATAAGAAGAAGAAGATAAGATTTTGCTGAATAATTTAAATAAGATTTTTTCTCATAAGCGTAGAGAATAAGGACGCCAGAAATAAATTTTAAAGTATCTAGCCCGACATGTTGTTGAGTGTAATATCAAGACATAATCACAGACTTGCCAAGACAAAGTATAGTCGCATCATAAAAAGTAAAGTTTACGGCTTTGCTGAGAAGGTTTCGTGACAATGACCTTCTGTTTTTTTTTAAACATATTAGATCCCTTCGTTTTTTGAAGGGAGGCCCGTGCTCCTTGGTGGGGACGCATTAGGCTGGTAAGAAGAAGAGTTCAAGGTTTATTAAAAACAATTTCACTTTATGAATAGTTTTTTTATGCTAGGAGTAGATAAAAAAACAAAATGGCCTGATAGCTCAGTTGAATTTATGGTTACGTGTGCGATTTGTATTTTAAACCAGCTGACCCGGCGAACTTCGTAAAGCCTTTTTTTTTCGTATTTTCTCACCTTTTATACCTTCCCTGAACTTCCACGAATAGTTCAAGACTAAAATTAGCCAAATCGGTTCAGCCGTTCTCGAGTTCTAGCGAGACTAACGAACAGCAATTCATTTTTATATATTAAATTATAATACATATAAGGAGTGTGGGTTTTTGCGTAGGTATCAATATGTATGTATTTGCAAAAAAAAGTAGAAGTTGTATATCAGCTATCTAGCAGTCATAGTACAAGTCTTACTCAAACTATTTGCTATTTATACTCTTAAACTGCACTAAATAAAGAGTATGCTTCTTAATCAGCTAATGGGCCTTTTTATCATTCGAACGGCACGGCACGGCATGTCAAAATTTGAATTATCATTGCCCCTTATGTTCCTAACTACAAAAATGTCTAGTATGTAAGAGGCAATGGTAGTACAATTTTTCCGTGCCGTTTTAGAATTATAAAAAGGCCCAATCACTCGTAACATGACACACATCTCATTTATTTATTGACTTTTAAATAAATCTAAAATTGCCTTTGTCCAGCAGTGGACGTCTTGCAGCTGATATGATGATGACGATGAAATCTAAAATTTAAAAAATTGTATCACTTCCGACATTCGTAGCTTCACATAGCCTAAACTAATTTTGATTAATAATAGAAAAGAAATGCATAAAAATCGATCCATTCATTGAGGAGCTCTGATGCCACAGACAGACACACAGATACACACGTCAAATTTATTAACACCTCTTTTCTGACGTGGTGTAAAAAACTGTTTGGAAAAGATTTTCCAGAGTTTAAGAAAAAACTAAGCATATACCAGCTGCCACCTGTTCCCAAGCATACTAAAAAGCCAGTAAGTAAACCAACAGCAGCTTCGTTATCTATCAAATGTGACCCTTGTGTTTACATTTTGATAACAGATCTCATTTTCAAACCCAAAATATGGCTTTCTTATCACGTAGCATCTAATTAAAACTTTTAAATAGCAAAATCCTAAATCTCATATAAAATCAAAATCGGATTAGGAGGGCAAACACTCTCTGACAGTTACTGTTTTATCCTCTTACAAAACTTTCGCAAACCGGTAGAGTAACCAGGAAGTCCCTTGTTACCCTTATAAAGCATACGGAGGTTATGAGACTTCGTTATAGGAAGGGTAACGAATGGTGCGCGACAGGGGTCGTGTACTTAATCTTGCTTAGCGTTGTTTTAGATACGTTGTTATAAAAGTGCATCGTTTTTCTTTTTGTATGAAAAGTAACATGGTTCGTAAATAAAGTATTGCTGCTCTGAAACAAAAGTGGGATTAATTCTACCCATTCCTAGACTCTTGTCTTGTTTTTCGACAGAGTTTAATGAGTGTTGTTTAAGCACTTTTATACGAAACATTTTAAAGCTCTAAGAGATATTAGATACAACTCTAAAATTTTAAACATTGTGTATCTCCAGACATTCATCGCGTATAAATTTTAAACGGCTGAACTGATTCTCACCTCGATCACGTCGCTTTCAAAAAAAAACTGCATCAGTACATTCGTTTAGGAGCTCCAATTAGCGTTGCAACCAATAGTAGAAAGTATCGATAGTCTATCGATAGTTTGCGATACTATTGATGAGAGAACAAACTATCAATAGTATCGATACTATTGAATTCTAATAGTATCGATACTATCGATAAAAATCGATGCTATCGATAGTATTGATTCAAAACTATCAATACTATCGATACCATCTATAGTATTCGAATTCAATTGTATCCAATACTATCGATAGAATCGATAATATTGATAGTTTTGAATCAATACAATCGATAGTATCGATACTGTCGATACTTTGGTTTCTCATCAATAGTATCGCAAAATATTGGCTATCGATACTATCGATAGTATCGGTAGTATCTATCGATAGCCTTATTGATGTTCTTAATGTTTTTCAAGGTCAACTATCGAAAGCCAAACTATCGATGGTTATGCAACACTAGCTGCAATACACAGACAAAATTATTACACACTTTAACTTATTACACCCTTCTTGGAGCCGTATAGAATGATAAAAAAAGTTTAATGGTAATAATAGCTGGTAGTCTGCCTTTCACCAACGACACCATAAAACCATTATGTCATAATTACCTCCGCAGCTGACACATTTTTAGTTTTTATTCCATCTCCACTCCAGCGTAAATATAAATAACTATAGGTATTTAATTTATTTTTAAATTCGTTCCCGTGAAAAATTGGGAAAATTATATAGCCTATGTGTTAATCCAGGGTGTTAGCTACCTCAACAACTAATTTTATTAAAATTAGTTTAGCCATTTGAGCGTGACAGAGTAACAAACTTCCATACATCCAAACGTACAAACTTTCTTGTTTACAATATTAGTAACTGCCGTACTCAGAGACGTCAATTAAAGTTAAGAAGTAATTAAATGTCATGCTATCCTTGTTTATATCAACAAGAGTGAAAGAGATAACATCAGACTTTAACAGTACTTAACTTTAATTGACGTCTCTGAGTACGGCAGTAAGTATATTAGTAAGGATTCATTTTTTTATCGAAGTATATCAAAATATCTGTTTTGTTTTCCTAATCTGCTGGTTTTATCACATCTTCTTACCAGCCCATATACGTCCCCACCGAGGGGCACGGGCCTGCCTTCGAAACACGAAGGGGGTTTAGGCAATTGTCCACCAGGCTGGCCCAATGCGGGTTGGTAGAGCGCTCGTCTTTAAAAAATGAATTTTCTTGGACGGGCGGGTTCATCGCGATATTTTCCTTTACCGTTGGGCAAGTGATAATTAAATATCTGTACATAAATCCGAAAAGACAAATTTACTGGTACAGGCCCGCACCAGGATTTGAACCCACGACCTTCGGATACAAGTCTGGCTCATTACCAACTGGGCTATCACTGCTTACGTTTTTATCACAATATGTGTAACTTAAAAGTTATATCCCGAGTGTATAAGAGTACACATTGTACCAGAGTCGATCAAGCGTCGATACTTTCCTTAGGGAAAACCTAAAAGTTTATAAGAAAAGGTGACCCGGCTATTCTCATCAACTTTATGAGTAAATCTTTTTTGGGTAAGAAAAGTTATTGTTAGATATAGCTAGTATTTATATACTTTCTCCCTTCTTTACCATATAACTAGCATTCTGCTCGGGACTTCGTGCCCATAAAATTCGGGAAAGTTATGTAGCCTATGTATCATCCCGGATAATGTAGGATTCTAATGGTAAAAGAATTTTTCAAATTGGTCCAGTAGTTTCGGAGCCTATTCAATGCAAACAAACAAACAAACAATCAAATGTTTCCTCTTTCTAATATGTATATAGATATATAGATAAAAAAGGTATAAAAAGAATAGATTATAAATTGAATAACACTGGTGTCGCTTGTTGTAAATTCCCACTTTGCTCACCCATCAGATTGTGATGTACACACGGCAGCACAAGCGCTCGGAGCCCAGTGGCTCTCACTGATCTCAACCGATCAGTGAGGTTAAGCAACGTATACAGAGGCAGGGAACCTGATGGGTGACCAAAGTGGCAATTTTTCACGAGCATTTCCGTTATGCTGTCAGTCCCGGCTATTGTCGATTGACTACAGTCGTTAAAACCAAGTCAGAGGCCATTGTGCGGTTTGAAAACTCTGACACCAGGGTTAGCCAAGTTCGCCACACACTTGACTATACGTACACGATAAGAAGAAGAAGAAGCACATCGGGCTATACGTTGACCTTGACATCGCCTTTACGCCGTTTACAATAGCGCCGGCTTTCGTAGTGCAAATGTATTACCTGATGTGCTGCTGTCTGTACGTCAATTTGCCTAACTGATCGGCTATGAGCGTGTATGAGATATTTATTTATGTACTAAATAGCATCATGAATTATTTTAAGCGTCTGTTACACAGACCCTTAAGTTCACGAATTCAAAATATAGCTATCTTTGTTTTAATGTACAATTTTCAACCGACTTCAAACAAGGGGAGGTTCTCAATTCATCTGTATGTTTTATTTTTGTATGTTGATTACGCGATAACTCCGCCAACTAGTGTCCGATTTTAAAAATTCTTTAATTGTTCGAAAGAGTATACTCCTGAAGAGGTCCCATATAAATTTTATCGAAAATGATTCAGCGCTTTAAAGAAAAATCAACAAAAACAAAAAATACTACAAACTAGAAAATCATCTAAATAAATGAATGAATCAATGAATCATCTAAATCAGTCTGGCATTAGTCGCTGAGCCAAGGCCTTTTTCCTTACTGCGACAAACATATGCAAGCTTAAACTTGTATAATAGGATAAAATATTTTGAACTTTTTTTTTTAAATGTATGTGTGTGCTGTTCTGAAGAAATAAACGTATTATTATTATTATTTTTATTAATTACATTTCTGTTTGTAGATCTGCTAATAGGCATTGTAGTCCGCAAAAATACTAGATATCTACTGTGAAGTCGGTGACCCATACGTTTTTAACGTAGAAAATTATAAATAACACCATTTTATTTCCTTTAAAAATAGCTCTTAAATGAAATAAAATGTATTACCCCAACATTCATAGCATACAATATAAACGGCAGAACCAATTTTGATCAAAAATAGCCAAAAACCATTTCCATCACGTAAATAAATACAAAGGTTTCAAAATCAGTATTTTTGTTAAGAAACTACGATGCCACAGATACACAGACACACAGATTAACACATCAAACTTACAACGCCACTCTTTTTTGTCAAGGGTTAAAAATAGCTTCCGTGACGGCAAACACCAACATACCTACACAAATAAACCCACAAACTCAAAACATTGCTCGCATTACACAACGACTCCGAACTCTTAGAAAAATTTAATATACTCATCTTCCCGCATCCCTGCGGAATAAAAATGGCAAACAAATGAAGTGGAAAGAGTTCCGAGACTGAAGTAAGGGTTAGAACACAATGTTCAGAGCCCATATAATTTACATAAGGCATCGCGAGACGCGAAGGTGTGCCGTGATTCGCAATCTCAATGTGTACCTGATGAAATTTCAAATCAGTATGACACAGAGTTAAGAGGACGAATAGGACGCGGGACAAAGAAATTAGGCTCTTAAATGGCATGGTTTTTAACCCCCGATAAAAAAGGGGTGTTGTAAGTTTGACGTATGTGCCTGGGTATTTGTGTGCCTATTTATTTGTGTTCCTGTCTGTGGCATTGAAGCATTTTTGTTTGAAAGCTGACGTATTCGAGATGGTTCTTAGCAAAATTTCATCAAAATAGGTCGAAAAAAAACGCATCTCCGTATAACGCGATCAGCTGATTTACCATTGTATGGAAAGTTGGGAATTTCATATTAGTTCCTTGGAAAAGTTGTTCAGTTTCATGGTGAGAATCACTCCCTAAAGTTTTGCTAACTAGTCTTAAAGTCACCCCATCAAAAATAACACACTTACGCTCACGCCTATAACCCCTAAAGGGTTGGCAGAGCATCAGTGGCAAAAAACAAATTCAATTTCTCTTCCATTCAGATAATCTATTCAAAAGTTTTAGATCTTCGACGAAAGCGTTCGTCAGAGGACTAGATGCTGTGCAATGGGGCGCATGTTATTAGGAACTATTTATGAAAGGCTCTACCTTACAGATGTATACCTGATGTGTGACAATAGTGGCAATTTATATCAAGAGCATTTCGCTTCGGATGGCACGTTAAGCTCTGCTACTGTCGATTTACTATTGATCCAAGTCTCGAGACTATTTGGCGGTTTGTAAACTTTGACACCAGGCAACTATTCCAAATCAATGTCAAGTCATAGTCAAAAGCTTTGTTTCATAGAACATTCAGGATGTTATTTAAAATAAGTCAAACTAGTGAATTACATTAGCATATTTAATTTACGCCTATTCGTTTGGTTGGCGATCGCGCTGCCAGTCGCGCTGCCAGTGTAGCTTTCATTAGGTATATGAGTTTTTGAGAGTTTTCAATTTCGCCACCTGAACGGATATAATTTTCCACGTCAAAAACGTAAGAGTCACCGACTTCAATCCTATATAATTTTGTTACAGAGATCCCATACTCCTAAACCATTCATCATTAGCTTCATCATCAGCTCAGCAACATCAGATGGTGACCATTAGATGCAAAAATCTACATAGATTAAGATAATTTCTGATAAACAGTGTATATGCCTACAAATTTGAGGGTTTCCCTCGATTTCCCCAGGATCCCATCATCAGATCCTGACCCGGTGACAATGGGACCACCTCTGACGTATGACCTACCAAATAAAAAAAGAATTATTCAAATTGGTTTATAATTGCCGGAGTAATCGAGTAACAAATATACAAAAAAAAATACAGTCGAATTGAGAACCTCCTTTTTTTGAAGTCGGTTAAAAATGGTCACCGCTGCCATTCCACCGCGCCATTGAGACGCCATTAATTTGGTGAAGTAGCCATCTAGGATTAATCAAGTTGATTATACATACCTACGGATAGGAAAGATAGGACTGCTTCTAATCATAAGAATATGTAAGGTGTACCTATTCCCAGGCATTATTATCCCTACTGAAGTTACGAGTACGCATGAATGTTAATTTATTTCACGCAAAAAACAACTGAACAGCGAAACAGGAGTTTTTAGATTTATTTATTTTACGTTTTTTAGTTAATCAAAAATATATCTAAGTTGAAACAAGAATAATAGACTAGTGTCTATACTAGGCTTTGCTTGTCTTAGACACTAGTCCCTAGTCTTTTAGTAGTTAGGTATATCTGAAAACTATTCGAAAATTTCTACCGTACTACCCTCTAATTCAAACAAAATTTACGACCCAATCTTTCCGCCGCTATATTAATATCTAGGCGTACAGCTATCTTATATCCTAGACACGTTCTTGTCATAGATTTTAGCTTCGGTTCAAATCTTTTACGGTTTAGACTTAAGTGCAGCGCCTTAAGATAAAGTACGTATTCTTAGATAAAGACGGTTGTGAAGACGGGTATCTCGGTGTTTTTACTACAGGTTACTTTAGTGATGACCTCTTAATGACCTTTAGTGATGTTCTCTATAAGCTTTTGAGTGCTTAGCTTACTATAAAAACCATAAAGAACTTAAAAATATTTATATTTGTTATTTTACTATAAAAAAATTGTATTATCCCCGACATTCGATTGCTTATAACTTTTAAACTGCTAAACCAATTATCCTACTAATATTATAAATGCGAAAGTTTGTGAGGATGTATGAATGTTTGTTACTCTTTCACGCTCTGTGGTGTAATGAAAGAGAAGGTTAGATGAAAACTGATTTAATATGTTTATGAATTACCCACAACATCTTCCCCTTAAATAATATGATGGCTTAACTAATTAAAAACTACTTACTTCTACTTACTACTTACATATTTAATATTTAATCACTAACGTACACTCTTTTTTTATAAGTATATATATATATTTGTTTTAAACTGACTTTAACTAATTAACAACTACCTAAGTGCTTACTTCTACTTACCTGCACCAATTTGGATAAAATTTGGTATGGAGGTAGCTGACACCCTGGATTAATACATAGGCTACATAATTTTCCGAAATTTCCGAGGGAACGAAGTCCCAGGCGGAAAGCTAGTGGCTAAATATAGAGAACCATGTCAGTTACGTCAGCTTTCAAACAAAAAAAACCGGCCAAGAGCGTGTCGGGCCACGCGCATTATAGGGTTCCGTAGCAGCATGGTTCAAATATGCAGCTGGTTTCTTAATTCTACGAGCATATTGTCATATTCGATGTTAAAATCCCCAAATACTATAGTATCAAAAAGAAATGTATTAAAAAGTTTGTAGTTTCAGAAATAATTGTAGTTTTGGTCTAAATATAATAGAATGGAAGTGTTTAATGCGCGAGCGAAGCGAGCGCGAATTTTTTTTTTGTTTTTTTTAACAGTTTTTTTTTTTGCGATAATATTATTGTTAGGGATAATATAATAATATCGAGCTGCTGCTAAAGCAGGTCGCGTGGTGATCTTGTATAAATTTGATATCATTTTCGTACTTAGCACCCCCAAAAACGACACCTGAAATGTCAATATGTTACAGCTTGGCTTTCGGCTCGCCTCACTTTAAGCGTGGAACCTTGTATGGCGGCCATTTTGGATAAGTGTACACTTCGTCGTGAATGCTACTCTCGTGAATTATTCCACATTTTATTTTTATAAAAATTAATATTTCCCAAACGGATTGCTGAATCGAAAAACGTTCATAGTAAACCCCATCTATCTTGAAAAAAGCTATCCTATGATAACCCACTCGATGATATCGGCGAGAAAAAAAAATCCCTCGCGCTTTCACGTGTATGGAAAACACCCGAAAAACAATTATTTTCCACCATTTTATTTTTTAGATCTGTCGGCGCAATCAATATTACGACCATGCCAAATTTTAGCTCTGTAGTACCAAGGATCTAATATTAGTAAATATATTCTTTTTAATCCCAACAACGTTTGGCCCTTGGTCGACTATTACTCACAAGCTTGAAGGGCCAACTTATGTGTGATAGTTTTCCTTTTAATTTTGTTGTATATTCTATCACCGTGAATTTTTCCACATTTTTAGAAACAATCGTTTTGCTTGTAGTGGGGGAAACTTGTTTTTAATAAAAATTTTCGCTTTAAAAATTAATTTTTCGCAAAGGGAATGCTGAATCGAAAAACGTTCTTAGTAAACCTCTTCTGTCTTTTAAAAAAACTATCCTATGACATCTCATTCGATGATATCGGCGAGAAAAAAAATGAAATAAATATAATGAAATGGAAGTATGTAATGCGCGAGCGAAGCGAGCGCGAATTTTTTTTTTTTTGGTTTTTTTTTTTGGTTTTTGTTTTTTTTTTATATTTTTGCGATAATATTATTGTTAGGCATAATATAATAATATCGAGCTGCTGCTAAAGCAGATCGCGTGGTGATCGTGTATAATTTTTATGTCATTTTCGTAATTAGCACCCCCTAAAACCTATTAAACGACACCTGAAATGTCAATATGTTACAGCTTGGCTTTCGGTTCTCCTCACTTTTAGCGTGGAACCTTGTATGGCAGCCATTTTGGATTGGGGTACACTTCGTCGTAAATGCTACCCTCGTGAATTATTCCACATTTTTTCATTATAAAAATTAATGTTTCTCAAACGGATTGCTGAATCGAAAAACGTTCATATCTTTTAAAAAGCTATCCTATGATAACCTACTCGATGATATCGGCGAGAAAAAAAAATCCATCGCCCTTTCACGTGTATGGGAAACACCCGAAAAACAATTTTTTTTTCCACTATTTTATTTTGTAGATCTGTCAGGGCAATCAATATGTATGACCATGCCAAATTTTAGCTCTGTAGTACCAAGGATCTAATATTAGTGAATATATTCTTATGAATCCCAACAACGTTTAGCACTTGGTCGACTATTACTCACAAGCTTGAAGGGCCAACTTATGTGTGATAGTTTTCCTTTTAATTTTGTTGTATATTCTATCACCGTGAATTTTTCCACATTTTAAAAATAATCGTTTTGCTTGTAGTGGGGGACACTTGTTTTTAATAAAAATTTTCACTTTAAAAATTAATTTTTCGCAAAGGGAATGCTGAATCGAAAAACGTTCTTAGTAAACCCCTTCTATCTTTTAAAAAGCTATCCTATGACATCTCATTCGATAATATCGGCAAGAAAAAAAAACGATTGCCCTTTCACGTGTAATGGGAAACATCCGAAAATTTTTTTTTTCCAAAATTTTATTTTTTCAATCTGTTGGCGCAATCAATATGTATGACCATGCCAAATTTCAGCTCTGTAGTACAAAGGATCTAATATTAGTAAATGTATTCTTATTAATCCCAACTAAGTTTGGCACTTGGTCGACTATTACTCGCAAACTTGAAGATCCATCTTATGTGTGATAGTTTTCCTTATAATTTCATTGTATACACTACCACCATGAATTTTTTCACATTTTTAAAATCAACCGTTTAGCTGGTAGAGGGGGGGGACACTTGTGTTTGACAAAAATTTTCACTTTAAAAATTTATATTAGGCAAACAAAGTGCTGAATCGAAAAACGTTCTTAGTAAACCCCTTCTGTCTTTTAAAAAGCTATCCTATGACACCCCACTTAATGATATTGGCTAGAAAAAAAAAATCATCTCCCTTTCACGTCTATGGGAGACACCCGAAAAAATTTTTTTTTCTAAGATTTCACTCTACAGTTCTGACGGCGTAGTTAATATTTATGACCATGCCAAATTTCAGCTCTGTAGTACCAAGGGTTTCTTAGGAAACCCGCGGACAGACGGACAGACGGACAGACGGACATGGCGAAACTATAAGGGTTCGTAGATTACTACGGAACCCTAAAAAACCGCATCTATCAATATAAGTCCATTTGATAAGGAGTTACGATACTTACCACATACGACACAGATGCACATGTCCAACTTACAACACCCCTTTATTTGTCGGGGGTTAAAACGTTACTCGAATTGGCCAAGTTACAAAATAAAAACATGAACCTTAAACAGAAATTGGAACGGATCAATCCCAATTCACACATCTTTACTAACTTACCGACCCAATAAAACTGTGATACGAACATTACGGACAACCAAATCCGGACAAAGCAAAACAAATCGATACCATAAACAAAATGTACGGAATTCCGACATTTTGGTCGGAAACGTAACAAATGCTAAGCGGTGACCGTTAACGGGTTCTAACGTGAGATTTATTTCGGTAGGACGTCCCCGCGGCGAGTGTGATGGATGTCTGTACGCATAATACTTGTTTGTAGATAGGGATAATAAAGACTAGGTCACCATTGATCTGATGTGATGATGTTTTTTTTTTACCAGCCCATATACGTCTCCACCGAGGGGCACGGGCCTCCCTTCGAAACACGAAGTGGATTTAGGCCATAGTCCACCACGCTGGCCCAATGCGGGTTGGTGGACCGTTCGTCTTTCGAAAATTTTCTTGACGGGCGGGTTTCATCACGATGTTTTCATTCACCGTTGAGCGAGTGATTATTAGAAATCCGTACATAAATCCGAAAAGACGAATTTAGTGGTACAGGACCGCACCAGGATTTGAACCCACGACCTTCGGATTACAAGTCTGGCTCATTACCAACTGGGCTATCACTGCCTTATTCATAAGGCACTGCCTTATTCGAATAAAATACCTTATTCATAATAAATTATCTAATAAGGCACTGCCTTATTCGAATAAAATACCTTATTCATAAATAAATTATCTATATATGTATACACTCAATACTCAATACTCAATCATTTATTGCTTTCCATGGTTTTACATAGGTGATAAATAAATAACATTTCTGAGAGCTCATGGACCCAGGCTGGGCACGCAGTTTTATTTGAGAGAGGAGGACTCATGTCAAACATTTGCGGCTAAAACACTAACATTATAAAGAGGAAAGATTTGATTGTTTCTTTGTTTGTTTGCATTAAACAGGCTCCGAAACTACTTGACAGATTAAAATAATTAGAATACTGCGTAGAATAACATAGGTTACATAATTTTACCGAATTTTCACGGGAACGAAGTCCCGCGCGGAATGCTAATTATTATTAAAGGGCCAAGTTGGTTAAAGAACCAGTCTGGTAACTGGAAGATTGCAGGTTCAAATCCTGGGGTGCTAATCTGTAAGTCTACGATCAAAACACGGCCTATAATTGTCACTACCTGTCACTGTCATTGGTATAGTGTAAGACAGAGATGTAAATGACATCTAACGCTTCGAAATTTCGGTCGTATGTTATACATACTAGCTCGGACCTATACAGGGTGTAAAGGACAGCTTAGAAAATACTTAAATGGTGGAATCTACCGATTACTATAATCAGCTATAAGTAATTATTTTTTCCCGGAAACTTCACATTAAGGAGTTTTCATTTTTTACCTACTTTGGCGCTACGCAACGTATCGCGAAACCGCGCCCCGCGCTAG
Source organism: Aproaerema taeniolella (assembly GCA_949987775.1). Taxonomy (NCBI): domain Eukaryota; kingdom Metazoa; phylum Arthropoda; class Insecta; order Lepidoptera; family Gelechiidae; genus Aproaerema; species Aproaerema taeniolella. The sequence continues at coordinate 13,847,914 of OX465261.1, read as the reverse complement.
ATTCCCCCGTGCGATGTACACTGCTGGTTTTCGTGTTTTACGTTGTTATGATGGTTTTTTATTGCAAAATGGAATGTATCCGATTAAATAATAAACAAGGTAAGCAGAAAATATTAAACAACATGAAAAAAAATTGAAATTTTCCGAAGAAATATTCCACTGGAAGATCATTTAGAATGATTGTCTGAGTCTAGGGTTTCAGTTTTTGCTAAGTTGTGTTTTACACCCTGTATAACTACATTAATCTTTTCAGATTTATGTATAGGCATTTCGCATTAATTATCACTTGATTAGCAGTGAAGAAAAGCATCGTGATGCAATTTTGCGTGGCGCATTGCGCCATTGCGCCAGCGAGCGTGGTGAATTGCGGCCTAAAAACCCCTTTCAATGTTTCGAAAGCAGGCCTATACCCCTTGGTGGAGATGTATATGGGCTGATAACGACAATGGTCATCTGATGTACAGTCAAGAGCAGGTTACGCTTTACACTACAAGTTTAAGCTGAGCTCTGATTTATACTGCGCGCCATAGAATACAGGGCCGGTCCAAAGTCAAAAGTGTCAAGCTTGACGTGCTCTTGAATGTACCTATGTTAGAACACCATAGACCGCGACCTCGGTCTCGTGGAATGCTTTTCGTGGCTTCTGCGTAAAATTTTAGAGTTCTAGCTTCACTAGTCTTGCTTGTGTAATATGCTAGTCAGTCAATGAGTATGTAGTTCAGTTTATTTTATATCACTCAAATACAAATATTTATTTAAAATTTTTAAGGTTATATTTTAAAATATTGTTAGTTGCCACTAAATATCATACCAAATAATAATACACAAAATAAATGTAGAAAACCAAAGTACGTGGATATAACGCCCAACATTATTACACACAGGAAAAATAGCGACTTACTCGTCCGAAAATTGGGTCAAATATGAAAAAATGTGACGTCACGACTGAGGGTCGCCCATAAACTGTTGCGTAAGTTTAGACGTTTTTGTCGCTTCCCCTACGCATATTTTTATGAGTAATTGCTTGTAGAAGTCCGGTGTTTAAGTTTTGGAAGTCCTTCCGCATTCAATCATCACGACTTTTTTTTTTGTTTCTCTTTGTTTCATTATTCTCGGTCGTCATTTATTTATTGCTGAATAAAGATAGCAGGAAAACGAAACTTTTTACTCACTTTTATGAATAACCATTTCGTTGGAAGACAGATTATTCGTCATTAATCATTGTTTAAATATCCCAGATAAAGAAGCTTCTTGAAGCTGTTATATGATTCAAGCTGACTTCTTCATTCTTATATTATGTATTTATATATCTATTATAGTTATGTATATTCAAATTGTATGTATGTATATTTATTATAAACTTTATGTAAGTACAAGTATGCATTTGATTATATATTTAGTAGGTATTACAGTTATTTTCCTTTGTTCTTAGTGTAGTTTTATAGTTGTTAAAGTATTTTCATATATTTGTGATATGCACCTACCACGTACATCTCCCAATCACCCTAAGGTAGACTGGTAGATATTGCCATTAGGCATTAAGTCCGCCTATGTACTTTTAGTGCATTAAGTTAAATAAATAAATAAATAATTTTAAGAGGTGGTTGATGTTACATTTTGCATTTTGAAGTAGGTAGACTTGACAACCTCCCACTATATTATGCATCATGTTTCATCTATCATCTAATAACCCTAGGAATGTATGTCGAATGTGGCATTAAATAGTTCTAGGGCCACTGATGCTCTCCTACTCCGATAGGGATTATAGACATGAGCGTATGTATGTATGTAAGCTTGAGGACTTCATTTGCCTTACGTTAATCTCTTTGACATTTTTTTACATTTAGACGGCTGGTTTTGTCGAGTGGTAGCGACACTGCCTGTTGATCGACTTGGCCTGGGTTTGATTTCCGCTAGGTGCAAATATTTTTAAATAAAGCAGATGCTTGTACTCGGGTCATGAGTGTTCATGTGTGTCTTTGAGTGTGTTGAAACACGACACAAAAACAAACCTTAGTGTGGGCATTTCAGTGTGTAGCGTTAATTTATTACATGAATCTTCTTCTTTGTTCTTCCTAGCACTTAATTCCGTTTATCATTCAGGATGCGCTTGACCATGATCCAAGATTTGCCAAGTCAAGTCGTTACAGTAAAGCGACTGCAATTTGACTTCCGTGACCTAGCGGAACCTGACTGGATTCAGTCTCCTGAATATGCAGGTTTCCTCACGATGTTTTTCCTCGCTGTAAGAGCATCGTTTAGTGTATAACTATTTAACTCAGAAAATGAGTTATACAATACAATACAATACAATATACTTTATTGCACAATTTGAAAGAAATACAATGATGAGACAATTACAAGTAACTTTACAAAAGGTACAATATAGGCGACCTTATCGCTTCAAGCGATTTCTTCCAGGTAACCTTATTGGTGGCGTTAGGGATTGAACTCGGTATCTTTCGCTAACGAGTCCGACCCGATAACCGTTAAACCACCGTTATTATATGAATATTATGAAATATAATTTATTTTAATTCCTAAGCCTAGGGATTAAAATTAATTATAGAAACATTACTTGAAGCAATGTTTAGGACAACAAAAACATTGCTTCAAGTAATTTTTTTGTTGATCTAACTAAGGGATTCTCATTAAATGGAAAAAAAACAAGATGTGTCGACTTTTGAGTGTAGTATTAAAATATTCTTCAATATGGTCTTTTTAGTGAAAAAATTTTAAACTAAAAAAAAACAGCCTTCTGCGCTTCTTAAAAGTTTTTGCTCATTAAAAACAATTTAGCAAGACGATAAAATTGTTATATACTAACGTTGTTACATCTCGCATCTTTTGTGGTTTCATTTAAAGTACAAACAACAGCAAATGAAGCTTTACATGTTGACTTTTACGCCGCCCTTATCTGGTGTGAAATAGTGACGGTTTTAGTAATACAACCGTTGTTGTTGTACATAAGTTGTAAATTTAGGCTGGCATCAGTTTCCCACGCCTATTGTTTCCGTTTCTATGAAAATTTTATCGGTAAACAAGCGAGGATCGTTACGGGGGTACTAAAATGAGATTTATTTGGTCATGCGTCGCCTGTGGCTTGTCCCCAATGATGTATTACGTATGAAACTCCGAGACTGTATTGGTTAGCATACAACAGCGTGAACAGAAGTCGGTAAGGGTTCGTTTTTAGGGTTCCGTACCCAAAAGGGTAAAAATGGGACCCTATTACTAAGACTCCGCTGTAATATTTGTTATTACAACGGCAACAGAAATCCATCATCTGTGAAAATTTCAACTGTCGAACTATCACGGTTCATGAGATACAGCCTAGTGACAGATGGACGGACGGACAGCGGAGTCTTAGTAATCAGGGTTCCGTACCCGAAGGGTAAAAATGGGACCCTATAACTAAGACTCCACAGTTAAAATTTTCACAGATGATGTATTTCTGTTGCCGCTATAACAAAAAATATAAAATAAATATTTAAGGGGGCTCCCATACAACAAACGTGATTTTTTGGCTCGTTTTTATAGATAATGGTACGGAACCCTTCGTGCACGAGTCCTACTGGCACTTGGCTGGTTTTTTTGTTTTTCTGAGGCTATGGAAAGAAAAATGGGGTGCCTATTACTTCAAATACTTATATACCTCAAGGTTTCCAAAGTCAATACATCTATTTTTTATGCTATACAGATGACAGTGACAGATCATGATAAGTATCGGGCTTTAAGTCAATAGTAGACTTACATAATAGATAGTAACTATAGCAAGTAGATGTAGACGATAGAAGCACTATGTTATGGGTTATGGTAAGACTAAATGATGCCCGATATTTTGTCCTCGTGGCAATTTCGTAAAATCCTTCTTGTTTCTTTGCTTACGGTAGAAAAGGAAACTTTGAGCCAAATTTTTGCTTCGTAGGCCGAAGAGTTTGGGCTGGACGTTAATGAGTCAGGGCCTTCAATTTTGGTATTTAGATGGATAGGCATATTATGTGGAATTTCGATCTATAATTTGTGTATAATAGAGATTTAGCAAGATATCAAAATTAGTTAATTCCCAACAAAACACAGACACCAGACTCAAGTTTGTAATGTACAGAGGTACCACATGCATGCACTCTGTGCTTTTATAATAAGAATGGTTTTAGAATGAAAATAGAGCTACCTGATACGCTGGCCTCTGTACATGATTGTACACAAGGATGACGAGTTTATTCAAAAATAAAAACAATGAGTTAAAATCAAATTTATTTAAAAGTTTTAAGGCCCCTAGCAGACGGCGTATTTTAAACGCGAAGACGACGCGCAAATAACGCGCGTATACGCGCTTCAAACGCGATTGGAACGCAACCTTGTAAACGCAGCACACGGAGCGATTGTGAAACGCGCGTTTACAGCGATACAAACGCCCTCTTCCGACCCTTTGTAGTCGCCTCAAACGAGTTTCGAAAGTTTAAATCTATGATAACGCAAAAATCGGCATTTACGGCGCTAAAAACGTGCGATCCTGAAACGCGCATCGGCGGCGCGTTCAAAATACACCGTGTGCTAGGGGTTTAATTAGAAAAAAAACCCTATTGATAACTCGTATAACCCATAAAGGTACACCGCCCTGTGTAATTTGATAAAGCTCGTCAGTAAATTTCGAATAGTGAGACCCTATAAGTGAGTTTACGGCCCCTTAGATCCTATATATTATTATAAACTAGGTATACATATAGTTACGTATTCAAAATCAGCCGTGTGGTGATCGGTTGAGAATAACACCACCCCATTTCTTTCCGTGGGTGTCGTAAGAGGCGACTAAGGAAACACAAATGAGACCTGCCTCCTAGTAATCCATCCCAGGCAACGACACTTCATTTTTTTCTGAATCTGAGGTGTCGTCCTATGGTCTCATGCGGTGTGGTAGGCTCTGTAAAGGGCTGTCTGGTTCGCGACCACCCTCCTACCGAAGTCCGACACCAAACAGTCTGCTGTGTTCCGTCGGTGCGTGGGAGTACCAGTGCCTTTATAGGCATTTTCTGGGTTAACTCGCTCCATCGTCGACCTCATCTTTGACCTTCATGGTCAAAATTGAGGTCAAGAGTTAACCCATCTTATAATATAAAAAAAAACTCGATCATTATTATTGACCTGTTGGTGCCTCACTGCAGCGCTCTTTCTTTTACCGTAAGCGCTCGTAGCCCAGTGGCGCTAACTGATCTAAACCGATCAGTGAGGTCAAGCAACGTACACAAAGGCAGGGAACCTGATGGGTGACTAAAGTTGCAATTTACCACTAGTGTTTCCGTGCTTTGGAAGACACTTAAGCTGTCGGTCCCAGCTGTTTTCGATTGACTACGTTAAAACCAAGTCAGAGGCTATTTGGTGGTTTGAAAGTTTTGACAGCTGGGTTAGTCAAGTTCGCCACACACTTGACTATACCTAAACGACAAGAAGTAGACAGTAAGATCGCAAAAATCCCGATTGTCAGAATACATTTTTTCTTTTTATATATTCTTGTACAGTTTAACGTGAGCATGGGAATGAAAAGATACCTACTTATGTATGACATGGGAATGAAAAGATACCTGCGTCAGGTAAGCTTTTCAGACATGAAAAAAGATAGCTCGGGCTATCTCAACTTAAAATGATTGATGTGTCGGGTGAAAAGAAGATGTTAATAGTGAAAGGATGTTCGCGGGTTTGAAGAAAAACCCTTTTTTTAAGAAAAACGTATATAACGTTCAAGGGTAACAAATTTGACAGGATTATTATGTAGCATAGTTCTATCTATACACTCAGGCAGTGATAGCCCAGTTGGATTTATGTTTTCGGATTTATGTACGGATTTCTAATTATCACTTGCTCAGCGGTGAAGGAAAACATCGTGATGAAACAAATTCATTTGAAAATTCATTTTCGAAAGACGAGCGGTCCACCATTCCGCATTGGGCCAGCGTGGTGGCCTAAGTCCCCTTCGTATTTAGAAGGGGGGCCTGTGCCCCTCGGTGGGGACGTATATGGACTGGTAAGATGAGATTATGTAGCATAGTTCTCTTGTAGATAGTGACGACCATGTAACAAGATCTGTGACCTCAGGCAAATTTGTTGTACCTAGAGTCACCAATTACTTTGGAGATAGGACTCTAAAAAAGAGAGTACCTTATTTTCTCAACAGTTTGCCTGAGTTCATAAGATCAGAGACCAAGATAGGCAGATTTAAAAAAGTATCTGCTCCATCCACTTGAAGCTGAATATACCTACTTACTATGTAATTAGAGACTCTTGCCCTCGCAGACAAACTGCTCAGGCAGTTTTTTGGGGCTTTATTTTTAAGAAGCAGTGTAAATTTTATGTCTGATAATTTAAATAAATAATAATAATAAATCTATACACTCACGCCGATAATCCCTTTCGAGGTAGGCTGACGTCATGCAGTTCTAGAGCCACTTGACAACACATTGAATATTTATTCTGAGGGTTATTGTGGACGGAATATGTGTTTAGTAGTGACAGGTTGTCAGCCTACCGCCCACAATACAGAAAAATCCTCGCATTCCACTTACTGGTTTCTATAGTATGCCTGAGAAGAGTTGGCAACTAGCATATTCATTTTTTATTATTATTTATTATGAGATGGGTTCACTCTTGACCTCAATCTTGACCAAGGTCATTGATGTGGTCGGCGATGGAGCGTGTTATCCCATAAATGCCTATAAGGCACTGGTGTTCTAAAACTGGATAGCAAACAGGTTCAAATTGACCTAAAGACATGAACAAAAGGCGACCTTATTACGAGTTAATTCTCACAGGTAACCTCGTCTAAATTAGTATTGATTATAATAATTATATTTATCACTTTGGGGACGCTTTCAATTCAGTTTTGATAACAAGGGAAAAGAAAATAAAAATCACGTGTTCAAAAATATGTTAATAACTATAATAAATATATACGTGAGTGGTTACGCAAAAAGGGACCTGAAGGGATTGGAAAAGGTTTTTTGTTTTTCATTAATTTTGTTTCTGTGGTCTTCCAGCTTTGTTTTGGTCTAATCAGAATAATAAGAGTGCCGTATTTTTTTTTGTGGATTTTTTAGTGAGCGCGCTCGAGGTGAAACTCATATCGACTCAAAACTTTAAACGCGATTTACTTGAAATCAATTATTTTCCATTGAGGTCCCCTTTTTGCGCAACCACTCACATAATAGTATATATTTTGAAATTTTCAATTTTTTATATTATAAGATGGGTCAATTCTTTGACATCAATCTTTACCAAGGTCATAGATGAGGTCGACGATGGAGCGAGTTAAACCAGAAAATGCCTATTATGGCACTGGTACTCCTACGCACCGACGGAATACAACAAGCTGTTTGGCGTCGGACTTCGGTATGAGGGTGGTCGCGACCCAGACGGCCCTTTACAGAGCCTACCACACCGCATGAGACCAGAGGACGCCACCTCAGATTCAGAACAAATTGAGGTGTCGCTGCCTGGGGTGGATTAATAGGAGGCAGGTCTCATTTGTGTTTCCTTAGTCGCCTCTTAAGACACTCACGGAAAGAAATGGGGTGGTATTATTCTCAACCGATCTCCACACGGCTTAAAGTTAAAAAGGCACCTTTTCTACTTTCTGAAGCAAAGAAGAAAGTGGAGGAAAAACGTGGGTAGTTAAGAAAGCATTAGTCTGATTAGAGCAAAGGGAATCAGTCCGAACGCTCAATCGAGTGATTTATTCTTAATTCATTCTTAAGATAAAACTAGTAGCTTCCTACAAGCTTCTTCTATAAGCATCTCTATTCCTTTTCTATATACTTTGTAACTGGCTGTATATTTTGCAGATTAATTTTAAAATTAATTTTTCACAGAACGATTGCTTTTAAAGGTGTATTCTTTAAGGTTTGTTTCGGCTTATGAAATCAATAAAATACAAACAACAAAAAAAAAACTCATATTTTTTTGCATGGCTGGTAAAAATACTATTTACCAGCCATGTAAAGGCAAACAGCTGTTTGCACGTGTGTTATAGAGAGACGAAGTTTTTTTTCATACTTATCAAAGTCCTCCGCCGCGTCTGTCTCAACGAGATAAACTCTCAAAAACTACTGATCGGATTTCCATACGGTTTTCACTAATGGATGGAGTGATCTAAGAAGAAGGTTTGTGTGTATAATTTTTTTTCCACAGGAACGAAGTCCCAGGCGGGAAACTAGTTTAGATCAAGTGAAAATCAAGTAATACACAAATATTTGGCGACTTTAAATAAGTTAGCGATAATTGAGAATGTGAATCAGTCCACGAAACTGAACAACTTTATTTTTAAACTGTTTTATTTATCTAAAATTTGTACGCACGCACCTTTAATTTTTATGTCAATACAATGTAATATATTCGATATCATTGTAAATTCAAGATGGCCGCCGCTACAAAATGGCGGATTACGTATTTTATCACTACTTCCTCAATATGGGTATCAAATGAAAGGGATTGATTAGTAGAATAGAGTTCTTTATGAAAATAAAATAAAAATCCAATATGGCTACCAACAAAATGGCAGGTTCATTTTTCTTTTCACAACCCCTTCAATATGGGTATCAAATAAAAGTACTTAACTAGTAGAATAGATTACTTACACTATGAAAAAAAAATTAAAATCCAATATAGTCGCCAAAAAATGACAGGTTAATTTGTTTTTTACTACAACTTCTATATGGGTAAGTAATCAAATGAAATTGCTTGAGTAATAGAATACGCTTCGACAAATTAGTTTATAGTTTTCAAAATTAAAAACTTGAAAATAAAAAATGAGTAAAAAAAATTTAAATTAAACGGTTTTATTGAAAATAAAGTGTACTAAAAGCTAAAAAATCATTCGGTCGGTCTTAGGTGCCAATCATCACACCACTCTCCTCATCAATCTAGTACCTAGGAAGGACCTACCGAATTATTTTTTAGCTTTAGGTACACTTTATTTTAACTAAAACCGTTTAACTTAATTTTTTTTACTCATTTTTTATTAATACGTTTGTCGAAATATATAAAAAAAAAATTCTCCATACAACATGTGCGGATTAGCTATGACGAAAATTTTTCTTAAGAATTTAATATAGCTTCCTGAGGGCAAGTTGTTCAGTTTCATGAAGAGAATCAACCCCTAAAGATTCGCTAACTAATGTAAAGTTACCCCATAATGTATTCCAAATTCAGAATCATTGTAAACCATTTAGAAGCACACTAAAAAGAGTGTAAACTACAGTTAAATGTTAACCGATCAATCACAGACTATCTGGGGAAATTTATTGGAGTTCGCAACACTTTTTCGTTTTTTCTCCATTTATTTTAGTATCAAACGTTTGTGATAAATAATCATTGGCCATATTTTGGCAGTTTTGATTGATTGAAAAATCGTTATACTAGAGTTTTATTTAGTTACAATAGGGAATATGCATGAATTTTTTTTTCATCGCATTGATTAACAAAATATGAAAATACCGTAGATGGGATGACAAAAAGTGAAATTAAAATTAAAATCGGCCAAGAAATACGGCGATATACGCATTTAAAACTATTAATTACGCACCGATTAGACAGAGAGATCCGACATGGACTGTGACATCACATTTCACTACGTCCATACAAACTCCGTATTAAATTTCGTTTTGCTAGAAAGAGATAGACAGACATAAATCTTCGATGGCTTATACATATATATATTTAATTTCATATTTATTCGAAAAATAGTTCTACTAAACTGTTTATTACATTAATGAGGATTATTTTTTTAAATAAAAAAATATTATGCATATTCCCTATTCGCCGTAGAGGTAGACTCGCGCCACAAGTGTAAAACTTCATACTCTTGACTGTACCTACAATTCATATTTTTCATCCTCAATAATATTAACTTGCCCCCTGGCTGGCGACGCTTTTGGACCAAATTGATATTAAGTCGGCGAAAAAACTCATCTCGGTAATTAAAAGCTCACTTGAGACGTCTCCTATTTTTTATAGGTTTAACTAAAATTAGGTTGAACTAAACTTTTTTTTATTTATTCACGCAGACAGCATTATTTTTGTTTTTGTACGTGACTCGTTATCTAGTTGGAGTATTGTTGATCGAAGCTCTAATCGCCACATTGGGCAGACATAGTCTATACTAATATTTTAAAGACGAAAGATTTGATTGTTTGTATGTTTATTTGCATTGAATAGGCTCCAAAACTGCTAGACCTATTTGAAAAATTCTTTCACCATTAGAATCCTACAGCATCCCCAATGAACATGGGCTACATAATTTTCCAAAATTTCCATGGGAACGATGTTTGTTTAAACAACTTAAAAATAACCTACTCGATGTATTTCTGTGTACCGGGAAAAAACGAAACAACTGGCATATGCTACAATCTCCATATAAATGTATTGTAATCGTTGACACAAATCATAACATGCCGTTGACATAATAATTTGTAGAAAGTTTTATGGAAAATATTGTCAGGCCTGGAAACAGCTTGCTGTGTTCCGTGGGTGCGTAGGAGTACCTGCGCCTTATTAGGCATTTTCTGGGTTAACTTACTTCATCGTAGACCTCATCTATGACCTTGGTCCAGATTGAGGTCAAGAGTAGGTTATCTCATAACCAAAATTAAAAAAAAAACAAATATTATTTGAGCTCCGGTTCTTTAAATTTTCAAACCTAAGTTTCAATTATTTCTTAAAATAGTGGACGCCATTTTTCAAATAATTCAATACTAAACTGTTTTTTATTATTATTATAAGATGGGTTACCTCTTGACCTCAATCTTGACCATAAAGGTCAAAGATGAGGTCGACGATGGAGCGAGTTAACCCAGAAAATGCCTATAAAGGCGTTTTTATTACATAAATGAGGATTTTTTTTTTAAATATGTCATTTTTCCTATTCCGGAAAAAAGTTTTCTTTTAGTCGATCATAGTTATGGGTAGATTCTACCATTTAAGTATTTGCTTAGCTGTTCCTTACACCCTGTATAACATATACAACTAGCTTTTCGCCCGGGACTTCGTTCCCGTGGGAATTTTCCCGTTTTTAATAGTTATTCTGCTATTCAGGACGGAGAGAAATACAACAAATCAAAAACCATGGCAATCGGTCCAGCCGTTCTCGAGTTATAAGTGTTGTAACAAACACGACTTTCTTTTATATATATAGATGTGTCGTATGTATATCATAAATTGGGCTGAAGTGACTAATTTAATTAATTGACATTGTATGCTTTGTTGTGAAATAAATATATCTAATCTAGTATTTTTGAACCTCCAACGAAAAAAAGGGGTGTTATAGTTTGACGTGTTTCTGTTTGCGGCATCGTAGCTCCTAAACGAATGAACCGATTTCGATGCAGTTTTATTTGTTTTAAATCTGACTTAATCGAGATGATTTTTAGTTATTGTCATCAGCCCTTAGACGTCCCCATCAAGGGGCATGGGCCCTTCGAAACATTGAAGGGGGTTTAGGCCATAGTCCACCACGCTGGCCCAATGCGGGTTGACGGACATGCTTCTTTCGAGAACTTAATTTCTTAGACGTGCGTGTTTCATCACGATGTTTCTCTTCACCACTGAGCAAGTGAGAATTAATGAAAATTTTGTACATAAATCCAAAAACATGTATTTAGAGGTACAGGACCATCCCAGGATTTGAACCCGCAACCTTCCGATTACATGGCTGGTTCTTTAAATAACTGCGCTATCACCGCTATATTTTAATTTCATTTGATCGAATTGGTTTAGCCAGGGTAATACAAGCGATAAATATCTAGAGTTATACAACATCATTATCATTATATATACTTAGTAAAACTAAGTTAATAAAATGTGCATGCCGATAAAACTTAAAAAGGAGTCGACTTATATAGTGTGATAGCCCTTTTATCCCCCCTCGAACAAGAAAGTTCCTGTTTTAACCTAAAGGCCGTGTTTTTAAAGATATAAGGGCTTTTCCAACTCTTCAACTTGGAAATTAAGTGTAGTGGTGCCATCTGTTGTCGAGTATTTGGGTTACCTATCTTATGTTTGAAAAAATGTTGACCGATTTTCATTTGACAGAAAACTTTACGACTTTTTTGTTTCGTTTTTTTTAAAATTCGCCGACCTAACGTTTGCCATTGTATCAGTTGACCTATTATTACTTAATTCGATTTTTTTCGTTACTCCATCGTTTTATTTGGCCGAAAAACTTTTTGGCGATTTTATGCTCGGCCACCACTTCATTACACCACCGTTTTATTTGCCATGATTTTTTTTCACATATTTTCATTACACCACCGTTTCATTTGCCTTATTTTTTTTCCAAACATTCATTACACCACTGTATTATTTTAGCTAAGCATTTGATAGTAGGTATTACTTATAAGAAGCAAGCGCGCAGTGTGCAAGCAATCAGCATGCAAGCAATCAGCATGCAAGCAAGCAGCATGCAAGCAAGCAAGCAGCATGCATGCAAGCAAACAGCATGCAAGCAAGCAAGCAGCATGCAAGCAAGCAAGCAGCATGCAAGCAAAGCAAGCAAGCAGCATGCAACCAAGCAAAGAGCAGTATGCAAGCATGCAATATGCAAGCAAGTATGCAGCATGCAAGCAAGCAGTGATGCAAACAGGCAAACCTATAGCATGCAAGCAAGCAGGCATGCAGAATCATAACCTAACCTAACCTAACCTAGACCGTCGGTTTGAGTTATGTTTCTTTTATTTTTCTTGCGGGGGGCGGCTCCGCCCCCGCGCCCCCCTGCAAGCAAGCAAGCAACAAACAAGCAAGCATGCAACATGCAAGCATACAGCGTGCAAGCAAGCAGGAATACAAAAACATGTTCTAACCTGTCCCATTTGTTGTTTCGATGAAGCTAAAGAGAGGCAAATGAAAAAAGTTAAAAAGATTTCGGCCGAAAGTAACAAGTTCAAAAAAAACTTCGGCCAACAGTAAAAAGTTCAAAAGAGAACTCGGTCAATAGTTTAATGCTAAAAAGAAACTTCAACCAACAGTAAAAAGTTATTTTGAAAATTGATGAAACATAATTCGGTAAAATGATACTTTTGTCTAATGGCATTTCAATGATCTGAAAATATGGCATATGAAGCATATAGCAAAAAAGACACAGGTTAACCGTTTTCGGTCTAATAAAATTCGGACATAAATTCTTCGAAAAGGTGATCGGTTCCCGAGTATTTGAACTTCATTCAGAACAACGTTTCTAAAGGTGCTGCGAGCAATTGCAGCATGTGTAGGAATGGCGCGAAATTTAAAATTATTTGTTACTATAAGACACACTGTATAGGCTACATAATTTTCCCCAATTCCCACGGGAACGAAGTCCCGGGCGGAATGCTTGTTTATAATAAAGAGGTTTTTAAATGAAATTCAAACCTTTGCATTCCATATTACTTCTTCAACAACAAAAAACAAATCAAAATGTAAACAGTAGGTCAGACGCAGAGCAAACGTTTTCAGAATAATAAGGAGCGTAATAACTTCACGGTGTGCCATCAGGGGGAGGGCTGTGACAGCTTTGTGACGTCACACGATATCCCTCGACGATAGTTGGGTTTTTTCAAGCTACGACTTTGCAGTGGGTTGGGACAGTCAGACGAATATTTTTTTAGCTATTTTTTTACACAGTTTAGGTTCATAAATGTCACCGGAAAATAATAAGAATCGTAAGTTGATCAACTTTCGAGGTAGTTTATCAACAATCGGAAAATCTTAAATGGCATTGAAAAGTATTATTTAACGTATACATTTCCGGTAATTGATAAATTTACGGCGTTTCGAGGTAAAATTATCCGACGAAAGCGAGGTGTACGCTGATTGGTTGAAAACGCGAACTGCGACCCCAACGCACGAGCCGAGCGAGCGTGCCGCGGCAGCAGCCGGCGAAATGCCAGAAATGACTCGACTGTGGTGACGTTGAGCGGTTGTCGCATCGACCAATCGAAAAACAGTGTATTATATTACGAATGTCAGTTTAACGTAAAAATGTACACTGAGCAGCGATCGATCCATGATTTGACGTGTGGTAAATCGTTAGTTGATAAACTTACAGCCAGGCAGCGTAAGTTGATCAACTAGCTAAAATTTATTGCGTTAAATAATACATTTTAATTGCCGTGTATGATTTTCCGATAGTTGATAAACTACCTTGAAAACTGATCAATTTACGATTCTTATTATTTTCCGGCTACATAAATAAATCAATCCATGGTTACATACCAATCCATTGTTTTACTGGAGTAGGTAGAGATAACAAATTGCCGTTTAGTGCGATTCAAATTTACATACTTATTTCGCTTCCTCAATGATAATCTTTACCGCATATTCTACTCGTAGGAAATAATAATATTAAAAATAAAATGTTTGTTGATATTCAATCGCGCAAAGACTTGGCATGCGGATAGCAGAATACCTGTGAACCTAGTATGTCAATGAGACTTCTGCCATAGAGTCACTTCCGAATCAACACAAGGAAATCTGGCCCTTATCTATATGGAAAGACATTTTCATTGACTTTGCGTTTAAATTTGGACATGCGTATTTTTAACAATTCAATGGCATCTATCAACGTCAAGCGAATACAAAAGAAATGCAAACTTCTGTTGCTGTAATCCAGCAGTTCGAGCACGATGCCAACAAACTCGCGCGGCGTGCCACTCGGCTGACGGTGAAACTTCACTTGCCTAGATTGCGAAAGCGCGAGGGCCCTGCGCAAAGGCTTGCTCGCCCTCTGGCGCTGTCAATGTTGACATTGCATTACACGATCACCATCGTACTCGAGCTGCAGATTGTATTAGCAATCAACTGTCATAAAAATGAGTATTAGACCGAGCTCCCGCTGCACGAAACCCTACCTCTTGAGGTGCCAGCTCAGAAATGTAATGTAGTGATAGATACTACTTAGGAGCACTAGATTTTAGTAGTTTTGCCCTCGCATATCCTGGAAAAAGTAATTTTTTTTAACTTCTTGTATAGATCAGGTGGCAAAATGAAACTGATGCAGATCGATTGCCCTAGACGTGCCGTTCATGAATATATATGGTTGCCTGCATTCAGCCTGGCAATTTTTCTATTCAGCCACCTCGAACAAGATTTCGACATATATTGTTCTATATGCTAGGAGAGCTACATTAACATATAGGCTACATCAATTTCCCAGAATTTCACGAAAACAAAGTCCCAGGTGGAAAGTTATTTTTCTTACTCACTGTCTCATCAATGTCTAGCTCAAACCCTTGGTTTTAGAATGCTGAAATTTGACACAAAGTTTTTTATTATTTTTTTATTATAGGATGGGTTTACTCTTGACCTCAATCTTGACCATAAGATTGAGGTCAAGAGTTAACTTTTATTTTTATAACGCAAGGAATAAGGGAAGATTTTACGAAATTCCCACGGGAGCGAAGTCCTGGGCGTACTCTAGTTATATTATAAATGTGAAAGTGTGATTATTTGTTTTTCCTTCCTTCATGACTCCCGGTTTGGGCTAAGAATCAATTATGCACAAGGCAAATTTCTTTGAATATGTCCCTATTTTCATAGGATATGGAATCTTAAGTGGGCTTTTGAGTGTGAATGGAATAGGGATGTTGACTAATTTTTTGAAGTGAAAACTTCTTTAGCGGCGTTGGGCACTTTAAAGTATGGGTAAAAAATGTTAAACTCACGTCAGGATACATGACTGTAATGTGACCCTGATCGAAAATGCGTAGGATAGGGTTGCCACCTTTTTTGAAGTGAAAACTTCTTTAGCAGCGGGGGGCGGGCGGGCGTTGTGCACTTTGAAGTATGGGTGGAAACCCGGACGGATAGCAGCCCTATGGTAAAATATACTTAGCTTGATCTCTGTGACAGATGTCAACGAAACCAACGAAGTAACTTTGAACGAGCGTTAGTTTTACAGTTTTATTTTTTATCACCTTAATTTTTATTATTTACCTGCCAGGTTTATCTATAACAAAATAAATATTCACACCTAAAACATACCTCGTAAGTTCTAAAATACATATATATAATTTGATGAAAATATAACGAGTACACACGTACAAGGTCATACTGGACAAAAAAAATGATAGCCTTCCCGCGCGAACGGGTCTTGGACCCGTGGTGCTCGAACAAAGGTCGACCCACGCTCCGGTCAAAGTCTACCGGTGACTAATTTTTTTCGATTTTCAAAAAAACAAGATGGCCGCTATACAAAACCGAGATTTCGATATCTCCTCCGATTCGGACTAAATTCCGTATCCGGGTGTTTTTGAGGACGCAGAATGCGAATATCTGGTAATTTTTTTGATTCCGCTATTTTCCAAGATGGCCGTCATACAAGGAGTGCTAATGTGAGACGAGGTCGTAGACCAAGCCGAACGCGCGAGACGAGGCCGAAGGCCGAGGCGAGCTGCATATAGGGCGAGGCCGAAGGCCAAGCTCCGTGTAGGGCGAAGCCCATAGCGTCCCTCCTCCAATCCAAGATGGCCGCCATATAAGTTTAGATTATAATGGCGGCTCCAGACGGTCGCGAGGCACCTCCAAGAGGCTCTTGGCACGAGTCTTGGCGAGTGGAGGCGGCAGGAGTGCTAGCCATCCACACTCTCGATTTATTCATTTATCCGCTATGTCTTTTACAAGATGGACGTGATTCAAGTGATTGTGTTAGCTACTCTATGAGTCTACCAAAATTATAATATACTGGATCGATTTTGATGAAACTTTGCAGTAATATAGTTTAGACATCAGAATAACACATAGGCTACTTTTATCTCACTACTGGCCTAGTCCTTACTCTGCAACAGTTAACAACAAATTGAGCGCGGGTGAGAGTGTGGTTGATTCCATTGCCTCACTCCCTCGCGTCCTTTGACTCGCGTCTGAAAAACTGACATAAAATGGAGCGATAGCGAGACAAGGCGAGGAAAGACGAGGCGACACGAGCGTACCGTCTTCACTCTCGTACTCGCGTTCCCTCGTGTAGCCTCATGGAGAGTCTGGATGGGGCATGAGGCGAGGTCGTAGGGCGAAGCCCGAAGCGTCACCAAGTATCTTACCCGCCGACCGCTCCGGGCTTTGCCATTCGCATCACGATTCCCCCAACTAAAATCCACGATGACGAATATGAAATTTTCGGGCAAGCCGACATGAGTGTCGTTTAATTGGTTTCCGAGGTTGCTGATTTCGAAAATGACATCTGTTTTGAAATCCAAGATGGCCGACATGCGTTTTCACGAAAATTACAAAAAACTAAAATAACTTTTTTTAAACTTTTAAACTAAGTCTGCTTTAGCAGGTCGCATACCACGCAAAAACTAGTAGGAAATTAAAAATGCAAAAGTCTCAAGATGTCATCCGGTGTCAGCATAGAAAAAAAATAATTTAATATTAATGCACAATGTGAATGTTCACGACGGCCGGTTTGGTCAAGTGGTAGTGACGCTGCCTCTTGATCGGCGGGTCCTGGGTTCGATCCCCAGTCGGGGCAAACATTTGTGTAAAAAGCAGATGTTTGTTCTCGGGTCATGGGTGTTTGTGTTTGTCTTTATGTGTGTTCCAAGGGACCCACGACACAAGGGAAAACCTTAGTGTGGGCCTTTGAGTGTGTGTTGTTATTTAAAAAAAAAATAAAAAAAAATGTTTTCACTTCTGCCGGCACTCCCGGAGTGCAACCCGTTGTTTTTTTTTATTGTTTATTAGCTATTAAATTTCAATAGAGGGGAAAACTATCAAAAAATGAATAAGAGATGCACTTACTGGCACGTGACGTCACCGCCATTTGTTTGCGTAGGTAAAAACGAGATAGCTAGCTCTCCCCACAAAACGAGATAGCTAGCCCTTACGATAATATAAATGTGAATAACTTGTTCATTTATAAACAAATTTTAATGCTGTTTTTGGATATTAATATATTTCTAGCATTATTTTATGTTTTACATACAATAATTCATAAAATCGAACACTGTCAACAACCCTATGCTAACAAAGTTCGAACACAAAATAATTGCCGTAATTAAAAATGTTTAAAATTCATGGAAATTCATCAAAGACCACAACAGTAATGGATAAGTAATTTGGCTTTACTACCCTAGCCTCTAATTTCCGCCCTTTAAATTAAACTTGGATTAAAATGTACTAATTCTTTAGGAGAGGCCTTTACCCTACTAAATAATTAATTATAAAATAAAAATTAGGAATTTCAGAAACTAAATAATTCGGAAGATCGGCTTTGTAGACTTTTTTTTTTATAAGATGGGTTAACTCTTGACCTCAATCTTGAACAAGGTCATAGATGAGGTCGACGATGGAGCGAGTTAAACCAGAAAATGCCTATTAAGGCACTGGTACTCCTACGCACCACGGAAAACAACAAGCTGTTTAGCGTCGGACTTCGGTAGGAGGGTGGTCGCGACCCAGACGGCCCTTTACAGAGCCGACCACACCGCATGAGACCAGAGGACGTCACCTCAGATTCGGAACAAACTGAGGTGTGTCGTTGCCTGGGGTGGATTAATAAGAGGCAGGTCTCATTTGTGTTTCCTTAGTCGCCTCTTACGATACCCACGGAAATAAATAGGGTGGTGTTATTCTCAACCGATCACCACACGGTAAAAAACACACGGTACAACATAGTGCTGAGTCAGCGCTTCTACTTTTTTGTGACACTCGTGGCTTTCAATTCGCTTAAAATAAGTTAGCACTTTTTTAATAAAAAAAGTTTGAATGAGGCTTCAGATTACCTTAGGTGACTTAGCAAGCCTAAAATTTTGTACTGTTACTAATTTAAAGTACAATACTAATTTAAAGTCACTCCATATAAAGTCATTGAGTTGAAGAATAATCTATCATCTATTTGGAGGCACTGCGAGAAAGTGGGAAAAAAAAAATTGTTACATTTATTTTTTATGAAACCGACTGTACAACCCACTAGAGGATTGTACCTACACTAGGACCGGTTCTGTATTTGTAACCTACTTTTCCTTGCAAGAACATGATGAATTTTATATGCAACACTGCAGCCGTGGCGACAGAGGAGGCTGCTGCAATTCCTAGAAACATCAAGGAGCCAAGTGACTCGGCAATTTTCTTGGGAATCATTTCTTAGAATAATGTATTGCGAGCTAAAATGGTTGCTTTTGTTATTTGCTCTGTTTTGTCTTAATTTAAGAGCACAGTAGTGTTTGGTATTGTCTCGTGTAGAGGAAAATGTTATGTAAAACTTCACTTCACTTCTTGTTAGGTTATGTTAAGCTGTTCGTTCTTGAATGAACAACTATTTGCTGCCAGTATGAAAAAAACAAAATGATAGAAAAGAGATGTATATGTAAAATTTGAAAAAGAGAGAACATCATAAACTTATGATACCATCTTGCTCATAATGCTTTTATGTATTTATTTATTATTTATTGTACATGAGCATAAGTTACACAAGACATATTATAAGAAAAACAGGACAAAGGCGGACTTATCCCACAGGGGGATTTCTTCCAGTCAATTCATGATTGTACCAGTAAAAAAATTGTTTATTAGGTCCTTTATTTCTTTCTTCCTTCGTGGAGGTATATTTAAGTGTTCTAATTTTGCTCTAAGATTCTATTAATAGCATGTTCATGAAACAGGCTAAATGTTTGTATTTCTGTCTATAGAAATCAAAAATGTATCATTTCAAGCCCAAGCAAAATTGTAATAAACTCAGTTTCGTTATTATTGTAAACGTATCAACAAATACTACCCACCTACCTTCCTCATAGTTTAGGTATAATTAAGTATGTCGGGAGTAAAAACTCCCTTGTTTTTAACTCCTTTGTTTCAAAAAAGAGGGGTATTATAAGCTTGACGTGAATATCTGTATGTCTGAATATCTATATGTCTGTCTGTGGCATCGTAGCTCCTAAACTAATGGACTGATTTCGATGCAGTATTTTAGTTTGAAAGTTGACTTTACCGAGAATTTATTTAGCTTTGTTTAATTGAAATTGGTGTAGCCGGTCAAAAGTTAAAAGCAATCGAATGTCTGTAGTGTATTCACACCCTAGTAAGTTGTATGAAACCAGCCTTAACTATGACTTATGTAACCTAAATATCAAATAATAGGATCAATACCGATGAGAGAGAGATGTCTTGTAATTCAAACCCATTGTGTTTAGGTCAAGTAATAGATTACAATATCAGGTATCACACTATGTATCTCTTCCTAATACTAGTATATAAGCCAGCCAATTTTCCCAATAAAGTGGTATTCTTCCAACCAACTTCGCGTTTTCCTTTAACTCCCGGCTCCGACTTCTACATGGCGACCCTTACCAGTCACTGTTTCAGACAGTGAAATACAGTGATAGTGACAGCGTGTTTCCGACTTCTACAACCAACTTCAACCAACTTAGTGTCTTATTTACTCGCCTTGCTCCCAACATCACATGTCAGGGGTTATACAAAATTTTTAATTTTAAAGTTATTAAACCTTCTAAGAAGAAGAAACCTCTAAGTGGTCTTTTACGTTGTTTTACGTCTGTAAAGTCGATTGACAACAGTGTACCTAATCAAAACACATAAATTATTTTATCATAAAAAGTAACCTTTCTTTCTGATAATACACATAACAAAACCTGTTACCTTTTCAGTAATGAATATTTGAACACCAAAGTAATTAAATTATAACAAAGCATTGTCATCATCCAAATAGCCGATTTTAATACAATTTTCATCATCATAATAGGTCTTTACCTATGAAATTGCCGATTTTTTATCAAGCTTTATTTTATTCATAATTTATTTGATTGAACAGCATCTACTAATTTTTTTTTAAACCTTGGCCATATAACGCAGATATTGAGTCAAATTAATACATATTTACTTCAGATCTGTTTGCTGAAAAAGAAGCTCAAATATAGCTCGTTTCATCCGTGCCCGTTTCATTGCTCATTTTTTCTGTACCGTTGTTACAGTTACAACTTTCAATAAAGTAAGTATGATGGAAATTAACTTAATGTTGTCCAAGCTTTCCTTCAAAATTTTGCTAAATTTGGATTTCCAAAAATATTGTATGAAAAACGGCAATTTCATAGGTAAAGACCTAGTAATATGATTTTACCACAAAACGCGTTTGGTTAAAATTTCAATCAAACACGGGACATCAAAATGCATCTCTTAATTATAAAACAACAATGTTAATAATTAATCGTCATTTTATTTTAAACTAGCATTCCACCCGGGATGGGACGGAATTCGGTAAAATTACCTATGTAGTCTATGTTCATCGGGGATAATGTAGCTTTCTAATGGTGAAAGAATTTTTCAAATAGGTCCAGTAGTTTTGGAGCCTATTCAATGCAAACAAACAAAAAATCAAATCTTTCCTCTTTATAATATAAGTATAGACTTGCAAGGGACAGCTTAGCAAAAACTAGAAACTTGAATGCAGACTATCATTTTGAATGATTTTCCAGTGAAACTTTTTTTTCTTTCTTGTCTTTTAATATTTTCTACTGTATAATTGCCGAATAAAGTGCCGAAATATCGGATACTCATTCTAGACAAAAATCGTGATATCTCCTTACTTCCTTACTAAATATTATAAATACGAAAGTAACTCTGACTGTCTGTCCGTTTTTCACGCCTAAATTACTGAAACGATTTTGATGAAATTTGGTACAGAGATAGATTAGAGCCTAGGAAAGGATATAGGCTACATTTTACCCCACAGTTAGGCACGATATAACCTGTAGTCCACGCGGGCGGAGCCGCGGGTGAAAGCTAGTCTGTTATAATTATTTTAAAAACATGTGAAAATAACCACGAGAATCTTAAAGAATATGGCACATTTTTAGATTTTTTTTACTCCCAGTTCTGCGTGAAAGCTTATGGTAAGGTGCGGCACAGTAAAAAAAGCAGTATTTTTAACTTTTCAAACATTTTATTAGAACCTATCACACAGGTATTACAAAGCATTTATCGCTTCACAAACTAATGTAATAGGATACGATAAAATTATGGGAAAAGATCAAAATGTTGCGTTCGTTTTACTGTATCTCGCGTTTTCTTGTGCCCTATCTTACCCTACAGTAAAGACGCTAAAAAGAAAAATACCGAAAAACAAAACACAACTTTCCCTAAAAAGATTCCACAGAAATGTCGCACTTTTCTCGAGCTTACTCACTCAGTAAGCGATCTTTATGAAACTTTTTATAACCGAATAACCGGTATCGAAACACGCCGTCCGGCTTGATCCGGATCACGGAACTTCTGTTTAGACGGTATTCCCGGACGTGACCGTCATTATATCGTGTATTCGAAGATTTTGTTACGGATAAATATTTTTGACTCGTACAATTTTTTTGCCCACAATATGGCCTAAGAGAGAGGATGTGGTTGAGGATGTAGCAAGCTCACCAAAGTTATGCGCGGAAATACAGACGCAAGCTGATAACTCCAATTTTTAGCGGTGTGCAATATCATACTACCTACATTACAAAACAAAGTACCTGCCACCTCTGTTTGTCTGTCTAAACGTGATAAAATCTAAAACTACTGAACGGATTTTCATACGGTTTTCAACAATGTACGGATGGATCCAAGATGAAAGTTAATGTGAATAATTCAATATTCATACCTGAAATTCCCATGGGAACCAAGTCCCGGGCGGGAAGCTAAAGATAAAGAGAAGCGCTAAGTACTGATCCGAGAAATTTCGACAAGGGGTGGTAGTCCACGGTGCGTCTGATGGATGTCCGGTAGAAAAGAGGAGCATCTAGTAAAAATCACCTAGACAATCTACTTTGTGTCAATTCACTTAAAAACCTAAAAACAATAAAGGTTGTCCCGAAAACCAAGACAGCTTATATACTAAATGACCCTTAAAACGAATAAATAAGCATCATTAAGAAAATTAACTGGTTTTTTTTTTACAAAATTTCGCAAGAATGTTAGGGTCAATTTAAATCTATCAGCAGGCGCTACTGGGCTTGAAACCCAGTAGCGCCTGCTGATATCGGCCGACCAGAACATCATGGTGCTCCAAAATCATCATTATCCACCGGCTAGCGTTGTGCTGCACTCTGCTGATCAACGGACGAGGTTTTGGCGTACTAACAATCTTTAAAGGGTTCCTCAAATGTCGATAAATCTCACATTGACCAATTTATACCACACACTTAGAAGACCATTTTAGCCATTGAAGTCCTAATACATTATAGATCAGGCCTCATAAATTTGGTCAAAGCCCGATACAGTAATTAGTCTGATTACTTACTCGGACCCTCGGGGACTATATGAATAATTAAATAAATTGCTCGATAATTAAGGTCTATTCTCAACATCTCTAATTAGGCTTTCCCATCAGTGGGGAAAGTTACAGAGGAGATGGTTTTGAACACTGAAACTGTTTTCGTTTAGAAATAGTTTAGAATAGAATAGTTTTCGTTTAGAATTTCCTAAAAAATTAAAACAGTTTTTCCCCTACTTTTTTAAATCGATTAATTACTTAAATAAATTGTTTTGGTATCTTAGGTAAAAGGCTGACAACCTATCTCTTTTACACCTTTTTTCATCAAATTACTCCTAGAATGTACGGACGGCCTCAACTCAGGTTACCACACGCGTGCACTCTGGGCTGTTGTGATAAGAGCGGTTTTGCAATGAAAATGGAGTAACCTGATGCGCTGGCCTCTGTACATTAAACGGGGCATCGTGTGAACTATATCATGCTCTACCTACCCTGTCAGGGATTGTGGACTGGAAAATATGGATCAATTTACATAATAATTTAAGAAGTAAATAAAATCACACGATATGATTGTTTGAATACACCAAACGTTGGAAAATATTTTCAAAATCTCCCTCTTAATGCCATCTTTTCTGTATAAAAAACGAAGAATATATTATTATTGTTTTACTATAGAAAAGCCGAGTTGTTCTTAGAATTTCATTTAGGTCCCTCAGAAAAAGTTGTTCAGTTTCTAAGGCAGATTTTAATACCAAAGCTTTAAAAAATCAGAAATTAACCAACTAAAAGAACTTACGAAAATCTCCACCAACTGGAATGTTTTTACAGGAACACTAAATTGGATAATCCATGGGACAAAGGCTTCTTTGAAACGAAGCAAATATACTGAATAGTGAATGTTGTTGGGTTACTTTGATGTTTTACATGTTACAGAAGGATGGTGTTTAATTTTTAAGTATGTGGATTTGTATGATTAAAGGTTTCGGAAGCCATTGTTGCAGATCAATAAAAGAGTTTCTTGTTTGGCCTAGATCAGTCGGCGGCTCTAAAATGAGGTCAAATAATGAAATCTAGTACTTTGAACCGCTTACCTGCGTGAGGGAAAAAAAAAATCCTAAAATATTTGTGAATGTTGTCTAGGACACGAATTAGGATCGACCTTCATCATTCCGTTTACTGAATGAAACAAATTTTATATTTAAAAGTATGTTATAATTATAAAATGTATCCCTTGTGGGTTGGCTAAAATGTATCCTTGTGGGTCCTGGCCAGACTACGATTAATTGAAGTCTCAAATGTCCTTTTATTATTAATTTGGCACGTATCGGTGTTACTGAATAAAATTAATACAAATATATATTTTTTTATAAATAGATTATGGGTTTGCTCTTCATCTAGTCCAGAGGCAAAGATGGATTTGCAAGTTCACTCAGAAGATGCCTATTCACTCGAATTTGAAAGAAATTCGGGTAGTATGAGCCCGAAAATACCGACGTAGGCAGGGAATTCCATTTCTTAGCGATGTGCAATATAAAACATGAAGAGATACACTCAGTACGAATCTGAGAAATCTCGACAAGTTAAGGATGACACCCCGCGGTGTGCCTGGACGTCCGATGAAAGGGACAGGTGGAATGAGTTCGTAATATCAGGTGCCTTTAAATTAGTAAACGAAAATTAAGGATGTGATTCATTACACGAAACTGAACTACTTCCCCCAAGGAACATACATAGAATTATGAAAAAAAACACCTGTCCATGCAACATAATTATGCGATCAGCTGATTGCCTTAGTTTTTAGGGTTCCGTAGTAATCTACGAACCCTTATAGTTTCGCCATGTCCGTCTGTCCGTCTGTCCGTCTGTCCGCGGGTTTCCTAAGAAACCCTTGGTACTACAGAGCTGAAATTTGGCATGGTCATAAATATTAACTACGCCGTCAGAACTGTAGAGTGAAATCTTAGAAAAAAAAATTTTTTCGGGTGTCTCCCATAGACGTGAAAGGGAGATGATTTTTTTTTTCTAGCCAATATCATTAAGTGGGGTGTCATAGGATAGCTTTTTAAAAGACAGAAGGGGTTTACTAAGAACGTTTTTCGATTCAGCACTTTGTTTGCCTAATATAAATTTTTAAAGTGAAAATTTTTGTCAAACACAAGTGTCCCCCCCCTCTACCAGCTAAACGGTTGATTTTAAAAATGTGAAAAAATTCATGGTGGTAGTGTATACAATGAAATTATAAGGAAAACTATCACACATAAGATGGATCTTCAAGTTTGCGAGTAATAGTCGACCAAGTGCCAAACTTAGTTGGGATTAATAAGAATACATTTACTAATATTAGATCCTTTGTACTACAGAGCTGAAATTTGGCATGGTCATACATATTGATTGCGCCAACAGATTGAAAAAATAAAATTTTGGAAAAAAAAAATTTTCGGATGTTTCCCATTACACGTGAAAGGGCAATCGTTTTTTTTTCTTGCCGATATTATCGAATGAGATGTCATAGGATAGCTTTTTAAAAGATAGAAGGGGTTTACTAAGAACGTTTTTCGATTCAGCATTCCCTTTGCGAAAAATTAATTTTTAAAGTGAAAATTTTTATTAAAAACAAGTGTCCCCCACTACAAGCAAAACGATTATTTTTAAAATGTGGAAAAATTCACGGTGATAGAATATACAACAAAATTAAAAGGAAAACTATCACACATAAGTTGGCCCTTCAAGCTTGTGAGTAATAGTCGACCAAGTGCTAAACGTTGTTGGGATTCATAAGAATATATTCACTAATATTAGATCCTTGGTACTACAGAGCTAAAATTTGGCATGGTCATACATATTGATTGCCCTGACAGATCTACAAAATAAAATAGTGGAAAAAAAAATTGTTTTTCGGGTGTTTCCCATACACGTGAAAGGGCGATGGATTTTTTTTTCTCGCCGATATCATCGAGTAGGTTATCATAGGATAGCTTTTTAAAAGATATGAACGTTTTTCGATTCAGCAATCCGTTTGAGAAACATTAATTTTTATAATGAAAAAATGTGGAATAATTCACGAGGGTAGCATTTACGACGAAGTGTACCCCAATCCAAAATGGCTGCCATACAAGGTTCCACGCTAAAAGTGAGGAGAACCGAAAGCCAAGCTGTAACATATTGACATTTCAGGTGTCGTTTAATAGGTTTTAGGGGGTGCTAATTACGAAAATGACATAAAAATTATACACGATCACCACGCGATCTGCTTTAGCAGCAGCTCGATATTATTATATTATGCCTAACAATAATATTATCGCAAAAATATAAAAAAAAAACAAAAACCAAAAAAAAAAAACAAAAAAAAAAAAATTCGCGCTCGCTTCGCTCGCGCATTACATACTTCCATTTCATTATATTTATTTCATTTTTTTTCTCGCCGATATCATCGAATGAGATGTCATAGGATAGTTTTTTTAAAAGACAGAAGAGGTTTACTAAGAACGTTTTTCGATTCAGCATTCCCTTTGCGAAAAATTAATTTTTAAAGCGAAAATTTTTATTAAAAACAAGTTTCCCCCACTACAAGCAAAACGATTGTTTCTAAAAATGTGGAAAAATTCACGGTGATAGAATATACAACAAAATTAAAAGGAAAACTATCACACATAAGTTGGCCCTTCAAGCTTGTGAGTAATAGTCGACCAAGGGCCAAACGTTGTTGGGATTA
This sequence comes from Aproaerema taeniolella, assembly GCA_949987775.1. NCBI lineage: Eukaryota > Metazoa > Arthropoda > Insecta > Lepidoptera > Gelechiidae > Aproaerema > Aproaerema taeniolella. The sequence continues at coordinate 13,820,981 of OX465261.1, read as the reverse complement.
AAAAGAATATATTTACTAATATTAGATCCTTGGTACTACAGAGCTAAAATTTGGCATGGTCGTAATATTGATTGCGCCGACAGATCTAAAAAATAAAATGGTGGAAAATAATTGTTTTTCGGGTGTTTTCCATACACGTGAAAGCGCGAGGGATTTTTTTTTCTCGCCGATATCATCGAGTGGGTTATCATAGGATAGCTTTTTTCAAGATAGATGGGGTTTACTATGAACGTTTTTCGATTCAGCAATCCGTTTGGGAAATATTAATTTTTATAAAAATAAAATGTGGAATAATTCACGAGAGTAGCATTTACGACGAAGTGTACACTTATCCAAAATGGCCGCCATACAAGGTTCCACGCTTAAAGTGAGGCGAGCCGAAAGCCAAGCTGTAACATATTGACATTTCAGGTGTCGTTTTTGGGGGTGCTAAGTACGAAAATGATATCAAATTTATACAAGATCACCACGCGACCTGCTTTAGCAGCAGCTCGATATTATTATATTATCCCTAACAATAATATTATCGCAAAAAAAAAAAACTGTTAAAAAAAACAAAAAAAAAATTCGCGCTCGCTTCGCTCGCGCATTAAACACTTCCATTCTATTATATTTAGACCAAAACTACAATTATTTCTGAAACTACAAACTTTTTAATACATTTCTTTTTGATACTATAGTATTTGGGGATTTTAACATCGAATATGACAATATGCTCGTAGAATTAAGAAACCAGCTGCATATTTGAACCATGCTGCTACGGAACCCTATAATGCGCGTGGCCCGACACGCTCTTGGCCGGTTTTTTTTTTTACCAGGGGCACGGGCCTCCCTTCGAAACACGAAGGGTATTTAGGACATAGTCCACCACGCTGGCCCAATGCGGGTTGGTGGACCGCTCGTCTTTCGAAAATGTTTCTTTACGATGTTTTCCTTCACCGTTAATCAAGTGATAATTATAAACCCGTAGATAAATCCCAAAAAACGAATTTAGTGGTACAGGCCCGCACCAGTATTTGAACCTGTGACCTTCTGGCTCATTATTAACTTGGCTATCACCGCTGCTGTATTGCCATAATACGAGGAGTTAAACATTTTTTTTTTCAGAATTTCATATGGTTTTTTTCGCGATAGTTGTTCAGTTTCATAGCGAGTATCACGCCTTGAAGTTTCGTTTACTAATTCAAGTCACTCCATATAGAAGATCTTTTATTATAACAAAGTTACCAAAAGTGCTTCTCTTTATTTCGGACTGTAACAAATCTTTTTTTGTTATTATGTTTCATCAAATGACAAAGAGTTTCATATTATGTGCCACAAAAACGTAGGAGTATTTTTACGCTATCCCCTGTGACCTTCTATCCCCGGGCGATGTCATGACCTTTTATAAAATTTCCCGGATTTTGTTAATAATTATGATTAGGGCTGATGTGGCTGCTGTGTTTTTTTTTAATGATTTACGCGTATATTTTACAAGAAAAATTTACATTGGAACCTTTCTCCATATGAGACCGTGCTTTGTTTAGAATAAATTTGAAAATAAATTTCATTTCAGACCAATTCTACCGTCTCATGTATTAAAATTTTAACTATATTGTCATTACCAGTTTCTTTCGCGTGGAAAAGTAGCCTTTTCGAACAAACATACTTACATTCATAGTTACGTACATACATTTCTAGTTAAAATAAGGTAATGAGTACTTCGAGACTGAATTGGAACAACTGCGGCAATTTTCTTTTGTTTTCCAATGTCATCAACTGCAATGCATGTCCAATTATTTATTATTCAAAAACAAAAGCCGAGCATAAATACACTCGGTTCCTTATTGGTTGTCATAATATTGTGATTGTTAAGTTCTACTCCCTTTGCGTCATTTTTTTTTGTGTTATTGAAAAGGCATTCCGACATGTAAGCCAGTTTATTCAGGTGATCAGCACTACGCTTCAAATTCTTAGCTTGTTTTATTTGAGATTGCATTCATAGATGCAAATAGATCATGATTGGATTATTTTAAGATGTCTGTAAGCACAGTTTTATCATATTTGATTGAATAAGAAATCTATTAACTACAGTCAATATTCAAGGCATCTTCCGTCCGAATTATAAAAAGGCCTATTAGGTAAATTTTTATAATATTTTTAAAGTATTTTAAGTACATTTTTTGTTTGCGTATTGAATATGAGTCTCTATTATCTGAGGTAAATAAATAAATAAATTATCATGGTCATGTCAGTCGCAAGATGTTCACTGCTGGACATAGGCCTCCCCCAGGGTTCTCCACCTCGATCGGTCCTGTGCCACCCGCATCCAGCGGCTTCCCGCAATCTTTACCAGATCGTCGTTCCACTTTGTAGAAGGCCTTAGAACCGGAATTTAAAAAAAAATACAGGAAATATAGACGTAAGTGTGCGTATACAGGGTGACTTTAAAATAGTTAAAGAAACCTTAGGGGATCAGACTACTTATGAAACTAGACTACTTCCTCTAAGAAACCCATATGAAAAAAAAAATGTATATATATATTTCTCATTTTCAGGTAATTCAGCTGGCAGTTTAATAGGTGTATTCACATGCTTCCTTCCTTATCGCGTATATGTACGGACAGCCACAACTCAGATTAACATGCGTGCACTCTGTGCTGTTGTGATAAGAGCGGTTTTGCAATGAAAATAAAGTAACTCGATGCGCTGGCCTCTGTCCAGTCAAGTAAGAGGCGAACTTGACACGCCTAAGTTTTTCTTACTAATTTATAATCGCCTAGTAATATACAGGGTGTAAGGGAAACGTTTCCTGAAAGTACATGCTCAGTCAATGGTTTTGAGTAACTTTCGCAAAGAAACTTTTCCAGGAAACGAAAAAAGTTTTGGACTTCCTCATACAAGATGTCCGATTAAAATGACTTTTTTGTATGGGGCCGTCGTTTTTTTTTCGTTTCCTGGAAAAGTTCCTTTGAGAAAGTTACTCAAAACCATTGACTGAGCATGTACTTTCAATATTCGGAAGTGTTACTCTTACACCCTGTATGCACATTTATAATCCCTGTCGAGGTAGGCATAGAGCATTGCGTGGTTCTAGAAACACATGACGCTACATTTGACATACTTATTGAGGGTTATTAAATGCCATTAAAATACACTATTAAAATAATATATGCCATTAAAATATACCAAGTCTATTTTAGGGCAGGAAATCTCAAATCTACGGTTTGAACCATACTTAGCGACCTGATAATCTATCACTGACGCTGTCGTGTCGTGATGGAGTGAAATAATCTACTAAAAGCATCGATCTGTCCTCATCTAAGGACTTTTATTTATTAAATTTACCACTCGGGTCACCGTTTCCGATATCAGGGAAAAATTGGGCGGAGAAATGGCAAAATGGGTACCGCTAAATGAATAAAGGGCGCTCGCGAATCTCAACCGATCAGTGAGGTTGAGCAACGTACACAGAGACAGAGAACCTGATGGGTGACCAAAGTAGTATTTTGTAACAGGCGTTTCCGTGCTTCGGAGGACACGTTAAGCTATTGGCCCCCGGCTGACTGTTGTCGATTGACTACAGTCGTAAAACCAAGTCTGAGCCCATTCCGCAGTTTGAAATCTCTGACACCAAAGTTAGTCAAATTATCTACATACTTGATAACACCCACACGATGTGGGATAAAGAGAGTGTAGTTGGTAGGTACAGTTAATTACGGATGTAAATCCAACCACGAAACTGAAAAACCACAATTCACTACTTAAAATCTAACCCAAATTGGTTAAGCCGTTACTGATATTAGCGCGCACAAACGCTCAAACACACAAAGAAACTGTCAAACAGACAAAAGTTCTAGCAACCATGGTTTGATTTCTATTGCGTTAAAGAAGGGTCCAAATAATATTTTTCTCATACATGGTGTAAAGGACAGCTTAGCAAATACTTAGATGGTGGAATCTACCCATAACTATCATCAGCTATAAGTAATTATCTTTTTCGGAAACGTTACGTTAAGGAGTTTTCATTATTTACCTACTTTGGCGCTACGCAACGTATCGCGAAACCGCGCCGAGCGCGCGATCCCCCCGTGCCGCGCTGCTATCGAAGTGCGCTGTACATTGCTGGTTTCATGTTTACGTTGTTATGATTGTTTTTTTATTGAAAATGGAGTGTATTCGATTACATTATAAAAAATGTAAGCAGAAAATAGTAAAAAAACATGAAATTTTCCGGAGATAAAGATGGTCAAGAGTGAATCGGGTGGGCAATATACGGAACACAATTTTTTTAACAAAATTGATCACCAATCTATAAAATTACTTGATTGAATTATAAAATCAGACTTAAAATTTGTTATTTGCTGAAATCTTGGAATAATCAATGCCTATAGAATACGATGTCCTTTATTCATTTGTTTATGAATTTAATTTTAGAATACCAATTGCTTGTGAACAACTTAACGATATTCAATGTTTAGTCTATAATAGTTAAGTCTGTTATTATTAATATAAGTTAATATTCAGATGACTTGGTGTGAGAAATATATGTTACGACTATTCAATAAATCACTCAACGATTAAAATATATATCATAGGAAATGAAGACAAATAAATAAACAATAGCTTATTATGAACTAGCCAAAGTGCACTGTTTGCTTATTACTTATACACATCAACACGGTCTAGGGATATTGCACGATTTTTCATACAAAACAGGTCTGTTTGAGAAGCTACGAAAGCGTACTCGAGATACATGGAGGGCTATTATTTTCAGACGAGCAAGTGCTAAACCTGAATTTTAAATTCTAGATAATAAATTTTGTTTTCATTGAAATTTGTGAAAATGTGACGGAAACGAAAACGAAAACGAAAATGCACTTTTTGCCTGCTTTTTGTATGATAATGTTTGAATTTTTTTAAGTTTCGTCACGGCTTTGCTCGCGTAAAGAACTCTTTTACTCGCTCATTTCATTCTTGACCCCAGGGAACGATTTTCGAAAAATCGCGAAACACGTATCCTTTTATTTGGCTTCTAGGTTTGACGAAGTTTCGAAACAAAATGTCAAAAAAAAAATTCCATAGTAACTTTGAACCCCTTTTTTACCCTTAGGGTTGAATTTCGAATTTCTGTCTTAATGCTTACCTACGTCATGAAAGACACCTTTTTGCCAAATTTCAGCTTTCTAGGTCAAAGGGTTTCCGCTAGGCGTTGATGAGTCAGTGAATCAGGACCTCCTTTTATATACAAGAAGAAGAAGATGATGTTTTGCATACAAAATGTTTCTTGCGTGTTCAAGAAACATTTTGTACGAGTATGTTCAATGAAATAAACACTTTTGATTTTGATGTTGATCATACCCCGTTATTATAGGCGTTAGTGTATGGATGGATGATATGAAAAAGATTTTTTTTTACTTATCTTTTTTTACTTACTTGTTTATTTGGGTGAAAGGATATTACAACAATTGTGTTCTCTTTTCTAAGCAGTTATACGTACTTTTTATCAATATTTTTTATTTTATTTATAAATAAATAATGTTCACTGTTAAGGGTCATTCATTATATTATTGTTTTATGCACCATCAGGCTGTTTTTCCTAACCTTATAGGACTGAAAAATACAAGTTAATATGAGAATAATGATTTTTTTAAAGGAAATGTGCTATCTAAGATTTTCGGGATTGTTTTCACAATCGTTAAACACAAATTCTTTAAGATAAATGAAGATATTAAAAATAAAAACATGAAATTACGTTAGTTTTAAAGTAATGGAATGACTTGTAACAAGGAATCACTATCTATACTTTAAAGCTGAAGTGTTTTTGGGTTTGTTTGTTTGGTTAAACGCGTTATTCTTAGGAACTACTGATTCAAATTGAAAAATTGTCATTTTGTATTTTTTTTTTATTTTGTCTATTGACAATTATTTAATGAATAGTTATGTTATGACTTTAAATAAATTTAATTTAGTGAAAAATAAATTCAAAACTATATACTTACAGTTTTTTGTTTATCGTCGACAACAATTAAATTTAGTATTGAAAAATTATTTTCGTGTTGGACAGAAAATCATGTATCCTATGTCCATCACGGATAATGTAGGATTCTAATAGTGAAAGAATTTTTCAAATCGGTTCATGAGTTTAGGAGCCTATTCAATGCAAACAAACAAACAATCAAATCTTTCCTCTTTATAATATTAGTATATTATATAACATCACGCTACGACCAATAGGAGCGGAGCATCGCCATGGATTGTTGATAAAGACTTTAAGTGGCAGACCGAACTCAACGTGAGCGAAGACACAGGCGGAACATACATATATAAATATAAATATATTGTATTATTATTATTATTTTATTTTTTATTGTTAGCTCTGCTTTATATTTTTTCATTATTTTCCTACCCAAAGGTTGCCTGGAAGAGATTGCTACCTTAGCAATAAGGCCGCCTTTTTGTACATTTCTGTTTTCTGTCCTTGTCTGTTATTGTAATGTTTTTGTGTCATGGTGTGCAATAAAGTATATGTCTATGTCTAGGTCTATGTCTATGTCTATATATACGCTCACGCCTATAATCTCCAATGGGGTAGGCAGAGCATATGTGGTTCTACCGGACTACTTGATGCCACGTTTGACACAAATGGTGAGAGGTGGTCAGCCTTTAGCCCATTATACAGCAAAACCCCCGTATTCTACTTACAAACTTTTACTGTATACCTGGGAAGAGGGGTTAGCTGGCAAATTATAGTTTTTTTTTCTTCCCAGCCCAGCATGGAAGTCGCGGGCGGAAGCTGGACTAAGAGTTTTGTGCCGTGTGGTAATCGGTTGAGAATAACAGCACCCCATCTCTTTCCGTGGGTGTCGTAAGAGGCGACTAAGGAAACACAAATAAGACCTGCCTCCTAGTAAGTAATCCATCCCAGGCAACGGCACTTCATTTTTTTTTAATCTGAGGTGTCGTCCTATGGTCTCATGCGGTGTGGTAGGCTCTTTAAAGGGCCGTCTGGTTTTCGACCACCCTCCTACTGAAATCCGACGCCAAACAGCTTGCTGTGTTCCGTCGGTGCGTGGGAGTATACCAATGTCTTTATAGGCATTTTCTGGGTTAACTCGCTCCATCGTCGATCTCATCTTTAACCTTTATGGTCAAGGTTGTGGTCAAGAGTTAACCCTTTTTATAATTTAAAAAAAAGCTAGTATTAAAATATAATTTTGCTGTGAAGAAATTCTGCAAAGAAGATTGCGGAACCCTAGTTCAAGTATTTTAAAGAATAGTGATTAATGATTAAGACTTCTGTTATTTAATAATTATTTATTCAATAATTGCATTACAATAAAAACCTAAGACCTATGACTGACGTCAAAAAAATTGTTTTGAAAACAATAAAAGGTTCTCTTGTAATCTTTACAAAATATCTACTTCTATGCCCGCATTAAAAAAAATATATAAGATAAGGCCGGTTCCACAATTAAGTATTTAATTAAAATCTAGTAAAAAAACCTTTAAAATAATGAAATGTGATTGAGTTAATGTTTCGTCCAGTCAAAATAAAAATATTGTCTCCTGTTTTAAGACAGAATCTTTTACTCTCTTCCAGTAAAATTATGTAAATGTCATTAGAAAATTGTAATGTAACAATCACCCGTGATATTACAATTTACCCAGTAAAATTATAATACCACGAAACTTTAAGGGCCGTCTGCATGAAATACCTTAAGTTAGGTTAGGTAAGGCTTTTTTCATTTACATTTGCTCGCACCACCCGCTACTATAGTATTGTTAAGATATTTCCTCTAAGGTTTAAGGTCGCCTGAAGGAGATTTCTATTTAGCAATAAAGCTGGCTTTTGTATACGTATTTTGCATAATTATAGTTTTGATTTTTGTGTGCAAAAAAATGGTATTGTATTCGATTTTAAAGACTACACGAATACACACTTAACAATGGGTTTCTTTTTAGATATTTCACATTAATTAAGATCATTGGGCCCTGTGAAAACTCTGACACCAGGGTTAGTCAAGTTCGCCCAACACTTTTCTACTACACGATAAGAAGAAGACATTAAGCAATCCTTCGGTTTAAAAAACTAATGCAAGTATCAGTCAGGATAATCTTTTTTTTTTATTAAAAGATGTTAACTCTTGACCTCAATCTTGACCAAGGAATTCTGCCATTGTAACCACACCTTTACACTTTCACTGTTCTATCTTTTCACACGTTATTATCAGTAACTAGGTTATATACATTCGTGATACAGGTGGGCTGACGATAACGCCTAGTTAAAAATGTTGTTAATTTCGTAAACTTGTGCAGTTGGTTTTTGGTTCAGTGTCTGATAGATCAAATTGTTTGATAGCATTTTTTTTTACTGCATTGGTTGTGGTTTTGAATGTTAAATGAGTGAACATGTATGGACCTATTAAGGTATTCAAGGTCTTTTTTGTTACGAAGTTCGATTTCAGATTATTTTTAAATAAAGGAAAAACTTTATTTTAAAGAAATAAAAAATAATAATAATTAAAAAAAATGTGTTTACCCTCAAACACAGTTCAAGCTAAAGCGAAAATGTGGTTGAAGATTTAAAAAAAAACTCAAGCTGATTAACCAACCATCGATTTTGAAATAATTAAAAACGGATATTGTGTAAAATGAATGTTCTATTTAGGAGGTTACGAAGGTATTTTCGCCCCTGTGCTAGATCGTGGTCAAAAGCCAAGCCATCATACTATTATTATACACAGCAAAGATTGTATTTTTGTATGTTTGTCACAAATAAACAAAAAACGACTTAACCGATTTCAAATATTCAAAACTTTTTACGTTATCTTCAACATTTTTTACGTTATCTGATTTCAAAAATTTTTACGTTATCTGTGAGTACGATAGGCCACAAAATTTTCTAAATTACCACGGGAACGAAGTTTCGAGCGGACAGCTTAATGACGGCCGGCCGGTTTGGTCTGTTTTTTTTCTATTCTTTAAAAAAAAATATCTTTGTGGAACACTTACGAATCGTTTATAAATGGAGATGATTTACTGATGTCAATAGAAAAACAAACTCCCGAAGACTAAAGGAATATGCCTTTTGAATTAAGTGTTTCGAAAAATATATACAAGTTCATAATTGTTTACAATGCAGTGATTAGAAATATCTCCAAAATTATTTCTGTAAAGTGTAGCACAAAATCAAATAATTTATAAACTGAAAAATATTTTAAACTAATCGCTCTTGTTTCAAGTGGACTCATGTCACCCATTACTTAACATACTTGTAAATTTAATAACTATTCTGCTTTCAGTCATAATCATAATTACGTAACTAAAGTAACATCACTTCAGAATTCACTACACCGAATTTGGACTTTATAATGTTAGCCTTATGGTTCTTACTGCAATGCATGTCAGTACTGGCATTAGAAAATGGACTGGCCAGAACTCCACCAATGGGTTGGTTGTCATGGCAACGGTTTCGATGCATCATTGATTGTAAGAAATTCCCAAGAGATTGTATCAGGTAAGTCCAGCATATAATCTTTTCATCTTTCCAAGGGAGAAAATCTTTTGCGCATTAGATTCAAGAATAATTCTACAGACAACAGTTTGTCTAACTTAACACTTTGAGATTTCAGCGGTTCTTATTCCGTACGCGTAAGAGGGATAAGTATCTCTCATTACATGAGACTTTTGAGTGTACTATGAAGTGTCGACCTTTAACTATCTATCACATATTATGTCTCTTTCTAAACAAAGCTGAAAATGGAAAAATAGAATAGGTACATTCTTCTGAAGTTATGAAAATATTTGACTAAGTTTTGCAAGTTTTATGATTCTTAATATAAAATTGAAACAGATTTTTTTCATAGTTTTTCTAAGTGAAGTAACAGGAGTAAAGAAACGGAACAGAGACTTTAGTCTCTATTCCATTGAAGTTGTGTAACGCCTTTTTTGTTAGAAGTGGTAAAATTGACAAAATAAGCGTCAGACTCGGAATGAGAGTACATGGATCAATTCCTCGTAATACCATGAAAAGAGAGTCGCATATATATATACATTTATTATGAGAAGGGTTAACTCTTAGCCTCAATCTTTACCAAGGTCATAGACGAGGTCGACGATGGAGCAAGTTAACCCAGAAAATGCCTATTAAAGCACTGGTACTCCTATGCACCGACAGAACACAACAAGCTATTATGCGTCTATGGTCTCATACCACACTGCATGAGACCATAAGACGACACTTAGATTCAGAGCAAATTGAGGTGCCGTTGCCTAGGACGGATTGATAGGAGGCAGGTCTCATTGAGTTTCTTTAGTCACCTCTTATGACACACACTGAAATAGATGGGGTGGTGTTATTCTGAACCGATCACCACACGGTAACAAAGTTTTCATATGAGTCCAATCTCCTACCGAAGTCTGACGCCAAATAGCTTGCTGTGTTCCGTCGGTGCGTGGGAGTACCAGTGCCTTTATAGGCATTTTTTGGTTTAACTCGCTCCCTCGTCGATCTCATCTTTGAGCTTATGGTCAAAATTAAGGTCAAGAGTTAACCCATCTTATGGTAATAATAAGTTACTAGTGAAACGGCTTTGCTATGAAACTGGGGTAACCTGACGCGTTGGCCTATATAAAATATATTAATCTTACTGTATCTGTCGGAATACGAAGTGTGAATTAAGTTGGAAGGGTCAAAAGTTATTCCCGAATATGACACAGTGGTATCAAGTCAAATTAAAAGTGATTCAGGATATTACTTCAATAAGTGAAAGTTACATTAGAGGATTTGAATATATCCTTAATACTTATTTATTACTATTTATTACTTTTATTACTAATATTATAAATGTGAAAGTAACTCTGTCTGTCTGTCCGTCTTTGATGCCTAAACTACTGAACCATTTTTGATGAAATTTGGTACAAAGATAGACTAGAGTCTGGGAAAGGACATAAGTTACATTTTATTTAACAGTTGGGCACGATTTAACCTGGAGGTTTACCATGATCGCTTAGCGCGATCCAATTTAGGACCTAAACAAGTCTGTAACGCTTATTCGTACCATGATGGCTTATAAGCGATTCAATTTTGGCGCTGTTGCGATTCAAAGGCAGACCAGCGACAATTTATGTAGACATTTAAAATGGACCATAGACAACCGAGCAGTTCAAAAGCAGCGCCATCATGGTACCATTAAAAAAATATTCCAATTGCGAAGCATTTCAAAGTTGGATCCTAAACAGAAATGCTTTTAAACGATCGTGGTAGGTATTCTGGAGTCAACGCGGCCTGAGCCGTGGGCGGAAAGCTAGTACAAAAAATATTCATTAATTTAAGATGTTACATTAAAGGATTTTAATACATACATACATATTCGATCTTATGTGTATCTCATAACAGCAGACCTACGAAACTGAATCGATGAATTCAGCGATATTGGGCATGTCTCTATTAAATGTCTCATTTTGCGGTTAACTCTTCTATTTCCAAACTGCAAAAGAATGGACTCCCCAATGAACCTTATCTATATTAAATTATGCATATACACTCACCGTCACTCTCTCTTCTAAGAATAATAGAACTTTTAGTACCCACTTCCAAGTCAAAACAAACATAAACCCCAAAAATTTATGCACCCCACTTTTTAGCGTTTCAAAAATGTTCTTTCCCTTGGATCAAAGTTTAAAAGGAGTCTATAGCGAGGCGGCAATGGCATTTTGTCACGTCACGCGACAAAAGGCGATCGATTTTAGATAAAAACCCCATTTCGGTAAGCGCAAGGGTGATAGTTTATCGGTTTTATGCAAAACTGCATTCAAGAAAGTTTGTTCAAGATATTGACGGTTTTAGTAATCCGTCAACGAAGGTACCGGCACTTTTCCATTAGGCGATTTTAAAGGATGATAACATTATGGCAAGCTGAAAAAATATTTTCATGTAGGTTAATTTATAAATAATGGGTCTTTTTTATAATTGGAACGGCACGGCGCGGTACTTCAAAATTTGAATTACTGTTGCCCCTTTTGTTCTCAGCTTCTAGTATTACTATTACGTTGGAGGCAATAGTAATACAATTTTGCCGTGCCGTTTTCAAATTATAAAAAGACCCAATGCCTATTAAAAAAATAAGCGACTGAAATACGGAAAACTTTTGGCCCCTTTGTTATTTTTTTGTACACATTTAATGTTTTGTATATCTATGAATTGTTAAGTTTTCCTTTGTATGGAAAGGGGTAATTTTTTTTAGATTTTCATAAACGTTCCTTGAAAAACGTTATTCAATTTCATTTGGAAAAATATCCCTTAAACTTTTGCTAGCTAAATAAAAGTTACGCAATATAATTATAATAAATTTATTCATAAATAGTAAATTTTAAGCCTAATACAAAGTAAGCTAAATAGGTACAATATTTAAGAAATTTGGTTTATAAGTAAACATATCTTCCCCTGACCTTCCCTTTGTTTTGAAGGTCAGTTTATTCGGCTCGAATATAAGAAAAGTATAGTGCTTGGAAGTACAACTAAATAACAATAATACCTAAGCAATTCTTAGTTATAATAAATTAAATAGTGAATAAAAAATGCAAGGAAAGCCTTGCATACATTACAGAAATGGCAAAGACGCTAGATGGTGACAAAGATAGTGCCTGTACGCCCTACGGTGACATAAGTTCCTTGGGATCAGTTGATGAATTTAACCACGTACAGACACCATCCATCGTATGATTGCAGTGGGTGTGCGTTAAGTGTGTGTGTATGTGTGTGTGTTTGTGTTGTGTGTGTATATAGTAATAATATAAGTATAACTAGCTCACATGTATTTTCACAGTGAAGACTTGATAAGAAGGACAGCAGATAGGATGGTCTCAGATGGGTACCTGGATGCAGGATATGAATACATAGTTATAGATGACTGCTGGTCCGACATCCAAAGACGTAAAGATGGGAAGCTGATGCCTCACAAGAAGAGGTTTAAGAATGGAATGAAGGCTCTTTCTAATTACGTGAGTGTGAAATGGGGCGGTTTAAAATTTTCCTTTCTTTATCGTATAGGTACAATCAAGTGTATGGTGAACTTGACTAACCCTGGTGTCAGAGTTTTGAAACCGCCAAATGGTCTCTGACTTGATTTATTGACAACAACCGTGACCGATAGCTTAACGTGCACTCCAAAGCACGGAAACGCTCGTGATAAATTGCCATTACGGTCTCAGGTTCCTTGCCTCTGTGTACCTTGCTTAACCTCAGTGATCGGTTGAGATCAGCGAGTGCCACTAAGCTACGAAAGCTTTAAATTAGCAGAACTTTAGAGGATGATTCTTCCTATTAAACTGATTGACTTTTCCAATAGGTCAATATATAAAAAAATGCGCCTCTCCATACAACTTGTGTGATCATCTGATTTGATTTGTATGGGAAGTTGTCAATTTTAGTTTGAGAATTTCAACTAGTTTATCAAGGAAAGTTGTTCAGTTTCTCGTGTAGAATCTTTTCTTTAAGTTCCGCAAGCTAACTTATAGTCCCCATATTATTTTGCCGTTTCATTTTTAGTCATCCGTTTCACTACTTTTCTCATTCAGCCGGTTCCTTGCAAATTTCCACCAGTTCCTCCAATAACCTGTAATGTTATCTTGCCACTTTTTAAATGGCTACCTCGACTTCGTTGACCATAGGGTGCCCAGTGTGTGGCCATTTTGGGCAACCATTCCGTTTGCATACCGCTAACGGACCCAGCCCCGTCCCATTTCAGCCCAGCTGTTTAAATCCTGAGCAGTTTCATCGGCAACTGCGCATTTGATAACTGAGTTTGTTGGCCAGTTTGGTCCAGGGTTCGATTCCCAAATGGAGCAAATATTTTTGTAAAAAAGAAAATGTTTGTTTTCAGATCATGGGTGGCGATATCTGTCTTATGTATGTTCCAAGGGACCAACGGCATAAGGGAAAACCTTAGTGTGGGCCTTTGAGTGTGAGTGCGTAGAGCTTACTAGAAAGTAAGGATTTTGTATACATTCAGATTTTTTCAACAGGTGCACAGAAAAGGCTTGAAGTTTGGCATATATCAGAACTACAGCAATTTCACATGTGCCGGATTCCCTGGGACCTTAGGGTTTGAGCAGAAAGACATTGATACTTTCGTAGAGTGGAACGTAGACTACTTGAAACTTGATGGCTGTTTTATTAGCCCTACGCTGCTGGATAAAGGTACATACAATATGTAGTGAATTTAATAATTTTTTTAGCTTAAGTATATACTTCCCCACCGAGGGGCGCAGGCCTCCTAGCAAGGGAATTCATGCGATATTCAACACGCTGCTGGCCCTATGCGGATTGAATATATGAATGAATGAAAATGTATTTGGGAGACACTTTGTTGGAGGACCACGCGACTTTTAGACGTGCGAGTTTCATCACGATACTTTCCTTCACCGCTGAACATGCGATAATTAATGAAAAATTTATGCATAAATCCGAAAAGACCAATTTAGAGGCACATGCCTACACCTGGATTTGAACACGAAACCTTCCGGTTACAAATTCATTACAAACTTGTCTATCACTGCTTAGACTTTAAATTAATCATCAAAAATTAAGGATGTACCTAAATCAGCCCACTAAACTTATCAACTTTTCCAAGTAACAACAGTCAAAATATGCAAACAAAATTTTGTGTCTCTGTACAACTTGAGTGATCAACTTGTTGCATAATTATGAAAAAGTGTTTTTTTTTTTAATTTTATGAGGGTTTTTTAGGCAGTCGTTAAGATTTATAGAGACAATATACGAACATATATTGTCATATACAGGGTGTAAAAGACAGCTTAGCAAAAACTGAAACCACTCTGGCAATCATTCTGCATGATTTTCCAGTGGAATTTTCTTCGAAAAATTTTAATTTTTTTTTCATGTTTTTTAATATTTTCTGGTTACATTTTTTATTATTTTATCTAATACACTCCATGTTTTAATAAAAAAACAATCATAACAACGTAAAACATGATAACCAGCAATGTACGTCGCACTCCGCGGGGCGCGGTGTAGCGATACGTTGCGTAGTGCCAAAGTAGGTAAATAGTGAAAAGTCCTTAACATGACGTTTCGGGGAAAAAATAATCACTTATAGCTGATGATAGTTATGGATAGATTCTAACATTTAAGTATTTGCTAAGCTGTCCTTTACACCCTGTATACATGATATATACATGACTAGCTGATGCCCGCAACTTCGTTTGCGTGTGAATTTTTTCGTTTGAACAGATTACAAAAGTTTTTTCCCGCTAACTCCTGTTCCCGTGGGAATTTTGCAATATCCTGTTGCAACTAAGCTTTAAGTTTACTAAGGTACCTGCATGCCAAAATTCAAGCGTCTAACTTAAGCGGTTTAGATTTTTCATACAAAAGGATTTTCCCGCTAATTCCCATTCCCGTGGGAATTTCGGGAATTCCTTTCTTAATACACCTCTACGGTACCTAAGCTACGTCCCTTCCAAATTTCAAGTGCCTACGTTTAGCCGTTTAGGCTGTGCGTTGATATGTAAGTCAGTCAGTCAGTCAGTCAGTTTCTCCTTTTATATATTTAGATACAAATATGCTGTTGGTCGCGTATTTGTCATGAAGTGTATGAGGTTTCAATAGGTCTGAATTTTGCCATCGGATAAAATGGTTACGATTGTCATTCAACTGTCATTGAGACAACATTGATTAGTGGAATAGACGCCTTGACAGATGGCTCATATAGGTGGTGTCAAATATTTGGTGCATTCGTCCAATTTCTTTAAGTTACCAAAAATTTACAAATTTCCATAATGGATAGTAAACTCTAATGCATGAAGATAAAATTAGATTGAAGAAATTTGACGGTTTTGGATAGCATGATGTGCTGTTGAACCTGTACATTTGATCAAAGAAATTGGACAAGTGGGATATAACTCAAAGTTCATATAAAAATTGACAATGAATAACGCAATCAAATTCAATATTCGATAATAATTTAACAGTAAATAATTCCGAGTATTTTTCTCATGTTACAAATTAAATTTAACTAGTCTGACAGATCGTTTCAGCTACTCTTTCATTATGCTATTTATACACAGATAGACAATTTTCATGAAACATAATACTTATACTCACAAATATTTTACTAAAATGAAATGAATATATTTCAATAAAATTATTCATTTAAATTGAAAAGCTGTGATTTGAGATCACAGTTTATCTAAAACGTGTCACTGATCACAATATTTATAAATGTACTTAATGAAAGTTTTCTTTATGCTAAAAAATGAATAATATTTCCAGAAAAAACACCAAATTTAAAAGTTAAGAAGGCTTTTCAAGTAATAAAATAAAATACTACACTGTACTATACAATGTAGGCTAATAATTGGCAAGGGTGTCGGACTTCAACAATAATCACATTTTTTGAATCATTATAATATTTTAAAAAGAGAGGTTAAAATTTTTTTGCTGTTGCGCTCAAAGAATTTTGGTATTCATTGCCTATTTAATTTATCATTACTAGCAACCCAGAAAATAGCATCAATACATGTGTTTAGTAATTTTATCATTTTAAATCTTTTTGCAAATAACTTTTATTTTACGACTTAAAAAAATATTTCCAGCACCAAATCCTTACAGATTTTTATGCCCTCTCGTAGTACTATTATTTGTTCTGTGCTCTCGTTCCCTACACGTTTTTTTTTTCATTATTACACTATCAGACGCACACACAAAAGTTTTCCATTGTGTCGTGGGTGTAATGAAACATAGGCAGACACGAATACTGTAGAGAACAAACAACTGCTTTTTAGAGATCCGTACCCAAAGGGAAAAAACGGGACCGTATTACTAAGGCTCCGCTGTCCGTCCGTCCGTCTGTCTGTCACCAGGCTGTATCTCATGAACAGTGATAGTTACACAGTTGAAATTTTCACAGATGATGTATTTCAATTGCTGCTATTACCAAAAAATACTAAAAAATAGAATAAATTAAATATTTAAGGGGGATCCCATACAATAAACGTAATTTTTTGCCGTTTTTATAGAGTAATGGTTTTTATAGAGTCCGACTCGCACTTGGTCGGTTTTATAGGTAACGGTACGAAACCCTTCGTGCGCGAGTCCGACTCGCACTTGCCCATTTGATTACACAAATATTTTCCCCAATCAAGTTGATCAAGAGTCACTGTCACTACCACTTGACCTAACTGACCGTCAATCAAACCCATAGGCCCGTCAAGTTAAACCCAAGACCCGTCAAACCCATAGGCCCGTCAAGTTAAACATCGCACGAATATTTTTACTATCCATAACCTTACTTAATATTATAAATGCGAAAGTAACTCTATCTGTCTGTCTGTCCGTCTTTCACACCTAAACTACTGAACCGATTTTGATGAAATTTGGTACACAGATAGATTAGAACCTGGGAAAGGACATAGGCTACATTTTATCCCACAGTTGGGCACGATGCAGTCCACGCAGACGGAGCCGCGAGCAAAATGCTAGTATTATATACGCGAAAGTTTGTTTGTATGGATGTACGGATGTTTGTTCCTCTTTCACGCTCAAACGGCGGGACCAATTTTGATAAAATTTGATATGGAGGTAGCTGACATGGCTACATAATTTCCCCAAATTCCCACGGTAACGAATTCCCGGGCGGTAATAAGTCAGTAATAATAAATCATACGGAGAATCTGTTAAATTATTTATCTGTGGGATTCTGTCGTTGACCTCATCATGAAAGACGAGACGATTTTCAAATAATAATTTTATGATCCATCGAGACAGATTGCAAGAGATTTTCTAGTAATACAATTTACATATAAATCCAATGTATTTGAAATTTAAACTAAAATTTTATTTCAAAGCTAGCTGACGTCTGCTGTCTCAATGTTATGGATAATTTTATTGATATCATATTTTAGACAAATTAGATTTTTGAAGTGAAAACTTCTTTAGCGGCGTTATGCACTTTGAAGTATGGGTAAAAAATTTTAAACTCGCATCAGGGTCACGTGTCTGTCACTTGACCCCGATCCAAAATCCGTAAGGCGTCGCGTAGTGGTGATTAATAAATATAGGAAATTAAAACTGCAAAAGTCAAGATGTCACCCGGTGTCAGAATAGAAAAAATTAAATTGAATATTAATGCACAACATCGCACTCCCGGAGTGCAACCCGTTGATTTTTTGTATACGTGTTGATCGTACAGATTAACATTTCATTTCATAACGAAACTCCATCTGTCCATATACTCCTATAATCCCTGACAGGGTAGGCGGAACGTCATGTGATTTTTGAATTTTTTTTGAAGTTCATTCTATAGGGTATCAGATAGAACATGAGTATAGTGGTGATATAGTGGTGACCTCGCGTCCCACTAACTGGCTTCCCCTACGCCTAGGAGAAGTTGGCAGTTGGCACATCCTAAGTTTTTTACTCACTCCTAGTCCAGCAAGGAATTATAATTACATACCATGTATTTTCTACTATACGTTCTTTCAAATTTCACGTATATGTGTCTTAAGTAGAGATTACGCAATCTTTAATAGTGAAAGTGAAATATCAAGTATGTACACACAACAGCACATCAGGCTAAACCTGTTGACCTTGACATCACCTTTACCCCGTCCATTATAGCGACATCTTTCGTAGCGCAAATGGGTAACCTTACTTGCTGCTGCCTGAACAAAGTTATTTCCTTTTTTGCAGTTTATCCGGAATATGGAAGGAGACTAAAGAAAACTGGTCGCCCGATCTTGTTTTCTTGCAGCTGGCCCGCTTACCAAGAAACTTACAAAGTTAAGAAAGTAAGTTAAGTTAAGAAAGTGAAAGAAAGTAATTAAGAGTACAGTGCTTCTCTTTTCTTAATGTCTCTCGGAAAATTGTGTCTGTTTTGCACTTAAATTGCATGGGATACAAAATAATAAGAATTTTTTTACAAATGCGGACTTATCACTAATAGTGATCTTTTCCAGCCAGCCTGGTGCAGTAAGAGATATTTTTTTTTAAAAAACGAGTAATAAAAGTGCATATTTTAATAAATAATACTGAGGTTCGATAAAATACTCCAAATAAAAAAATAACTAAATTAACTTATTCAAATATGTATATTAAATACAGTAATGCAATATAAATACATACGACATAAATCCTTACTGATTCCTAACTATTCCTTACTTATTATTATACAAGCGAAAGTAACTCTGTCAATCTGTTCATCTTTCACGCCTAAACTAGTGAACTGATTTTGATGAAATTTGGTACAGAGATAGATTAGAGCCTGGGAAAGGACATAGATCAAATTTTATCCCACAGGCGGGCACGATATAACCTGTAGTTCACGCGGGCGAAGTACATAAATACAAAATATCTGCCTATGATGACTCGTTCGAAAGATAGTACTTTTGTTTCTTGTAATTTAAAAATCAAATGGAAATACGAAATTGTTAGAACCACAATAAGAGAGTAGAAGCACTGTTTTGTGTTTTGCTGTTTCATATAAAATTAATAAAGTGTAAGCCACGCAATTAATTCTGGCCCCACAACACGATTTCACAGTTTCGCAAATTCCCAAAAACAATTATTTTCCGTAAAATCGTGATAAAAGATCACCGTAAATCGTTTCGAGAGGCTTTTAATTGGAAATCTGTAGGTTTTTCCATGAAACCTGTAATCTGAAACTCATAGCTCGGAAACTTTGAGAAACTTATCTTTTTCTGTAAATAAACCGGCAACTCAGGGATTTAAAATTAAAGCAACTACGTTTCTCTAATTGGCAACTCTATACTTCTAATTGAAAAATTTTATACATATTTTCTTTAATTGTTGAAAACTAAACAGGTAGAGATGTAATCTAAAATGGAAACAACCGTTTTATAAGTTTCACAAAATTCCTCTTGAAAATCTGGACTGATTGAAAGAAAATTTTAGAATTTTGTAGTACCAGTAAGGATTTAACTGAATCGAAGGCGAAAGGCTGAAAAGCTTTAACCATTACACTCATTAATTAAATAATAAAACGGGTCTAAAGTCGCGTATATATGTTAGGGTTCCTATAGTCGTACCACTTCAGGAAAAATAGCTATAATTTCTATTGTAATTTAAATAAAAGAGAAATCTTTGCACATATTAAATCTTCATTTATTAACGAAACAGATAGTATTCATAAACATTTAAATATATTTTAATAAGATTGTGTTTTTAACACTTTACAAAAACCTTCCTTTGGTACGACTTAGGCAACCGGTTTAAATACGTTGCCTTAATCGTACCACCCATAAGTCGTACTTAGAGTAATCATGATTTACCTATTTCCCGACGTTTTGACGCGGTGCACGCGCCGTGGTCACGGGTAGTGTTACACTACACTCGTTGCTCATGTTAACTCTTGTCTCTTTCTCTCACTATCAAAATCACTAAGACCACTGCTACTCAAGTATAGATCAGAGTCTCAGTTGCGTTCTATAACACGGACCTTAGAATAAATGTAAAATTCGGCGTCAAAATGCGTTTAGAATCACGAAATAACTCCTTTTTTACTGGAACGCCACAGGTAAAAGACTGTAGACTAGAGGGAGTCTTGAACGTAAAGAAGAGGTTTTTTTTTATTATAAGATGGGTTAACTCTTGACCTCAATCTTGACCATAAGGTCAAAGATGAGGTCGACGATGGAGCGAGTTAACCCAGAAAATGCCTATAAAGGCACTGGTACTCCCACGCACCGACGGAACACAGCAAGCTGTTTGGCGTCGGACTTCGGTAGGAGGGTGGTCGCGAACCAGACGGCCCTTTACAGAGCCTACCACACCGCATGAGACCATAGGATGACACCTCAGATTCAGAAAAAAATGAAGTGTCGTTGCCTGGGATGGATTACTAGGAGGCAGGTCTCATTTGTGTTTCCTTAGTTGCCTCTTACGACACCCACGGAAAGAGATGGGGTGGTGTTATTCTCAACCGATCACCACAGTGTCCTTTTTCAGTAGTGGAATATAGGCAAGATAAGAATGAAACCTTAATTTCAGCCAAACTACACAGCAATAGCAGAGACATGCAACACGTGGAGAGTCCTAGGAGACATCGAAGACTCTTGGGATACGCTCGCCAAAGTAATAGACTGGTATGGAAACAACCAAGATAGAATCGCTCTCAACGCGGGACCTGGACACTGGAATGACCCTGATATGGTGAGAGTGTTTTATTTCGAACTAGAGGACGCCCAAGACGTTGTACCCGTGGCAATTCCGTAAAATCTCTGCTATTTCCTTGCCAACGTTATAAAAGGAAACTGTGGGCTAAATTTCAGCTTCTTAGGTTCAAGGGATTGGGCTGGGCGTCGATGAGTTGGTTGGCCAGGAGCAGCAATTTTAAATATTAAAAAAAGAAAAATGGTTGTTGGTGATGTGTAAGTGACTTTAAAATTAAGAATCCTTAGGGGTTCATTTTCCTACAACTTTCACCAACCAACCCCAAAAAAGCCCACGGAATATCCCGGAAAAAAATACCTTCTGTACAATCTGGCTTCACGACAAAACAAAGAGAAGCATTTGCTTAAACCTGAAAGAAAATAGACCAAACACAATTTTTAAATCTATTTCGCTGTTATCCCATTTAATAAAATACTCTTATTTTAATTTCTAGCTGGTAATAGGAAACTACGGCCTCTCAGTGGATCAAGCGAAAGTCCAGATGGCAATATGGGCAATAATGGCAGCTCCTCTCTTTATGAGCGTAGACCTTGATGAGATACGACCAGAATTCAGGGAGATACTCTTGAACCGTGCTGTTATTGCGGTCAACCAGGACGTACTTGGAAAGCAGGGCCTGAGGGTGTACAGAGACAAGGATAGAAAAGTGGTAAGTTTTTTAAGCAGAATTTCGAGGGAGAGAGGGGGAGGGAGAGACAGGACATTGAATTCAAATTAATTTCAATACATTAAATTAAATCCAATTTCGAAGCACATATTTGTTATTTTCTACTGAACGAAGATCCTGGGGACAGGGTACTTACCACGATCGTTTAAAAGCATTTCTGTTTAGGATCCAACTTTGAACTGCTTCGCAATTAGAATGTTTTTTAAAATGATACCATGATGGCGCTGCTTTTGAACTGCTCGGTTGTCTATGGTCCATTTTAAATGTCTACATAAATTGTCGCTGGTCTGCCTTTGAATCGCAACAGCGCCAAAATTAAATCGCATAGCCATCATGGTACGAATAAGCGTTGCAGACTTGTTTAAGTCCTAAATTGGATCGCGCTAAGCGATCATGGTAAACCTCCTGATAGCAAACTTACTTAGCCAACATCAAAATAATTTCTGAATAAAAATGTATGCACACAAACCACAAAAAAAAATATTTCAAGCTTGCGAAGATGGAATAAATAATCAACTTACTATAATCCATTTTTTCACTTTGTAAAAATCGAAAAAAAGGTCAGAGAAACTTTAACTGTCTCACTTTTATTTAAACAGACACGTAGTCTAATATGGCTGCTTAAGTATTCAAATAATAGGCGACATATTTGACTAGTGTGGAATTAGTCTCAGTCAAAGTAACCCAGTGAACTAAGTGCAAGGATTAATAAGTCTTCCTGAGGAGAATTCCACTGGATGATCGTATAAAATTATGGTCTGAGTTCAGAGTTCCTGTATATGTTTACCTGTCCCTTACACTCTGTATGTATTTATAATTTTTTTGTGTATATGTTACAGGATATCTGGAAACGGGTTATAAGTGACGGTTATGCAATAGCTTTCGTTAGTAATAAAAAATACGGAGCTCCGTACCCAATGCATTATTTCTCATACAGTCAAATGGATATCCCCGAGACACAATATCAAATACAGGTAAAATGTCCTTCAGTGTACTTAAATACAAGTTAATTGGATGAATAATTGCCTTTTTGTTACATCTCACTGGAGAAAATGTTTATACATAGACATAATTTATTTTTGTTTCTTCAACACACACACTACATTTTACATAGGGTAATTATGAGTTTCGACGTTATAATAATAGTAGATGTGTGCTGAAATGACGAAAAATGGCTCCAACTCAGCATTGTGCTCTACCTTTAGAGAAGAGCCCTGGTATTCTATTGAAGCCGCGGTTGCTTAAATTATATATTAATCAGTTCGATCGTGATGCGTTTGCTACTTTATTAATAGTATGATGCATTATAAGAATATATTACAATATAAATATGTATAATGTTATTATATTATATTATTATTATTATTAGTTGATACACTAGCAGCTCCAAGAGTTGATGCGTGTATATCACTGCACTCGTGTTCTTTCATTTTTTTTAATGTTTATAAAGTCTATGTTTAAAACAGTTCACAGTCAATAATAATAAGTCCCTCAATAAGCCTTTTAAGTTCTGAAAATTTGTCCATATAAGTATGTGTCCAGCACACCTCTATATAAAATATATATGCGTTTACGCCTACAATCTCTATCGGGGTAAGGAGAGCATCAGTGGTTTTAAAACCACTTGACGTTTGACATAAATTCAGATGGTTATTAGATGAAACATGATGCAAGTCGTGAGAGGTTGTCAGCCTTTTGCCTACAATACTGCTAAACCCTCGCGTCCCACTTACTGAATTTTACATTATGCCTGGGAAAAGTAGGCAGCTGGTTTTTGTTTTACTCCCAGTCCAGCATGGAAGGAAGTGAAATTCATAAATATCCTTGGAAGTTTCACACAGCGCCATCTAACCACAAACTAAGCAATTTTTTACTATGTGTGCTGGATAGCGGATATATTCTATTTTTTTTATACAATCATATTGTAAATAACTAGGTGTTTATTGTAAATACCCCTAACAAATACTTGAAATACTTAATTTTCAAATACGTACGTCGGGTGAGAATCATCCCAATCAGCAGGCAAGGATATGTAGACAAATGAAATTATTTTGTAACTTATTTTTACAGGATCTGTTCAATGCTGAACCAATGCGTTTCATGGGTCACCCGCAGGATAGGTTTGAAGTGAAAATAAATCCTTCAGGTGCGTACAAAAAAATACATTATGCGGTTGGAAAAACATACACTGGGTGAAAAAGAACCTCCTAGCTATATTCAAAATCCTGAACCAGTATCACTCAAAGAACACATTTAAGAAAAAAATATTTTTTTTAAATAATTTTTCAATGGGAATAGTTCATTTTTGCCTAAACGTAGACATTACTCCTACACCAGGCACGCGAGGGGTGCGGGTAGCGCTTGGGGGGTGCGCCCGAGTGGTGTCTACGTTTAGGAAAAAAAATCCCCCCCCCCCAAATAAATTAAAAAAAAAAGTGTTCAGTAAGTGATAATGGTTCAGGATTTTCAAAAAGCTAAGAGGTTCTTTTTCAACCTGTATGATGCCAAGTTTGACACACATTTTAATGGCTTTTTTTTTACCAGCCCATATAAGCGGAGGTCCGTGCCCCTCGTCCTCACCGAGGGGCATGGATCTCCCTTCGAATCACGAAGGGGATTTAGGCCATAGTCCATATCACTCTGGCCCAATGCGGGTTGGCGGACTGCTCGTCTTTCGAAAATGATTTTATTTAGACGTGTGGGTTTCATCACAATGTTTTCCTTCACCGCTGTGGAATTGATTATTAATTAGAAATCCGTACATAAATTCGAAAAGACGAATTTAGTGGTACAGGCCTGCACCAGGATTCAACCCGCAACCTTCCGATTAGAAATCTGGGTCATTACCAACTGAGCTATTACCGCTTCTAAAGGTTATTAAGTATTAATATAGGTATGTTTTTTTTAGATTCCTAATGTAAAATGTTTTATTTTGACGTTTTTTTCAGGAGTCAAATTTTACAAGTTTATTCCTATTGACAAAAACAACATTGATGAACAAATGGATGTAGAATATGATCATTGACCAATTTGACCATTTACTGTGAATAAATGAACGCGTTGTGTAAATTACTTACATTCAATTTGAATGTTGAAATAAAATTATTGAAATTAATGTTTGGGTTTTATTTTCTTTAAGCATCCACAAACTTGATATCCGTTTATAAAGCTCTCTATAGGAGTTCGTATATAATGCTGGAAATCAGTTTAAGATAATAAATTTTAAAGGTAACGTAACAGAGAAATGCAAAAAAAAACCAAATATAATATCTTCTTATTTTATTTTTTACTAGCATCCCACTTGGAACTTCGTTCCCGTGGGAATTTGGGAAGGAAGGGATATGTAGCCTATGTTACTCAGGGATAATGTAGCATCCTAATGGTGAAGGAATTTTTGAAATCGGTCCAGTAGTTTCGGAGCGTATTCGTTACATACAAAAATACAAATCTTTCCTCTTTATAATATTAGTATAGATAACGAATGGGTTTGTTATTGACCACAATCTAGCCCAGGGACGAAGATTTGGTCGAGGATGTAGCAAGCTCACCCAAAAGATGCTCCGATTTCACGAAAAAGTGCGATCTCCTTATATCTCAGAGTGTAGTGAAGATATGATATTCAAAAAAACTTAAAAGACGCGTAGTTACAAAAACTGTAAGGAGCAAAAATAATTATTCGAGAAAGTCAAAAACGAAAAAGTAATGGCCAAAACTGAAAAAAAAACTATTTTTTCCGAATTTTTGATTCTGGCGCTCCATATTTTGGAAACGAAGGATGACATCAAAAATTTGTGAAAACTTCCCCTAAACTAGATAGTTTAGGGGAAGTTTGAGTAGATACTCAGCTACAATTTGAGCTTGAAACAAATACGATCGGGCTAAAGGTTTGCCCTGTAGCCTAACCTATTTGAATAAAGTCAAAAAGTCAGCATTTTCAATGTGCTCAATAGTTGTGTGAGGCACGAAATCTGTGTTTTTTTTTGTCGGGGAACAAATAAACCTAAAGAAAAGACAAACCATGTGTCGATTTTAAACAGGCCACGAGGTTGCTCATACGTTCATCCTATTGCAGTGTTTTTTTTTATTTTCCTGTGCTTTTTCTAACCGAGCGGTGCCTGTAATGAACTGACTGGTCACTGTGTTTGCAATCAATAGTACCTACCTATATGTATTGAGACTTAATCATATAGGTGCACTCTATGCAGATCTAATAAGATGCTTTTTTGCTAAAAAAGGGTTAACTTGAGTTGTTAGCATCTACATTTAAGTGGTGGTGTGTATATTCTGAACAATGTACTATATTTTTTAACCCTCAACAAAAAAAGAGGAGTGTTATAAGGTTGACGTGTGTAATGTATGTCTGTGTGTCTGTCTGTGGTATCGTCCGATTTCAATGCGTTTTTTTTGTTTGACAGCTGACCTGATTGAAATGGTTCTTAGCTATATTTGATCAAAATCGGTTTAGCAGTTTAAGAGTAATATCATTTTTTGCAATTTTTTTTTTAAGTTACTGTTCCAAAAGTATATTTTGAGTATTGGGAATCTCAATACAGAAACATATTTAGACAAACGTATTAAATTTTACGTAAAAGTAGTGTATTTATGTGTTTTTCTATAGTAAGTGTGGACTAAGCCACTCGTTACCCTAACGATCTCGTAATGTATCCCGTAAGAAAATATCAGCTTCATAGTCTCTCACACACTAGCTCACCAAAAAAGAAAAAAAAACCTCCAGCTCACTTTACAAAACACAATTTTCAACGCCAAAATAAAACTCTCAATTTTAAATTCGGCAATAAAAGAGTATTTTCAACTAATAAAGTTATGAAAAGAGCGTAATTGTCGTCGCGGAGTGTGAAAGACGAATATTTACGGGACGATTTGGCAACAAAGAGACATCAATGCAGTAGATACATCGTACCGTAATATACAATCACACTATTATGAAGACGAAAGTTTGTGAGAGTGCGTTTGTGTGTTTGCATGTTTGTTACTTTGAGGCAAACAGAGCCTTGCCGTACTTCAACCCGTAAAGGGTTTTGACATTGGAAATGTCTTTTTGTTCGCTCCAGTATAGGCTCCGATTTCACGAAAAAGTGCGATCCCCTTATATCTCGGAGAGTTGTGAAGATATGATATTAAAAAATAGTAAAAAAAACCAAAAAAAAAACCGAATTTTTGATTTTGGCGATCGATATTTTGGAAACGAAGAATGATATCAAAAATTTTAGAAAATTCCTATGGAAAATTTAATTAGCTCTAATTTGAGCCTAAAACAAACACGATCGGGTTATGGGTTTGCCCTGTATCCTAACCTTTTTGAAAAAAGTCAAAAAGTTAGAATGACATTTTCTTGAATTCCGTAAATTCATTTCCAATGTGCTCGATAGTTGTGTGAGGCACGAAATCTATGATTTTTTTTTACTTCATATAGGCAACTTCGTCATTCTATGTTTCAATTTAGATTAAAAGCTCATCAATCACGATTGTGGACGCAATTTTGAATAAATAAGCTATAAAATTCGCATTCGTACACCAACTACGTAATAAGTATTTTTTTTAGTACAACAATTTCAAAAAGCTTCTTAAATTGTGAAATTGTTTCTGAGGCGATTTTACTGATTGAAATCTATTCATCTTCTCCTGCTGCATATGCTAAATACGCAGTTAGACCTCTCTCTTATGAGAGTATAGACTTCCGAATCAACACAATGAAACTATACCCTATTTGTATAGATCGAAGTTTCTCTTGTTTGTATTTGGACATGCGTCCCTTAAGCAATTCTAGATCATCTGTCAACGTCAAAAAATTACCGTCTAATTTTAAAAATGTCGAATCACTAGAAATATTTAAGTCAAAATTGTTTCACATTCACCAAGTCAATTATTGTTTCACATTCACCTGCTAAAGTGAATGTGTAACAATAATTACATACTTACCTACTAATAGAATAGAACTACATCAACTTAAATAATGTTAAGAAAAAACTATGTTTAAAAAGTGTGTATGCTAACTAAAAGTGAGAATGTGAATCTATCTACTAAGTACTAACAGCTCTTAATTGTCTTGCCTGTGTACAGCGACAAAAATAATTTACTTTTATTAATTAACCCTTTTCTCACGTAAGCGACATTGTCTTAATGAGAAATAAAGATTCTTTAAACAGAACGTCAATCGAATGCAAAAGAAATGCAAACTTCTTCCCCTGTGTTTAAAGTTATGTTTTCCTTGACAACTTGAGAGTAAAGTCTCATAACATGTACTACAAGGTGAAATTAAAAACATTCGACAAACTTTAAGGGATCAATCTACCCATAATTACGAACAACTTTTTCTATAGGACAAACTTTCCTACTAAAAAATAAAAATCTGCTGTTCCATAAAAAAGTTCAAAAAAACAAAAAGTCCTGAAACGTGGTCGCTTAAGAAAGGGCTTTACTCGGAATTTCTCTGCGCGATCGAATCAGAAATGAGAAAATCCACCGGAGAACCAAGGTCACCGACAAAGAATTGCTAACCTTAAGTGGCAGTGGGCAGGGCACATTGCTCGTAGGACTGATGGCCGTTGGGGCAGAAAAGTCCTAGAGTGGCGACCATGTACCGGAAGGCGCAGAGCGTAGGAAGGCCTCCCACAAGGTGCACCGACGATCTGGTAAAGATTGCGGGAAGCCGCTAGATGCGGGTGGCGCAGGACCGATCGAGATGGAGATCCCTGGGAGAGGCCTATGTCCAGCAGTGGACGTCTTGCGGCTGTCATGATGATACAAAAGTCCAATACTTATTACTCAACCAAAATGTATGGAACAACGATCATGAGTAGATTCATCCTTCAAAGATAGTCAAATGTTATCAATTTCACTCTGTAGAGCAGCTGATCGCAATATTACCCAAAAACTTTAGTACTACCTACTGTATAAACTATGAGCCATTTTTCTAGAATGAAATATAGGTCGTACGGACTCAGGTCGACCTTGGGTGTCTTATTAGCTAAAGGAACCTCATTAGAGTGATTAAGTGGGTCTTCCTACTCAAGTTAGTAGATTATGCGTATCAATGTCAAAGGATACCTCACTCAAGCAAGCCTCACTACACCGTTTGAAATTGAAGCTATCCTACGTAAATGTGTCGTCACCCCATATAGATATAGATATACGGTAAAACTATAATGTTAACTTAAGTTTCGTTTAAAATAATTTAATGAGATACGAATAAATCTTAGCAAAAAAATCTGTGATAAATTAAATAATAATAATACTGTAACCTTCAAAAAATACTAATTGTAGCTACACATTGCGTAGTACAAGCTTATAACGACCAAAATCTTGTAAAAATCAGTGTTTGTGCATGTTATACACATAATTCATTTTTAGTAACACCATAACAATAAAAGAGATTCCTTAGTTATTTCAGTCCATAAGGACTTACTTATAAGAAATCACTTTGCAAAATAATTCTAGAAAATACCGTTAAACGTGCAATATCTATACATTGTCAGGCATACCTACTCTATAAATGATAACTATACTAATTCTTTCTGCAGCCAGCCCTTATGTCGATCCAATTGTAGGTTCTAATTAAACAAAAACAAGAAAATAATAACTAACACAGAGTATAACAAGAGATCATTTAAATAATTTATTCAAAACCTGTCTTTAAAGGGTCTTTCCCCCAAATAAGGTCCCTGCCGAACCCCCAAGGGATCCCTAGATCCAGCCTTGCCCGGGAACCGAACAAGGCTTTACGATCTGCGAACCGACTAACGACCGCGCAGATTCTGCGGTTTGCTACTGAAAATGTGATTTAACGTCCACGACCACCATAGAATTGTAAAGGGAGAGATTCTTCAAAGCCTTTAACACTTAAATAAAGAACATTATTTACTCAAAAACTCATACCATGGTGTCCCTAAAATATATTAGATTAACAATGCGCCCATATTAAAATTTTATGTAGAAAAAAAATGTTTGCTAAATCGTTAATGGAACCCGATATTTTCGATTTAACAGGCAACGTTATGACCACTAAACTTAACTGGGCGCCATTTTTCACTCCTCATTCCTTCTACTTTTCATACAACGCACCTTTTAACTAGAGTTGCCACGAATAGTGATTTGGCCGAATACCGAATACCGAATATTCGGCAACGCTGTCGGCCGAAGCGCCGAATATTCGGCACAAAATACATGCTTGTCGAGCGCGTAGGTAATCAAGAATAAGAAACGTCGTAACCTGCCTCCCTCGTCGCGATGCATACGGCAAGTGATGGTCAGCAAACGAAAAACAATATACAAACTTTTCGAAATTTGTTAAAGTTATCTTTCTTCTCCTGGGAGTAACGTGTATGTACAGTGAGAGGTTGTTTTCGGAAGTTAGTATCATTTATGAAGAAAAGGGTAATCGTTTGCTACCAAAAAATTCTGAAAAGCTTGTTTTTTTATCCATCACAACTTACCACTGAACACTTTTACTTACTAAGTGTTGTAATTTGGTAATTAATACATTGTATTGAATATTATGACGTGTCTTTTTTTCACGATTTGGTATTCGGTATTCAGATGAATAGTACGCATTATTAGGCCGAATACCGAATAGTTGCCGAATATTCGTGGTATCTCTACTTTTAACGCAACTTACAGAGAAGTGTCGGCTCAAAACATATTAGTGCTCCAAATTCATCCTTCTCACCTGCTAGTGGTACATCCTGCTGATCAATCGACGATGCTCTGACGTATTTCAACCTTTAAGGGTTTCTTTATTTGATATGTATCTATTAATTATAGTTAAAATACTCATTCTTGCACGGCTGCTTGCTTGCATTTGTGCATACTTGTCTGTGAATGCTTGCATGCTTGCTTACATGCTTACTTGCTTGCGTGCTTGTTTGAATTAACTATTTTATACAATTCGTATACTTGATATTTTTTTAAATTATATTAATCGTTAGTTATATTTCAAATGCATACCAACCATTTGTTTTTTTATATTTTTTTTGTTTTTATATCTTATATGACTTACCCCATTTTTTGACGTAGCCCCTCTGGTATTAAATATCGCCGAAACCACTTTTTTCCACATAATTTTACCAGTAAAGAACGTTAACGATTGTTATTATTTTTTCCATCTATTAAATACCTATTCCTATGACTTTTTTCTTTTCAACCATCTTTTCTTTAAGAGATACGCAGGTAGTATAAATTGATGAAAACAAATTGAAACACCTCTCCGTTTTTTTTCCGTGGCTCTCGGCCTATAATGCTTAAAGCTAAATAACTCGTAAGTTATAGTCCGGGAACATGCCAGCATAGTCTTGTTTTAATTATTACTTCCTCTGGTACGCTAAGTCAGGATGGTATGAATTTTCGGGTGACTAATTTGTGGTCTGTATTAGAGGTTAGGTAAGTTGATTTAGTTAGGGTTGAACAATAAAAGTTACTAATTTTTTTTTTGTAAATTACGAAAACTTAGTAACTTGACATTTCGAGAAAATTCGTTGTATTTGCTGAACTGTTCCTTATACCCTGTATACAGGGTGACTTTTTAATCAGTACGCAAATTTTTCTTACGGTGTCAGTAACGTTGATATAACTTATTTACGTTCTATCAACGTTACTGCCACAAATTTTTTCTTTAATATTCAGATTTTGATACCCCTTTTCAACTTAGAGGATGAATTTTATAAGACGCAGAAACATGGGTGTCTCAATTCACAAATTGTGTTCAAGAGTACTATTACCAAGTTTGAAGTCAATTAGACGATGTAACTTTTTTTTTCTTTTCATAAAGTTTACGTACAAAAAATTTGCGCGCTGATTAAAAAATAACGTGTAATAAGGTGACTTTGAAAATTAAGGATGTGAATCATAGGTTAAATTATGAAAAAAAAATTAGCTTCTCCGTATAACGTGTATTTGCTTTTGTTTATTTATTTACAGTTCTTTGCACACATGACAAATATATATAAAATCACAAACAGAAATACGACACAAAAGGTTAGCTTATCTCTAAAAAGAAATTTCTTCCAGCAAACCCGAGCCACGGAAAGTTGATCGGAAAGGCAGATAGAGCGTGCAAAACACGTAATATACCTACATAAACTATACTACAAAAATAATAAATAAATATATCAAATAACAAACATAATAATAAATAAATATAAACAAAAATAATAAATAAATATAATAAATAATAATATAATAAATTTATAATATATAATATATTTAAATATATAATAATATAATAAATTTATATTTATTTATTATATAATATAATAACATTATAAATAAATATAACAAAAATAATAAATAAATATGTTTGTTATTTGATATATTTATTTATTATTTTTGTAGTATAGTTTATGTAGGTATATTACGTGTTTTGCACGCTCTATCTGCCTTTCCGATCAACTTTCCGTGGCTCGGGTTTGCTGGAAGAAATTTCTTTTTAGAGATAAGCTAGATATATATATATATATATATATATTTTTTTTGATATATATATATATATATACTTAATAAATAAATAGCCTATTGCAGGGAAAGGTAGTGTTCTTTAACTCTACGCTTAAATACAGCCAGCGAAGGGCTGTCTCGGACAGTATGCGGCAGTATGTGCTTTTTTACGGGGAGTTGTTTTTTTTTTAAGAATTTCATATAGGTTTCTCGGAGAAAGCTGTTCAGTTTTATGAATAGTTTTGCTTCCTAATTTAAAATCATCTAACTTTTCTTATCGTGTGTGTGGCGAACTTGGTCAACCCTGGTATCAAAGTTTTCAAACCGCACAATGGGCTCGGACTTGGTTAAAACGACTGTAGTCAAGCGACAACAGCCGGGACCGACAGCTCAACCTTCCCCTTCAAAGCACAGAAATGCTCGTGATAAATTGCCACTTTGGTCACCCATCAGGTTCCCTGCCTCTGTGTGCGTTGCTTAACCTTTGAATATAGTCTACTTCAAAATGGTGAGTAATTTTACCTTGATAAGTCTCTTCAAACGGTTTTTAGGCTATGAAAAATCCACGTAACTTGACGTAAATCCACGTAAAATCCACGTCGGGCGCAAGTGCGCCGGCTGGCGGCGGATGCCAGAGACTCGGAGCACGATGAAGGAAGATAAACAATTAAGAAGGATTATATTTATTGGATTACATCAAACACTTAAACTTTTAACGTTAACTTATTACAAATGCATAAAAAATAAAATAAAAAATAAAAAAATTGCCGAATAAAAGTTTTCTATTCTATGAAAACAGTATTGCGTGCGCCTGCGACGGAAATTCAGTTGGGTCTGTCATCTCACCGAATGACAGCTAGAAGCGTTCAATTTCGAATTTAGATTAGGAATGCCAAAACTGAAGAGTAAAAATGTCGCAAAAAGATGATGGAGAATGAGGATGAAGAATAGAATAGAAAAGAATAGAAAAATCTTTATTTTATAGGACATTCAGGATGTCACTTAAAACAAGTCAAGATTACAATGAAACACATACAAACATACATTAAACGATTTAAATACATACATACGCATTTATTCTTTTGACCCCACTGACTCTACGCCTATTCGCAAAGGTGCAGTCTTTCTCAGAGAAGAACAGGCAAGAAACTCTGAGGTTGCTCTTTTAAATCGCATTACAAATTTTCTTAATTACAAATCTATATATATAAAAATGGAACCCGATTTTCGTTGTCACGGCATCACGCGTGAACGGCTGGACCGATTTGGATGATTCTCTTTTTGTTACTTAATATAATATAAATATATTTTTGTCTTTTTTTTTATTGTTAGGCACCACCCGCTCTGATTTATATTTTTCCATTATTTTCCTACCCAAAGGTTGCCTGGAAGAGATTGCTACCTTAGCAATAAGGCCGCCTTTTTGTACATTACTGTTTTCTGTCCTTGTTTGTTATTGTAATGTTTTTGTGTTATCTATGGTGTGCAATAAAGTATATGTCTATGTCTATGTTGTGTTCCTTATTGTCAGGAGGAGGTTCTTATGAAAGAAAAAACTAAAAAAGTGCCACGGGAACGAAGTCCCGGGCGGAAAGCTAGTTTTAACTAAATCTGAAATAACTCTAGAGCTGAGCGCATGCCGCCTCGTTACAACCTTACTGATCGGTTGAGATCAGCGGCCGCTGCTGGGCTTCGAGCGCTTCACCTAACTGCCACCAAACATTATTAAACCTCGGCATACCAGGTGAAAATTTATAACATGCCATACAAGGTGGGGTATGACATACCCTAACAAAATGGTCGCTGTAATCAGATAGGAATAGGGGTACTGAATTATTATTGCATATTTTTGAAATTGAACATAACCTGAGTAGCACTATATAAAAAAAAATGAAATAGATGAAATGGTTTGTTGAAAAAGGGTAGCGAAAATGACATCTTCTGACTACTAATTTAGACTTGAAATTACCCTAAGAATTGATAATTGCCAATGTTTGTAATTAAACTGACTAAATAAAAAAAAATGAACAACGATGATACATCTTTAAATTTTTACTTCAGTCTCGAGGTAGGAGTTCTTTAGTTCGCCATAATTGCATTTTGTATATGCTCAAATAACAACAACTCTAAACAAAAACGCATCTAGAGCCCTAAAAACGCACGTGTTAGATTTTAAAACTTTTAAATAAAATATAATCAGTGTTAGAAAGCAATAATGACTTAGCTTGCAGAGGTTACTAGGAGAATTCAATAAAAGAGTAAAATTAATTAAAACAAACATTTATTGGGCCATTTCTTAGCAATATAGCAGAAATATAAAAACAAGAAAGCAAAATAAGCATAGAGGAACTATATCTTTGTATTATAAAACGGAATTAATTTTAAATATAAAATATCTACGGGTTACATTATTTTGTACTAATGTAAAATTAAATATACATACACACTTGGGTAAATACATTAGCAAATAGCAAAAGTTACATAAATGTGTACTTAACTGGGTGGGTTGATGTTCTTCCTTCAGCGTTCCGACTAAGACTGCCCATACCTGGCATCGACTTGCTTTTATATAATCAACGCCCACCACTAGTCAAGTTAGCTGACAAACAACACCAGGTGGCGTCCGACAAACAACACCCGATCGCACGATGTGCAGGTGGTGTTTGTTTATTCGTTTAACTACAATATTACTTATCTTATTTTAATACATCAAATAAACTTTAGTATTAGATAAAGCCACTAAAAAAATAACGTTAAATAACTTTCTTTATACAACACGGCCATTCTGAAAAGTACTTCGTTCTCGAAGTACATATAAATAAACAATCATTAGAAAACTAGTACTATCTACAAAGGTTATCCTGGCACCTTGCCACGATAGTGCCATCACCTGCTGCTTGTGAAGACACACTATCGTCAGATGAAAGCTAAGTGACCAGCAGTTAATTTATCTACTCGCCTTGACATGCTAGCCCCATCACCCGCTGCCGGTGAAGACCAGACTAGCATCAGACGAGTAACTGACCAGCGGTTATTTTTATAATAGTCAAGTGCCCTGACATGTTAGTCCCATCACCCGCTGCCGGTGAAGGCCAGACTAACATCAGACAAATGACCGACCAGCGGTGTTTTAATGAAAAGTCTATAAAGTTAGCATTAAATATTAAAGAAAAATAACACATTTGTGAGTATAATATAGGTAATACAAATCATAAAAATCTAATATAATTATAATAGCAACGAACATGCGAAATCATCCAATTACAATAGGATTTAACCAGTAATTATTATTAAACAGCATCTTCTACAGCGTTATTTTCGTCAACCAATTCACCCGGCCAAAACCTTAATTTATCTTTACTAATTACTATGTTCCTCTGACCGCCTCCACATAATCGAAAACGATCATTACCGAGTATTTCGAGGATCTCGTAAGGCCCCCTAAATTTTGGTCTTAATTTTTCATGACGTCTGTGATCCTGATAGACGTAAACAATATCACCTACGTTGTAAGTCTTATTATTACGCCGCACTGCGTCAAAACGTTCCTTAAACTTTTGGGCTACTTCTCTAAGACGGACTTGGGCTAATTCTCGATCTGCACGAACGTCAAAATTTTGGACATTATCCTGATCCCCTAGGACTTCGTTAAGACTTGCTTGAACACAAGGTATATTTGCGTTGCGACCAATTAATAACCTAATAGGAGAGAACCCCGTAGATTTTTGTACTGTGGTATTAATAGTTAGTTGTACTTTCCATAATTCGTTCGGCCAGTCTGACGTATCATCGCATTTTGTAGTCAACATATTAACTACTGTGGACACGTATCTTTCTGCCTGACCATTACCGCGCGGGGTACCGGTAGCTATCATGTGGTGTTCAATATTAAGTTCCCTAAATAACGTGCGGATTACATTTGAATTAAAATTAGTACCCCGATCAGTAACGACTAAGGACGGTGTACCAAACAAAGTAATTGTTTCACGAATTAAGGGTACTAGTTCATGTGGCTTTTCAGTTTCTTTAAAATACAGAACTTAGTAAAACCATCAATAGTTAATAAAATATACTTGTATCCTTCAGTCGACTGCGGAAATGGGCCAGTGCAGTCTAAATGAATGGTGTGAAAAGGTACTGCAATTTTATCAAAAGGGTGTAAAAATCCTTCTTTAGGCCCAGAATGACCCTTACGTTCGACGCATACCAAGCAATGATACAAATATTTTTTCACAAATGAGACCATGGATGGAAACCAAAAATTCTCACGAATCTTGTCTATTGTTTTATAAAATCCTACATGGCAATTCTCGTCATGGAATAATCTTAAAATATGAAATCGACAATTTTTTGGAACATAAAGTTTAGGTGAGGAATCTGCATCTACTTTGTAATGTAACACATTATTGATCACCAAATATTGGTTTTCATCCAAGTCTCCTGCTTCAACTCGCTCTATCAGGGAAAGTGTTTCGGGGTCACTCTGTTGAGCTATCTCCAACCATGATCTAGCATCATTCGATATTAAATTTATTAAAGGGGCTGAATTACGTTTGACTTCGGCAGTGGGGGTCTCAACAGGATTGCGGCTAAGGTAGTCTACATGACTTATAAATTTTCCTTTCTTGTACACTATTTCAAAATTAAAGTCTTGTAGAAAAGTCCACCAACGTGCGACTCGTGGTGATAAATCCCTTTTGTGTGCTGTTGATTTAATAGCATTACAGTCTGTGATAATTTTGAATTGAATACCTAGAAGATAAACTCTAAAATGTTTTAAGGCGTTATATATAGCTAAAGTTTCCAAGTCGTATGAACTGTACTTAGCTTCAGCTGGTGTTGTTCGTTTACTGAAGTAGGCAACTACTTTATTAATGTTATTTTCTTTTTGTAATAAAATTGCACCGTATCCTAATGAACTGGCATCAGTGTATAGTTCTGTAGGTAAATTTGGATCATAAATACTAAGTAAAGGTTTAGAGGCTAGGCACTGTATTACGTAATTCCTAGCTGCATCCTGTTCTGATCCCCACTCCCATTTCTGATTATTTTTTGTGAGCTTTGTTATACATGCTGTGCGGGGGGCAAATTCGGGGATAAATTTTCTGAAATAGCTCGCGAGACCCATAAATTGTCGCACCTGTTTGACTGTTCGTGGAATTGGCGAATTTACCAAAGCGAATATTTTACCATCGCTAGGCCTAACTCCTTCTTCAGATATTTGTCTGCCTAAGTATTCTATACTGTTGACGAAGAATTTGCATTTCTTTAAATTTATCGTAAACCCGGCTGAACATAGTGCATCGATAGTTTGTTCCAAGTACGATAAACCTTCGTCAATAGTAGAGAAAGGGATCAACAAGTCATCTATGTAGATTTGTAAAAATTTTAGGTGTTGTACTGCTTTCGTGATCGCGCGTTGAAACACAGAAGGACCATTGCAAATTCCGAAGGGCATTTTCAAAAACTCATAATGCCCATCCGGAGTTATAAATGCTGTAAATTTTATAGAATCCTCTTCAACTGGTATCTGATAAAAGCCATTCTTCATGTCGAGTGATATAAAACATTTAGCCTTCCCCAATCGATCAATTTGATCTTCGATCAATGGTAACGGAAACCGGTCTTTCTCAATTATTTTATTTAGAGCTCGATAGTCAATGCATAACCTATCGTCTCCACCCTTTTTTTTCACTAAAAGTACAGGACTTGCGAATGGAGAATGACTTTCACGAATTATTTGTTTTTCGAGTAAATCTTGAATTATATCATTAACCTTCTGTCTTTCAACGGGGGCCAGTCGGTAAGGGCGGTAATTCACAACGTCATCTTTTTTCAGTCGAATACTTAACTGTCCAGTTTGAACTGTGCCAATATTGTTTGAAGTGGGTAAAATAGTTGGGTATTTTTTGAATATGTCTTCAATCTTTTGCTGTAGATGTGTATCAAGATGACTAATGTACGTGTTTAATTCCGTTAAGCAATCGTTGAAACTACCAGTCATTGAGTTTACTTCATTAACAGGAATAGCAAATGGTTTCCTAATGACCCTGCAGCCGTAAGAATTGGTGATTATCTCAATATCAGGGTGGCTAACCACATTTCTACCAAGAAGCAAATCATACTTAAAATCGTGATCACGAATTACTTGCAAATCTAATTCTAAACAAAAATCTTCGAACTTGACGGGTACCGTGATTTTTGCAAAAATGTGGATACTGCCATTTCCTATACCATTAATGTACACTGAATGTGGGAACAAGTGACACTGTAATTTTTTTGCAACAGACTCTTTTATTAAGCTACAACTAGCGCCGGTGTCAATCAGAGAATCTATAGCTACATCGTTTATAAAAACTCTTGTAAGTTTTAAACTTGAGGCATCTGGCAATACGTTAATAGAAGAACCTAGTCAGATTTTTGGAATAGCGTCATTGTTTGCCCGAGCCTGTTTTTCAGCATTGATACGCTTGAAAAAACAAGTAGACTCATCATGTCCTATTTTTTTGCAAACGGTACATGACTTGACACTTGAATCATTAGTAGAAGTATCTTTCGTTTGTTTGACATTTTTGGGACACTGCGACTTAATATGCCCTTGGTTACCGCAAAGAAAACAAGTTTTTCCTTCGTCAGTTTTTAAATTTGGTTTGAAACGTTTAGCTGCATTTGAATTAGTTGTGGTTTCCGTATTATGATCCACTGGTCGTTTCCTAGGCTTAACATAAGTAGAGAACAACGATATCAGTTCAGATGTAGTTTTCACGTTGCTGTTAAAAGATGCCATTTTTACATTGACGTCTCGGATTCCACCGCAAACTATTTCTATCAATTGAGAATCAGAAAACGAAATCTTAGTGTTTTTTAATAGTCTTATTTTCTCTCTAGCGTACTCGCAATAGGAATCAGCCAAATCCGAAGAAAATGTAACAGCCTTGTACAATTTTTCAGAAAGATTTTTCTTTTCGGGGTACAACGAAATTATTTCACTACGAAAATTCTCCCAAGTTCTACCTTCTTGTGGTTCCCAAGAATCATACCACGTTAAAGCAGAGCCCTTAAGGGCCTTACCTGCTTTAGCGACTTTGGCGACACCGCTCCAGTTAAACTCCTCGCCCAGCTTGTCGATGTTGTCACACCAAGCGGCTGCTCCGCTCTCGTTGCTGGTCGGGTCGAATGTTGGCAGTGCGATGTCATCCTGTCGCCGATTCTGAGATAGGGCATCACAAATGGCACCAAGAAGAACCTTAATCGTTGCTTCATCCATGATGATTTAACCTGAAAGTATATAAAAAAAAATTAACGGGTGCTTGGTATCCCACTTCTGATGTTAGATTTTAAAACTTTTAAATAAAATATAATCAGTGTTAGAAAGCAATAATGACTTAGCTTGCAGAGGTTACTAGGAGAATTCAATAAAAGAGTAAAATTAATTAAAACAAACATTTATTGGGCCATTTCTTAGCAATATAGCAGAAATATAAAAACAAGAAAGCAAAATAAGCATAGAGGAACTATATCTTTGTATTATGAAACGGAATTAATTTTAAATATAAAATATCTACGGGTTACATTATTT
Source organism: Aproaerema taeniolella (assembly GCA_949987775.1). Taxonomy (NCBI): domain Eukaryota; kingdom Metazoa; phylum Arthropoda; class Insecta; order Lepidoptera; family Gelechiidae; genus Aproaerema; species Aproaerema taeniolella. The sequence goes on along the minus strand of OX465261.1, from coordinate 13,781,093 downwards.
TGTACTAATGTAAAATTAAATATACATACACACTTGGGTAAATACATTAGCAAATAGCAAAAGTTACATAAATGTGTACTTAACTGGGTGGGTTGATGTTCTTCCTTCAGCGTTCCGACTAAGACTGCCCATACCTGGCATCGACTTGCTTTTATATAATCAACGCCCACCACTAGTCAAGTTAGCTGACAAACAACACCAGGTGGCGTCCGACAAACAACACCCGATCGCACGATGTGCAGGTGGTGTTTGTTTATTCGTTTAACTACAATATTACTTATCTTATTTTAATACATCAAATAAACTTTAGTATTAGATAAAGCCACTAAAAAAATAACGTTAAATAACTTTCTTTATACAACACACGCACCACTAAACTAATGGTACTTGCCAGTGTAAGAACGTCGCAACTTCAGCTACTGAGAGCTTCAGGTTCCGCGCACGAAAATTTTTGAAAATATATCGATTTTTCACCGCCTGGGGTTTATTACACCCCACCTGGTATGCGGAGGGTTAAACAAAATCAACAATACCAATTCAATGTTGACGTCGGTTTTTAAGCCCTCACCCTTATGAAGTTACAAGCCTCAAGCCAAACAAGGGTACATTGTTCCAGTTTTGATAATTTACTCTCACTCACATAGGTACTACCAACTAATGATTACTATACGTACTTAGATGCTTCGGAGGTTTACACAGATTGAAGACCCTTCAGATGATAAGTTTTTTTTTTTGAGTACAGTAGTTTTTTAGTTTCTAACCCCCGACGAGAAAATATGAGTGTTATAAGTTTGACGTGTGGTGTATCTGTGTCTGTCTGTGGCATCTTAGCATCCAAACAGATGGATCGATTTCAATGCGGTTTTTTTTGTTTGAAAGCTGACGTAATTGTTATGGTTCTTAGCTTTATTTAATCAAGATTTGTCTAAAAACGTATTTTAGCTCAAAAAATGTCATCGGTACAGATAGTAATACATCAAAACGGTCCCTTATCGTTTTAAGTAGCTTTACAAGTTAAGGAGTTGAATGGCTGGGCACAGAAAAAAGGTTCAATTTGTGATTCTAAGCAAATACTCGAATGAAGTTGGCTGTTCATGATTTGTGCCAAGGGATAAGGATTACTGTAAGAAGGGCTTATTGCTCTTACTTTGACTCTAAAAGAGTGTTTTAGGTGTTTGAACAAATGGACGACTTTTTTATGTCGCGAGAGAATAATTTTGAACTTGGCGTGATATCTTCTGAGCATTGGATCTCAATACATTTCTTTCTTGCGCTTTGACAGTGACAGGCAGTGACAAGTATTGGTCATTTGTCGGTCGAAGTTATAGAATTTCAATAGCTTGTTCAAAAAATTTTGAAGTGAAAACTTCTTTAGCGGCGTTGTGCACTTTTTGGGATGGGTAAAAAAATTTAAAACTCGCATCAGAACACGTGACCTGATCGAAAATTCGTAAGACGGAGGGTGAAGTGAAAACTTCTTAGACAGCAAGGAAGTGTTCAAGTTTTCACTTCTGCCGGCACTCCTGGAATGCAACCCGTTGTTTTTTTTTTCATATAAAAGCTTTATGAATTATTTCCTTGGGAAAAGATATTCATTTTTATGAACATAATCTCCTTCGCTAACTAAATTAAAGTCACCCCCATATAGTTAACTGATAACAGAATTTACTACATGCGCGTAATAGTACATTATGCTACAAGTATGCTAAGTTGGATATTACATTAGAGGCGAGTTTAGAGCCCGAGCCGAAGGTATGTATCTATTTCTTTAGGTAAAGAAAAATGTTTGGCGTGAATGGGACTAGAACCGACGACCCCAGGATGAGATCTTCTGGTGCTATAACCAACTGAGCTGTCGTGCCTTCAAATCAAGCGGCGAATTTTCTCTTTCCCATCTTTTTTTTGTACCCATGGTATCACATCAGGATGAACATTGACCTTCTTTCTTATATTTATTTCTTACAACAAATATTTGAGCCAATGAGTCTTTTTATAATTTGAGCTTCTAGCATCGCTGGGGCAATCGTATATAGGGCTTTATGCATATCTGTTTCAACCTCTCGGGTGGTTAATCAGTCTATGAAACTGAACAACTTTCCTAACTTTCATAGGTTAAAATACGAAAAATAAATGTTGAGTTCCCATTGAAACTTCATCAGCATTTTGTATGGGAGATCAATTTTTTTTTCAAATATTTCAGATACGAGTATTTTCTTGTTTCATACTTTTTAGAGCGCGATTCTTCAGTAGTCGGGTTTTTAGTTTTTAAATTTAATTTTTATTACTGTACATTTTACGCCTTTCGCTTTCAACCTGGCAAGCTTATTTTGAACCAATATAATTCTTAACTAACATTTCATAAGTGTATTTAGTAAATATTTGACGACAACTCCGTTGATTTTGTAATCTGTTTAATATTTTTTCATATTAAACATACTTTTTTAGCTATATTTTTAAAAGTGTACTCAAAAATAAAACTTTGCAAAATTATTGCGTGCCACTTTTAACAAATCACAAGATACCTAATAACTTTTTGTCTGTTACGCTTTCACGCCTAAACGCCTAAACCGATTTTGATGAAATTTGATAAAAAGATAGATTAGACCTGGAGGAATGACATAGGCTACATTTTATTGCATAGCTGGGCACGATATAACCTGTAGACCACGCGGGTGGAGCCGTGGGCTTAAAGCTAGTTTAGAATAAAATTAAACAATGAAAAATTATATTTGTATCGAAGAAATGATAGAGGTGCACATGATTATAACTAAAGATGTTTATAAGTTCCTACAATTGTAACCATTTCATAATCATAGTTATGGCATCTTTCCTAGCTTTAGCACTTTGAAGGCTGTCACTATGTAACTCAGAGCAATGGGTTTCATCAGGTATAACTATTGCAGGCACATCAGGAGAAAGACTTTTTAAAATTCCAAGAGTACTCCATGGATCCACATCCCCATTCGTGAACACGACACGACTCAACTTTGGATGTCGACCTCCATACATTTCATTTGTGCGTGCAATTCCTTGATCAACTCGTTTTTCGTTAAAATCTGAACCGAAAGTCATTTCACAAGATTTAACGTAGAAGTCAACAGAAACCAAATCTGTGAACGGGGGACAAGACGTCCGAAAGTTTCCAAATTCCGTACAAGTTTGATAAGTCCATTCATTCAGGGAACTACAGGTTTTGTTAAAATTTATAGGGTCACATGGGGTATCCCTATTTTCAGTTGTGAAATTTGAACATAGTTCTTTTATCACAACAGGTCCAAAATACTGTGCAGCTGTTGCAAATTTAGAACTTTTACTGTCTAAGAATAATTGCTGATTTTCAATCCTACCCATGTCATTTTCTGGGCAAATATTTTCTTCTTTCTTCAATTGTTCTATTCCACTTTTCGATTTTAATAGTTCCTTGTATCTATTGAATTTCTGTTGAATTTTGTTAAAACAATCATCTCCGCCATATTTCTTGATATCCTCAGAAACTTTTTGCATATATTCAATGAAGTTTTTCTTAGCGAAAACTGGAGCGCTACTTGCTAAAGCTGCATCAACAAGATTGGGATATTTAAGTCTCATCCAAGCTGCTAAGTTGCCAGAGTATGAACATCCGACGATAACCACCTTTGAGTTAGGCGATTCGATTTGCTTTTTGAAATGTCTTATCAAGTGAGCTAAATCAAACAGAGCTTGTTCAGAACTAAGATATTTTAAGTCTTCTGTTCTGTTTATTTTAGGAAGTGGCATACTCTTACCATAATACCTATGCTCTGAACCTATTATAGCCCCGTTTGTGAGTTTTGCAAGATCATTTAGAAATTCACATTCGAGGACATATGGTGAAGCCTTACTTTCACCCCCGATGAAAAGAATAATAGGGCTACCAGGCTTCCAAAAGTCCATTTTTTGGAAATATCGCATTTGCCAAGTTCTTTCTTCTTTATTGTCGAAATGATCTAGTCGTTGTTCTACCCAACACTCTTTTGTAGTTGATAAATTCAGATGCAACGTTTTAAGGCGTAGTCGTTCTGACAAATACTCAGCGCCAATGCCTTGAAATTGGAAGCTAAAGAGGCTTGAAACTTGAAATGTTAAAATTATAATCAATTTTAAACTGAACATTTTGAACGAAGAAAAAAGTTGGTTTTTAGAAAAGCTAAGGTACTTCTAAATTGAGACTGCAGCCGTTTTATACCTTAATTTAAGTGGCTTTAATAAATTTAAGTTGCAGTGACAATAATTGTTAAATGTTTAGAAATAATAATATGTTAATACTTGCGTTGAATTACTGAAATAACTTGATTTCAATTAATATAGCTATGAATATACATTTTTAAACCATATGTGTGGTATTTCAAGACAATAAATACATAAAATAGTAGACATACTTGTAAATCCCTTGAAAAGGCAAATCGAATTCACACACACTTAACATATATACCTGACTCACACTTATAGCTCAGTCTGTAGGTAGTTTTGCATTTCAAAAGGTGGCGTAGAAAATGTTTTGACACAATATTGTTTAGGTATGGCAGGTTAATAAAAATCCAAGTTCCCGACTTCGGAGGACCCAGGCGTTAGCCGCCATATTGAATTAAAGGTGCCAAAATTAGTTATATTTTAAATAACTTCTCAATTGTTTACTAAATCACAAAAGTGTGTATGAAGGGTTCAAAGAAGACAAAATTGCCTACATTTTTTGCATACATGATTATTCTGTAAGCCTTATAGGTAAAAAGTTACAAGCAAAATTCGGAGTCTCTAGACCCAGCGGTTTGGGCTGTGCATTGATATGTCAGTCAGTTAACCCCCTTAATCCCCTTAGGGGTAGAATTTCCAAAATTGCTGATACACGTGTTCATTATTTTTTAATCATCAGCCTACATACGAAGTTCTAAGATCCTAACTTCAAAATTCACGGACTTTCATACAAACTTCCATCCCCTATTTAACCCCCTTAGGGGTGGAATTTCCAAAAATCGCTCCTTAGTGGATGCCTTCACTACATAAGGTATCTATGTGCAAAATTCCAAGTCCGTAAGTCCAGCGGTTCGGGCTGTGCGTTGTGTATCCCCCAGTCAGTTTATCATTTTATATATTAGATTTTTGTAAATATTATTATTTCCGTCACTTGTAACTTTTTACCTTTAAGACTTACAGAATAATCATGTATGCAAAAAATGTAGGCAATTTTGTCTTCTTTGAATCCTTTATAGACACTTTTGTGATTTAGTAAACAATTGAGAAGTTATTTAAAATATAACTAATTTTGGCACCTTTAATTCAAAATGGCGGCTAACGCCTGGGTCCTCCAAGGTCGAGAACTTGGATTTTTACTAAGCTGCCAAACCTAAACAATATTGTGTCAAAACATTTTCTACGACACCTTTTGCAATGCAAAGGCCTTTGCATTTCCCCACAGACTGAGCTATTAACCTTAATAACAACTACTCAAAACAAAAACGTATCTAGAGCCCTAAAAAACGCACGTACTACTAAACTAATTGTACTTATCAGTGTAGCAACGTCGCAAATCCAGCTACTGAGAGCTTCAGATTCCGCGCGCGAAATTTTTTGGAAATATAGCGATTTTTCACCACCTGGGGTTTATTACACCCCACCCTTTTATGCGGAGGGTTTTCTGTGTATTTAGTAACTTTAACATACGTGGCGTAATTAGCTCACAAAACTAAATAACTTTCCTCGAGGACAGTAGGTAAAGAAATGAAATCAAAATGTCACCTCGCCTTGGTGGAGAGTGTCCTGCTTAAGCAATAAGCAGATAATTAAGAGACGTTTGCATTTTTTTAAAGAATTTCGTAATTTGTTTCTGCCTACCCCGTTAGAGATAGGCTTTAGCGTATTTATTCCTAGGGGAAAGCTGTTGAGTTTCATGGGGGAACTCCCCCTGAAGTTCCGCGCATCGTATATTCAGTACACAAATTACTCAAATAAAACGGGTAAGTGCAAGTCGGACTCGCGCACGAAGGGTTCCGTACCATTACCTATAAAACCGGCCAAGCGCGAGTCAGACTCTATAAAAACTATTATTTCTGTAAAAACATCAAAAAAATCACGTTTGTTATATGGGAGACCCCTTAAATATTTAATTTATTATACTTTTTAGTATTTTTAGTTATAGCAGCAACCAAAATACATCATCTGTGAAAATTTCAGCTGTCTAACTATCACGGTTCATGAGATACAGTCTCGGACAGATTTAACTAAAAAACGAGCAAAAAAACACGTTTTTTGTATGGGAGCCCCTTAAATATGTATTTTATTCTGGTTTTTAGTATTTGTTGTTATTCATCTGCGAAAATTTCAACTGTCTCACTATCACGGTTCATGAGATACAGCCTGGTGATAGACGGACGGACGGACGGACGGACAGCGGAGCCTTAGTAATAGGGTCCGTTTTCTCTTTGGGTACGGAACCCTAAAATTGTCATCGGTACAGATGGTAAGACATCAAAACGGTCCCTTAACGTTTTAAGTCACTTTAGGAGTTAAGGTGAAGACTGGCTGGGCACAGGAAAAAGGTCCAGTTTGTGATCCTAAGCAAATACTCGAATGAAGGTAACTGTTCATGATTTGTGCCAAAGGATAAGGATTACTGTAAGAAGGGGTTGTTGCTCTTACTTTGACTCTACATCATAAAAAGTGTTTTAGATTTTTTAATAAATAGAAGACGTTTTTTTAAAGTCAAATGTCAAAAATAGCTTTATTTCATTTCACATTCGGGATCTTACGAGTATTTGAAACAAGTCAAAGTGGTGAATCACATTGGTAGTTTTAACTTTTAGTCGCGAGAAAGAGATTTTGATCTGGTTTTGAGCATTTTTTAGTCTACAAGATTATTTCTGAGCATCGGATCTCAGTACATTTATCTTATTAGATAGATATATAAACTTTATTGCTTCTTAACATTTTGTATCATTGTACTGTACAATTTTCTTATAGAATAAAAAAAAGGTTAGCGAAATATGTAATGTAGAAGCAAATAGGACACAGAACTCAGCATACTTGCTGCCTATGACAGACAACAAACTGATTTTCAGCTGTGCCTAGAGATTCTTATTCGCTATGACAGCTACAGGCAGTGATAAGTATCGGTCATTTGTCGGGCGTAGTTATAGAATGTCAATAGTTTGTTCAAAACATTCGTTCTTATAAAAGCTTTATGGGTTCCATGGGAGAAAACATTAAGCAGCTCGAGCACGATGGCGACAAACTCGCGCTGCACGCCACTCGGCTGACGGTGAAACGTCACTTTTATGAGAGCCCTGCGCAAAGGCTTGCTCACCCTCTGGCGTTTTCAATGTTGGTATTTTGACATAAAACCGCGGCGCATTCCGCGCGCGAGCACATCGTACTCGAACTGCAGTTTCATAAACACACACAATCTCCTTCGCAAACTAATTTAAAGGCACCCCATATTGTTATTATAATTGATAACAAAAATTTATCACACGCGCGTAAAGTACCTTTTAATAAAAAAATATTCCAATAAAAAAATTAATATACATTTTCTACTGAATTCTTACGTTTTTATTTTATTGTATTTTATTGTATTATATTTGGGAAGCTTACAGCAACGTTTACAACACAGAAACTTAATTAAATAACTAAGAGCTAATAACAAGCTTCCACATATTGAAAGAAAATAAATACTAGGTTCATTTACTATAGGTTAATAAATAAGAAGACAGATTACAGACATTAAAATATGACATTTAGGGCGAAGCCCGGAGCGTCCCCCCAATCTTAGACATCTAATAGAGATGGGTAAACACCCGGGTTAAAACCTAAGCGTGGGTTAAAACCCAATTATCACTCATTTCAATCCACCCAAACCACCCGTTTACCGGGTGAAAACGAAAATGATGTGACACATGCAAAGGCCCTAATTTTTTTAAATCCTAATATTAAGTTCAAACAAAATCAGTAAAATCACTTCAAAACCGACTGACAGAACAAAAATGGTTAAAATTCATATTGTTATTAGTCTCCTCAACGAATGAACCAAGAGGGGGTGTAGAGTGCGTAAACTGGAACCTTAAGTGATTTCTTCGGAAAATTGTCCAGGGTGCTTGGGGAGTAAACATACGAAAGGTCCCCCGCATCTAGGAGGTATGCCGGAGTAGGAGGGGGGGATGAAAGTTCCCACTTTTGAGTTTTTCGCTAATATCTTCAAAACGGTGCTTTGTAGAGAAAAAATATCTTCCACGCAATGAAAGGTAATAAAATGTTCTACAACTTTTACATTTACATTTTTATCGAATTATTATCCATTTTCGAACTACAAGTTCCGGAAAAGTGTTTTCGAATAAACTACTTTTATCAAACACTAGCAAAATTTTCACGTTTCCGGAACTTATAGTTCGAAAATGGATAAGAATTCGACAAAAAGTGGAAATATAAAAATTGAAGAACATGTCATCTCCGCTTCTCTCCTCAAACGTATGTCCGACTCCCTTCTCCCAGGTCTGCCCTTAGCTGAGGTTGGAGCTCCACGGGGGCGCCCTTAGGCCTGTTACTTAAAATTATTGGGCTGAGTGCCACGGTGAAGCTGTGAAGGCCATCAGCGGCCAACAGTGTTGTAATTTAAAAAGAAAAAATATATATGAACAGTTTTCCGAAGAAATCGCTTAGGTTTCAGTTCACACACTCTACAACTTCTTTATTAAGAGGACTAAGTATATGGTGTGTAATAAAAATATTTTTTTTTGCATTTTGCCCTAATCGAGACATTTAGTACCAAACTATTTTTGTTCTGTCGCTCCTCAGTTGATGTTGATTTTTATGTAAAAAGTTATGAAACATGTTAATTATTTAATTATGACAAACTGCAAAACGTTGATTTTATTGTTTGAGTTTTGTTTTCATTCTTTCAAACATTTATAAGATTTTAATTGAAGTAGAAGTGATAACCACAAATTAAATGATATACTTACGAACTATTTTGGAAAAATTGACTATAATGGAAATACACAAGTATTAGGAAAGCTGTAAAATATTATTTACTCTGAGTTTTCTCTAAAAAAAATGTGTAATCTTCAATACTTTTAGGGTAAGCTGTTTTTACCCGTCAATTTGGGTGATAATGGGTTTAAACCGGGTTAAAACCCAAACCACCCAGTTTTAACCCGGGAGGGTTGAATGGATTTTTACCCACTACCCATCTCTACATCTAACAGACAAAGATTAGTGATGCGAGGCCGCAGGCCAAGCTCCGCGTAATGCGAAGCCCGGAGCGTCCCCCCAATCTAAGACGTACGTACGTAAACTACGACGTAGTGGGACATCCTAGGCTCTGGAACAGTTAAAGAATTTCTGTTATAGTACAAAGTCTGTCTTCATAAAGCTCCTATACCATTGCGGGATTAGGATTTAACTTCGTTTTTCCTTTATTTTCGAAAAAATTTGTCGCTCGCTTCGCTCGAGCAAAAACACTCATTGTTGTCTACCGAATCCCAGTCCAGATAAAATACAGCACCAAGTAGTGAGCCAATATATTTATAAGTTGACAGTTGAAAGCTTATTTTGTTGGAGATACAAAAACGACAATCATGATCGCGGCTGGGTACGACTCTGACCCCTCCAAAACGTATTTCTGCCAACGCGCATGATCAAAATTTTCCATCGTGAAACTGGGGCGGATCGTTAGCTTTAAAAATACATATTTTCTTAGCTATTCACCAACGAACAACCCCAAAATAATCGTTTCTTCCCTTTGGCACAACTGCTTGGCACAACCAGTAGTGTCAAGGGTAATTTTATTTTCCCGTGACACTACTTTCTGATTGGCTCATTGGACACATACAGCAAAATTACCCGTGATCTACCTAATTACCCATGGCACAACCTCTATACTTTAATGCCTGGTAGAATAGGTACATCATTAAACTGACACTGCTGGTCATTGGCTGGATTAAACACATAGGTACCTAAATAATAATTATTAGATTATATAAAATTATTTACATACATCCAATAAAGGGGTGAATGTACTCATTAATACCTACGTACAACTTTTTGTATGAGACCAACTATGAATATAATAATATGTACAATCAAGTCAAATAGAAACACACAGTGACATAGAAATTCAGATAAGTTCTAAAAAAACAAGCAAATTCTAAGAAAAAACAATACAATACAATACAATACAATATACTTTATTTGCACACAAAGACATACAATACAATTAACAGAACATAAAACATAGTGTACAACAAGGCGGCCTTATTGCTAGGTAGCAATTATGTATTGCTACCTAGCAATTATGTGTTGGCACCACTATGTATTTTTGTATTAGTCTATAAGAGTTTGCAATAAATAGTTCACATACATACATACATACATACACTTTTTGATATAAAACTATTTATTTCTAACAGAATTTTCGTTTAATAATTATTTTGTCTTTTGCCCTTGTAAGCTTACATGTCGTTATACAGTATTAAACGAATAATAGCCCAATTTGTTATCGTACAGATAGAAAAAAACTTAAAAGACAAGGGCCACGTGGAAAAATTTTCATAAAATACGGCCTTACCCATATAGCTATCAATTTTTATTTATATATAATCAGTATGTTTTTGAAGGTTGGCACTCTATAATTAGATACGTGAAACTACTGGGACTCGGTAGTGTCACTGGAAATGCTGTTTTACCCCTGGCACAACCAGTAAAGTCACAGGAAAATAAAATTTCCCATGACACTACTGGTTGTGCCAAGCAGTTGTGCCAAAGGGAAGAAACGAAAATAATTTAAATAAAATAAGGTTTAAAAACTAAAACCCGACTACAGAAGAATCGCACTCTAAAAAGTATAAAACGAAAAAATACTCGTATCTAAAATATTTGTGAACACTTTTAAATACTTATAAACGCTACATACTCAAAAGCCCACATTAAGGTTTTCCCTTGTGTCGTGGGTCCCTTGGAACACACATAAAGACAAACACAAACACCCATGACCCGAGAACAAACATTTGCTTTTTACACAAATGTTTGCCCCGACTGGGGATCGAACCCAGGACCGCCGATCAAGAGGCAGCGTCACTACCACTAGACCAAACTGGCCGTCAAATCACTTATCGTCTATTTAATAAACTCTATACACGTTATATAATTAAACGTAATTAATACATATTCATAGTGACGTTCGGAGAAGAGCCGTGGTCGTATGCCACCTTTTAATAGGAGTAAAAGGTGGCATACGAGCACGGCTCTTTTCCAAACGTCACTATGAATATGTATTTTTATTACGTTTAATTATATAATATGTATAGTGTTTATTAAATAGACGATAGGTATTTAAAAGTGTTCACAAATATTTCAGATACGAGTATTTTCTTGTTTCTTTTTAGAGCTTTTTAGGCGCTTTTTCTTTTTAGAGCGCGATTCTTCAGTAGTCGGGTTTTTAGTTTTTTAACTTATATTTTATTACTGTAAAATTTACGCCTTTCGCTTTCAACCTGGCAAGCTTATTTCGAACCAACATAATTCTTAACTAAAATTTCATATTTGTATTAAGTTAATTTTTGACGATGACGCCATTGATTTTTGTAATCTGTAAATATTTTTTCATTTTAAACATGCTGTTTTTTCTATGTAAAGTATACTGAAAAAGAAAACTAAGCAAAATTATTGCGTGCCACTATTAACAAATAGCAAGAGAACTTATAACTGTATGAATAATTTGCATAGATACCTAATATTATAAATGTGAATATAAGTTTGTCTGTTACGCTTTCACGCCTAAACTACTGAACCGATTTTGATGAAATTTGACAAAGAGATAGATTAAACCTAGAGGAATGACATAGGCTACATTTTATTGCACAGCTGGGCACGATATAACCTGTAGTCCACGCGGGCGGAGCCGTGGGCGGAAAGCTAGTTTAGAATAAAATTATACAATGAAAAATTATATTTGTATCGAAGAAATGATAGACGTGCACATGATTATAATTCAAGATGTTTATAAGCTCCTACAATTGTAACCATTTCATAATCATAGTTATGGCATCTTTCCTAGCTTTAGCACTTTGAGGGCTGTCACTATGTAACTCAGAGCAATGGGTTTCATCAGGTATAACTATTGCAGGCACATCAGGAGAAAGACTTTTTAAAATTCCAAGAGTACTCCATGGATCCACATCCCCATTTGTGAACACTACACGACTCAACTTCGGATTTTGACCTCCATACATTTCATTTGTGCGTGCAATTCCTTGATCAACTCGTTTTTCGTTAAAATCTGAACCGAAAGTCGTTTCACACATTTTAACATAGAAGTCAACAGAAACCAAATCTGTGAACGGAGGACAAGACGTCTGGAAATATCCAAATTCTGTACAAGTTTGATAAGTCCATTGATCTAAACCTCTACAGGTTTTATTAAAATCTATAGGGTCACATGGGGTATCCTTAATTTCAGTAATGAGCCTTAAACATTGATATTTTATGTTATCAGGTCCCCCATACTGTGCCTCTGCTGTCAAGTAAGAATATTTATCGGATATGAATAATTCCTGATTTTCAATCCTAGTCATATCACTATCTGGGCAAATATTTTCTTCTTTCTTCAGTTGTTCTATTCCACTGTTTGATTTAAATAGCTCCTTGTATCTATTGAATTTCTGTTGAATTTTGTTAAAACAATCATCTCCACCATATTTTTTGAAATCGTTAGAAACTTTCTGCATACATTCGATGAAATTTTTCTTAGCAAAAACTGGAGCGCTACTTGCTAATGCTGCATCGACAAGATTGGGATATTTAAGTCTCATCCAAGCTGCTAAGTTGCCAGCGTAAGAACCACCGACGACAACTACCTTTGAGTTAGGCGAATCGATTTGCTTTTTGAAATGTCTTATCAAGTGAGCTAAGTCAAACAGAGCTTGTTCAGAACTAAGATATTTTAAGTCATCTGTTCTGTTTACTTTAGGAAGTGGTATACTCTTACCATAATACCTATGCTCTGAACCTATTACAGCCCCATTTATGAGCTTTGCAAGATCATTAAGAAATACCAATTCAAGGTCGCTTGGATCGGCCCAACCTTCACCCCCGATGAAAAGAATAATAGGGCTACCAGGCTTCCAAAAGTCCATTTTTTGGAAATATCGCATTTTCCAAGTTCTTTCTTCTTTATTGTCGAAATGATCTAGTCGTTGTTCTATCCAACACTCTTTTGTAGTTGATAAATTTAGATGTAACGTTTTAAGGCGATGTCGTTCTGACAAATACTTTGCGCCAATGCCATGAAATTGCAAGCTAAACAAACTTGAAACTTGAAATGATAAAATTGTTATCAATTTTAAACTGAACATTTTGAACGAAAAAAAAATTGGTATTTAGAAAAGCTAAAAGTGTTTATAAATTAAGATTGCAGCCGTTTTATACCTTAGTTTTCAGTGGCTTCAATTAATTTTATTTAAAATGACATTAATTGTTAAATGTTTGGAAAATAATAATATGTTAATACTTGCGTTGGATTACCGAAATAACTTGAATTCAATCAATATCTAAATTTACATTTTTAAACGTTATGTGCGGTATTTCAAGAAAATAAATACATAAAAATAGTAGCCATACTATTAGTAAAATCACGTGGAAAGACAAATCTAATTTAAACACACTTAACTTGACTTAACACATTCCTGACTCACACTTTACCTTACTGTTTGCTATTTTAAAAAGTAAAAACTGTTTTGGTGTTGATTTGTTCTTAAAAAATATTATCGTGCAATGTTTCAGAAAATGTTATAGAAATAAATAAATATTCTTCGACAATTCAAACAGTGCCATCATTACACACTTTGTAACGGGTTCTTTCTTGGTAAAAACCAGTTATAATATGTTTAAAACTAGTAAAAATAACCGCGAAAATCTTAAAAAAATTTAAGCAGGGCTTGTTATATGGTAGCTAGATAATGATTTAATAGAGAGTAAGAATGGTTTTTAATTTTTAACCGACTTCAAAAAAGGAGGAGTTTCTATGTTCGACTGTATGTATTTTTTTTATTTATGTTCATCGATTTCTCCGCCAATTATAGACCGATTTTTAAAACTCTTTCTTTGTTCAAAAGAATATACTCCAGAGGTGGTCCCATATAATTTTATCGAAAATGATTCAGCGCTTTTAAAAAAATCAACAAAAACAAAAAATAATACAAACCAGAACATCATCTAAATATATGAGTGACATTTTCGTTTGTGGTTATCTGCTAATATGCATTATAGTCTGCAAAAAATACTAGTTATCTACTTTGTGCGAACTGTTGTTGGGATTGAAGTCGGTGACTTACACGTTTTTATAACATGGAAATTATGTTATCTTCGTCCTGTCTCCGGCGAGAAATGTATGAAGAGGCCAAATGTTTGCCAAAGTGATATATCTCGCTTTGAGAACACAAATACTGTAGCTTCATTTCGGTTTGGAAATTTCGTTTAATTTGATAATGTACCTTTACATCATCATGCTCAGAAACTAAGATTTTCAGCTGTGCAAAGAGGCTCTGAAAGATGGCATTTGCAATTAAAAATACGTTGTTTATAGAAAACTTTCCATGTTCCATTTTCAAAATCACTTACGACCCCTTACGCTTGTTCTGTAATGCGCTTGTTCATAGTATTTCACAAATAAAGCTTAGCAAAACTCCTTGGTGAAACAATCTCTTCACTACATAGTAGGTATAAAACAAAGTCGCTTCCCGCTGTCTGTCTGTCTGTCCCTATGTATGCTTAGATCTTTAAAACTACGAAACGGATTTTGATGCGGTTTTCTTTAATAGATAGATTGATTCAAGAGGAAGGTTTATAAGTATAATAAATGCATAATATAGTAGAGAAACCCAGATAATTTTAGAGGTTTCTAATGTGATGTCGTAAAAAACACTTTTTTGATGTCGTATAAAACACTTTTTTTTGCGCTTACGAAAAAAAATTGAACTAATGACCTAATAACCCATTTATCAAATACCAAAATTCTACTTCGGTGGCTATTCTGTGATCCAGTAAAGTAATTTTTTTAATCGAATTATGCATAAAAAGTATGTAAAAAGTGAATAAAATACTGACAAAAATGTATGACCCAATAAAGAGTAGCTGATTTGATAATCAGTGACGCTTTTGACAAGTGAGAGTATTGCCTTTTTCACAAAGCTTCATACTGGCAGTATAGAATGACAGCAAAGAGTTTTTATGCCTAGCAAAATAATTATTTCTGACGAAAATCTTGATTTTCAGTGAAATAAAATAAGTATAAAAGTAAATTAATTATTTAACTTTTTTCATTAAACAAATCTGATTTTTACCGAATTTGAACTATTTAAAAAAATCTGTAGGCGTAACTGGCATTTTAATTGCTTAGCCTTTCAGCCTTTGCCTCATAATTGTGGAAAAAGATTTTATTCGCTATTTTATTTTGGCGGATATTTGAAATTATTTGTATTATAAAATATTTTTTGTATTATTTAATGTATTAACATGAATACACAAAAATGGATTAAGGAATTATCCTTAATGTTTTGTGTAATATCGTAAAATTTTAGTTCACATTGTTAAATCGTATTCAGTTTGAGAACTTTTGATGTAAGTATGTACTTATAACGATGTAACGATGTATGTTTTTGACAACATTTTTTTTAGTTTCATTTCCTCGGCTACTGCATTGTAAAATCTTGAACAATATACGTGCAATAATACATTGTGCATTTGATATACTTAGATCAATGTGCACATTGTTCAATCGTTAACACGTTTTCCGGTAATTTTGATTGAAAACACAAGGAAAACACTATATTTTAAGAAATTTAAGTAGATGTACAGACAGCAGCACATCAGGTTACCCATTTGCACTACGAACGCCGGCGCTGTTACGAGCGAGTTAATGGCGACGTCAAGGTTAACATGTATAGCCTGATGTGATGTGTAATGTGTATACGATGTAAATTTTTGACAACATTTCATTTCCTCGGCTACTGCATTGTAAAACGTTGAACAATATACGTGCCTTAAGTAGGTATATAATTAATAACCATAAATACATTGTGCATTTAATATAGGTCAATATGGCTCTTAACAGCATTTAATTTAAATGAATGTTAAAAGGAGAGTTAACACAAAGTGATGGAAGGATTAACCTACAAAACTTTGTGTTTTTATAGACAACATCCAAGAGTTGGTCAAACATGTCTATCCCGACATTGATAACATAAGTTGTAAGACTAGGTATATCTTTGTTTAAAGAAAGAGCGATTCTGTCACCAACTAACGAACGAGTAGATAAGGTAAACAACTTGATTCTTTCAAGGATTGACGCGCCGACGCAAATATACAACTCGGTCGATACTGTTCTCGATTTGGAAGAAGCAGTTCATTTTCCTACAGAATTTCTTAATTCTTTGAACCCGTCTGGACTCCGTCCTCATAAAATGGTGTTGAAAGTAGGTTGTCCTGTTAAGAAACCTAAATCCAACCTAAACTTTGCAATGGCACGCGTTTGCTGGTAAAATCTCGAAACACTTTTATAATAGAGTGCACGATACTCACCGGATGTGGTACAGGAGAAGATAAAATAAAAATAAATAAATGGATGGATAAATAGTTGTATTGATGCCCCGAATTCCTCTGATACCATCGGATTTACCGTTCCAATTTAAACGCCTACAATTTCAGATAAAGATGTCTTTTGTAATGACCATTAAAAATCGCAGGGTCACAGATAATATAATGGCAGGGTCAAACTTTCAACATTGCAGGCTTAGATTTGAGCGTTGATTGTTTTTCACATAGCCAATTATATGTCGCTCTTTCAAGAGTAACATCTAAAGAAAAAATGTTTGTTTTATCTAATGACAAAAAAGCGGTGAACGTAGTATATATAAAGACATTTTGTAGTAGGTTAGGTATATTTAGTTAAACCTGTTCTGCTTACTATTTTCTTATAAACATGTAACGATGAAGAATTTCTTTTTTATTTATTGCTTCCCGTTGTCTGTATGTCTGTCTGTCTGTCCCTATGTATGCTTAGATCTATAAAACTACACAACGGATTTTGATGCCGTTTTTTTAAAAGGTTTATATGTATAATATATGCCGGCGGCGCATGACAAAAAGCTGTGAACGTTGTATATAAAGACATTCTTCAGTATATTTAGTAAGTATCAATAATTTCACCCGTGCGAAGCCGGGCGGGTCGCTAGTTTCTTATAAAACGTCAAAAACTCTTTTCCGGAAAAAAAACTAGAGTGCGCTTCAAATAATATTACGTTTTGTAATAATTTACCTCGCATGATGATGTAAAGTAGAATGCTTACCTCGGTTGCAAGAAGCTATTACACCCTTGAACTATATTCGCCCTTGCTCGCTTCGCTCGCTCGGGCGTCTAAATATCTCGGGTGCACTCGGTCCATTAGCACCCTTTACGAGCTGCGCTCGCACGGGCACCAAATTGGATCTTGTTCTGTAATAGCTTTTTACGTCCCTTGTGTAAACTATCTACTATTTTTAAATTCACGATTTTGTACGTTATTTTTGTTTCAAAATTGTTCTTTTTCGTTTTGTGCAATGACCCGGTATTTGAGTGCAATATTAATTGTGGTGTATTTAGTAACTTTAAATTAATTGGCGAAAGTTATGGTTCTGAATTAGCTCAGAAAACTGATGATGATTATTATTATTATGTTTGTCTTATGACCCATAATCTTGGGAAATTAAGTCCTGGACTTTTGTAAGGCATGCATGGGGCCGAAGTCAACACGTAGAGGCCCGTTCAATAGACAATTCAATTTAGTAATGTGACACCAACCGGCAGTTAGCTCTGTATGCACTATAGTAACGCACCCCAAGACAACCCCTGGTTAGTGCAGGACTATTGAAAGGAATGGAAAGAAAGGAAACTGGGCTATTGGGTTGAGAGGTTAGTGGACTGGGTAACTGAATTATTATTATTATTTATTTGTCTATAGGTAAGAAAATGAAATCAAAATGTCACCTCTCCACCCAACTTAAGCAATCAGCTGATTGCCTATCTAAGAGAAATATAATTTCTTTTAGAAATTGGCTTAGTAATTCGTCTCTGCCTACCCCATTGGGGATACCAGGCTTGAGCTTATTTATTCTTAAAGAAAACTGTTGGAACTCCCCCTGAAGTTTCATAATCCTTTTGATTATTCGGACGGCACGGCACAGCACTTCGAAATTTAAATTACCATTGCCCCCTATGTTATTAGCTTCTAGTATTACTATTACAAAGGAGGCAATGGTAATACCATTTTGCCGTGCCGTTTTCGAATTATAAAAAGGCCCATTCAGTACACATATAACTCAGAAAATGTCATCGGTACAGATGGTAATACATCAAAACGGTCCCTTAGCGTTTTAAGTCACTTTAGGAGTTAAGAAGAAGACTGGCTGGGCACAGAAAAAAGGTACAGTTTGTGATCCTAAGCAAATACTTGAATGAAGGTCACTGTTCATGATTTGTGCCAAGGGATAAGGATTACTGTAAGAAGGGGTTATTGCTCTTACTTTGACTCTACATTATAAAGAGTGTTTTAGGTTTTTTAATAAATGGACGATTTTTTTTTTTTAAATAGCTTTATTTCAATAAAAATTCAGGATCTTACTTGAAATGTGTCAAAGTAGTAAATCACATTGGCACTTTTAGTCGCGAGAAAGTGATTTTGATGTGGGTTTGAACATTCTTTTAGTCTACAAAAGATTTCTTCTGGGCATCGGATCTCAGTACATTTAAATTCAATTAAATTTTTTGTCTATGGCTCTCCTTTGTTGATTAGGCCCATGTCAAGTTCGAAAAAGGGTTGACGTTTTCTTAGGAGAGTCCAATTTACTTTTCGAGACTATGATTTCAGGCGTTATGAACGTGCAAGACTTCAATCAAAAAAATGTAATTTGTTTTTCGAAGCCAAGCTGTTGATTTACTAACTTTCAGTACATTTCTCTTTTACGCTATAACAGTGACACGCAGTGATAAGTATCGGTTATTTATCGGGCGTAGTTATAGAATGTCAACAGCTTGTTCAAAAAATTCGTTTATATAAAAGCTTCATAGGTTCCCTTGGGAAAAACATTCAGCAGCTTGAGCATGATGCGCAACAGACTCACGCGGCACGCCACTCGGCGGACGGTGAAACTTCACTTTGATTTCGCGAGGGCCCCGGGCAAAGGCCCTCTGGCGCCCTGCTCGCCCTCTGGCGTTTTCAACGTTGACTTGTTAACATCGTAGGTCTTACTCAATTTTTTTAAAGTTATAAAATGGCTTTAACTCTTGATCTCAATCTGGCTCAAGGTCATAGATGAGGTCGACGATGGAGTGAGTTAACCCACAAAATGCCTAATAAGGCACTGGCACTCCTACGCACTGACGGAACACCGTTTGGCGTCGAATTCGGTTGGAAGGTGGTCGCAAACTAGACAGCCCTTCACAGGGCCTACCACACCGAATGCGACCATTCAGAACAAATTGAGGTGTCATTGCCTAGGGTAGATTAATAGGAGACAAGTCTCATTTGTTTCCTTAGTCGCCTTTTACGACACTCACAGAAAGAAATGGGGTGGTGTTATTCTCAACCGATCACCACACGGCAGTTTCTTGGACATAATCTCCTTTGCTTACTAATGTAAAGTCATATAGTTAATTGATAACACAATTTATCACATGCGGGTAAAGTAGCTTTTCAGAAAAAATATTAAAATATATTTTTTTTATACATTTTCTACTGAATTGTTAATCCTTTCTCCAATAAATTAATTCGGTGTAACGTTACGCGTCCTGCACGTCCTACCCAACTTTTTAGTGACAGACGTAACCTTAATAAGGGTGTGTAAGGGTGACATGTTACCACCCTATTTATCAGTCTTATGATCTAAGGACACAATACGATGGAGCTCGCTTAACTTCCTGACGAGAGACTGTGATAATTATGAAGCAATGTACTGGAAAGGACGAATAAAGATACAGCTTGTGCTGTTATTTTTGTAAATAATTTTCAGGTGAAGAAAAATGTTCGGCACCAATGGGACTTAAACTCACGACCCCAGGATTAGATGTCCTGGTGCTCTAACCAACTAAGCTATCGTGCCTTCAAGTCAAACGGCGAAATTTCTCATTTCATTCCCTTCTTTTTTTTGTACCCACGGTATCAGTCAGGCTGAACATTGGCATTCTTTCTTATATCTATTTTCGAAGTACATATTTGAGTTAATTAGCCTTTTTATAATTCGAATGGTACGGCAAAATTATAATAAAATTAGATAGATGGATAAAAACTTTATTACAAACATTTTCTATAATAATTTATTTTCTCGGAGTTTCTTGCCTATTCTTCTCCTGAGGAAGACTGCACCTTTGCTAATAAGCACAAAGTCAAAAGTGCTAATGTAATGCACTATTTTGCTGATGTAAATAAATCGCTGTGTTTGAATTCGAATCTTAGAAATGTAAGTAAAACTACAATTAAATAATAAGTAGTTTTATAAAACAAAAACTTCCTTACAAGAGTTTCAGCTCTTGTAAGGAAGTTTTTGTTTTCACGTCGACATAGATAACATATGACACTTCGAACCAGAGTTAACCCCCTACGACCATAACAAATCGTCAACCACACCTGCTGTGGTGTACCCTCGTAAACGTTAAACATGGCTTGGCTGTACAACTCATAAAGCGTTTTCTAATCTCACATTGCTGATTCAGGAATTTTTATAAAGTTATAAAGTATGGACGTTTAATTGCAGCCTGTTGACCAACTTTACGCAAAAGACTATGAGCGCCCTGCGAGCCCGTATTATCATGGATTCATTATATTGATGGGGCTGCCCAGCTTCGGGTTCGGGTTTGTTCGCGAAAGATGATTTCTATGCCATTGTGCGGAAGCAAGCTGCCTCGTTGCTCAGCAGGGTGCGAGCGTACCGGTAGAGGTGAGGTATTTATTTCAGAGACAAACAGCCACAAATATACATGTGCTTATACTAAAAAACAATACTAATTTAACTTTGACAAGCCTGTAGTCTCCTAAATTTACATTAATGTATATAACAAAGTAATTATACTAATGTACTTAATAATAAGATTTTATACAAGAAAAACATCAGTTGCATATTTATGTGTATGAAAGTGTACTAATGAGTATGTGTGTGTACTAGATGTGGGTATGTTTGCGTGTGAGATCATAGGTGTGGTGTGTATCGCGGCAGAAAGAGGAATCGCGCCAGTTGCATAGCCCTAAGACGACGCGGCTTGGGATGACTCACCTATCATGCGCCACCTCACTTGAGTGTGGGTTACATGAGGTATTGTTTGTAATATTATTTATTATTATTGACATTTTGTAAAATACTAACATAGGATAAGTTTCACTAATACGTATTAGGCTCCTGTCGCTTTAATAAATGAATATACCATTATCCAGAAACCAATAATTTTACCTTCCATGCTGGACTGGGTGTGAAAGAAAAACTTAGAATGTGCCAGCTACCTACTCTTCCCAGGTATACAGTAAAAGTCTATAAAAGGGATGCGAGGGATTTGCTGTATAATAGGCGAAAGACTGAGATACCACCGCTCACCATTATACTACTTGTTACACCTGATAACCCTCACAATTTGTGTCAAACGTGGCATGTAGTGGTTCCAGAACCACTGATGCTCTGCCTACCCCGTTAGGGATTATAGGCGTGAGCGTATGTATGTATGTATAACAAGCCTTGCTTATATTGTTTAAGATTCTCGCGGTTATTTTCACTAGTTGTAAACATATTATAAAGGCTTCTTTCCACGAAGGAACCTATGTTACTCAGGGATAATGTAGCATCCTAATGGTGAAAGAATTTTCGAAATCGGTCCAGTAGTTTTTAAGTTTACTCGTTACATACAAAAATACAAATCTCTCCTCTTTATAATATTAGTGTAGATTTACCTATGTATTTCCCGAGGTTTCGACGCGGTTGTACGCGCAGTGGTCACGTGGTCACGTAATAGTATGTTTAAAAGAAGCCTTGCTTAGTTTGAAACATACTATTACGTGACCACGTGACCACGGCGTGCTGTGTGACTTGACCAAGAATATTTATTTATTTCCATATTTTTTTCTGAAACATTGCACGACAATATTTTTAAGAACAAATCAACACCAAAACATTTTTTACCTTCTGAAATAGCAAAAAGTAAGGTGTGAGTAAGTGTGAGTAAGTGTGACTTCTTGCCGACCACTAAGTATTTAAGAAATTAAAAGAACTTACTGTACCGTATGGACTTACTGTACCGGATGTATATGGATACATCCATAGTATTTGCGTATTTGTCAAACAATACCCACAATTCTTCTTGGAAAATAAAAACTACTGCCCTCTTAACACTAGATATCCTCATAGACTTGTATTACCCTATATGATGACCACACTGAGCCATAGAAATTCTTATTCTATGGGGATCAAAATTTATGAGAGACTATCTGAGTCGATAAAAAATTTACAACATAATCATTTAAAAAAAACATTGATAGATTGGCTGATGTAAAATTGTTTTTGCACGATTGATAAATATTTTAATTATTTTAGTTGACGTAAGAATATTTTATGTAATAATAATGGTTGTGACATGTGTGTATTTTATGAAAATTTTCAATTATTTTGAACTGAGAATGTAATTTACTAATATATTAATTATTTTATTTTATTGGGAACACATTGCATGCTAATTGCTAGCTAAATATAAGACACCAATCATATTGTAATTATTCCATTCGTAATGACCATATTTAATGCAAATAAAGATTACTTTACTTAATTTTAAAATATGTATTAAGTCAGGTTAAGTGTGTGTGATTGGATTTGTCAATTCTGTTAAAAAGAAAATTCCCAACCGATGTTACTAGTGTTGCTAATAGGTACTTTATGCATTAGGTAATATCTTTAAATACCACACATAACTTATAAAAATGTACACACAGATAGTAGTTAAAATCTAGTTATTTCAGTAATTTGACGTCAATATTAACATATTGTTATTTTCCAAACATTTAGCAATTAATGTCACTTAAACAAAAATTTGTTGAAGCTATTAAAAACTAAAGTATAAAACAGCTGCAATCTTTATTTAAAAATACTTTTAGCTTCTCTCTACACCAACATTTTTTTTCGTTCAAAATGTTCAGTTTAGCGTTGATAATAATTTTATCATTTCAAGTTTCAAGTTTCTTTAGCTTACAATTTCATGGCATTGGCGCTAAATATTTGTCAGAACGACAGCGCCTTAAAACGTTACATCTGAATTTGTCAACTACAAAAGAGTGTTGGGTAGAACAACGACTAGATCATTTCGACAATAAAGAAGAAAGAACTTGGCAAATGCGATATTTCCAAAAAATGGACTTTTGGAAGCCTGGTAGCCCTATTCTTCTTCACATCGGGGGTGAAAGTCACGCAAGACCAGGCGATCTTGAATTGGAATTTCTTAATGATCTTGCCAAGCTCACAAACGGGGCTCTAATAGGTTCAGAGCATAGGTATTATGGTAAGAGTATGCCACTTCCTAAAGTAAACAGAACAGAAGACTTACAATATCTTAGTTCTGAACAAGCTCTGTTTGACTTGGCTCACTTGATAAGACATTTCAAAAAGCAAATCGAATCGCCTCACTCAAAGGTGGTTGTCGTCGGTAGTTCATACGCTGGCAACTTAGCAGCTTGGATGAGACTTAAATATCCCAATCTTGTTGATGCAGCCTTAGCAAGTAGCGCTCCAGTTCTTGCTAAGAAAAATTTCATTGAATATATGCAAAAAGTTTCTAAAGATATCAAGAAATATGGTGGAGATGATTGCTTTAACAAAATTCAACAGAAATTCAATAGGTACCAGGAACTATTAAAATCAAAAAGTGGAATAGAACAATTGAAGAAAGAAGAACATATTTGCCCAGAAAGTGACATGAGCAGGATTGAAAATCAGCAATTATTCTTAGACAGCAAAAATAATTTATTTCCAATAGCTGCACAGTATTTAGGACCTGTTGCTATAAAAGAATTATGTTCAAATCTCACAACTGAAAAAGGGGAAACCCCATGTGTTCCTATAGATTTTTTTAAAACCTGTAGTCACCAAAATCCATGGATTTATCAAACTTGTACAGAATTTGGATATTTTCAGACGTCTTGTCCCCCGTTCACAGATTTGGTTTCTGTTGACTACTTTGTTAAAATGTGTGAAATGACTTTTGGTTCAAATTTTAACGAAAAACGAGTTGATCAAGCTATTGCACGCACAAATGAAATGTATGGAGGTCGACATCCAAAGTTGAGTCGTGTCGTGTTCACAAATGGGGATGTGGATCCATGGAGTACTCTTGGAATTTTAAAAAGTCTTTCTCCTGATGTGCCTGCAATAGTTATACCCGATGAAACCCATGGTTCCGACTTATATAGCGATAGCCCTCAAAGTGTGAAAGCTAGGAAAGATGCTTTAAGAATGATTATGGAATGGTTACAATTGTAAACATTAATAATCATAATTGTATGCACCTGCATCTCTCTTAATAAATCGCAATAAAATGCATATTTTAAGTTACAACAAATATTGTACAGATAAAGTCTCTTTCAATTTGTCAAGAATGACAAGCAAATGGTTTGGGCTTTTTTATAATTCGAATACGGCACGGAAAAATTGTATTACCATTGCCTCCTATGTAATAGTAATACTAGACGCTGAGAACATAGTGGCAATGGTAATTCAAATTTTGAAGTGCCGTGCCGTTCGAATTATAAAAAGGCCCATTAAAAATATAGAAAAAAAGCATGTAAATAATAAAAAAAATATTTACAAATCACAAAAATCAAAGGACACAATTGAAATGTTAGTAAGGAACTATGTTGGTATCACTGGCAAAAAATAGTGCTCATGGTCCACCCATATACCCGGTTCAAAAAAAGCTTGCCCGATTTGAAGCGAAAGGAATAAGATATACAGTAAATATAGAGTCGTACATACATATTATAAGAACGTTGTACAATAAAATCTTCTAAAAATATTTACTAATACCAACTTATGATTTCCTGTTGCACATAAACCTACCGCTGGCAATGTGAAAAAACTCTGAAATTGATTGTAGGTGGAGTATACAACTTGAAATTTTAATGATTGTTCTCCCGCGTCGCGAGGGGGTTCAGTAGCGTTATTCGAGCAACTTTTACTATGGGATCACTAGTGAAATTTCGAGAAAAAAAATTCGACTTCCCATACAAAGCTGGGCCGGACAATTTGTATGGAGAGTCAAATTTTTTTTCAAGATTTCACCTAGTGTTCCCATAGTAAAAGTTGCTCGAATAACGCTACTGAACCCCCTCGCGGCGGGAGAACAACCATTAAAATTTCAAGTTGTATATGGGGTGATTTTAAATTATTTAATGAAACTTTAGGGGGTTGTTCTCCCCATGAAATAAAATTTCTTTCCGCAAGGAGTCTATAGGAAATCCTCAAAAAAAACCTACTTCTTATACTACAGCAATCATCTGATCGCACAAGTTGTATGGCGAGGCGAAAATTTCCTTGTTGAAACTTGTTCAGTTTTGTGAGCTGATTCATATCCTTAATTTTCGCCAGCCGATTTATAGTTAACTTACACGCAAAACCAATACTTTTCCAAAGCACCAATCTTCTGGAAGATTACACCAAATTAACTCACTAATATCCAACGGAGATTCTTTCAAATACGATGTCAATATTAATAGCAACAAGTCCCAAACAGCAATTTATCAAAACACCGCGGGAAAATATTCCTAACTTGCAAAGTCCACTTTATGCGGAGTCTGCAACTTTTTTTCCATTCACTGTGGAATAAAACCGCAATAACGAAGTATTCATACACAGTTTCGATTCTACAAAACATATTTCGGTCAATTGAATTCTTTGAAAAATGACGTCCACAATTTAAACTTTAATTGAAACTTCAATTTGAAAAAATTGAAGAACCGGAGCTCAAAACAATATATGTTTGTTTTTTATTTTTTTTATTATGAGATAAAACTCTTGACCTCAATCTGCACCAAGGTCATAGATGAGGTCGACGAGTTAACCCAGAAAATACCTAATAAGGCACTGGTACTCCTACGCACCGACGGAACACAGCAAGCCTGACAATATTTTCCATAATACTTTCTACAAAATTATTATCACAACGGCATATTATGATTTGTGTCACGATTACTATACATTTATATGGAGACTCTAGTATATGCCATTTTCTCGGTACACAAGTAGGTTACTTTTGAGTAGTTTGTAAACAAACTAGCTTTCCGCCCGGGAATTCGTTTCCGTGGGAATTCGGGAAAAGTATCTAACCCATGTTCATCGGGGTTAATGTAGGATTCTAATGGTGAAAGAATTTTTCAAATCGGTCCAGTAGTTTTGGAGCCTATTCAATGCAAACAAACATACAACAAACATATTGAATGCAAACAAACAATCAAATCTTTCCTCTTTATAATATTCGTTCCCGTGGGAATTCGGGAAAATTATGTTGCCTATGTCCATCGGGGATAATGTAGCTTTCTAATATGGTGAAAGAATTTTTCAAATCGGTCCAGTAGTTTCGGAGCCTATTCAATGCCAACAAACAAACAATTAAATCTTTCCTCTTTATAAATAGTATAGAATAGATTAGGTAGTATAGACTAGGTACAGTTTCAAATCCGTCTGCCTAATTTGGCGATTAGAGCTTCGATCAACAATATTCCTACTAGATACCGTCACGTACAAAAACAAAAATAATGCTATCTGCGTGGATAAATAAAAGATTATTTTTTTTACCAGCCCATATACATCCCCACTGAGGGGCCGTAGTCCACCACGTTGGCCCAATGCGGGTTGGTGGATCGCTCGTCTTTTGAAAATGAATTTTTTTGGACGGGCTGGTTTCATCGCGATGTTTTCCTTCACCATTTAAGCAAGTGATAATTATAATAAATCCATACATCAATCTGAAAAGACGAATTTAGTGGTACAGGGCCGCACCAGGATTTGAACAAGGGACCTTCCGATTACAAGTCTGGCTCATTACTAACTGAATTATCACCGCTAAAACCGTTTAGTTCAACCAATAAAAAAATAAGAGACGTCTCAAGTGAGCTTTTAATTACAGAGACGGGTTTTTTTCGCTGACTTAATATCAATTTGGTCCAAAAGCGTCGCCAGCCAGGGGGAAAGTTAATATTATTGAGGATGAAAAATATGGATTGTAGGTACAGTCAAGAGCATGAAGTTTTACACCTGTAGCGCGAGTCTTTGCCTCTATAGCGAATTTGCGATTGTAATAAGAACTGTTCCAACTTAGGTTGTTTTGCAGTTGGCTACATTTTTATAATCTCAGCTGCCTTTGGCGACATCCTTGATTTGGTCTATTGTTGATCGAAGGATTAAAGCTATTCTTTCCAAGTCTTGTCTGGAGTGGCCTCAGCAGTGTATAGCATCAGAAACAAGATACTCGTGACTTTTCTGTTACTTCATCATTGCCATAAAAATATCTCATAAAAATCGTATTCGTAAGGCACGTGGTTCACCAACCCGCATTGGGCCAGCGTGGTGGACTATGGCTTGAATCCCCTTCGCTCATAAAAAAATAAAAAATATCATCAACATAGTTTTAGTTTTTTGTGTGACAGTGCTCGATACGAAAGTACACAAAAGTAACTATACTTGTATTCATTTCACTAGTTTGTAAAGATATGATACGTAAAGAAACATAGTAGAATAAACAGACAGTTATACTCCAGCAATGTATACAAAAACGTTCATCTGACTCATCGAGAATGAAAAGAAAAGTTTGTTCGAGTTTCCGTAGTATCTGCAAATAAGTTTAGTATTGAGGTTGTGTTCTATTTTGTTTATTAATAGTTTGAAAATAGGCTAAAGCGGGTAGAAATGGGTTAATTAGAGGAAATATGTGTGTTTTAATCAAACTTGGTAGCAATCTGTGGTCTGTGTCTACCCTAATGAGACAAAGGCAGAGCTTATGTATGTTTAAGTGGTATTTATAGATGTTGCCTATATTAGTTCCTATGTGCCCTCAATTTTTTTTTTAATACGTGAAGTTTTATACCTATGCTTGCCTTTGCACCCTTAAAAGCTCTAAGAAAGCAGTGAATATGAAAGAAAAAGAAACAAAAACGTTTTTCTGTACAACACACTCCCCTTGTCTTGCCCTAAGGCCAGTCAGCAAACATAGAGATCAAAAGACACGGACTCCCGCTTGCAATTGTTGTAAAAAGAGGGACTTGACTACCTATGACCCCTGGCGTAACTTTTTTTTCAGTTCGTTAAACTGGGCTATGTTATATGGCGTTTGAGTATCCATAAACGCATTATTTTATAGAAATAAACGAAGAGACGGCTAAAAGGAAAAGCAAGCTCAAATTGCACGAGTATTCAGAGAGGATAGACTTCCTAATCAACACAAGGAAAATTTTCCTTATTTGTATTTAAAGAATTTTTCCACACACCTATATCGAGATACCTAGACGAAAAGAGCGCTTCAAACTGTATGAGAATCTAGCGTGTCGAATTTTTCGTACCTAAAATGACGTCACGAGCGAGATTCTGTCATGGGAAATCATGACCGCGCGGAAACGATTCGGAGCTGAATTAAGTAAAACAATAATGTAAATCCGATTAAAATCGATTATCATTTACGGCATAGGTCTCAAGCGGACTGACTTAAGTCGGACAAAACTGTGAACGTAGATCACACTTTTTACAAGCAAGGTAGGTAAATTTTTACCGTCTATCTCGATATAGGTATGTGAATTTTTCATTTGTCTTGCGCTTAAATTTGCTCAATGGCTCAATGGCGACGCTTATGTCAAGGATGTAGCAAGCTCACCCAGAAGAAGCCTATTTATTCAAACTTTAAAGATATTCGGGTTATATGAGCTCGAAAATACATACGCAGGCACGCAGTGCGCAATATAAAAGACTAGCTGATGCCCGCAACTTCGTTTGCGTGTTACTTTTTTGCCACATTTCAAGCGTCTAACTTAAGCGGTTTAGATTTTTCATACAAAAGGATTTTCCCGCTAATTCCCGTTCCCGTGGGAATTTCGGGAATTCCTTTCTTAGTGCACCTCTACGGTACCTAAGCTACGTCCCTTCCGAATTTACAGTGCCTACGTTTAGCCGTTTAGGCTGTGCGTTGATATGTCAGTCAGTCAGTCAGTCAGTTTCTCCTTTTATATATTAGGATAGATGATAAAAAACGCTCAGTGCGAATCTTCGAGATTCCGATTAGATAAAGGTGGTACCCCAAAGGTTACCTGGAAGAAATCGCTCGAAGCGATAAGGTCGCTTATATTGTACCTTTTTGTAAATATTATTTGTAAGCCTTTTTTCATTGATTTTCTTTTTTCAAATTGTCCAATAAAGTATATTGTATTGTATTGTACCCCGCAATGCGTCTGGACGTCCGATAGAAGAAGGGGGCAGATGGAATAAGCTAATGCAGCTCCTTTTAGCAATGTAAGATCATTAATTAGTCAACGTTAATCGCATGCAGAAGAAATACAAACTCTTAATGTTATTTCCTTGGTAATCAATTCATAAGAGTAAGTTTCATTGCGTATGCTAAGGAAGCTGGTTTGAGGCCCTGGGATAACTTCGAAAATTCGATTTCCCAATTATCCTGCTACATAAGATAAACACGACCTAAAAGGCGTATCCTGACTTAGTAAATTTCATCGTATCTCATATCTCATAGTAGCAAACTAACTAGAGTTACTCATAAATTAAACAACGCACATAAATCAACAAGTATCAAGAGGCACATTACCTCGCAAATTCTAATAAATAACTCAAGAGCGAGAGAGATGAACGTATAATTAGCTATAAGATAGACAGAGATGTATTATGTAAGAGATGTTTCAGCGATGTGGTTTTTAATTGTGGCATTTGTGTAATGAAATAATAAGGAGAAATTGCTTAATGAGAGGCGCACTGCGAGACTGTTCTCATCGGGCCTAGACTTGTCCTATTCAATAGAAAAGAACATTATTTATTTTCACAAAATATGGTACAGATAATTTTAGGTTAAAGTAATACATTTTTAATATTTCACCATAAGGCAAACATTGGTAAATAAATTTAAATCGTTTTAAAGTCAATTTATCAAATAAAAGATTTTATAATTATTAAAATTACAACTCCATTACTCCAACTCCAATAAAAAACTAACGTCAAACAAGATTTTATTTAAAAAAATCATTTAAAGACTAATAGCACCTATTCTACTAATCAATGGTGTCTTAATATAGCGATGATGATAATAGTGACCACTTCATCCGTTCGTGTGGCGAATATCTAAACCTCATTCATTTTATGACAGCTACTTTGACTGGCAAAGCCAATTAAATGAGTAGCAAACCACAAAATATCTCATAACATCTCTTTTTTTACCCGTGTGGTGATCGGTTGAGAATAACGCCACTCCATTTTTTTTCGTTGGTGTCGTAAGAGGCGACTAAGGAAATACAAATGAGACCTGCCTCCTAGTAATCCATCCCAGGCAACGACACTTCATTTTTTCTGAATCTGAGCGGCGGGGTATGCTCTGTAAAGGGCCGTCTGGTTTGCGACCACCCTCCTACCGAAGTCCGACGCCAGACAGCTTGCTGTGTTCCGTCGGTGCGTGCCTTTATAGGCATTTTCTAGCTGGGTTAACTCGCTTCATCGTCAACCTCATCTTGACCTTTATGGTCAAGATTGAGGTCAAGAGTCAACCCATCTTATAATAAAATAAAATAAAGATTTAGCTGGCTGTGGCGCCGCCAGTCAAAGCAGCCGTCCTCAAATTAGTTCGCAATTTAGCTACCTGAACGGGTTAAATAAAAGGCGATCATTGACTTTCAACCACCATTAAGATGCCATTTATTACCGAAGTGGGCGGCAATTTCTTGTTCATATGTTTAATAAAATACAATTTTTATTAAACATATGAAAAGTTCTATAAAATGTACAAAAATGTATTGTATATTTTATAGAACTTTTGAAAACACCTTTCTTGATGAATCTGTTTTTTAATATAGATATAAGATTTTAATTTATCTGGGTAACTGGTATTGAATTTTGGCTTTGATCATTTTTAAAAGACGAGTTGTTTCACAAAAATATAATATTTCAACCTAACACGCTTAGAACCATTATCACATGGAGCTTCAAGATCAGATTTCTATTTTATTTGAAGTCGACTATTTCGTCATCTCGTCAAAGTCAATTTTTAGGTGATCATTTAATTTTTTACATTAAAAAAGCCTTTATTTAAATATTTCAAGTCATGTTCGTACAAAATTTAACAAAAATATTAAATTATGTAATACATATGGTACTCCTTTGTGCTATTGGGGTGGGCAGAGACCACATAAGGTCATTTGGTAATCTTAACACTTCTTGCTCTAAATTTTATGATTTGCGTTATAATCGGATTCAGGATTCTACAGTAGGTTACCAAACAAGATTTCGTTCCCGTGGGTATTGTCCCGGTGGATTTTCATTTTTTTATAATATGAAAAATAGATGTTGGTCTGACGATTCTCAGACCTACCCGATATGCACACAAAGTTTTATAAAAATCGGTCCAGCAGTTTCGGAGGAGTTTGGCAACAAATACAGTGACATGAGAATTTTATACATTATAAAAAGAATCTAACCTAAAAACGTGCACACGATGTCATTGTAAAAAGAAGAACCGAGGTCCATAATACTTTAATCATACCAAGAGTGCTATTCCACTAATGAGTGGTGTTTCAATGGCGGTGGACTGGCAATGGTCGCCATTTTATCCGTTCAGGTGGTGAAATTAAGACCCATCCTTTGAAACATTTTATAACGGCTGCTGTGACTGTGACTGATCGCGTAACCGCCAGCTGGGCCCCGATTCTGTAACTACAGTTGCGCGTCGATGGAATGGAGGCCATTTTATCTGTTTGGGGGCGAAATTGAGAACTATTTAATTTTCACATACTTGCTGACAACCACCCCGACCAGCAGCGCACTGTCAACCGAACGTAAAGTTGCAAACTACCTAGCAACTGAAAATTCAATTGGTGGTGGCGCCACAAGTCAAAGCAGCTGTCATTAGATGTATGATATTTAGGTAGTTCTAAATTTCGCCACCTGAATGGATATAATGGCGACCATTCCATTGACATACAAAATACAAAAAAATACAAAAATATTTATTTTCAAAAACACTATTTTACAAATATTGTAATAGGGAACTCCTAGTAGGCAATGAATTTGCCTGTGGCAGGAGAACCCGCTCTTCCATAGCTCTTAGAAACTAAAATAAATAGAGTAAAAATGAAGCAAGTACATAAATCAAAATTTGTGTGTGTGTGTGTGTGTGTGTGTGTGTGTTTGTGTGCGTGTGTGCGTGTGTGTGTGTATCGCGCCTCAGCATGTGTTGTGATTGATCGGTAAGTAATTGTTAATATTTCGATGTAGAATAAGGTAATACTTTAGAATATATACTTAGATATAATCTTAAAATAGTTTTAATAGACATACAATTGAAATTACAGAATCGGGGCCCTGTATGTTAAATTGCTAATAATTTGCAACATAAAGATCGATTGGCGGTGGCGCTGTTAGTTGGGATGGCTGTCATTAACTATCTGAGATTTCAATAGTTCTCAATTTCACCACCTGATCGGGTAAAACGGTCACCATTGCCATTCAACCGGCATTGAGATGTCATTAGTGGAATAGACGTCCAGCACCGTTTATTTTTAAAGTTTTTTAGTACTAAGCTGAAACTGAAGCATAGCCTTGCCGCCATAATTTGTGTCATAACATTAATATTTCCCACAAAGGGAAAACAATTCCGTTACAGCATTTTTTCGCGGGCCACATATCAAAAAGTTATTCTACCACGGACCGTATTCGTTAATTAATTGTTTTTTTGTTTACTCCTTTTTTTAAAAGGCAGAAACGTGCTGCTGTCACTTTGCCGCTGATATGCGAAGAGATAAAAAAAAGTTTAGGTTTTGTTTGGTTTATTATAATGTTCTGTAAGCGAAGCGTATTCGCAAATGGCTCTGTGTTTGTGATGGGCCTTTTTATAATTCCAACGGTACGGCACGGCACTTCGAAACCATTGCCCCTATGTTCTCAGTTTCTAGTATTACTATGGCAATGGTAATACAATTTTGCCG
The DNA here is from genome assembly GCA_949987775.1 of Aproaerema taeniolella. Taxonomy (NCBI): domain Eukaryota; kingdom Metazoa; phylum Arthropoda; class Insecta; order Lepidoptera; family Gelechiidae; genus Aproaerema; species Aproaerema taeniolella. The sequence goes on along the minus strand of OX465261.1, from coordinate 13,747,857 downwards.
CACCGTTTTCGAATTAAAAAAAGGCCCAGTTACTTACTTCTTTTTCTATTCTGAAATTTGTGTTTCAGTTATAAAGCAGCACAGAAGCTTTAAATTTCATTACAATATCTTTAGGGCAGCACAATGTTCAGTATTTTTGTATCAACTCAACTTTCGGTTGGCGCTGGTACTGCTGGTCGGCGTGGCTGTCGGCAAGTGTATGATTTAAAAGTTCTAAATTTCGCTAAGTACCTAAACAGATAAAATGGCCTTCATTTTCATTTAACCACCATTGAGATGCCATTGGAATAGAATTTTGTACTATAGCAATCTGCGTGATCGCAATTCCGTCAACTTCACGTAGTAGAGAAAATGCACGATGGGGAAAGTCACAGATACGTTTCAAAAAAAAAAGCTTAGAAGAGAGAACTTAGGTACCAAACACAAGACACAAATCAAATCAAAATCAGGAAAAATGAGTATTAATCACAGCCACAATTTTATGTTATTGGTTAAGGATGATATTAAACATATTACGAGTATTAACAGGTAGAGATAACAGAAAAATGCAATATTTACCGGTAGGGGAATATGAGAGCAAAGGGTATTATGAAGAGAAAAAGACAGTTTTGGACAAGAGAGAAAAATATGATTCAAGGTCCTTTTATCAATATCACATTCACATAAAGAGGAGTCCGGAACCCTGATCTTCGTCAGATGAACCGGAGAACTGCAGTGACCCAGTCGATTGATTGGAGGAATAGACGTCCAGCAGCTCGAGTACAATTGTGATACCTAGTGCGCGAAATACGGCGCGGTCCTACGTCAAAATGTCAACATTGACAACGCCACAGGGCGAATAAGCCTTTGCGCGGGGCCCTCGCGCAATCAAAGTGAAGTTTTAGCGTTAGCTGAGTGGCGTGCCGCGTGAGTTTGTCGCCATCGTGCTCGAGTTGCTGATGTTGACATTATCCGCAATACATAACACGAAAATTTTGCTTTACTACAAAATAAAATAAATGGATCTGTCTTAATAATACCATTTCACGAAAAAAGAGAAAAATGAACGTTTAACTTAACAAAATAAATAAATAAGAAAAGTTGCGATTGTATTTTCTGTAGTTTTAAAAACAAACCAATTACTTTTTGTGTAATGGGACAGTCAAACTAGTACACCGGCAAGAATAGAATAGAATAGAATAGAAAAAATCTTTATTTTATAGGACATTCAGGATGTCACTTAAAACAAGTCAAGATTACAATGAAATACATAAAAACATACATTAAACGATTTAAATACATACATACGCATTCGTACCTCTGATCCTACTGACTCTACGCCTATTCGCAAAGGTGCAGTCTTCCTCAGAGAAGAACAGGCAAGAAACTCTGAGGTTGCTCTTTTAAATCGCATTACAAATTTTCTTATTTACTAATTTTAACTAAATCTGAAATAACTCTAGAGCTGAGCAGTTCATTCCCATGGCTGCCTGTCTGATAGATAATCAGAAATTTTGTAATAGCCCTTTTTGCAAAATTTTTGTTTAATCACTGTCTTAAATTTATCCAAAGGTAAATTTTGAATACACATGGGAATCTTATTATAGAAAGGACTCAACGGAGCCGAGAATGTAATAGCCAATGCGCACGCGTGTCATACGACGTTTTGCAACACATTTGCGAAGAAAGAAAGAAATATAAACTTTCCTTTGATATTGGCGGCAACAAACTATCACTCGCATGTTGCGCCTCGAAAAGTATTTCTGGCAGTGTACCCACGTAGGGTTCCTGTTCTGCACTTGAAGAAGAAATTTTTTGTGTTGTATTTCTGATAATAATCACAATCTGATGAATACAAATGCCGTCTGTGAAAACCAAGAGAAAACGTCAGAAAAGAGGCGCGATTATTTTTTTCTTTTTTCGCTCGCAAAATGAGATTCACATTGACAAGTATGCCGTATAGCCAAATAATAAAAAATTCTGAACTTTACATGTTCACCGTTTCAGCATAAATTAATGATAATCTTCTGTTAAATTTAAATAATTTAGTGGAATTATATTTATATTTACAAATAGTTTAATATTTACCATAGACATAGAAACAATTAAGTGATATTTACACTTAATTTTAAATAAGAAATAAGATCTGATCTCTTTGCTAAAATTTAGAAAAAAAAAAACATAACGTACTAGTGTTTTACTTTTATAAAACACGGGCTGGGTAAAACATATCATTATGAACCTTAAAACAATTACGTAAGACCCACTTTATGAGCAAATGTGTTGAAAAAATAATTAACTACTTTACTTTTCACTCGCACAAAAGGTACAGTGTAATATAATTTTGCATGCCCATCCTAATTTCATTTAACAGTGTTTGTTTTAGTAATTACATTGCCTTGTTTTGAAAATTAAATTAAATTTTGGGATTAGAAGCATGGATGGGCAAACTTTCACACAGTAAGATAAGTTTAAGAGGGAGTCAGGTGCGTTGTTCACGAACGCTCTATAAATTTGCGCTATTTCAACATTCAAGATTCAAAAAAAATATTTGACAAAAAATACAACAAAAAAAAAAAAAACACTAGACAAGACACAACAGAAAACGACAACACAACGTATGATATAAATGGATTATGCTGTAGTACGATGTCAAAACAAGACACAGCTCAACATGTATTGAAGCCAAGGCTTATTTGCCGTCAAAGCTATAGAATTCAGGAGAACTTTAATTAGTTTCTTTACTTTAATTATGAAATAGTAAATGGTTTTTTTAAGTAAAATTGTTGAAACATGAATTCGTCTTAGGTGTAAATTGTTTAAAAAAATATATTGCATTATACCTACATATTCAAAATTCAAATGTGTTTATTTCATAGAACATACAAAATGTTACTTGAACATGTCAATATAGTAAATTACAATAAGCACTTTTGAATTTGCGCCTATTCGCAAAGGTGCAGTCTTCCTCAGGAGAAGAATTCCTCAGATAAGACTATAAAGCTTAAATTTACCGTTCTACAGCCTGTTTCTTTCAATCACTGAAAAAACTGTTACATACAGTTTCTAGAATGATTTATTATGGTAACATAATACTTATTGTAAGCAAAATCAACTTTTTGGTTTAGCAATAAGTATTCTTGAGATGAAATCGGTTAATTCTTACGTTTTGTAACGTGAAAAATTATTCAGTTTTTAGTACTGCTGTTTTATAAAGTAACAAAAGAGACCGCTCTACAAAAATCCTTGGAGTTACAACTAAGCACAAAAACTCGTACATTCAATTCATTTCTTTCACAGCGAACAAGCGAACTATTACAAACAGAGGTGTCCGCCTAGCTAGAACAGATTTTTTTTATCTGTGTAAAAAATTTATAATATTTTTTACTTTTTAACAACAACAGTTCTATTCAGCCGGTGCGCTTTTGCAGTACTGGCAGGTTGCATTCAACACGGTTCGGATTCGAAAATAACATTGAGAATAGGGTCATTTAGTTTCAACGACTCTATTTTTAAATGACTCAAGCGCCATTTCCATAAACAAAATGTCAATTCTTAAATTCGTCTACAGTAGTGATTTTCAATCAAAATTAAAATATCGAATGACTGAGTCGCCAATATCGGTAGTAGTACTTCAGAAACTCGTCCGTTATCAATAGGGTGCACCAGTAAGAATGACATTTTTGGAGCACTAAATGTTATGCCTCCACAGACCCCAAGACGAATGAAAAAATGAAAATTAGTAGTTTTGGAGATTAATTTTAGTTTAGCAATATGTTCTCTAAAGAAAGATACAAGTACTTAAATTATAGTATGAAATAAAGCTATGACACAACTAACGTCCACTGCAAACTTCTCTTCCTAAGTGAATCCCATGAATTTGTTGTCCCAGCGTTGGACGATGGTAGGTTCGAGTAGGGGAGAAATAATACGTTTGAGTGTCGTTGGAAGACTGTCAGAAGCCTGTGTCTTTATTTGTCTTTATTCGCTGCTGCTGCTGCCGTATATATATATAGTGGCGGTTTTATGTAGCTACCCCACACATTTATAAAAACAAAAATTAATATTTAAAAAAAGGAAAATCGTATGTTCTAAAAAATTCTGGCTTTATGTTTCACTTATATTTTTTCTGGTATAACGGTCGGAGTTTTTCCCAGCACTTGCAATGCTGGCCGGCGATACAGTTTTATTTTTTATATTTCTTTTCGAGACTTGCCCTAATTCCAAATTCCTACCGTTGGCCTAAAAAGGTTTCAGTTCAGGATAAGAGGCGACTTTAAACTTTTTAGTTTTCTCATTATATTTGACAATGTAGTTCTTTTTTAGGGTTCCGTACCCAAAGGGAAAAATGGGACCCTATCACTAAGGCTCCGCTGTCCGTCTGTCCGTTCGTCTGTCCCCAGGCTGTATCTCATGAACCGTGATAGTTAGACAGTTGAAATTTTCACAGATGATTTATTTCTATTGGTCCTATAACAACAAATACTAAAAAACCAGAATAAAATGAATATTTAAGGGGGCTTCCATACAAAAAAAAGGAATTGTTTTGCTCGTTTTTATAGATAAGTCTGTCCGAGGCTGTATCTCATGAACCATGTCAGTTTGACAGTTGAAATTTTCACTGATGATGTATTTTGGTTGCTGCTTTTACAACAAATACTAAAAAGAAGAATAAATTAAATATTTCAGGGGGCTCCCATACAACAAACGTATTTTTTGTCCGCTTTTATAGATATAATGGGTTTTATAGAGACCGACTCGCACTTGGTCAGTTTTATTTTATTTTGTTTATGGCTGCCAATCAGCTATTCTCGGTGCTCAAAAGTTGCAGAAATAAGTATAAGAGCGTTGTCTCCTCATTAGACTCGATCTAGCGTCTTCTCTTGGGTATGGCGAGGCGCATACCTGGAAGTGTAGTCCCTAAAGTAGACCGTTTTCAAGTTATGAGCAAAAAACTTAAAAAAAGGGACCTTTATTCCTCCCTGCTACCCCTAGTGGCACCTAAAATCAATGGGACTTTACTAGACAATGTTCAGGGGACCTCCCTCTACACAATCCTGAAAATTTTGGAACTACACGATTTAATTCGTTTTCTGACACGTTTGTGTGTTCGTTTAATTCGTTTTTCTAGTTTTCGCGGGCTAATTATAAATTAGACGCATCGTATGCTGAAAACTATATTCGATACTTGGAATACAGAAAAACACGATAAAACCAAATTTAAAAAAATATATTTACATCAAGATACGCGCTAAAAACATTTCTAGTTAGTCGGGTAAAAAAAATAGTATCAGATATAGTCGCTTGAAATGACCTTTATTTCTGTTTTATAATTAACGTGTAATTATTAAACGTGTTTTTTTTACTTTTATGTATAGAACCATATAACTACAAGCTGTCTATATTATAGAACACTTTTGAATCAGGCGCAGTACTTGTTGTGATTGGTGATTAATTTTTTGCACTTATCCAAAGATATTAGGCTAGGCAGAGCATCAATAGTTCTAAAGCCACTTGATTCCATGTTTGACATAGATTAAGAGGGTTATAAGATGAAATTACCCTCAGAATTTATGACTAATATAAAGATATTTAAAATGTTCCCAATTAGTGGTTTAAAAAGACAAATTCAAAAGATATTCATCCCTCCATACTACTTTAGAATAAGAATGACTTACCGTTTAGAAATATGTAAAAAATCAAGAATAACACGTAGTGTGCTTTCAAAATCTATTTCAAAGCTTTAATATTAACATTGAACAATTCTGTCTCTATCGCTTAGCACAACGATGTGGTATTTGCTTCTGATACCTAGGATTTAGTTTCAGACTTAAGCCTTGGGATCACCTCAACCTATGCAACAGAGGTAAGTGAAATAAAATGAAATATAATAGAATGTGTCTAAGGTATAAGTTTCAAATACAGGTAAATTAGAGCTTAGAAAAATTCATCTAATTTAAATTGCATCAGAAACAGAAAAAAATAGAATTTTAAGCATAAATTAGAACAAGTGCTTAGCACGAACCCAGTGGAGGGGGTTGGACCCCAAAATTTTAGTAGGACTCGGCTGATCCTCATTTCTAGTGCCAAAATAAAGTTGTAAACAAAGTTTCATTGATGTACATACGGCAGCCCATCAGGCTATACATGTTGACCTTGACGTCGCCCTTATCTCGCTCGCAATAGCGTCGGCTTTCGTAGTGCAAATGGATAACCTGATTTGTTGCTGTATGTACATATTTTGCCTCCAAAATATGCAATTTTTCCCGTGCTATATGAACTATATGAATGAGCTGTAAAAATTATGTATTTGAGATAAATTTAATTAAATATAAATATGTTATAACTAGCTTTCCACCCGCGACTCTGCCCGCCCGCGTGGACTACAGGTTATATCGTGCCCAACTGAATAATAAAATGTATTTCATGTCCTTTCCCAAGGTCTTATATATCTTTACACTAAATTTGATTAAAATCGGTTCAGTAGTTTAGGCGTGAAATCATAACAAGCCCACAGACAGAGTTACTTTCGCATTTATATTATTAATAGGGACTAAAGTATTGTAAGTAATATTTGTTAATTTACTAGCTGACCCGGCGAACTTCATAACGCCTAAAATTTAATTCCTTGCAGTCTTTTCATTTTTTCTCACGTTTTAAATCATTCTTGAACTTGAACTTTTATTTCAAGACAAATGTTAGCAAAATCAGTTCAGCCAATGGGCCTTTTTATAATTCTAACGGCACGGCACGGCACTTCTAAATTTGAGTAACCATTGCCACCTACGTTCTCAGCTTCTAGTATTACTATAACATAGAAGGCAATGGTAATACAATTATTCCGTGCCGTTTTCAAATTATAGAAAGAGCCTTTTTATAATTCGAAATTCTCGAGTCTAAGCGAGACAAGCGAAAATAAATGTATTCTATATATAGATTATTTTGCCATATCCATCCAAATTCTGCACATCCCAGGCGGTACTGACTCGTTACATTCGGTCGTGGTCGCTCGCCGCAGATCTTGCTGGGCTGAGATTAAGACCTAAATCGCTGCCTACGGCTAAACTAACGTAGATCCAGGCTAATATCCTATTAGCGTGGCGTTTGTTGTGGTTAAGCACATATACGTATATATAAACACGATCTAGCCTAGATCTAGATGCAATTATTATGGAGTGGCTATTCATTAGATGGAGATCAATGAATTTCTGTGACCTATCTTGAATATAATATGAAGAGATCTGTACATATTATGTATCTGTCATGTGTGTACAAAGAACTGTAAATAAAGAAATAAAAAACTTTGTTTTCTTTATTTGGGAAACACACAGTCAAAACATTTAATACAGATAAATAGTGTACTAAGCCAAACCAGTTTCTACTGAGGGTTATATAGTATCTAATGTTGCAATATAGCGTGATGCGTACAATATCACTCAAACAGTATTTATTACAAACTAATGTTATATGTTTATTTATTTAAAGGTGTACTAACAACAAGACATATTGATATGTTTAAAGACCTTACCTACTATAATTATATGCAGGGCTTTAGGTAAATATCTTTTAACCACTCGGGTGGTTAATCAGTCCATGAAACTGAACAACTTGCCCAAGGAACATAGGTCAAAATAAGAAAAAAAAATTGTTCTTCCATACAAAATGCTGATGTAGTTTGTATGGGAACTCAAATTTTTTTTTCGTATTTTGACCTATGTTCCTTGGGGAAGTTGTTCGCTTTCATTTATTTATTTATTTATTATTATTATTTATTATTATTATTCATGGACTGATTAAAGAGATTTAAATTAAAGAGATTTGATTAAAGAGGTTGAAAGAGATTTACTTAAAGCCGTATACTGTGAGAAAGGCAAATAAAGTATTGAGTAAATACCTAGACATCATTTAGAGTATATATTATTATTTATTATTATTATTCATGGACTGATTAAAGAGATTTAAATTAAAGAGATTTGATTAAAGAGGTTGAAAGAGATTTACTTAAAGCCATATACTGTGAGAAAGGCAAATAAAGTATTGAGTAAATACCTAGACATCATTTAGAGTATATATGCATTACCCAACGAAAGTGAAAGGTTATTCCCAAGAAACCGATTATATTACTTATTAAATTTCCGGAAAACGCAATCAGACGTTGAATAGAAATGCAATTAATTTTTCAATTTTATTTGCGACAACTTATTGAATCGCCCAGTAATTAATAAACACACTTAAAATTTTCTAACAAGATTATACAACCTGTTCCTTTTGATATCCCATAACTCTAAGGGCATATTCTATTAATAAAAATAATTTAAAAAGTCCCAGGAACATATGTTCTTACAGGGGTATTTTCGGAGAAATCGTCAATCAAAATTAAAATATTTCAAAATCTTTCTCCCATAAAACGAGTCCTTATTTGATACAGTTTTACTGATAATTGGTTTCATTCATAATTTAGAATACGATAATGCGACGTTGTCATTTTCTTACATAAAGGTGTTTTATAGGAAATTCACATTTTTACCGAATTATTTTGTATGAAAAAAAAATTTGAAAGTAATAATATATATACTATTTGATTCAAATACGTGGTCTCATTAATACCCTGGAGTTATGGGATATCAAAAGGAACAGGTTGTACGAGTATAGTACAAACTGAAGAAATTTCTTTTAAGAGATAAGCTAACCTTTGCTGTCGTATTTATTTTTGTAATTTTATATATATTTGTCATGTGTGCAAAGAAATATAAATACTTAAACTACCTAGAGAAAAAATATACCAAACATTAATTTCTATTACATCGTAATATTATTGAGGACATGAATACTGTGAACAATCTCTACGAATCAAGAACCATTATTTACTAGTATTGCCAGTTTTTTTTCGGGTTATTTGTAATACGTGGTACATTAAAAAAGGCTCTTATTTGTGCAGATTTCTATTTACTTATTTATAAAAGCCGTTAACAAGATTATGTGCATGTAAGTGTGAGTTAATGGCTTTAGTTTAGGTCTACTGTGGTTATGAGAGTTACATTATACTCTTATAAAAGCACATTTTCAAAATAAGATTTTCGCTATAAATACGATATTAGCAAAACATAATAACACAAAACACACCATTCTAAGTAAAGGCCACATCATCCTGGACGGTTGACTAGTATGACTTCCCATTTTGCCCTTCAAGGTAGCACAAAGCCTGAGCCATACTATGACTTTCGGTCTTTCCAGCTTATTTCACATGCATTTGCAATGCGAAAATCGCATAGGTGAAAGCAATGCCAACGATACCAACCACCAGCTGCAGATTCATAGGAAATACCCTGAAGAGGGTCCACTGCACCGGACGGAGTTGAAGATACTCCATAAACTGCTCCAGAAGTAACTGTTCTTCATCTTCTGAAATTATCATATTGTCATCAAATACAATCTTCTGAAATCTTACTTAGCATAATTTTCTTACATTTTTACCTAACCGACTTCAAAATTGGGAAGGTTCTAGTTTTTTGTTTGTTTTTTATTTATTTTTTTTACCAGCCCATTTATGTCCCCACCGAGGGGCACGGGCCTCTCTTTGAAACACGAAGGGGATTTAGGCCATAGTCCACCACGCTGGCCCAATTCGGGTTTGTGGACCGCTCGTTTTTTGAACTTATGTTTGTTTATTATATATATATACTAGCATTCCGCTCGGGACTTCGTTCCAGTGGGAATTCGGGAAAATTATTGTAGCCTATGTCCATCGGGGGTAATGTAGCTTTCCAATGGCGAATGAATTTTTCAAATCGGTCTAGTAGTTTCGAAGCCTATACAATGCTAACAAATATGTATAGAAGATAATATATTTAATTTTTCCAGAGTCCAAACCAAATAATTTGATGTTTAGCAGAGTCACTAATTAAAAATAATAATAACAATAATTTATTTTTACGTAAAACTTAATACTTAATACAACAAAGTGTAAAATAAACAAACAATAAACATAAATAAACAAGTTAATTGGCAACAAAGTCAAAATAAAATTATATACAGGATGTAAAGGACAGCTCAGCAAATAATTAAATTTTGGAATCTACCCATAACTATAATCAGCTATAAGTAATTATTTTTTCCCGGAAACGTCATGTTAAGGAGTTTTCATTATTTACCGCATAATTTTACTTTGGCCCTACGCAACGTACCATGAAACCGCGCCCCGCGCGCGATATCCCCGCGCCGCGATGCTATCGAAGTGCGATATACATTGCTGATTTTCGTATTTTACGTTGTTATGATTGTTTTTTATTGCAAATTGAAATATATTCGATTAAATAATTTAAAATATGAACAGAAAATATTAAAAAACATGAAAAAAAAAATTGAAAATTTGCCGGAGAAAAATTCCACTGGAAAATCATTCAGAATAATTGTCTGAGTCCAGGGTTTCAGTTTTTGCTGAGCTGTCTTTTACACCCTGTATAAGTATGTATTGCTGACGATTTTTATTAATAAAAAATATACCTGAATTACCTGAATATTCTAATCTTGCAAAAGCCAATTCTAATATCCTATCGCGTTCGTTTGTGATCATTTCAGCAATGGTTAGGGTGCCCACTGTGCTGAGAACATAGCCCATGTCGAAAAAACATATTCCGAAAGTATATCGTATGCCTGAAGCCTAGAAAACGCAACTAAGTTTAAGGGACTTAGCGAAAACTAAAAAAATGGTATCACCAGTTATAAGCACATTCGATTGCTTATATATTTTAAACAAAAGACCCAAATACAGCTAAAAACCATCTCGATTACGTCAACTTTTAAACAAAAAACCGCATCGAAATAGGTCCATTCGTTTAAGAGCTACGATGCCACAGAGAGACACACAGACATATAGACACACAGATACACTCGTCAAACTTATAAGTCTTATAACACCCCTCTTTTTTGTCAGGCATTAAGAAATTTACAAAGTTGCAAGACTTACCGGGTGATCTTTGTCGTATATAAACTTGACTAGTATTAAGATATTTAAGATAATTTTCGCTGTTACTGTTGTTACTGCTACTAACATCTGTAATTTTTTAAAACTTTTATTGCAAAATATGAAGTACAAACTTATTAAAGTTTTACAATCGAATCGTACAGAATGCGCGCCGTTTGTTTTTTTCTTTACCAAGTAGGTTTTATTCATCAGATTTTATTTTCAGTCAGTATCATTTTGATCTAATGCATACATTTTATATTATACTTATTGGAATATTGTTTCAAGAACGTGGATAAGTCAGAAACACATGCTTTTTTCACACATAAGAAGACGATTTTTTACTAAGGGTACAGTTTAATAAATAAGTTTACACTGAGTGCGAAATACGAAATATAACTTAATTAAATCACACCAGATCAGATGAATTACGAGTACAATTCATCTGACCAGCCTGATGGTCAGATGACTTAAAGAAGATAGCGGGTAGTGGCTGAATAAAAAAAGCGGAGGATCGTGCAAAGTGGCGCACCTTGGGGGAGGCCTATGTTCAGCAGTGGACTGCAATAGGCTGATGATGATGATGATAAAATTACAATTAAGAAAAATTTTATTGGGTACAACAATCTCAGTATCATTAAATTGTCACATTAAATCAAGTCACAAAAAACCAATAGTACCTACAATCTGCCAAAAAATTGGTTTACCACCGTAAGGCTCAATTTCCCCTAGCACATTGTAGAACAACAAGTTTGATTTTCGGTTGCATAATATTTTGACAGTTTGCCAATGCTTTCTTTATCATTCGTTAGAATGACATTGTCAACACTTTGCCACGTGTTCCTTGTTTGAATTGTGACACTAAGCAAATAGCTTTAACACTTTTTCATGTGTTGTTAGATCCATTATTGTTTATACAGGTTGAAAAAGAACCTCCTAGCTTTAATGAAAATCCTGAACCAGTATCACATTACTGAACACTTTTTGTTTTTTTTATTTTTATTTTGGGGGGGGGGACTTTTTTTTCCTAAACGTAGACACCACTCGGGCGCACCCCCTGAGCGCTACCCGCATCCCTCGCGTGCCTGGTTTAGGAGTAGTGTCTACGTTTAGGTAAAAAATGAACTTTACCCATTGAAAAAATATTTAATTTTTTTTTTTAATTTTCTTCATAAATGTGTTCTTTGAGTGATACTGGTTCAGGATTTTGAATATAGCTAGGAGGTTATTTTTCACCCAGTAGAAGAAAAACAAAAAGTATTCGTAAAGACTAAAACAAGATCAATGATAGCTGATGTCAAGCATATCATGTGACAAAACGTCAAGATCATGCATCTCTTTCATTGTTACATACTGCTCAACCTTAGCGATATTTTGGCTACATGGGAAGTGTTGTCAAAATGGTAAACCAATTATTTGTCTGACCGTACACTGTGATACTAGGGGGTAAAGGAGGTCATTGTAAACGAGTTAACGTATGTGAGCACGAGCCGCAGGTATTTGTGAGAAAAGTCATAAATAAAAAATAAATGTAAGCAACCACACATATTTTTCACGGGATTTTGCAGGAAGAAGACAATCTTGCGCGGTTTTCGCCGTGTTTAAAATGTCGGGTGGTGTCAAGTCCGTAATATCACTGTCCTCACTAGACGAAGTTTGTTTCACAAAATAAATAATGCAAAATTTACATAAATGCGCCTTTTTGTATGTTTTTATTGTAATTTGTGTGCATGCGTAGATAATTTAGTTAACGTTTTTTTGTATATTTTCGAGCAAAGAAATCAAATATTTAGCCTTCTTGTTTTCTCGGTAAATAAATATTTCAAATTACATACATATACACACGCTCACACCTGCAATCCCCAACGGGGTAGGCAGAGCATCAGTGGCTCCAGAATACCACTCAATACTACGTTTGACATAAATGGTGAGGGTTATTAGATGGAAAATGTTGTGTTGTGCGTTGGAACATATTTCGAATTAAAAGTAATTAAATACCTATACGCAAAATAATATTTTTATTCCAAATTCGAAAATTATTTGCTTATTTTTATTTATTTGATTATTGTATTACGCATGAAGTTGACATGATTTCATTCTCAGTATACGAACCTCCTTGCTGGTAAACTTTTTAATTTGTTTAGCGAAAATAAAGAAAAAACTACAAAGTAAATAAAAAGCACTAGTGCTACAATGAGCTACTTTCTGTTTGTGTTCATAGCCATACAATGTTTATTTTTCGAGCAACTATATTGAAAAAATAAATACTGCACGCGTATGGTAACTTTGTGTGTGACACTCTTTGGAAATAAATGGAAAATCTTTGAAATAACTTACTGAAGTTTTAAAAAACTTTTCGGTCTTCATCATGTTATCCAGCAGATTCTTGTAGATGTACATGCTTTTCTTCCATGCGTTAATTCTAGCTTCTTTTTTATTTGTAACACGTGTGTGTTTATTGAGCCATTCTCGTAGTAGTCGCAATCGTCTCCAAAGAGATTCAAACATGTCTGTTTTTAACATATGCCCAACGTGTAAGGATAAAACGACGTAGTTAGTGCAAGAAAAGGTATAAACAGAAGATACAAAATGTGGGAGCCAGATAATTATAATTCCCATTGCTGTAATGCGACAAAAAAAAATAAAGAAGATAAGTGTTGTCGTTATGCCGTTCTTGATTGTTTTAAAGCCCATAGTAGTATCAACTGTTTTTATAACAGCATTGTATGCGAAGTAATAATTTTCACCAGTAATGATTGAGATTAACACCAAGAGTTGGTAATCAAAAACAAAAAGACAAGTCACCCAAAAATCTTGGCGAATAGGAAAAAAGCCAGAGACAACATACAAAGATGCATGAAGGGAAATTAATACGCAAAACAATTTTGCGTAAAAAATAATTGTTTTTTTTGTCGTCCACTCGTGATAATATCCACAGAAGAATCTTAAAACCATGAGTTTGTTGGTGAAAAACTGAGACTGGACCCATTTTGGTTGGGTCCAAGACAAATTAAGATTGTGAGCCATAATCTTTAGCTTATTCTAATTCTTGAAGTACAGAATAAGGTGAACGCGTTATAAAAAAATTCAATAGTTGAAGCTTACAGTGCAAAGCTAAAGTCAGAACTGTTTCAAACAAACTAAAGTAGAAAGTATTTTTGAATAATCAATATTTGTAATTTCTCATATATTACAAGTGCTTCAAATTAAAGTGTTCACTTTAATTTGAAGCACTATATAATTCAATCAAATGTCTGTCGGTGTTACATGTAGTGAAATTTTAAGATAATACGTTTATTAATGTAATGAATACAGACTTAGTTCACAAATGGCCCCGAGGCTAATATTGTCCTATAAAAAAATCGATTTCAAACTATAATTAATAATGTACATGTGTGGACAAGGGCAAGCATTTATGTATGTATACATATGGTTTGAAAACTAGGAGAGGAAAGAAGCTGACTTATTTAATTACATAACACTCACACGGCTATTTTTGGTTTATGCAGGGAATGAAAGTTTGTATAGAAGTTGGTCAGTGTCGAAAACAAAACCATATGTTATGTGTGTGTGGGGCCCATGACTAAGTATCATGAAACAATCAAAAGATGCTCAAAGTAACAATTCCACGCGGACGAAGTCACTGGCAAAAGCTAGTTAAAAAACGGATTGAGTCTTTATTAAAAAGATCTGACTAGACAAGCGCTGATTTTATTAATTAAATTCAATTTTTTAGTCTGTAGTGGAAAGGGTTACTGAGTTCCAGCCCTTGCGCCATTAGTAGTAGGAATTAAGTAAAACATTGAAATTCCCCTAGGAAATCTTGCTTCCTTTTAAAAGGGTTACTGATGTGAAAACAGGATCATTATTTTCTTATTTTATTTTTAAAATAAATCCTTTAAAAGGGAGGTTGTTTTTCCGTCAGTTGTGTTGGCATCGGAAGGAAGAGTATCAAGTTCGATTCCCAGTAATTTATGACAAAAAAAACGTTTATTTTTAGACCCACAGATCCGTATATTGTTAGTAACAATGTAACTTAAGCACTTAGTATAAATTATAAGAAAACACGAAACCCAAACACAATGCAAAATAAGGGTAACTACCCCAGATGGGCAGACTCACCGGACTCTTAACACATGTAGTTAAGTGAACCTGCCCATCATTTTCGAGTCGAGTCGATCCCCCACCATCCTCAGGACTCTGTTAGAGCTCCGCCATACTCTGTCCACAAGCGAGGCGACCTTTTTTCGCATTACTGCGCGAATTTTTCGGAAATTCTTAAAATGTATGAAAGTGACTTTTTTAAGTTATGCACCTTTAATAGTTGGAAACAAACCAATGATCTAGCGGTGAGAGAAAACATTGTGAGGAAACCTGCACATTCAGAAAATTGAAAAACACACACACACACACACATACACACACACGCATAGATTAATTATATCTAGTATTTCCTTCAATTCGAGAGACCCAGGAAACCATAACACAAAAAACCCTAGTTTTGAATCCTGATGCATGTTTTAAAATAGTATACTTAAATGTATGTAAAAAATTGTTATGAACTAAGTATATGAATGAGCTGTAAAAATTATGTATTT
Organism: Aproaerema taeniolella; assembly: GCA_949987775.1. Classification (NCBI taxonomy): domain Eukaryota; kingdom Metazoa; phylum Arthropoda; class Insecta; order Lepidoptera; family Gelechiidae; genus Aproaerema; species Aproaerema taeniolella. The sequence continues at coordinate 13,732,317 of OX465261.1, read as the reverse complement.
GGGAGAAATTTATTTGGTTATTAAATATAAAATGTTATTACTGGCTTTCCGCCGCCCACGGCTCCGCCCGCGTGGACTACAGGTGATATCGTGCCCAGCTGTGGGATAAAAATTAGCTCATGCCTTTCCCAAGGTCTAATCTACCTCTGTTACAAACTGGATTAAAATCAGTTCAGGTGTTTAGGCGTGAAAGTATAACAGACAGACAGACAGAGTTACTTTCGCATTTATAATATTAATATGGATTAAAGTATAGTTGGCGACGCTTTTGGACCAAATTGATATTAAGTCGGCAAAAAAAACCCGTCTCTGTAATTAAAAGCTCACTTGAGACGTCTCTTATTTTTTATTGGTTGAACTAAACGGTTTTAGCGGTGATAGCCCAGTTGGTAATGAGCTAGACTTGTAATCCGAAGGTCGCGGGTTCAAATCCTGGTGCGGGCTTGTACCACTAAGTTCGTGTTTTCGGATTTATGTACGGATTTCTAATTATCACTTGCCCAACGGTGAAGGAAAACATCGTGATGAAACCCGCCCGTCCAAGAAAATTCATTTTCGAAAGACGAGCGCTCCACCAACCCGCATTGGGCCAGCGTGGTGGACTATGGCCTAAATCCCCTTCGTGTTTCGAAGGGAGGCCCGTGCCCCTTGGTGGGGACGTATATGGGCTGGTAAGTAAAGTATAGTTATTATAATTTATAATTTACTAGCTGACCCGGCGAACTTCATAACACCTTAGACTTAAGTCCTCGCAGTCTTTCCATATTTTCTCACTTGTCAAACCTTCCTTGAACTTTCCCTTTTATTTCAAGACAAAAATTAGCCAAATCGGTTCAGCCAATGGGACTTTATAAAATTCTAACGGCACGGCACGGCACTTCAAAATTTGAATTACTATTGCCTCCTATGTTCTCAGCTTCTAGTATTACTATTTCATAGACTCAGTTTCTCACCGGTCTTGGATGCCATAAATCGTATCTACACATGTTCAAAATAACAAATGACGACCATTGTCCTTGTGATGACACTACATCTCAAACCTTTGTACAAGATGTTGTACAACATTGCCCAGCATTTGGCAACGCGCAATATAATCATGAAACGATTTGAGGCAACTTGAGGATGTCACCTCACAATTTAGGAGAATTAGTCAAAAAAGAGTCTACAATAGACTCTTACGTTTCATTAATTAAAATATTGTATCTAGATTAAAACAGTTTAATGTTACTTAAATTTTAGTATTGTAATTTAAAGTATATATGTCACAGTTAAAACACATTTTTCGTTAGAACTCGTTTTCCCTAGTTAAAATTAGTTATTACTTAATGCCTTTGTTAAAACTAGAAATAATCAGTTAAAACTAGAATTTACAACTGACATATTTGATTTTCAGATAAAACTAGTTGTCACATCGAGCTATAGTTAAAACTAGGACTTAAAACTCCCTCCCCGCGGAGATTATATATCGGGGCAGAAACTGTAGGTTAGGTTTGTTAGTAGCCTAGCCTAACCAACCCGTTAAGGGTTGGTTAGGTTAGGTTAGGTTAGAACTGCGACCCCCAACGCACGAGCCGAGCGAGCGAAGCGAGCATGCCGCGGCAGCGGCCGGCGAAGTGCCAGAAAAGACTTTGGTTGCATTAAACGGTAAGCACAACAACAACATAACCCACAACATAACAACAACATAACTCTAACCTCGGTCGGAACAGTTTTAACTGACTCGCTTCGGGAAAACGCGTTTTGTTTAGCAGAAACTAGTTTTAACTGATATTTGATTCAGACATTAGTCAATTCTAGTATTAACAAAGGCATTAAGTAAAAACTAGTTCTAACTAGGAAAAACGCGTTCTATCTACTAACTAGTTTTAACTGTAACATATATATATATATATATTAATTTTGTTTTATGGTTGACCATGAATTTAAATATTGTGATCTATCAAAGTCCGTTTTAGTGTAATTACCACAACAAATTTTATATGTATATATGGGCGATGTTTAACTAAATATTATCAACTTACTGTTAGTTAGTCTCCTCATATTTTTGTGTCTTACTTAGTTAACTTTGTTTACCACCATATGCTTTATCTGTGACTCGTGTTATGTATTTGTGTCTATGTTCTCAGATTCTAGTATTACATAGGAGGCAATGGTAATACAATTTTTCCGTGCCGTTTTCGAATTATAGAAAGGGCCTTTTTATAATTCGAAATTCTCGAGTGTTAGCGGGACAAACGAACATAAATTTATTTTGTATATATAGATTACTTCGCCATATCCATCCAAATTCTGCACATCACAGGCGGCACTGACTCGTTATTTGATCGCAGTCGCTCGCCGCAGATCTTGCTGGGCTTGGATTAAGACCTAAATCGCTACTTATGACTAAACTAACCTAGATCCAGGCTATCCTATTAGCGTGGCGTTTGTTGTAGTTAAGCATATATGCGTATAAATAAACACGATCCAGCCTAGATCTAGATGCGATTATTATGGAGTGGCTATTCATTAGATGGAGATCTATGAATTTCTGTGACCTCTATCTTGGATATAATATGAAGAGATCAGTAATTGTCATCTGAATATGTATCTGTCATGTGTGTACAAAGAACAATAAATAAAGAAATAAAAAACTTTGTTTTCTTTATTTGGGAAACACAGTTAAAACAACAGTAACAATTTTTTTCTTTATTTGGGAAACACACGCTCAAAACATTTAATACAGATGAATAGTGTACTAAGCCAAGCCAGTTTCCACTGAGGGTTAGTATCTAACGTTGCAATATAGCGTGATGCGTACAATTTCAGTCAAACAGTATTTGTTACAAACTAATTTTTATATGTTTATTTATTTAAAGGTGTACTAACATCAAGACATATTGATATGTTTAAAAACCTTACACACTATAATATATATACTGTGAGAAAGGCAAATAAAGTATTGAGTAAATACCTAGACATAATTTAGACTATATATGCACCTGATTACCCCACGAAAATGAAAGGTTATTCCCAAGAAATCGATTAAATTACAAATTAAACTCTCGGAAAACGTAATCAATTTTATCTCCCATACAAAATGCACTATAATATGCTGATGAAGTTTGTACGGGAACTCAAAATTATTTTTCAGGTGGCACACGTTGAATATGGAAATAACTATTTTTAGATTTTATTTGCGGCAAGTTATTGAATCGCCCGTAATTAATAAACACACTTAAAATTTTCTAATAATTCAGACAATATTAGTTTTAATCATTCATAATTTAGAATACAATAATGCGGCGTTGTCATTTCTTACGTAAATGTGTTTTATAGGAAATTCATATTTTTACCGAATTATTTTGTATGAAAAATAAAATTTAAAATCAATAATAATTGCAAAATAATGTATATGCTGTTTGATTCAAATACGTGGTCTCAGATACCCTGGAGTTATGGGATATCAAAAGGAACAGGTTGTATAGTACAAACTATCCAGAAATGAAAATATACCAAACCTTAATTTCTAATACATCGTAATATTATTGTAGACATGAATACTGTGAACAATCTCTACGAATCAAAAAACCATTATTTACTAGTATTGCCAGTTTTTTCTCGCGTTATTTCTAATACGTGATACATTAAAAAAGGCTCTTATTAGTGCAGATTTCTATTTACTTATTTCTTAAAGCCATTAACAAGATTATGTGCATGTAAGTGTGAGATAATGTCTTAAGTTTAGGTCTACTGTGGTTATGAGAGTTACATTATACTCTCATAAAAGCACATTTTCGAAATAAGATTTTCGCTAAATATGATATTAGAAAAACATAATAAACACAAAACACACTATTCTAAGTAAAGGCTACATCATCGTGGCCGGCTGACTAGTATGACTTCCTATTTTGCCCTTCAAGGTAGCACAAATCCTTAGCCATACTATGACTTTCTGTCTTTCCAGCTTACTCCACATGCATTTGCAATGCAAAAATCGCATAGGTGACAGCAATGCTCACGATACCAGCTACCAACTGCAGATTCATAGGAAATACTCTGAAGAGGGTCCACTGCACCGGACGGAGTTGAAAATACTCCATAAACTGCTCCAGAAGTAACTGTTCTTCATCTTCTGAAATTATCATATTAGTCATCAAATACAATCTTCTAAAATCTTACTTAACATCTTACAAAATGTTTAATTAACCGACTTTAAAAACGAAGGAGGTTCTAGTTTTTTGTTTGTTTTATATTTAATTTTTTACCAGCCCATATGAGGGGCACGGGCCTCTCTTTTAAACACGAACGGGATTTATACCGAAAAACGAGCGGTCCATCAATGCGGGTTGGTGGACCGCTCGTTTTTCGATATGTAGTTCATTTTATATATTTTTTTCCAGAGTCCAAACCAAATAACTTTATGTAAAGTAAAGTCAATAATTGGCAACAAAGTCAAAATTAAATTATATACAAGCTTTTCTGTATTGCTGACGATTTTTATTAAATTTAAAATAAAAAATATACCTGAATTACCTGAATATTCTAATCTTGCAGAAGCCAATTCTAATATCCTATCACGTTCGTTTGCGATCATTTCAGCAATGGTTAGGGTGCCCATTGTGCTGAGAAGATAGCCCAAATCGAAAAAACATAATCCGACGACATATTTTGTGTCTGAATCCTAAAAAATTAAAATAATTATTAAACTAAAACTAATTAAAAACTAATTAAAAGGGTGTACACTAAAAAAAATTGTATCACCAGTTATTCGATTGCTCATAACTTTTAAACAGGTGACCCTAATATAGCTAAAAACCATCTCGATTACGTTAGCTTTTAAGCAAAAAAATCGCATCGAAATTGGTCCATTCATTTAGTAGCTATGATGCCACAGACAGACACACAGATATAGATACATAGATACAATCGTCAAACTTATAACACCCCTCTTTTTTGTCGGGGCTTAAGAAACGTTACAAAGTTGCAAGACTTACCGATTTTTCTTTGTTGTATACGAACTTGATTAGTATAAAGATATTTAAGATAACTTTCGCTGTTACTGATGTTACTGCTAACAACATCTGTAATAAGAACAAATACCTAATATCAGACGGCCAGTTTTATTTTTATTTTTTATAACGCTACTCACTCAAAGGTAATCCCACACTGAGGTTTTACCTTGTATCGTGGGTCCCTTGGAACATACATACAGACAGACACAAACACCTGCTTTTTACATAAGTTTGGTCGAGTGGGAGAAGCACTGCTTCTTGATCGACAGGTCCTGGGTTCGATTCCCAGTCGGGACAAATATTTTTGTATAAATATTTGTTTTTTTCGGGTCATGGGTGTTTTTGTCTGTCTTTATGTATGTCTACCCACGACACAATCTGATATTTAGGCCTTTGAGAGTGTAACGTTGTTTATTGTTATTATTATTTACCTGTGACTTAAAATTAAAAGTCATCAGTTTTAATTTTATGATGCCTCAAAGAAAAACTAAAGTCAAAAAATAGAGTTTCAGAGAAGACGTTTGAAAATCTTTTTTCATTTCTCATATTCGGAAAGTAGTGTTATTTTGATCTGATTATTTAGTGGAAAATGTTGCTTCCCTCCATAGGGAGGGAAAAACTCATACAAATTACTTCCCACCTAATGGCCGGAATGAACTTTCAAAATAGAACTGCTGTCAGCTGAAAAGAGTTTTAGATAAAAAAAAAACTAATTAAAAAAAATGCTGCGGCCATGTGAGTTTCTAAACAGCCAGTGTGAAGTTAGCACAAACTTCTTTGAGCGGAATAAGCCGGAACAATGACGCGGTGTCGACTTTTTAAATTTAAAATTTAAAAAAGTCGATATATATTGGCGGGATATTAATCTTTTATGTGTCTGTGACGGAATTCAAAAAAAAGGTACTACTAATATTATTATACATTATCAATAAATAGTTTAGGTAAACACTAGTTTTATTTTCCTCGTATTCGAAATGAAAAGTAGAGTGTTTAACACGGGTAAAAGAATCAATTTCTACTCGGCTAAATACCTCGGGAGTTGATTCTTTCCACACTCGGTAAACAATCTACTATTTTGCTTCAATTGCTATTAGAATATTCGTTTCTTGTTTGGAATTTCTGTTTCTAAAACGTGAATAAAACAGAAAAAAAATGCTTTTTTGTACATGAGAAGAAGGTTTTTTACTCTGTTTAATAAATAAGTTTACACTGTGTGAGAAATACGAAATATAAATTTACTAGCTTTCCGCCCGCTGCTCCGCCTGCGTGGACTACAGGTTATATCGTGCCCATCTGTGGGATAAAATGTAGCCTATATCCTATTCCAGGCTCTAATCTATCTCTGTACCAAATTTCATCAAAATCGGTTAAGTAGTTTAGGCGTGAAAGACAGACAGAGTTACTTTCATATTTATAATGTTATATATAAAATATATAATATATATAAGTATACAATATGAGTAAAGAGATTACTAGTTGGCTGTATGGACACGTACTCTCTTTAGTCTGTATCTGTAGTGATTTTGAAAGAGAAATAAAATTAGTCATGGAAAACATGAATGTGTTAAGAAAATTAATAAATTAGAAGAAATACAGAAAGAGTTTAAGAATAAGCTTAAATTATCGTTTCTCTTATTTTCAGGTAATTTCTTAGTTATATGGAGTTATTTGTTTAGTTATGTTTGTAAACTTATTTGTAAAAAAACCTACTCTTTAAAATTAAATCCTCTTATTTTCAGAGCAACAAATACGTTTTATTCTTAAAAAAATCATCTTATGTATATGTTATGGACCAAGTGATTAATGCGGGCATTATGAATAATGCCCGGGCATTATTCATAATGCCTAGCTCTATCGGGCGAAGTGATTAATTACTATCTAAACTTCATTATTTATCATATTGCCCGGTCATTATTATATTCCTACGTGACAATTGGGCAATTTGATAATAAAGCTAAGTTTGATGCGGTGCGGGGAGGGAAGTGCGGGGAGGGAAGCGGTGCGGGGAGGGAAGTGCCCTCGTTGCAATTTATAAAAGTTTTCGTTATTTTTTCACGACCGCCATCTTAGATTTCAAAATCTAAAACGATATCCATGACGGATTTTTACAAAAAATGCATGTCTGCCATCTTGTATTTCAAAATGGATGTCGTTTACGGAAGCACCCCCGAAAACATATTAAACGACACACATATCAGTTTTATCAAAAATGTAAACGTCCTCTATATTGGATATCAAAATGAACGACATTTTCGGAATCAGCATCCCCGACAATCTATCAAACGATACCCATGTCGGCATGCCCGAAAATTTAATATCCGTCTTCTTGGATTTTTTGTGCGATTCCCCGCTCCGGGGTTTGCCCTTCTCGTCACGATTCCCCCAACTAAAATCAAAGTTGGCGGATATGAAATTTTCGGAAGTCAGTCGGCGGGTAAGACGCTTGGAGACGCTTCGGGCTTCGCCCTACGCAGAGCTCGGCCTTCGGCCTCGCCCTATACACAGCTTTCCTCGGCATACGGCCTCACCCCACCTTTAGTATCTAAACTTGTATGGCGGCCATCTTGAATGGGGGGGGGGGACGCTCTGGTCGTCGCCCTACGTGGAGTTTGGACTTCGGCCTCACCCTAAACGCAGCTCGCCTCGGCCTACGGCCTCGCCTCACCTACAGAATCTAAACTTGTATGGCCGCCATCTTGAATTGAGGGGGTTGACGCTCCGGGCTTCGCCCTACGTGGAGTTGGGCTCAGTCTGCGACCTCGCCTCACCGTTAAAATCTTAACTCGCATGGCAGCTATCTTGGATTGGGGGAGGGAGAGGCTCCAGGCTTCGCCCTATGCGGAGCTCGGCCTTCGGCCTCGCCTTTTACCTTGCTACTTAATCCAAATAATGAGTCTGATTATTTAAATTGTTTAACATTTAGTTTATTTGAAGTTAAATGACTATAATAATAAAAAATAGCAATTAAATATGTTTGTATTACTCTGCCCAAAAGGTGATGGGCATTATGTATAATGCCCGGTCAATTTGATTATTTGAACAATTATTATCAAATTGCCCTCTCATATTGGGCATTTTTCATAATGCCCGGTCATTATGAATAATGCCCAATTTATCACTTGGTCCATAACATATATACAAGTAACGATTAAATTACAATTAAGAAAGTTTATTGAGTACAACAATTCTCATTATAATTTAATTGCCACATTAAAATTAAGTCACAAAAAAAACTAAAATAATAACTGCACGCGTATGGTAACTTTACGCGTGGCCATCTGTACAAATATATTGAAAGTCTTTGAGATAACTTACTGAAGTTTTAAAATACTTTTCGGTATTCATCATGTTATCCAGCAGATTCTTGTAGACGTACATGCTTTTCTTCCATGCGTTAATTCTATCTTCTTTTGTATTTGTTACACAAGTGTGTTTATTGAGCCATTCTCGTAGGAGTCGCACTCGTCTCCAAAGAGATTCAAACATGTCTGTCTTCAACATATGCCCGATGTTTAAGGATAAAACGACGTAGTTAGTGCAAAAAAGGGTATACAAAAAAGATATATAATTTGGAAGCCAGATAATTAAAATGCTTACTACGGTAACGCGACAAAAAATAATAAGGTAAATGAGTGTTGTCGTTATGCGGTTCTTGATTGCTTTAAAGCCCATAGTGGTATCAATGGTTTTTATGACAGCATTGTATGCGAAGTAATAATTTTCACCAGTAATGATTGAGATTAACACCAAGAATAGGTAATCAAAAACAATAATACAGGTCACCCAAAAATCTTCGCGAAAAGCAAAAGAGCCAAAGACAACATACAAAGATGCATGAAGGGAAATTAATACGCAAAATAATTTTGCGTAAAAAATAATTGTTTTTTTTGTCGTCCACTCGTGATAAAATCCACAGAAGAATCTTAAAACCATGAGTTTGTTGGTGAAAAACTGAGACTGGAACCATTTTGGTTGGGTCCAAGACAAATTAAGATTGTGAGCCATAATCGGTACCTAGCTTATTCTAATTCTTTAAGAACAGTATAAGGTGAACGCGTTTTCAAAAAATTCAAAAGTTGAAGCTTACAGTGCAAATCTAAAGTCAGAACTGTTTGAAACAAACTAAAGTAAAAAGTATTTTTGAATAATCAATATTTGTAATTATTTATATACAGGGTGGTCCAAAAGGTGACGTCAACAAATTTTTTTTAGATTCCTCACACCTGGGTGAATCCGAAAACATCCCATGTATGTTCCGCGATGTTTTGTAGTTTAGAAGTTATGACTTTTTAAAAGCGTTTTTCGATTTTTCTACCAGCACTACTTTATAAAATCATTACTTGTTTGGTAGTAAGACTTTTCAAAATTTATTTTGTGCAATATGATGACCTTGAATCACTCTTTCATGTGGTAAATCAACTATGCCACATTCTCATTCAAAGATATCAAAAAAAATGGTCGAAAGTTACATTTTTTGGCTTTCGATGACCAGAGGATAGTTTTCGAAAATCTCTTAAAAATACTAAATGGCTGTTTCATAGGTTCAAATTTATATTTAAAGCTTCAGTAATTCCTCAGCTTAACAAATAATTAAAAAAAAAATTGGTCTTAATCCACGATTTTTTTGATGAAATCGGCATTTAAACTTAATTTGGTGAAAATGCAATTAGAAAATTTTATATTGGAAAAAATTGTTTTAGTTTGTTTTTTCATCCTAATAACCGGCATTAGTGAGGCATATTCAAAGATTTTAAAATAATATCAAATTAAACGATCAGTGACATATTTTAGCAAACAAATCGTTGGATTTGATCAATTTGAGTATGAAATTTTCAAACCGTAGGCCGAATTGCTTTGAAGTGCACTTCAAGGTCATTCAGAAATTGCATAAAAAAGCAATAACAGAAGGATTGTTTTTCCATCCCCTCCCCTCGCTCCCAGGTCTTTTCAGCCTTTTGTCTTATCCAATCCAACACATCCTCAGTCATTCACTGTGGACGCGTGTGTTACTACTTACTATACTATGTTATTTCAAACTTACTTCCGCATTCTCGCTAGACTCCGATTTGCCTTATGACTGACTTTTGCTTCTGTTATGGACCATGGTTGCTTAGTTAATTTTTATAACGTTCGTGCAGCACTATGGATAATTGTACTCTTAGTGAGTACGCCGAAATGCACTATTACTACGGCGTGGCCCAAGAAAATGGTCATTTAGAGGTAAGGCTGTATCGCAAACAACTGTAGTGGCGAGCAGAAATACGGGACCATTACCTGGCCTATTATTGATTACTCTGAAACTTGTAAAAGGCTCTCTTTTAACTTCTGCAAAGACTTGATATCTTCTGTCCGGATTTAATCTGGTGGATTGGATAAGACAAAAGGCTGAAAGGACTTGGGAGCAAGGGGAGGGGATGGAAAACAATCCTTTTGTTATTGCTCTTATATGCAATTCCTGAATGACATTGAAGTGCACTTCAAAGCCATTCAGTCTACGGTTTGAAAATTTGATAGTCAAACTGATCAAATTCAACGATTGGTTTGCTAAAATGTGTCACTGGTCGTTCAATTTGATATTAAAATCTTGTCAAAAAAAAACAAAAAAAAAATGATATTATTTTAATATTTTTGAATATGCTTCACTAATGCAGGTTATTAGGATGAAAAAAAAAACTAAAACAATTTTTTCTTACATAAAATTTTCTAGTACATTTTCACCAAACTACGTTCAACTGCCGATTTCATCAAAAAATCGCCCATTAAGACCTTTTTTTTTAATTATATGGTAAACTGAGGAATCACTTTTTTGAAACAGCCATTTAGTATTTTAAGATATTTTTGAAAATTATCCTCTGTTCATCTCAAATTAAAAATTTTAACTTTCGACCATTTATAATGAAGAATGTGGCATAGTTGATTTATCAAATGAAAGGGTGATTCAAGGTGATCGTGCTGCACAATTTTTTTTTGAAAAGTCTAACTATCAAACAAGTTATGATTTTTTAAAGTAGCGCTGGTAGAAAATTGGAAAAACGGTTTCAAAAAATCATAACTTCTAAACTACAAAAAATCGCGTAACATACATGGGGTATTTTCGGATTCACCCAGGTATGCGGAATCTAAAAAAAATCGTTGACGTCACCTTTTGGACCACCCTGTATTACAAAAGCTTCAAATTAAAGTGAACACTATACAATTCAATCAAATGTCTGTCGGTGTACATATAGGTAGTGAAATTTTAGGAAAATACGTTTTCTAATGTAATGAATACAGAAATGGTTCACAAATTGCTTCGGGCGGCCAATATTGTCCGATAAAAAAATTCGATTTTAAAGCTATAATTAATAATGCACACGTGTGGACAAGCATGTATGCATGTATACATATATATATTACATGTTATGCTTATAAGGTACTAATCAAATAAATCTATTTGGTACAGCAATCGCGGGTAGCCCAGTAGCCCTAGATAAACTGAACCGATTAGTAAGGTTAAGCAACGGTGACACTGTATCTACAATCGTCACTGGCTATTTTGCTCTTTGCGAGTTGCTGCCATCGAAACCAATACACGGGGTGATAATAAACCTCCTAGCTATATTCAAAATCCTGAACCAGAATCACTCAAAGAACACATTATTGAAAAAAAAAATTAAAATATTTTTTCCATGGGAATAGTTCATTTTTTGCCTAAACATAGACATTACTCCTACTATAGGAGACATACTCCCCTCGCGTGCCTGGTGTAGGAGTCCTACACCAGGCACGCGAGGGGTGCGGGTAGCGCTCAGGGGGTGCAACCGAGTAGTGTCTACGTTTAGGGAAAAAAAATCCCCACCCCAATAAAAATAAAATAAAAAAAAGTGTTCTGTAAGTGTTACTGGTTCAAAAGTCAAAAGTGTTTATTTCATTGAATATATAAAATGATACTTGAACACGTCAATATTATTATGAATTACATTAGCACTTTTGACTTTGCGGTTCAGGATTTTGAATATAGCTAGCAGGTTTTTTTTCACCGTGTATTGTAGCAGTTGTACGTTTGTTCTCGGGTCATGGGTGTTCGTGTCTGACTTTATTTATGTGTCTTCCAAGGGACCCACAACACAAGGGAAAACTTAAGTGTGAGCTTTTGAGTGTATAACGTTCATTTATTTATTGTGATGACACGTTACGTCAGTAATCTGGGCCCCGATTCTATAAATTCAGTTGTCTGTTGATGGAATGGAATGAAGGCGAAATTAAGAACTATTTAATTTTCATACACTTGTTGACAACCACCCTGACCAGCAGCGCCACCACCAACCGAACGTAAAGTTGCAAACTAACAAGCAACTGAAAATTCAGTTGGCAGTGGCCCACCAGTCAAAGCAGTCGTCATTAGATGTATGAGGATTGTTCTCAATTTCGCCACCTGAACGGATAAAATGGCGACTATTCCATCGACACACAACTGAAGTTGGCTACAGTCGTTAAACCGAGTCAGAGGCCATTTGGTGGTTCAAATACTCTGGCACCAGGTCAAGTTGTCCACACACTTAACTATATATATACATTATAAGAGGAAGCAAACTTAATTTTACAATTTGTTCGTTACGCTTAATAGTTACACTTCAATCAAAATTCGAAATGAGATAGTTTAACTAACCTAAAAATTTTACTTAAGCCAGCATTTCCTTAGCCGCACATAAATTAAGCCAAAAAAGTAACCAATTGGAAATAATGACCATAAAGGTATCCATTTCAAGCCAAACCCGTTAACAGTTGAAATGCTGGCTAACTTTTCGCCTTTCAACGTTTCCGAACGAAATCAATGACCTGAAAACTCGACGAGAGCCAATAGTTTTTTAGTCTATGGAGATTACACTTGATTCAATGCGAGCCAAAAATATTTCCGTGCTAAAACTGAATTATGATTTTTTATAGAGATAGGTACTGAATGGTTTTTTTAGAGAGTGTTGTGTGAAATATAGATACACATTTTTTATATTCAAATGAAGTTTCCCGTGGTCAAAAGAATGGGTAATATAATCCAAACGGAATAGAATTACATGACAAATCTGTGGTTTCAGTACATACTATGCTGTATATTAAGTCAATATGCGAAATAAGTACTTATTACAAAGTACGAAGCAAAAATCTAAATATATAATTAACTAGCTTTCCGCTCGCGGCTCCGCCCGCGTGGACTGCAGGTTAAATCTGCCGAACTGTGGGATTAAATCCTTTTTCAAGCTCTAATCTATCTCTGTACCAAATTTAATCAAAATCGGTTCAGTAGTTTAGGCGTGAAAGACTGACAGATAGATAGACAGAGTTACTTTCGCATTTATAATATTAGGAAGGAAGTAAGGATGTACAGAGGCCAGCGCATCAGGTTACTCCATTTTTATTGCAAAGCTGCTCTTATCACAACAGCACAGAGTGCACGCGTGTGGTAACCTGGGTTGCGGCCGTCCGTACTATAACCTTCTCACATTTATTGCAATAATTATTTGCCGTCCAATGGGCCTTTTTATAATACGAAAACGGCACGGCAAAATTGTATTACCATTGCCTCCTATGCACTAGTGATACTAGAAGCTGAGAACATAGAATGCAATGGTAATACAAATTCTGTCATGCCGTACAGTGCCGTTCGAATTATAAAAAGGCCCAATAAATTCATCCGAATCAGCTGAAAACCCACAATACTAAAACAATTTACATTTGCAGCACCTGTTCAATTTAACATACAGATGAGTATACAAAAAACCCGGTATCGAAAACCAACACAGATTTCAATATTTAATTATGAGGGTAGGTAGGAAACATGCAAATTTGGATCCCCATACCAAAGATATGCTGTGAAATATTGGTAGATAGGTGATTCTTTCAGTATCTGCAGACGATCTAGAGATCTGTAGGAGCCTTTTTTTTATTCACCGAAAACCCAGTGTCGCTCGCTGAATCGATCAGTGAAGTTAAGCAACGTACACTCCGTTTCCTCTACCCAATGAACCCTTTTTGTTATCATATGTTCCTTTCTTTCATAGTAATATTGTATTATATGTATTAGTATATGTAATATTGTTATATTATGTACTTAAATATTAGAGCTGTAGTTTATGTAATATATAAATATATTTTATTATTATTATTATTTCATTTTTTATTGTTAGCCACCACTCGCTCTGCTTTATATTTTTTTCATTATTTTCCTACCCAAAGGTTGCCTGGAAGAGATTGCTACCTTAGCAATAAGGCCGCCTTTTTGTACATTACTGTTTTCTGTCCTTGTCTGTTATTGTAATGTTTTTGTGTTATCTATGGTGTGCAATAAAGTATATGTCTATGTCTATGTCTATGTCAAAGGGAAGAAACCTGCACCCGTATTCTACATCATTCGACTCGAATCCGTCACTCTCATCTAGATACCACAAGAGAGGGATGCACTGAGATTTTCCGTGCGTCGGTTTCGTCTTTCACACAGCTTCGTTACAAAGTATTGGTTACAGACTGACTCTAAACTATCGATAGATATCTCAAATGACTGCGTACGTACTGATGGCTCAAATATACGAAAGAATGAAAAATTAAATAAAACCACCAAAATTCTGCATTTAAAAAAAATATATATTTTTTTTATATTCGATGTAACCCTTCTTGCATTATTATATCAGTACTATTTATGTTGTCCGTAATAAATCGAATATTGTCACGTACGAGCCTTGAAACCGAGACCTTATTTACATTGTTTATGATCTGGCATATTTACTTTATTATAACAAGGTACTGCATAGCTAGCACGGCCCGCGACAAACTCGCGCGTTTCGCCACTCCGATGACAGCAAAAGTTCGCTTTGATTGCGTAAGGAAAGCACGCAAAGGCTTTCTCGCCTTTTGGAGTTGTCATTTCGACACTTTTTAGGGTACCGTACCTCGAAAGGAAAAAACTGAACCCTTATAGGATCACTTTGTTGGTCCGTCCGTCTGTCTGTCTATCAAGACCTTTTCTCTGAGAAACGCGTGGAGGTATCAAGCTGGAATTTATATCAAATACTCAAGTCTACTGTCCCTTGGAGCTATGAAAAAATCAAACTTCCAAGCCAACGCAATCAAAAGATACAGCCGTTTATGCCGCAAATTGTCAACACTCGCAAGGGAATCAAAACCTACAGGGTACTTTCCGTGAACTCATAATCTTGAAATTTGGTACGAAGCAACAGATAAAGGAAAAATGGCGAAAACCGTAAATTTGTAGTTACATTATATAATAAAAAATTTTTTAATAATTTTAAACCTACAGCTTTGTATGGAAAACTAGGCGTGCGAGTCTGACTCGCACTTAGCTGTTTTTTTTTCATCCGTCACGACATTCTGCCTATTTTCCTGAGGAGAGTTTTTCATTTTAATGGGTTGAAAGTGCATGAGCATCTAATGCAAGGGTTAGAAGTCGGTTGCAGCATATAAGTCAATTTCCGCCGCGTGGTGATCGGTTAAGAATAACACCACCCCATTTTTTTCCGTGGGTGTAGTAAGAGGCGAATAAGGAAAAACAAATGAGACCTGCCTCCTAGTAATCCATCCCAGGCAACGACACTTAATTTTTTTTCTGAATCTGAGGTGTCGTCTTATGGTCTCATGCGGTGTGGTAGGCTCTGTAAAGGGCCGTCTGGTTCGCGACCACCCTCCTACCGAAGTCCGACGCCAAACAGCTTGCTGTGTTCCGTCGGTGCGTGGGAGTACCAGTACCTTTACAGGCATTTTGTGGGTTAACTCGCTCCATCGTCGACCTCATCTTTGGCCTTTATGGTCAAGATAGAGGTCAAGAGTTAACCCATCTTATAATAAAAAATAATAAAATATCAGACGGCGTGGCGATTACCACTGAACCAATGCATTCGGATTTTGGTAAAAGTTGCAATTAGACCACCCGATGCATGTCGCATTCACATTTTTAATTAACGGTAACGTATTTAAAATGGAGTATTCGGTAGTCTAACGGCTATTGGGTTGGACTCGTAAGCGAGAGGTACCGAGTTCGATCCCCAGTGCCGCCATGTATCAATGACTCGTTTTCTGAGTTACGTACATTAGTTGCACACTAACCGATGCTCTTACGCTGAGGGAAAACATCGTGAGGAAACCTGCACATTCAGGAGACTGAATGTGTAACTATGATCCAATCCGGTCAGGCTCCCCTGTTCACGGAGGTCAGATGGCAATTGCTCCACTGTTATGACTTGACCTGCCAAATCCTGGATCACGGTCGATATCCTGAATGAGAACGGGACTAAGAAGAAGGTAACGTATTTGAAATCTTCAAACAAAAAGATTGAAAAATGAGTAAATTTTTAATTTAGTCCGGTTTTATATCCCACGTAGATGCGCTAATTAACGGCAAACTAAAAAGTGATTCGCAAACTGGATTTCATTTTCAGAGAAACTAGGTGTAGCGTGCCATTTCAGAAATAAAGCTTGCGTAAATTGATAATTATCACGTGAAAACGAATGTAATAACAATCTTAATTAACGTTTTAAACGAATATTCAAAACTCAGTGTTTTTATAGTTTAGTATTACGAATAAATGAATAAGCGAGATAGAAGCGAAAATTGGTCAGGATGAATTTTTGTAATCCCTTCACGAAAAAACTACTGGACAGATTTCGATGAAGCCTAGATATCAGACTAATATGTAGACTACATTTTCCCAAATTTCCAGCATGGAAACAAAATACCGAGTGGAAAAACTGTAGCTATCCCTTTCTCTACTTCCCTACTAATTGTATAAATGCGAAATTAATTTAGTGTCTGTCTTTTACGCTTTCACGCCTAAAATAGAGAACTGATTTTGATGAAATTTAATACAGAGGTAGACTAGAGCTTGGGAAAGGATAAATGTATTTATTTAGAAAAAAAGGCTTCAAGGGATGAAAGTTTCTACGGAAGTTGGTCTGTGTCGAAGAGATGACCATGAAACTTTGTATTTAGGCACTTTTGTTTTAGCGTTTTTGACATTTCGACCTTTGTGCATAAGTAATTTTTTAATAATTTCAAATTGATACTCAATGTTGTTTCTAAATTTTGACATATTTTTTATTTTATTTTTGACATTTTTGATTGTATACTTTTGTATATTAATTTATTTTCTTATTTTTATTTGACATTGTTTAAATTATTAATTGTAATTTTAATAATTTATATTTTTGACGATCATATTATGGGCTGAAATGACTAACATATTTTATTATAAACTTGACATTTGTAGATATATTATGAGATAAATAAAAATAAATAAAAAAATAAAGTATTATAAAAAAACTTCCCAAAATAACTTTTCCATGCGGGCAAAAGCTAGTTGAAAAATAAACGTATTGAGTGTTTATTAGAAAGATCTGACTAGACAAGCGCAAATTTTATTAATTAAATTCAATTTTTTAGTCTCTAGTGGAAAGGGTTTATGAGCTTCAGCCCTTGCGCCATTAGTAGTAGGAATTAAGTAAAACATTGAAATTCCCCTGGGAAATCTAGCTGGCTTTTTAAAAGGGTTCCTGAAGTGAAAACAGGATCATTATTTTCTTATTTTATTTTTAAAAGAAATCCTGTGAAAAGGAGGTTGTTTTTTTGTAACCGCCAGTTGTGTTAGAGTCGGAAGTAAGAGTATCAAGTTCGATTCCCAGTTAATTTATGATTTTTGAAATTTTTTGTGAGAATTTATGAGAGTGACTTTTCTTAGATTAAGCACATTCAATTGTTGGAAACTAACCAATGATTTTGCGGTGAGAGAAAATATTGTGAAGAAACCTGCACACTCAGAAAACTGACCAAGATGCTAATAAGTTTTTTAGCGAAACTATCAAAATTTATTTTTTTAATGACACTGAACTAATTTATTATTAATTTTATGATATAATAACACCATCTCACTCCCTCTGAAGGAGAAAGGAATAGGAGAGAGTGACAGAAATATCCTGACGAGGCAACAATCAGCCAGAGTTCTAGGGCGATTGCGGAAAAATAATAATAATTATTAAATACTTTAATGCAAACAAAATCAGGACATACATAATAATAACATCAACACGGAAATAAAAATATACAGGTTGAAAAATAACTTCCTAGCTTTATTGAAAATCCTGAACCAGTATCACTTATTGAACACTTTTTGTTTTTCGGGGGGGGGGGGGGGATTTTTGCTACCCGCACCCCTCGCGTGCCTGGAGTAGGAGTAATATCTACGTTTAGGCAAAAAATGAACTACTCCCATTTAAAAAATATATAAAAAATTTTTTTTTTCATAAATGTGTTCATTGAGTGATACTGGTTCAGGATTTTGAATAGGAGGTTTTTTTTCACCCAGTATAATATGCGGTGTTATGGCTAAAAATTTCTTCGAGGAAACCGGAAACTTTAATTGTTATATTTTTACAAAATTATTCTCTAATATTATTATTTTTTGCTTTTATCTAGCTTAAATACCCGCTGACCTATTTCCACTACTTGCATTTCATTTAATAACTTATACAAACATTAGCTTCGATGAAATTGATCTTAGGGCCCCATTAAAAAGTGATTAACACTGTTGATTACAATATAATTGGTTTATAAACATCACCGGTAATATTTTCTTTGAAGCAACACATTTTGTTTACTCTTATAAAGTTATTAATCCTTTACATTATTATTTAATATTTTTAAATAAACTACCTTACAAGGGCTTTTACCCATAGATGAAACTAATGTGAATCGGTAGAGTAGTCCCATAAACATAAAAAACAGCAGTATTTGGTATAAGCACTTTGAAAACTTAGAAGTAACCCTACAACTTAGAGATCTCCGCATACTTTCCAGTTTGTTCTTCGTAATTTATAAGTTTCATTAACGGTGTCATTGTCTCATATGATGTTTATCAAGATTTCTCACCAAAATTCGGAAATATTGGAAATAGGCTCGTTTTACGGCTTCAGTAATATATCTCTTGTTTTTTGATAGTATAATTTGACCACAAACATAGCAAAACTTATTTGGATATCTTTTACCTTGTCGTGAGGCCATTTTAAAACCAATTACAATGTTTAATTATTAGATTAATACAACAAAAGCGAATTAACTCCTCAGCACCGTTAAAAAAAACTTGACGTGATGAAAATATTAGACATAATTTTTGTAATAAGGATAGGTAGAAACCACATTCAGTATTAATTATCTTTCGGTAAAAGTTTTTTTTTTGTAAAGTAGTATAATTATTCTTATTAAAACATTTTATCTTCTTCTAAAATTTAGAAGTGTCCCACTACTATACTAACTCATTTATTAAAACGAAATATTATTTTGGAGAAATGTCAATGCTGAAAACTTCGTTTTAATTTATATTGTAATTTTTATAATTAAATAATAATAATAAAATAACTTATAATAATAATAACTTATAATTTATTTAAGTTTTAAATAAAAACTAAATAAATACTAACTCATTTATTAAAACGAAATATTATTTTGGAGAAATGTTAATGCTGAAAACTTCGTTTTAATTTATATTGTAATTTTTTATAATTAAATAATGATAATAAAATAACTTATAATAATAATAACTTATAATTTCTTTAAGTTTTAAATAAAATAAATAAATACTTACTCATTTATTAAAACGAAATATTATTTTGGAGAAATGTCAATGCTGAAAACTTCGTTTTAATTTATATTGTAATTTTTTTATAATTAAATAATAATAATAAAATAACTTATAATAATAATAACATAATTTCTTTAAGTTTTATAACTACTTAAAGAGAATATAATTTTTCACTTACGTATGTTAATTCTCCTAAATTTTTCATTAGCAATTTTCTGATCTCGTTTCGTGTTGTAGAATCTGTGTTACTGGATTATGGAAAACGGAATATTTGATCAAAGACCTTCACTTAGGGGAACGCTTAATGAGCGTGACTTAAGGCTCATTTTCCCTTGCAGAACAGGCGCTTTTGTAAAAAACACGAGGCGTCACGTAACAAGAAAGGTGTTTCTTGCATAAAAAGTTACGTAGATTAAAAAGACGTACTTAACTTACATTATTATTTCGAAAAAGTGACAAGTTGCCTAGTAAAAAAAAAATTGATTATGTAAGCGGTGATAGCCCAGTTGCTAATGAGCCAGACTTGTAATCGTAAGGTTGCGGATTCAAATCCTGGTGCGGGCGTGTACCACTAAATTCGTCTTTTCGAAATTAAGTACGGGTTTATAATTATCACTTGCTCAACGGTGAAGGAAAACATCGTGATGAAACCCACCCGTCTAAGAAAATTCATTTTTGAAAGACGAGCGTCGAGCGGTCCACCAACCCGCATTGGGTCAGCATGGTAGCATATTGGCCAACATCCCCTTCGTGCTTCGAAGGGAGGCCCGTGCTCCTCGGTAGGGACGTATATGGGCTGGTAAAAAAAAGTAATATCCTGACATTTAAGCTGCGTTATTGTAAAAAAATATTAAAAGTGTTACAAATATCCATCCTTCACGACAAATTATTGCATTTTTATTTATTGATTTTAGAAAGGTTAATGTATAGTGTCACCATAGAAAAGATTTTTTTTCTTAGAGCGTGTTGCACTTAATAAGAGTGTGAAAATACTTAGGTATTTAATTTTGTAACTTGCAGCAAAATTAGAAAAAAATCAATTTTATTAAACCTACGAGTATATTTAGCTTTTTCATGCCATCTCTTTCCATGGGTATCGTAAGAGGTGACTTAGGAAACACAAATAAGATCTGCCTCCTATTAATTCATCCTAGGCAACGACACCTCGCATTTGTTTTGAATTTAAGGTGGCGTCGTATAGTAGGCTCTGTAAAGGGCCGTTTGGTTCGCGACCACTCTTCTACCGAAGTTCTATGCCAAACAGTTTGCTGTATTCTGTCAATTCTTGGGAGTACCAGTGCCTTGATGGCATATTCTGGGTTAACCCGCTCCTTTGTTGACCTCATCTGTTGTCTTAGTCAATATTGAGGTTAAGAGCTAACCTATGTCATAAAAAAAACCTTAATTTTGAGATTTTTTTGCTATTTAACGATATCAAAATCAAAGATAGGCAGATTTAAAAACCCAAGACCAAGATAGGCAGATTAAAAAAAAAGCATCTACTCTATTCACTTGAAACTGAATAGATTTTCAACACCTTTTAAATTAAGTTTATACCTACTTACTATGTAATTAGAGACTCTTGCCCTCGCAGACAAACTGCTCAAGCAGTTTTGTGGGGCTTTATTTTTAAGAAACAGTGTAATTTTTATGTCTAATAATTTAAATAAATAAATAAATAATAAATAATCAAAATCAATCTTTATTTGCAAGAATACAAGTTATAAAGTAGTTCTTAAATCTAAATGTGTAGTAAGTACAAGTATTCGGCCGTTAAAAGCATGCAAATATTTACATTATGTCAGTAACAAATTCAGATTAAAGTTAAGTCGATGACGTGCAAGATGTTTATTGCTGCAAGTGGTTCTTAAAAATCAAATAAAAGATGTACAGCACAGCATTGCAGTATGTTTTTATTCAATAGATATAACTTCTTAACTCCCCGAAAACGAAACACTGAGGAAAAACACAAGACTATATCCATAGGGATACAATTATCCGCTTCCAAAATTACTTCTCGTTTCGTTGAGAATCCAAATCGTGCAATTAAAAGCAACATTTGGGCCCGTATCGTTCTGAAAACATTTTCTAAACAATAATAGCGACTCACTAAACTGGGCCAAATTCCCTTGTTCTGCAGGATCCATTTCGCTCCCACTTTGACGGTTAGAACATCTGTTACTAGCCGGTACCTACTCAAATAACTTTAATACGAAACGGCACAAAGGAATTTTGTAGAATAGGTAGTCTGCTTCAGATACGGCCAAGCCTAGTCTCTGGGTAATCATTTAACCCCTTTGAGAAAGCAAACTAGTAGTAAATTAGTTTGAGGTTGTCGTTTTAGTCTCTAAGTTCTAATTATTTTGTTTTAAAAGCCTTAGTGGAGTCTAACTATTGAGTCCAACTTAAAAATCATTCAGTGATGTATAGAATAAGATTGCCAGAATCACCATGTACCTCATTGCACCAAGTTAAAGGACTACTTTGAATCTTCATCATCAGTACTCCCTACGCGGTGAAAGATGACCGCCACGAAGAAGTCTTTTTTTTACAGAATATAACAAAACTACAGAATTCTCACAGATAAGCATCCAATATAGTAAATTTATAACAGTCTCAATAATTCTCTTTCATTTATAATGTTCTAAGCTAGAAAAACGGTCTTGATCCAGCATATGTTACTACTGTTAGGACCTCAGGGTCGGACCTCGCGACACATTACTCGTACATAACAAAAGGTACCTTTTTCTATGTACATAGAATTTCATTATTACGTAACATCTCATACAAAATTTACATGTAGCGTAAATTTTAGGGAGTTGGTAGCGGGGAACGACTGATGGAGACCTGCAGCGACAAACTCTGAGTTTGTCACGATAACGACAAACTCGCACTAAACTTCACTTTGATTGCGCGAGGGTCCCGCGCAAAGGCTTGCTCGCCCTATGGCTTTGTCAATGTTGACATTTTGACATAGGACCACGGTGTTGTCGCGGCGCTGTCACTATCGTACTCAGCCTGCAGGGCCTTGGTTCTGTAACTTCAGTTGTGTGTCGATGGAATGGAAGCCATTTTATAAGTTCAGCCGGGCTATGATGATCACAACGACATATAATCTCACGCGTTATCTCGTGGTCACGTGACTGTTTCAACCAATGAGATTACGAGAAAGCGTCACGTGATCACGAGATAACGCGTGAGATAATATGTCGTTGCGATCATCATAGTCCGGCAGGTGGCGAAATTGAGAACTATTTAATTTTCATATACTTGCTCACAACCACCCCGACCAGAGTAGCACCACCGCCAACCGAAGGTAAAGTTGCAAATTACCTAGCAACTGGCGTTGGCGCCACCAGTCAAAGCAGCCGTCATTAGATGTATGAAATTTGGATAGTTCTCAATTTCGCCACCTGAACGGATAAAATGGCAACCATTCCATTGACAAACAACTGAAGTTACAGATTGGGGCCCAGAAAAATGCGAGAATCACTTTTAGAGCATATATTGATTCATAGAGAAACCTAAGTCACGCGGCCATCAAACCCACGGGAGAGAATGCGTCAAATGTATACAAAAAGGCGCGAATCCAGAGACCTATATCGATATAGGTCTGTGCTAGAATTACTTTGAATATAGAACCCTTTTGCTAAAAGCGTTCAAAGTATATTTTTTTATCTTGGAGATAGAATCTCCACAGTAAAGTCTTATTTACGAACCAATATTTGACTATTTCACTTCGAAACTGAACATTCAGCTTATTGCGTTGCGCCTCGCATGCTGAAGCAGGCCATGCTTAGTCTGAGTAACACGATCGAAGGTTTATTGCTTAAACAGGCAGGAAATGTATGAATAGGTATGTAGGTGAATAAAGCAGCAAAAATTTCCGGCGTAGTTCTTGAGAACATAGAGCCGAATAGAAAATATTTAAGCACCTAGCTTTCCGCCCAGGACCTCGTTCCCGTAAGAATATTAGGAAAATTATGCAGCCTATATGTTAATCCAGGCTGTCAGCTATCTCCATACCAAATTTTATCAAAATTGGTTTAGCTGTTTGAGCGTGAAAGAGTAACAAACATCCAGACAAACTTTCGCGTTTATAATATTTGTAAGGACAGCTTAATGACCGGGATCTCCTTCCCCTGAGAACTTGGGAAGATTTTGTAGCCTATCTGTTGTTCTGACGTCTAAGCTATATAACTGTTAAGATTCACAAAAATCCATACAGTAGTTTTTGCGTGAAAGAGTAAGAAACACCCATACATACAAACTTTCCCGTTTATAATATTAGTAAGGATTACGTACACTTAATGCCCCAAGTTAAGAGGCCGAGAATTGCGAAATTAATTTAACGTAGAACAAAGAACTTGATAATAGACAATAAAATAAAATGTTAAAGGCCAAGTTAATTCTAATTTGAACCGTTATTTCCAGCGGATACTTAATTGAAGAAATAGGCTTAATCAAGAAATGATCATCTCAAATTTTGGTCTCCAAAATAAGTTTTTTGAAATCCAAAATAAGTTTTTTGAAAAATTATGCTGAGGTTAATTTTCTGGTTGACGGTTCCGTTTTATGGCAGGTATTGTCACAATAATTAAAATAAAATTTGCATACATGGTTGAATTTTTGTGAATATTGCTTCTTTTCAGTGTTTGTCTGTTTAGATAGATAAATACTTTATTCATAGACAAAGAAAAAAATAAGTTAAAACTTTATTGCATACATTTTTAGGGGTTCATACCTCGAAAGGAAAAAACGGAACCCGACTGGTCGATCGCGACTGTTAGTCCAGACGATCGTGGCAAGGCAAAAAAATAAAAAAACATTTCAGAATTCAGTTTTTTCTCTTAATATATTTAAAAAAATACTACATGATTGTGTACTGAACTATGCTGTTTCATTTAAGATTTCAAGAAGTATGTAATTGGTAGATCGCACAGGGTTTCGTTAGTAAACAGGAGATCTTGGGTATAATCAAGTTGGCCACCCCTGCCTTATAGGATCATTTTGTTGTCCGTCCGTCTGTCCGTCTGTCTGTCTATCAAGATCCTTTTCTCAGGTATGCGTGTAGATATCAAGCTGGAATTTATATCAAATACTCAAGTCTACTGTCTCTTGAAACTGTGGAAAAATCAAACTTCTAAGCCAACGCAATCATAAGATACAGCTGTTTATGCCGCAAATTTCCGCAAATTTTCAACACTCGCAAGGGAATCAAAACCTACAGGGTACTTCCCGTGAACTCAGAATCTTGAAATTTGGTATGAAGTAACGTCTTATAGCACAGATAAAGGGAAAATTGCGAAAACCTTAAATTTTAAGTTACATCATATAATAAAAATATTTTTAATTTAAACTTACTACCCCTTTTCTCAAACGCGTAGAGGTATTAAATTGAAATTCATATCAAATACTCAGGTCTATAATACCTTTATGCAGGTTTGTATGGAACCTTCGTTGCGCGAGTCCGACTAGCACTTTGCCGGTTTATTTTTATTTTTAATGTCATTAATTTTAACCCTAAGCTATGTTAAAAGATAGATTCTTAGATAAAGCACCATATGTGTTGTCATAATTCTGCCAATATCACGTTGCGAAGAAAATTTGCGACGGGAATTTCATGTACAGAAACACTAAGAATCTAAATTCAAAAAATACGGAAAAATGGTAAGTATTACAGTATTTAAAAATATTCAAATATAATTACAAAGAACCAAAACAACACACAAACTAAAAATAAATAAATATATTTCGAAAATTAGAATATGTTTTATAACAAAATCTTTTAAAAAACGTCATAATGTCTCAAGTAGAGGGCGAGCAAGAAGTGAGCAAGCCTTGCGCAGTGCCTCCACGTAATCGAAGTGAAGTTTCACCGTCATATGAATGGCTTGACGCGTGAGTTTGTTGTGGCCCTTGCTAGCTAGGCAGTAATCATAAATGTAAGAAGTCATAAACGTAATTTACATCAAAAGCAACAAACAAACAAAATTACATTACAAAACGTGTGACAAAAAACAGGTAAAGCTCAGTTAATGTCAACAAGCCCTCATGAAAATTTGGTTTCAATCGCGATACATTACAGCATACATTTTACGACGCGTTGAATATGAATCGCCTTGAACCAGTCACGCGCGCCACCTATTAAAATCACACAACCTTAGGTACAGGGCCAAAGCAAACAATGAAAAATTTCGCGTAGAGTCGAAAAAATAACTTCAGAATAGAACCCTCGGCTCGGCTACGTAACGCTATAAAAACCTACCCGAGCAAACTCTGTAATTCCGTCCCGTCCCAACCGATATAAAATATGAAAGACTGAGCAAAATTCGCTCGGCCTCCCCAAGCGCTGACTCGGTAGGATTCGGGAAAACTCGGCTCTGTTCGCCCGACGTAGCGGCAGTTGTGAACCTCCCGTCGAACGTACGAACCCTTCGTACGTCTGTCGTCTCATTTCTGAACGAATATCGGTAATAGTGCTTCAATTGGTGATTAATTTGCGAGTGAACAACCGGTAAATACAGTGTGACAACGAGTGATGTGAAAGTTTCGTGCCATAAAAATTAGGAAGGATTAAGTTCATGCTCCAGAGAAATGGTAAAGAATATTTTTTTATCTGAAGGATTATGATTAGCTGCCGAATATTATGTCTTAATTCTTCACTGTCGTCGGCAAGGGGCCGGATTTCGGCGTAGTTTTTTTGTTAATTAATGACGAGTTTTACCGTATTTTTTAATTAATCGCCAGTGGAAGGGTCTCAAGGGAATCTGTCCTTGAAACATTATGCCTAATATAGCGTGTTAGAATTTACATTGGGGTAATATTCGTCGAAGCATTATAATCTGAATTTATTGCACGAATAAATTTTCGTACCTTTCCGATACCGCCTAAAGTGGCTGTTTCGTACTATTAGCATAGAAATGTATTTTCGATTAGCATATTGAATGCGATAATTGAAAGCAATTCCAATGTGCAATGGGGAAAAAAAGGGAAAAAGCAGATGTGGGTTTCCGAATCGCAGTTTATGTAAAAATTCAGTTTTGGTAAAAACGCGCCTTTCTCTATATTTTGTTTTCATCGTTTTCGGTTTAAATTTAGGTCCGTGTTCGCTCAGCCTTGTATAATAACATAATGGCTTAAAATGTTCCGTTCCTTTCGTTTTGGCGCATTCAATCCGTCCGATTGTCTATCGTAGAACGTGTAATGGCCTATTCTTGTTCCACAAAACTTTTACATTCTACCAACTGATGGGCGATAAGGGACTTTGATTGTTTTGGGTGACTAGCAGTTTGTTAGGACGTAACTGAAAGTTTAATATTGTTCATTTGTACCTTAACCGCTTTTTTTAAACTTTATTTTTTGTAGATTGAGTCAAGATATACGATTTTTTTTTGTAACTCTACCAGACATTTTCAGACAAAGCAAAATGTAATCCTTTTATTATTGAAGTCGCTTCTTTGAAGTCACTTTAATGCACAATAAATTGGTTTCTTTAAGAATCTTTATAAAATGACTTCGATATTGTAAAAGGGTTAGAATTTTCAGGATATGCTATTTCTTTACTGCAATATAGAACGTTTCAACGAATTTAGTTATTTCAAAGAATTCTGGCCAGATTTAAAATGTAACGCCGCTGGCCTCAGTAATCCATCCTCAGTGGTATATCAAGTTGTGAAATAAGCCATTTTAAGGGTATGACCACATTTTTAACTACCTTTCAAAAGCAGGAGGTTCTCAATTCGACTGCACTTTTTTTATATGTTTGTTACGCGATCACCAGCCAATTGTTGGCCGTTAATTTTATTTACTTCTCTGTCTAATCATGTCTAAGTCTAAATCGTTTTGATGATAAATATATTTTTAGAGTACAATAGAGACTTTATTTCATATGATAGAGTCATTTCGATATCTTGTCTATAGAAATTAATCAAAGAAGCGATTCTGGATTTTCCTTATGAACTACTTCAGTAAGTAATTTCTGCAAAAGGCACATAGTCTTTGACATTATCACAAGAACGAAAATACCATTTTATACACAATTGTCGACTGTCACTAGCAAAGTATTATCTGGAATGTGAGACAATCATTTGCTGAACAAAACAATATCAGGATGGCTATTCCACTGAGCAATGGCGTCTCCGTGGCGGTGAAATGACAACGGTCGCCATTTTTAACCGACTTTAAAAAAAGGAGGAGGTTCTCAATTCGGGTGTTTTTCTTTATGTTTGTTACCTCAAAACTCCGTCATTTGTGGACCGATTTCAATTTTTTTTATTAGTTCGGTAGCATCTACTTCCAGATTGGTCCCATAAAATTTTTATCGAAATCGCTTCAGTAGTTTAGGTCAAAAAAAATAAAAAATGAAATTTACGATCATGTAATTTCAGGTGTGGATGAAGGCGGGTCAATTTTTTGTTAAAAATCTTCTTAAATATATAAAAGGAGAAACTGACTGACTGACATATCAACGCACAGTCTAAACGGCTAAACGTAGGCACTTGAAATTTGGAAGGCACGTAGCTTAGGTACCGTAGAGGTGCACTAAGAAAGGAATTCCCTAAATTCCCACGGGAACGGGAATTAGCGGGAAAATTCTTTTGTATGAAAAATCTAAACCGCTTAAGTTAGACGCTTGAAATTTGATATGCAGGTACCTTAGTAAACTTAAAGCTTAGTTGCAACAGGATATTGCAAAATTTCTCACGGGAACGGGAGTTAGCGGGAAAAAACTTTTGTATGTAGAAATCTAAATTAACACGCAAACGAAGTTGCGGGCATCAGCTAGTATTTTATATCTGTTCAGGTGGCGAAATTAAGAACTATCTTTTCATACCTTTAAATTTGCTTTGACTTACGGTGCCACCGTCAACTGAATGTCAAGATGCTACATAGTTTGCAGCATTACGTTCGGTTGGCGGTGGCGCTGCTGGTCTGGGTGGTTGTCATTAAATACAGGGTGTAAGGGAAACGTTTCCGAATACTGAAAGTACCTGCTCAGTCAATGGTTTTGAGTAACTTTCTCAAAGAAAGTTTTCCAGGAAACGAAAAAAGTTTTGGACTTCTCCATACAAGCTGTCCGATTAAAATGACGTTTTTGTATAGGACCGTCGTTTTTTTTCGTTTTTTGAAAAAGTTTTTTTGTGGAAGTTACTCAAAACCATTGACTGAGCATGTACTCCGTCCGATCGTGCATGGAGTATTGTAGCCACCTTTGGGATGGTTCGGCCAAATACCAACTAGCTGCACTAGACTCGGTGGATCGCAGAGCCAGGAGCCAGGTGCATGAGCTCGTTTCGCCTGCCCCTTTCTTCCATCGGATGTCCAGACGCACTGCGGGGTATCACCCTTATCTTGTCGAGATACCTCGGATACGTACTGAGCGCTTTTCTTCATCTTTTGTATTGCGCACTGCCAAGGAGTGGAATTCTCTGCCAAGGAGTGGAATTCTCTCGAATATCTTTAAAGTACGAGTGAATAGGTTTCTTCTGGGTGAGCTCGCTACATACTCGACCGCATCTTTGCCCTGAGCTAGATTATGGTCAAGAGCGAACCCATACTCAACTTAAAAAAAAAAAAAAACTTTCAGTATTCGGAAGAGTTTCCCTTACACCCTGTATATGGTTTCGATAGTTCTCAATTGCACCACCTGAATGGGTAAAATGGTCACCATTGTCATTCAATCGCCATTGAGATGCCATTGATTAGTGCAATCGATGCCAGGAATCCATTGCCATATGTTATGGAAAGGTCCATAACGTGTAAACAAATATAATCTAGTATGTGGCAAACTTGACTAACCTTAGTATTAGTTTTAAACCGCGAAATGGTCCCTGACTTGATTTTACGACTCTAGTCAATCGACAAATAACAGCCGGTAACGACCGCTTCACGTGACCTCCAAAGCACGGGACCGATCGTGATAAATTGCTTGTTTGTCCACTCATCAGCTTCCCTGCCACTGTGAACGTTACTTAACCTCACTGATTAGTTTAACGTGTCCTCCGAAGCACGGAACCAACTGTCCATAGTTTTAGCATAGGGCACTAGGGATCAAACTCAGTACCTCTCGCCTACGGTTTGACCCTGTAGTCATTTTGCCAACGACGCTCTTCTAAAACAAACACTAAATTAATCAAGTGACTACATTTTGACTATAAAAGTGACGCCAAGTTGTATCTGCCCTTTACTGTACCTAATATAGAGATTAGCCTTAATAGCAACTAGATCGAATTACTGAAACTACCGCACTTATTTCCTTGGAAGCATGATTACATTGAATTGGAGTAATTATGACAACTACTCGTATTATACGGGAAATTAGGAACAGCTTGGCAAAATGAAACTATGAATTCAGACGAATGATTTCTTGGACATTTCTTAAGAAAATTTTCTAAATGTTTATACGCGTTTTTAAAGAACAATGGGACAAAACGTTCCCAATACTGTAGCGCTTTCTTACCTACCTTAAATGAAGGACCTAAAAACCCTTTTAATTTTATAAAAACCTTTCATTTTTAATATACTTACCTCGTTCTGAACATAAACTATCCATTCAGTAATCAGTTATTCATTTTCAATCCCAAAATCGTGGCTGATAAAGAGGAAATAATTAAAAAGGAACATTCTTTACATTCTTTTTAAGTTCTTTAATTCATTCACTCACTCACTTATTTTCAAATATTCATTCGTACGTTCATTCAACCAATCATTCGCTATAGTGCTACGAGAGTGGGGGTTGAGTCTATATATTTTTGTCCATTGTTCTTTGTAAGTGATTTATTTAAACACAGTTTATTCAAAAAATAACTACAGCATAAATATAAGGTCCTAATTTATTAGTGACTTTCCTTTTAACACGTTATTGTGTAGGTCAAAATATATCATTTCAGTCAAAAAACAAAGGCATAATATTAAATTGAAAAGGTCTTGAAAAATTTTGTTATGATATTTTTTCATTACTATGATGAATAAACCCATTCATTCAAACGTAAATAATAATGGCAGTAGTAGAGCGGGCGAGCGGGGAGTGGCCAGCTTCAAGAGATAGAGAACCATTCCTTTATCTTTAAATGGAAATTTTTTATATATTTTTTTTGCTAAATTTTATTTTAAGATAATTAAATTTTATGTTGTTTTTTGGAATACTATTAACCTATACAATAACGTCTTTGAAGGAAAGTCACTAATAAATTAGGACCTTATATAACGAAAGCCTAATAACTCTAAAATTAAAATATAAAATTTATCAATCCCGACAATCGTAGCTAATAACTTTTCGACTGAATTGATTTTAATTAAATATAGCAGAACCATTTTAATTATTACAGCTATCAAACAAAACTAACCCGCTTCAAAATCAGTTCGTCCGAGATAGAGCTATCACAAAAATCTGGTGACGCTTGCTCAGGTTAGTTCCTTGTGCAAAGGATTTCGCTGGCCTTACAGCGTGGCAACGTGGCCAGCATCTTGGGCAGCTTTGTGGGGGGGGAGGAACTGTGGAAGGGTATTTTTAACTAGATTTTGATGGTAGGTTAGGTTAAATACTTGTTTTAGTTCTTAGTTGTGAGGAAGCTTATTGCGGATGCGTCTTTGTACTTATTTTACATTTCAATAAAACACTTTTCTAGACTGACAGTAAACATACTCAAACAAACTTATGACATCCTTTTTTAGGGGTTTAAAAACTTGCCACATTGATTACATATTTAATTTAAGCCGTGTGGTGATCGGTGGAGAATAACACCACCCCATCTTTTTCTGTGGGTGTCGTAAGAGGCGACAAAGGAAACACAAATGAGACCTGCCTCTTAGTAATCCATCCCAGGCAACGACACTTCATTTTTTCTGAATCTGAGGTGTCGTCCTATGGTCTCATGCGGTGTGGTAGGCCCTGTTAAGGGCCGTCTGGTTCGCGACCACCCTCCTACCGAAGTCCGACGTCAAACAGCTTGCTGTGTTCCGTCGGTGCGTGGGTGTACCAGTGCCTTTATAGGCCTTTGACCTTTATGGTCAAGATTGAGGTCAAGGGTTAACCCATCTTATAATAAAAAAATTATAAGAAAACATTTTGATAGTTTTCGCAATACGTTGCCTGTTGCCAATGAAAACTTTATAAAAAAATCTAGTTATGAGTTGGTTTTACTATTTATATATCGCTAAGCAGTGTAAGACTGTGTTTAGTACCTAATAGCTACTATACATGTAGTTGTAGCAATGAACTTTAATTACACAAATGTTGGTAATAAACCTTTCCAAGTTTTGAGATAATGCTTCCGTTTACCATAGTTTAGCAATCATATAAGTTTTGAGGGTAGAAGGTAATTATGTTAGTTATAATTCTCAATTCATATAATCTGAGAATTATATTCTTCCATGTATCTCGAGTATGCTTTTGTAGATTCTCAAAGGTATGTTTGAGAAGCTACAAAAGCATACTCGAGATACATGGAAGAATATAATTCTCAGATAAGTAAGTGCTAAACTTGAATTTTCAATTCTGATTAATGAATTTCATTTTTCTTGAAATTTGTGAAAACGTGGTGAAAATGAAAAAAAAATTGCGCAAATTCCACCATTTTCATACAAAAAGCGGAAAAAAAGTGCATTTTTGTTTTCGTTTCCGTCATGTTTTAACAAATTTCAATTTTAACAAAATTCATAGACTGCAATCAAAAATTCAGGTTTAACACTCGCTCATCTGAAAATTGTATCCTTCCATGTGACTCGAGTATGCTTTTATAGCTTCTCAAACACACACTTGACTCTAGATTTGGAAGAAAAACTTAGAATGTGCCAGCTGTCCACTACTTTCCGGCATGCTGTAAAAGCCAGTAAGTGGGACGTGAGGGTTTTGTTGTATCGTGGACAAAAGACGTAGGTTAACATCTGCTTTTTGTGTAAAAATCAGATTTTTGCTCTTTTGTCTGGATGTTCGTGTCCATATTTATATGTGTGCAAAGGGAACACCGATCCTCGTGGGCCTTTAAGTGTGTGGCGTTTATAATTTCTTTCAAATTCTAACATTCGTAGCCATACGTTTTGCTACGAACCCCGTAGCAATAGCTACGAATTTCGTAGCAGTTACGAGGTGTAATCAGAATTTGCATGAAAAACCTGAAAATAAAAGCAATGCCACTAAATTCGATACAACCCTCTCGCCGTAAAAGAGATCAAATTCACAATCATCGACACTCACTCACTAGGGGATTAGAACTGAACGGATTCGGGATATCATCTCTTTGAGGTAGTGGCTCCCAAATTTTTCAAGATTTAATAAATTTATTAAAGACTAGATTTCCGCCCGAGGCTCTGCCTGCGTGGACTACAGGTTATATCGTGCCCAACTCTGGGATAAAATGTAGCCTATGTCCTTTCCCAGGCTAATCTATCTCTGTACCAAACTTCGTCAAAATCGGTTCAGCAGTAGGTTAGGCGTGAAAGACAGACAGACAGACAGAGTAACTTTCGCATTTATAATATTAAAGTAAGGAGTCAATTTAAACAGCTTCTCAGTAAAAGCATACTAAAAAGCTATTTAACCAGGCCCACAACTAAAAAAACCTCGATTTGCAAAAATTTTATTTTTCTACTTACATGTCACAAAACCTTAACTTGCTGGACGTGATATATTTTATAAAGAAGTTTTTAGTCTACTAAATATAAACGTAAACATGTTAAAATAGATTGTATACCAAAAAATAAGACTGCGCTCGAGTACGACGGTGATAGCGCGCGTAATGTGCCGCGGTCCTATGTCAAATGTATTTGACGTTTTGAAGTGACTAAGGCGCAGACCCACCGGTGCGCATGCTGTGCACGGACACGAAGCAAATTTTGGCTGCGTGCATTTGAACAGATATTCTTAATATCACAAAAAAGCAGTTAAGGACGACAAAAACAGTACAAAAAAGATAGTGTAACATACAGAGTGGATTGTGCTATTCTGGATGTCAAATAGAAAAGGGCCTCAACGCACACGAGGCCATTTATAAAAAAAAACAGATGGATAGATGGACATGGCAAAACTATAAGGGTTCGTAGATTACTACGGAACCCTAAAATTATGTTTTGAGCTGTCACAGAAAAGAGATCTGCAAATTATAAGTTGGGAACCACTGCTCTAGGCAATTTAAAAACAGACGTAAAAAATGAAGTCGGAACGGTTAAAAATGGGATTCAATAAGAAATTGGTTTTGGGTTTTCAACGCCATTTTAATGTTAAGAAATGAGGCTTGAAAAGAGTTTTACTTAAGGTCTTATTTAGTTTAAATATGGTAGGAGTATCAATTCTTGTTTTTAACGATGCAATGTTAAAGTTCTAGGTTTGGTTACTACATATGATTTATATTGTATTTATCTTAATAATATAAATATTGTACGTCAATCTTAATAAAAAGAAATAAACTCAGTATTGGTGAGAGACCATAATTATTAATTATTTTTATTATTTTAGGAATAAACAAAAATTAAATATTACGCTGTCAAAAATAAAGTCATTTAATTCATTAAAAAAAGATAGGTATCAAAATAATAAACAAAAATTTAAAAAAATTGACATCTTTTTGATGTCGGCAATGGACAGACGCTGGACCAGGTAGGAGCCAGAGCGGGAGTCACCATCACGTATACTATATGTCACAGTTTCTATTAGTAAATAATTTTCCACGTCAAAAACATAAGAGTCACCGACTTCAATCCCAAAAATATTTAAAAGTAAATATCTATTGACAATAATAGGGCTTTAAAATTCTTTATATTGAATAATATTAAGGAACACACTAGTCGGAAAGACAATTTTTTCGAGAGTTTCCCTCAATTTCTTCAGGATTCCACCATCAGATCCTGGTTTCCTTACCATGGGACCACCCTTGGGATACTCCCTTTCCAACAAAAAAAGAATAATCAAAATCGGTTCATAAACGACGAAGTTATCCGCGGACATACATAAAAATAATATATACGGTCGAATTGAGAAACCTTCTCCTTTTTTGAAGCCGGTTAAAAAGAACTCAATAAGAAGAGTTTTGAAAAAAAAAGGATTTGATATCTATGATGGATCGAGTGGGAGTCCAGAATTTTTATTCCAGTAATCCTTTCAAACACTATCAATCAATTTTTTTCAATATTCTTCATAATAAATGGACTCCGAATCCCGTGATCAATTAATATATTGTTTGCTACAGGGGCCAGTGTAAATTAAATGCATAAAGCTGTTCCATAAGTGAGCTCTATTGTGTTGTAATAAGGATGGTTTTGAAACAAAAATGCCAGTCTTGCCTACAATATTCTAAAATCTAACGTAAATTGATTTATTTTAGAAATTCATTTTCAAATGTTGCCGTTTTAATCCAGTTTGTGTGGACATACCAGCCATATTATATGAGGATGATACTTTTAATACAAGATGGCTGATAGATAGCCTGGTCACCCTTTTCCAAAATCACAAACTTTAATTTTTATAAAGACGCAATGAGACTACTGTCACGATACTTGATTGCCAAAGATAACATAAACTTAAATTAAATACCAGAATTTTGCATTTTTTTTTGCATTAGATTGACGTTGAAAAATAATTTTGAAATCTACGAGTAATAACCAAAGTCAAACGCAAGAGAAATGAAAACTTCTCTAATTAAAAATAGAGGATCTATTTTCTTTGTATTGATTTGGAAGTCTATACAGGGTGTAAAGGACAGCTTAGCAAATATTTAAATGGTGGAACCTAGTTATAGCTATCATCAGCTATAAATAATTATTTTTTCCCGGAAACTTCATGTTAAGGAGTTTTTATTATTTACCTACTTTGGCGCTACACAACGTATCGTGAAACCGCGCTCCGCACGCGATTCCCCCGTGCTGCGCTGCTATCGGAGTGCGATGCTGCTGCTACCGGAGTGCGTACATTGCTGGTTTTCGTGTTTTACGTTGTTATTATTATTTTTTATTGCAAAATTGAGTGTATTCGATTAAGTTATAAAAAATGTAAGCAGAAAATATTAAAAAACATGAATAAAATTTAAAATTTTCCGGAGAAAACTTCCACTGGAAAATAATTCAGAATGATTGTCTGAGTCCAGGGTTTCAGTTTCTTCTAAGCTGTCTTTTACACCCTGTATACTCTCATGAGATAGAAGTCTTAGTTCGTATGCTTAGTTCATGGACAGCTCATATCTGAACAATTCATATTATCAAAATCGGTTATCCTCCACCTTTAGAAAAGCAAACCCTAGAAAAAAAACTGGGGTGACTTTAAACTAGCTAGGTAATTGTTCCCATGAAACTGAAAAACTTCCCTCAAAAACCCATATGAAATTCTCAGAAAAATGTTTGACTTCACGTACGTACAAAGGCAAATCAGCTGATCGCACATGTTGTATGGAGAAGCGATTTTTTTAAAAATATTTTGAAATATCATCATCATCATCATCAGCCTGTATCAGTCCACTGCTGGACATAGGCCTCTCCTATGGCACGCCACTGAGCTCGGTCGGTTGAAATATGTTTTATCAAAAAAGTGGTTTGATTTAGGGGTTTTATAATCACTACATATCCTTAATTTTCACCAATTAATTAATAAAAAAAAATAAAAATGTAATAAAAAAATTAAGCAGAAAATATTAAAAAAACATGAAAAAAATTGAAAATTTTCCGGAGAAAACTTCCACTGGAAAATAATTCAGAATGATTGTCTGAGTCCAGGGTTTAAGTTTTAGCTATACTGTCTTTTACACCCTGTATACTCTCTTGAGGTAGAAGTCTTAGTTCGTAGACAGCTGATATCTGAACAATTCATATTATCAAAATCGGTTATCCTCCACCTTTAGTAAAGCAAACCCTAGAAAAAAAACTGGGGTGACTTTAAACTAGCTAGGTAATTCTTCCCATGAAACTGAAAAACTTCCCTCAAAAACCCATATGAAATTCTCAGAAAAATGTTTGACTTCACGTACAAAGGCAAATCAGCTGATCGCACAAGTTGTATGGAGAAGCGATTTTATTTTTAATATTTTGAAATGTGTTTCTTCAAAAAAGTGGTTTGATTTAGGGGTTTTATAATCACTTCATATCCTTAATTTTCACTAATTAATTTAAACGTGTGGGGTTTGTTCGATCATTTATAACTCGAGAACGTCTTTACCAATTTTCATGGTTTATGATTTGTTGTATTTGTCTCCGTCCCGAATAGCAGAATAACTATTTCAAAAAAAAAAACTTTTTTTAAAATTATAAGATGGGTTAACTCTTGACCTCAATCTTGACGAAAAAGTTCCCACGGGAACGAAGTCCCGGGCAAAAATCTAGTCTTATATGGAATCAAAACATAAAATACTCACGTATAAAATTCATAACTACAAAGGGAGTGTATACGTTATAAACTAATATGATACGAAGTGTCTCCCCTTTAAATAAGGGGATTGCAGAAACTGTAGTTGGATTTGACGTTATTGAGTTTTATACCTACTCAGAGGGTGGATTTTTCGGTACATTAAGCTTTTATGCAGTTTAGCTTATATATATTATACATTTTTGTGTAGGTAGGTAGATGCATTATTTTGAAAATCGGTCCACAAATGGCGGAGAAATCCGTGAAAAATTGAACATACATAAAAAAAGATACAAAGTCAGTAGAACATAGAACTTCCTCCTTTTTTGAAGTCAGTTAAAAACAAATTTCGCCAGAATAAACCGCTAATTATAATCAAATCGAATTTTCATCATTGTAGTTTACATTCATAATAATTATTCTCGGAAAGTATATTAATTTTCACAAAATTGAAAGTGCTCATAAAATGTGAACAAAATTTTCATTCAGAATATTCTATGAAAAGGAACAATAAGTGAGTAAATATACTGAACGCTTTAATTTGAAGGGCCTTAGTTACTAACCTTTAATTGATTTTAAAGAAAACGAAAGTCTTCACCTGGCAGATAATTATAAATAGTTGAAAGATGTATCATAATATCATAGAGTTGAAAGATTATCATAATATATATAACTTAATTTACTGAAACAGTATATCATTAAAATATTTAAACAAAAAAGAAATACAAAAACAACACGTAAAGGTAAAAAATTTAAAATGTGATTGTTAAGAAGTATTCCATTCAAGATTTCGTTCTTCTGAGAATTTGGGAACACTATATAGCTTATGAAATTCTGATATCTAAAAAAGTATTATTGCAAATTTCACGAAAATACGTCCAGTTGTTTTTGTGTGAAGTACTAACAAACATCCATCTATCCATCAATCCTCACAAACTTTCGAGTTTACGAGTATGTTTTTTTTTTGTGTTATATATTTTTACACAAAAATAATAAGCTAGAAGGTCATCCGAAGCTGATATACGGTTAAAAATTTGTATGATTTTTCTAAAATTATTCATATGCTATCAATAATACTAAGGCCAGTGTTCACCAAGATTTAACCAACGATTAGCAGCAAACCAGAGATTTGACAATGTCAATTTCATTCATTTTTTTGACATTTTGTCTGATTAGCTTCTAACCGCCGTTTAACCGTTGGTTATATTTTTGGTGAACACGGACCTAAAAACGTTAGAAAAATGTTATTGTGATTAAAAAGTCACCCTGCACAGTTTACTTAGGGGTATTTTCTTCAAGGCGTAGAATTCTGGCCATATTTCAACTTGGCCAAACCGCCTTGACATGGCAGCCTTAAATTTAAATTTGCATTCGAACAAAAGATCGAGTTCCTAATAACTTTGCAACGTTGTTTTGTTTTTCGAGCCGACTTGGCTGAAGGAGTCAGAAATAGAGACGAAGGAAGTTTAAATGTTATTTGTTTAAAATTTGAAGAGAAATTTAAAATTTTTGGAAGAGATTAATAAGTATCTACTGCCTAGCTAATACTTGGATCGTGGAATCTATTCGTAACTGAAATGACATCAATTTCATGTTCTGACTAAAGTATTTTTTAAACTAATAGTGTGTCGTTCGTAGCCCAGTGGTGGTGCTCGCTGATATCAGCCGATCAGTGTTATTAAGCAACGGTGACAGAGGCTGAGAAACTGATTGGTGACCAAACTGACGATTTATGAGCCCAAACCCTTGGACCTATAATTTGGTACAATGCAATGGTTCCTTTTACAACGAAGACAGGTAATAAGGCAGGTTTTTACGAAAGTCCTACGAGAACGGAGTCCCATCTATCCTCTAGTTAGTTTTACTTAAATAAAATAATTTCTAAAACCTTTTCCACCAACACAAAAAGAAAACTTTGTCATCGTTTAAAATTTCAGAAATAATTAATGAAAAATAAGGCGTCATTACAGTTGAAAAGTGTGAAGAAATTAATATTAAGTGTCACTTAGTGACAGTGAGTCGGCAAAATATTGCGTGTCAGAAC
This sequence comes from Aproaerema taeniolella, assembly GCA_949987775.1. Classification (NCBI taxonomy): domain Eukaryota; kingdom Metazoa; phylum Arthropoda; class Insecta; order Lepidoptera; family Gelechiidae; genus Aproaerema; species Aproaerema taeniolella. Next base: position 13,693,338 of record OX465261.1, on the reverse strand, counting down.
TTTTCTAGACATTCAATTTAACTTTATTTCAAATTAGGTTAGAGACATAATTAGTGTAATTATGTGAAGGCTATATCAAATTGTGGTAATTACGGGAACATGCAAACGACAGTTCAAACTGGCTTGATGTGATGTTTAAACTATGACGGCCATTGCTGAATATTAATTCATCGTGTTGGTTGCTAGCGCTGAAAATGAAGTTGATATTAGAGCTGAAGCGCTCGTTAATCTGAACTAATCGGTGAACCTGATGGGTGACCAAAGGGCAATATTTTGTGTGTTAAATCACGAGTGCAAAATAACGTAGTCTATTTTATTATTATTTGAACAATTTACAAAATATGACACTTTCAATGATACCCTGAGTTTTCGATATTATCCTAAATAACTCGAAAACAAGAGAAGATCGAGGACTGATATTAAGCACAGAGTGATCTTAGGGCCTGCCAGTACACCAGCTGAAAGAATGACCAAATCCGTCGTTAGGGGGCCACTCTTGTTCGCTTAGCCTGCTTGACGATTTATCCAGCTTTGATGAGCTGAAGCATGAGAACGGGTAGTCCAAAAAATATGAATCTGGTTTTATCCTATGCAGGATTAAAATGCTCTCCAACTTTTATCGAGAACAGTTTTCGATATTGTAAGTCCTTTACGAGATATAACCGAAAAATCGCTAAAATATCCCTTTTGGGGTACATTTTTACCCCCCACCAATTACGCACACCTCCGCCGAGGGGGAAAACTTAGGATAGTCTTATTTGGCAACAAATGAAGGTATTAAAATAATAAAACCTTTTGTAGGAATTAAATCCGATTTCAATTCTAAGCCGATTGGGCTAAACCTCTTTTGAACAAAAAATAATTGTGAAAAATTGGCAAAGTTATTGCGTAAAAAACATATAAAAATCAAAAATTATATAGTCGAATTGAGAATCTTCCCTTTTTTGTTAAATCGGTTAAAAAATCATTTTTTGATGATAAAATATTAATTTTGAAGGTGTTAAAATGTTTTAAGTGAAAAAACTTGTCCATTTTATCGGTCAAGCTGTAGTTAAACTACTGATGAGTAGTTAACTCCCTACAAAGCTTTATCTTCGTATAATAACAACGTTGATAGTAATAAAGGGTGTTTTTGGTTATTAGTGCCTCGTGTTTATAAACATTAATTAAAATTGCTCGCCTACCTTTATTAGAGGGGTTGAAAACTAAACTCTATTGTTCTTTAATCTTCAACTTTATACAAATTGTCATATTTTTTAACTGTGTTAATTTTTTGACTGGCGATACCCACTGGTGGGTCCACGGGAATTTTTGTTTACCCATAGACCCACTGTCTGCAAAAGCGGCGGTGGTGGGTCCACGGGTAAATCGATTCCTGTGACCTACCGGCATAGACTCCAGACTTTTACTCCTGACGCACTGTTTTTCTTTCGTTTCTCCTGAAAACACTGTCACTGTTTGATTATTACCTAGCTTCGCGTCGTTTCCTCTGGAATGCTCACCATTTTTAGGGTTCCATTCCATACCTCAAAAGGAAAAAAAGGAACCCTTGTAGGATCACTTTGTTGTCCGTCTGTCTGTCACGGGTCGCGAGTAGATTTTTTATGTTGTGCATCTGTTTTGATTTTTTATATTATTTTAGACAGGTGAAATGTTCCAATTAATTGATCCATAGATACTCACGAAAGCTGTAGTTTTAACAATATTTTACAAAAGTTCGTTGATTTTTTCTAAAAGTTTATCTTTTTCTGGTATTTGTAAATTATATTGTTATGCTTTAAAACTGAATGTATTATTTGGTTTAAGTACTCGTAAATAACTTTTTTATTATTTATACAAAATACATTAAAAATCAGACAAATGGCGACAAGACATCACTTTACCCCATCAAATAAAATAATGTAATCTTCTTCTTATCGTGTAGTTATAGTCAAGTGCGTGGTTAGCTTGGCTAACCCTGTACTAAAAACAAATTAATAGACGCCGTCTTGAATTTGGGTAAGAATTTCGTGTTTATGAAATAAAGTACGCTTTGCTATGCGTACTATATTTTATCGGTTTGTAACCAATAGCGTACTTAAATTCAACAAAGTACTTAACAAAGTAGTAATGCACAGTGGCACTTAGCCATTCATTTGCATAAACACGAACTGCATGTAGCCTAATGCATTTAAAATTTCACTTGTAATTATGGTTTATTTCCATAAAATAATGATGTATCAAAATGAAAACTGAAGTGTTCTTGGATAACTCATACTCTTATGTTATTTGATGAGTGTGCGTAGGGAATGTTAAGCTAAAGTGATAATTTTTTTCGAAACTCTACAAAAGAAAAAAAAAGTGATTTAAAAATTAAAAACTTATATTATTTTTATAGATCGGCAGACAGACCCTATAACAACACACACGCTCACATACTTCACGCACACACAGATGTACATACACACCAACCGCTTCATATTTAATTAGGCTCTTTTCCACTCTTTTCCGCTAGCTATGTAGACACGCGCACTAAGCGTTGAGGCCTACGCTTCAACACATGCTGAGCTGTGTCCTATTAGGCCTTTTTATAATTCGAAAACGGCACGGCAAAATTGTATTACCATTGCCTTCTAAGTAATAGTAAAACTAGAAGCTGAGAACATAGGGGGCAATGGTAATTCAAATTTCGAAGTGCCGTGTCGTGCCGTTCGAATTATAAGAAGGCCCATGTTATCGCACTACAGCGCAATCCACTATTTATACTTATTTATTGGTGTTATGTTATACAGGGTGTAAAAGACAGCTTAGTAAATACTTTAATGGTGGAATTTACCCATAACTATCATCAGCTATAAGTAATTTTTTTTCCCGGAAACGTCATGTTAAGATTTTTCATTATTTACCTAGTTTGGCGCTATGCAACGTATCGTGAAACCGCGCACCGCACGCGGACCCCCGCGCCGCGCTGCTATCGGAGTGCGATGTACATAGCTGTTTTTCATGTTTTACATTGTTATGATTGTTTTTTATTGCAAAATGGATTATATTCGATTAAATAATAAAAAAATGTAAGCAGAAAATATTAAAAAACATGAAAAAATAATTAAAATTTTCCGGCGAAAGGTTCCACTGGAAAATTATTCAGAATGATTGTCTAAGTCCAGAGTTTCAGTTTTTGCTAAGCTCTTTTTTACACCCTGTATTACGTTGTGTAGTTTTGTAACGTTGTATTGCCTTTTTCTGTTTGTGTTCTTATCCTGTTTTGTATATTTTATCTTCTGTTGTGTTTTAATGTGATTTTTTTATGTTAAATAAATGTTTTATACGCAACAGAGAATACGAAATATCAGAACTTTTACAGTTGGTTAAACTCATAAAACTTCATTATATTGCTAGCTTTAAAAATCCAAACCCTATTACATACGAGTATAAACCTATGTGTTATGACACCCCTAACGCACTAAGGCTCCAAATCCAATAACTCCGTTTGTCGCTGATATAAAGCTTTGTACACAAAAAATAAAGCTAGTGAAATTGCCTATAAAACTTTTTTGTGAACTTTTTCTTAAACTTTTGCTAAAGTTTTTAGTAATCCTTAGTAAAATTCAAAAGAAAATACTCATGACTTATAAGATGTAAGGGACAGCTTAGCAAATACTTAAATGATGGAATCTACCTATAACTAAAATCTACTTAAAGTATTTATTTTTTCCCCGAAACGTTAAGGTAAGGAGTTTTATTAAGAAGTTTTTTTTAAGTACATTGCGTATCTCCAAAGTAGACAACTAAAGAAAACTTCTTAACCAAATTAAGAAGTTTTCTTTAGTTGTCTACTTTGGAGATACGCAATGTACTGCGAAACTGCGTAAAGCGCGCGATCGCCCCGCGCGCATAGCGCCGCTGTCAGAATACGATGAATATTGCTGGTTTTCATGTTTGACGCTGTTATCATTGTGTTTACTTGAAAATTGAGTGTATTCGAATAAATAATTCATTATTAAGGCATAAAATATTATACTGGTTCTAAATTTTAAAATCTAAAAAACATTTACCTATGCTTTATAAAACTTCGTGTACCACTCAAGGTACGATCTCATCAAGATGGCATCAAGATAACACTTATAATAATTATTTTTATTTATTATTTTACTGAAAATTATTAAAGTACTTTACAATCATTTTAGAAACTAAAAAATAGTCCCAGAAAATGTCTAAATTTCAAAATGAATACTCAGTCATGATTCCTTATCCATATACATGTCTACAGAAAAAAAAACTTGCATTAGTGAACGCAGCACTGCGTCTAATATCCACAAAAGAACACTCGCCCATACTCAGCGACTGACTCAACCTATATGTATGTTCCTAGCTTTACGTCACCACACATGAGAGTACAAACGTGACTAAAAGTCGTGCAAGCAATTTTAGTCTCAAAGCCAATGTAAACAAAGGTGGATTTTCGTTGAAAACATTCGTAGCTCGTTGCAAACCTTGGTTGCCATTTGGACGTGACGGTTCTCGCTTTACGATGTCGCCTTTACCTCGAGTTTTGGAATCAATATAAGGATTTGTTCTTGATTACATGAGAGATACAGATTCTGCGGAAGCGTACCCTTTCCGGTCCTCAGGGGCTTCGTTGTGATCGAGGTTTTTTAATGAGTTCTTTTTGAGACATATATATGCAAAACATAAGTTACAGATGTAATCTCTTCCAACTTCCCTGGTGTAACGGGAGAGATTATTATACAATATGATTGAAAAGGGGAGAGGCGGGTATCTGTTTAGCATTACACCTGAGGTGGTTGACTGGCTCTGGAAATATACTGGTAGTTATAACTATGTTTTTAAAAAAACCTTTATGCGAAATTTCATTTTTCTAGCTCCAAGGGTTTGGCCTGCGCGTGGATGAATCAGTGAGTGAATGAGTGTAGTATTCTTCTCTTCCTGTATTTTAGTTAGTTTCTATTTCTTGTTTTATTTGTTTACATTGTATTTTGCATTGTCACAGCGGTCATGTCATTGGTCTGTCATATAGCCGTTGACATTGAATCCTATGTGTTTGGTTACTCTCTGTCTTTGGTTGATGGCATCATTCCTTGTCGTTGGCGTCTAAACCATTGACATAGAATGATGGTTCAACCGTGATTCATATTGTCTTTGGTATCTGCCACCTATTCTTGTCAATCTTGACTTCTATTTGAATTTGAAATCAAAATTGGAAATCGTGAGTTTCGCGAACGATTTTCTGTTTACCTTTTGACGGTTGAATTTTAAAAGGGGAGTCTTCCTTCATCTCTCACGTGGAATAGAAGGACAGGACAGCTACCTTACTGTCTCAAGGCCTCCCTGGGCCGCAGCACGGCCCAGGGACTTTGCCCAGGCGCGAACCCTACGCTACAACAGTACTCGACGTCTAGTATATTTCCCTAAAGTGGTAGGCGCGTGTGAACTCACTCCACAGTCCCCCCTTCTGCCACTGCACCTCGCGTGGGGGCTCTCAATAACTCCAGCCTCCTCGTACCTCCGGCTGGAAGCCGTGAGGGCAACCTTATCCTGCCTCCGGCGAGGAGCCGTGAGGGCAGCCTCCTCTTGCCTCCGGCGTGGGCCGTGAAATCTGCCGCAGTCACCACCTGGAGCGCCGAGTACCCGGCGTAGCACCGTCAAGACCTCGTTCTCCTGACTTCAGCTACGTCGTGCCTACTTAAGTCGTACTCTTGTTTCCCTCAGCTACCTATAACTTGCCAGTGACGTTAGGGAGGCAGGACCCAAACTTGTACTGTTAGGCCTTATATAAAATACATCTGTTCTCTTGTATCTACTCTCTTTTTCTTACTACCACTAACCTTTCACTCGACCTTACCCTACCTACGTCTAGGGTCTTATATCTATAGGACCCTCGACGTAGCCTACCTCGACTACTGTTCACTAGGTCCATACGGCTCCGCTGTAAGGCGAAGTGCAACATTACATGAGACCCTGCATTTTTATGTGCTAAGATTTAGGTTATTTTATATAAGATGCCTACAATCGTTCGATGCCAAACAATATAAACATTAATTCAAAAAAAGATGAAATTATATAAATAAATTAGGGTAAAGTGGACGGTATCGAAAAGTGTGTAGGTACTCTAATAAGGCGCTGACTCAACATGAAATCCTACAGACTGCAGAAGTAGTATGTAACGCTGTTATTCTTTAAGACAAAAGTTATTTAAATGTGAATTTAATTAATTAGAGTGAAATTTATGTTTATGAAGTGCATAAAAACGTTATGTTAAGGACAGCTATTGATGCCCTGTAAGTCGTATTTACAAAAACAAAACCCAATCTAGCCTGAAAATGAATTGAACTGTAGAAAACCTCGTTTCAGCTAACTGACACGACCTACCCTGCAAATGCCACTATTAACAACTGACCTACAAGCACAGTTGTTTTTTTCTGCTTCCCCGTTGCTTGAAACTCGTCAGTCACTGGATTGAACAAGTAAATTGAAGCGGTAATGAAACCTCTCCCTTAGTGCAATAAAGTCCTACTATCCTACTAATAGTATAAATGCGAAAGTTGATAAAATTTTATATGGAGTTAGCTGAAACCCCGGATTAACACATAGGCTATATCAGTTTTCCAAATTCCCACAGGAACGGTGCAAAGCTAGTTTACCTACACCAGCTATGCTAGTTAAGCACTGCGACAATCATGGCTTGAGGTTTATCTATCTAATGGCTTTAGTTATTCAGATATTAAGTCAATTAAAATTACAAGTAAGAAAATTTATAATTATAATTGACTTAAAAAGACCGACCCTCGGAGTTTCTTGCCTATTCTTCTCCTGAGGAAGACTGCACCTTTGCGAATAGGCGCCAAGTCAAAAACGCTAATGTAATTCACTATTTTGCTCAATGATTTACATAGATTTTGCTAATGTATTTTTATGACATTTTCAAGAAACACTTTGTATGTTATATGAAAATAAAGTATTTGTGATTTAATGCCTTGTACATCTAGTGAATAGATGTACAAGGCATTATATCCGATGCCTCAAGAGCATGTCATGCATATAGATAACATCATATTATTCACAATTCGTGTGCATTCAGAAAATCGGTGGAATTAGAAACACTGTAACAGTGCTTTTCAGTTATATTATATCTACGACTTGATATAATATAACCGAAAATACTCACTACCTGTCAGTGTCGTTTACATAGCGTAAGAGAGATATTAAATGCTCTGAAGTATTACGTTTTAACCCCCGACAAAAAAGAGGGGTGTTATAAGTTTAAGGTGTGTATCTATGGATCAATGTACCTATGTATCAGTATGTCTGTGCACCTATATATCTGTGTGTTTTTCTGCGGCATCGTAGCTCTTAAACGAATGGACCGCTTTCGTTGCGGTTTTTTTTGTTTGAAAGATGACGTAATCCAGATTGTTTTTAGCAATATATGATCAAAATGAGTTAGCTGTTTAAGTTATAAGCAATTAAATGTCGGGAGTTTAGTTATAAGCAATCAAATTGTTGACCGTGTGGTGATCGTTTGATAATAACAACACCCCATCTCTTGCCGTGGGTGTCGTAATACTAAAATAAAATAGACAACATTTTTCGCTTTCGCCTTAAATGGGGGACTTAAAAATACACAAAACTTACTGTGTCATGACAGATTTTATGTATTTCTACATAGAAAACCTTATTCGCCAAAAGATACTTATCTTTTCGTTCAACTCCCCAGTGAGTGCATTTCCATACAAAAACAACATAAAGACTTATATTAATGCTCCTAGCGTCAAATACAATGAAGCTTGCCGTCGGGAACCTTTAAATTAGTTGGAGAAAATTAAGGATTTGATTCAGCACACGAAACAACTTCCCCCAAGGAATTTGTCGTGTGGTGATCGGTTGAGAATAACACCACCCCATCTCTTTCCGTAGGTGTCGTAAGAGGCGACTAAGGAAACACAAATGAGACCTGCCTCCTAGTAATCCATCCCAGGCAACGACACTTCATTTTTTCTGAATCTGAGGTGTCGGACTATGGTCTCATGCGGTGTGGTAGGCTCTGTAAGGGCCGTCTGGTTTGCGACCACCCTCCTACCGAAGTCCGACGCCAATCAGCTTGCTGTGTCCCGTCGGTGCGTGGGAGTACCAGTGCCTTTATAGGCATTTTCTGGGTTAAATCGCTCCATCGTCGACCTCATCTTTGACCTTATGGTCAAGATTGAGGTCGAGAGTTAACCCATCTTATAATAAAAAAAAATATGATACAAAATGTTTACTTTTAAGGTTATTAGTCGTTTCTCACTTTTTCTTGGTTAAAAAAGTTTTTCTACTATTTTCTTTGTTTGTATACTGTGTCTGAGTGAAGTCCAAGTAATTAGTTTTGAATGCGGGGATGGCGGATAAAATAGAAGCTTCTTAGGTTTTTTAAGCTCTATATTTAGTTACATTGACAATATAGAAATGTTTTTATGATTAAAATAATGTTTAGGGAAATAAAAATGTTTGGCGCCAATGGGACTTGAACCCACGACCCCACGATTAGATCTCTTGGTGCTCCAACCAACTGAGCTATCGTGCCTTCAAGTCATGCTGCGAAATTTCTCATTCCTTTACTAAGCGCACATTACGTCGGGCGTGTTGGTGCGTGTATTATAATTTGTGTTAGCACAAAGGCCAAGTAGTTATTAAATACATTATAACTTAGGTAGTTACCTAAGTATACTTAACGTTAATAGAATAAGAACTACATTGCAACAAAATTAGCTTAACATGACGGATTGGCATTTGTAATTCTAGCTAAGGTCTAAATTAAAGTACATAAGTATGGGTTTTTCACACTATCCTTCTAGAACACTTATAATAATTCCAAACCATCTGATTACTAATATTACAGACTAGCTTTCCGCCCGGGACTTCATTCCCGTGGGAATTTGGGAATATTATGTACCTAGCCTATTTGTTAATCCAGGGTATCAGCTACCTTATTTTTTTTATTATAAGATGGTTGTACTACACCATCTTATAATAAAAAAGAGATGTACTACACCATCTTATATCTATTATAAGATGGTTGTACTGGTTGTACTACATGTTATTATAAGATGGATCTACAAAATGTTACCTCCATACAAAATGTTATCAAAAATGGTCCAGTTTCAGCGTGAAAGAGTAACAAACATCCATACATTCTTACAAACTTTCGCATTCATAATATCGGATTAACGATGCTGTTGAAAGAAATGGCTCACCATATTTTTCCCATCGGAAATAATTCATTTTAACTGCAATAATAATTTTGTAATACCAACTTGCTTTTGCGGCCTGTTTAATGCAATTGATGTTAAAATTTATGCAGAACTAATTTAGTGACTGTAAAATAGCCTTATTCATAAGACAGACTTATTCATAAGACAGTGGGTTCTTCTTCTTCTTATCGTGTAGGTATAGTCAAGTGTGTGGCGAGCTTGGCTAACCCTGGTGTCAGAGTTTTCAAACCGCTAAATGGCCTCTGACTTGGTTTTAACGACTGTAGTCAATCGACAATGGCCGGTACCGACAGCTTAACGTGCCCTCCGAAGCACGGAAACGCTCGTGATAAATTGCCACTTTGGTCAACCATCAGGTTCCCTGCCTTTGTGTACGTTGCTTAGCCTCACTGATCGGTTGAGATCAGCGGCTACGAGTGGGTTTGAATTAGGCCTTTTTGTAATTCAAACGGCAAGGCACAGCCCTTCAAAATTTGAATTACCATTATAATAATAATAATAATAAATAAACGCTACACACTCAAAGGCCCACACTAAGGTTTTCCCTTGTGTCGTGGGTCCCTTGGAACACACAAAGACAAACACAAACACCCATGACCCGAGAACAAACATCTGCTTTTTACACAAATGTTTGCCCCGACTGGGGATTGAACCCAGGACCCGCCGATCAAGAGGCAGCGTCACTACCACTCGACCAAACCGGCCGTCGTCATTGCACCCTATGTTCTCAGCTTCTAGTATTACTATTACATAGGAGGCAATGGTATTACAATTTTGACTTACTGTTTTCGAAATATTTAGAATTACAATTAGGTGATACCAAACATTTTGCCTTTTATAACACACTAGCTTCCCGCGCGAGACTTCGTTCCCGTGAGAATTCGGGAAAATTATGTACCCTATGTCCATCCCGGATAATGTAGAATTCTAATGGTGAAAGAATTTTTCAAATCGGTCCAGTAGTTTCGGAGCCTATTCGATGCAAACAAACAAACAATCAAATCTTTCCTCTTTATAATATGTACAAAAATTTGCTCTAACCAACATGATCTAACATAGAACCGCGGTTAAAACGTAACTGAAGGTTGCATCTAACATTTCAACCTACATTTAACATACATTTCACCTACATTTGTAACATTTCAACCTGAGACATAATTTTGAATCGAACACGGTTTTTTTTCAGTTTCTGTGTTACGTTTAAATCGGACGCTAGTCAAGTTATTTAAAACATAAGAAAGAATAAATAAAATAAACTGCTTGAAGAATAAAACTGTATTCAAATAATCCCAAAAGTAAAAAAAAAATGTGTCACCCCCAACATTCGATTGCTTAACACTTATATAGCTTTATGTCGATTACGTCAGCTTTCAAACAAAAAAACTGCGTCGAAATCGGCCCATTCGTTTTGAAGCTACGATAATAAAAAAATAATAAAAAAAAACGCTACACACTCAAAGGCCCACACTAAGGTTTTCCCTTGTGTCGTGGGTCCCTTGGAACACACATAAAGACAAACACAAACACCCATGACCCGAGAACAAACATCTGCTTTTTACACAAATGTTTGCCCCGACTGTGGATCGAACCCAGGACCCGCCGATCAAGAGGCAGCGTCACTACCACTCGACCAAACCGGCCGTCAAACGATGCCACAGACAGACACATAGAAACAGAGATACACACGTCAAACTTATATCCTTATTTTCCTTTTTAATATTATAAACGCGAAAATAACTCTGTCTGTCTGTCTGTTCGTCTTTCACGCCTAAACTACTGAACCGATTTTGAACCTGTTGCCCACACGGGCAGAGCCATGGGCGGAAAGCTAGTTGTTTTATATTATACTAGCTTTCCGCCCGCGTGGACTACAGGTTATATCATGCTACTGTGGGATGAAATGTAGCTTACGTCCTTTCCCAGGCTCTAATCTATCTTTGTACCAAATTTCATCAAAATAGGTTCAGTGGTTTAGTTATGAAAGATGGACATACAGACAGAAAGTTACTTTCGCATTTATAATATTAGTAAGGAAGTAAGGATTAGTAAGGATTAAGTAAGGATTGTCTGAAACGGAACAAAGCAATTTTTGCATGGAAATAAAGAGCGGCAGAAGCTTCTTTTCCAGGGAACGAAGTTGCCTGTAGAAAACTAGAGGATTAAAAAAAGGGGGAAGATCTCGGTTAAAAGGAAATATAAATCCTCAACGACATCAGATTTCGACTGAGGAGAGATAAGTGTATCAAACTGAGTGTGAAAGTGACCTACGATGTTGGGCGTCTGCCAACATACCTGCAATCTGTTATCCAATGTTGACTTAGACTGGACCCGTGGAATTTCAGGGAAATTTCAGAGTATATTGACTTTGGCAAGATGCAAAGTTTCAAACTGATGGAAAGTTGTGAAAAGGTGCACCTGTGATTCTGATAGCTTTTTTATTACCCGACAAAAGAGACTTTTTTTTTTTGGGTAAACGTTACACACTCAAAGGCCCACACTAAGGTTTTCCCTTGTGTCTTGGGTCCCTCGGAACACACATAAAGACAAACACAAACACCCATGACCCGAAAACAAACATCTGATTTTTACACACATGTTTGCCCCGACTGGGGATCGAGCCCAGGGCCCGCCGATCAAGAGGCAGCGTCACTACCACTCGACAAAACCGGCTGGAATATTAAAGGTTTGGTTTGTGTATCTGCGTATTTTTGACATTGGATATGTCTTTTTGTTCGCCCCAGTATAGGCTCCGATTTCACGAAAAAGTGCGATCCCCTTATATCTCGGAGAGTTGTCAAGATATGATATTCAAAAAAAGACGCGTATTAACGTGAGCTGTAAGGCGCAAGAAGAATTATTCGAGAAAGTCAAAAACTAAAAAAGTTATGGCCGAAATAGTGGAAAAAATAGTACATTGTTACTCTAACGGTGAAAGCAAATTATTTAAGTCCCGAGACGGGGTTTGGCAATCGAGCGTAGTGAGGGAGCTAATAGTTGGAGGGACAAAGAAAGTAAAAATAAAAACATGAATACTTAAGCACTGGTATGCGAAAGTTACAGAACTCTAAAACTCGAAAAAACAAATGAAGATCTGAATGCCACTTTCCCGCCTATTAGGTTTTTTTTATGTGACTGGCCAGCTATTCAGCCATTATTTTTAATTTTTATCATTGAAATCATGTTATTTTAAAGAAATAGCTAAAAGTAAATTATGATAAAGTCATTAAAGAAAGTATTATTTAATGAATACTTAACTTTTGTTATTTCAATTTTACATCGCGCTGCAAAAGAGTGGCTGTATAGGAAGTTGGAACATGTTTTTTTAATAGGTACTTAATTTGACAGCTGTCAGTTGAAAGCGATTCTCCTTATGCTTGAAAAGTATTACTTTCAAGCCGCTCCGTAGGCAACTTCAGACCTACTTTCTGAGTATGAGTAATGAAAAAAAAATATATTGGAAATTGGCGGAGTTATCACGCAATAAACAAACAAAATAAAGCTTGTAAAAAAGCTTGTAAATTAACTACCAGTGAGATTGAAAGAGATTTACCTAAAGCCCTATATAAAGATTTATGTAAAAGCTGTATTTAAATCTGTGACTAAATCTAAAACTATTACTATGACAACATTAAAGTATACGTAACAAAATAAATAAACGCACTCCCTCGTAAACAACAAGTACAACTTAAAATAATAACCCAAATAGGCAGCTCAAAATAAACATTCGTCAATATATTACGTTTAAACTAAAACGGCTATATTACAGCTTGATAAGCTGTCAACCCCACTGAATAGCTACGAGTATAATGTACAAAGCAATAAACTGTAGTGTTTACAAGCAACGCCATAAACATTTCAACAAAGCCTTAATACTAATTGCTGTTGTATAGGCTCCTATAGACCGAGGGCAAATGACTTGGTTGAATAAATCGATGGAACGTTCGTTTAGGAGTAATGTAATTTTCATAGTATTGTTTCATTGGTTGTTTCTCATACATAATTTGACTATACCATTATACGCCAGACACATCTAACACAAGAAATTTCTAAAGTAAGAAACTAAACGGCTTGTTCTGATTTTTTATATTTTGTTAGGACCACTATCGTAAATTTGCAGCTTCGAAAGACTTGTACTAATTTCGGGTAAAGTACTAGGGAAACCGCGAATTTTTCACACTGTTGTTGCTTAAAAACATTGCGTGAAATAAAACGTATTCTTCGTTTGAGATTTGGCAGCCATCAGCAGCTCGAGCACGATGGCGACAAACTCGCGCGGCGCGTCACTCAGCTGACGTTAAAACTTCACTTTGATTGCGCGAGGGCCCCGCACAAAGGCTTGCTCGCCCTCTGGCGTTGTCAATGTTGACATTTTGACATAGGACTGCGGCGCATTACGCACGCTATCACCATCGTGCTCGAGCTACTGGTCTGCCAAATCTTGAACGAAGAATAACATATAAAAATGTGAGAACTCATTATATTATGTTAATCATTTTGAAATGAAAAAAGTAAGACTTATTGTATGGTGTTTTTTGTCTTTGTTCCATTTTGATATTGTCTGAGTAAAACCCGTGGGCAGGAGGAAACGGCGAAACAGTCAATTACGGAACTCTATAAAAAAACCAGGATCTAAAAAATATACGAACGGCTTTCTTAACCATGCGATGAAAACAAAATTTCATGAGTTTTCAATAATTTATGACAAGTAAATTCTAGACTTAACAATTTACTTTCTAATATCTTCCATTGAATGCTAGCTAGATCACACTACACTTACAAAATAATTCGAAAATTTAAAGAATTGATCACCCCGAAATTAATTGCTTATATTGCCAATTTTGATCAAATAAAGCTAATAACCATTTTAATTACTTATACATCAGCTTTTAAAAAAAAAATACCACATCTATATAAGATGTTTTTTTTAAAACGCTACACACTCAAAGGCCCACACTAAGGTTTTCCCTTGTGTCGTGGGTCCCTTGGAACACACATAAAGACAAACACAAACACCCATGACCCGAGAACAAACATCTGCTTTTTACACAAATTTTGCCCCGACTGGGGATCGAACCCAGGACCCGCCGATCGAGAGGCAGCGTCACTACCACTCGACCTAACTGGCCGTCAACGACTCGACCAAACCGGCATCTAAACGTTTATTCATTTAGTTTAGGAGCTACGTCACCACACACAGAATCACAGACAAAAAGATACACTCGTCAAACATATAACACCCCTCTTTTTTGTTGGGGGTAAAATATGAATACCTATTTCAACGAAATCTGCAAAACCTTACAGGCTAATACATTTTCCATCCAATCAACATCTTCATTAATCTAGTCGCTAGGAGTGAATGGCTGAAATGATTTATCCTGGCACTGTGCCGTTAGAATTTATAATAGACGGCTTTCTGAATCAGAGAACTGGTAATAGGGCTTTGATTAAACACTGATTGGTGACTGCAATTTTGTTGGTTATCTTTTGATTTGAAAATACACTGGGCGTCAAAAATAAGTAGTACACTTTTCAAATTGCAATTACTCCTAAACTATAGTAGTTACACTTATGAAATAAAAAGCAGTTTATAGTAAACTTAACGAAGTTTATTAAAGTTATATTTTATTTGGCATGAATAAAGTTTCAAACTTAAAATTAAGATAAATACTAAAAAGTATCAATTTTTAACGATATGTCAACCACTTAATTTTCACGTTTTGGAACTTTTTCACAATTTAATAACTTGTGTTGCCGCCTCGGGCTCTAATTACAGCTTGGATCCGGTTTGGCATGCTGAACACTAAGTTTCGGAGGCGGTGTTGGGGAATATTTTCCCATTCTTCTATCAGCGCATGTTTTAGAGCCCTGAGTGTGGCAGGAGGTGGACTGCGCCTTCTGACTAGCCTCCCAAGCTCATCCCAGGCGTGTTCAATCGGGTTGAGATCTGGGCTTCTCGATGGCCAAGCCATCAAGTTGATGCCAACCTCCTGAATGTACTCTTGTACGTGGTGAGCAGTGTGTGGCCGGGCGTTATCATGCATTAGGATGGCTCCATCACCCATATTTATTAAATATGGCCCTGCATACTCGTTGAGGATCTCCGAGGCATATCTTTCACCAGTCAAAGTCCCATTTTCTATTACCACAAGCTCTGTGCGACTCTCTGAAGAGATACCAGCCCATACGTGTACAGAGCCCCCGCCATATTGGACTCTTTCCGAGATACAAGCTTGAATGTATCGCTCACCGGGTCGTCTGTAGACTCTCCGCCGTCCATCTGAAGTGTATAAAGAGAATCGAGACTCATCTGTGAATAAAACTCTAGCCCATTCTTCTTCGCCCCATTGTACGTGTTGACGGGCGTAGCGTAGTCTTGCTACGCGATGCTCTGTCTCAAGTTTGGGGCCATTTGCTGGTCTTAGAGGCTTCAGGTTAGCTTCAGCAAGTCTTCTTCTCACTGTACTCTCACTGATGTAGTCTGTTCGGGTCCGAAGAAGCTGTTGCTGAACCTCAACTGCATTAAGGTGTCGATTTCTTAACACAGTGGAAACAATAAAGCGATCTTCTCGGGTACTTGTGCACCTGGGTCTGCCATTACCTCGTCTCCTTAGATGGTTTCCAGTCTCTTCGTACCTTTGCTTTACTCGCTGAACCGTTCTTAAAGTTACACCCACCCTCCTTGCAGTACGACGCATACTGATGCCCACTTCGAGAAAAGCTAAGATTCTTGCACATTCTTCTGGTGAAAGAGGCATGATTAGTCAAATTTACTCTCTGAAGATACCTATGCTTTTCAATTACAATTGCTTTATCAGCAGCGAATGTGTCAAACACAAAAATCCTAAGTAAGACAACACCTTTCAACAGTTTAAAAAAAGTGTTTTTATTTATTCGTTTTTTTTAAAGTCAAGCATTATAAGTTCTTATAATGCATGAAGTTTTTATTGAATAAGATTAAATTTTCTTTTTAACCTTTTTTGTTTCAAAGGTCTAAGTTTTATAGTTTGGGAGAAATCGCAATTTTAAAACTGTACTACTTATTTTTGACGCCCAGTGTAATATTTGATATTAAATTGAGAGACTTTAACTTAGTAAGCGAAAATTTTGAGTGTGAATTAATCGACGAAACTAAAAAGTTGTTTAGTTATCTCAAGAGACTTAGATCGAATAATAAAAAAAAATGTTCAAGAAACATAGATACCAAGTCACACAGTGATATACAGATACATACGTCAAACTTATAACACCCTCTTTTTTTAACGGGGAAAATTAAATGTCTCAAACTATCGTATCTATCTTACATTTTTTTTAAATCAATTGATCAATATTTTATTTATTTCTTCTAGAACGCATAATATTACAAATATAAAATTTTGAAAAAAATAGGTATATATAAAAGAGGTTTGTGGTTTGTAAACATATTTTCTTTTACATAGGAACGACCCAATCACTTTTTATTTTACTCAAAATAACCTTATTTTTGTAATAAAGTGTTGGTTTGTAAACCGAAATGCTACAAAAACAAAACCACACTTCTTGTCCCAAGTCAGCCTTGTGTATGTAATAAAATAACCAATTTTGACGAAGTTAAAGCTTAGCCGGTAAAATAATAAAAGCGCGGATTACCTTAACCGAAAAAACCCACTTCGAACCCACGAAATCGTACTTACCGCATTTACTTCAAGGCTGCCAGAGGCTTACAAAGCCTACTGATAAGTTAACTAGCCCATCTTAGGGTAACATACCTCAAAGGCACTTACATTATAAATTAGCCTAACGACTGACCACAGGGTAAAAGAACCAATTACCGTACAAACCGCCCGTGAAAAGGGACTTCGTGAAAGCTGGAGATTTTCGTAAAGAGGATCTTAATTGCCTCAGTGATTATACCTCAAATGGTAATAGAAATAAATTACCTTGACTTAAAGTTCAAGGACGTTGAGTAACTTTTTATGACAGGGAATTAATACAAAGTTAATTTTGGAGTGTTTTGCTGCAAACGATGATAATAATTCACTAAGTAATACTTGTTATAAACATTACACACTCAATGGTCCACACCAAGGCGTCCCTTGAGTCATAGGGTCTGTGAGACATACATAAACAGAAACAAACACAAATAAACATAGACCCGTGACATATACTTGCCTTTAACACAAACATTTTGCTCCCACTGGAAATTGAACTACAAACCATCGATAAGTAAGACAGCACCATCATTATGCTATCACTTTTTTTTAAATAGAGTTAAATCTTGGTCCTTTTTTTAATAGGGTTGGCTAAAATAAGTAAAGCGTGGAAACGAGAAAGCGAGCGTAGAGACGAGAAGGCGAACGTTTTACAGAACCTTATATCCATGAGACAGATCGGTTTGGGGGGCCCAGTGTCATGTTATGGGGTGGAATAAGTTTAATGGGCAAAACAGAGCTGGAAATTCTGAATGAGGGTACTGTAAATGCTACCAGTTACGCCGAGCGTGTGATCCGACCCCACGTCGTTTCTTTCTCACAACGAGTGGGCAATAGTTTCATTCTGATGCAGGATAATGCCCGCGCGCATACGAACCACCTCACTCAGAGAGCGCTATCTGATGCCAATATCTCAGTTTTACCAGCCTGAGATGAGCCCCGACCTCAACCCCATCGAACATTTATAGGACCAACTGAAAAAAAAGTCTCAAAGAGAACTTCAGTGACATTAACAGTCAACAGGAGCTTATAAACGCCTTAAAAATCTGTTGGGAGCGAATACCACAGGAAAACGTTACCCATTTGATTGAGAGCGTTCCAAACGGGCTCAGAGAGTGCGTACGTAGCAGAGGTGGACCCACCCGCTACTAAAGATACCGTCACGTAACCTACCACAACCGTCAGGTGATATAAACCAATATTTTTAAATTTAATTTTATAAGATAAAATTTTGATTTTTGTGTGTAAATTTTACAGGAAATAAGGATTTCTTAACATTTGCCATGATTAAACAATTAATGAAACCTAGCTTAGACATATCTATCCATAAAAAATAACATAAAGTAAGTAATCCATTATAATTTCAGAGAACAAAAACAAGGTGAGCTCTATTTAGTTTTGATTAGTTTATTTGTCTTATATAAAATTCGTATTAATGTTTAGGTACTGCCATGTGTTGCATATAAACTAACATTGACTCAGCTGATTGATGCTTAAATCAATTGCGGAATAGATTGAGTAATTACTAGAAATCTGTTTGACTGCTATGGCGTTTGACAATAGAAATGCAGGGAATTTGTCATTTCTAGATCAGAAGCTTTGTGGTTCTATCATATTAATTAAAACATTGCAGATATTAATTAAACAAACAATATATAATGTCCTTGTAATAAGATATTGTAAGATAGAGATAAATAAATATATGTAGAAGTCGCTACTACTATAATAAATGCGAAAGTAACTCTGTCTGTTTGTCTGTTATGCTTTCACGCGTAAACTACTCAATTTTAATGAAATTTTATACAGAGATAGATTAGACCTTAGGAAAAGACATGGGCTACATTTTATCTCACAGCTGTGCACGATTTTTTAAAGTTTTAAGACCTTACCACATAATGTGAAAAAGCAAATAAAGTATTGAGTTAGTTTGCTTAACTTTTTAAAAGTCACCTTTTAGCACAATACATTTTTTTCCGTCAGTCTAAAAATTAGCTTGATGAAATTTCGAAACTGTGACTTATTACGTAGTCCTGAAGGACTAATTTATTTTCCGTAACTTGTAAATGACAAAATCTTGTGAGCTTCAGTTGACTGAGAAATAATGGTCTGTCAGTTTCGTAGCTAGGTTCCGTTTTGTTACACTGATAATAAAGTATAGATGCAAATAAGAAAAAAAAAAAGAAAAAGGCCCTTGAAAATAAATTATTTACAGGCGTTGTTAGCACAATTCAATCTAAGTAAAACATTTTCAATTAATTCATTTCAATAATGAAATTTTGTTTCTAAAAAAACTGATATGATTACCGCTTAGACAACAAAGAATTGTGAGTAGAAAAGTCAAAAGCAGAAAGTTTGACTTAAGAACTTTATTTGGGCTTGTTAGGAGATAAACATACTAAAAGTCCTTACCCCTCCGATGTAAGCCTGAGGAAGGAGACAAAGAAAGTCCCGTTTTTTAATTTTTTGCTCACATCTCAAAAACGGTGCGTCATACGAAATTTTGTTGTACTACATAATGAAAGCTTATAAAATTCTCCACAACTTTGGCTAAAACACTTTTTATCTATCTCCAATCTTTGCCTAGCTATGAGCTTCGAAAAATGGTAGATTTTCAAAAAAGTGTTTAATTCTCTGTAGCACAAAGTAGCAATACGAATTTGACAAAATCATTTCTTATTGATCACCCGTGTTATAGGTGTTTTTTTTAAATTAAATATGTATCCTGAAATCTACGATCGCAACTGAGAAAATTTATGAAGCAATTAGCATTCCACCCGGGACTTTGTTCCCGTGAGTATTTGGAAGAATTATGTAGCCTATGTGTTAATTCAGGGTTTTACCTACCTTCACACCAAGTTTTATTCAAATCGGTCCAGCTTTTTTTGAGTTATAAGTGTTCGAACAAATCCGACTTTGTTTCAAGTACTAAAATTATGACAGATAGTGTAGAACAAATTTTTGTAAATTGAAAATTTTTCAAAGCTCATGGGTAGGCAAAGATTGGAGATAGATAAAAAATGTAAAAGCCAAAGTAATAGAAAATTTTATCAGCTTTCATTATGCAGTTTAACAAAATTTCGTACAACGCACCGTTTTAGAGATATAAGCAAAAAACCAGAAAACGGGACCCTATTTATAGACAACGACTAAGACAAAATTTTTGTAAATTCCTAAGAGAAAAACAAAATCCCTGAGTAAGAACTCAATTATGATACGGAGCTGTATCAAATTTAGCACAATCTATTTGCCTTATCTTTCATACTGTCTGTACATTTCGTTCAAGAATCAATACCATATAGATCTGGGCGCCGTAACCAAGGCTTCCGTACAGGATATTTATGGACCCATCCACTGGCATTCCAGAAATGTTTATTTGTGCCGTTATTGTAAATATAGCTGTCTTTTTGGCATTTTTCAAGCTCCAAACGCAGTCATTTTTTATACGTCGTCGTTCGTACGCCCAAATGTTTGTCGAATGGTTGGAGTAAATAAAGGATTTTTCGAAGACGAGGTCACCCTAGAATACCTCCAAAAAATAAAAATAAATGTATCACCCTCGAAATTAGATTGCTTATAACTTTTAAAAGGCTAAAGCAATTTGAATCAAATACAACTAAGAACCATCTTGATGACGTTAGCCTTCAAACAAGAAAACCACATCGAAATCGGTCTATTCGTTTAGGAGCCACCATGCCATAAACATACATGCAGATACATAGACATGCATTTTCGTATTTCGTATTTTGACCTATGTTCCTTGGGGAAAGTTGTTCAGTTGCATGGACTGATTTACCACACGAGAGGTTGCAAGAGATATACCTAAAGCCCTGTATACGTCAAACTTAGCAAGCTTGTATTTTTATTTATGTATTTTTGTCTTTTGCTATCTTTTAGCGGTTTTATTCCAATTAACAATCTTTTAGTCCAATTATCTCATCCTAATACAAATTCCAAAATAGTAATAAAAGCTTGGAATTTCCCGATCTTACTGCTTTCACGGATGATGTAGCAAATAGGTCACATGGGCACTTGGGCAGATCGTTGGGTAAAGCGAGCGGGATAGCTCGAAAAATAGGACCTCAGTCTACATCTAAACCTAACTCTAGGCATTTAATGGATGTTATAAAATTGTTGCTCAGCCAATAGTGGAAAACGGTCGAATAGCTTTATAGTCAAAGATTTTTTGGGCAGTGAAAATATGTTACTTCTACGTCGCACTGATATATTATAAAGGCGAAAGTTTGTAAGCATGTGTGTGTGTGTTTGTTACTTCTTCACGCTCAAACGGCTGGACTTATTTTGATAATATTTGGTATGGAAATAACTGATGCCTGTGATTAACACAGGCCACAAAAATACACATATTTATTTATTTTGTTGTACGTGTAATGTAAGATATAAAATCCCAATTATCTATCGAGAGTGAACTGCTTTTGATTATACCAGTTCAATGATTGTCCATTATTCTCCCAAGGGTCACCCATTTTTTCCTAATTTTATATGCGGTGAATCAATGGCACGGCGTTTGAATCTCTAAGCAGTAACTTTTCTCTTTTTTCGAAACAAATATTCACTATTCTCACAATTTACTACCGTGACCCTCAACTCTCCAATTTCTCGAGCGCAATAAACATGATCATAACAATAAGGAAAGGCGCAAAATCTATTCGTTTCACGGAACAGATTATTTCGGTAACCGAATTAAAACCTCCCCGGAGAGTTTTGTCCCAGTTTTGTCGTCGGTTCTTGTATTTCTTTCGCTCAACTAGTTTTTAACTCTATTACGTACTATAATACTGTTTCTGATAAATTCTGTTACCATATTTGCATATTCCGCAGCCTGTTTCCTACTAACTTACATTATAAACGTAGGAGTATGAGGATGGATGGACAGATGTTTGTTAATGATTATGGTAAAATCGTACGTATGGTAGCGTACAGATTTTGAGGTAAAATCTAAAGCACAAGTAAATACACTTGTAATATTTTCGTGGAGACAAAATTAGGCTAAGACAAAGTCACAGTTTGTTAGCAATTAGCGAGATCGATAGTTCTGAAATGTATGGGATTGACATGGATCACAATCTCATCATAACTTTAGATTTTCTTTAAAAGAATGTTGCATTTCTAGAAGTCCGTGACCTTTCCAACTAATTAAGTACCAATTGCCATCAATCGATATCCTAAAACTTTCAATGGTATCTATTTGTGAAATATGGATTGTATATATAGATTGTATTTTGTCGGTGACAGAAAAAGTATTGTTGTTAGAGACCGACCGAAAATTCAGTTTCGATTGGTTTTGGCCAAAAAATCTAGTTTCAGCCCCAGTTTCTGTTTCGGTCAGTAATTGGTCACGCTTAATCTCGGTGTTTGTGTTTTGTCATGTGTCGTCTGAATTAGTTCAGGTTACTTTGATTTTTGTTAGTTTTATTCCAAGAGTCGATCTTTTACAATATCAATAAGGCAGTTAGGCTGCTTTGTTGTAAACTTTGTAGTTTTATTTAAGTAATTGTAATTTTATTTTAATACACAAAGAGAATGTAAGATAAACCCTGATTTCATTTGAGTTTGAGTTTATTACATTTGAGTTTTACCTTTGTTTATACTAACTTAAGTATATCTACATACTAATATTATAAAGAGGAGAGATTTGTATATTTGTAACGAATAAACTCAAAAACTGCTGGACTGATTTAAAAAATAAAGTCACCAAAGAAAGCTTTCTTTTTAGCAAGTGACATAAGCTACATTATTTTTCCGAATTCCCTCAGGAATGAAGTCCCGGTTGGAAAGATAGTCAACAGAAATAAATAAATGTATACTTCTCCTGAGAAAGACTGCACTTTTGCGAATACGCGCGAAGTTAAAAATGCTTCTGTAATTTAATATTTTGACTTATTTTAAGTAACATTCTGTATATTTATGAAATAAAGCTATTTTTGACGTTGAGTTTGACATTGTTATAATAAAGAGAAAAGATTTTCATGTTTACAACGACAATCAGAATGCTACATTATCCCTAAGCAACATAATTTACATATTTTTTTCGAATTCACACAGGAAGTCCCGGGTGGAAAGCTAGTTTATAATAAAATGAAAAAAACATTTATAAACGGACGACAAGTTAGACAATTTGCTTGCCACACCAACAGCTTCATTTCCCGAGGGTTGGAAAGCGTTGAGGCTTAGAATTGTTCAACGAAGCACTCAGGGTCGTTCACAAAATCAATAAGTTATTGAAGGGTATAAAATTGGTATAAAAAATTGTAAGAACTTGGTCGTTATGACCAATGAGGGGTTAAAAATGGTAAATTGTTTGTAAAATATTTGTAAGGATAATGTTGTCATTAATTTTACTTATTATCTTTCTAATGTAAGGATTGTTTTTCATCGGTTATTTTCACGATTTGTGCGCATTTGTGTATTTTATTTTTTTTACCAGCCCATATACGTCGCCACCGAAGGGCGCGAGCTTTCCTTCGAAACTTCTTTCGAAACAGGATTAGATCTCTTGGTGTTTTAACCAACTGATATAATCCTGTAGGTTGAAGTTTAATTAGCACTGAACAATTTTCTTTCCCTTAAAGGACGATGGGACAAAACGTACCCACTCCGACCAACAGATTTGAAATATATCTCAAATGAAAGATATCAATGTAGTGATGACTTTTTACTATGGTGACATCCCTCAAATGTGTGGATATTAATTATCCACACATATCAAAATGTGTGGATAATTAATATTGATAACAAAAGTAACAGTATGTTATTTAATAATTCTTTGATTATTACCATATTCATAATATTTTTATTGTTATACTCATATTTATAATCTCAGGTATATATTTAGAACACATATAAAAATATAAACCGATAGGTATTTTAGCAATCTTTAATTATGTGTTATTTCTAAACCCCATGGATTTTGAAATTGAACGTAGCTATTACTTTAAAAATACGTATGAAACTGACGACATACATAAAAGGTCTGTTGGAGGGTGGGGACGGAGTCCATACATTTTTGCCCATGGTCCTTTATTTGTGTATAAACTCTCTGTTCAAAAGTTAATAAAAATACTAATTTAATTTGAAAAAACCAGTGTTTTATCTACTGATCAAAGCAAGTTAAGCGTTTCAAAGAACGATTTATTTCTTAGGTCCAGAACTGTGAAGATTTCCTTTTGTCTGTTTCAAGGTGAAGCAACTATCTTGTTTACACACGTAAGGACAATTTATTCAGACATGGATTAATTTCTTGGGGGACTAACTTACCTGGGCCCCGATTCTGTAACTTCAGTTGTGTGTCGATGGAACGGTCGCCATTTTTAACCCCCGATGCAAAAAGAGAGGGGTCTTAATGTTTAACGTGTCTGTCTGTGTATCTGTGTATCTGTCTGTGGTATTGTAGCTCCCAAACGGATGAACAGATTTTCGTTTAGTTTGTTTGTGTCATAGATAATTTCATCCCGAGTGTTCTTAGCTATGTTTTATAAAAATTTGTTCATCCGTTTAAAAGTTATAAGCAATCGAATGTTAGGGGTGATTAAAAATTTTTAATTTTAGTGTTATGTCTGTTCTGGTGGCGAAATTGAGAACTATTCAAATTTTATACATCTGACGGCTGCTTTGACTGGTGGCGCCACCGCCAACTGAATTTTCAGTTGCTAAGTAGTTTGCAACTTTACGTTATGAATAAGAATAAGAACAATTTATTTGCATGAACACAGTAAATGATTACAAGATCTAGATGGAGTTGATAATATTTCGACTCATGTATCCAACCTGCAGGCAGGTGTGCAAATGTCATAAATTAAGTATCTACGAGTATCTACATTTTTATTTACTTATATTCTAAAAATTCTTTAACATTTCTCTTGCAGCCAGCTAGTTATTTTCCTCGGGGTGGTTGTCAAAAAGTATATGAAAATTAAATAATTCACAATTTCGTTACCTGAACAGATAAAATGGCCACCATTCCATCGACACACAACTGAAGTTACAGAATCGGGGCCCAACCCTCTCCCCCTATTTACGATACAAAGAACGTAAGTTTCGATCTTTTGTCACTGTCTGTTTATTGTGTGTACTGTGCGTAACACTCCAAGCTTAACATGTTTTAGGACTGATTTGGTTTAAAGGCTAGTACCATTGAATCGGCGGTTTGATTTCTGGTGAGAAAAAGAAAAGGGATATAAGACACAAGGGAAACCTTAGTGTTGGTTTTTAGTGTATAGCTTTTAAAGAACGAAATATGTATTTTAATAATACATTCTTTATTTCAAGCAGTAAAAAGTCAAATACAATTACACCAAAATAAATATATTTAAACTGTATTATTCCTAGAGCATTTAGAATATACGTCTAGATTTTTGCACAATTTACACGACTTCAGTATAAGTACTTTTGTTTTTTTTTAACTTTATTTTCCAAAACCAGTACTTACAAAAGATTAACTTGTCATCATAGTAGAGTCAAATGATTCAAAAAAGAAAATGTAAAAAAAATCTAATACATTCTATGACCTCTAAAGAAAACCCCATGTAAAACCCATGCCTTGAGCAACAACGAAAAGCAGAGCAAATTTGCAATTAAGGCATATTTTTCTAGAATTTATCTGACAGTATAAAGAAGTCAACATAGTAAATAGCTGAAAAATTCCACTTCTCTTTACTATTTGTGGAATTTAATTTATATATTGGAATATTTTAGCTTAGTTTCTCTCGTAGGCATTTGCTACGGGCGGAAATATTTTATGTCATACCATTTAGGAGCTTGCGTTCTCGTAGGTTTTTGCTACGAACAGCAAAATCTGTGTAGTACCAGGCCTGTTTTATTTTATCGATCAATTCTATTCTCAATAAAATGGCGTCCACTCTTTTTGTGATTTTACCAATGTCAGGCTATTTTAACGATTATTCAAATAGATCATTGCATAATCGCTATCTTTGAATAAAGAAACCCTTTAAGGGTTATAATACGCCAAAGCCGTTGATCAGCAGAGAGCACCACTAGCAGATGAGGAATACGATTTTGAAGCATTAAAGTGTTATCACACCCCTAATTTATTTCATCAAAATTGGTTCAGCCGTCTAAAATTTATAAGCAATCAAATGTTGGAGAAGACACCATTTTTCAACCGACTTCAAAAAAGGAGGAGGTTCTCAATTCGACGGTTTTTTTTTTTTTTTTTGTATATTTGTTACGCGATTACTCCGGCAACTGTTGTCCGATTTTCAAAATTCTTTTCAAAATTTGTTCGAAAGAGTATACTCCTGAAGAGGTCCCATATAAATTTTATCGAAAATGATTCAGCGCTTTTAAAAAAAATCAACAAAAACAAAATATACTACAAACTAGAACATCATCTAAATAAATGAATGACATTTCTGTTTGTAGTTATTTGCTAATAGGCATTGTAGTCCGCAAAAAACTAGATATCTACTTTGTGCGAACTGTTGTTGGGATTGAAGTCGGTGACTCATACGTTTTTAACGTGGAAAATTATTAATTATAGAGTTATGGTCATTATATCAGCTTCTATGTCTCCGCCCCTGGGCAAGATTGTGGTCAAGAGCAAACCCATTATAAAAAAAAACTTCAAAAATAAAAATATGAAGATGCAGTCTTCTCCCGAGAAGAATAGTAAAAAACTCTTTTGCCATTTTTTTAACCGACTTCAAAAAAGGAGGAGGTTCTCAATTCGACTGTATTTTTTTTTGTATATTTGTTACGCGGTTACTCCGGCAATTATAAACCGATTTGAATAATTCTTTTTTTATTTGGTAGGTCATACGTCAGAGGTGGTCCCATTGTCACCAGGTCAGGATCTGATGATGGGATCCTGGGGAAATCGAGGGAAACCCTCAAATTTTGTAGGCATATACACTGTTTATCAGAAATTATCTTAATCTATGTAGATTTTTGCATCTAATGGTCACCATCTGATGTTGCTGAGCTGATGATGAAGCTGATGATGAATGGTTTAGGAGTATGGGATCTCTGTAACAAAATTATTTGGGATTGAAGTCGGTGACTCTTACGTTTTTGACGTGGAAAATTATTATTTTATCGTATGGCTTTCATACATTGACCATATATTATAATTTTATTTTAATTACAAAAATACTTCATTTTCCATCTAATAATAGAAATATCGTTTGTTTTATTTATGACTATCATAAGATTAGATAGTCATAAGATAATAATATCTAAAGATAATAAAACGAATGCTATTATTCTTCGTTCTGTCATAATAACAAAATACCGCAAAAGCTTGTTAATCAAAACAAATGCATGATAAATTGTCACCCTTATTTCTTCTGCCACTTAATTATGTGTCAACCTTAGCCACCCTTCAGGGCCCCGATTCTGTAACTTCAGTTGTGTGTCGATGAAATGGAGGCTATGTGGCGAAATTGAAAACTACAGGGTGAAATTGAAAACAATCGACAAATTTAGAGGGATGAATCTACCCATGATTACGAACAACTTTTTCTATAGGACCAACTTTCCTACAAAAAAATAAAAATCTGCTGTTGTACACAAAAATTCCATACGTACTCAACCAAAATGTATGGTCCCATAGAAAAAGTTGTTCGTAATCATGGGTAGATTCATCTCTCAAAGTTTGTCGATTGTTTTCGATTTCACCCTGTATTTAATTTTCATATAATTGCTGACAATCACCCCGACCAGCAGCGCCACTGCCAACAGAACGTAAAGTTTCAAACTATCTAGCAACTGAGTATTCAGTTGGCGGTGGCGCCATCTATCCCGTCGTTAGATGTATGAAATTTGGATAGTTCTCAATTTCGCCACCTGAACAGATTAATTGGCGACCATTCCATCGACACACAACTTAAGTTATTGACCCCGATATCACCGATATCGGCATGGTGAACAGCATCTTAGCCCTTCCATAATCTGGTTTGTCCAAGATTCTTATCAATTTACATAAAAATATTAAGAAGAAAGGGATTAATTTTGTTTCTAGCATAAGTTTCCTCTATGAGTGTCATGATGAGGGTGACATTTCATAAAACTGTCAATAAATAAAATTAGATAAAAAAAAAACTAATGTTACAGAATCGGGGCCCTGCACTAATTATTTGTTTCATTATTTAAAAAGCGTGCCGATGTATACTGTTCATCGAATTGTGTTTGGTCACGAATGTTGACTTTTCTGTTTTTACATAATTCATGGTTTTCTGTGGGTAGTTTTGAACACTATTTCCCATGGTTTTGCGTGGAATACATTATTAGATTGTTGTCGTTAGTCAGAAAATAATACCTATTTTTTTGTGTAGAAAAATTTTGGATTTCCTTTTCCATTGCTTTTTTGTTAAGAAAATAGTACACAACCTATAAAAGCAGCTTTGGATTGTTTATTTTTTAACCGGCTTAAAAAAAGGATTTTTTTATGTTTGTTACCTCAAAACTCCGTCATTTGTAGACCGATTTCAAAAAAAAAAATTAGTTCGGAAGCATCTACTTCCAGATTGGTCTCATAAATTTTTTATTGAAATCGCTTCAGTAGTTTAGGTCAAAAATAAAAAATAAACTAAAATTTACGGTCATATAAGTGGATGATAATAGGTCATCAATGTAAACGAAGCAAAACCGAAGTTGTTCCCTGGGACTTTTAAGTTGTTTTTTGGGGCTCCTTCGTGTCCTGGGGCTACCTACTCTACCGGTCACCGTTTAGTGACCGGTAGAGTATATTACCACCACACATCTTTCCGGCCGTCTGGTGATCGGTTGATAATATCACCCCATATCTTTTATGCCATCTGGCGATCGGTTTGAGAATTGTACTACCCCGTAACTTTCTTGCCATCTTGCGACTGGTTATGAATATTACCACTTCATATCTTTCCGTGGGGTGAAATTAATTGATCACTATATCGCTTTTTAATCTCGAGTAATTTATAATAAATCTACGAGGGAGTTATATGAATGACTAGCATCCTGCTCGGGACTAGCATCCGCTATCTTCGTTCCCGTGGGATTTCGTGAAAATTATGTAGCCTATGTTACTCAGGGATAATGTAGCATCCTAATGGTGAAATAATTTTTCAAATCGGTCCAGTAGTTTCGGAGCCTATTCGTTACATACAAAAATATAAATCTTTCCTCTTCATAATATTAATTCCTCTTTATAATATCGGCGCCGGTTTGAACAGAAACTAGTTTAATGAAATAAGTATTCGCACAAGCTTTTTTTGGCAGTATAAATACTAAGATAATTATGCCATGTGAGTAATTGTTCGGCGCCGACGTCAAAAAAAACATTCCTCTCTATTTACCATATTCCGCTTTGAATTCACCTATTTGCTGTTTTACCCGTAACCACTACTTACTCGTGAACATAGCTTTAAAAAATTATTTCACCCTTTTTGAAGGCGGGTTAATTTTTTGTTAAAAATATTGTATTATCAGCCCAGCATATAAAAGCTACCCTACACACTCAAACACCAAAACTAAGGTTTTCCTTTGTGTCGTGGGTCCCTTGAAACATAAAGATAAACACAGACACCCATGACCCAAGAACAAACATCTGCTTTTTACACAAATGTTTGCCCCGACTGAGAATCGAAACCAGGACCCATCGAACAAGAGGCAGCGTCGCTACCATTCGACCAAACCGGCCGCTGACCTATACATGTCCCCACCGAGGAGCACGGGCCTCCCTTTTGAACACTTAAGGGAATAAAGCCACGATGGCCCAATGCTGGTAGGTAAAACATGCGACGTGCGGTTTTCATCATGATGTTTTCTTTAACCGCTGATAATTTATGAAAAATTCATCTGTAAATCTGAAAAAGACAAATTTGCTAGTGTAGGCCGTACGGGGCGTACAAGAATTTGAACCCTCAACCAAGACTGGCTCATTACCAAGAGTGGGGTATCAACACTGAATAGTGAATTACACTTTACAAATATTTGATGTATAAAATGCACATTTTATTGTGTACTTAACTATTATTTTTTACATCCCCACCAAGGGGCATGGACCTCCCTTTGAAACTCGAAGGAAGGCATTACTATTTAAATTTAAAAGAATCTTATATCTCAAATCCGTCGTATTATTATAATTTATATTTTCTAGCCAATGAAACCTTTTTACTCGCCAAAAATAAAGAGAACCGTATTTCTATATTTTTGAATTTTTCAAATAGACTGAGACAAAGTTTAAGATCTGTCCTAATATAAATTGAACGTAATATCTGAACCTTCCTTCACTAATCTTCCCCAATCGGGTCTCAAGTAAATTCACGATTGATCAAAGGATTAATTATTGATTGAGAACGGATTTGATTCTACTGTTTTAGGTATTTTTATTTCAAGTTTTTTGTTACTGTTATTCATTTCTACGAGCTTTTAAAAATTTTGTTTTAAAAAATGTGAAGAAATTCACGGTAGTATCTCATACAGTATTGATAAAAGGAAAACTATCACAGTTAAGTTGGCTTTTAAAGTTAACTAGCAAACTACACTAATATTATAAAGAGGAAAGATTTCGTATTTTAAGTGTTTGCAACGAATAAACTCAAAAACTACTGGAATAATTTCAAAAATACCTTCACCATTAGAATGCTACATTATGGGCTACATAATTTTCCCAAATTTCTACGGGAACGAAGTCCCGACCGCAAAGATAGTAGTCGATCCTTACTAATATTATAAACTAGCTTTCTGCCCGCGGCTCCACCCGCGTGGACTACAGGTTATATCGTGCCCAAATGTGGGATAAAATGTAGCCTATGTCCTTTCCTAGGCTCTAATCTATCTCTGTACCAAATTTTATCAAAATCGGTTCAGTAGTTTAGGCGTGAAAGACGGACAGACAGACAGAGTTACTTTCGCATTTATAATATTAGTATGGAAGTATGGATATGAAAGTAACTCTGTGTCGGTCTGTTACGATTTCACGCTTAAACTAATTGAACTGATTTTGATGAAATTTGGTACAGATATATGTATATTAGATCTTGGAAAAGGACATAATTTGCATTTAATCTCATAGTTAGGCAGGATATAATCTGTAGTCCACGCGGGCGGCGCTGAGGGCGGAAAGCTAGTAAAGTAAAGGTATAAATTGTAATTTTTTAACTGAGAAACCATACACTACGCGTAAAAAATCTCTTTCTAGTTTTAGTAGAATACGTCACATTGAATGATTGATAAACCTTTCCCTTGAGAAAGTTCTCTAAAGGCTTACAGCTGATCGGTTTCATTATAATTGTGATAGCCACAATTCATCGTAGACTTAAGCTAAAACGGCTACGCGGTTTTGGCTGAAGAAACTTGACTGGTATTCAGTTCAATAGATAAACCTTGAGATGAATGAATTAGTGCAAATCAATGTATATTGATTATATGTCTAATAGGATTGGTAGTGATTCAAATAGAAAGGGTAATGTATATAAAAGCTTACATCTTGTGGAAGCTTACAGTGTGTTAAGGACAGCTTGGCATAAACTTGGTAGAATCTACCCATAACTATCGATCGGTTACAAGTCCCGGAAACATTTTATTTATACATTTTGGCGCTACACAATGTACCAAGAAACCGCGCCCCGTGCCGCTTTGTTATCAGTTTGCAATATAGATTGTCGGTTTTCATGTTTACGCTATTATATATATATATATATATTAAGACAAAAAATTTTAAAAACGAAAAGTAATCCCCTACAATAACTCCAAAACTAAGAATCTTCATCAGCCCATATACGTCCCCACAGCTGGGGCACGGGCCTCCTTCAGTAACATGAGGGGTAAATGCCAAACTCACCACGCTTGGCAGACGGGTTGGCGAGGGTTTTGATATAATTTCAGAGTTTTCCTTCTCTGTGCGCAGATGAACTAACTTGCATATTTACCTTAGTCGCCTTGTACAACACCTCGGTAAGAAAGAGGGTGGTCCTATTCTACTATGCCGGGGGCTCACACGGCTAAGAATAAGCAAATAGAATTAACATGTCTTTAAAACACATTTTTTTAATAATTCACGTAGCGAATGTAAACGAATTTGTTTGGCAATTCGGGGTTCTATTTGGGGTTCTATTTCAAACGACTCTTAATCCAAAGGTGAGTCCGCGGTATTTTGGCGCGAAATTAATTACTCAACGTAACCTAACCTTACCCACGGTATACAATTACACAGATTAGTATTAGTTATGGATACCAATGGACGTTTCATAATTTGACGTCACGCGGCTCGGCATGTCACGTGTTTTCCGTCACCGTGAAACAGGAAAACAAAATGAATAAAGGTCCACATGAACGCTCTCTAGTACGACAAATGCTAATTACACATGGACCCACTAGTAGGTGGGTTTAGAGGTAAATGCGAATTACACTGAACCCACTAGTGGGTGACAGCACGGGTTGCTGGCCGCCAAGATACTGACGCGATAAATTAAAAGAATCAGAACTTCTTTCATGTTGTATATCCACGCCTGATAGCTCAATCGGTAATGATCTTGCCTACCGATCTGAAGGTTACGAGTTCAACTTTAAAACAACACAAATATTTGAAAATCGTATATTCATGAATCCACGACTGAAGAATCAGACCTTCTGCTGCTGTTACCGTGCTATTGTGTCTTCGACTCAAGTGATGAAAATTATAATTCCCTGTTAAATTTTTAAAATTAATAAATGTGTATGTAGGTTATGTAGGTTAGCGCCATCTTTGTTTTGTATTAATAATCGCTTAGAACTATACCACTTATACAAGAAGGTTATATGACAAGTACGACAATTTTTTGCAATTATATTGTAGTAATCTTTATTTCTAAAATAAATATTTTTAAATGTTTCCCGAGAGCAATACTTTGTTAGTGTTGGGAATAAATAAAATAAATTAAAAACGAATTTGTTACAACTAGACTATATAGTCTGTGTACTTTGCCTATCCCTTTGAGCGTGTAATGGTGGTATAAACGGTTAAGTCTATTGTTTACCTTTGTTTCAAGATAAGTGGTAGATTAAGGATTATTTAGTTCCATTATTTTGAATATGCCTAGCAGAATGAGAATTCAATTTAAGTAAGATGTTTTGAAATAATTGCATAGTTAATCAGGAAAAGCACAGTAAGATGACGATGTAGTTGATGATTTTCGCGTTTTTTTTTAAATGTTGTTGTTGGGAACAAAGGTTCAGTACCAACACGTTGGCCTCGTGCTCCAGCAGTAGTAGGTACTCCTTCTTTTTCCGGGCGTGAGAAACACTTTTTTTGTGAGGTACAAAAGGGTTTTTCAACTTAGAAATAGTACATTGTGATACGAGGGTGTGAAGGAGGTTATTGTAAACGAGTTGATGTATGTGAGCACGAGCCGCAGGCGAGGGCTCACCATTGTCACGAGTTTACAATAACCTTTACACCTGCGTGTCACACGACGTTTTTCAATACATTTGTGATAAAAGTCATAAATAAAAAACAATGTAAGCAATCAAATACCTATTTTTCACGGGAGTTTGCAGGAAGAAGACAATCTTGCGCAGTTTTCGCCGTGTTTAAAATGTCGGTTGGTGTCAATTCCGTAATATCACTGTCCTCACGTGGTCCTCACTAGACGAAGTCATATCAATTTTTTTCACAATATAAATAATGAAAAATTTATGAAAATGGCGCCTTTTTGTAAGTTTTTATTGTAATTTGTGGGCATGCGAAGATTATGTTTTTTGTGTATCATAGTTATCGGGCAAAGAATTCAAATATTCAGCCATTTTGTTTTTCTCGGTAAAAAAAATATTAAAATATTTCAAATTAATTTATCTTTGGCAATTCCGCAGCACAGTACTCACACATATACTCGATCTTTCACTGTACAGGCGGCACGTTTATGGAATATTTTGCCGGAAGAAATTAGGAAAGCTCCTTCCATTCACTCCTTTAAGTTAGCATTAAGAAAACACTGGGCACAACAATTGAGCAGTTATAATAATATATAGAATCATATATGCATTAGGTACGTAGTCATATTTATATAGTATATTGTATATATTATAATTATTTATATATTTTATATATATGTATTATCAATATAATTAGTGTAGCGTTAAAGTAGATATTATTAGTTAAAATTCCTTATTGCGCAAGTACGCCGATCCTGCGATTAGTCTCCTTTCGTTTCTCTCGAGGGTTAGCTGGAAGAAATCTCTCTAAAGGATAAGCTCGCCTTTGTACATAGTTTTCGTTGTATCCATCTCTTTTGTTTTGTTATTTTTATTATGTGCAATAAAGTGTTTACATACATACATAAATATACGCAAAATCATATTTTATTCCAAATTTGAAAATTATTTGCTTATTGTTATTTATTTGATTATTGTAAGTATTACACATGACAAACCTGAGAAAAAAAACTACAAAGTAAAAAGCACTAGTGCTACAATGACCTACTTTCTGTTTATGTTTATAGCCATACAATGTAAATTTTTTGAGCAACTGTATTGAAAAGATAATTATATTTAATAGCACTTGGTCGAACGTCATTTAATTAAATTTTTATTTCTTAATTTCAGTTGTAATAGACGATAAATCTATCTTATAAGTACATGAAAATTAAAACGAAACAATACTAAAGTAATTAGTTTTGAATTTAAATTATTATAAATAAATCTAATTATTCATAGACAGTTTGTGTGCATACGGAAAATGTATGATTGTCAAAACATAACAATAAAATAAAAGCATTTTAAGAGAAATACATTTTGTGACGTAATTCTTGTAATTAAGAATTCATGAATCTGAACATCTGAACATCAAGTCTGGCAGTCTATAAATGTAAGTCATAACTGAATTGATGGTTTATAGACTCTTGTAGGATAGATACATCTCAAAGGCGCCGTAAAAATCAGAGATTCCAATGTCATAATACCAATTTCCTGCCCAAACCGATATCGCACAAACGAGCTCTCAAAGAAATAAATGAGGTGATAATTTTCTCGCGATGTCTATCGAAGTAATGCTCTTAGATCTATGGCGCGGCTGAGCATCGCAATCAGTGCTGAGCAGAGTCGGTTTTCGGTGATTGTAATACATTTATAGGTCTATTACAACGATAGCCGATAGAGACATTGTTTTACTAATAATCGGTTCGTAAGATATACATAATTTAAAATTAAATCGATTTTAGTCACGTTACAAGACTTCGCCACTTAATTAAAAAGTATTTTTTACAATTATTGAAAAATACTATTAGTAGTATTTTTTAATAATTGTAAAAAATACTTTTTAACGAAGCGATGAAGCCCTCGTATGGGATCGAAACTGTCGACGCAATGCCACTTTCTAAAATCAGTATATTTGTTAAAAAATAAATTTGTTTTGAATTTGTGTTGGGCGTGGTTCAGCATAACTAGCACGGCCTGTGGCAAACCCGGCTTGCTCACCCTCTGGCGTTGTCATTTCAACACTTTTTTGTCATTTGACTGTGCTTGAGTTGCAGAGATTATTGACTTAACCCTTTCTCAGTCAATCACGTTAGGGTTACGTTATGGCGATTTTGATTTCATTCGCCGATCACGTCACCCTCCCGTTATCGGATTTCGGGATTTTTTTTAGATTGTTGTTTTTTCATTAATTAGTAATAAATAAAAATTCAAATAAATAAGCATTTTTTTTGTATTTCTGATAAATATAAATATGAATCTTACGTAAATTTTAAGAAACAGATAGCTATCTTTTATACTTTAAATTTTATGATTTTTCAAAACAAGGCGAAAATCAACAAAACAAGCAGAATGCTTTTTTTATTTTATTTTTTTATTATACGATGGGTTAACTCTTGACGTCAATCTTGACCAAGGTCATAGATAAGGTCAAGGATGGAGCGAGTTAACCCAGAAAATGCCAATTAAGGCACTGATACTCCCACGCACCGACGGAACACAGCAAGCTGTTTGGCGTCGGACTTCGGTAGGAGTCTCTTTACCTACTACACCGCATGCTTGTCTCAAATAATCGAAATTACATACATTTAACGTCAGCTACCTTGACAAGGAGCACCACCGTAAACTGAACGTTAAGTTGCCAGTCTTAACTAATTTACAAAATGAGTAGACTGACAAAGAATATAGCATTTTTTATCTTTCTCGTTCGAAATATCAACATTTGTTAAGGTTTAACTAAGCTTACTAAAATAATATTTAGATTTCGCGGTGTTTGCTTTCAGTTTTATCTTTTTAGACGTTTTAAGGTGGATGAACTTTGTCCGCAACAAAGATTATAGCGTTCATATTTTTATTTTGTTTGGAAGCTTATCGGCTAAGCTTAATTTATGTTCGTGATTTAGGTTAACTTTTAATAAAGTAAAAGTTTAATGGAACAATGTGTATCGATTTTATTGAGGAGTAAAAATAGGTTTGTTCTTGTGAAAAAGAAAACGAAAAAGTGTAGTTTTATGTCATCTATCGAAAATAACGGCCCAATAGCTCAGTTGAATAACCTTGCCGACTGATCTGTAGGTTGCGGTTTCGAATCCTACAGCTGCACGATGGCGATAAACTCGTGCGGCGCGCCACTCGGCTGACGCTGAAACGTCACTTTAATTGCGCAAGGGCAAAGGCTTGCTCGCCCTGGAGTTGTCAATGTTGACATTTCGACATAGGACCGCGGCGCATAACGCGCGTGATGACGTCATGCATAAGCTGCTGCTGTTTCGTACTAACGCTACGAGAAGGTGAAACAAATTAAATACGACAAAAGTATGTCACTCGTCTTGTACATTCTTAGCTATGATTTTTGTAAAACTATGCCCTAAATTCGTCCCTGTTCATGGTAAAGACGTACGGACATCCAAATCAATAACGGTTGTTAGCAGATTTATGTAAAAGATGAATCTTTCTAGATAAAAATACCCAATGGAGCTATAACATGGGAATAGGAAACTATAGAGTTATTTTCATGCCAAGTTTTTGACAGTTCACAGTTTGGATATTTCACTGGAAAATAATAAAAACCGTAACACGACTTCACTTGCTGAATTATGATCTCCCGCGATATTACAATTTGCCTAGTAAAATTATAAATTTACGAAACTTTGGGGGCCGCCTGCATGAAATCAGAATAAGTTAGGTTAGGTTAAGCTTTTTTAGGTTCGGTTAGGTTGCGTTAATATCATAAGAAAGTCCGTCAATGTGAAAAAAAATGGGGCAGTTCACAAAGTACCGAAAGTTAATAATCTTATTAAGTCAAATTACAATATAACAGTGACGATACGTCGATAAATAATTTTTTCTCTGCCTGCCTCACCGACACTTTTTTGGTTGAATATTTTTTTTAACTCTTTTAAATCTTTACAAAGCCACTAGCGGGTAAAGTGCTTAGTTTGATACCCGAGTATCACAATTTAAGGTATTCGTAATATATTAATACTCCGTGAGCCCACTCCAAAATTGCCTCCGTTTACCTTTGTTTACTCTACAATTAAAGGCCTAAATGATGCCACGTGTCTCTCGTAATGATGTCACATGACGTAAATATAACCTCAAAATTTTTACCGGAAGTGAAGGTTTTCTCAAACTTCCAGCCAATTCATTTACTAGGATCTTCGGATCCTCGCTCAGCACAACTTTTATCGTGATGTCTATAACGTAGGCAATTTTGGAGTGGGCTCATGGACTAAAAATTAAAAGAAAGTAAAACTCTAAAAATAGGCAGTGATTCGTAATTGATTACTGTCCTTTAGGACTTTCGGCTACGAGACAAGCGGTAAGCGGTTTTATTCCACTTATACATTTACTAGCTACCTGCCCGGACTTCATTCCCGGGGGATTTTGGAAAAAACATTTAGCCTATTTGTTAATCCAGGGTGTCAGCTACCTCCAAATTAAATTTTATCAAAATTGGTCTAGCCGTTTGAACGTGAAAGAGCAACAAACATTCATACATCTATACATTCATACACCTCATAAACTTTCACATTTATAAAATTAGTAGGATTAGTAGGCGCTGCGCCCGCACCAATCTGTTTGGCTTGTGCTTAACTCTTGCGCTATGTATGATGTAAACTCTTTATTGCAAACTCTTACAGACTAATTTAATAGAAACATAGCTTTGTGTAAAGGTGGAATTATCTCTTATTCTTTATCACTATACTAATGGCAAGGACAAGTAGTGACAAGTATCAGTCGTATGTCATGTCGATCACTGACTTTAAACTTTTTTACCGCCTTCATTTTCCAATCGCTGTACTAGAGGCCCATCTTTATAGGAAACGAGTACCCAAAGGGACCCAATCAACTGTGAATCGATTCAACGGAAATTGATGTTTAATGATCTTCTCGATCCAATTTCAATTATTTCTCGATTCAAGGTTTTATTTACTTATGGTCCCTTCTGTTTAATTACGAAGTGGTTAAAGTAAGAGGTCCAGACAGCTGCAGAGATACCTGACCAATTGACCATCCCTACCGGATACAGTTGTCTATAAAGAAACATAAAATATTAAGGTCCAATTTCACCATACTCTGTTAGTTAGTTAATCCACGATTAAGAAGTTAATCAGGCAAAACGTCAAACAAAAAGTATGAAAATGACATCGTCAAATCTCGGGTTAGCTGCTAATCGTCTGTTAAATAACTAACAGAGTATGGTGAAATTGGGTCTAAATAATTAAGCGTAATTGTTTAGTTGACAAACTATATTAGTATACAAAATATCATTGAAATATCTAAAACATTTTGTGAAATAACTTCATTCGTATTTCATAAAGGATTGAGCTGGCTGTACCTTTGAAAATAACTAAAAAGTTTTTATCGCATTTATCCAGCTCTACACCACTCGACACTACACGGTGACGAAAAGAGAACAGCAGGCCTAGTGTGAGCCGAGACAAACTCGTGCATCACACCACTCTAATGACGGTTAAACTTCACTTTGACAGCCCGAGGGCATTATCATACTCCTTGATGAACCTATGGCATTGTCAAGGTTAAGTTAAACCGACAAGTGACTGGCTAGACGCGCGAGTTTGTCGCGGGTCGTACTAGGCCTACATAAGTCTGTAAGATCTTGATGGTAGATTGACGTAACTGGTAAACAATATATATCTCTTTTAATGTTTTGACATTGACATGAGGCTGTGATCATCTTGTTATATCACTCAACGAACTTATTACCAATTTCTACTTACCAAGGGGAGCGGATTTCTCAACAAAACCGTGAAAGCGGTTAAGCCATAGCTTTTTTTTTTCACTAGCCCATATACGTCCCTACCGAGGGGCACGGCCCTCCCTTCAAAACACGAAGGGGATTCCGACCATAGTCCACCACGCTGGCCCAATGCGGGCAGGAAAGGCAGGTTTCATCACGATGTTTTCCATTACCGTTGAGCAAGTGATAATTAGAAATGCGTACATAAATCCGAAAAGACGAATTTAGTGGTACAGGCCCGCACCAGGATTTGAACCCGCAACCTTCCGATTACAAGTCTGGCTGATTACCAACTGGGCGATAACCTCTTTTATATCATATTACATAAATGAAATTGTAAGACAGCCTCAGCTCTCTTATTTTTTCTTATCATTCAAATTGCAATCATATCTACAAGGATAACTCTAAAATTTAAAAATTACTAGCTGATGCCCGCAACTTTGTTTGCGTGTTAATTTTTTTTGTACAGAGTATATAGATTGAAAACATCCGAGTGAAGCGGCCTCACTCGCACCACCTGCGCAGTCGTGTGACAAAGTCGACGATATGTGTGCTTCCTTCTCGTTATAGAACTACAGTGTAAATTCGTATACTAATGAAACTGGTGAATCTAAGAGTTTACAGCTAAACCGTCACGGGAACACGACTATTGTAAATGTACCCGATTCAAAACTAGGATGTAAATTTAGTAATAAGAAAAATACGAATAAACAGACAGTGGAGGCACCAACGCCCATGCAGTCTGACCCCAGTACTGCATGCGTTGCTGTGACCGTGACACAGGGTGATGGCCGCTCCGCCAGGCGTCGCCGCCGCAAGCGCTTATCGATGGCGGCGTGCGAGGCGGCCGCTGCCACCGGGGCGCGCGCGCCCTCCCCCCCGCCCCCCCCGACTCCACCCCGTATACAGTGCACTACACCCGCCGATGCAAGGGCACAAGCGCCCACCTCACGACCCCGCACGGTACGCACTAGCTATGCGGAGGCATGTCGGAGAGGGGGGGCCGGGGGCATGACTGCTGAAGCGGAGCGGGTATCACCGAAGACTGTGGTTTATTCGGATGACATAGGGAGCGGTTTCGGAGTGGTATTAAGCACTTATTTAAACCAAAACATAATTAATAATAGCTATCCAGGCATAACTTTTAATTCGATGATTTCAAAGATAGCAAATGATAATTTTGATTGTAAAACTACTGTATTAATTATGTTTGGAAACTCTCGAAACATCTCCCGTGCAGACTTAAATAAGGGCTTGTGCACTTTGCTAGACATTAAAAATAAAACTAATTGTAAGTTCGTTTTTTGTGCCTTCCCTTATTTCAGTAACTGGACGCAAGCACATAACAAATTAATTTTTAAAATCAACACATATGTGCATAGTATTCTATGTAGTCATAGTGATGCTGACGCTATTATGTATTTCGATACAAATAAATTTATTAATAATATTATTCTGACGAAAAGTACTATGTACTTAAGAAAAAAATGTAAACGACATTTAGCTACAACTGTAGCCTATTGCATACATAATTTTAAGACAAATGCTATTAATAATAGCAATATTTATATACAACAAAATTCTTTAAACTAAGTAGTGAGACAATAGGAAATCCCTCTCCAAAAAAAGGACAAGGATTTCCTAGCAACTCCAATATGACTAAGGATGTTCCGTCTGTGAAAAATAATAATTGTATAAACTTGGTGCATCAAAATTTAGAAGGAATGGAACACAAAGAATTATTGGTTAAGCTATTTATTAACTGTTATAAAGTCGATATTTTATGTATTACCGAGCACTGGTTGCGTAGTCATCAGTTAATATTTGGCTTCAATAATCACCAAGTTGCTAGTGCATTCAGCAGAAGTAAAGCCATACGAGGAGGTTCCGCTATATTTGCTCGTAACAATTTAAAGTTTAAAGAACGTAATGACATAGTAAGCTTGTCTGTTGAGCGCACTACTGAATTAGCCTGTATAGAGCTTGAGCAGCTTATTGTATTATGCGTATACAGACCGCCCAAATCATCATATGAATCCTTTGAAAAAATCATGGAGGAAGCACTATTCAAAATTAGTAATAATAATAAAAACATTGTAGTTTGTGGAGACTTTAACGTCGACTTATTGGAAAATAGTTCTCTTAGTAAAAGAATCATATCCTTGTTTAAGTGTTATAATTTGCGCAATCTATTTCTAGAGCCTACACGAATTACCGCAACTTCCAAAACGTGTCTTGATAACATATATACAAATTTTGATCCCTCGGAAAAATCTGTTATCCACAAGTTACCATCGGATCACTCGGGCCAACTAGTTTCCTTTGATGCGCTTCGTGGAAAGGCTGTAGAAAGAGGTATCAAATATGTGCCTATTAGTGACATAAGGCTTGAGAATTACAGAAATAATATGATCACCAAACTACCAGATCTAAGATTTGAGAGTGATGATCCTAACAAACTCTATAACTCTGTACTCAGTTTATCTAAGCAAGAATATGACATTGTGTTTAAATCCAAGACGCTAAAAATTAATGACTCCTTGAAGTTTAGTGATTGGGCGACAGTGGGAATTCACAAAAGCAGGGAAAGGCTATATGATCTCTATGGTGAGAAAGCATATAACCATTCTGAAACTTTTGTTGAGTATGTTAGAGCTTATTCCAAAACATTTAAACGTGTATGTAAAGCGGCGAAGGCTATGTTTGTTAGAAACAAAATTAAAAATAGTAGTAATATCGTTAAGACTTCTTGGAAAATTATTAATAGTGAGACGGGAAGGGTTAAGGCTCGCAAGTTTGATTTTAAGCTCAATATTAATGACAAAATCCTAACTTCCGATGTAGCTATTGCTACAGAGTTTGAAAGGTTTTTCACTGACATTCCAGTCTCCACTACTCAATCACTTGGCTCATCTCCCGCTCTCGCTGAATCGCTACTCAAGCAAAATGTAGACGAAAGTAAGGTTCATTTCAGTTTTTCACACATAAGAATTGTTGACATTCTTAAAACTTTTAAAATGTTAAACATGAAAAAGACTGCGGACCTTGATGGTCTTTCAGTAAAAGTAATAAATTGTATAATAGATTGTATTGCTCCACATTTAGTGTTTATTTTCAATAGTTGTGTCGATGGTGGTGTGTTTCCTGATTTGATGAAACATAGTAAAGTAATTCCTCTGTTTAAAGCTGGTAGTACATCTAACCCCACCAACTTAAGACCTATTTCAATACTACCAGTACTTAGCAAAATTTTTGAAAAAATTATCCTTAGTCAAATAACTACTCACTTCTATGCTAATAAACTTATGAATATTAATCAATTTGGATTCACACGGGGTCGTTCAACAACCGATGCCGGTGTTGAACTTATTCGTCACATTTTTGAGGCCTGGGAGGATTCACATGATGCTCTTGGAGTCTTCTGTGATTTGTCCAAGGCGTTTGACTGTGTTCACTATGAGACTCTAATCAGAAAATTACATCACTATGGCATAAGAGGAAATGCACTTAGGCTTCTGGAATCTTATTTGTGTAATAGGATCCAGAAGGTTGAGGTTAACGGCACTAGATCACCTGGGTCCACAGTCTGTATGGGCGTCCCGCAGGGTTCAATTTTAGGACCATTCTTGTTTCTCCTGTACATTAATGATTTGCCTTTTCTTGTTAAAGAGGCCCATGAGATCGTATTATTTGCAGATGACACATCACTTTTATTTAAAGTGAAAAGATATGACACTAATTATGACGACGTGAATATTGCGATCTCAAAGGTAGTTGAATGGTTCACTGCAAATAACCTACTCTTGAACGAGAAAAAAACCAAATGTGTTAAATTTACCTTGCCTAACGTTAAACAGTTTAATACCAATGTACAGGTTAAAAATAAAAAACTGGAAGTTGTAGAATCTACTGTATTCTTAGGTATCACTATTGACGCAAAGCTTCAATGGGGTCCTCATATTGATAAGTTAGCGAACAGACTCAGTTCAGCAGCTTACGCGGTTAAAAAAATCCGTCAATTATCGGACGTAGAAACCGCGAGAACCGTATATTTCAGTTACTTCCACAGCCTTATGTCATATGGCATTTTGCTGTGGGGTAATGCTGCCGACATTAATAAGATATTTGTCCTGCAGAAAAGGGCTGTTCGCGCGATTTATCAAATGAGACCTAGAATGTCTCTTAGAAATAGATTTAAGGAAATAGATATTTTGACATTTGCGTCCCAGTATATATTTAATAATCTTTTGTATGTAAAGAAAAATGAACAATTGTTTAAGAAAAATAGTGATAGGCACAATGTAAACACTAGAAGCAAACATAACTTGGATATACTAGACAGCCGTCTCTACAAAGTAACAAACTCTTTTATGGGTCAATGTATACGCTTCTACAATAAGATTCC
Source organism: Aproaerema taeniolella (assembly GCA_949987775.1). Classification (NCBI taxonomy): domain Eukaryota; kingdom Metazoa; phylum Arthropoda; class Insecta; order Lepidoptera; family Gelechiidae; genus Aproaerema; species Aproaerema taeniolella. The sequence continues at coordinate 13,649,829 of OX465261.1, read as the reverse complement.
CATGTGTATTCAAAACCTACCTTTAGAAAAATTTAAGACGATAATTAAACAAAAACTTTGTAAAAAGGGCTATTATAGAATTTCGGATTATCTGTTAGACAAGCAACCATGGGAATAAATTGCTCAGCTCCAGAGTTATTCAGATATTAAGTCAATTAAAATTAAAAGTAAGAAAATTTATATGATTGACTTAAAAAGAACGACCCTCGGAGTTTCTTGCCTATTCTTCTCCTGAGGAAGACTGCACCTTTGCGAATAGGCGCAAAGCCAAAAGTGCTAATGTAATTCATAATATTGACGTGTTCAAGTATCATTTTATATGTTCAATGAAATAAACACTTTTGACTTTTGACTTTTGACTTTTGACATCTATCTTACGTGATTTAGATTTTTACATACAAAAGTTTTTTTCCCGCTAACTCCCGTTTCCGTGGAAATTTTGCAATATCCTGTTGCAACTAAGCTTTAAGTTTACTAAGGTACCTGCATGCCAAATTTCAAGCGTCTAACTTAAGCGGTTTAGATTTTTCATACAAAAGGATTTTCCCGCTAATTCCCGTTCCCATGGCAATTTCGAGAATTCCTTTCTTAGTGCACCTCTACGGTACCTAAGGTACGTCCCTTTCAAATTTTAAGTGCCTACGTTTAGCCGTTTAGGCTGTGCGTTGATATGTCAGTCAGTCAGTCAGTTTCTCCTTTTATATATTTAGATAATCTTTTACATTTTGGACCTAACCACAAAAAAATAAAACTTAAACTAAGACAGTGTTTAAAACCGGCTTATGTCAAATAACATAAGCCAGTCTCAGATATTGTTTAAGTGGTTTTTCTATTCTATTCTAACTAAAAACCATCTTGATTACGTCAGCTGTCAACCAAAAATACTACATCGGATTCAATTCATTTGTTTAGAAGCCACGATGCGACAAACAGACACACAGATACACATTTCAAACTTGTAACACACTTTTTTTGTCAGGGGTAAAAAACCATTACAGTTAAGTGGCTCTTAAGATCTCAAACTAACCTACTTTCAAGAATACCTTATGAATTTCATGATTCCATACAACGTGATAAGGCTCGAACTACATAATACACCTTGAATAGTAGATAAATCACCCTTCTGTAGTGTTGGGATCTTGTTTTAGTTTATCGATAGTTCGGTGACCTTGAAACGATGAATAATTTCTGGCTCTTTTGATTTATTTCATTCACAATACAATACAGTGCATAAGATAGATTTAAAATGTCAATATCACGATCACTATCTTTTTATAAATAAAAATTTATCGCTAAATGTGTTACTTAGCGCCAAACTCTAGAATGCTGAACCAATTTAGCTAATTTATTTTGTGGTGTTTGTAATTGTCAGAACAAAATATATTAGATAAAAAAACATTGGATAAGCTACCGTGAAAATTTATACGTGAACGAAGTCGCGGGTGGAAAGCTAGACGTATAATGAAAAAGATTAGGAAAAAGTAACCAATGGTCTACTAAGCTCAATATCTCTCACTGCGTTACAGTTTGATTCAATCACAGAAAAGTAAGCTCAGTTTGTTGTTTGCACTAGCTCAGAATGTGTTGAATAAAATGTTGTAATTTCATTACACGTGAACTATTAAAATAATATCGAATATTATTACCAATTTCACAAATCTATGTTTGACTTCTACAGATTGCACTCATTGATTCAAGCACAATTATCGTTGAATAGATCAATACAATACAAAACAGTAGACTTTATTGCACAATTTGAAAAAGAGAATAAATTATAAAAGGCTTACAAATAATATTTACAAAAAGATATAATATAGGCGACCTTATCGCTCGATGTATCGATAGATGACATAACATCGACATATTTTTTCACATCACTACCCTAACCCCTCCCGTACACATTAAGGGTTCAAGACGAGGTAAGATTCGGCTTAAAGGCGAGTACATACAGAATGTGGGTCATGGGAAAAATGTGGTGCGCCGGATCGGGTTAGGCTTTAATACGGTTTTAACGTTAGATTAAAGTTTAATTTTACGAGCTTGAATTCTGATGAGATGAGATCTTTAGTTAATATGATGAGTTAGAGATTTCCAAGAATTTGTGTTGGTGGGTGTTTTATTATTATTATGGTAGACTTAAAATTAGCTAGTGGTATTAATAGAAATGTAATTAATTGTTAATAAAAACAATTTTTCTTAAAGTACCTGTATAGCTGAGTAAAGAATGAAACCCTAAATAGGGATGTTGACAGTGTTTGATTTTATGAATGATTGTATGTGAAACAAAAAATAACTTTAATATCCGAAAACAGCATTAAAATTGGTTTAAAAATGAACAAGTTATTAGCATTTATATTAACGTAAGGACTAGCTATCTCGTTTTGTGGGGAGAGCTAATAGCTATCTCGTTTTTACCTACGCAAACAAATGGCGGAGACGTCACGTGCCAGTAAGTGCATCTCTTTTTCGTTATTTGACAGTTTCCTCCTCTATTGAAATTTAATAGCTTGTAACTTTTTTATTTCTCAATATTTTTCAAAAATTATTTCGATTTTGGGTTTTGGATTCAGTTCTTTTTTAAAATAAATAATAAAAAAATTAGTCAACATCCCTATTCAAAACTAGAATGTTTTTCCAGTGGAATTTTCTTCAGGAAAGTTCTCAATGTTTTTATGTGTTTTAAGTTTGGCTTTAAAATTAAAACATTTAGTCGAATACGCTTCATTTTGCAATATTAATCAAAACGGCGGAAAACATAAAAACCAGCAATGTATATCGTGTTCTGAAAACCTGGCATTCCGCGCGCGGGGTGCCGTTTCGCTGTACATTGCGTAGCGCCAAAGTAGGTAAATAACGAAAACTCCTTAGCTAGACGTTTACGAGGATAACAAAATACATGTAGCCGATCTCAGTCATGGGTGGATTCCACCATTTAAATATTTGCTAAGCTGTTCTTTATACCCTGTATTGTAATCAGTTGTAATGTTGCAAATGGCATAAAATAGACGACTATCGATAGTGACCTTAATTCCAGTGTACTAGGCCATGATAGCCCAGTTGGTAATGAGCCAGACTTATAATCCGAAGGTCGCGGGTTCAAACCCTGGTGCGGGCCTGTACCACTAAATTCGTTTTTTCGGATTTATGTACGGATTTCTAAATTTCTAATTATTATCACTTGCTCAGCGGTGAAGGGAAACATTGTGATGAAACCCCGTCTAAGAAAATTCATTTTCGAAAGACGAGCGGTCTACCAACCCGCATTGGGCCAGCGTGGTGGACTATGGCCTAAATCCCCTTCGTGTTTCGCAGGGAGGTCCTTGCCCCTCGGCGAGGACGAATATAATGGGCTGATGACGACTAGGCCACTATGACTCAAATCTGCATCTACCAGCAAAATAGCAAATAATAAATATACATCGAGTGACGTTAAATTGGCTAACACAAATTAAGGATTTGATTTAGCTGACTAAACGAAGGAACATAAGTCGAAACATAACTTGTGCGACCAGCCGATTTGCCAGTGTAAGGAAAGTTTTTATTGAGAATTTCTATACAAGGTGTAAAAGACAACTTAGCAAAACCTGGAACCCTGGACTCAGACAGTCATTCTGAATTATTTTCCAGTGGAATTTTTCTCCGGATTTTTTTAATTTTTTTTTCATGTTTTTATTATTTTCTGTTTATAATTTTTGTTATTTAATCGAATACACTCTATTTTGCAATAAAAAACAATCATAACAAGCCATGTACATTGCACTCCGATAGCAGCGCGGCGCGGGGGGATCACGCGCGGGTCGCGGTTTTACGATACGTTGCGTAGCGCCAAAGTAGGTAAATAATGAAAACTCCTTAACATGACGTTTCCGGGAAAAAAATATTACTTATAGCTGATGATAGTAACGGGTAGATTCCATCATAGTCTAAAGTAACTGTAAACATATTTTTATTAATACGGGGTAACCTATAATTGGCTTTATTATATAACATACACTGTTAACACCTTTTATGTATTATGCTGTTGGTTTCCTGAATAAATTAAAATTAAATTAAAAATTTAAGTATTTGCTAAACTGTCCTTTACACCTTGTATAGGTTCCTTGTTGAAAGTTGTTTAGTTGCAATCGGGAATTATACTCTTAAGTTTTGGTAGCTAATTTAAAATCACTTGTGATGGTTTCATTCCAAAAAAAATATTTTTTGTACACAACATTGCATTTTTAGTGAGTTTTTTTTTTCTTTTCAGGTAAAGAAAGTCTTCTACATGAAACAATACACATTCAATATAATCTTCAACTAACAATAACATGTGTAAGTGAGTACCTGAATTTTTTCTTGAAATTACCAATCACATCAATTCAGCTCGAGCATAATGTGCTCGTGCGCGGAATGTGCCGCGGTCTTATGTCAAAATGTCAACATTGACAACGCCAAAGGGCGAGCAAGCCTTTGCGCGGGGCCCCCGCGCAATCAAAGTGAAGTTTCACCGTCAGCCGAGTGGCGTGCCACACGAGTTTGTCGCGCATCATGCTCGAGATAATACACAACCTGTTACCTATACCCATGAACGTTCCATACAGAAATCTCACCGAATGGAGGTACAGACGGCAGTACGTGTGGTGATCGGTTGAGAATAACACCACCCCATCTCTTTCCGTGGGTGTCGTAAGAGGCGACTAAGGAAACACAAATGAGACCTGCCTCCTAGTAATCCATCCCAGGCAACGACACTTAATTTTTTTCTGAATCTGAGGTGTCGTCCTATGGTCTCATGCGGTGTGGTAGGCTCTGTAAAGGGCCGTCTGGTTCGCGACCACCCTCCTACCGAAGTCCGACGTCAAACAGCTTGCTGTGTTCCGTCGGTGCGTGGGAGTACCAGTGCCTTTATAGGCATTTTCTGGGTTAACTCGCTCCATCGTCGACCCCATCTTTGACCTTATGGTCAAGATTGAGGTCAAGAGTTAACCCATCTTATAATAAAAAATAATAAAAAAAAACATCAGGTTACCCATTTGCAACATAAAGCACACCGGCACGACAGCCGGCGACATAAAGCAGTATATATAAGGCTAATATAATGAAGCGATTAAAACGGTATTATATTTGTGAATATTCATTAATTAATTCATATGAGATAATTGGGATCGTTAAATGTATCGAATAAAGCTAATTTGGTCTTTGTGTCGAATTCATAATTATTGTATTTACCTGTAATTATGAACAACGTGTTCGTTCATTTTACCATTTTAAAGGATTATTAACCTATTGTTAAATATTATACGAGCAATTTTACAATATATGACTAGGAGGCTGTTATAAAAAAAGAATCGAAACCAAAGGACCATGGGCAAAAATGTATGGACTCCGTCCCCACCCTCCTACAGACCTTTTGTGTATGTCGTCAGTTTCATACGTATTTTTAAAGAGATTAATAGCTACGTTCAATGTCAAAATCCATAGGGTTTAGAAAAAACACATAATTAAAGATTGCTAAAATACCTATCGGTTTATATTTTTATATGTGTTCTAAATGTTTACCTGAGATGATAAATGTGAATATAACAATAAAAACATTATGGATATGGTAATAATCAAAGAATTATTAAATAACATACCGTTACTTTTGTTATCAATATTAACATTAAAGTAATAATTTCCCAGAATATCCCACACATTTGAGGGATGTCGCCATAGTAAAAAGTCATCACTACATTGATATCTTTCATTTGAGATACATTTCAAATCTGTTGGTCGGAGTGGGGACGTTTTGTCCCATCGTCCTTTAATTAATATTTATTGAAATGAATAGAAAAATTAGTACCTCATTTATAAAAATACTAACGACCTTCCCCGACTTCGCACAGGTGATATTAGGCTCAAAATCGACTTGATTTTTTCAGGTCTCTTTAATAATCATCGTCGTATTTCAACCCAAATTACACATAATCGTTAGTAAAATCGTATAAAATCCGTTTTATAGTTTTTGGTATATCGCATTAAGATAGACACATAGACAGACTATTCCACTTACCAAATAGCGACTCAATGGCAGTGGTATAAATGGTGACCACTTTTAGGGGGCAAAATGTAGAACTAACTATCTATACTTCATACATTTGATGAAACCTACCTTGACTGGGGGCGCCACTGCCAACTGCAGGGTTGCCTGGAAGAGATTGCTCTTATCTATAAGACCGCCTTTGCGCACTTCTGAATTTAGATAACTAAAACTTTTTTTTGTGACAGGGTGCAATAAAAAAGTTATATCTATCTATTTGAATGTTAAGATGCTAGGTAGTCTGCAAATGATAAATTTTAAATAAAATAAGCAAATACGAGTGCATTGAAACAAATCATAGCAGACAAAATTGAAAATAATAAAGCTTTGCCTTCTATGCTTTTTTTTTACGATGTCAGTATCATTATATCGATATACTCTCACGCCTATATTGGGATAGGCAGAGCATCAGTGGTTTTAAAACCACTTAATGTCACGTATAACATAAATCCAGAGGGTTATTAAATTAAAAATGATGTAAGTGGTGAGAGGTAGTCAGCCTTTCGCCCACAATACAGCAAAAATCTCGCATCCCACTGACTTCTACAGTATGTCTGGGAAGAGCAGGTAGCTGGCACATTCTAAGCTTTTTCTTTTACTACCAGTCCAGCGTGGAAGGAAACTTGAAAACCTTTCGAAATTTCATTTCTAAGCAACGTAAAATCATTTTAGGTTATTTTTCTAAAGCTATTGTTTTAGCTGCGCGAAGAATAGATTGCTCTTAAGTTCAAGTGGCGTCTGGGTGTTATATCGAGTCTAAAATCTCTCTGTCTGGCTCATAAGACCACTTAGGCAAACTGCTGAAAGTAGATACCCGAACTTTTAATCTATTAGGGCTGATACCGACATTGATTGACGACAGTGATAGCTAACTTGAATTTATAGAGACAGAGTTGGCTTGCAACCCATATACGTCCCCACCGAGGGGAACGAGGGGTTGCTATTAAAAAATATATATAATAACTAGCAGCCCGGCCCCGCGTTGCCGTGGCGCCAAAATTATTAAGGCCATGAATCGAAATAAAAACTATCCTATCTCTCAAGTTGGATCAAACTGCACACGGTGTACAAATTTGATTAAAATCAATTAAGTAGTTTGGGAGTCCATCGCGGACAAACATCGTGACAGGAGATTTATATATATTAAGATTATAAAGTACTAGCTGACCCGACAGACGTTGTCCTGTTTTCTTTTTTTTTTCAACTTTCTTAATTTTTTCTTTTACAGAACAAAACAGAACAGAACATAAAAAGAATTAGCGATATCGGTCCAGCCGTTCAGGCGTGATGCCGTGACCAAGGGAAATAGGGATTCATTTTTATATATATAGATTTTAACCACAACAAAAAACACCAAAAAAGTAAAATTGCGTCCCCAATCATAATTTGGAGTACTTGAATTATGGAATTTAAAACAGAGAATGGCGAATTTGCCAATATCAAGTAATGAAACCCTTGAAGAGTCGGAATATGCCAGAGTCTCGTCCGTAGATCAGATAGCGACGACGATTTTGAAACTAGTGATAGCGATGACGATTTTGAAGCTAGTGATAATATCTTAGTAGATATTATCCCCACATATCCTTAATGAAGACATGGGAATGTTTGGTTGAATGTTTGTAACAAGGCTATGTCCGCACTGACAGGTGACTAATTAGCGCCTCGAGCTTTATGACTATACTTCGCGTCAGATAGAAAGGCGAAAAGAGGGCTCTTATTTACTATTTTAATATAACACAATATCGATATAATTTGGTAGGATTGTAATGTTCGTATTACTCTGCGAAATCAAATAAATTGTATGATGTAGTAAAATACTATGCCAGCGTAGAACATAGTTATTTCGAAGTGTGACAGCCACTTTTACTTTATTTCTGACGCAGAGTATAGTCGACTTATAGTCGGGCAGAGTTACAATAGGTTTTGCGTCAAGGAAATTGTAACCAGCAATTAAACATTTTTTTTCTATAGATCTTTGCATTAGTATAAACATATTCATTTTGTACAAGTTTAGAGTTTCAGCGCGGCCGTCAAAAAAATGTCCAACTGTCAAAACAGGTTTTTTGCGATTTACCGGTAAACTACGCGTCTGGCGGTAAAAAGTGTTGTGTAACAAAAAAACCGCAATAAAAGACGAACAAAATGAGTTTTATTGAGTCCCAATCGGTTTGGTAGTTTTTGCGCAATCCGCAAAACACCGCATTTTTTGGCCATTTTTTCGTTGTATATCATATAAACAGAAATTCAATAACTCTTTTTGTATATCATATAAAGAGCTGACATTTGGACTGAATGTAGATATTATATTTTCTAATATCTGTACTAAATTTTAGCTCGATCGCATTTAAGCTTTTTGCAAACCGCAGCAAAAACTGAAAAATGGTCCTCTCGTAAAATGGCCCTAAAAAGTTTGTAGACTACGTAGATACTTTGCGAATTGCGCAAAAACTACCAAATCGATCGGGACCCAAGAAAACTCATTTTGTTTGTCTTTTTATTGCGGTTTTTTGTTACACAACACATTTTAACGCCAGACGCGTAGTTTACCGGCAAATCGCAAAAAAACCTGTTTTGACAGTTTTGGACATTTTTTTTACAGCCGCGCTGCAACTCTAAAGTTGTACAAAATGAATATGTTAATACTAACGCAAAAATCTGTAGAAAAAACATTTTTAATTGCTGGTTACAATTTCCCATTTTAGCACTGTGAACGGCTAATTCTGCCCGACTATTACTAGCAAACCGCCTAGAGAAACGTAACTTTGGTTATGTTTATTCAAAAAAATTACAGTAAAATGAACAATGAGTATACTATCGTAAATTATGAATCACACATTTAGGACGTATGTCTAAACATATTTAATAAATAGAAATAAGTAGTAAGCAGTTGTATCTGTTTATGTTAAACTCAAAATCCTTCTCAAGATAGACGGGCTAAACTACCAAATAACAGAATTAATACTATGCAAAATAGAACCATGTCACAGCAGAGCTCCGGTCCCAGAGCTGTTTAATTAATCATAATCATTATCACGAATGTTAATTGACGTATTATTATGACAAGGGTCTAAAGAAAAATTGACTTACAATGTTTGTAAAGCACATTAGTAATGCATGTGTCACTAATGAAAATTCACGGAAATGTACGGTGTATGTTTTTGATTTCATATTCTGATTATGAAATAGAGTATAGGTTGTCGTATGAACAATTGTACACTGAAAGCTGAATAATGTAGAGTAACATTTCAATTGCTGCATAATTTGTTGTATTTTGCTATAGAACAAAAGTGGGACATTGTCAATCGTTTTGAAATTTCACAAATAATTTTAGGGATTAGTTCTTCTGGTGCTCTTACCAAATAAGCTATCATGCCTTCAAGTCAAGCGGAGAAATTTCTCATTCCCTTACTAAGCACGTTACGTCGTGCGTGTAGGTTAGCGCCATCTGTGTCTTGTACGGAGAACTACAAACTCATACAACTTATTAGAAGTAGATTAACGACTTAACCTTTGAAATTTGTGAAACCGGATTTTTATTAGATTTTTAGGTAGAAATCCCAAGTAGGTCTCTGAAAAACTGTTTTAATAAGTACAATACGCGGCTCAGTAATATTTTTATTTTTATTGAAATCATTCCCGTACAAAATGTTTAAAGGGACTTTTTAATTAAGCCAACCTAAATTACACTCAAATTATTGACCTTCTAAAAAAGGTCGCCTTCGAGGCTAATCCATTTTCAGCGTCACATGGTTAGGGTTGCGAGTAAATTGTTTTTTAGCCCCGCCAAAAAAGAGAAGTTTTATAAGTTTGACGTGTGTTTCTTCCTATCTGTGTGTATATTATATATATCTGTGTGTCTGTCTGTGGCATCATAGTTCCTATACGAGTGGACCGATTTCGATGCAGTTTCTTTTGTTTTAAATCTGAAGTAATCGAGATGGTTCTTTGCTATAATTAATCAAAATTGGTTCAGCTATTTAAGAATTATAAGTTACTAGCTTTCCGCCCGTGGCTCCGTCCGCTGAGGGATAAAATGTAGCCTGTGTACTTTCCTACGCTCTAATCTATCTCTGTACCAAATTTCAACAAAATCGGTTTAGTAGTTTAGGCGTGAAAGACGGATAGACATGACAGAGTTACTTTCGCATTTATAATATTAGTAAGGAAAACTGATTTATCACAATTAATCAAAACACTAGACATTGATAATGATCCAATCAAAGAAAAAAGGGTTTGTAGAGAATTTTACGTAGATTACTTCAGTAAAAGACTTTTTTTTGCTATGAGCCACCGTTTACGAGTTATTTAAGAAAAACTTAAAAAAGGGACCTTTAAACCGCCCCCTACCCGTTAGCTCCACCCCCACCCATCAGTACTTTCAGTATGTTGCTTCAGGCACCATTCCCTACAACTATGCCAAAAATTGCTTATAAACGAATTAGGTGTCGTCCTATGGTCTCATGCGGTGTAGTAGGCTCTGTAAAGGGCCGTCTGGTTCGCGACCACCCTCCTACCGAAGTCCGACGCCAAACAGCTTGCTGTGTTCCGTCGGTGCGTGGGAGTACCAGTGCCTTTATAGGCATTTTCTGGGTTAACTAGCTCCATCGTCGACCTCATCTTTGACCTTATGGTCCAGATTGAGGTCAAGAGTTAACCCATCTTATAATAAAAATTAAAATAAAAAAATCCCCTATTTTTCCTTCATTAAATGGGCTATAATGTCTAAATGTAATTCTTACACTATTATTTATATGTCTATGGATTTTTGTCATTTTGTTGTTGTTTAATTTATCCTTTTCAGGAAAGGGAAAGGAATCCATGTCCATACAGCCATTTTTAAATACTTTTTAAGTTTTATTTTTATTTTTTGTGGTAAGGCCTAATTTGTCAAAACAAAATTCATTTTATTTTATTTTATTAACTTTCAATTTTAGAGTTAAAATATCTTAAAATATGAAATGTAAATTAACTAAGGTCTATTAAATTATACATATACCTAACTGGCAGGCCGAGTACGATAGTGACAGCGTCGCGACTACACCGCGGTCCTATGTCAAAATGTCAACATTGACAACGCCATAGGGCGAGCAAGCCTTTGCGCGGGACCCTCGCGCAATCAAAGTGAAGTTTCAGCGTGAGCCGAGCGCGAGTTTGTCGTTATCATGCTAGAGCTGCTGTTTTTATAACTGGCACTTAATTCCATTCATGAAACATTCCTACTCCTTTTGACTGTAATGTTAACATGGCTACTTATGGAAAATTCAGGACATGAAATAGCTCATTAACTTTGAAGATTTTTTTTTTATTATCAGATGGGTTAACTTGACCAAGGTCATAGATGAGGTCGACGAAGAAGCGAGTTAACCCAGAAAATGCCAATTAAGGCACTGGGAGTACACACCGACACGGAACACAACAAGCTGAAAGGGCCGTCTGGTCGCAAACCAGACGGCCCTTTACAGAGCCTACCACACCGCATGAGACCATAGGACGAAACCTCAGATTCAAAACAAACTGAGGTGTCGTTGCCTAAGATGGAACTAGGAGGCAGTTGTCATTTGTGTTTCCTTAGTCGCCTTTGACAACACCCACAGAAAGACATGGGGTAGTGTTATTCTCAACCGATCACCACACGGCGAAAACGTCTTTCTGTACAAAATAGAAGGACAGTTCGTTCCGGCCACTCTCTAGTTTTGTACACATCTTTATTTATTTGAAGAATGAATATCAGAACAGGAAATTGAATATTTTCCTTTAGAGTCTTATCTGGCACCTCATTTCCCTACACTCTCTATTGGAAATCGATTGAAGAGAAAGATTATTAAAATAAAGTATTTAAGTCAATAAGCGAAAATTTAGGATGTGAATAAGCCCACGAATCTGAACAACTTTTCCTATTATGTTAGGTCGAGTTTAAAAAAATAAAATTTTGCTTCTCCGTACAACTTGTGCGGTCAGCTGATTTACCTTTCTACAGGGTGGAATTTTGTAATGGAATTTTTAAATTTATAAGTCCAGATTATGAAATCCATGAGGTTTTCCTTTCATTTAATTTGCCAAGTTTGTTAGATAGTTTTCTTTCTTATAATTAACCCTAACGATCGATGCAATAAAATTAAAGGGTGTTATTCTTACTGATTTTAGTCGGTTTGATTCCCGGGTGTGGCAAGAAAATTTTCGAAAATCCTTAAATGTAGTTTTCTTTCTATCCACAGTATTATTAGTACTTTCCCCTCAGGTGGCATTACAAAATTCCACTCTGTATGGGAATTCGTTTTTTTTTAAATTTAAATAGGTTCGCCAACGAAAGTTGTTCAGTTTCATGGATAGAACCACCTTCTAAAGCTTCGCTAGCTATTTAAACAATAATTTAACCTATTTAAATAATTATAAACTAACGAAACTTTAGGGCGAGATTATCTCCATGAAACTGAACAACTTTCCCCGAGAAACGCCATAAAACACACACTAAATTCTCAAATAAAAATTTCTAATTCTCACACTAAAGCGACCAGCTTATCGCTCAAGTTGTTTAAACTGAAGAGACGACATTTTTTAAATATTTTGGGGTATTTTTCTTAAGGAAAGTTGTTGAGATTAGTGGACAGATTCGCATTAGTGGCGTAGCTCTGAGAGAGCTGGTGACCGGGTCGACAACCAGGGAAAGACAATTAATTAGTTGACTTCATTTATTAAAGGAAACCTGACCTTCACGGCCAAAGCCGCGGAAGGTAATGTGTCAATTAAATATATACGTAAAAGGCGCCAAATGATCTGAATTACTTGAAGTTGGAATCATTGGCTAAAGGCTTTATAAGAAGATGGTAATCGTAGAGGTAATAGAACCTCTACACTACCTAGGGTCTAGGCGGGGCAGTGCCCCGGGGCCCCCAAGCTCAGGAGGCCCACGAATCCTTACTAGAAAATCTCAATCAAACTGAACTTTTGAAAACTTCTGCCATATTTAAAATAAATATGACAGGTTACAACCCGAAAAGAATCATGGCAACTCAGTTGAGAGTATTTGTATATTTAATATTTTTGCTTGATGAAACATAACCAGTTTAGATAGCAGTGGGGCCCCTATTTTTTGATTTGCCCCAGAGCCCTTGGTTACTTAGCTACGCCATTAATTCACATCCTCGATTTTCGCTAACTAAGGTCACCTATTCCGAATATTCGTTTTCGATTTAATCCTCGGTATTTCCTGTTATAAAGATAAGAGCAAACGGATCCAATTTAATTGTTGATTTAGCTACAGGTAGGCCCAAGTACCTTCCGTCACTCTTAACTTCATCATTAAGGAGTAAGTGAAGTCATAGAACTTATTTCTACAGAAGCGATATTCAATGAGCAACATTTTTTTTTGTAATAAAAAAGAAATCCCTTTCTACAGCAAAAAAATGTATCTAAACACTCACGCTCATAATACCTTTCGGGTTTGACAGAACGTCATATGACATATGGTTCTGAAACCACTTGTTACCATATTTAACTTTTTTTTCTATTAAAGAATGGGTTAGGTCTTGACCACATCAGCTATGGTGTAGTCGATAATATAACAAGCTCATTTTGATGGTTATAAGACCGAACATATTTGTGATAGGTTGTCAGACTTTGGCTCACAATACGACAAAACCCTCACGTCTCACTTACTGGTTTCTACAGTATGGCTGATAAGAGTTAGCAGCTAGAGCATCCAGTCCAGCTTGGAAGTGAAAAATCATTATGTTTTTATCATATTTTAAATGCAAATTAATGCATACTTTTATGTTTGGTATATAACTTCCTTTGAAGAGGATTAAAACAAGGTATTCATCATGTGGAGTGACCTATAACCTTAATAGAGATAGTTGAACCTTGCTATATTAATTTACCTCTGAATTCGCTTCATTTGCGAATATTATATCAATATTAGAGCAGATTCTGCATCTGAAATGCATATTCTGAATTACTCTGCACATAACCGAAGATTAAATTACGTAAATATTTGGAATTCCTTGAATAATATCTTATGTTATTGAATCTAATATCAAAAAGTCTAAAATTTAAATTTAAAATGTTGTGTCACTCCGGACATTCAATAAATAGCTTATAACTTTTAAATGGCTGATAAATTTTTGATAATATAGCTTTGCAAATACTTAAATGGTAGAATCTACCCATAACTACGATCAGCTATAAGTAATTATTTTTTCCCGTAAACGTCATGTTAAGGAGTTTTTATTGTTTACCTACTTTGGCGCTACGCAACGTAGCGTGAAACCGCGCCCCGCGCACGATTCCCCCGCGCCGCGCTGCTATCGGAGTGCGATGTACATCGCTGGTTTTTGTGTTTTACGTTGTTATGATTGTATTTTATTGCAAAATGAAGTGTATTCGATTAAATAATAAAACATGTAAGCAGAAAATATTAAAAAACATGAAAAAAATAAAAAAAATTCCGAAGAAAAATTCCACTGGAAAATCATTCAGAATGATTGTCTGAGTCCAGGGTTTCAGTTTTTGCTAAGCTGTCTTTTACACCCTGTATAGTTAAGAAACATCTCGATCATGTAAGCTTCCCTATCACATTCTCCTTTGAAATACGAGTAAAATCATATAGATCCCTTTCCGTTCCGACGTAACAAACACACACCTTCACATTGGTAATAAAAAAAGGTGACCATACCTTCCCTGTTTCTAATTTTATGGCCAAGTACGAGCAACAGAAAAGTTTCTCGTATAGGTACGTGTAAATTTGGGGAGTCGAGAAAAGCGATGTAGTACTATTAACAAGTTAGCTGATTGAATTTCATTCGGTGGTCTGAAGCATTTTACCGATAAGTGTTTAGGTAAAATTGTTTTGCATATACGACTAGTTCAATGATATCGAGATGAAGACTTAGGCCCGTACAGAAGGAGACTCAAGTATTGATCTATTATTATTATTATTATTATTATTATAAGATGGGTTAACTCTTGACCTCAATCATGACCATAAGGTCAAAGATGAGGTCGACGATGGAGCGAGTTAACCCAGAAAATGCCTATAAAGGCACTGGTACTCCCACGCACCGACGGAACACAGCAAGCTGTTTGGCGTCGGACTTCGGTAAGAGGGTGGTCGCGAACCAGACAGCCCTTTACAGAGCCTACCACACCGCATGAGACCATAGGGCGACACCTCAGATTCAGAAAAAATGAAGTGTCGTTTCCTGGGATGGATTACTAGGAGGCCAGTCTCATTTGAGTACTCTATAAGGAGGCAGAGGCAGGTCTATAAGTACTTAAGTATTGATTGTCTCTTTCTCTTAGTATCAAAATGAGAAAGACGACTGCTAGTCAAGTATAGATCAGAGTCTGAGTCGCGTTCTGTAATACGGACCTTATTCTACAACTTATACCGGAATATTTTCCGATTCATTAGTACACTTGTTATCCTTTGTATGGTCATGGTATAATAAAGCATACGAACATACATTCAAATACAGAAATAAAAATTTGATTTTGAAATGGATACTATGTAGTATGACGTTGTTAGCTTAGTGGTTAGAATGGCTGTGAACGTGAAAGTTCGGCATGCAGACCTGAGTTCTTGTTACTAAGTTTAACGGAACACCTAAGCTGTGACCACTTCTAGTCATTGACCTAATATTACTATTTTACTATACTATAGCTCTATGCGTCTAGTCCATTGTGATAGTGGTAGAACGAAATCTATTATAACTTAAGAAGAAGTAAGATATTGTAAGAATGCTGTAAGAAATTTCTTCCTAGAAATAAGCAGTGCCTGTTGTGTAGTCTCCCTCGTTGTATGATTCTTTTATATTTCTATTGTGTACAATAAACAGTACAAGAAGAGTAGAAAAAAAAAAGATTGCGGTAAACACAGTCATATCCTTTTTAACCCAACACATGCCTATAGTACCATTTCCCAATTTAACTTAGATCCAAAATGTGATGGCGGTCGCAAAACGATTCCAAATTGCGGACGCCGGCATTTGATCTCTCATGTCCACCTTTCGGGATCAGGTGCCATTGTTATCCGATCCCGTTACTACGTGACACGTGAACGTTCAAGAACAGGCTCCTCTGGGCAGTTGAACCCTTTACCCCAACGAAATAAGAACCACACAAATCCATAAGTATTTAGTTTCGTTAGTGATTGTGTGTGAAGTATTTATGTGAAGCTGTGAGTATGTCATACAAGCTCTCCATCTGGGAGTTCATTCTTGTGGGCATTTCGGGAATGAATTATACACATTTATGTATGTAATAACCTTCTTCTTTAGTCGCTCCATTCATTGGTGACAGCCGTATGAAAATACTTTTAGTAGTTTTTTAGTTAATTTCATTCAAACAGACAGACAGACGCGGTCGAAAACTTCGTTTTATAATAAAGTACGATTATTCAAGTTAATATCAAAGACTTACAGAAAGGTAAATGATAATTCAATCTCGTAATGCAGGGAAAAATTAAAGTAGTTTGACGTTATTAACTAGCTGACTTCCACGCTGGATTGGGAATGTACTGGCTGCCAACTCTTCCTAGGCATACAGTAGAAGCCATTAAGTATTTTCCTATAATGTTTAAAACATTTGTGAGTAATTCTAAGTAATTATTCAACTTCTCATCTTTCACCTCGGATAATGTATGCACCTAATCACTCACTTCTCAATAGTCACTCTAGACTGGTAGGTAATGCCATTGGGCATTAAGTCCGCCCTTGTACATTTAGGCAGTGGTTCTTAACCTGTGGTCCGCAGACCACTAGTGGTTCTTGGAAGCACTTGAAGTCGTCCGCGAAGCCATCCCGAAAATATTGTATGAAATGTGACGAGTCGATAAAATCACTGAAATCCACTGGATGCCAGAGCTTCGATTGTTTGGCTTTGGCTAGCACTGAACCAAGGATTCAGAAGTTAGTAAATAAAGAGAAATTCAATTTTCATAAAAAAATTAAAACATTGTTGGATATGAACAACAGTGCATTACGTAAATATAACTGTAGAACAACCCTTTGATTATTTTTACCTCCAAATAGTTAGTGGTCCGTGGTTAAACAGATATATTGTTAAATGGACTCCATTAGTAAAAGGTTAAGAATCACTGATTAAGTGCATTAATTTAAAATAAACAAATAAAAAAGCTTCTACCACTGCGCAAAAAATCAGGTCAGTATCTGTTGAAGGAACGACGATCGAACAAGCAAACACTGTGTACCTACATCATACAATTCCCTCACAACTTGTAAATATTCAACAAAAAACTTCAAGCAAAACGGAACCTTATTTCAATTCAATAGAATACATATTAAACCAAACGCATGAGGGGTATTTGAAGATGACACAGCAACTAAGTGGAGGTATTACAAGTACGTATACATCCCTTATCAAGCCCAAAACAAGTACAAAAGCGACAAGTGTCGAAGAATTGAGGCGGGTATACCTGAAAACGACGTTTTCTGTAACCCCTCTCTCCATTATTGTCATGTCACATCCTTCCGAAACTCTGCGAAAGGAGTAGTCATTATGGTGTCTTTAGGTAATATTTTTGTTTGTTTGAGCTAGAAAACAATGAAAGAGCTAGAAAAACAATAAGTTGGTGCTTAAAAAAAGCTACAGATAGGTTAATTTGGGTTACCTGGTGACAATGTGACAGAAAAAATAAACTTTTTATAAAAAATTGAACCGACTTCAAAAACCTCTGTTTGAAGTCGGTGCGAAGGCGGATGTACGTATAGCCTTTCACACTTATACTTGGCACCGACATCAAACAGATCAGAAGATACGTAACACATTAAATGCTACGTTTTTATTTTTCGCTTTTTGACGTTGGTTTAATTTTTTTTATGGTTTAATCCTTAGTTTATTAATTTATTAATATTTATTAATTTTAATTTTTAATTAATGTTATAAATGCGAAAGTAACTCTGTCTGTCTGTCTGTCCGTCTTTCGCGCCTAAACTACTGAGCCGATTTTGATGAAATTTGGTACAGAGATAGATTAGAGCCTAGAAAAGGACATAGGCTACATTTTATCCCACAGTTGGGCATGATATAACCTGTAGTCCACGCGGGTGGAGCCGCGGGCGGAAAGCTAGTTTTTGTATAAAAAGTTCATTTATTTTTCTATTTTTAGTGTAAATAATAGAAAGAACGTAAGAAAAAATTAAGATGCCTATTAAATTCTAGGGTTTCTCTCAATTTCCCTGGGATTCCATCATCAGATTCTGACTTGGTGACAATGGGACCACCTCTGGAGTATTCTCTTTCGAACAAAAATTTAATTTTGAAAAATTGCTCCATCATGGCGGAGAAATGGGTGAACATTTACATTTAAAAAAAAACATACAGTCGAACATAGAATCTCCTCCTTTTTTTGTCGGTTAAAAAGGTCCACACTATGTAGAGTTTCGTTTGTGGAAGTAAATAATACGTCACTATTATAAAGACATAAAATATCATAAAAGACAAACAATTTCAATGAATTATTCACACATTTTCGAGCAAAAACGATCTACGACTAGTGCTGTTGTATTTTTTATAATTTATAGCCTGCCTACAAGACCTTTGGGCCAAGTCTTTTTTCGTATATTATTTTATAATTATCTTTTAGATGGTATTTCTTATAGGCTTGTGAGCACTTAACACTTTTAAGTGAAACAGTCAAGCGGTGGTGGGAATTGAGTAAATAATTGATTCTTTTTTTTAATAGTAGATGGGTTAACTTTTGACCACGATCTTGACTAAAGTCATAGATGAGGCCGAAGATGGAGCGAGTTAACCCAGAAAATGCCTATAAAGGCACTGGTACTCCCACGCACCGATGGAACACAGCAAGCTGTTTGGCATCGGACTTCAGTGGGAGGGTGGTCGCGAACCAGACGGCCCATCATAGAGCCTACCACACCGCATGAGACCATAAGACGACACCTCAGATTCAATACATCATGAGGTGTCGTTGCCTAGGATGGATAAATAAGAGGCAGTCTCATTTGGACTCCTTAAGTAGCCTCTTACGACACCCACGGAAAGAGATGGGGCGGTGTTATTCTGGACCGATCACCGCACGGTACGAAATTCACTTCCACTGAAATTAAAAGTACTGCCAATCTATTTCAGCTATTTTGATACTTTAGTATCAGAATACAAAATATTTTAGTAATACAAAATACTGCGCTACAAAATAGCGCAGATAACACTTCAGGTATTTGCGCTTCAATAATGATTGTTACACTGAACAATTTTAATCACATTAGTTATTGTAGATAATTGATATGAAATTAAAGTGCTGGCTCAATGCTCAAGTTACTTCAGTTCAAGGATAAGATTACACAAAAAATACGTATCAATTAAATTCAATTAAACATGTTTATTTTGGATATATATCTATAGGTGTTAGTAACAAAGATAAAACTTAGAAGCTGATGTTAGTAACCAAATATTTTATTTAATTAACCTTGCACCGGGTAGTCGACTGCTTGAGAAATTTTAATGATTTTTTTGCATAACCAAATTTTACAATTAGATACATTTCTGGGTCAAATTACAAAAAAAATTACATTTTCCGAGATGCATGTTTTCAGTCGACCGTTACATTTGTAGCCATCGTAGAATCATTGATATAGCGTATTTTTGGGCTTTGATGCTTTGTGGACTATCACCAAATAAATCAGAACAATGGTGTTCATCGGGGATAACAATTGCAGGTGCATCAGCAGAAAGATTTTGCAAAACTCCAAGGGTACTCCATGGATCGGCATCGCCATTTGTAAACACCACACGACTTATCACAGGATTTCGTCCCCCAAACATTTTGTTAGTCCGCGCAATGCCTTCGTCAACCCTTCTCTCATTGAATTCTGGACCGAAAAATAACATGCATAGTTTAACGAAATATTCTACATTAACTAAATCTGTGAAAGGGGGCACAGATGTCTGGAAATATCCAAACTCTGTACACACTTGATAATCCCATGAAGTTAGCCATTTTCTCTGTGAACTAAAATCTATGGGATTACATCCCAGATCTTCTTCCTCACCAAGAAGGATTGAACAATTATATTGCATGATATCAGGTCCATCGTATTGGGCGGTGTGATCAAATAACCCAATATATCCGTCCAAAAACATTTGTTGATTCTCGATTCTCGTCAAGTCACTGTATGGGCAAATATTCTCTTCTCTTTTCAATTGTTCTATTCCTCCTGGTGTTTCCAAAAGCTGTTGATATCTATTGAATCGATTTTGAATTTTGCTGTAACAGGATTCTCCACCAAACTTTCTGTAATCATCAGACACTTTTTGGTTGTATTCAAAGAAATTTTTTTTGACTAATACCGGAGCGCTGCTTGCATAAGCTGCATGGACAATATTGGGATATTTTAGTCTCATCCAAGCTGCTAAGTTTCCGGCATATGAGCCGCCGACAGTGACTACTTTTGCATTCGGTGCATTGATTTTAGATTGGATGTATTTGATGAAATAAACTAAATCACCCATAGCCTGTACAGAGCTAAGATAGGCATAATCTTTTACTTTGCGAATTTGAAGCGGAATGCTTTGACCATAGTATCTATGTTCTGAACTGAATAAGGCACCACGGGTTATTCTGGCAAGTTCGAAAGCAGCGCCAATTTGAAGAGCTGCAGGTTGAGCTTCACTTTCCCCTTGTATAAATAGAATAATAGGTCCTCCTGGTCTGTAGAAGTCCATATTATAGAAATATCTCATTTGCCAAGTGCGTCCGTCTGTACTGCTGAAATGATCTAATGGTTGTTCAATCCAACTCTGCTGAACGCTGGATAGGTTTAAATGTGAAGTAGCACGATGGAATTTCTCTAATAAATGCTTAGCGCCGCTATCCCGGAATTTATGGCCCAAGAGCCCAAAAAATTGCAACGAGAAAATTAATATCAACTTTACCGTAAGCATTTTGAATATAAAAGTACGTGTCCGGAAAAAAGTGAATTTTAGCACTAAGTAGTTCTTTTTAAACAGTTTTTTTTTATGACACTATAAATCATAAGTTAAGGTGACATTACTGTTAAATATTTGCGCTTGAGCATAGTTTAGAACAAAATGTGGATCATTTAAGAAATGTCATGAAATAATCTCCATTCCACATTTAACTAGGTACGTGTACTGTACATAGGTATTTGTTAGTTTTGCTAAGAATATGTGGATTTTTTTTAATGAGTAAACTTAATGTAAGTAAATAAAACACGTGTATGTGAAAGTAAAATACTTTTCATTCGGTTTGTTACAGGAAAAAAATAATGTAAGAATATGTTGTCAACCATTAAGAATAGAATAATTTTCCACGCTAAAAAAACTTATGAGTCACTGACTTCAATCCCAACAACAGTTCACATAAAGTACATAACTAGTATTGTATACAGACTACAATGCCTATTAGCAGGTAACCACAAACGAAAATGTCACTTATTTATTTAGATCATGTTCTGGTTTGTAGTATTTCTTTTGTTTGTGTTGAAATTTTAAAAGTGCTGAATCATTTTCGATAAAATTTATATGGATCCACCTCTGGAGTACTTATATTCTTTCGAACTAAAAAATAATTTTGAAAATCAGTCAATAATTGGCGGAGAAAAGGGTGAACTTACATTTAAAAAAAAACACAGTCGAACATTCCTTTTTTGAAGTAAGTTAAAAAGTTGATTCATTATTTCTAAATGAGACAGATTGACAGCCGATTTGATCCAGTGGTAGCGGCGCTGCCTATTGATCAACGGGTTCTGGATTTGATGCTCGGTCGGGTCAAACATTTGTGTAAGAAGCAGATGTTTGTTTTCAGGTCATATATGTTCTTTTTTGTGTATGTTCCAAGCGACCCCACGACACAAGGGAAAATCTTAGCATTTGAGAGTGTAGCGTTAATTTTATTCATTTTATTCAAAAAAAATCACACAATATAGCCTTTATGAGACCAAAACCCTTATTCTAGATTATTATAATCCAGGTACCCTACTTAGCTGGGTCATATAACTTTAAGAGCCTTAAAAGGTTAAAGTAGGTCACACTGAGAATAGATTTTAGTTATGAGATTTTCTGCAATATATTTTATGTGCTATATGAGCAGGATATGTAGAGTTAATATTAAAATGTATGTAGGAAACCGTACTTGTGAAATAGTTTGTAAAATATCAAATGATGTTGAGCGAAAATCTAGGCCCGTATTACAGAAGGAGACTCAAGTCTTGATCTATACTTATGTACTTGTAATGATTGCGTCTTTCTCTTACTATTAAGTAAACAAAGACTGCTACTCAAATATAGATCAGAGTCTGAGTCGCGTTCTGTAATACAGCTGGTTAAGGATAAGCTACAAAACCTAGCTCATCGACGCAAAGTAGCTTGCCTGTGTGTTTTTTATAGCATGTACTTCGGAGAGTGTGCTCAGAGGCTACATGAGCTCATTCCGCCTGCCCCTTTTTTCCATCGGACGTCCAGACGCACTGCGGGGTACCACCTTTATCTTGTCGAGATCCCTCGGATACGTACTGAGCGCTATTCTTCATCTTTTATATTGCGCACTGCCAGGGAGTGGAATTCCCTGCCGGCGTCTGTATTTCCGAGTTCATACAACCCAAATATCTTTAAAGTACGAGTGAATAGGCTTCTTCTGGGTGAGCTCGCTACATTCTCGACTACATCTTTGCCCTAAGCTAGATTGTGGTCAAGAGCGAACCCATTTTTATTAAAAAAAAAAAAACATACCTTAGAACGTTCAAATCAGTAAAATCAGCGTAGAATCAAGTGACCGAAACGTGTGTATGGATTTGAATCCTTTAACACATAATTTAACTTATTAGTAACATAGTAAATATTCTATGAAATAAAGTTATTGTAACTTTGACTCTTCAATAAATACAAAAAAAAGTTATAAGGTTAAGTCGTACAAATTCCATGCAAATTAGTTTGGGAAATCTTTTTTTTTACTCAATGTTTCTGACTTTTTGAAGTTCAGAGCTCACTGTGGATTGGTGATCATGTTGTGGCAATATGTCACGAGCGTTTCCGTGCTTCGAAGGCCACGTTATAGCATCGTCAGTCGCGAAAGTTGTTGATTGACTACTTACAGGCATTGAAAACTCTGGGTTGGTCAAGTTTGTCACTTCCAACTCTTCCCATGCATACTGTAAAAGTCAGGGTGAAAGAGCGAGTATAAGGTAAACCACAGGGTCGCTAATGATCAAATTTTATATATTTTATAAAGAACAAAGATGGATTGTATGTGTGCTTTGCTGTAGTTGAATGTTGAATCTGGAGGGGTGGCCGTCGCTGGCCGCACGCTCCCTCCGCGCCCCGCCTCCACCTCTCTCATGCGTGTACACAGGGTTTTGCTATATTGTAGGCGAAAGGCTGATAACCTCTCACCACAAAACATAATGTTTTATCTAATAACCCTCAGAATTTATGTCAAACGTAGCATCAAGCAAGTGTTTCTGAGGCACTGATGGTCTGCCTACCCCGTATGGGATTAGAGGCATGAGCGAATGTAATGTAATGTTCGTTTATTTTTTTGGGATTTCTTTTAGAGCAAAATGGAACAAACTAAATAATTTATGAAGATAATAGTTTAGTAAACCAAACAGCATATGGTACCTCTGAACAGTTGAGGAAAAACCTCATCAAATCACAAACGGCAGAAAAAGCGCGCGGAAACTGAAGAATAAATCTTTTTTTTTTCTTCTAAAAGTCGTAACAATTGAAACAAAAGTAAATTATGGAAGGACGGTGGAAGAATTATGAAAGATGACCTTGTAGGGGTGCCCTTTGCCGACATAATCAAATGGCTTCATTTAAATTTGGAAAATTCCGACCTAACGTGAATTTCCTTTTTTGAATGGCACTTGTTTTACTTCTTTTTCTAATTTCGAAATTTATTTTTGAACTTTTTTAACTGTTTGAATGTTGAATTTATTTTTTCGAAAGTGCTCCTTTGGGTTTCAGTTGGAGTTTCTTTGTGTTTATTTTAAGTAATAATTGCTGACTCGGGTGAGCATATAGCTGTATTCTCTATGGTCACTTTTTAAACCCCGATAAAAAGAGGGGTATTATAGGTTTTTGCGCGTGTATCGGTGTATGTCTGTCTTTGGCATCGTAGCTCGTAAACGAATGGAATGATTTCGATGCGGTTTTTGTATGTGAGCTTTCGTAATTGAGATGGTTCTTTGCTATATTCAATCAAAATTGGTTTAGCTGTTTAAAAGTAACAAGGTTCGGATGTCGGGGGTGATACTAATTTGCGTAAGTATGAACGTACTTTCCAAGTAATATCAATAGTTGAAAAATCTGACCAGGCCAAAACAATATTTAAGATTTTTCATAAAAAAATGCTCACAACCCTTGTTCTCATTATTACATTATACATGCCTTCCAACTCGATTGAGGCAGGGAGGAATCTTTGTTATTTCTGATCGACCCTAGAGTTTTTGAGGTTTTCTTTACCAATTTATTCAATGTAAGCAAATGGAACAGCAAAGAAAATAATCCTCCCTTTCCGTTTGTTTGCTAGACCAACTAGAATAACGCAGCGCTTTTTTTGTTTTAGTTTACTTGAATAATTAATGTTTTTGTAAGGTTTTCAACCCCCGACTATAGACAGACACATAGATATACATAGATATTCTATAGACACGACGTAATCAAGATGATTCTTAGCTTTATTTGGATCTAAATCAGTTCTATGCTATTGTCAAGGAATTTAAGTAATTTAATGTTACTAGATCCCCAATCTTCCCATTGGCAATCACATAAAAATTCTTTTCTCTGTGGATAATCCAAAGTATATTCACAAAATTGAAGGTCCACATGGTACCCATTCACTGATTTATCAACTCCCAACCGAAACCCTTGGACCAAAAAATTTTGATATTAATTTAAAAGAAAAATAATAGAATTTTATGTTTTTAAGAAATAACAACAGATTATTGTACAGATGCACAGACAAACAGAAAATTGAACACAAATGGCACAGCTTTTACAAAGGCTTAAAGCAGACCTAGAATTATTAAATGCTACTCATACAATTACTCTAAAAGCAATCCTTTGAGAACATCCAGCTGAAATTTCAAGCACATCTCAAAGATTAAGCTACATTCAACCACGTTGACAAGTAACTTCATATCCTCAGGAACAGACATTATCACGGACTACGTTTCCTTCTAACGTAATATTCTACTGACCCTAAGGGAATGCGCAGTTTCAACGTACCAACTACGTTAAACTTCATTTCACAACGTCACGTAAGGCAAAACTTATGAGGTATAAAGGTGTTCAGTAGGAATTCATTGAACTTACATATATTAGGAGCTCATAGCCCAGTGGCAATCCCTGATCTCAACCGATCAGTGAGACTAAGCTACGTACACAAACACATAGGCAGGGAACCTGTTCAGTGACCAAAGTGGCAAAAGCGGGAACGTTAAGTAATATTTTTAAACCCTGACGTAAAAAGAGGATTGTAATGTTGGACTGCTATTCGGGAACACTTTTTGGATGCGATTTTTTATTTAGCAGGTAGTCAGGTAGACTGCAGGTTTTCTAGCGGTGGTTTTTTGACATATTTTATCAAAATCGGTTCGCCCGTTTAAAAGTTTGAATTTCGGGGGTTTTACAACATTTTGTAATTTTAGAATTATCTGTTGTAGACTGCAGTTGTAATCTTGATAAAAAGTATTGAGTCTTCTTCTTCTTATCGTGTAGGTACAGCGAAGTGTGTATCGAACTAGCTAACCCTGGTGTCTGAGTTTTCAAACCGCACAATGACCTCTGACTTGGTTTTAATGACTGTAGTCAATCGACAATAGCCGAGACTGACGGGTAAATCAGAGTCTAAGTCGTGTTCTGTAATACGGACCTAACTGTATATTACGTAAATTGTGTCGGGACGTTAGACTTAAGAAAATTAACACCCTTTAACGAACTTATCTCTAACTTACGTATATTACAAAGTGTAATATATGTAAGGTGTAAGGGACAGTTAGGCAAAAGTTGAATGGTGGAATCTACCCATAATTACGATCGGCTACAAGTGTTTTTTTCCTGGAAACGTCAAGTTAAAAAGTTTTCGATATTTACTTTTCATTGCGTAAATGCGCCTCGAAAGCGTGCCTTCTCGTTGCACATGTCTGATTTTCGTGTTTTACAGTGTTAATTTTTAAAAATTAAATAACTTGGACTACAGGTTATATCGTGCCTAACTGTGGGATAAAATATAGCCTATGTCTTTCCTCTAATTTATCTCTGTACCAAATTTCATTAAAATCGGTTCCGTAGTTTAGGCGTGAAAGACGGACAGAACGATAAAGTTACTTTCGCATTTATAATATTAGTAATGATTATTATAAGGTATAAATATCATTTAAAATTAAATAAATTATTAAATTATAAAACAGAAAATGTTAAGAATATGAAAAAGTTTGTTAATAAAGGGTTTGAACCTCTTTGTATGGGGGCCTGGCATAGAGTTGACCATGATTTTTCGACACTGTTTGAAAACGCGACGAATCATGAAACCAGTGTATATCGATCGGTAGAGGATCTATAGACGAACAAAAAATTCTCAAAACATATAGTCCTAAAGCGTACAGGTTTCGAGATATTCCATGTTAAAGATCTCGCAAGAGTATCATACAAACATAGTCCTAAAGCGTACAGTTCTAATATTTTTTTTGTATTATATGTCTTAAATATTTTTTGTTCGTCTATAAATCCTCTATCGATATACACTGGTTCCATGATGCGTCGCGTTTTTTTGGAAAAATCCAAAAAAATTCGGAAACTTTTGGTTACCACTATACCAAAATGTTCAAACTCTGAATTCAGAGTTTCAGTTTTTGCTAAACTGCCCCTTACACCCTGTTTTAAATTGAGCTATAGTCTACAGGACAGATTTAAATTAAATTAATGGTAAGGGTAAGGTCCGTATTGTTGGTCATTAATTGTAACAAAGTCAACAATGTTTTGCATTGTATCGGTTGGTTAGTTATAGTGAAGGTATAATCAAGTTTGTGGCGATCTTGAATAACCCTGATGGTGTCCAAATTATCAAACCGCCGAATGGCCCAGGCTCTGCAATCCACCAGATTTGTTACACTACAGCACCTAAAATACGATTTTATGATGCGTAGATAAGCATGACGCACTGCATTAAATCGAAGAAAAAAATACTAAGGTAATATTCAGGACATAAACTAGATAAGTAGTTTGCTGAAAACATGATTCAGCACTTTTGGTTCGATAGAAAAGGCTCACAAAGTCACCTCTAAATACCAATATTGTGTATCTTTTAAGCTGTAAAAATGATAGTAAAATGCACACAGGAACTTAAATTTGCTATCAAAATGTTCGTGATTGAACAATCTCGATAAGTAGTTGACGCATTTTTCGATTTAAGCTGTTACCTTTCCATAAATCTAATTTTTCTAACTTTCGAATATGTTTTTACGCACGCACGCTTTCACAGTCCGTAAACTTCGTGTATCGACACTGTTCGCAATGCCGGCCCCTGTTGAGAGACGGAGATGGCACTAATCCTACGTGTGCTGCCTTTATCGGGTCTGTAGTCGCCTTAATGTTTATGAGGATGTATGGATGTTTGGGCGTTTGTTCTTCTGTAATGCTTTAACGGCTAGTCTAATTTTGATAAAATTTGGTATGGAGGTAGCTGACATCCTGGATTAACACACAAGCTACATAATTTTCCCAAATTCTCACGGGAACGAAGTTCCAGGCGAAAACCTGGTAACACCATTACGAAAATTTGTTCGCGGCATTATACCCTAGTGAAGGAGTATCCTTGACCTACAAATGCAACGTAAATGCACCAGGTGTGATGAGAAAAAAACCGCTGGCGTGGAGCCAAAATGTTCAACAACAATGAACTACTTTCGGCTTTGCACCAAAATTACTACAGCCTTACCGATGCGTTCAATTTCTCAGTTTTGATATATTTACCAAGTTGTAGGTGGAAAAGTAATTTATTTTTAACCGACTTCAAAAAAGGAGGAGGTTTCTCAATTCGACCGTATATATTTTTTTTTATTTATGTCCGCGGATAACTTCGTCGTTTATTAACCGATTTTGATTATTCTTTTTTTGTTGGAAAGGGAGTATCCCGAGGGTGGTCCCATGGTAAGGAAACTAGGATCTGATGGTGGAATCCTGAAGAAATTGAGGGAAACTCTCGAAAAAAATTTCTTTTTGGGATTGAAGTCGGTGACTCTTACGTTTTTGACGTGGAAAATGATGTATATATTTTTTTTGTTTCAGAAAAATTAACAAATAAAATAAATATTTTTAACGTGCCCTCCGAAGCGTTTCCGTGCTTCGGAGGGCACGTTAAGCTGTCGGTCCCGGCTGTAGTCGATTGAAACCAAGTCAGAGGCAATAGTGCGGTTTGAAAACTCTGAAACCAAGGTTAGCCAAGGTCGCCACACAATTGACTGTACCTACACGATAAGAAAAAGAAGAAGATTAGAGAAGAAGTTTGATATTTCTGCATGATATCACGTTTGTCTTAATTTAAATTTAATCTGGATAATGAAAAAAGCTAAGCCAAAACTATATTATCAACTTAAACCATGTCAAAGATGTTTAAAACTTAATTAACATCTTTGATAACTACATTATTTGTCTAGACATCTAATTTATTTCTAAACAAATGAACTAGTCTTGAATTTAATCACAATAAATCAAATTAAACCCTATCGCAGGGATAGCGAACTAATGGCACGCAGGGATGGCGACAAAATATTTTGGGCACGCCACTGATAATAGAATTCTTACTATTCTAGTAGACAAATTAACAAAATTCCGAGGGTGTCGTAAAAGGCGACTAAGGAAACACAAATGAGACCTGCCTCCTAGTAATCCATCCCAGGCAACGACACTTCATTTTTTTCTGAATCTGAGGTGTCGTCCTATGGTTTCATGCGGTGTGGTAGGCTCTGTAAGTGGCCGTCTGGTTCGCGACCACCCTCCTACCGAAGTCCGACGCCAAACAGCTTGCTGTGTTCCGTCGGTGCGTGAGAGTACCGGTGCCTTTATAGGCATTGTCTGGGTTAACTCGCTCCATCGTCGACCTCATCTTTGACCTTATGGTCAAGATTGAGGTCAAGAGTTAACCCATCTTATAATAAAATAAAATAAAATTCTCTATACAGCTTTAATTAACGAACGTAAGAGAGTATACGTTACGGAATAAAGAGGCGCGGTGGGCGGGTAGAGCACTTGTTTTCGTTTATTTTTTATTTTTTCTCATATTATTTGATGGCACGTCTATGCAATCGTCTCATTAAATATTTCTTTTAAAAATTTACACGTTCATTCATAAGGGTTCGCCATCCCTACCCTATCGCTTTAGACTGGGAATTGTTACTTGAATAATTTTAATAAATAATTCTGTTTCTGGAAATTTCACGAGCCACCAGATGTCTGTGTATTCGTCAACTTTGAAGGTAATCTTTAAGAACTTTAGCTGTTAAAATAGACGAAAATTTAAATGAATTTAATTTTGTTTATCGGGACTTGTTCTTTGGTTGATGTTCTGACTGAAAGTTAATATTCTTATTAGAATGACTCTAAAATGAAAAAAATACAACTACAATTATCGTTTTTAAATCTTAAACGGCTGAACCAATTTTTAACAAATACTTATTATACTTAAGAACCATATCAATTACGTCATCTTTCAAACAAAAAAAAACGCATCGAAATCGTTCCATTCGTTCATGAGCTAATATGGTACTGATAGAAACACAGATACACAGATAC
The DNA here is from genome assembly GCA_949987775.1 of Aproaerema taeniolella. Classification (NCBI taxonomy): domain Eukaryota; kingdom Metazoa; phylum Arthropoda; class Insecta; order Lepidoptera; family Gelechiidae; genus Aproaerema; species Aproaerema taeniolella. The sequence continues at coordinate 13,619,984 of OX465261.1, read as the reverse complement.
TCTCGCCAAACTTATAACATTACTCTATGATTTTCGGGGGTTAAAAAAAGATTAAGTAACTTTAGATGTCACAAAGTTGTTTTCAAAAATTCATAAACACCTCTATTTTGTTTTGTTTAGTGGGTTTCCTTAATCCTTAATTTTCATTAACCAATTTTAAGGCTCGTATTACAGAGGAGACTCAAGTTTTGATCTAAACTTAAGTATTGATTGTCTCTTTCTCTCACTATGAAAAAGACCAAGACGAATGTATGTATGTAAATCCTTTATTGTACAATAAATATTCTTACAGGAGCAAAATATGGTACTTAAAGTTAAAATAAATTTAAGGTACAAAGGCGGACTTATGCCACTAAGGGATCTCTTCTAGTCAACCTAAAGTTAAAAATAAATCATAATCTGAGTCGCTTTCTGTTATACGGACTTAAGTAACCCAAAATATTGTCCTTGAAAGTTGAACCTGATTTGTTGATTACATATTTAAAGATATTAAACATAGCTTAAAATAAAGTAAATATCTCTCGAGTATAATTTTCATGATTAGTTGACGAAACGGTAAAACAACTTGTGTCACAAGGGAATGTAAAATATTTTCAAAAATAGATTTACGGTGGGCGAGGAACTCACTTCTTTTAAATCATTTTTCATGACAATGTTTAACATACTAGCCTTTCGCCTGGGACTTTGTTCCCGTGGGAATTTGGAAAAATTATGTACTCTGTGTCATCCGCTAATAAGAGAGCTTTCTCTCGGTGAAAGTTTTTTGTAAATCGGTCCAATAGTTTTGGAGTTTATTCGTTACAAACATACGATATAAATCTTTTCTCTTTATGATATTAGTGTAGATTTAGAAGTAGATTAATAATGTACAGTCTGGCAAAAGAGAGTAGAAATTAAAAAGTGGCAGCACTGTAGTGTCGTCCCGTTTTTCTTAGATTGATTTGAAAGGGACGACGCTACAATGTTGCCACTTTTTAATTTCTACTCTTTTTTGCTAGACTGTACTCTTATGAACATAATATGTTTAGGGACACTATCATGGTGTAGTAATTGTGTTTCAGCAAAAACAGAATAAGTTTCTTCTCCAAGACACATACAAGGCAGATAACGATAGCTGACAGCTTAACAAATGTCTGTAGGTTAAATAAGTACTATCTGCGTACTACATCTCATCCTATAGACATTACAGTAGGTCGAACTCCTAATTGAGGGTCTGCCGTATAATTTCCAGTCTCTGCCTTTTACAAACTTTTTGGGGCCAAGTCCAACCCGGCCCTTATTTACAAAGGACCTCGAATCGGTATGAATTATAACTGGGGATACGAAAAAGTTTTTATTACGTTTGAGAATTTTACATAAGTACGCAGTTTTCTTGTTTGTCGAATACCTACTCCGTCTGAGGAAGTTATTTGTCTTGGCGAAGAAATTAGGAAGAATATCCGACGATTCTTTTGTTTCGGTTCTCGGCAATTATCGTTTGTCAAGGTTGTTATCCAAAAAGTGCGATTCCGTTTATCAAGTTAACACTCTGTTAAAACTTAACTGCTTTCTTAGGAAAAACTTTTGTTCACGGGCTTGAAACTTGTGTAATGGAGCGTTGCAACACGAATACTAAATTATTATTAAAGCAACTCGACTTGCTTTCTACATTTATTAATCTGATTGCGCTTTTTTAATTTCTTAGTAACTACTTCTAGAATTTTTCCGCTTTTTTTTTAATGGACCCAAAATATATAAAACGTGATCATCTCAATACTTACAATTTAAAAGATGTGAGAGAGGTGTAGCAGTTAGATTTTTAGTCTAAATAAAAAAAAACGGCCAAGTGCGAGTCGGACTCGCGTACTGAGGGTTCCGTACAAGCCTGTAGGTTTAAAATTATTAAAATTATTTTTATTATATGATGTTACTAAAAATTTACAATTTTCGCAATTTTGCCTTTATCTGTGATATAAGACGTTGCTTCGTACCAAATTTCAAGATTCTGAGTTCACGGGAAGTACCCTGTAGGTTTTGATTCCCTTGCGAGTGTCGAAAATTTGTGGAAATTTGCGGCATAAACGGCTTAGAAGTTTGATTTTTTCACAGCTTCAAGGCACAGTAAATTTGAGTATTTTATATAAATTTAAGCATGATATCTCCACCCTTTTCCTGACAGACAGACAGAGGGACAGACGGATGGTCAACAAAGTGATCCTATTAGGGTTCCGTTTTTTTCTTTCGAGGTACGGAACCCTAAAAATAGAAAACATCAGACTAACATTAAGTCAGCAGCAAGAAAAATATCAAAAAAATCTTTAAAAGCAAACCCTTGTTTCTGACTCTGATTAAATCAAATAAATTACATAATTGTTTATAAAATAACAACATTTAAGTAACAAATTCCGAAAACATTGTCGTTAAATTTTACACTCGCGTCAGAATCGAATGTAACTAGTATCAAACAAAATTGTCGAATTGTCGATAAGTAAAACGACGGGAAGCATCTCGTGGGACCAGAGACGATGGCAGGCTGTGGTAATGGAATCCTACGCGACTGATATTTGCGACCGAGCTATACGGTCTGACAGATTCTGACGTGTCAGGGCGGTAGGACTAATGTAACTTGACGTCAGGGTGGCAGCAAGAGGAAATTAAATTCGATGGGTCTCCTTCTGATAAGATGAGTTAAGGAATGTGTTTGTTTTGATAGAAATACTTGACAAGACGTCTATATTTCAGAGGTCACATAACCAAAAAATTCGAGTGAATGAATATGCATCTTCTGGTTAAGCTTGCTACAACTTTGACCACATCTTCGCCTTTGTGCTAGATTGTGGTCAAGAGCAAACCGATTAGAATAGAATAGAATAGAAAAATCTTTATTTTATAGGACATTCAGGATGTCACTTAAAAAAAGTCAAGATTACAATGAAATACATACAAACATACATTAAATGATTTAAATATATACAAACGCATTCGTTCTTTTGATCCTACTGACTCTACGCCTATTCGCAAAGGTGCGATTAAGACACAACTGTACAAGAAAATGGAACTATAATCTATATAAATAAAAACCGGCCAAGAGCGTGTCGGGCCACGCGCATTGTAGGGTTCCGTAGCAGCATGGTTCAAATATGCAGCTGGTTTTTTAATTCTACGAGCATATTGTCATAGACGATGTTAAAATCCCCAAATACTATAGTATCAAAAAGAAATGTATTAAAAAGTTTGTAGTTTCAGAAATAATTGTAGTTTTGGTGTAAATATAATATAATAGAAGTGTTTAATGCGCGAGCGAAGCGAGCGCGAATTTTTTTTTGTTTTTTTTTAATAGTTTTTTTTTGTTTTTTGATTTTTTTGCGATAATATTATTGTTAGGGATAATATAATAATATCGAGCTGCTGATAAAGCAGGTCACGTGGTGATCTTGTATACATTTGATATCATTTTCGTACTTAACACCCCCAAAAACCTATTAAACGACACCTGAAATGTTAATATGTTACAGCTTGGCTTTCGGCTCGCCTCACGTGGAACCTTGTATGGCGGCCATTTTGGATTAGTGTATACTTCGTCGTCAATGCTACTCTCGTGAATGATTCCACATTTTATTTTTATAAAAATTAATATTTCCCAAACGGATTGCTGAATCGAAAAACGTTCATAGTAAACCCCATCTATCTTGAAAAAAGCTATCCTATGATAACCCACTCGATGATATCGGCGAGAAAAGAAAATCCCTCGCGCTTTCACGTGTATGGAAAACACCCGAAAAACAATTATTTTCCACCATTTTATTTTTTAGATCTGTCGGCGCAATCAATATTACGACCATGCCAAATTTTAGCTCTGTAGTACCAAGGATCTAATATTAGTAAATATATTCTTTTTAATCCCAACAACGTTTGGCACTTGGTCGACTATTACTCACAAGCTTGAAGGGCCAACTTATGTGTGATAGTTTTCCTTTTAATTTTGTTGTATATTTTATCACCGTGAATTTTTCCACATTTTTAGAAACAATCGTTTTGCTTGTAGTGGGGGAAACTTGTTTTTAATAAAAATTTTCACTTTAAAAATTAATTTTTCGCAAAGGGAATGCTGAATCGAAAGACGTTCTTAGTAAACCTCTTCTATCATTTAAAAAGCTATCCTATGACATCTCATTCGATTATATCGGCGAGAAAAAAAATGAAATAAATATAATGAAATGGAAGTATATAATGCGCGAGCGAAGCGAGCGCGAATTTTTTTTTTTTTAGTTTTTTTTTTTTTGGTTTTTGTTTTTTTTTATTTTTTTGCGATAATATTATTGTTAGGCATAATATAATAATATCGAGCTGCTGCTAAAGCAGATCGCGTGGTGATCGTGTATAATTTTTATGTCATTTTCGTAATTAGCACCCCCAAAAACCTATTAAACGACACCTGAAATGTCAATATGTTACAGCTTGGCTTTCGGTTCGCCTCACTTTCAGCGTGGAACCTTGTATAGCAGCCATTTTGGATTGGGGTACACTTCGTCGTAAATGCTACCCTCGTGAATTATTCCACATTTTTTTCATTATAAAAATTTATGTTTCTCAAACGGATTGCTGAATCGAAAAACGTTCATATCTTTTAAAAAGCTATCCTATGATAACCTACTCGATGATATCGGCGGGAAAAAAAAATCCATCGCCCTTTCACGTGTATGGGAAACACCCGAAAAACAATTTTTTTTCCACTATTTTATTTTGTAGATCTGTCAGGGCAACCAATATGTATGACCATGCCAAATTTTAGCTCTGTAGTACCAAGGATCTAATATTAGTGAATATATTCTTTTTAATCCCAACAACGTTTAGCACTTGGTCGACTATTACTCACAAGCTTGAAGGGCCAACTTATGTGTGATAGTTTTCCTTTTAATTTTGTTGTATATTCTATCACCGTGAATTTTTCCACATTTTAAAAATAATCGTTTTGCTTGTAGTGGGGGACACTTGTTTTTAATAAAAATTTTCACTTTAAAAATCAATTTTTCGCAAAGGGAATGCTGAATCGAAAAACGTTCTTAGTAAACCCCTTCTATCTTTTAAAAAGCTATCTTATGACATCTCATTCGATGATATCGGCGAGAAAAAAAAACCATTGCCCTTTCACGTGTAATGGGAAACATCCGAAAATTTTTTTTTCCAAAATTTTATTTTTTCAATCTGTTGGCGCAATCAATATGTATGACCATGCCAAATTTCAGCTCTGTAGTACCAAGGATCTAATATTAGTAAATGTATTCTTATTAATCCCAACTAAGTTTGGCACTTGGTCGACTATTACTCGCAAACTTGAAGATCCATCTTATGTGTGATAGTTTTCCTTATAATTTCATTGTATACACTACCACCATGAATTTTTTCACATTTTTAGAATCAACCGTTTAGCTGGAAAAGGGGGGGACACTTGTGTTTGACAAAAATTTTCACTTTAAAAATTTATATTAGGCAAACAAAGTGCTGAATCGAAAAACGTTCTTAGTAAACCCCTTCTGTCTTTTAAAAAGCTATCCTATGACACCCCATTTAATGATTTTGGCTAGAAAAAAAAATTCATCGCCCTTTCACGTCTATGGGAGACACCCGAAAAAATTTTTTTTTCTAAAATTTCACTCTACAGTTCTGACGGCGTAGTTAATATTTATAACCATGCCAAATTTCAGCTCTGTAGTACCAAGGGTTTCTTAGGAAACCCGCGGACAGACGGACAGACGGACAGACGGACATGGCGAAACTATAAGGGTTCGTAGATTACTACGGAACCCTAAAAATGAATTTTTGTTCGTTAGTCTAATTAAAACTCGGGAACGGCTGGGCCGATTTGGCTAATTTTAGTCTTGAAATATTCGTGGAAGTCCAGGGAAGGTTTAAAAGGTGAGAAAATATGGAAAAAAGGCGTAACGAAGTTGGCCGGGACAGTTTCAAATACAATTATTTTTGGTAAACTAGTGAAATGAGCATCGGTGGTCATACGGCTAGTGGGTCGGAATCTTAAGCGAGAGGTACTCAGTTTGATCCTCTGTGCTACCATGGACCATTGACTTGTAATAGTTCTCAGTTATGTACATTAGTTGCATACGGATTCATCACGATGTTTTCTCCCTACTTTACAGTGAGGAAAAACATCGTGATGAATGCATCACATTCGAGAGACTGAATGTGTAACCATGATCCAGTACGGTAAGGGGGGGCCTGACCGTATTGGATCAACGGGGGTGTTAACAGGGTCACGGAGGTCAGAAGGCAGTCACTCCACTGTAATTGCCCGACCTGCCAACCTCTACTACATAGTTCAAACAAAGTAACATTTTGGTAGGTCTTCTTCTTATCGTGTATGTGGTACAGTGAAGTGTGTGTCGAACTTGGCTAACCCTGGTGTCAGAGTTTTCAAACCGCACAACGGCCTCTGACTTGGTTTTAACGACTGTAGCCAATCGACAACAGCCGGGACAGACAACTTAACGTGCCCTCCGAAGCACGGAAACGCTCGTGATAAGTTGCCACTTTTGGTCACCCACCAGGTTTCCCGCCTCTGTGTAAGTTGCTTAACCTTACTGATCGGTGGAGATTTTTGGTAGGTGGGTCTTTAAAGTTTAACAATGCAGAAAGAAAAAAAATAGAGATGGTTTTAAGCTATATTTGAATAAATTGGTTCAACCGTTTACAAATGAGAAACGATGAATGTCGAGATTGTTTTTTTTTTTAATTGTAGAATTATATAATATGAAAGTTGTATTGCAGTGTGTAATTCTAAAAATTTAACAAATAATTTTTGTTACAGGTACGTAAACAACATCAATCAGTAACATAACAGTGGGTAACAAATAATAATACACCATGACACATATCAATTTTTAGTTTCTGCGTTGTGTAATAAATTTCTATTTTAACTTACGCTGCAAATCAAAACTCCCCTCGACAGTTCAAAATTAAACTTGACATATATATTTTTTTATTGATGTATGTATAGGGTGTTTTTTTAAGTAACACTAAAAAACCATAAAGTCTAATGCAATTGTCAGTCTGGCCATTTATTGTCCCCTTTTTAACCGACTTCAAAAAAGGAGGAGGTTTCTCAATTCGACCGTATATATTTTTTTATGTATGTCCGCGGATAACTTCGTCTTTTATGAACCGATTTTGATTATTCTTTTTTTGTTGGAAAGGGAGTATCCCAAGGGTGGTCCCATGGTAAGAAAACCAGGATCTGATGGTGGATTCCTGAAGAAATTGAGGAAAACTCTCGAAAAAATTGTCTTTTTGGGATTGAAGTCGGTGACTCTTACGTTTTTGACGTGGAATTATAAAAAAAATTATACAATATAATTACATTGAAGAGTGAAAAATTTCGTCTTGAGCGACGTACTAGGTATATTGAGGTTAATAAAAATTATGTTGGGTTGTTTTCTATGACCTTGCATCGCTTAGCGTCTCCCTGAATGAACCATTAACATTTGATCTTTATAACTATGTACACACGGCGGCATATCAGGCTATACATGTTAACCATGACGTCGCCCTTATCTCGCTCGTAATAGCGTCGGCTTTCGTAATGCAAATGGGTAACCTGACGTGCTGCCGTGTGTACATATACACGTTTATAACCCCTTCCGGAGAATTCAGAATGTAATGTGGTTCTGAAATCATCTGACGCCACATTTAACATTCATTATAAGGGTTATTAGATGGAACATGAGAATAGTGGTATTAGGTTGTCACCTTTTGCCCACATCATATCAAAACCCTAGCGTTTCACTAACTGGTTCCTACAGTACTCTTGGGAAGAGGTAGCATGTGGGTAGCATCTTATATTCAAAAGTTTTTCATTTCACTTCCAGTCCAACATGTAATCTATACTAACATTATAAAGAGGAAAGATTTGATTGTTTGTTTGTTTGTTTGTTTGCATTGAATAGGCTCCGAAACAACTGGACCGATTTGAAAAATTCTTTCACCATTAGAAAGCTACATTATCCCCGATGGACATAGGCTATATTATATTTTCAAAAAAATTAGGGATCCTTACTAAAACTCAAATAATCTAACCCAAGACGTAAAAAAATTACGTAAAATATTTTTTACATTGCGTGCGCTGCGTAAACTATTGATGATAGAATAAAATAATGTACTACGACTTTGCAGAACACATAAATATTTACAAAAATTGTCGCGACAGCATATGTCTAACTATTATAGTTATGCCACAATATGTGTTCTTTTATTTTAAAAATTTAATTGAAATGCCGCCCGCTATAAAATACTCTTTATTTGTATCTTGGTATTAATCCTTATCAAAATAAGTTACTTCATTTTCAAGACTGCTTCAATATCTTTATACAACTTTTTAAATTATGCAATTCGGACATTCCATTCAAAAGATATCACGAATTTAAAAATGTAAGTATTAGAAAAAAGTTTCGTGATCGCCGCTCATCCTGCTCAGCTAGCTAGCTAGGCAGCGATGTAGGCGTCACTGGGGTACGGGCCGTACGGGCGGGGAGTCAGTATCCTTCAGAAAGTTTAATAATATGTTATAAAATCAATCAATATCTATAGTTGTGTATGCTGTATGACAGCAATGCAGACTGCTTTTCCAGTCTCGGTGGACATTCCCTCTACTAGTAATTTAGGTCGGTATTACCTAAATTACCAAGCTTGATCTATACTTAAGTATTGATTGTCTCTTTCTTTCACTATCAAAATGACAAAGACGACTGCTGCTTACGTATAGATCAGTCTGAGTCGCGTTCTATAATACGGACCTTAGATGCACATTGCATAAGTGCTCAGAGCATTTCAAGCAATTAGAATACCCTCTTCGTATATGATAAATACTTCAATAAGGCTACCTATATGCTATTTTAGGTTTTAAACATTTATTTATTCATAACTTAATTGAAAGACTTAAATTTAATATCTTAGGTAATAAGCATAGCCAAATACAGATTACTCTGGATTAGCAAATATTCGTCTGTTTAAAGGTGTTTTTATCTATGTAACAAATATGATTATTCTATTAAGCTTACGTCTTTAGTAAGTAAGTAATTCAAATCAAAAAGTTGTATTTTTACAGCACCATTGTATTCTATGTATACCTTTCTGCAGCTTTCTATGTAATACCTATCAATGTCAAGTGTATAAGATCTCAACTTTTATTTGTTTAGTTAGGAATCATCAAAATGGCGATGAGTTTTATAGCACTAAGAAAGGATTTTTCTAAATTCTACCCCTAAGGGGTGAAATGAGGGGTTCAAAGTTTGTATGGAGAAAACAATTTTTTTGCACATTTTGACTCAAAATTTCGTCAAGATATACCTCGAAGCAAATAAACGGACACGTGTTTCGCTATTTTTCAAAAATCATCCCCTAAAGGGTCAAGAATGAAACGGGTGACTAAAAGAGTTCTTTGCGCGAGCGAAGCCGCGGGGAAAAGCTAGTATAGGTATACAATTAAAACCAATTAGCCAAGTTCGCCACATACTTGATCATACGTACACGATAAGAAGAAGAACCAACCACCAACGTTGTAGACATTTACTACGAATAAAGACTTGCTACGACGTAGCTTATGTATTACAAATTTTCATCTGTGTCATAAATGTGACATGAAAATTCATAATCATAACCCAAATTAACTCCGCCCTACTTCTAAGAACAGGATAATTATGGAAGCAAACATTAATATGAGGACAAATGAATAATCAAAACGGCTGTGTGTAGACTCCAACAGCAATGAATACAATGTTTCATCTCGTCTCGATGCCTGCAATTAAAATGGCTCCCGCAATATGGCAGACAGGTGTGTCTCACATAGATTGAATGAAAGTAGGTTAACGTCATTTAATTCTGATATTTAATACGCAGTAACTTATTGTTTGATATACTTATGAAACGTTAGGTTCCAAGGCACCCACGACAAGAGAGAAAACCTTAGTGTGAGCATTTGGGTGGTTACCGTTTTTTATTTATGATTATTATTTATTCATTTCTTCCTTTGTTGTTCATTTCATTTCATTTCTGTTCCTTTAATATATATTTTTCAAGGACAGGATTTTAACATATTATTAATAAAAGTAACCAGAAAAAAGTAACTTGGGTTTTGCCCGTTTAGTTTATGTAAATGTTTATACAGCGTAATAGAAAACCTCCTAGCTATATTCAAAATTCAGAACCAGAATCACTTACAGAACACAATTTTTTTTTTCTCTTTTATTAGGAATAGATCCCTCTTTCTTATACGTGGACACTAAGTTCCCGGTCACTTGAATAGAACCAGTATAAAAGTTTTACAATTAGCCCTTTTTCGATAAGATACAGATATTCTATGTATATACGTTAATTTACCTTTCAATGTGAAAACCCCACAATAACTCATACGCGTTTCTAGAAAGAGGGCTTTCTCGAAAATATGACGCTAGCGGCCGAGCGCGCGGTCACTTGAATAGAACCAATCAGTTTATGTTGAGTCCTCGCAGCGAACAGACGTTTTTTTCTATAAAATCATTGCGCTATTGTATTTTTAACACTAGTTAATATAGTTCTGTAACAAATTACAAAAAAAATAATTTAAAATGGGACGTGGAAAGAAGTTAAATCCCGAAGAAATTATTAGAATTGAAACATTAAAAGAAGAAGGCTATTCAGGGCGTGAAATAGCTCGACGACTGGGTAGATCGCATCATGTGATCATAAAGTATCTAGAAGACCCTGAAAACTATGGACAGCAATACAGAGGTAGAACGAAACGAGCCACGACAGATCAAGAACGGCGACGTATACTTCGAGAAGCATCAAATTCTTCTCTGTCTGCAAGTCAGATAGCGTTGAAGGTTGGAACGAAAGCATCTGTACGTACAGTGCGACGCATAATAAACAAGTGTCCGACATTAAAACGTTTAAAAATGAAAAAACGACCTGCTTTAAACCAACGACATTATTCTTTACGTTTGGAATTTGCACGACAGCATATGACATGGATGTTGGAATGGTATAAAGTCGTATTTACAGATGAAAAAAAGTTTAATTTGGATGGTCCGGATGGCTATTCATATTACTTTCATGATCTCAGGAAAGAAGAACGGTATTTGTCCCGGCGGCACAGCGCGTTAGGAAGTATAATGGTGTGGGGTGCTATTTGTTGTGAAGGTGTGCTAGATTTAGTTGTGCTTGAGGGTAAACAAAATGCAGAAAAGTATGTTAAATTACTAAAACGACAGATGACAGTTATAAAATCGAGATTGGGAGATCGTCCTTTTATATTCCAGCACGACAATGCACCTATTCATTCGGCGAAGCTTGTGAAGAAATGGTTCCAGGATAATAATATCGAAAATTTGGAGTGGTCTTCCTCATCACCAGATCTCAATATTATGGAAAATGTATGGGGATGGCTAACAAGAAAGTTGTACGCAGATGGACGACAATTTGATAACAAAGAAGCGTTAAAATCAGCTTTGATGATAGAGTGGTCGGCGATACCCCAACATTACATTCAGTCACTGTACGGTTCAATGCCTAGTCGATTGTTTGAGGTAATCAAAAACAATGGAAAAAATACAACATACTAATACACTTTTCGAATTTTTCTTAGTTGTTTTATTTAAAAATCCAACTAGTGGTTCTATTCATGTGACCGAGCAAAAGGGATCGTAATTTCTATACATATTTTTCATACAAAAGTATTAAGAGAATAGTGACCGGTAATATAATATTTGAACATAACACGTAACTAAGTATAAGAAACTAAGACAGTTATTATTTTATTTTTAAAAGATTCTCTCAAATGTACTTAAACAACGGTGGTTCTATTCAAGTGACCCGGACTAACTCTAGTCTAGCAGACAAGGCGAGAGCAGGGTGCGGGTAGCGTGTGCCTGAAGGGCGGGGCGGGCGCACGCACACACACACCGCGCCGCCGGCATAAATAGGGAACTATTCCTATTAAAAAGATATGTAAATAAATTATTTTTTCAATAAATGTGTCCTGTAAGTGATTTTGGTTCTGAATTTTGAATATAGCTAGGAGGTTTTTTATCACGCTGTATTTTACAGGAACATTCACAAACAAATAATTTTTTTTTACTTGACAATTAATCGTAAAAAATATTATTTTTGAACTTTCATTTAATTTACTAGCCTTAAAAAATAGCTTGTTTACGGCGCGTGCGATATAAATCCTGCACACACGGGTGTACATAAATCGCACGAGGGTTTGGATGAGGTCTGAAAAATTGTTTACAATACAATACAATATACTTTATTTGCACACAAAGACATTCAATACAATTAAAAGAACATAAAACATAGTGTACAACAAGGCGGCCTTATTGCTAGGTAGCAATTTCTTCCAGGCAACCTTAGGGTAGGACAGCAGTAAGGTAAGAAGTAGTTGGTGGTGCATAAAATTAAGTACATATTAATAATACAAATAAACAAATATATAAGTATATATATATATATATATATATATATATAATTATATATAAATAAATATATAAAATAAGTATAACATACATCTATATATAAATGCTTTATGTTAATGCTTTAATGCATGTTTAATGCTTTATGTTATTTTTTGTTGAGTTTATTCTAAACGAAGTTAAAGTTTCTAAATTTTAGTGGCAATACTGCCTTAAAATTTTCTATACTTTTACCATTAGGCGCAGTGGAAATTCATTTTGATTTTCTCTCATTATTATGCGAGCCTTTTGATTGAGTGTTCGATATCTTTTGTCACTTATTGTACAATTTAACTGTGTTTTATGTTAATCCGCCGCATTGTTATCGGATATAATCAGAATTAATTATATTATTTAATTATTTTTTTTACTTTCTAGCAAAAAAGCTTTCGTGCTACACGGTCCCCTTATTGAAATTAGTTTAGTTTTATTTTATTTTTTAGATTAAGTAGTTTTTTGATTCTACTGGTAAAGGAATTATTTTTTTGTATTAGGTAAGTAATTAGAACTTTTGCAAGAGAAAATCTAGTTTTCTTTTAAATGTGTTGATCTGAAAATTATTAACGCTTATTATGAAAAACATCAATTTACGTTTACTTTGCGTCGTGGTGTTTGTGCTGTTAGTAATATAAGTAACTATTATACCACGCAAAGAAAAGTGACTTTTTTCTACTTTACTTTAAAACACACTATTATACTATATACTCTATTATAAAACAGTTTTACAGTTCCTCGTCGCTTCTGTCTGTCTGAATGCGATAAACTCAAATCAAAACTGCGAAATGGATTTTCATACGGTTTTCACCGGAATGAATCAAGAGGAAGGTTTATGTATGTATAATTCATTCCCGAATTAATTCATTCAGAATGAAATCCCGGGCAGAAAGCTAGCATTTTATGAAACAAAATATATACGTATTTTAGTACAATACTTAATATATGTAATTTTGGACGCAGTCTACTGAATAATTGAGCGCTTGTTACATTGTCCAAGCAATTACCATGAAGCGGTGCATACAACTGAATTGTGCAATGATATTGTGTTATAAAAAAGGTAGGTGGTTAATTTTTCACATCAAATAACTTTAAAGGCATTGTTTCAAACGAATTTGTAGGTAAATGCTTTTCTATGTCCAGGTAAAATGGTCTCAGTACGTTATTTCTTACGAATCGCAGAGTAAGTAATTTTTGTTTTATTACCAGCACATATACGTCACCACCGAGGGGCACGGGCTCCCTTCAAAATACGAAGGGGTTAGTGCAATGCGGGTTAGTGGACCGCGCGCCTTTTGAAAACGAATTTTCTTAGATGTGCGGGTTTCATCACGATGTTTTTATTAACCACTGAGCAATTAAAAAGTCTGATTTTCACAAAAAAATATTTGCTAACATATACGAGTACATGTACAGTGTAACATTATTATATACAAAACGCACACGCCACGCTCTTCAGCCGGTACGTTTATGGGCTGGAAAAAAAAGTATAATATCTATTTATATTACACTTTTAAACATCATTGATTTGGTGTATAAAACTGCATTGTGCACAACTACAATTATCTTTGCACCGAATAAGCAGACACAAACAACACTTTTAAGTATTTTTATTTGTAGTTTCGTTATTTTTTCTCATTATGTGATCCTAATTCTGATTCATCGGAAACCATATACCAAACCAATTATTTCCATTTCTATCTACTTTTCTATTGCTCAGAGGAAAACACAACTTTCTACGCAGCTCTATAAATAATATAACGAGATGTGAAAATAATCCTCACAAATTTTACGGAAATGTTTAATAAATTCTTGAAACATTACATATTTAATCACTTGATAAAATATAAATTAGTACACAAAAACAGCTACTAAGCCAAGAAAATTACTTAGAAAGTCATAGTAGATCCCAGTTTCACATTACGGAGTGCCTTTGTGCATAATTAATTTGGCTGGCTAATCTAGACAGTCTGGCCGCGTCAGTGCCTGGCTTATAAGATCGAGGCTTTCAAAATGTTGCAGCATTTTACCTGGAGCAGCTTAGAAATTCTGGAGTAGGTTGAAATTTCTGCTTCGTTTTATGGAACATAAAAATTCCTCGCGATTTTTTAAATGTCAACGATTTAGAGAATGAAGTATATGACTAAAAAATTCTTTAAGCTAGCAAAACCATTGGAAAAAGCTAATTTAAAGATAAAAGTTTTTCAATAATTGAAGATGTTTTCATTATAAGACCCAAGGCATCTAATCTGTAAGGTTAAGATAGATATTTGGAGCTTCACATGTTAGGGTCTATTTATTAATATAAAATTAATATATTTAACTTGTGCAGAAAATGTAATTCTACCATTCATTAATTGAACAGGGCTCCGATTCTGTAACTTAAGTTGTGTGTCGATGGAATGGTCGCCATTTTATCCGTTCAGGTGGCGAAATTGACAACTATCCAAATTTCATACATCTGATGACGGCTGCTTTGATTGGTGGCGCCACTGTCAACTGAATTGTCAGTTACTAGGTAGCTTGCAACTTTACGTTCGGTTGGCGGTGGCGCTGCTGGTTGGGGTGGTTATCAGCTAGTATAAATAGTTCTTAATTTCACCACCTGAACTGATAAAATGGCCTCCATTCCATTGACACACAACTGAAGTTACAGAATCGGGGCCCTGGTAAAATAACGAATTAAACCACCTCTATTTCCCTTTTCCTGAGACATACCAATTAACAATATCTCATTCTAGACCTAGATAGGTACACCTAAACCAGGAATAGTAGCGTTTAGTTCTGTGCTTTAGCAAGGCAAAGCAAGTTAGCAAATAACTAACACAGCACCATTACCCACGCTGTGGTAAAATATGTCTTCCTGTGAAACACTTGTGGCCGTATCTGTATCCTGACTGCGCTGAGGGTAGTTGCATTAACAGTAAAATACAGTATAGTTTCCACAACTAAGAGAAGTCCATCCATATACAGAGTTAATACGTCAAGATCCCTTCAAAGGGTCATAGTGGAGACCATTAGCTATCAAATGACCCTAGGTAGATGGGAAAAAAAAGGTCCACTTAAAAAAATCTCTGTTTTTTTAAGAAAAGTGGATTCTTACATTGAATTAGTTAAAACTCGCTCTATCGTCGACCTCTTCTATGATATTGGTCAAGATTGAGGTCAAGAGTTAACCCATCTTATAATAAAAAATAAAAATATTTTAAAAATAATAACGAAGAATAATAAAATTTAAAAATGTTTTTAGTATCTCTACTACAAAACGCTGTAACTGCCAAGTTGCCGAGTTATGATCTAACACTCGATACTTAGTTCTTGTGGCTGAAGCTTTTTGTTCCCATGTTGCAGTGGTAATATTAATTGCATACGAGTTTAGAGATAGGTCTAGCTGAACCAACTGCCAACACGAAAAAAATTTTAAGGTAGTACCTTAAAAAAGAAAGAATCGATCAGTGAGATTAAACTATATGACGAGGTGAAAAACTTTGACCAGGTGAGACTTACTCTAGGCTCTGGGCTCTTTCAGATAAAATAAGACCTTTTGTAATTCCAGCTTTTTAAGTAAACTGTTCTGTTAACTTCATCTAAGTTTTTACAGCCGTTTTCAAGAAACCGATTAAAACTATAATAATATTATAAAGAGGAAAGATTGTTTGTTTGCATTGAATAGGCCCCGAAACTACTGGACCGATTTGAAAAATTCTTTTACCATTAGAATGCTACATTATCCCTGATGAACATAGGCTACACAATTTTCCCGAATTTCCACGGGAACGAAGTCCCGGGCGGAATGCTAGTATAATATAAATACACACAAGATAAGCTTGTTTAATAATTTTGAATATTGGTCATCAAGTAAAAAAAATTCGCCCAAGAGCGTGTCTGGCCACGCGCATTGTAGGGTTCCGTAGCATCTTGGTTCAAATATGTAGCTGGCTTCTTAATTCTACGATCATATTGACGGTTAAACCGCTAATAATGTCTAAAAACGAGGTCACAAAGAAAGAAGGTAACTAAAGGAGTTATAAATTCCAGTGCCACAAGGAAAATGAAAAAAAATCATCTGTTTAAGAACCACCTCGCGTGGATGCAAACGATTTTATAAAATTATTATTCATTTAAAACTGGTGTACTATCGTTACGGTCATAGGTAGAGATGAAAGAGACTTAGTCTTTTAAGGTTTATTAAAAAGACTCGCCTCCATTTTACAGGACTTGACTCTAAAATTAAGACTGAAGGTTCGAGTTTTTATTAATAAGACTTAGTCGTTTTATTAAAAGACTAAAAACTTAAACGACTCGCGTTGTTTTTAAGAGATTAAAAGACTTAACCAACTCCAGCTGATTTTAAAAGACTTAAACGACTCGAGTTCTTTTGTGTAAAAGGTTTTGTTTGTGTGTGATATTCAAAATATCTTTTGTAACCTATCAACCAAAAGGAACAATTCACCCCTAAACCATTAAATACATTTTGATAAAATGTAACAAGGGTCTAAAATTAGATATTTACATTCTATCAACACATGCCTTCCGATTGTCGACTTCCCAGACAATGAGTCGTCAGTCTTTTAAGTCCTTTAAGCTGTTTAAGTAATAGCTCAGTTTTTTAACGTTAAAAGGCTTAGAATAGAATAGAATAGAACTTCGAATAAAAAAGCTAGTCTTATGACTAAAGGTAAGGAACTAAAAGACTGAGTCAGTCGTGAGGCGTCAAAAATAAGGTGAGTCTTTATTAAAAGCCTTAAAAGACTGAGTCTCTTTCATCACTAGTCATGGTCGATGTTAGAATATTTAAATACTATATACTTAGTATCAAAAAACAATGTATTAAAGAGTTTGTGGTTTCAGAAATAACTTTAGTTTTAGGCTAAATACAAGAGAATGTAAGTATGAAATGCGCGAGCGAAGCGAGCGCGAACTTTTTTTTTTTGCGGCAATATTATTGTTAGAAATAATATCGACCTGGTGCTAAAATAATTTTGATGTCATTTTCGTAATTAACACCTCCAAAAACCTATTCAACGACACCTAAAATGTTAATATGTTACAGCTATAATGTCGACCTCGCCTCACTTTTAGCGTGGAACCTTGTAAATATATTCTTATTAATCCCAAAAACGTTTGGCACTTGGTCGACTATTACTCGCGAACTTGAAGCGCCAACTTATGTGTGATAGTTTTCCTTTTAATTTAGTTGTATATTCTATGACCGTGAATTTTTTTGCATTTTTAGAAATAACCGTTTAGCTGGTAGAGGAGGTTACTTGTTTTAACAAAAAAATTCACTTTTAAAATTATTTTTTCGCAAACAGAGTGCTCAATCGAAAAACGTTCTTAGTAAGCCCCTTCTATCTTCTAAAAAAACTATCCTATGACATTCCATTCGATGGTAAAAAATATTCATCGCCCGTTCACGTCTATGGGAGACACCCAAAAAAATTTTTTTTCTAAGACTACTCTACAGTTCTGTCGGCGTGATTTGTATGTATGACCATGCCAAATTTCAGCTCTGTAGTACGAAGAGTTTCTTAGGAAACCCGCGGACAGACGGACATGGCGAAACTGTAAGGGTTCGTCGATTACTACGGAACCCTAAAAAAGGCAAAGAGCAAGAAAAAAATTAACTTTGAAATTGCCTATACAGGTGTAAGAAACAGGTTCACTTAACTAATATTTAAATAGTTTTAATATTTATTTAATATTTAATATTTAAATACATTCAATTTTAATGCAGAAAACATAAAAAAGACATTAATTAATTTTTAAATTTTCTCAAGGTAAGTTCCACTGGAAAATTATTCAAAATGATAGCCTCTTACATCCTGTATACAATACAAAGCAACAACCTACACGTTACAAAAATACTAGAAACTATTTGTTACTCACGTTGAATAAATATCCTGTTTTCAATATTCGTTCTTTAGAATTTTGTTGTATTTAGAACCTACAAAGACTAGTAGCCAGATGTGAAACTTCTGAAAACGTGGCATGAAAATTGAAAACGTGGAAGACAGGGGAACTAAAAGTTTCTTCAGTGAAATGCCTGAATTTCAAAGGTATACTAACTTGTTGTGAACCTTTTGAATACGTTATGTATTTCTAGAACATAAAATGATCCTTTTACATATTTGAATTTTCGTTTTCTGTTTTAATTGTACACATTTCCTTTTTTATATGGGACTAGCTTTTTCCCGCGCCTTTGCTCGCGCAAAGAACTCTTTAAATCACCCAATTCATTCTATTCTTGACCTCTTAGAGCATGATTTTCGAAAAATTGCGAAATACGTGTCCGTTTATTTACTTCAAGGTATATCTTGACGGAGTTTCTAGTCAAAATGTCCAAAAAAATTGTTTTCTTCATACAAACTTTGAACCCCCATTTCACCCCCTTAGGGGTTGAACTTCAAAAAATCCTTCCTTAATGCTTGCCTACGTCTTAAAATAAACCTTTTTGCTTAATTCAGCTTTCTAGGCTTAAGGGTTTGGGCTGGGCGTTGATGAGTCAGTGAATCAGGAACTCCAATTTTATATATAAGAAGAAGAAGATGAAATTAAATTAGTAAGTGAAACTTAAGGGAGTGTATCTACTTACGAAAATGAACAACTTTTTCCAAAGAGCCCACCTAAATTTACGAAATAAAGAGATTCAGTTGATCGCACAAGTTGTTTATAGAGGCGAATTTTTTTTCATAATTTGATCCCAGTTCCTTGGAGAAAGTTTCCGTACTTTGGATGGCACCTTAGGCTGTCGGTCCCGGCTGTTGTCGATTTATTACAATCGTTAAAACCAATTCAGTAGCCATTTAGTGGTTTAAAAACTCTGCACCAGGGTTAGCCTAGTTCGCCACACACTTGACCATTCCTTAAGAAGAAGAAGCTCATGCCTTAGCCCCATTGGAGTAGGCAGATACCACAGATTTATGGATATCAGTGTCACTATTGGACTTTTTTGAAAAGGATAATGGGTTCGCTTTTGACCACAGTAGCCCAGGGGCAAAGATGCGGTCGAGGGTGTAGCTTAGACTTTCCCAAAGTCCATTAAATGATTATAATCAACTTCTTTAATTATAAAGCATCACTGACCACAAAATACTAAAAAATAATTAATTTTGCTGGAAACATTTTAGCTAACCTAATAATTAATTTTAAATTGAAACAGTAATTAGTTTCGTTTCATTTTGTATTTTGACTCGTTTTACAAAAGTTTGCAAATATTATTTTTTCAGTGGAAATATAAAATGTTCTAAGTTTTTAATGTATTATTAGCATCCTGCTTGGCACTTCATTCTCGTGGGAATTCGGGAAAATAATGTAGCCTATGTTACTCAGGGATAATGTAGCATCCTACTGGTGAAATAATTTTTGATATCGGTCCAGTAGTTTCGGAGCCTATTCGTTACATACAAAAATACAAATCTTTTTTCTTTATAATGTATAGTATTAGGTATAAGTAAATAATAATAAACGGTATTTATTTGTCCATAAAAAGAACAAACACATAGATAACGGGTTCTAAATACGATTACTGATGATTCTTTTTTTATAAACAAAGTATATTTATTTTGTACCTAAGTACACTATTTTTATAGGAGTCATTATTTTCTATTTTCTTATAAAATTCAGGAGATAATAAATCAAGGTCTACCTTTTTTATAATAGACAAAAAAACAGTGTATTGGAAAAACGGAAAATTAATGCCTTTTCGCCAAAATTGAGCCAATATTTACAGAAAAATTCCATTTTGAAAAGAATAAAAATAAGATACTATTAGAGAGATATCAGAAGAGCATTATAAATACGAAGATCTTTATCCATGAAGTGGGCCAGGATACGGTCTAATCGAGAATTTCGTTGCAAGCTTTTCAGGTAAATACATTTAATTTTGCTATTTTTCTCTCCATTTTATCGTTTCCATTGTCGGATGAGGCTGTTATGAAATTATTTGTTATATGAAAATTTGTAATTAATTCATCTTAGTCGACTCGTTCAACAATGGAGACATAATGGGCCTTTTTATAATTCGAAAACGGCACGGCAAATTTGTATTACCAATGCCTACTATGTAATAGTAATACTAGAAGCTGAGAATATAGGAGGCAATGGTAATTCAAATTTTGAAGTGCCGTGCCGTGCCGTTCGAATTATAAAAAGGCCCAATGGACATAATCTAGTTGTTAGTGATTTATTATAGTTAAATTTTGGGTACTTTGGAACTGGCATAGTCACTTAGTGATTCTAAGTTCCCAAAATAAAGAGAGTGAATAAAATCTTCTTCTTATCGTGTAGGTATAGCAAAGTATGTGACGAAGTTGGCTAACCCTGTTGTCAGAGTTTTCAAACCACACAATGACCTCTGACTTAGTTTTAACGACTGTAGACAATCGACAACAGCCGAGACCGACAGCTTAACGTGCCCTCCGAAGCACGGAAACGCTCGTGATAAGTCGCCACTTTGGTCACTCGTCAGTTTCCCTGTCTCTGTGTACGTTTTATAACCTCACTCATTGGTTGAAATCAGCAAGCGTCACAGGCGTAGCCCTTCAGTGAATAAAATATACTACCTAACACTTCGTTTTTAGGTCTGTTATAATTTTTATTATTTGCTTACTTTTGTTATCTATGGCGGAAGGGCGTTTGTTTTTTATCGCAAATTTTTTTTTCATAATCCCGCAATGGTTCAATAAAAATACGCAAAGTTCGAGTTTGATTTATTATGTGGTTCCGTTCGGACGTTTATATTTTTTATTTGACTTAAACCTTAAAACACAGTTTTCAGCTATCCTAATCGCAATCTATTGGTGTCACTTTGTTGTACCTAGGAAAGTACTTAACCTAACAGTCTACAGGGTGTATATTGTTAGAGCAAATTATAAGTTGCAAGAGGAAGGAAAACTCATATAAATTTTAAAGGTTATTAATAATTTCAAAGAAAAATTGTGACCACCGTGTAAATTTTAAATATGACATTTTTGACGTGGCTGAAACTCCACAATCTAGACACTCTAACTTACTTAGTACTGAATTTCAGTCAGACTTTTTAAAAATATTTTTATTTTTTTGTGTTCAGGGATAGTAAAAAAAAGTCTAAATGTTACGCAATTATAATATAATACAATATACTTTATTTGCACACAGTACAATTAACAGAACATAAAAAATAGTGTACAGCAAGGCAGCCTTATTGCTAGGTAGCAATTTCTTTCAGGCAACCTATAATACTTCTCACCGATACTGAACTCATGGTTGTACATTTAAAATGTACGAAATGTGAGATATTAATAAATTAAAAAAATATCTTACTTTCACTGTGAAGAACTTCTCCAAAACTGTCCCAGGAACTCACTCTGTATAGCTTTATGAATAACACATATTATTTACATGGTTTTTGGCATGCAAGTCACGGAACTCTAAAAAAACGAACGATCAATCATAGTCAAGCGAGGCAGTAGGTTTGGTGGTAGACCGAAATTGGGCCGCTCGCATTATTGCGTGTTTGGACATTTTTAATTCAATACCCCGATACGAACAGAATTAATAAGAAACTGAATAATAATATTTATATTGGTTGTCTTTAAATTAGTTTTAAAAAATAGGATGTTAATCAGTCCACTAAACTGAACAACAATTCCCAAAAAATATAGGTCAACACTTGAGAAAAAGTTGCACTCCGGGAGTGTCGGCAGAAGTGAAAACTTGAACATATATTGCTTCCTTGCGGTCGAAGAAGTTTTCACTTCACCCTCCGTCTTACGAATTTTCGATAAGGGTCACGTGACCCTGACGCGAGTTTAACATTTTTTACCCATCCAAAAAGTGCAGATCGCCGCTAAAGGAGTTTTCACTACAAAAAATTACATTTCCAATGTGTGATAAGCTGTTTTGCTCTTGTAAGGAATTACGAAAAAAAAATTGAGTTGTTCCTGTATCTAGGGTTCCTTTTTCATGGGGAGAATCAGAGCTTTAAAGTCACCCCATGTGTTATTTATTGCACAACCCAAGTTATATTAATAAAATATTAGAAAGAAATAATTTAAAAGAAAATGTTGTGTGTACTTTTAATTGGCAAACATATTTATACATTTACCTAGTCATAAGTTTTAATTGTCAAACATTAATATGTCTTGCTGTTAGTATACCTTTAAATAAATAAATAAATAAATTTAGATAAATAAAAAAGGGAAAACTAAACAACTTCTCATGAACAGATTTAAGATTTGAACTTCCTAATAGGACCTTCTAAAAAGAGTGCATGATTTTGTTACGATTTGAAATAAAATTACGAACATTTAAACGAACTAATAAATGGGAAGAACGTTGTCCAACAGGCCAAATTCGCAGTTTACCTTTTCATGTTTATTGCCACCTATAAAACGAGCTCAACCGATACCAAAAAGCCGCAGAAATTTATCCCACAGCAAACTGAATATAAATCTACACAGGTGGTATTGAAAATATTTCTATTTTTACGAAAAATATCGGGGATATTCGAGAATCACGCAAATAACTTTGGCTGTCGTCGTGCACAGCTTGCCTTAGAGTGAAAACTTATTGAATGTGTTGATGGTGAATTCCATACTGGTTTCTTCTTGAAATCGAAAAATCTTTTGACAAATATCCTCCTAATAAATAACCTCAGGCTTAAAAGCTTACAAGGAAGTATCAATCACTATGTTACAATATCTATTAAGTATACTGAATATAAACTTATTTTATTTAAAAAAAAACTTGAAGGTCCTCGTATAGGATCGAAAATGTCGGCGCCATGCCGATTTTTGAACGCGAGTAAAACCTTCTAAATTTTTTTTTTTGTTTTTATAATTTGAAGAAAATATTTAAAAAATGCACTTTAACCAAAATTGTTCACCGCTTAGATCCAAACAGCTGGCCTCATAAAATAAACCTGGTCGACCACGGATTTGCTGGTGAGACTACCTAAATACAGTCACCGCCCCAGAGAATTAGGTAAAAAGAAATAGGAGGCCTTATCCCAGCAGCGGAAAAACCACTAAAGGGTTAAGAAAAGAACTGAATCTAAGTGATTCAGTCTTATTAAGGCCTCTGATAAATTAATGTCCTCATGCTGTTACTGCGTGATAAATAACTTGATCATTACTTTCTATCATAAACCGACTGCCTAGCGTCTGCCCAGCGTCAGCTTGCAGCTTACTCAAACGTCAAAACGAAAACGTTCTTTGAAGACTCATATAACCCATCTCCTTAAAGTTTGAGTGAATAGGCATCTTCTGGGTAAGCTTGCTACATCTTCGACCACATCTTCGTCCTTGTGCTAAATTGTGGTCAAAACTAAATTAATTTCTCAACTCACATAAAATTTTCGTGAACACCACCGCAGTTTATTTACTATGAATAGCGAACGTACACTCAAAGTAAAAAAAATGTGACATTTTAAAACGCTTTTCTACCTATATACGCTATATACGCCAGTCATAATAATTAACACGAGAAATGTCTAAACCAACAAACTAACGGCTAATTCTGATTTTAATATATGTTGTTAGGACCACTACCAGCATCGTATATCTAAAGACCTGTGCTAACTTTACAGCACTCAGTAAACCGCGAAATTTTCACACTTTCTTTAGTATTTTCAATATAAATCTTAAAGTAAGGGTTTATAATTAAAATTTATACGTTTTTAAAGTAGAACAAAATTGCTAAGACCAGCTTTGTACTAACCGAGAAAGTACCTACAATTTTTTTTTTCCAAAAAAAGTGAAATTTATAAAAAAGCTGATAAGACCAACTGGCTGCCAAATCTCAAATGAACAATATGTTTCATTTCACGCAACGTTTTCAACCAAAAAAAGTCCAAAAATTTCGCGATTTCCCTAGTAATTAACCAAAAATCTCAGGAAATTAAAAAAGGTCTTTCAAAGCTTCAAACTTGGATATACGATACTGGTAGTAGTCCTAACAACATATAAAAAATCAGAACTAGCCGTTTGTTTGTTAGTTTAATATTCGATATGACTGGCGTACTAAGAAAATAAATAATAAACTCATTTGAATTGAATTCGGTTAAATCCAAGCCTGGCTATGATTTCTTTTTCTGATTTACAAAAATCACCACGGCAGCCTTAACTCATTCCTCTTTTCATGCTTTCGTTAAAATGTGTGCTCAACTAAAATGTAAGCGAAATATTTATTCACGCACTCATCCATTGACGGATTTATTTTGCCCTTAGATCTGGTAAAGCGTTATAGGACAGACTATTACGCATTATTTAAAATAAGCTGTCCATCCGTGTCTTCGTTCCCGAGGGAATGTTCCTAGGTCGTGACAATTAGGAACACAATATAAAAAGAAACATCCAAATAAGTCAAGCCGTTTTGTAATTTAGCAAGTTTAACGAACTCCAATTCGTTTGTATATTATTTGGTGACTTCAAATTATTTTGTAAAAATTAGTAATGAAAATCAGCTTACGAAACTGAAAAACTGTTCCCACTGAACATAGGACGAAATTTTAAAAAAAAGCTTGTGTGATTTGCTTTTGTATGAGCAAGTCGAAACATTATTTGGAGTATTTCATATGAGTCTCTTGGGGAAAAGGTGTTCGGTTAATTGGTTAATTCACGACTTATTTGTGGCTAACTAGTTAAAAGATGTATGTTTGTGTGTTTATGCTTCAGACATCGAGTGTGTGCACTTTATAATATTAAAGTAAAATAAAGGAATTCTCAATTCATTTATTTTACAATTGAAGTCAAAAATGTCACCTTTTCTTAAAACCGAATATGATCGCATCATTTTACAGAGTTATTATGTTTCCTTCCCCTACAATCCTCAATATGAGTTTGAGTCTTCGACAGTGGTATTTCTGAACTATTGTGAATCCAGCTTATTGTCAAGGCAGTACCAGCCAAGCAAATAGCTGAAAGAATCCTGTCGCTTCTTTAGAAATACGATTTTGATTCGAGTGAGTTCTGAGCGAGTTTGTAAACAAGGATTTTGATTTACTTTCTTCCGACTCCAAGCGGATTATAAAATAATACTTAGCACCCGTGTTTTGCTAAGTATTTATAGGTGGTTTAGAGATATTTTGTTTATGAAACGTATTTTGATGATTAAAAAAGTGATAGCCCATTTGGTAATGAGCCAGACTTGTAATCGGAAGGTCGCGGGTTCAAATCCTGGTGCGGGCCTGTACCACTAAATTTGTCTTTTCGGATTTATGTACGGATTTCTAATTATCACTTGCTCAACGGTGAAGGAAAACATCGTGATGAAACCCGCCCGTCCAAGAAAATTCATTTTCGAAAGACGAGCGGTCCACCAACCCGCATTGGGCCAGCTTGGTGGAGTATGGCCTAAATCCCCTTCGTGTTTCGAAGGGAGCTCGTGCCCCTCGGTGGGGACGTATATGAGCTGGTAAAAAGTCTACTTTTAATTTTACAAATAATGTATAGTTAGGTACAAAAAAATTTAAACCTAGTATTGTATGCAAGGGTAAAATCAGATTTTTCAATTCAGAATAAGAATTCTTTACTTTACACTCACGCCTTTAATCCCTTTTGGAGTAGGCAAGACGTTGTGTAGTTCTAGAACCATTTAATGCCACTTTTGACATTAATTCTGAGGATTATAAGTTGAAACATTGCGTCCCACTTACTAACTCCTACAGTGAGCCTAGGAAGTGTTGGAATCTGAAACTTTTAAGGTTTACGTTTCAACCCCAGCTCAGCTTTGAAGAATAAGAATTTCAACTTTTTACCTTGAAAAGATTTTGAAAGAAAGAAGAAAGGAAGAAAAATAATTTATTCATTGCCAACAATACATTATAGTAACAATTTAGGTTATGATTATAGCAAAGTTCGATCAAATGCATAAATTGTAAATTACCTTCATCTATACTACAATATATTGCACAAAGAAATGGCCCCGACTCAGCATTTTGTCATAAGCACATAACAAGTATGTATTTACGACACTGATATTCTGCCGGTACCAAATGAAAATTTTGAACTGTTCAACCAGAAACAATTTTTTTGACTTTTGTATAGTACTCCTTCCTTACTAATGTTATAATGTGATTGTAATTTTGTGTAATTGTTTGTTTTCCCTTGTTTTTTTGTTTATCTTTGAAATTGTCAGGGCACGGTTTATAAAAAAAATCTACTAAAACCTACCTGGGAAATTCTCACGGGAACGAAGTCACAGTCACATATCTAGTTTTTATTTACTTTGGATTTTCCTTTGATTTATAAGTGCTGCAACAACAAATCTCCACAAACGCCTTCCCACACTTTCCTGTGTTTTAACGAAAAAATACAACTAAAGACCTTCAGAACGTAGAACAAATCTATCAAACAGACTTACAGGCAATCAGGAACACTACAGGGTGCCACCACAGTTTCTTATTATTACACTCATCCATCAAACACGCAATCCGTCGGATTTCGCACGAAAAAGCCCCCCCCCCCCTTTTCTTGTAAGCGTCACTTGTTGTTCCCAATTTCATTTATTGAACGTCAATCTGAGATGGAATGGAGATTTCGCACACTTAAATATTTAGACGATGTGAAAATGGGACACCATTTGTTAAGATGGTGTGATATTTCAACTCTTTCCTCAATATTCATCTTATTGCTTTTCGAATACCCTTGTAG
The DNA here is from genome assembly GCA_949987775.1 of Aproaerema taeniolella. Lineage (NCBI taxonomy): Eukaryota > Metazoa > Arthropoda > Insecta > Lepidoptera > Gelechiidae > Aproaerema > Aproaerema taeniolella. The sequence goes on along the minus strand of OX465261.1, from coordinate 13,592,878 downwards.
CTTGGGAAATGTGATTATTTTTTAGATATAAATTCCTCAGAAATTCAGAAAATTTTTTGCCTTCGTTATTTTTGTTAAAAGGAGACTTTGTTTAATTTTAGTAAAAATTAATCAGTTGTTTTTTTTTTCAACAAAAGCAGCATGTCAGTATACCCATTACTACGAAAGCCAGTGCTATTACGAGCGAGATAAGTCAAAGTCAATACGTTTAACCTGATTGGCTGCCGTGTGTACATTAATGGATTTATATTTACTTACGTAAGGTAACTAACCTAACATGACATGTTGCTGTCTGTACCTCAGAACTCCATAATTTATGAACCTTTTTTTTTCATCTACAAAAGGAAGTACTTCCGGATTGGTTCCATTTTAAACCCTTATCCAGGTTATGGTTGAATGTCTCCCACATAGATTTTTGGAGGTTTTTACCAGGTTTTGGTAAAGAATCTACCACAAACTGTCAAAAACGCCAAAATAGAAATATTTCCTATGGTCACACAAAAAAAAACTTGGAACGGAACGCATATGTCACTTTTACGGCCATTTTTTCTGTAGAATCGTTGTTTTTTTGAAAAGTGCAGCGTATTTTGTTTTTAATGGCAAATAGGAGAAAGGTAAGTCGTGCAATTTTTTGATATTGTAGAATTTGAGTTGTTCTAGTGATATGTGCATAATTTATACGTAAATACTTGAAAAATATAATGATAATAACAAAATAAAACACGTGGGAACCATATGACCTTAGCCTGTAAAGACCTAATTATTGTGGGAGTTATATGTCCACTGCCCGGTGAATTGAAATTTTTATTTTGAACTAGTTTTTGCCTTTTGGTTTGCTCACGGTCATTTTGCATTATAAGTAAAGAAGAAAATTACGTTTTATTTTTAAAGTAATATAAATTGTGGGTAGTGGTAAACTTTTATAATCGTTGATTTGTCAGTCTGTATTTACCTACTTATTTGTAGGCATTATTGGCATTGGGATTATGTTTTCCCACATGTGTTTTTAAGGTTTTTAGGTAATTGTCTGAATATAAATGATGAAAACTCAAACTAAACGTTAATACTCATACAAATCTATAAAAAAATCACTATCACTACAGGATTTGTCCGAGGCCTGGTAAAGGGTTAAAATCCAGTTCTAATAACGGGATCTATTAGGAAATTAGGGAACTCTTTAAATATTATAGAAATTGGAAAGATGGAATTCGGTTTTTGTCCAGTAATGGACCTAAGCCGACTTATAAAAAAAAACAATGCTGTAAGTACCATTGTATTCACAACCCTTAATCCGAAATACGTAAAAACATACATTAGAAGAGCCTGGATGGGATTATGCAAAGAACGCCATTGTATATGGAAGAATAACATATTTTTCCGGTTTATAACGTTATATGCTGTAATAGTTATGCGTAAACAACTAATGTGGTTCTTAAATATTTAAGGCAAACTTTTCAAAGAAAAATGTATTAATATTGTGTTTAAACACGACTGAAATTACTGTTTCAAAGTGATTTTTCTGTTGAAAATTCACAAACTAGTACAATTTTTTATTGTAGCTAGTCAGCAAATGCAATTTTACAACACTTTTAAACACTCTGAATCAGAACTGAAAAAAAATGTACTGTATTTCTCTTTTGATAACCGTCGCAACATTTTGTAACGAAGAGAACAGATAATATTACATAAATCTTGACACTGAGGTTAACCTCTTGATTATACCTCAGAAAAGGAACAAATAATAATAATAATCAAAATAATAATAATAATAATAAAAAAATTTCAGTAAAAACCCTGGCACAATAGATAGTCAGTTACCAAATAGTCATGCACAAAAAAGAAAATATTTCAAAATGACACATTTTAATCACTTTTTATAACGACTGGGTTCATTTTTGACCAAAATATAACTCAGGGACAAAACGTGGCCAAAGATCTATCAAGCTCATCCAAAAGAACCCTGTTCACTTGAAATTAAAAGAGGCTCAGGTTAAATGAGCTCGGAAAAGCAGATAAAGGCAGCGGGCCTTTTTATAATTTTAATGGCACGGTAAAATTACCTTGCCTACTGTGTTCCCAGCTTTTAGCATCTCTAAGAGTATAAGGGGTAATGGTGCATATAATTTTGCCGTTCCTTCCCGTGGCTTTTGAACTATAAATACCGGTCAATTAATAACCCTCCATTTTGCTTCGCCGTAGTCGGGTAAAAACGCCTAGAGACTCCCATTACTTATCAGTACGCAACTCTGATAAGTTACAACACTATGTGAAAGGTCCACAGCCTTTTAATCTGTGTATTAAGCAATAATCCCTCTTTGTGGATGAGAACATCCCTCAATTGTGAATTTATTAATTTCGGACAATATCTTCGTGCCTCGGAAATCAAAGGTATAATAGAAGAAAAGCTTTTAGAAATGATATCGGTAGGCTGTGTTTGAAAACCATCTCACGGGGTTTTCGGCTTTAAAAGTATTTGCGGTAATAAATGGAAAATGTTATTGAACAAGGGTTGAACATTAAAGGTCGTTTTGTGTACACATGAATAATTATATTTGTGAATTTTTTTAAAGATATTTTTGTTATGGCTATGGCTACCTGCGCTTCTATTCCACTAATCAATTACGTCTCAACGGCGATTGAATGATAATAGTTTGACGGCCGATTTGGTCGAGTGGTAGTGGCGCTGCCTCTTGATCGACTGGTCCTGGGTTCGATTCCCAGTCGGGGCAAACGTTTGTGTAAAAAGCAGATGTTTTTTCTCGGGTCATGGGTGTTTGTGTCTTTCTTTATGTATATTCCGAGGGACCCACGACATAAGGGAAAATCTTAGAGTGGGCCTTTGAGTGTGTAGCATTAAAGAATATTTAATGGTGACCATTTTACCCGTTCAGGTGGTGCAATCGAGAACTATCGAAACGTCATTTAACTGCCATCTAGACGCCATTTATTAGTGAAATAGACACCCTGAAATGCTCATCTTTGCGAATAGGCGTAGAGTCAGTAGGGTCAATAGAACGAATGCGTATGTATGTATTTAAATCCTTTAATGTTTGTTTGTATGTATTTCATGTAATCTTGACTTGTTTGAAGTGGCATCCTGAATGTCCTATAAAATAAAGATTTTTTTATATTCTATTCTACTGTTTCGCATATTTCAGTGTTTTCATAGTGTTTCTATTTATTTACTTTTGTATTTTTTTACTTACCTTCTTTTTTTTATTATAAGCACGTTAAACTTAACAAAAGCCGTAAATTAGTGTATTTGAAGCAAATATTTTCGAAGACATTTTAACTTTTCAAGAGTAGCGTCTTAAATTTTGAATTTAATTTTAAATTTCACTAAAATTTCTTCGAGAAAGCTAGCGTATTAAAGTTTGTGACCCTTTGCAGCCACTTTAGCGATTCCAAAGCACTCAAACTAAATATACATTTTGGAAATTTGGTGAATTGAATTTAAGTAAAAGTGTTGACTAAGTGTGTAGAGATTTAATAAGTGTTCCAATTGGTCGCGTCTTGCCAATAAATACATTTTACTGAGGCACTTCGTTACAAAAATATGCCGACGAGAAGTCGTTTTCAGTAAATTGAATAAAAATTTGCTCCATAGCGCTTGTAAAACCAAGCAGTGTGAAAATAAAACTCGCAGAATATTTCTTTCTCACTATTAATTCTTCCATTTGAATTATCAATTGAAACACTGAAGATTTCTCGATTTTTGATTGGCATTTCAATCAAGCGGGTGTCGACTAACCTCCCAAACCTTTGTATTTCAGACAAAATGTCAACCAAAATATTTTTCAGTTTTTGCTTTGAAAAAGAAATATTGCGGACGTATAAATAAAACATGTGGAACCATTCATTTATCACTTAGATATGATTTATGTGACTTGTCCAGGAATGTTCATTTGGACATCGTGGAGTTCCGTACAACATGTTTATGTTATTTCGCATGAGGAAATATAAATAATAGTAATTTCCAGAATAATTTTGAAATAAAATGAAATATAGTTTATTGACACAATCAACTAAGTTATTTCTTACAAAAAAAAGTAAACTTAAGGTAAGTAGGTAACCTTATATTATTAAATATAGTGCCAACAGAGATGTATGAGAGAATAAATGAATAAATGAGAGAATATATGACTGTGTATTTATATAAATTATTTATATATTATATGTATGTGTAGTTGTATTTTTATGTAGTTTATATTATTATTTAGATTTCAGTGGTTAATTGTGCATGTCTGACTTTATTTATTTTACGCCTCTTACAGTCCCAGGTCTGCTGGAAGAAATTTCTTAAAGAAATAAGCTGTGTCTTTTGTGTTCTTTTTTCTATTTGTCTGTAATATTTGTGTTTTTTTCTGTGTACAATAAACTGTTAAATAAATAAATATGTTTGCCAGCTAAAAGTTAACTGGCGCTGTTTTTCAACCAATTTAACCTAACTTAAAAACTAAAATTGAGTTTAAATATTGAACGACCGTCATAAGTTTTTTTTATAATATTATTATTTTATATTTGAGTGCATTTTTTGTATGTGTAAATTTTAATTGCAGGGCGTCCACTTCACTAACCAATGACGTCTTAACGGCGGTGGAATAATAATGGTGACCACTTCATTCGTTTAGGTGGCGAAATTTAGAACCTCTATACCTCATACATTTGATGATAGCTACCTCGGCTGGGGCGCCATAGCTAAACTGAATGTTAAATATGTATATATATATAAATATGTTAAATATGTGTGTTATATATGTATGTATATATATGTGTATGTGTGTATATATATATATATATTAGTAGTAAGTAACTGTTAATATTTATTTTTACAACTACTATAATTAATGCACACAGTCTTGTGCCCGTAATTTATAGCTTTTCTGACACCGGATGGGTTGGCTGGAAGAAATCTTTTATAGAGATAAGCTCGCCTTTGTAACATTTTTTTAGTAATTAAGTATCAAACTATGTGTGTACAATAAAGAATAGATGAATAGATGTAAATTGCTAGGTATTTAGCAACTACGTACAGTTGGGGATGGCCCTGTTGGTCGCAGCGCAGCCGTTGTCATCAAGTGTGTGAGATCTTGATAGTACAGAATTTGGTCCCGATTTTGATTTTACCGCGTTGAATAGACGGGCGTCTAAAGGGCTGCTGATAAAAAAAAAAACAAAAGAAAGTGCAATGAAATTAGATTTTTATGATTATCCTTATTCTAGTTCCATTTCTTGGTCCAGGTATGCTTGACCATGATCCAGGGTACATGACTTGACCATAAGTCATATACTAAGTCATAGTTCAAGTCATCACACTAGATGGTCTACTATCTGACCTATGCTAACAATGCAACTTGACCGGATTCGATCATGTTTACACAAATTCAGTCGCGCGATTTTCCTTTTACACATGTAACTATGATTTCTTTCACAGTAACAGCATTAATGTGTGGGTAACTAAAGCACATAACTCTGAAAATTAGTAATTGGTAAATGGCGGCACTGAGGATCGAACTCGATACCTTTCAGTCACGAGTCTGACCCACTAGCCGATAGACAACCGACGCTCTATTTTCAGCACTTATAGACAAACATACGCTTACGTCTATAATCCCTATCGGGATAAGCAGAGCATCAGTAGTTCGAGAACCACTTAAATCCACATTTGTACATTCTCAGGGTTATTAGGTAAAACATGATGGATATCAGTGAGAGGTTGTCAGCCTTTTGCCCATAGTACAGCTAAACCCTCGCGTCCCACATTATGCCTGGGAATTTATGTGTTGGCAGCTAGTACAATCCTAGTTTTTCTTTTGCTTCCAACCCAGAGTGGAAGCTTTATGGAAGATTCCTTCAAAATCCAACTAAAAATATAAAACTGCAAAAATTTGTAAGGATGTATGTAAGGATTTTTGTTACTCTTTCACGCTCAATAGGCTGGTTCAAATTTGATATTTGGTATGGTGGTAGCTGACATCCTAAATTAATGCATAGGCTACATAATTTTCCCAAATTTTTGCTGTAACGAAGTCCCAGGCAGAAAGCTAGAAGCCAAAATATGGCTGCCCTCATATTTCTAATAGGAAAGTCTCGATTAATGCAGCTCCATTCATTTGAGCCACCCTTTGTGACGAGGACAAAGAATCAATCAGGCAGCCCCAATCGTCCTCCTTTTGGTACCGAGTTAATTGATGCACTGTCCAAAAACGGAGTCAAGTCATTCTGCTAAAAGCGAATATTTTAGTGAAAAAAGTGGAGTATTGCTTTTTAATATACTTACCAATTTACCGCACGCAAATTCATACAAGTAAACAAAAGAGAAAGATAAATTATAATTCATTCTACTGTCCTACGATCCCCAACCAACAATGCTGTTGAAACAACTTGCTTACCATCTTCGTTTCATAGAAAAATACTCATTTTAACTGCAATTATTAGTTTCTAAAACAAACTTGTTTTTGCAGCCCGTTTAATTTCAATCAATATAAAAGTGTATGCAAAACTAATTTCATGTCTGCAAATAGCATTGTATTCATTAAACAGTTGGTTTGAAATTGAATTCAAATGCTTTCGATACCTTAAATTTCTCAGACGTGCAAGTTTTGTTTTATATCGTTTCATATAAAAATTTCCAACTTAAACCTCTGAAGCATGAAAATAAATCAAAATTTTTGTATGGAAAAAAAATGACATCGTCCAATTGGCTTGAAACTTAGTAATAGTACTCTTACACACAACTTGTGACACCCGTGTTTCTGCTTTTTTCAAAATTCATCTGTAAGACGTTAAAAATGGGAATCAAAATTTGTAAATTTAAAAAAAAAATATTTTTTTTCCTCCTTTTTTACGTTCTATCTATCAAAATTTGGCTGGTGATAAAAAAGTTACCCTGTATATTATGGATGTTTTGTGTGCACTCGAAAAATCGATGGTAGCTGAGACACAACAAGAAATTATAACTTAACCGCAAATTAACAAGAAATTGGCTATCCTCCCCCTATCAGACCGCGTCAATTATCTTTAATAATAAAGACAAGTTTTTGCGTAAAATTAATTGAATAATTAATTGAACTATCAGATTGAATAACAACAAGTAATTATTTACGTAATTGATGTTTCAAAATTAATTAACTGTGGTTTTGAGTAACCAAAATTTTATGTAAACGAAATTATGAGCAATTTAATCTGGGTTTCGCCCGAAAAATAATATTTGAAATTAAAAGCTAACATCAAACCCTAAAACCAAATATTATTTTTTCGTGGGGCACTTGATTTGACATGCTTATAGATCCAAGTCTTCACTAAATAAGAATACGGCCAAGTGCAAGTCGGACTCGCGCACGAAGTGTTCCGTACCAATATCTATAAAAACAAGCAAAAAAATCACGTTTGCTGTAAGGAAGCCCCCTAAAATATTTATTTTATTCTGTTTTTTCGTATTTTTTGTTATAGCGACAATAGAAATACATCATCTGTGAAAATTTAAACTGTCTAAATATCACGATTCAAGAGATACAGCCTAGTGGACGGACAGACGGACGGACGGAAGGATGGACAGCGGAGTCTTAGTATTAGAACGAAGTCCCAGACAGAATGCTAGTCTCTGATAACTCTCAAAATGAATGTCAAATGTGGCGTCACGTCATGATTTTCTGCTTCCCCTATTTGGATGAATTAAGGTTTAAATTTCATTATACAGGGCTTTAGGTAAATCTCTTTTAACCTGTGGGGTGCTAACATAGGTCAAAATACAAAAAAAAATTTGATTTCCCATACAAACTTAATCAGCATAATATAGCGAATTTTGTATGGGATATCAATTTTTTTTTCATGTTTTGACCTATGTTCCTTGGGGAAAGTTGTTCAGTTTCATGGACTGATTTAACATCCCACAGGTTAAAAGAGATTTACCTAAAGTCCTGTATATTGTAGTGAATACATAAATTGTGTTTATAATACTGATTTATACAATACTAGCATTCCACCCGGGACTTCGTTCCCGTGGGAATTCGGGAAAATTATGTAGCATATGTTCATCAAAGATAATGTAGGATTGTAATGTAGAAAGAATTTTTCAAATCGATCCAGTAGTTTCGGAGCCTATTCAATGCAAACAAACATTCAAATCATTCCACTTTTTTATATTAAGTAGTGTAGATACATCCTTGGATAGTGTTAGGGTATTCGTAATAATAAGATGTATTATATAAGACGGCACAAGGGATAATGTACAAGAATGTTCGACACAATAATTATGTATTACTTTAGTTTTTTTTTTCTGTTCTCATGTAAGCGATGTTTCGTATCTTTTATGAGAATAAAGTTTCTTTAAACCGGAATGTTTGTTTAGGCTTACCGACAAGAAGTGATTTAAATGACTCAGTGTGTTTACATTTAATAGGGTAGCTATATTCTAGCGGATATTTGTAAAAAAATATAGATTAAGCGTATTTTTCCTTCCATTTTATTAACTCAAAAACTGCTCCCAAACTACATAGCAGTTCTTTGGTAGAGACAAATCCTCTTGCAGAAACGTTTGGTAAACTTAAAATTGACGTCATCAATACGAAAAATGACCTTTTATTAGACTTTTAGACGATGTCTCGATGTCGTGTGCTGTGTTTTATGAGTGAACTAGCTTTCCCCCGGGACTTCGTTCCCATGGAAATTTGGGAAAATTAAAGTAGTTTATGTGTGAATTAAGGCTATCAGCTATCTCCATACGAAATTTTATCAAAACCGGTGAAGCCGTTCTCGAGTTATAAGTGTTTGAACAAACCCGACTTTGTTTTTTTATATTAAGATAAATGTTACATCTATTTATCTATCTCAAAGAACATCGAAAGTTATAAAATGTATGGGATTAACAGATCGTAGTCATTCCATGTCAAACCTATATATTACAGCAACTCAAGCACAACGTGCTCGCGGTCAAATATCGAGAAAAATGTCACAATGACAACGCCGCAGAAAAATGTCACAATGAGCAGCCAAGCAAGCCTTAGCACAGCGCCCTCGCGCAATCAAAGTGAAGTTTCACCGTCACCTGAGTGGCATGACGCGCAAGTTTGTCGCAGGCCTTGTTAGCTTTTCAGAACTATCGATCTTAGTTATCGCTAAAAGAATATGACTTTGTCTAGGCCTCAAAATCATTAAAACTAATATATCTTTATAGTTCGAGTGAATAAGCTTCTTCTGGGTAGGTACATACAATAATCTTGCTATATTTTTTACCACTTTTTTGCTAGATTGTGTTCAACAGCGAACTCATCCCTTAAAGAAAATTGTTTTAACAACCGTTGATTCTGTGATTAGAAGCGCTGTCTCTAAATGATTTCTGGGTTCCATATCCAGTCAGGACAAATATTTTTTGTAAAAAATAAAAGTTTATTCTCGGGATGGGTGTTTGCATCTGTCATTTTTTGTATCCCAAGGGAGCCATAATTAAAGGAAAATATTTGTGTGACCTTTTGAACATATTTACAAAAACGTTCAAAAACATTTCATACAGCTATTCAGACTATGTACTATACATAAAACTATAAGTTCTTTTATTTTTTTCGTGCTTGTTATCTCAAACTCTGGTTGAACGAATTTAATCATAAAGAAGGTATGAGTTTATTTTTAAATCGTAATAAGTATGAAAAGCCATTTAAATTAAACTTAATATTAGATGATATTTAAGCAACCCAGTATTTAATAGTCGTCTATTTAAGTACCTATAATTACATTTCTATTATTATTTTTTACTAGGTATGTGTATTATTATGTTTGAGGCAAACGGCTGCTCAAATAAGTTGAATTTTTATATATTTTGTTATTTAGAAATAAGAAGCTTACAATTTATTTCTAGAAGGTGTTTAAAAAATATATATATATAAGTATATAATTCAAAATTAATTAAACTTTAGCTTATGGCGCAGCTCTATTACAAATATGACAAGTATGTCATATTAATTATATGAAACTTTCATTTTGAAAGATGTCAAACCGTGCAACTGATTACTAGAGTTGCCACTATTTAACTTTTAAAATTAAATTTCGAATTTTTTTTTTTGGCTTTTTTGAAACACCTTGTATATACATAAGCACGCTAACCTCTTGGGTTTATTTTAACTAAGGAGTATTTACACAGTTATAAAGATTTTGACAGTGAAACTGGGTATTACCTATAGAGTTTAGTGTTATTAATAGATACATTTTGTGGAGGCGACTAAGGAAACAAAAAATTTATGAGAACTGCCTCCTATCAAATCCTAGGCAACGGCACCTCAATTTGCTGAGGTGGCGTCTTATGGTCTCATGCGGTGTGGCAGGCTCTGTAAAGGGCCATCTGGTTTGCAACTACTCTTCTTCCGAAGTCCAATGCCAAAAAGCTTGCTGTGTTCCGTCGGGCACGTGAAATACCAGTGCCTTAATTTAAGTTTCTCGCGCCAATGTCGACCTCATGTATATATAACCCTGGTCAAAATTCAGGTTAAGAGTTAACCCATCTCTCGGACAGATATAGGGTGGTGTTATTTTCAACCGATCACCACACGGTTGAAAAATGATCTGTAAGATTTAACCCATACTAGGCAAGTCACAAGGCAAGTCAACAAAGCTTGTAAAAATATTGCAATGAAAATTCGTTCCGGTTCACGAGTAAGACCGATTTCCAAAAACATCTCTTGTATTTCTAGAGCCAAATCATTTACTAAAGACGATATTACGTATTTTTTCTTCTTATCATGTAGGTTTAATCAAATGTGTGGCGAACTTGTCGAACCCTGGTGTCAAAGTTTTCAAACCGCACAATGGCTTCTGACTTGGTTTTGACGACTGTAGTCAATCGAAATCAGCCGGGACCGATAGCTTATTAACGTGTACTCCAAAGCAAGGAAACGCTCGTGATAAATTGCCACTTTTAACACCCATCAGGTTACTTGCCTCTGTATACGTTGCTTAACCTCACGCATCGGTTAAGATGTAACTTAACATTCTAGAACGAGAACAAGTTTTTTGCCATTTCCCTTGATATGCCGGTCACAAACGAACTTTATCAAGGACCCTTGTAATAATGTTAGCGAGTATCGATGTCAAGTTGTGTGACTTAGTTTGCTGGGAAAATATATTTATATATATACTTCAGTAAATATAGACTGTTTATTTTGTATTGTTAACGTTTAGGCTGTTGTATTGTTTTTTCTTTCATAGTGTTTTGTCAGATTTCATTTATTGTGTTTATAATCAATATACATACATTTAATGTATTGTGTACTCGGTTTTATTTGTTTTGCAACTAAGCAACACATTCTTGTTTAATAATTTACATTCTTCTTCTGTATAGTCAAGTATATGGCGAGCTTGGCCGAACCTGGAGTTGGTTTAAACGACCGCCCAATTAACGTGCCCTCCGAAGCATGGAAATGCTCGTGATAAATTGCCATTTTGGTTTTATAACATAATAATAAGAAAATTTTAAGCTTCTATGGCAAGTATCTTAAAAATAACAAAATAAATAGACTTATCAAAACACATCAATTCATATAACGGCACGACATAAAGTCTACGAAAGCAAGTAATAAGACAAATAAAATCACAGTACAAAAACAATAATTACCTACTATTAAGTAGAAAAATGATAGTTCCCACATGTAAAGCAATCTACAAAAAGTCACTTCAAAGTAAAAACCTGCAATTTAACGGAATGTTTAAATTGCTACATTTTGAAGTTAAAAATCCTTTTGTGTTGGAAACTATTTGTAAAATTCGGAAACAAAAGTTCATCGGGAACAGTGGGCGTTTAGATTGGAAAACGAAATGTTTTTTTTACTATTAACTCAAGTTGAACACCAATGTGTGACCAGTTTCAGTCAAAGTTCATTGGCAGTTTGAAAAAACTAAGACTAGAATTAGTAAAGTTAATCAATTAGGTATTTAACTTCAAAATTAGCAAGGTTTGTAGTATGGGTGCTAATAACTGATATACTACTTTAAATGTATTTTTTTTTTGTAAAACACAAATGTTATACATAAACACCCAGACTCTAATAAATATTGTTTCTCATTCTTTCAAAAAGCTGTTTTTTTACAATGTTAATCAGCCTGTTTAAAATTTACTGCAGATCTATGTTAGACAGCTTAGCAAAAACTGAAACCCTAAATTCAAAACATGTTTCTGAATGATGTGACGATGCAACTTCACTTTGTATGCGCGAAGGCAAAGGCTAGCTTGTCTTCTAGCATTGTCATTTCGATTCTTGTTTGATATTTGACCGCGTTGTTTTCACGTTGTGCTTGAGTTGTTGAAAATATATTTATGACTTTTGTATTGAATTGTTTTGTTGTTTTGTTACAGGTACAACTGTTTGATCTTTTACACATTGTCGAGATGAGTTCTTTCAACCAAAATGCATAGCTTAAATGCTTCAAAGGTAAAGTTAAAATAAGGTACCTACAGAAATTCGCACAAAACCAATAATATTTCGTGTACAATACTAAATACTTTATTTTTTGCACACAAGAATACACAATGAATCACAGTAAATAGGCATTATACAACAACTACGGCCGCATTAGCTCAGAAGGTACCAGCTGCCTACTATTCCCAGGCATGCTGTAAAATTCAGTAAAAAGGATGTGAAAGTTTTGCTACATTGTGGAAGCTTGCTGTGTTCCGTCGGTGCGTGGGAGTACCAGTGCTTTTATAGGCATTTTCTGGGTTAACTCGCTCCAGCGTCGACCGCGCGTCTGGGTATACTCGCTCCAGCGTCCAGCTTTGACCTTTATGGTCAAGATTGAGGTCAAGAGTTAACCCATCTTATAATAAATAATTAAATAAATAAGAAAGGATCGTCATGTTCTATCTAATGACCCTCAGAATTTGTGTCAAACGTGGCATCAAGAGGTTCTAGAACCGCTGCTGCTCTGCCTACCCTGATAGGAATTGTAGGTGTGAGTTAAGTATATATGTAACCATCAAGTCGCCAAACCGTTACTTTTTTTGCTTAACTAAACTTTCTTTAGGTATTTTGTATTAGGACAGAAAAACGTTTTTTTTATTCTCTCTATAAAATAAATATTTTTATTTTATTACTAGCTTTCCGCCCGGGACTTCGTTCCCGTGGGAATTCGAATTATGTACCCTATGTTCATCACATAGGGTACATATTCTAATGGTGAAAGAATTTTTCAAATCGGTCCAATAGTTTCGGAGCCTATTCAATGTAAACAAACAAAAATCAAATATTTCCTCTTTATAATATTAGTATAGCTATATATAAAAATAAAAACAACAACATATATATATTTCCAGACAATGTGAAAGTGAAAGCTTTCACAATGCTTCTACATAATAATAATACGATTATATCGGGATCTATCAATGTTATCAAACCCTTTTCAGACCTTTACATGACGTTGATTAACTTACGAATAATACAATGTTATTCTTAGATATGTCTAAGGTTAGCCAGACATAAGATCAAAGAAATGTTACGTATTGAAAGTTCAAGTATTTTGGACTAATGAAAGTCTGCAATAAGTTTTTATTAAATTTGGTATAAAGCACAAAAATCTATTGATATTTTAATACACAATGTAGTTGAAAATCTCTCACAAACATCTAAATACTCGTATATAAAAGGAGAAACTGACTGACTGACTGACTGACTGACATATCAACGCACAGCCTAAACGGCTAAACGAAGGCACTTGAAATTTGGAAGGGACGTAGCTTAGGTACCGTAGAGGTGCAATAAGAAAGGAATTCCCGAAATTCCCACGGGTACGGGAATTAGCGGGAAAATCCTTTTGTATGAAAAATCTAAACCGCTTAAGTTAGACGCTTGAAATTTGGCACGCAGGTACCTTAGTAAACTTAAAGCTTAGTTGAAGCAGGATATTGCAAAATTCCCACGGGAACGGGAGTTAGCGGGAAAAAACTTTTGTATGTAAAAATCTAAATCTTAAACTAAATCAATATTTAGTCAATAAAGTGTAATCTGTTCAAAAGAAAAAATTAACACGCAAACAAAGTTGCGGGCATCAGCTAGTTATTTATAATATACTCCTATGCATAATTAAAATATCTCCGATTCTAGATCACTCTAGCCACATTAAAAGAACATCATAAACAAGCATTTAAGGGAGAAAAAGGTTTTGTTTGATGTATCTTTCACCCCTGACAAAAAAGGGAGGTGTTATAAGTTTGAAGTGTGTATCTGTGAGTCTGTAGATCTATGTGTCTGTCTGTGGTATCGAAACTTCTAAACGAAGAACCTATGGCGATGCGGTCCATTTGTTTTGTTTGTGTAGTAGCTGACGGTATCAAGATGGTTCTTAGCTAAGGTTGATTAAAATCAGCCATGTAAGAGGAGCTATAGGGGACAAATTTCGAAGGTTATACAATTTTTTAAATTATATAATTATTTTATTTGTTCTGTTCCACGTGAACAACGGAACTTACTCTAGATAGTCAACAAGAACGCCTTGTCTAACGTGTATATCTAAGTCTATATCGGAACCAATTATTTGGCAAGTCAAATTCAGTTATATCTTGAATCTACGCTTCACTAAATATAATTTACTGAAACGTATCAGCTTTGGTGATTGTGTTCGCTCGGTCATATTTTGTGGCCTATATACGTATACTTGTGCTAAATAAAAAACATTGACAAGTATCTACTTAGATAACATGTTGTATGGTTATATTATGTTGAGCAGATAGGAGAAAAATACATTATTATCTGACACTAATTATAAGCTGGTGTCTTAATAAGTTTTTTATAAAAACTTGTGCTAAGACACCAGCGTCCTTCAAAAAAATTTCAAAAGTAGTGTACAGGGTGGCTATTCCATTAGTCACTGGCATTTTAATGATAATGGTCGCCATTTTATTCGTTCAGGCGGTAAAGAACTATCGAAACATTTGGTGACAGCCACCTTAGCAACTTAAAATACAGTTGGCGGAGGCGCCGCCGGTGACAGCAGCCATCATCAAATGTATTAAATTTGGATAGTTCTCAATTTCACCACCTGAACGAATAAAATGGCGACCATTGTCATTCAAGCTCCATTGAGACGCTATTGAGTATATTTTTAATGGAAAGAGTGATTCAAGAGGAAGGTTTATACGTACTTTTATAAGACATGCATAATATAGTAGAGAAATACTGATAATTTTAGAAGTTTCACATTTTAAACACATTTTTTTGCGCCTACATTGCAAACGGTGGCTGAACCCTTCAAGACAGATCAAAATAATGTACTACAGTATTGTATACCTTGAAAAGGTCTGCAAAAAATTCCGCGATGGTGTATGTCTATCTCTTAGGGATAACACACAATCACCCTTTTTTATCCTTTACTTTTTACAAGAAATAATGGCTTATTTACGAAGCGATTTTAAGCAATACAAAGTTAATCCTTATCCAATTAAGTATCTTAAATACATTGTGCATTTAATACAGATCAATATGGGCCTTTACAGCATGTAGTTTAAAGAATATTTTCGAAGATATAACAGATTTAAAATGCAGGGACATAGCGGTTGCGGCGGTACCGGCCGGGTGGCCCGGCGCGGCGGCAGCGGCGGCGCGTGTCTATAAATTTGATGAATTTTGGTACAGAGATTGATTAGACCTTGGGAAAAGACAGGCAACATTTTATCTTACAGCTGGGCACGATGTAGCTTACAGTCCACGCGGGCGAAGCTGCGGGTGGAAGGCTAGTCGTTTATGTATCAAACCAGTGACAGTTGGTCCGCTTTTCACGCATAATAATGTCCATATAAACCCTTACATCCTTGTACAGTATGCCTGTAAAAAGCTGGCAGTTTTATCATCTATTTTACAGAAAAACGTAAACGTGGATTCAGGCGTTGTGTGTCAGTCAAGCATGAACGTAAAAGACTGTAAGTAAAAATATGATAACTCCGTCGTAATATAAAAACCGGTCCAGCGTAACCTTTGAGCAAACATGTGACCCACTAGGGTCCAAAAATAAGGTGGATAAGCCCCTGTCTCGCACAGTATCACCCAAGATTTCACTGCGATATATCCCTTAATAAGGGTCCCTCCTATCCGTCCCTACATATTTCCTGCTTACCCTGTCATATTGTTATATAATCTACTACGTAAAGCAACCAAACGGACACGACCTTTGATATATAGAGTGTCCCAAATTGTAGTGGAAAGCGGGTAGAAGAGAAAATGCTGGATAATACAGCGGTACACAAACTTATTCTTGCTCTATATTGTTTAAGATTCGCACGGCTATTTTCACTAGTTTTAAGCAACCAACAACGGTAAGAACCCGTTGTGATATATTTAAAACTAGTGTTTCTGGTCTGTTTGTCCTTATCAGATGTCTTTAAATTATACAAGATGTATCAAAAAAAAAAGAAATTCCAAAATTTAATTTTAAAAGTGAAATAGTCGCTACTCTAGTGATCATTTGCACGGTTTGACATTTACAAAATGAAAGTTTCATATAATTAATATGACATACTTCTCAATTTGTAATAGAGCTGTGCAATAGCTTAATTTTAATTAATTTTTGAATTATTATTTTTTGGGTTTTTTTGAAACACCTTGTATAATAAACCTTGAAGGAGTGATTTCAAAAGAGCCAAAAAAGACATGGTGTAATGTTCAATGTGCCCTCCGACTACACAGTCGTTAAACCAAGTCAGAGGTCGTTTAGCGCTTAAAAACTCTTGCACTAGTATTTGTTTAAGTTTACCACATGGGTTACAAGTTTGATTATATCAACACGATAAATAAGAAAGTAAGGGATGATTCACCCCATTTAACTGATCTACTCGATATAAAGGAGGGACCAGAGATAATTTTGTACTTATATCGCTGTATTATTCACCATTTTCTCATTCGAAATTGGGACACCGTATATTTAACCTACAAGCGCTGCTGCACACAAGCCCGGGTCTCCTTGAAATGGACTCTAATTTCAGCGCTAGTTTATTTTCAAAACATAAGACGTATTATCCTTGTTCTGTAATATTGACAGATTTGTGTGCGTAAGCCAGTGCGTGATAATTAACTTGTGGCGAGTTTTTCTAGCTTATTAAGTGCCATTTTCACTACGGTTAAACCACGGTTAGAAGCTAATCCAGCAAAATGCCAAAAAAGATGCATAAAATGATCCCTGGTTAGCTGTAATATTTGGTGACCATTAGCCTTACTCTCAGTGTTATTCCCTTGCTTTTCATTCTTTTGATAATGATTTAAAATTAACAGTGAATATAGGTAGTACCTATTCTTTGTGTCTTATGAAAATCTATAGCTACCTGCATTATAAAGCTTTTTTGTTTTTAAAGAAAATATAAGTATCTTAATAATTTTTCAGTTTTAGTCAATCAACAACCGCAGAAACTTGCTTAGCGTGCCCTTCGAAGCATGGAAACGCTCACGATAAATTGCCACTTTGGTCACCCATGAAGTTTCCTGCCTCTGTGTACGTTGCTCAACCTTACTGGTAGAGATAGTCGAGCGCCACTGGGCCACGAGATGGCTAGAGTTTTAAAAGGATCGAAGTTAACTATGGAAGTATATACGCTAGTAATAACAATTCAATGGAAGCATTATATGATGGACCTGGCTTGACCATTTTTTATTGTAGCCTGCCAGAGTTCCTTCGCTTGTGCTAGCGCACTTTAAAATGCTTTTATTGTTTCTATTTTATTTTATTTTGTAGCTTTTTTTTAGTTTTATAATATGTTGTAAGTGTTTTTAAAATGTAATTAATTGTATTATTTTTGTAAGTAATTATTTAAGTTTAATATGTTGTTTAACTTGCTGTATGCTTTGGTGCGCTGTAAGTGCAGTATTTTATTAAATAAATAAATGGAGGTGTATGGCGTTTACTCTACCGACAAGAGCGCGGATCATAATTTTATTTATTTATTTATTCAGGAAACCAACAGCATAATACAAAATAGGTGTTACCAGTGTTTGTTATATAATAAAGCCAATTATAGGTTACCCCGTATAAATAAAAAAATATTTACAGTTACTTAAGACTTAAAGAACAAGATGAATAACATAAGAAACTTATTTACAAACTATTAGCTAACTACAAGTGAATGAGGTGAGCGAGATAAAGTTACTTACACAAAAAAAGAGAAAAAAATAATAACAAAATATTGTGAGTTGAGTGCACACCGTCACTCGCACGACATGTCGACCGGTATATAGAGGTAGACCAGAGTCGATAAATTTTAACACCAAAAAAAATTATAGTACAATGCAACCCATTGGAAAAGGAAGGGAATATAACAAAAATTAAAGGAAAAATAAATTAAATTAAAAAAAAGTTTTATAATAGGAAGTTGTTTTTAATTTTTTTTATTTGTAAAATAGGTAAGATACGTATTTTTTTAAATTAATTACTCGCCAAACTAAATAGTTTGATGGCAAGACGCGCTCTTATTAAATAATGAAAAACCTACCACCAATTTAATAGCTGCTCGCTGCTCGATAGCAGCACGAAGCCTGTGCTATTTATTAGATCAGCTGATCTTATATTGCTATAGGAAAAAATCTATATCTCATATTTTATCGTCTTTACTCCTAGTAAGTTTGCGTTTGATATGTTTATGGAAGCCTATTTTAGTCGGTACAACACGCAACGGTTTGTGCTATCAAGTACTTTGTAGTTTCAAAGATAAATGTATTCAGTCTTATCTGTAAACGTTAGCTTTGATAAGCGGAGTGTTCCGCTGCTTCGATGAATATTTTTGGCCTTGGTTTTTTTTTCGATCTATTTTCGCCTACTTTTCAACCGACTTCACAAAGGAGGAAGTTCTCAATTCAACTGTTTTTTTTATGTATGTTACGTGATATGTCCGCCGACTGTCGGCCGATTGTTAAAATTCTTCTTTTGTTCCAAAAAGTATACTCCTGGGACCACCATATAAATTTTATCGAAAATAATTCAGCGCTGTTAAAAAATAAACAAAAAATACATACAAAAACCACAACGTTGCCTTAACAACTGAATGACGTTTTCGTATATGTAGTTATCTACTAATAGGCATTGTAGTCCGCAAAAAATAGATAAACTGAGGAAATAAAACCATGTAGTTTCAAGAGTTGCAGGATTATATACGGATAGCTCCCCTGAATGTTTTTGGAACTTCATAAATTAATTCCTTTTTTGACACTATAGTTATCTACTTTGTGCGAACTATTATTGGGATTGAAGTCGGTGACTCATACGTTTTTAACGTGGAAATTATCTGTAATCTAAAAAGAGATTTAGCTACGTGGTAGCTCTAGGTTAAAATCTTGATTTTTTAATGAAATAAATAAACGCTACACACTCAAAGGCCCACAGTGAGGTTTTTCCTTGTGTCGTGGGTCCCTTGGAACACACATAAAGACAAACACAGACACCCATGACCCGAGAACAAACATCTGCTTTTTACACAAATGTTTGCCCCGACTGGGGATCGAACCCAGGACCCGCCGATCAAGAGGCAGCGTCATTACCACTCGACCAAACCGGCCGTCAAATGAAATACATCTACGCTATACCTATTTGTTCTTGGAGTAGGCAGACAGTTTGTAAAAATATCGTGCATAAATTTAAAAAAAGTTGGCTCGAATGGAACTTGACCTGACGACCCCAGGATTATATCTCCTGATGCTCTAACCGACTGAGCTATCGTGCCTTCAAGTCAAATGGCGAAATTTCAGATTCCCTTACTAAGTACATTACGTCATGCGTGAAGGTTAGGTTAGGTTAATCTTTCATTAAAATTATTTGTGAATATCCCTTACGCGGTAAGAAACACTAGAATAATATCGTGCATGTACAAAAAAACGCAGTCCTCTTACGAAATGATAAGCTAATTATAAAAATATATGCTACAAACTTAAAGGCCCACACTGAGGTCACCCTTGAGTCGGGGGTTCTTACATACGAACATATACAAGGACAAACACGACCATCACCCATTACCCGAGAACAAATATCTGCTTTTTACGCAAATATTGTCCCCGACTGGGAATCGAACACAGGACCGTCGCAGAGCCACCTACCATTCGACAATTGTCATGTATATATTTTCTTTTGCTCTCTTTACATTCTCTACGGCATTTAGCAATATAAATATGTAGATCAATTCATACTTTTCTAAATTACCTATTTCACTATTTTTTGACGGCTATGCTAGACTCAACGTAGCTAGGCGTCTACGGCCCTTTGTAGCCTTTTCGTAGCATCGTAAATTTCGTAGCTTAGTAACGCTCTACAAATCCGTACACAATACTTTCAGAGTATCGACGGACTTTTCAGCCTACGGTCTATAAAATATGTAAGGCTTTATTTTTGATGGAAATAAGGAGGTCACAAAACAGCTTAAATGCTGTTAAATAGGTTTTTTTAAAGTAAAAATTAACATTATTTTCGTGAAAATACAAATCTAAAACCTAGAAATCTTACGTAAACGTCACTGTGACTCTGCAGTTGATTGAAACATCAAGAGACTGCAACTCAAGCACAACATGAAAATAGCGCGTTCAAATGTCAAAAAAGTGTAGAAATGAAAACGCCAGAAGGCGAGCATCAAGCAAGCCTTTGCGCAGAATCAAAGTGAAGTTTTAAAGTCATCGATGTGACATGACGTGACGCGTGAATAAGTCGCGGACCGCGTGCTAGGCCTGCTGAATTTTTAACATCTCCAAGTAGAGAAGTACAAGACATTAATTTAAAAACAAGTACTTAATACTAGATGCAACAATAAAAAGTAGATAGCATTAATTAACGTTTCATTTTATGTTTGCCGCGACTCTCTTTACAACGAACTTCTTACAAACTTCTTAATACTAACTTATGAACTTCGGCTTTCAAAAGTATTTCCATAATTCACAATTACACAATCCTCATAACATGTACAACAACTAAGTAAGAACAAAATAATTAACTATTCTGAACAGCTATGTTATCGCCTAGAGTATAGGCATTTGACTGTGTAAGAAAATCATTTCTTTTTTTATTTCTTAACGTCTTATAATAATAATAATAATCTTTATTTTCACATTAATAATACCATAACAACGTAGACTTCCTGTATCCCGTGATAGTTTTAACTGTGTCACAGGATACAGAGTGTCTTCCCATATATGCTTTGGTTACATTTCGTTAGTGCTTACTAGAACAGTTCACAAATTCGATTACTATTAATGTTACTTAACTATAAAAAAAACAATATAATATTTGATTTAAAGGAATGGTATACTATATACTGGATTGAGTTGTGTGTGTGTTTGCGCGCTTGTTTGTCTGTACGTATATATGGTTATGTGTTTAAAAGTGAAGGATAATGAATGAGAGATATGCATTATAAATAATGATTTTACTGTTAGCGTATTGTATGTAGAAATTTTTCAGTGTCAACGTAACTTAATGATTTTAATAAAGAAATTAGCTTTGGTTTAAGTTCGTAATTATTTAACTCCCAGATTGAGTGCCTACGTTTTTAAATTGTTTTTTCGTTTTTAAATTTCAAATGTTCAAATGTTGCTCGTTGTCATCATCAGAGTTCTAACTAGGCTCAAAGGTTATCCCACAATACAGGTTCGCCTAGTGCGGGGACCCAGCAATTCACTGCTGTAATTCTGATTTAAGCAAATAAAGATTTTTGTATTGATTTTTTTGTATTTCGGTCGTAGGTGGTACAGAGTTTTGCAATAAAATTGGATAACTTCAAGCGCTCTTGTTCTTCTTATCGTGTAGGTATATTCAAGCGTGTGGCGAACTTGGCTAACCCTGGTGTCAGAGTTATCAAACCGCAAAATGGTCTCTGACTTGGTTTTAACGAATGTAGTCAATCGACAGCAGCCGGGACCGACAGCTTAACGTGTTCTCCGACGCACGGAAACCCACGTGATAAATTACCACTTTGGTCACCCATCAGGTTTCCTGCCTCTGTGTACGTTGCTTAACGTCACTGTTCGGTTGAGATCAGCGAGAGCCTTTGGGCTACGAGCGCTTGAAGCGCTGGCCTCTGTATATTGATGTGATTCGCACTTCACATTCACGATAATTAACCCGTGACAAAAAAGAAGGGTATCTGTATGTCTGTGTATCTTTCTATGGCTTCGTAGCTCCTAAGACTAGCATCCCGCTCGGAACTTCGTTCCCGTGGGAATTCAGGAAAATTATGTAGCCTGTGTTACTCAGGGATAATGTAGCATCCTAATGGTGAAAGAAGTTTTAAAATCAGTCCAGTAGTTTCGGAGCCTATTCGTTACATACAAAAATACAAATCTTTCCGCTTCATAATATTAGTATAGATTAAAATTACCTAGTCAGCAGCCCAAGCACAACGTGTAAGTAACGCCATGTGGCCGTATGACTTAGTCATGGTGTAGGTTCGTAATCAAACGTGAATCACTATCATAACTCTAAGGTTTTAAAAAAATATCGCCCTTGACATTCGATTTATTATAACTTTAAGACTGCTAAACCAATTTTGGTCAAATAAAACTAACTATATTGAAATTGGTTTATTCGTTTAGGAGCTACGACGCCATAGACAGATACAGATGCACAGACATGCAGATGCACAGATGCACACGTCAAACTAGTAAGACACCTTTTCTTTGTCAGGGGTTAAAAATGAAGTTTCACTGCCGTCTGCCTGGTTAAAAAAAACTTTGCAAAAAGGGCTATTACAAAATTTCTGATTACCTATCAGACAAGTAGCCATGGGAATGAACTGCTCAGCTCGAGAACTATTTCAGAATTAGTTAAAATTACAAAATAAGAAAATTGGTAATGCGATTAAAAAGAGCTCCCTCAGAGTTTCTTGCCTATTCTTCTCTGGGGAAGACTGCACCTTTGCGAATAGGCGTAGAGTCAGTAGGGTCAATAGAACGAATGCGTATGTGTGTATTTAAATCCTTTAATGTATATTTGTATGTATTTCATTTAATCTTAACTTGTTTTAAGTGGCATCCTGAATGTCCTATAAAATAAAGATTTTTTATATTTTATTCTATTATATTCTGAGTGGTGTGACTAGCTGGTTGTGCTTCGGGTGAGAAGCTAAAGAATTTGAATCCATATTCTACGATCTGAGTTCATACACCAAAGTGAATTCCATTCATTGAGAAACAAAGGGACAAAAGAATTCGAATCAGCCATTGAAATTATTAATTAATTAAAAATGGCCGCCACATCGAGTGTACCAGACATACAACTGACAAGAACGAATTGGAATCGACGCGAACAGGCACATAATCAGCCTTTATTGCATCAGTATTCACATGATTGTCTACTTTGTCTGAAGTAATCGAACATTTATTGAATTGATTAATTTAATTTTCTAGGTATTTTTGGTTTTGTGTTACATCACATTATATGGGTAAAACCGGAATGTTCCCGCTGCCCGCACCTCTCTCGGCCCCCTTTGTCGCCTCCCCCCGCGCCCCCTTAAACGGTTTATCAATATTATAAAAGCGAAAGTTTGTGAGTATATGTGTATGTGAGTATATGAGGGCTATTACAAAATTTCTGATTACATAACTGACAAGCAGAAATGGGAATGAACTGCTCAGCTCTAGAGTTATTTCAGACTTAATTAAAATTAGAAAATAAGAAAATTTGTAATGCAATTAAAAAGAGCACCCTCAGAGTTTCTTGCCTGTTCTTCTCTGGGGAAGACTGCACCTTTGCGAATAGGCGTAGAGTCAGTAGGGTCAATAGAACGAATGCGTATGTATGTATTTAAATCCTTTAATGTTTGTTTGTATATATTTCATGTAATCTTGACTTGTTTTAAGTGGCATCCTGAATGTCCTATAAAATAAAGATTTTTTATATTCTATTCTATTCTATTCTATTCTTTACACTCAAACGGTTAGACCAATTTTCATAAATTTGGTATAGAGGTAACTGACACATAGGTTACATAATTTTCTGGAATTCCCACAGGGACGAAGTTATAGGCGGAAAGGAAGTATAAGATGTAATATGGGATAAGATAACTTTGACACGCTAGCTGACCTGATAGATGTTGTCCTGTCTTAGACTTTCTGATGTTCCGCTCAACTTTATTAATTTTTTCTATCATAAGAACCTTTTCCTGACTATAATAAACACAACAAAAGAAGAATTAGCGAAATTGATCCATCCTTTCATGCGTAATGCGATGACCAAGGGAAATAGTGATTCATTTATATACAGGGTGTAAAGAACAGTTTAGCAAAAACTGAAACCCTGAATTCAGACCAAATTCCATTTTCCAGTGGAATTTCCCTCCGGAAAATTTTCGAATTTTTTTCAAGTTTTTTAATATTTTCTGCTTCAAATTTAAATTATTTATTCGTATACAATCCTTTCTGCATGAAATAAACAACAATAACAGCGTAAAACACGAAAACCAGCAATGTATATCGTATTCCGATAGCGGCGCGGGGCGCGGTTACGCAGTACGTTGCGTAGCGCCAAAGTAGGTAAGTAACGAAAACTCCTTAACTTGATATTTCCGGGAAAAAATAATTACTTGTAACTGATCGTAATTATGGGTAGATTCCACCATTTAAGTATTTGCTAAGCTGTCCTTTACACCAAGTATATATAGATTTTAACAAATTGGGAAACTTACAGCATTTGATAGATTACCCGTACACAGAATAGCTTAAATTATCTCAGAAGCCAACAAAGTTTCCACTAAAATCTATTAAGTTTTCAATATTCAATATACATAATAGGTTTGCCTTTATATGTAACGCCTTTTCAATCCGTATATTGTGTTAATCCCCTAAAGCATACACCTGTACGTGTTTAATTATTTATCAGACTGACAAGACATGAATAGTTTATCTGTTGTAATTCTACTAACTTACGACGTTTATGTAATGTTTAAGATTCTAAGCGTGTTTTGAGGCGTATTTTGCTGAGACGAGTTTCGAGAGTATTCAGAAGAAATGAACAAGAAAGAGGGTAGACCGTTTTGACTGCTTTTAACACTACCCGCAGTTTTCTAGTGTTCATCCGTGATTATGACGCTTGCAACAGCGCCGAAATATCGGATAATCATTTAAAACAAATACAGGGCCTCAGGTTAATCTCTTTCAACCTCTCGGGTGGTAAATCAGTCCATGAAGCTCAACAACTTTCCCAAGGAACAAAGGTCGAAGTATGAAAAAAAGTTTTGACTTCCCACAAAAAATGCGCTATCAGCTGATACAGTTTGTATAGAAACTAAAACTATTTTTTTCGTATTTCGAATTATGTTCCTTGGGAAAGTTGTTCAGTTTCATGGACTGATTTTCCACCCGAGAAGTTGAAAGAGATTTACCTAAAGCCCTGTATACTGGTTAGAACCCGTTACAATTATGATGAAAACCTACGATGTTTACTTTGGGCTCTACGCGCATATGGGATGAGATAGGACAACTGTTACATGCGGTTCGAGGTAGTGAGGTTCAGTTTGATATCTGACCACAGAGAAGTCAATGATATCCCTTTCAAAAGATAAGCATAGCTACAATAGACACGTGACATATTTTTGTCACGTCGATGTCGATCTGCCTGTTTCGTACTTCTTTATCTGGGGTCAGCTCTCCTTGTCTGCCTTCGCCATATTTCCCTGTTTTGAGCAGTGTGATCGTTAATTTAACTGTCCTTTAAGTCCCTCTGGACCGACGATAGCCAGGTGGCGGGGGGTCGTCCGCGGCGGGCGTCGTCGTTGGGAACTCCAGAACCACTATTACCATGTTGTTTTCAGAGCGGCGCTGTACAACTCCGTACCATCATAAGCGGTGTTCTTTGACCTTATCAATGATGGGCGCGATTTTGTAGTTTCTTCGGATGTGTACGTTGTGTATTTTGTCCAGCAGTGTGACACCCGCTGACCAGCGTCTTACCAGCCCATATACGTCCCCACCGAGGGGCACGGGCCTCCCTTCGAAACACGAAGGGGATTTAGGCCATAGTCCACCACGCTGGCCCAATGCGGGTTGGTGGACCGCTCGTCTTTCGAAAATGAATTTTCCTGGACGGGCGGGTTTCATCACGATGTTTTCCTTCACCGTTGAGCAAGTGATAATTAGAAATCCGTACATAAATCCGAAAAGACGAATTTAGTGGTACAGGCCCGCACCAGGATTTGAACCCGCGACCTTCGGATTACAAGTCTAGCTCATTACCAACTGCGCTATCACCGGTAGATAATACGAAACACGCTGACCAGCGTGTTTTGTATTATCAACCGCGTCTATCTTAGCTAGGTATTCTGGCCGATTGTTACCAGATTTCTCATTCAGCATAGCTAGCACTGCCCGCGACAAACTCGCGCGTCATGCCACTCCGACGATGGTGAAACTTCATTTTGTATTGCGCGAGGGCACCGAACAACTTGCTCGCCCTCTGACGTTGTCATTTCGTAATTTTTTGACAATATAATGCGTTTTTTAACGTTGTTCTTGAACTACAGAGGGAATAGGGTTTTTGTTGAGGATATTTTGAATTTTTGAAAATTTTACTTAGTGTTATTTTTTATTTTGATAACTACAATAGTTTGACATGTTTTGTGTTTAGTAGACTAATATGGTGATGTACCGATAAAAGTCCGTGTTAAGAGTACCCGAATCCAAAGAGCAGGTATGAAGCAAATAATGAATGTAGAGGAAGCTAAAGAAAGAAAAAGAAATTTATTCACCATACATAACAGACACCAAAACAGCATACTAATGAATAATGTGGTGAAAAGGTGTTGCCTTAGCCAGGCTGTTTTTCAGTCAGCACCTGAGTTGACTGCTAAGGTGTGAAGAGGTGTGTTTTCATCGTATCAAGTGGCAATCTGTGGTCTGTCCCTACCCCAATGGGAAAAAGGCGTGAACTTATGTGTTTATGTTAATACAGGAGTAAAATGTACATCAAAATAATTACATTTAAGTGTGAAACCCTGAATATTGAATATATAACCTCAAGTTAATGTCAGGGTTCTGTTAGCAAGTTTCGGACGAGATATCGTTTAAATAAAATAAATATATAATTCATTGACTAAAACAGTTTCAATTGTTTTATTGACCTGGCTCCCAAACTAGGTGAAACTTACCTAAATTAAACCAAAACTAAATTAGTAGAATTGAATTTCGTTCTAAATTCGAAATGTCGAGGCGGGTCGGTTGTGGTAATTTCGGTTAACAACCTTAACTGTACTTCGATTTGAAAAGGGCTTGACACGGTGACGAATCAGCGTCGCGTTGGTACATTTATTGATATTTTGTAGACATTGTATTGACAATGGAAATGTCTTTTGGGAGGTGTCGGTATAGGGCCTCATTTCACGGAAAAGTGTGATCTGCATATAGCTCCGTTGATAATATAGCTAGGGTAGTGTATAAGAGTTCAAAAGATGCGTATTTGCAAGGGCTACATAATGCAAAAAATAATTTTGAAAAATGTCAAAAATAAAAAGTTATAGCGAAAAATCCGATATTTTGTTTTTATTTTTGACATTTTGTTTCCTTTCGATTCCAATATCTCGCAAACTAAAAGAGATATCGAAATTTCGAAAAATAACCCCTGGGGACATAGATTGCGAACATTTTAAGCCCAAAAAATGAAAAATGGTCGACTAGTTTTTCTACAACGTTTATATAATAAAGTCGGAAAGGACAATTCTTCGGCGTCTCCATCGAACGCGAGCGCCAAATAAAATGGGGAAAATAAATTAAATGAAAGATGAAAAAAATAGTTTTGTTATATTTAAAATATGAAATTCATTTCCGATGTACTCTAAAATCATGTATGGCATGAAATCTGTGAATTTTTTTATATATTAGGTGGGTATATATTACTATAATTATGAATGTGTAAGCAATATAAGTAAAAATCTATAGTATGAATATTTAATATTTCCGTTTAGTCTCTCATCTCCATGGAGGTATGCATCTGCCATGATCCTCTACTTATCACCCTAAAGTTGACTGGTAGATAATGCCTTTAATCATTAAGTCCGCCATTGTACATTTGTGCATAAAGTTAAAAAAAAAACACGCTGCACTATAGGAATGTGCCAGCTGTCAACTCTTCCCAAGAATACTGTAAGAATCAGTAATTGGTATGCAAGGGTTTTCTTATATTATGGAAGGTTGACAACTTATCACCACCATACTGATGTTTCATGTAATAAGCTTCAGAATATATCTTGTTACATAACAGGCATATATCCTGATGTCTACTCTAGATACTTGTGTAAGTACTTGTGTAGTCAGTGAATTAAATTTCTCGAGTCAGCGACATAGTTGTTGTAAATCGCATGATATTGTGACAGGGATCGCTATTTTGGTATCACCCGAAAATATTTTGCCGTGGCAACATTAAGTTTGCTTTTATGAGACCAGAAGAAAAAACACAAATACATAATTGTCTACTTAGGACAAACATTTTCAATTGTGAAAGTTCGAGGTCTGAAGTCAAAAAATCACGTAACGCCACCACGAACAAAGATACCTTTTGCATTAATAACTTGATGAAATATGGGCCGACAAAATTATATTATATGTTTTGTAGACTTAATATTTTCCGCACTTGACTTACACACCAGCTGCCCTAACATATGAAATAAGACTTTGCTCTCATAAGTGTTATTGTCAAGGAAAACATAACCTTAAATATAACAGTAGAAGTTTGTATTTCTTTTGCATTCGATTGACGTTGACAAAAAGATCTTAAATTGCTGAAAGGATACAATGTCTCAATAAAGACGATAACAACAATAATAATTTTAACTATGTACCCGCTTTTTGTTAATTTTTAAACTATGTAATATTAATCTAAGTTGCATCCATACTGGTTATTGTTTTGTTGTATTTTTTCTTTTTCTTTTTTTCTTTTATCATTTGTATTTTGGATTCGTGGCGAATGCACGGTATTCGGTCAAACTTATTTGTTTTTGAGATACCGCTGTGATATATATTCTATAATGTTTTCTGTTTATTTCTTAAATTAAAAAAAAAATAAGACGCAGCAAAAAATTAAAACTTCTCTCATCATTTCAAATAGGGTCAATTTTCATTATGTCGATTTGGAACTCTATACTCTCATGAGAGGTCTCAATAATATGCTATGCTAGGGCAGCAATGTATATCATTTTTAAATGTAAATTAGTGAACGAATTATGGAACTATTTCATTCATATCAGGCAAAACTCTTAGTAGCGGCTAAACTACAACTATTCAAGGCTTAATTACTGCGACACTACAATTACTTTGTTAACCTTTATCAAGTCAAAGGGACGTCGAAGTCACTGAAAGTCACAAAGCTTAACTCGCATTCGTTGTTAAACGAGTGGTTTGATAATAGGTACCTTGCATCGCTCAGTTGAAATTAAACTAGAACTTTGAATATTGTCGATTCTGCTCAACTTTGCATATTGCGTTTGAAGCATTTTCTATTAAATGAAATCTTGTTTCTCTATTACCTTAGTTTAAGTCCTATTGTATTGGGGCAATGAAGTGATTCTTAGAATTATCTATGAAGACAGATTTTATGAAGAATTGTTGTAATTTTTCGAAAATGTTGTTTTATGATTGTTAGTTTTGAATTTTTAAAACACTTACTCGCGTGAGGAATATTAAAAAATATTTTTAGTGGAAGAAAATTTTTAGGCGCGAATGGGACTTGAACCCACATCTCTAGAATTAGATCTTCTGGTTCTTTAACCAACTGAGCTATCGTGCCTTCAAGTCAAACGACGACCTTTTTCATACTTCAGTTGCGAGGTCCTTTTCCGAAAACAAGATAAGTGCCTTTATCTTAGCCTTAATCCTACAAAACTATTTGTTTATCCTAAATAGAGAAGTAGGTCTAACTGTAACAGTTTCGTTACAACGGGACCGGCAGGGCTTTGTTGTTTCCCGCTTTGTACTGCGAGTTGGCATTTTCATAGTGCGGGAGACAAGTGTACAATGGTGTGGGTAGTACAGTCGCAAACACAGCCTTGTAAATCTATATATACAAAAATGAATTTCTGTTCGTTTGTCTCGCTAAAACTCGAGAATGGCTGGACCGATTTGGCTAATTTTTATCTTGAAATAAAAGTGTAAGTTTAGGGAAGGTTTAAAAGGTGAGAAAATATGGAAAGACTACGAGGAATTAAATCTAAGGCGTTACGAAGTTCAGCAGGTAAGCTAGTTGTAAATAAATAAACTTAATGCTCGATCTAAAAATCATCTACTACAGTGTATTCTGTGGTAACAATTCTAGATAAATCACGCAAGAGATGCGCCTAATTACAAAATAATAAATTGACTATAAAAAATTAATGAAACATCGTGATTTTTATTGACGGTGTTGTAAATTTGATGCCGACCCAGTAAAACTCAATGCAAAAATAGTTCACAGAAAAACTAAAATTAAGTTGCAATATACTACAAAATAATTCAGAAAGTCAACGGTACGAAATTAGATTTTCCCCAAGTTACCGTTAAAGTTGCCTACGTAGGTATTCATCAAGTGAAACTTAGTTTGCGATAGAGTCGTCACTGAGCTGCTTGAGAAAACACCATTTTGAACTTCTGGAATTTTAATTCAATGTTGTTTTTTTAACAGCCCTTATACGTCCCCACCGAGGGGCACAAACCTTTCTTCGAAACACGAAAGGCATTTAAGCCATAGTCCACCACGCTGGCCCAATGCGGGATGGTAAACCGTGCGCCTTTCGAAAACGAATTTTCTCAGACGTGCAGGTTTCATCACGATGTTTTCCTTCACCGCTGAGCAAGTGATAATTAATGAAAAATCTGTACATAAATCTGAAATGACGAATTTATTGGTACAGGCCCGCACCAGGATTATAACTTGCAACCTTCTGATTACAAGTCTGGCTCATTACCAACTGGGCTATCACCGATGTTTCTTTTCTTTTTAATTCAATAGTTCATTGTATTTTCCTTTCGATACTGTTTTCTATCTATCTATGCTTGGCAAGCACAGGCGGGTGATCAATCTACTTATTTGGGACCATTTCACCAAATTCCATACAACAGCGCATGAGTTTTACCTCTGTGCTGAGAGCTTCACATCTTTAAACCTCCCAGAAGCTTTTGCAAACCTTTATGATGATCTTGTATTTGGTCTTATTTTATCTCATCGATGCTTTTTATCGGTCACGAATTTGTTAAGCCCCACATTTTTAATTTAAGATATTTGATTATTTCTTTGTTATATTTTTAATCGTAAGGACAAGATTTATATGATTTAAACATTTCTTTTTAAATAAAAGCTCTCGTAATGATAACAAAAGTTAAGGAAATTAATTTAACTACTATAATATGTAGTAGTGGTCCACTAAAGACATAAATTTTGTAAAATGGTCCCAAATCATTAAAATAAATACTGCAGACTTTTTCATACCCAAAGGTTACCTAAAAAAAATCACTTGAAGCAATAAGGTCGCCTATATTGTACCTTTATGTTGATGTGTTCTGTAGGGTTCCAGGGTTGGCATCATTGTTTTTTAAATTGTGCAATAAAATTTAGTATTGTTTTATATTGTTCAAGGAAAACCGCTGATTCGGATAATAAATGGATACTAACGCCGTAAAAGCTTGCGAGTCGACTTTTTAAGCAAGATGTACCGAGTGCAATACCGGGACTGTCCAATTTTTTTTTACCACCCCATATACGTTTTCACAGAGGAGCACGGGCCTCCCTTCGAAACGCGAAGGTGATTTAGGCCATAGTCCACCACGCTGGCCCAATGCGGGTTGGGTTGGTGGACCGCTCGTCTTACGAAAATGAATTTTCTTGGACGGACAGGTTTCATCCAAATGTTTTCCTTCAACGTTAAGCAAGTGATAATAAGAAATCAGTACATTAATCCGAAAAGAAGAATTTAGTGGTACAGGCCCGCACCAGGATTTGAGCCCGCGACCTTTCGATTACAAGTCTTACTCATTACCAACTGGGCTATCACCGCTGCTACTGGCTCATTACCAACGTAGGTAACCAATAACTTTTCTGAGTCATATACATTAGTTGCACACGATACGATGCTCTTTTGGTGAGGGAAAATATTATCGTGATGAAACTGCACTCTCAGGCGACTGAATCTGCAACTCCGATCCAATCCGGTCAAATTTTCCTGTAAGCAGCATCACGAAAGTCAGCAAACTAATTTCGGTAAGTTTGATTGCGTTTACCAAAGCCAAACTGCTAAAATACAAAGGAAACGGCTGCGCCGTAAGACAATCAGACAAATTTTATTTCTATTTAACAATAATTACTTAATTGTACACTTAAAAATAACATAAATTACAATTAAATTTAAGTGCCCGTAATCCGTACAATTTCCTTTTTGACTGGTCCACTTAATGCCAAAACTGTAACCACTGCAACAAAAGAAAATTCACAATTTAATTATGCGTAAAACAGAGACCTTGGACTTGATTCACTAAAACTTATGAAACTAATTTTTTACTTAATATCTGGATGAATCGAGTTTGGTAATGATTTATATAATTATTTCATCTAGATAATTAATCACCATCTAAAGCTGAACAATGATCGCGATTCAGGTCTGATCACAAATAAAGAAAAAATTAACGGTGACCACAGTTTCCTATTCACTGATTTGAGTAGTAGGAAAGGCTTAAAGATGTAGATGTATGTGGCATTGGTATTATTGAGTCTTTTTTACTGATTACTTCATTGCTCTGACATAAGCAGATCAAAACCGTAGAAGACAGTAAGTTTTTACTGTACTAGATACCGGTACTGTAGATACTATAGAGACTTGATACCGAGAAAAGAGTGATATTTTTCACACAATTAACACAAAAGTTCTCTAAGGAATCTATGTAGAGTAACTTACAAAACATAATCCCAGCTAATGAGAAGAAAGGAAAAACGCATCCCAAGTTCAGTAGTACTGGGAACAGAATGTTTCCAGTTAGTGACCCGATACGACCGACCGTGCTGATTATAGCTATTGATAAAGATCTGAAAAATAATCATACTTATCTTACTTAAATGAATATTGTTTTGAATGTGATTGGATAAAAGAACAATGTGTGTCGTCTCCTTACTAAATTCAACTTTTCAAATATTTGATAAAGCAGAAACCAAAGGAATAAGTGCAGTCCTTTTTGACTTCTTACAGGCGTTTGACACGGCCACTTTTTATGCTAACATTCTGTTAGATATTTTGATAAGCATATATATGATGTTTTCGGAGTGCAGATTCAATTTTATCAGTGATATGCAATTATATTAATCTCATATAGTGACAAATAGTTGGGTAACCAATAATTGATCTAAATTTACTTGTGGTATCCCGCAGGGTAGTAATCTGGGACCTTTTATATTTCTTAGCAAATTGGGAAAATTATATCAGACTCATCTGAAAATATAGCGTTTCAATATAACTTAATTATTGTTAATAGTAATGTAGCTGTTTTGATCTAATGTATCAGCCAAGTTTAAGCTTGGTATTTTTTTCAAAACTTCCACCACAACGGAGCCTCGAGCAAAACTTAAGTAAGTAATTACGAAAGACATAACATCTCTTACCTTATCCTAGTCGGAAAAAACTCTACCACAGTAGCTTGCACTAAACTCTTCATAACTTGACCAATAGATAGGGCTATAGAGAACAATGCAACAACCAAAGGCTTGGAGTTTGCCCATCTCAAGGCTAAACAGCAAATCACGCAGATTAAGCCAGCACTCACAAGCAACCTCTTTTTGCCAATCTTGTTTACTAATAAACTGACAAGAAAGAAGGGCGGCAGGCATATAACACCCATTACAATGCTGTTGATGTATGTCTCTGAGCCACTGCGTTTCTGGAAAGTGTAAATGTTTATTCAAACATGAAATCCAAAAAACCACTTGGAAGCAACAAAATTAATCTTTAAGTTTAAGAACTATACATACACACACAAATTTATATACAAACGCACATTATTGTCATAAGAAAAAAATAAATTAAAACATTTTCTAGGCTACGCTCAACGCTGTTTTTATATGAAACTGATGTAGGGCAAAAAACAGCGATATGTATTCAAATAAACTTATGCAGGTAGGCCACATTTTGTCAAATGCATTCGGGCTAATAGGCCATGATAGTCACTCAGTGCAGTGGGAACCACAAAATCGGCAGCACGCGAAATTAAGAAAGCTCTTATATATTCGCAGGAAACCAAAAGAATGAAAAAGAGAGGGCCTTTGCCAAGAAGATAAAGGTATGTAATAATAATATAATATAATAATAAGTTTATTTGATACAACAAAAATAGCCAGTACATTAAAATAAATAATGCAGCAATATTAAAGAATTATCTATTTACCGGTACACAGACTTTGTCCAATGTAGTGTTCGATTTTTTATCTCTTTGTTCACGAGTGTAAGCATCCAGCATATCACAGAGCTCAGAGTATTTTGAACTGTAGTGCTCTACGATAGTGGACAACTGAGGAAACCACATCCTTATGACGTTGTATCTGAAAGGTACTTGGAATAAATACATTTCACTCTCATTGGCTTTGCAGACACCCATAAAAATTATAAAGTTGGAGTGCTTATTTCAAAAATCCTAATTTTTTTCTATACGGACTGTACTTCCGTTTTTTCGTATACTATTACCGTGATGAGTTGGAGTCTAGTATTTACGAAATACAACGTGATATCTTAAATGTATCTGAAATGTACTATCATTTTCCTTAAAATGAGGACCATTGTTAAGCTTTTAGGACTCAAATTGAACTAGTGCAAGCATCATCCTAAGCTAAAAAATTACACAAACATAGTTATCATTCGATTGCTTTTATTTTGATTTCCGCATAGCTTTTGCAAAATCACTAAACAAACCTGCTATTAGTGGCTCTAGTAAGAAACTAACTTCTTGCCCGAGACTTCGCCGTCGTGGGAATTTTAGGAATGAATTATACATACGAACCTACCTCTTGAATCGCTCCATCTAGCGGTGAAAACCTGAACGAATTTCAGTTCAGTAGTTTTCGAGTTTATCGCGTTTAGAAAGACAGACAGAGGCATTGGGGGACTTTGTTTTATAATATAGTATGATATGATTACAGTATCAGACGACCCTATGATAAATATTTTGAGACAAATCAGGCATCATGTAATTCGCTAGAACCACTGATGCTCTGCCTACTCCGTTAGAGATTATAGGCGTCAGCGTATGTATGTATGTATTCATCAAATCAGGTTCAAATAATCCTCTTGATATTTCTCTCGATAAGTTTAATCTACTTACAAACACATGATTACAAAGTTCATGCAACCAAAACGCATTAAATAATAGACGTAAGGTTGTTTAAACATTGGTTTAGCATTATGCAGTCCTTTACTTAGTTGCTTAGATACATAGGACGTTCCAACATCTGCATCACCTCTACTTGCAATTTCTTTTGCCCATAGATCTGCATGCTGAAAAGATTAAAATGGCAACGAAAATATTCAAACTTTTAAAATTTTGCTTTAATTATATGGGTTGACTTTATACGGCAGCGAAACTTTGAACAACTTCTCTAAGGTACCTTTACCAAACCTTCTCGATTTTGGTTCGTTTTAGTATTAACAGAGCGCTTTACCAGCGCCAATTCATTCGTCGACGGCTTAAAATTCCTGAAGACAGTCTTCGCGGTGCGCCAAAGCAGGTAAATAAAGAAAACTCCATAACTTGACGTTTCGGGAAGAAACTAACTATTGTAGCTGATGGTTACTGGTAGATTCCACCATTTAAGTATTTGATAAGCTGTCCCTTATACCTTGTATTTTTAAAAGATTTACAGGGTCCCAAGAAAAACGTAGAATGTACCAACTGCCAACTTTAGCCAGGCATACTGTAAAAGTCAGTAATAGGGATGCGAGGGTTTCGTTGTATGTTGGGCGAAAAGCTGACAATCTCTCATAACTATACATCATATTTCAACTAATACTGAAACATGATGTATAGTTATGATATACTTCGGGGAGTGTGCTCAGGAGCTGCATGAGCTCATTCCGCCTGCCCTATTCTTCTATCGGACGTTCAGACGCACCGCGGGGTACCATCCCTATCTTGTTGATATCCCACGGATTCGCACTGAGCGCTTCTCATCATCTTTCGTATTGCGCACTGCTAGGGAATGGAATTCCCTGCCTGCGTCTGTATTTCCGAGTTCATATAACCCGAATCTCTTTAAAGTTCGAGTGAATAGGCTTCTTCTGGGTGAGCTTGCTACATCCTCGACAGCATCTTTGCCCTTGGGCTAGATTGTGGTCAAGAGCGAACCCTTCATTAATAAAAATAAAAAAAAAACTTAATCCTCAGAATTTATGTCAAACGTGGCATCAAGTGGTTCTAGAACCACTGATACTCTACCTACGCTGTTAGGGATAAAACAATACTTACGGGAAAAGACTCCGCAGGTTTTCCAGTATTCTTTTTATATACGTAAGTAAGTGATTTTTTAGCATCTTCATACCGTTGTTGTGCTGCTAAATATTTTGGACTTTCTGGTAGAGTTGAGTAAAAAGTACAAGCAAGAATAGGAAATACTGTCAATGTCAGAATGTATATGTTCCATGTGTGCAGTACTGGAAAGAATATATAAATAAACTAGCTTTCCGTGAGGTTAAGCAACGTAAACAGGGGCAGGGAACCTGATGAGTGACCAAAGTGGCAATTTATCACGAGCGTTTCCGTGCTTCGGAGGGTACGTTACGCTGTCGATCCCGGTTGTTGTCGATTGACTACAGTCGTTAAAACCAAGTCCGAGGCCATTTGGCGGTTTGAAAACTTTGATACCAGGGTTAGCCAAGTTCGCCACACACTTGACTATACCTACACGATAAGAAGAAAAGAAGAAGCTTTCCGTCCGGGGCTTCGTTCCTGTCTGAATTCGGGAAAATTATGTAGCTTTTTAGGGGTTGTAGTGGTTTTCCCACCGTGTGGTGATCGGTTGAGAATAACACCACCCCACCTCTTTCCGTGGGTGTCGTAAGGGCGACTAAGGAAACACAAATGAGACCTGCCTCCTAGTAATCCATCCCAGGCAACGACATTTCATTTTTTTTCTGAATCTGAGGTGTCGTCCTATGGTCTCATGCAGTGTGGTAGGCTCTGTAAAGGGCCGTCTGGTTCGCGACCACCCTCCTACCGAAGTCCAACGCCAAACAGTTTGCTGCATGTGTTCCGTCGTTGCGTAGGAGTACCAGTGCCTTTATAGGCATTTTCTGGGTTAACTTGCTCCATCGTCGACCTCATCTTTGACCTTATGGTCAAGGTTGAGATCAAGCGTTAACCCATCCTATTAAAAAAAAACACAAATCGGTCCAGTAGTTTCGGAGCCTATTCAATGTAAACATACAATCAAATATTTCCTCTTTAGTGTAGATTAGCAAAAGGAAACTAAACAATTAGCTCATTGACAAATGAAAGACACTAAGTGCACATTTAAAATAGGCCCATCTTTGTACTCATATTCAGTAAATAAATGATTTGATTTGATTTGTGCTAACCTAAGTTTTAAAATCCAAATAAAATGGTAATAGCATATCACCAGGGAGCGGAATCTAATAGCAAAACAATTGAAATGTAATAGAGATGGGGCATTGCTTTTTATCGACTAAACAGACTATCGATAACTAAGTGGAGTTGTGCTTTATGAACACTTGTTTTCCGTTTGCGGCTTCGCCCGTGTGGATTACGCGCTTTTCGATCCTATGGTAAATGTTTCAAAAAATCAAACATCAAATTTATTTATTATTCATTATTATACAAATTTATTTATTATTCAGATGAAGTTGTGCTGCCGTGACCATAATATTATAATAAAACGAGCCCACTTCATTTACAAACTCTTCAGGATTATAATTCCTATATGTAGAAAGTCGACAAAAATCGTTCAAAAACTTAGAAATTCAAAGTAGAATAAAAAAATTCTAAGTTGAGTAAAAGTAATAAAGTATCGATAGCTTGGAAAAGTCGATACAAAACAATGTCCCATCTTTATTACATTTCAATTGTTTTGCTATTAGATTCCGCTCCATGCATATCACCAAATATAACTTTCCAATTTTAAACAAAACAAAAGAGTCCTGTTGAAAGGACTGATGTGATATATTGAGTACTTTTGTTTGATATTTTAAGAACAATATGCAGTACTGGATGCCGTTTGTTACAACAAATTTGTTAAAGAGCACTT
Source organism: Aproaerema taeniolella (assembly GCA_949987775.1). NCBI lineage: Eukaryota > Metazoa > Arthropoda > Insecta > Lepidoptera > Gelechiidae > Aproaerema > Aproaerema taeniolella. Next base: position 13,554,700 of record OX465261.1, on the reverse strand, counting down.
ATATTAGACATACCCAAAAAGCCATCAAAAAAAGAATACTTCCAATTGTTTATTAGAATTGCCCATGAGATTGAACCCAATATGATGTAGCTTACAGGTATAAATGACGACTGAACTAACATGATACGATCTCTAATGCCATCATGGCAAAATTCTGATGTAAAAGTTACTGTAGGATTGAAAGCTACCGCAAATCTGAAAAAGAAAACTGTTTTAAATAATTCTTCCAATTTTCTTGAAGCAGAAAATACTTTCGTGGCTACGCTGCATAGTTAATTTAAAGTAAGCCTTTTAAGGCGACTACAACACCCGAAAAAGGCAGCACACATAGGAATAGTGCCATCTCCGTCTCTCAACAGGCCTGGACCGGCAGTGCGAACAGTGTCGATACACGAAGTTTATGGACTATGAAAGCGTGCGTGCGTAAAAACATGTTCGAAAGTTAGAAAAATGAGATTTATGGAAAGGTAACAGCTTAAATCGAAAAATGCGTTAACTACTTATCGAGAGTGTTCCATCACGAACATTTTCATAGCAAATTCAAGTTCCTGTGTGCATTTTACTATCGTTTTTACAGCTTAAAAGGTACACAATATTGGTATTTAGAGGTGACTTTGTGAGCTTTTTCTATCGAACCAAAAGTGCTGAATCATGTTTTCAACAAACTACTTATCTAGTTCATGTCCTGAATATTACCGTAGTATTTTTTTCTTCGATTTAATGCAGTGCGTCATACGTATCTACGCATCATAAAATCGTAATTTAGGTGCTGTAGTCGCCTTAAAGAACGTTGACAATGCAAGTAATATCGCTGCCTGTACAATGGTAGTTTGAATAGTACTAATTGACTTTGACCGCGCGTCTCAATCAAGTATATTGTTTTATTGAATCATGCTACGTCTACTAGTGAGGGCTTTTAATTGGCTCCGATATCGTCAATTAAGTTTCACTTCTATGTATTAAACCTGTTGATCTTTGGTTGCAATATAATCAAAAGTCAATTTAACTTAGTTGCAATACTGCCCTTTGACATGTGAACATAATTTAGTTCCACATAATTTTGTTTTTGACATAAATAAAAGTTCCACATTTATTTATGTCAAAAACAAACAAGAGAAATCCTATATTCTGGTAAAAAAAACAATTACGTCTACCTAAAAACAATGTGGTTTTAGAACCCCACAACTCTCCGACTACTTCGACACAGAATACAAGCGTAAATGTATATAGACCTTAAAACAAAAATTAAAAGTAAGGTTATACTTACACAAGCCCTTCGCAACATTTTGAGATGACTAGCTGGATATAAGTCTGGCTTAACCCAGAAATTACGTTGAAGAATGCCATTGACCCATAGCCACCTACCAAGAATATTTTGCGACCAAATGCGTCGGTTAGGAAACCAGCTATCACAGATGATACCAGCATTCCTAAGGATTAAAAGGGACATTACAAAATCTTTGCGTTTAGTGATTTCTGCTGGTTTTGTTAGAGTATGACCCCTGAACAATCTTATATTTTTGTACTTCGCTTCTGCATGATACAAGAACACATGATAAAAAAGTGGTTTCTGTAAACAGGCTTGCGCTATGTCTCAACTTGCCAAAAGTTAAATTGCCCGCTAACAAAAAAAACACAGGAACTCTAATAATGCTTAATTTGTATTTTTACATTTTGTATTCCATAAATGGTTTTATTTAGCTTCCTGTTTATTAGTATTGAAATGTTTTTGTGCACTTCTACGCTGGACTGGGAGCGAAAGATAAACTTAGAATGTGCCAGCTACCAACTGTTCTTAGGCATAGAAGCCAGTAAGCAGGACGAGAGGGTTTTGCTGTTTTGAGGGTGAAAGTCTGACAACCTATCACAACTTCACTCATGTTTCATCTAATAAGCAACCCTCAGAATGAAAAAATAAAAAAATAATAAAAAAATATATCTTTATTTCACTTTAAACAATTTAAAAGTAAGCGAGTCGCTAGTGTCTCCATTTAGGCTTTTCGCCTGTGTTTGGAGCCACCGCTCTTCGTGAGACCACGTACTCTATTCTATTCTTAATTTTAAATCTAAAGCACCTTATCACAAATTAACACTAAATAAAAATATATATCATAATGTTAGTAAAAGTTGATAGAGAGTGTAAGTGTGTATGAATGTGTGTGTGTGTGTGTTACGAGTGTTTATTAATGTAAGTATCGTATATATTCATATATTATCTGAGGTGGAAGAGCTGCTGAAAGGCCAGCCCTACGAATATGTGTTGGGATCAGAGTAACAGTAAAATGAAATCTACTAGTATTTCAATAGCTCCTCCAGATCATCAAATGATTTAGGTTTAAGCCATTTAGAAATACATTTCTTACATTCATATGCATTTTTAGTGTAAATACATATATCTCTGTTTAAAAGATTGTACAGTTTCGCAAGAACGTTTAACAAAGTGTCGGCTAGCAAATACAGTATTGGTATAAGGCACTACAGCAGCAATATCTTTTCTTTTTTTTTCCAAGATAGTTGAGTCGAATGTGAGAGTTTTATGCTTTCTGAGTACTGTACTATAAATATAAATCTTTCTGACGGAGAAAAGGTCTGCTATTTGGTATAGACTCTGCGTAGAAAACGTTCGTTTTTTAAAGTACATTACTTTTAGCAGATTACGCTGGGCCCTTTCTACAACGATAAAATTAGTTTTAATTGCGCCACCCCATACTGTAATACAGTAGGTAATAACAGACTGTACCAGAGCCAGGTATATTCGAGTGAGAAGATCCTTAGATTTCGAGTCATGGCTAGAAACTCTCCAATCTCCAAACTCTCCAAAAATGAATCTCAAATGTGGCGTCAAGTAATTCCAGAACCTCATAACGTTCTGCCTATCCCAAAGGGATTATAGGCCTGAGTATATGGGTGGAAATATTATTGAAAATAATAAAAATTATTGCTTACTTACCAGTATAAGGTATTGCAGCTAAAACGCCCTTGTAAAATAAATTCATATCCAAATCACATTCAGCATTGGGAAGAATATATGGCGTAATGTTAGTAATAAGAAGACCAGAAAATAACCCAAAGAACGACGTCAGCAGCATTTGGATGTGAAACCAGCCAAAGCCAATTGCTTGTAAAGTCTTATTAACTTCCACAGACATATTTTCGGTACTGATACATAAATCAAACGCAGCGTCTAATTATTAGGCAGCATATTTTACAGCAGTTCATAGCACAAGCACCACTGTAGTAATAACACTTCTCCTTTCCATTTAGCGCTTCATTCCGTTTCAAATGCAAAGTACACTTGAGCATGATCCAGGATTTGGAAGATCAGAAGCTATAATTGCAATCTAGGTCAGCTGAGTTCCGTAGCCTTAATGAGGAACCTGACTGGATTGGAATGCAGCAACACTAAACTTTGTCACATTTTTTGACATTTTGGATACTAGAGGACTTCTTTTCCAACATGACCTTTTGGGTGTCACTAAAATAATTTTGTTAATCCAATCTTGCTTCCTCCTTATTTCAATCAGGAAGCACTGTTAAGGTTGGTCTGCTGGATCAAAAATTTTCAGAAATTTTATTTTTGAAGGATATCTCACTGGTTACCTCTCCCACGTTCTGTTCAGACTTAAGTGTTGTGATTCTGGATCCTAAGTGCTCTAATCACTGAATGGACCCACACTCTGGGCACTGTGTAAGCAAAATACTGAATCTAACTAACCTGAGCTACAAACAGAGGACTTTGTCAAAAGGTCATGTTTTAATTTTAAAAACACGCTTTGATCACACTTGAACCACACCAATGTTAGTCTATTCGAAGCTTAATGAAAAAAAACTAATCGGTAATGATTACAACTGAAAAACCATTGAAAAAAACCATCAAAAATCCATGGAGCTAAATATCACGAAATAGGAAAACCAATGGAAATATTTGTCAAGTTGACAGTTATGACATTGAGTAGAACCACTTCTATATTTGTGAAGTTTACATCCTTTGCCTTTTTCTTTTCAGACTCCTGAAAAAAAGTACGACTGTCTATGGCTAGTCATAGAACCTCAGCGCAGAACAATTCACCTCAGCATAGAACCATATTAATCGCGTACATAATTTACTTGCGAGCTTAAACGCCTGTCAGAAATTACAGTCGACGACAAAGGGAAGTTTCTCGTGGTGTTGAATATAATTTTTTATAATTAATTAATTATATTGTCTAGAACATCACCACCCAAGACTAAGACAAGTGAGTAACTTTTGAAAGTACCTTTGGAATCTGATAGGTGAAAAAATTGGTTGTTGGCCCAAGCTAACAGATACTCATACAGCACTACTCTCTCCCACACTTTTGGTTAGTGAGTAAATAAGGCGACTTTGTGATCTTAAACTATTGTTATAATGCTTAGCGGTCTTTCTAAATGATATATGGATGGGTGAAGAAGGAATGAAATAATAATAACAAAACTAATTTTATTATCTTCATCAGTGGGAATTCTATTTTATATTACATAAAAAGTGTGATATCATCTACAGTAACATTCGGATGGTCTTAAACAATAATATCTAGCAATACACTTAAAATTAATAATAATTTACAATTATTTAATTGAACATAGTGGCGGACCCGAACAAAATGGGAGACCAAAACCCACAGACTTCGCTGGATCTGGAGAAAATGGGACAAGATCGTAATGTTAAGAGGGTCTATCAAGGTCAGCTGATAGGCCGATGTCCTGTCGGCCGCCCGAAGTATCGATGGCACGACGTGGTGGAGGTGGACTTAAACGAGCTCCATGCCAGCAACTGGCGAGAGACTGCACAAGACCGGGACACATGGCGAGTTCTTATATCGGAGGCCAAGATTCACTTTGGGTCGTTAAGCCAGTGCAGCGGAGTGATTGACTACATTGAAATAGCTACATCGAATCTAATAACTATTCCTTCTTGCTTGGTCCACATATCGCCATAATTGTCACCACTGTAATAAAAATTAATTTATTTATTTCAGAAGCATCTTCAGAATATTTAAAATAATACACATGTCCCCACCAAGATGATCTGAGAACAATCTGCTTCTTATTCAAATATTTGCCCCGACCTAGAATCCAATCTAGGAACCGTTGATTCAGGGTAAGAATTACCTCCACCAAGAGATAATTCTTACTCTGAATATATATTTTTTTCAGAGTAAGAATTGACCATAACGGTTTAAGTTTATTCTTGTAGACGTTAGAAGTTTCTCATCACCGCAACTGCCGCAGCATAATTTAAAGTTAACGTTACACAGAAACGGAATACTAATAAAACTTTCTCAGATGAACAATTTAATGCTAAGCAGTTAGTATGAATTGGTAATGGCGTAGTGTCCAAAGTTTGCTCAGAGCCGCGAGTTAACCTATAAAGTTTGAACCGTAGAAGTAAGATACAGTTTATGCCAAAAGCGGGCATCTTTTTAAAAATAACTAATGTCATTTCTAAAATATGTGACTGTCGTCTCCGGCTCAGCGTCGCGCGAGCTGCGCGAGTAAGGGACATGCGCTGATCACGCTCCAGTGAAGACGTGGTTCGGGAGTTAATAGCTGATATAATATTCATTGGTCAATACCAGCATTGCTGACGTAGGTTACACTTCAGATATCCGAAGGTCAACGTAGTCGCGATAGACCTAGAAAGGGGAGGCACTGTGACCTCACCGGATACCTGAGCATTTGGTGGTAGTTTGCTTATAAATGGAGGAAAGGGAGAGAGCGGTTTTTGGCCAGCAATGGGACGGAATAGGCTAAACAAAAAAAGATTCGCTAAGATTATCAAATAGTTTTTACCGCACACTTTTATAAAGTTATATTATATCTTCTGTAAGTATTTAAAATTCAATGTCTACGGCTGCACTAATGTAATGCGTTACTATAACATCTTTTGTTCAAATGTCATCTAAAGCAACACGCAAAAGTCTGCCTTTGTGGGGCTTAACTACTGAAATGGGCAGTAGCTTTGACAATTTTATGTCCGCGGATGAGGGTTTAACTCTCTTACGGGAAGCCTTTGTAAGATGAACAAATCTCTAATGTTTTGACCTAGGCTACTACAAGAATAAACTTTATTTTGGTTATTTTACTTCCTTAGTTCAGCGACTCTAAATACTTAAGATACTACTGACATTTTTAAAAGTTTTTAAAACCTTTTCTTGATTAGTTTTTAAACCAGTAATCGAGTTAATCTTAGGTATTTAAGGTACGACTAAATATTTTATCGGTTTTTGAAAATAGCTCTAAATATCCCACTTATGATAGTTGTATTCACCTAAAAGAAAATGTAAATTCATATATTTTTTGGCAAAAAACGACAAAAGAGGGCTCGTCTATGCAGCTCGAGTATGATGCGCGACAAACTCGCGTGGCATACCACTCGGCTGACGGTGAAACTTCATTTTGATTGCACGAGGGCCCTCCGCAATGGCTTACTCGGCCTTTGGCGTTGTCAATGTTGTCATTTTGACATAGGACCGCGGCGCATACCGCGCGCGATCTAATCGTGCTCGAGCTAATGGTTCTACAAATGTGAGTAAAGTTTGCCCCTTTCAAACGCTGGCCTGTGTAGGTACACATTACAGAGCTTGTTACCATTCAAAAGTTTACAACTCTTGCATTATAAAGTATTACACAATATCTCACTTTAACTTAAAAGCCCTTCCGACAGGATAGAGATGATAATTTCCATCTTAAAGCCAACATTAACTTTACAACTTTGGCTGTTCCTAATTAAAATGAATTTCAGACATAAAAATTTCGTGGAACATTTCTCAAAGTTATGAGTTCCGACTTAATTTCCCCTCAAATAAAATTAATCTTAACGCAGTTTTGTTAGAGAAACAATTTTGCTTGAACGATCAACTTCCCATAATAGTCTTTTAGAAGATATAAATTATAATTAGTGACAGTTAAATGAAAATGTTTCTGTTGGAAGGTTGGTAAAATTTTGTAAACAACTAAAGCGAAATTTCTTTCAAATTTAGCTGTTTCGTTTCGTAGAATAATGAATGAAAACTTGAGAAATAATATATATGTCGTAGGATGATTTGATAATTCATAATCGCGAAAATTCTAGGGATTTTGCGAAAACACGGATAATTAGACAATGGTGATTTTATTTTTCAATCTTACTAAAAAAGTTAGGTTTTTTGCGAAAACGCGAGTCACCTTAGTAAGTTTGGGAAGAGAATCGTTAGTTATTATGAAAAAAAAACACTGATTGGCCGGTTTGAGCGCCCCACAAAAACATCTTCTCTGATTGGTTGACGACTTGTCGTTTTAAATGTCAATTCACTGTCGCGCGTTGTTTTGTTTATTTTGTTGATAATTATGTGATTTGTAATAAGGATAACGTACTCGTAGTTGCAAAAGGGTTAAATAAAAAGTAAAGTTCCTATGAATAGGTTTTGTCATTTATTTTTTTTATTTTTTATTAAGTATGGGTTTGCTCTTACCCTTTATAACTCTATGATATAATACCTCAAAGCTACATGGGAAAAGATAGGAACCAATCAGAATAAGAGTTGGCCAGCAAGCAAAAGTCAAGTCAAGCCATACAAGATTAAACAAGCGTTAAGAATGTTCAAAGTTACTAAGCTGACTCGCGTTTTCGAAAAAAACCTTACTTTTTTTAGTAAGATTGAAAAATATAGTCACTATTGTATAATTATCTGTGTTTTCGCAAAATCCCTAGAATTTTCGCGATAGTTCGAATTATCAAATCATCCTACGACATATACACGGCAGTACTCCAAAGCGCTATGATTCAAAATTGAACATTGAGGTTAAGCCGCTTATACGCGGTGACGGAACGTCCGGTCAGCAGCTCGAGTATGACGGTGATAGCGCGCGTAATGCGCCGCGGTCCTATGTCAAAATGTCAACATTGACAACGCCAGAGGGCGAGCAAAACTTTGCGCGGGGTCCTCGCGCAATCAAAGTGAAGTTTCAGCGTCAACCGAATGGCGTGCCGCGCGAATTTGTCGCCATCGTGCTCGACCTACAGGTCGAGTGGTAGTAACGGCACCTTTTGATCGACCGGTCCTAGGTTCGATTCCCGGACCCGTCGATCAAGAAGCAGCGTCACTCAGATGCAAATATTTGTGAAAAGGCAAATGTTTGTTTCCGGGTCATAGGTGTTCGTGTGTGTCTTTGTATATGTACCGAGGGACCCACGATACAAGGGAAAGCCTTAGTGTGGGCCGTTGAATGTGTACATAGCGATTATATTTTTTTTAGAGGTAAAGCAAATTTAAGATAAGTGTTTTTGTGCTTTGAAAGCCATGTTAAACCTTATATTGGTCCTGACTGTTGACTCTTACAGACTAGCAATTGATAAACCATGTCATAGGCCATTTAGCGGTAATCTTTGCAAGATTAGTAATTTTTTTTCGATAACCTTCATGATTAAATCTTTGCGTGCTTCTTGAACACCCGTGTGTTCAATATATGTTTCGCACTCGCCGTAAACAAGCGCGGGACGGGTTAAAAAGGCAGAACTCTAAAAATAAAAATATATTATCAGTCCCGTCATTCATAGAATATCACTTTTAAATGGCTGAACAAATTTTGATTAAACATAGATAAAAACCATTTCGATCACGACAGCATTCAAACAAAAAAACCCCATCTAAATCGACTTATCCGTTTAGGAGCTACAGTGCCGCAGACAGACAAACAGATACATACATAAAACTTTATAACACCTCTCTTTTGATGACAGCACTTCTCTTTTGATGCGTTAAAAACATGAATATACACATATTGACTTAAAATTTAAAATCTTGGTTTCTGTAAAAAAAAAATCTGCAATTTTTTTTAAAATTTAACTTACCTGTCATAAGACCAGCCAATGTGAAGAAAGGAACTACGCATCCCATGTCTAATAGAATAGGAAACATAACGTTTCCTAGTAAAGATCCAATACGACCAAACGTCATCAGTAAGGATATAGCCAAAGTTCTGAAATGAAAAGAAATTTTTTTTTTAACAAACAACTAGATATCCGTTCGCAATTTAGTTCCTGTGGGGATTTCCCCGGTGGATTTTAAATTTTTTTAACCATAAACCTAGTCGCAACAATTAGAAATACAACAAAAAAGAATTATCTAAATCGATAGAGCCGTTTTTGTATTTTATTGAGACTAACGAACAATGAATAACTAACAATAAAATTAAAACTTTTGTATCATCTCTGATATTTATCGCTTGTAACTCTTAAGCAGCTAACCCAATTTTGATAAAATACACTCAACGGCATACACCATACTATCAAAGGCCCACTCTAAGGTTTTCCCTTTTGCCGTGGGTCCCTCGGAACACATAAATACAGACACAGTGGCACTGCCTCTTGATCGACGGGTCCTGGGTTCGAATCCCAGTCGGGGCAAATATTTGTGCAAAAAGCAGATATTTGTTTTCGGGTCATGGGTGTCTGTGTGACACAGACACTACCACTCGACCAAACTGGCCGTCAAGCCGCAATGTAGCTAAGAACCATCTTGATTACGTCATCTTTCAAGCAAAAAACACGCATCGAGATTGGTCCATTTGTTTAAGAGTAACGATGTCACAGAAACATTTATCCGGGGTTAAAAATACTCGTAAAAGATAATAAAAATTGTTTTTATATTCTATTTGTTTCTAACTATCCTCTCTTTGTGCATACAACAACGATGACCCAATTTAGGTACTGACATGAAAATAGAACGTGAAGATCCATTTTTAATTGATAATCCTATTACCTAGAAAAGAAAAGACCGTCAAAAAGACTTTTCACTGGAAGTTCCTGATGAAATCCTCGTATAGGTAATCTCTTTAAAATTCAAGTAAAAGGCATATAAGGTGAGCTTGCTTCATCCTTGACCATATCTCCGTTCCTGAGCTAGATTTCGGCCAAGAACTAAGCCATTTATTTACAAAAAAAAATAATATTGAACCTTTTAAGTTACGTACGTGCAAAAAACTGTTGAAAATTATTTTGGTTATCACAATTTGTAGTAAAATCACCCAGAAGATGCCGAATTTTGAAAAGATTCTCTATCGTTTTCTCTTCAAAATTCAATCAAATTTTGAAGAGAAAACGATACTTTTACTTAGGAAGAAAGCGATCGTAGAAAGATTTTTTAAATACCCAGTTTTCCTCGTTTGGCTATATTGTGAGGTATGAAACCTACTTATATATAGAGTTGGCACCCTCACTATAATATAATAATACGACAATCTAAACCAGTATCTTGCCCTATGATAACAAAGACCTTTGTCTTGACTTGACACGGATTCAATAGCATAGGGAAACTAAACAATCGCTTCATCTGTTTTTGTGCTTAGTTAGTTACCCGCCTGCAAATTGCTTTGCCTAGAAAAGTGAACCTTTGTATCAGCCTAAGATTGATATCAAAACCCTCACATCCCGCTTACGGGCTTCTGCAATATGCCTAGGAAGAGTTATTAGCTGGCGCATTTTTAATTTATCCCTGAACTCCCAGTCCAGCCTTGAAGAAAAACGCTGTGGAAATTTGGCTATACGAACTCGATGCTAGGAGAAAATTCCATTTCTTAGTATTAAAAACGGCAATGAGAAACTTTATGTATCTACCTTATACTAGTTGGGAAAAACTCAACCGTAGTCGCTTGTAACATGCTCAACATGATTTGTCCAACACATATGCCCACAGAAAACAAAGCCACAACTAAAGGTTTGGAGTTGGACCATCTTAAACTTAGGCAGCAGGCCACGCTGATTAGGCCACCAGTTACCAATAACCTCTTCTTTCCAACCTTGTTCACTATCAAACTCATTAGGAAGTAAGGCGGCACGCATATAGAGCTCATAATAAGACTGTTTATGTATGTTTCTGCGCCGCTACGGGTCTGAAAAAAGAAAAAGATGGATTTTAAGATATATTTTTTGAGAATTTCATAAAAAATATTTGGGAAAATTTCAGTTTCATGATTAGAATAACCCAAAAACGAGATTTTCATTTTTTCATGTTATATTGACGACGACTTTAGCGCGCCAATCTCTCTGAAACTACTTTGAGGCTCCTTTTAAAAGCCTACTCGTCAAGCTATACAACCTTTTCTTGTCTGACAGCTGGTTAAAACCTCATTAGAAAGGAAACTCCCACCAGGAAACTGAATGAATGGCATGTCTGCCGAATTTTTGGGATGAATTGCGATATAATAGAAAAATAATTAGAACAAGTACCTATATGAATTTGCGTGCGTTAGCTCTATTGTTTGTTCTTTATGAACATTTTGTAGTGTTATTGAAGCACTCAGATTTACCGGTATCAAATGGTAGTGACGTTTCGTCTTGATCGACGGGATGAATTCCCAGTCGAGGAAAATATTTATGTAAAAAGCAGATATTTGTTCACGGGTCATGGGTGTGCGTGTATATTTCAAGTGACCCACAATATAAGGGAGAACCTTGTTATGTTTATCGGGCTTTTTCCGCACCTAGGCTCTCGATTGGGCTGTTGTGCTTACGCCGCACACTTAGGCCCACACTAATAAACGCCACGCACTCAAAGGCCCACAATAAGGGAGAAACTTAGTGTGAACCTTATTTGATTATTATAACATCTAACCGTATGTTGAATTCGTACCAATGCTTACCTATAATTTCGGTTCAAAGCAAGTTCTAAAAGTATTTTTGTAATAGCTTAAATTACCATTAAATACAATTATAAAAGCATTTGAATAACCTACAAAGGAAAATGAACAATAAATATTTTAAGACATCCAAGGCATTCATTACAAAGGCTTCCAAACGAATTGATCAGGAAACAAAGAAATAAAACAGTGAATTTCACTTCTGGGCGAAGAGAATTGGTAATATTTTTTTGTAAATCGGCCGAATCGAAACAATTTACCATCGGTAATTAAAGTTTAATGAATTGTGAATACATTACGCGTATTGTATATACTTATCTTGTTATAAGCACAGTAGCTTGAACCTCAGTATTTACAGTTATTTTCCAGTGGCCGAGTCGAGGGAGGTTAAAACAAAAATAATGAATAATTACTTTGAATAATGTTGTTAATACGCAGCACCAATGAGAATTCAATATTTCGGCGTATATCATGCGTAACATGCTGAGTAGGTGACTATAAAGATATTTACGCATTGTTTGTTATACTAAAGAATGGTTCCGTTTAATCGTTTTTTTAGCAACATTAAAATAAGTAAAGTGATAGTAGAATAAAATCTGTATCATGCATTCAAATGTAAATTTAACAGGTTTGAAAAAAAAACTATTCGGAAGTAGAAAGAAAAATAGTCGCAAAATTTCTTCTTGTCATGTAGGTATAAAGTATGTGGCGAACTTGGCTAAATAAATCAGTATCAGACTTGTCCCATTGTGGTCTAGTCACCAGGCCACAAACTCCAGAAAAAAAATCATTTTTTACCCTTTTAAGTTATTTACTATACAAATTAGACACTTAAATTAATTTTTGGCTTTAATTATTTTTTGCTAAAATTTAAATTAAATATAGGGACTTTATTGAATTTTAGGGCTCTGTGTACAAAGGTAGCATAATAATTAGTTTCTTAATTGGTGACATGTATGAAATATAAACTGTCTCTTCATTATTTGTAGAATTCAATTAAAAAAAAATACACTGTAGAAAGACTAAATCTTGACAGACAGACAGAGTTACTTTCGCATAATATTAGGAAGAATTGGGTATTTTTTATATTGTTTATGGGACTTTATACTGATTAGCGAAACTTATCGGTTAGTTTTCCCACTAAACTGAACGAATTCTTAAGAAACCCATTTGGTTTTCTCAAAAACTTTGTCAACTACATAGTAAAACAACTAGGTTATCGCTGAAATATGGAGAGACGAAATTGTTTTTATATTTCAACCTATGTTGAATGCTACATAGCTTTAAAAGACCATTCTAGCTGTATTTTATTCTATCACAACGGTTGCCATGAAAGACTAAAAAATCTTTGTGGTCAACTGGTTGCGAAACACAGCACAGTTGCGATGGCGGCCGAAAGTGATTTAAGTATTTATTTAGGTTCCTTGGGAAAAAAAAACATTAAAATTTGATAAAAGTAAGATCACTTACCGGCACACAAATTTCGCTGACTGTAGTGTTCAACTTCCTGATTCTAAGATCATGTGTATAACTGTCCAGCATGTCACACAGCTCGTTGTGTTTTGGACTGTAGTGCTCCACAATAGTGGACAGTTGAGGATACCACATCCTTATGACGTTGTATCTGAAATTACACAAGGTTATCAATAAGTTTCTCAATCTCATCGTGAAGGCATTGGCGTAATCACACAAAGTCCCGTGGCAAATTGATTAGCTCCTCAGTAAAAAAAAGAATTAGGCAACATACGGATGCTTTCTAAAACTGTTCGACATCCTTTTCTTATGAATGCGTCTGAATCTTAAAAAAATATTTGAATTAGTAAATGGTCTTTAGTTGTGTCTAACTTTAATATAATTGACTAGCTGATGCCCGCAATTTCGTTTGCGTGTTATTTTTTTCTTTTGAACAGATTACACTTTATTGACGGTCCATTAATGGACCTTCATTTAGTTTATTAAATATTGATTTAGTTTAAGATTTAGATTTTTACATACAAAAGTTTTTTCCCGCTAACTCCCGTTCCCGTAAGAATTTTACAATATCCTATTGCAACTTAGCTTTAAATTTACTAAGGTACCTGCATGCCAAATTTCAAGCGTCTAACTTAAGCGGTTTAGATTTTTCAAAGGATTTTCCCGCTAATTCCCGTTCCCGTGGGAATTTCGGGAATTCCTTTCTTAGTGCACCTCTACGGTACCTAAGCTACGTCCCTTCTAAATTTCAAGTGCCTACGTTTAGCCGTTTAGGCTGTGCGTTGATATGTCAGTCGCTCAGTCAGTCAATTTCTCCTTTTATATATTTAGATTTTAAGTACTTACTTACATAAAACTTATAAGTTCTACACATTTTTTGAATAAGAAGCCGAGCGCTACTGGGCTACAAGCGCTTCAATAGGTTCTTTTTTTTATTATAAGATGGGTTAACTCTTGACCTCGATCTTGACCAAGGTCACAGATGAGGTCGACGCTGGAGCAAGTTAACCCAGAAAATGCCTATTAGGCACTGGTACTCCCACGCACCGACGGAACATAGCAAGCTCTTTGGCGTCGGACTTCGGTAGGAGGGTGGTCGCGAACCAGATGGCCCTTCACAGAGCCTACCATACCGCATGAGACCATAGGACGACACCTCAGATTCAGAACAAGTTGAGGTGTCGTTGCCTGGGGTGGATTAATAGGAGGCAGGTCTCATTTGTGTTTCCTTAGTCGCCTTTTACGATACCCACGAAAAGAGATGGGGTTGTGTTATTCTCAACCGATCACCACACGGGTTAAGGGAATGAATGGAGTTATTAGTAATGTGCGATGAAGATGTCACTTTCCACCTCTCCAACTAAACCTCTATCCGTTCTAACATAGCGAAAGGACAAAAATACACACATTTTAAATATTAGTAAGGGTATCCTGTATTATATTAGTTAGCAACAAGGTATAATTCTTCCCATGATATTCAAAAAAAATTTCCTTGACTAATAAGAAATTGAAACCTATGTTTCTTAAGTAAGGTTGTTCAGTTTACATCCTTAATTTTCGCTTAATGATTCTTACTGATTTTATCTTATATATAATTATTCAAAGTAGATACTTACAAACACATAATAATAAAGTTCATGAAGCAAAAGAGCAGCAAAAACCGGGCATGCGGTTTCATAAACAATGGTTTAACGTTGTGTAAGCCTTCAATCAGTTGTTTAGACAGAGAAGGCTTTTCATGTTCTGGCGCCTCGTCTATTGCTTGTTTAATTTGATCTTTCCATAGATTTGCGAACTGAAAGAAAAAAAATGGAGTAGAATTTCAAGAATAACTCTAAAATTAAAAGTTTTAGAAACTTTCAGATATTCGATCGCGTGTAACTATTAAACGGCTGAATACATTTTTATTAAATACTAGCTTTCCGCCCGGGACTTCGTTCCCGTGGCACTTTTTTAGTTTTTTCTTTCATAAGAACCTTCTCCTGACAATAAGGAATACAACAAAAAAAGAATCATCCAAATCGGTCCAGCCGTTCTCGAGTTTTGCGCTTACCAACACATTTTACGATTCATTTTTATATATTACTAGCTTTCCGCCCGCGGCTCCGCCCGCGTGGACTACAGGTTATATCGTGCCCAACTGTGGGATAAAATGTAGCCTATGTCCTTTCCCAGGCTCTAATCTATCTCTGTACCAAAATTCATCAAAATCGGTTCAGCGGTTTAGGCGTGAAAAGGTAACAGACAGACAGACAGACAGACAGAGTTACTTTCGCATTTATAATATTAGTAGGGATAGGGATAGTTAAAAAGCATCTAGTATGTCAGCTTTCCTCGTGGAGAAATCTGCACATTCAGGAGACTGAATATGTAACCATGATCCGATCCAGTCAGGTTCAACTTCAAAATCCTGGATTATGAGAAGCGGGAGTAAACGTTAGGAAGAAGAAGAGCTGAACTTTGTACAATGATTACCAATAATCACAAAAAAAAAAAGAAAATTATTAGCTGTATTGAGAATAATACCAAAATACACACAATACTACCCAAATGAGCCTTGTCTCCTATTTACCCATCCCAAGCAACAACACCTCTATTTGCTTTTAATCTGAAGTGGCATCCTGGTCATGTGTGGTGTAGTAAGCTTTGTAAAGGGCCGTCTGGTGCGCAACCACCTTCCGACCGAAGTCCGACGACAAACAGCTTGCTGTGTTCGGTCGGTGCGTGGGAGTACCAGTGCCTTAATAGGCATTTTATGGGCTAACTCGCTCCATCGTCGACCTCATCTATGACCTTAGTCAGGATGGAGGTCAAGAGTTAACCCATCTTCTAATAAAATAAAATAAAATAAAATAGAAAGATGGAGGTCAACAGTTGACCCATCTCATATAACAATTAAAAATTACCGGGAAAGTATCATCAGGTTTTCCAGTATTCCTTCGATAAATAAAAAGTAGACTGTTCCTTGCTTCGTCATATCTGTGTTGCGAAATCAAATACTTTGGGCTTTCAGGAAGGAAGGAGTACAAAACACATGCAACAACAGAAAACGTTGTCAATGCTATAATGTAGAAATTCCACGTGTTTAACACTGTAAAGAAAACGAAAATATTGAAAAATTTAATTTTATTTATAAAACAAAGATATCTAAAATTATCTAATAAAATGTTTATGGAATTACTCTGAGCATTTTCCCCCATCTTTCGTAGTTAAAAATAAATTTATCTGTCTGTCTTTAGTATCTGTAGTTTTGAAAATAAGCTAAACTAAACCTCTTAAATTTCTGGCAAATTAGGTTTTTTCTAGGAGGCCCTAACCTCGACCATAATTTTGCCCTACCCTGCGCGAGATATTTACATATACATAATTTAAAATTGGAGGTCCTGACTCACTGACTGATTAATGCCCAGTCGAAACCTTTGAACCTAGAAAGCTGAATTTCACCATAATCTGTAAGTTATTCAACAGATAATTAGTAGCTAATATAGATTTGACTATATATATATATATTTTCCTTTTATAGAATCAATAAACAAAATTAAACAAAAAAAAGTTAAATGTCACTTAAATTATCACATTAAAATAATCGTACATTACTCGAAAGTATAAATAATATTGTGAAAAGGGGAACAAGCTCAGCTTGAGCTACAATGGAACCGGGTTTCATGCAGCGCTGTGTTTAATCCTAAACCTTTCCCTAAGGTGGTATATATGCAGAAAATGTACGCAACATCTATATTAATATTATAAAGAGGAAAGATTTGATTGTTTGTTAGTTTGCATTGAATAGGCACCGGAACTACTGGGCCGATTTGAAAAAGTCTTACACCATTAGAAAGTTTCATTATCCCCGATGGACATAGGCTACATAATTTTTCCGAATTCCCACGGGAACGAAGTCCCGGGTGGAATGCTAGTTATTTATACTTTAATAGAAATGTAATCCATATTTTAATAATCTTGTCTACTTAACTTCTTAATCGTGGTTAACTGACTAACAAACTATGGTGAAACTGGGCCTAAGTTCTTAATTCTTCTATAAGTTTTTACTGTACCTTATATAAATTTTGAAAAATTCAAACATACCTAAAAAACTACCAAATAGGGTATACCTCCAGTCATTTATAAGCATAGCCCACGTTATTCCAGCCAATATGGTGAGGCTAGTGGATACAAATGACGATTGTATCAACATCACTCGGTCTCTGATGCCACTGTGACAGAATTCTGAGGTAAACGTCATAGAAGGACTAAAAGCCACTGCAAATCTGAAACACGAAATTATTTACTTCAGAGCCAAACAACCACAAATACATTTCATAGCAACAATACAATGGTATTTTTTATATTTTGACATATTAGGGCACGTGCCTCCCTCCTTTCGAAACATGAAAGGGATTTAGGCCAGAGTCCACCACGCTGGCCCAATGCGGGTTGGTGGACCGCGCGCATTTCGAAAACAAATTTTCTTAGACGTGCGGGTTTTTTATTATTATTATTATTGGAATACACAATAGGTTACAACAATTAGGTGTTGTTACAATCTAGTACACAAGTATCTAAGCTAGGCTATAACCCTAGGAGTGTATACACAACACAGCATGATTAATAGTTTACAAGCAAATTGTGCTAACACGTAAAGGAAAGAACAGAAAGAACAGCTCCCAAAAATAAAAACACGATGTAAACATCACGATGTTTTACTTTACCGTTGAGCAAGTGATATTTAATAAAAAAACCGTACTTACATAAATCCCAATAAACAAATTTAGTGACCTGAACCAGGATTTTAAACTGCAACTTTTCTATAACAAGTCCGACTCATCAAGTCATCACCAACTGGACTATCCCTATCATTGATTTATTTGATTATTAAAATTAGATTTTAAGGTATTGACAGACTGATTGATGACAGCATAAATTAATTTTTAATACAGGTTATTTACATGTATGTAGATTATGCATGTAGATTAGAAATGCTGCGTAACAATCTTAATAAAGTCTGAAATTTACACAAATTCTTATCATTAAAGGAAGTGTGTGAACGGATTTTTAATCTCGTCACATCACAATTAGTCATAGCATCATCATCCATCACGCGTTTGAAATTTATTTTCATTCAACAAAATCGCGTAATTGACATGAGCAGACGAAATTCAAGGTGACATCGTAACATTTTGTACAGAAAATATTGTATCTTAAAAAATATATCCATAAAACACACGTTTATTAGAGAATCTATATTTAGTCGCATAACAACTTTTGTAAGAATTTAATTAAGAATAATATTTTACCAATAACTGAACGCATAATTGTTTTCGCATAATTTTTACTAGCATAACCTAACCTA
The DNA here is from genome assembly GCA_949987775.1 of Aproaerema taeniolella. Taxonomy (NCBI): domain Eukaryota; kingdom Metazoa; phylum Arthropoda; class Insecta; order Lepidoptera; family Gelechiidae; genus Aproaerema; species Aproaerema taeniolella. Next base: position 13,536,240 of record OX465261.1, on the reverse strand, counting down.
ACTACAGATCGTTATTCTTAAAAATCATTATGCCAATGAACAATTATGCAAAAGTTTCATTATGAAAGGAAGAAAAAATAAATTTAAAAAATAAAAAAAACCCGACTGCGAAACAAAAACTTAAAAGAAAAAACAAGTAAGTCCAGTAGTCGAGAATTTTGATATCGAATATTATTGAGTAACATAACGATTTTAAAAATCGGGACCCATTATAAGAAAGCTGGATTTTTTATGGGTTCCGACTGTTAAAATCGTTATGTTATATGTTATTTTACACTTTTTAGTTAGGATCAGACACTAATATTTGTTTACTTATTGTCATTAGCTCACTTAAAGGTATTAAAAAAAAAAAAGATTTTTAAATACCTATTCAACGATACCTCACTTGACATAGTTCGTCGATTTTCATTTTTTCTTTTTCACATCATGGCGTCCATAATCGACCATTTTGATTTTTTAAAATTTTCATACTTTTATCATTATCATTTATCAAAATCAGTCCACGCATTTGGTCTAAATAGTGCCACAAAGGTACAAACCCACATACATACATAGGCTGATAAACACATTACCCTCCTTTGCATCGCGCAGTCGGGTAAAAATGCGATTATAATGAAGCCCAAGTTAGATCCAGATTCCAGTGCAGAGTAGTTTACTTTATTAAGCCTGTATATATTTAAATGCAATGAGTTTGTGGCGGCGTTCGGTATTCGAACAGCTAGTTTCCCTGCTTCCAGGAGCATGGGCTAGTACACTTTGCTGCTTTCTCTTCTAATTCCGCTGCTACTCCTGCGGTCGCGACTGCGGCTGCTCAATTTTCATCTACCGAGGACCCCTTTGGTTTGAAGACCTTCGCGGCTCAAATTCCAGAGTTAACAGCCTGTATTGCAGTGCTCACTCATCAACAGCATCGGCGAAGTCCGACCAAGAAGTCGCTCACAAACGCCTGGTAATTGGTTATGTTGGTACGACCGAAACTTTAAAGAGAAAGCAGCAAAGTGGAATAGCCCATGCTCCTGGAAGCAAGGAAACTAGCTTTTCAGTCAGTGGTGGCGGCAACTGACTGCACTCCTCCAAGTCGCCGTCTTTTCATTACAGATAAAACTACTAAGGCCAGATTCCTTGTTGACACAGGTTCTGATGCATGTTGCTACCCACGGAGGCTCCTCGGTAGTAAAGCTCGGCCTAGTGATTATGAGCTTAGTGCGGCAAACGGTAGTACTATAAAGACATATGGTATATCGCTTGCCCTCGATTTTAATCTGCGTCGGGAATTCCGATGGCAATTTGTGGTAGCTGACGTTAGCACACCCATAATCGGTTCTGATTTCCTTGCTCACTACCATTTGCTACCTGATTGCCGCAATAAACGTCTTGTGGATGGTATTACCGGCTTATCCGCGCAGAGTTACACCGCTTCTATAGATCAGCCCAGCATTAAGACAATCACCATAGCAACAGACTCGCTATTCACTCGAATACTTTCTGAATTCCCTTCCATCACTCGACCTCCTGGACTCCACAGGGAGATAAAGCACAATACCATGCACTTTATTAAAACCACCGACGGTCCTCCCGTTTCGTGTCGACCACGTCGTCTTGCTCCCTAGAGGTTCAAAATTGTGAAAAAGGAATTCGACGAGCTGATAACAAATGGACGGGAACTCAAACAAGCCAAAAGGTGTATAAACCGCGATTATAACACCTTTTGGCTTGTTTGAGTTCCCGTATATGGCATTCGGGTAGCGAAATGCGGGACAAACTTTTCAGAGATTTATGGATGAAGTCGTTCAGGGCTTTGACTTTTGTTTCCCATATTTAGACGACATCCTATTTTTTTCTCTAGAGACGAAGACGAACATAAACGCCATTTACGTGCCATTTTTCAGAGAATATCTGACTATGGCGTAGCAATTAATCCAGCAAAGTGCGTCCTGGGAGCAAACAAGGTTACGTTTTTAGGCTGCTTAGTATCAAAAGACGGGACTACGCCTCCTCGTGAGCGTATTTCTGCCTTACAGGATTATGCTTTATGCCTTCGTAGGTTCCTGCGTATGATTAACTACTACCGACATTTCCTTCCACGGGCCGCTGAAATGCAAGCACCGCTGGTCAACGTTCTGGCTGATTCCAAATGACATCGTTGACTTCGTCTCACAACTAAGACGAAAAATGGAAACACTTCGACCAATTCCAGGTACTCGACATACTCAGCCGTCATCATTTGTGTTTAAAGACTTTTAGCAGCGCCATCTAGCTCAAATCAGATGAAGTACTAACAGTTTTTGTTGCATCGGTGCATTAGCAGGCTGCGCCCGCGGCGCTCCCATCCATCCATCCATCCATCATCAGCCTGTATCAGTCTACTGCTGGACATAGGCCTCTCCTATGGCACGCCACTGAGCTCGGTCTTCAACTCTCCTCCTCCAACCACGCTCCCGTTTTGTATTAATTACCTTTTCACATAGTTCCGTCTGTTGCAACCAGAGAGCGCCTTGTCCTAAGAGCAGGACGTCTAAATGTGTGTCTGTCTCGCTCTAACCTAATATAGGCCGACGCATGTATGAAACCACCACTTTTTCACTGCGAATAAATGTACGACCAGCATGTCAGTTTCCCTCGCCTTCCCTCCATAGACGCTTTTACATGGTGACCCCGACGTGATGGTGAAAACTGCCCCACATGTTTTATTGCGTGATGATACAGTCCAACGACCACTATAACAACCGTATACAGGCCGACACAGGATAGTAAGCCAAAGAGATAAGACCATTGAATTAGACGTAAACGGAAAGCATGTACTACACGTTAGCATTGATCGCGTCAAACCAGCTCATCTCGGTCCCAATCCCACAGTTGCTTTGACACCAACGCCATTCAATTCATCATCTTCTCTTGCTGCTGACTTTTCTAACTCACCTGATCACACATCCATACCATCACCTATTCTTACACCAACTAATACACCTTGCTCAACAGCTACTCCATCACATAAATCACCTTCTCCCATCACTACTAGAACTGGAAGAAGAGTGAAATTTAGAGATATACTTAATCTATAGATTTTTTTTTTATAATTTTATTTTTTATTATTTTTATTATAATATGGGTTAACTCTTGACCTCAATCTTGACCATGAGGTCAAAGATGAGGTCGACGATGGAGCGAGTTAACCCAGAAAATGCCTATAAAGGCACTGGTACTCCCACGCACCGACGGAACACAGCAAGCTGTTTGGCGTCGGACTTCGGTAGGAGGGTGGTCGCGAACCAGACGGTCCTCTACAGAGCCTACCACACCGCATGAGACCATAGGACGACACCTCAGATTCAGAAAAAATGAAGTGTCGTTGCCTGGGATGGATTACTAGGAGGCAGGTCTCATTTGTGTTTCCTTAGTCGCCTCTCACGACACCCACGGAAAGAGATAGGGTGGTGTTATTCTCAACCGACCACCACACGGTTATTTTATGGGGGGTGGTGTGGCGGTGTTCGGTATTCGAACACACCCATTGATTTTGGGTTGACATTGACAGATGTCTTGTTGACAGTTATTCAAGAGACCAGTGTTCCGTTGTATTCTTGCCCAGACGCATATTATTTAATAAGTGCAGTGTTTTAGAGTTAAGAAGGATTTGTTAGTAGCCAAGAATAAACTGTTATATTCAAAGGCGTGTTTTATATTAAGTGTCTTCCCCATCCTGGCAAGGATTCCCAGGAATCATACTCTTCAAGTTTTACTGCTCTTTCGCTATCTAGGTGATTTAAAATCACCCGTACATGAAACTGCTTTTTAGACAAAAATATAAAAACAGTATTTACTTACACTAAGCCCTCGAACATTTTCGATGTAACTAGCACAGCATAAGTTTGACTTAATCCAGAGATCAGGTTGAAAACTGCCATCATGGCGTAGCCGCCAACTAAGAATATTTTCCGACCAAAAGTATCAGACAGAAAACCGGCAACCGCGGATGAGGCTATCATTCCTGTGAATTCAGAAATTACATCATTCTTTGTGAAGTATATGAATTACTTATCTCCTTCTTTTTAACCGAATTGAAAATTGAAGGAACATACAATAGAAGGAGGTTCTCCATGGTTCTGTATGTTTTTTACGCGATTATGCTCCGCCGAATATGAATTGTTTTTAAGGGTTTTTTTGAAAGGTAGGTAATCAGAGGTGATCCCATATACTTACATTTTATAAAAATCGATTCAGGGCTTTTGAAAAAAACGATGAAAACAAAAAACACATTTTCTCTTGTGTATTATTATAATACTTATATGTGACTTTGCCTATTTTATGTGTTGTGATGTCCGAAATAATAAAGTCTTTCTTTTCTTCTTTCTAAGGAAAGGCCAAGTAAGTTATTTCGGCTAAAATAATGACGCAAATTACTCACCAATGTAAGGTATTCCAGTCAAAATTCCTTTTTGAAATAAATTCATGTCTAAGTCGCACTCGGCGCTTGGAAGGATATATGGTGTGATGTTGGTTATGAGGACTCCAGCAGATACTCCAAAGAATGAAGTAAACATCAACTGAACGTGAAACCAGCCGAAGCCAAATGTTTTAAGCGCTGCATTGACTTCTTCCATAGGCGTTGGTGCTTTTGATTCTAATTCTCTGCCTAAAAAATATTTTTTTAATGCCACAACTGGGTATAAATCCTCTCTAAAAGTGTTTAAGGTAATTTTTATAACTGCCATGATTATAAATAAACGGTCAATTTGTCATTAAGGGTTTATTGTACTCATGAAACTAAACAAACCCTAAAGAATCTATTTGAAATTCTCAAATTTTAGACTACCTATAAAAAGGCAAATCAGCTTGTCAAACAAGTTCTATGGAGAGGCGAAACTTTTTTCCACAGTTCGACTTATGTTCCTTAGGAAAATTTCACATTCCTAATTTTCGTCAACTTATTTAAAATCATCCAATATTATGAAATAATTCTGCTATTTTCCATTCCATAAGTGGACGTCACGGGAACTAAGTATAGTCGAGTGTCCAACATTGAAACAGTCGTACACAGTGAAACAGCGTCATATTTCTGTTATGCGACTTAGCCAGATAGTGCAGTATGCCTCGTCGTATAAGCCTTGTACACCCCCCGCTCCTCCCTAGTTTGCGTGCTCGCCGCTTGTGAAGCGGCGAGTCTGCGGAGCTTTTTCGGATTTCTTGACAAAAAAGTAAGTTTTTTTCTTACTTTTATTTGATTTTTCAAATAAATGCTATAGTGGTATTCATTTTCCTCAGTATTAAATTGTTTTGTACATGTATCATAGATTCACGTGGACTAGATTACCTATTAAATTGTTCGATTATGGTAGGTTATATCTTGAGGTTATTCTAAAATACCCTAGGTGTCCAACAATGACACAGTTCAAGGGTGAACACAATGAACAAAGTCTGTTTCTAAAGAATCTTAGACATTATTACCTAATATGGGTAACTATTGACTATAAATCGTTTTTTCTTGCCATAGAGGTAACTTAGTCCTTATATTATTTGTGATTTTTGTTGTTTTGCGACTGATTAAACTTAAAGTTTGTCTAAAAAGATTTTTTTAAGATATTATTGCTAATATACGAAACTATTGATTGTAAGACGTTATTGCCTGTCAAATTACCTAATGCCTATTTGTGACTTTTGTAGTTTTTCGAATATATAAGTCAATATTATTAATAGTGTTTCATTGTTGGACACAGGGCGTTTCATTGTGTACACCTAGGGTGTACACAATGAAACAATTCACATTATTTTTAAGTCGTCCTTATTTGCTTATGTTTCTGTGTTTTTAAGGAAACAATAAATGTCACATTATACCTACTTTAATAGACTACCTTCCTCTAAAAAACGAAATCCATGGTTGCAAAAATGAGGGAAATATGAGACTCTGAATTTTTGGTGTTTCATTGTTGGACACTGCACCCTATATTCAAAAAAAAAAAAATGAAACAATATTTATTTCACTTAATTTATAACATAATATATTATATAGATTGGATTGATGCCCCCTTATAAGCTTGGCAAAGCCTGTGGCAGGAGACAACGCTCTTCCATGGACATAAGTGAATTTATGGTTAACTTATTATGGCAGTTTAATGATATAATTTTATAATATGTCATTAAATAATTATATAAGAAAACAAAAATTCCTAATTATCTACTTAACTAATAAAAATAATAATAATAAAAACAAAATCTCAAAAACGGAACCAAGAGTGCATGTGCGCATAGTGAATATATGTGTGTGTGTGTGTGTGTGTGTGTGTGTATGTACGTGTGTGTGTGTTAAAATAAAACAGAGCTAATAAGTTTCTAGTGGAATACAATTGAAATAATAAAAATATTACAATTAGTCAATTGCGGAGGACCAGGAGGTTTACCAAGATCGCTTAGTGCGATCCAATTTAGGACCTAAACAAGTCTGCAACGCTTATTCGTACCATAATGGCTTATAAGCGATTCAATTTTGGCGCTGTTGCGATTCAAAGGCAGACCAGCGACAATTTATGTAGACATTTAAAATGGACCATATACAACCGAGCAGTTCAAAAGCAGCGCCATTATGGTACCATTTTAAAAAACATTCCAATTGCGAAGCAGTTCTATGTTGGATCCTAAACATAAATGCTTTCAAACGATCATGGTAGGTACCCTGGAATCTTCAGACACCTAGTTTAGGTTTCTGTTAACACTGTTACACAATATTTGCTCCGAACGGGAATCAATCCTAGGACCCGTCGCTCAAAAAGCAACGTCACTGCCATTCGACCAAACCGTAAATCCGTTTTCAATGTCAAGACAAGTAATTTTTAAAGCAATTCACCTACGATGTACAGTCAGCTGCTAAGTTAACTCACTCTTTATGAATTAAGGACTAATTTATTTTTTGTTTCATAAAATTTGTTAGGGACTTTTTCGGACCTATGTACTTTTCTAAATTCTAGTGTTTAGTTTTCTATCAGATTGGCGGATTTATTATTATAATTTTTTCTTCACCGTTTGTGCCAGTATATTATAATCTTAAATCCATATTAACTGGCGTAATTCATTGTAGTTCGTTAATAAAATGGTTTAGGTGTTCAAATTATATGATATTGTATACTGATGCAGTTCTTTCCAACTAAACAATTACGCTTAATTAAAATTTTAACAAATTACGATGTATGTACAGTCAGCTGCTAAGTTAACTCATCCTCTATGAATTAAGGGCAAATTTATTTCGTGAAATGGTTTAGGTTTTCAAATTATATTTTGTATAAACCACAATTTAAAAAAATACGTAATTTCTTAATAACTTTATTTTCAGCTAACTGTACAAAATCAAATCACTTAATTTTGGTGCTGAATGACTTGGAAAATGGGACTTGACTAGAAAATTTTAAAACAGACTCTAGGTTAGTCTAGATATTCATTATCTGTAGGTCTGACTCTTTTATCTTTATTCTAGACTACCACTTTATCTAAGATCAGCGACCTAGACTTAATATCATATTATATATATATAGTTAACTATATTTACATATATTTTTATTTTATTTTTTTGTCCGTTTTTGTTGTGTTTTTCTAATGTTTGTGTTGTGATGTCCTGAGTGATAAATAATTATCTATTCTATTCTATATCTCAATAATAAATACTGCACTGCTTCTCGATAACATATGAAGTGACCTTAAATTAGTTGCCTATAATTTATAGGGTAAATCTCATGAAACTGAACAATTTTCTTTAAGGAACCTATACGAAATTCTCAAAACATTTATTTTTATTCTCCACCGATTTTCAACATTATTTTTGTTCGATAGAGTATACTGCTGAGGTGATCTCATATTAATTTTATAGAAATTGATTCAGCGCTTTTTAGAAAGTGAACATAAATAAAAAATATTTACATAATACAATAATATACAAGGTGTAAAAGACAGCTTAGCAAAAACTGAATCCCTGAATTCAGACCATCATTTTAAATGATTTTCCACTGGAATTTTTCTCCGGAAAATTTTCGAATGTTTGTCAAGTTTTTAATATTTTCTGCTTTAAAATAAAATTATTTATTCAAATACAATCCATTTTGCATTGAAAAAAAACAATAACAGGGTAAAACACGAAAACCAATGAACATCGCACTCCGGGGCGCGGTTACGCGGTACGTTGCGTAGCGCCAAAGTAGGTAAATAACGGAAATTCCTTAACATGACATTTCCTTGAAAAAATGATTACTTTTAGCTGATCATAGTTATGGGTAGATTCCAACATTTAAGTATTTGCTAAGCTGTTCTTTACACCCTGTATTTAGATAACGTTTTTGGTTTGTGGTTATCAGCTGTTAGGAATTGTTGGTATTGAAATTGGTTAAATCTTACGTTTTTAACGTGGACAGTGATAATAAAACTGAAGAATGTGTAGAAATTAAATAAGTACTCACTTTTCTCGGCCAAAGCCGGTAAACTGATTTCACTCATGTTTTTTTTGTTTAGTTAACTTTCCTACTGATTTTGATTTTAAAAATCAGAACACAGTGATTGACAGTCACATTGCTACTAATTACTATCACGGCAGATCATTGTTATATGACTATTTGAACGTATCTTCCGTCCCAGGCCTTGATAAACTACCACTAACCATCTTATCAAGGTCTTTCTTAGATAGGAAATCTGTAGAACTTTGGGGTCAAGATAAATTGTCTAGTCAAGATAAATCTGGAAAAGTAAACTTAGATAAAATTAGCGAAACCGTGTCGTCTTTCATGCGTAATCGGATCTTGCGTAATGAGTATTTTTTTGTGAAATTAAATTTACTAGAAATTAAATTACAATTTTGTCGTTAGTTCTAAGGTTTGTGTTTTTCTTTTGATAATATATGTATGTGGTGCTGTTACTAAAAATAAATGTTTAATTATTATTATTAACCTTGTGCAACACAAAATTGAAGACGTCAAACTGTAATCTTAAAACCATTAGATCAAATATTCTTTCTTACATAATAAATGAACAAACTAAAAAGTTTACAAACTTACCTTCAAATGTATACATAAAAAGGCGTGACGTGCACACTTTTCATGGAATGTCCCTTCGAAGCATCGGATGTCAAAACATTTCTGTACAGATAGGTAACTCGGATGTCAAAAAAATGGTATCACCCGACATTCATTACTTGTAACTCTTAAATGGCTAAACAAATTTCATTAAATATAGCTAAGAACCACCTCGATCACGTCAGCTTTAAAAAAAAACCGCATCCAAATATGTGTATTCATCTAGGACATACGATGCCAAAGACCACGACAAACTTATTACACCCATATTTTTTCGTCGGGGTTTAAAAACAATTGGCTTTTTTTATTTTATAAGATGGGTTAAGTCTTGACCTCAATCTTGACCAAGGTCATATCCAGTTAATTCTGGATATGACCTTGGTCAAAATTGAGTTAATCCAGAAATGCCTATAAGGCCCTACGCACCGACGGAACACAGCAAGATGTTTGGCGTCGGACTTCGGTAGGAGGTTGGTCGCGAACCAGACGGCCCTTCACTAAGCCTACCACACCGCATGAGACCATAGGACGCTACCTCAGATTCAGAAAAAATTGGTGTCGTTGTCTGGGGTGGATTCATAGGAGGCAGGTCTCATTTGTGTTTTTAGTCGCCTCTTACGACACCCACGGAAAAAATGGGGTGGTGTTATTATCAACCGATCACCACACGGCAAAAAAATCATCACACGGCTTCAAGTATAGAAGACGTTTGCTTCCTAAGCGATGTACAGTCTACTACTTTTACATACCTACTACGTAAGCGTGGCAAGATTTGACTTGAAAGAATTTTGACGTTCCTTTTCAAATACATAAACAAAAAAATATTTTGACATGCCTTATTATGACTATGACTATTCAGTTTTGCACTAAAAATAACAATGGCCGTGCTAATTTCGGTATTTCTTTGAGAAAGTTATTTTTAACTGTTTCAATCTTTTGTCGACCGCATGGGTTCATATTCGGTGAAACAGAAGGACCTTATCGTTTACTGTATTTATTAATCAATGGTTTACCATCCATGACTTTACCTGCGTTGGATTCGGTTATATAACGCTCTCAAGGAAACTCTCAGGAAAAATTTTTAGCCTAGGTACATCATCCTCGCATCTTAATTAGTTGGGGAACTTAAGAATGGAAACGTAACTACTGTCTAGACACAGACAGAGTTACTTCATCAGTTGTAATATTTGAAACTGAGTACAGAGTACAGAGACAGACACACAGACAGACAGACAGACAGTAAGTACAGAGTTACTTCATCAGTTGTAATACACAGACAGAGTTACTTCATCAGTTGTAATATTTGAAAGGGTTATATTTTTAACCGACTTCAAAAAAAGGAGAATGTTTTCAAATTGACTGTATATATTTTTTCACAAGTTTTTTTTTGTATGTCTGTTACGCGATAACTCTGAACTATCCGGCCAATTTTTTTTTTGTTCGAAAGAGTATAACACCTGAAGTATATACTCTTTTAAACATTTCTGTTTGTGATTATCGGCATTGTTGGAGGATTCTTCATCTTCCTATCGTGTAGGTATATTCAAGTATGTGGCGCCTTGTCAGAATTGGTTGGAGGACTGAATTTAGTTGATTCATACGTTTTTAACGTGGACTATTATTATCTTTAAAAATCTTTCGTCATCTGACCGGCGAATGCAGGGGATTTATTTAAATGGTTATAGCTATACCCATTCCAAGACAAGTTTGCTAGTGTTTTCAAGCTTCTTTACACACAAGGATTCAAAAGTACCAACTACGTCACCTATTTGGGCCTCTGTTTCAACACATGCTGAGCTGTGTCCAGTTTGACATCGCATTGCAGAACAATCCACTATTTATACTATACATTGTTTTGTCGTCCTCGTGTTCTTATCCTGTGTTTTATATTTTATTTTCTTTGTGTTGTAGTTATTTATGTCAAATAACTTGAATCTGAATCTGTATTAATCACGGTAATTTTTTTCCCTTTTACATAAATAAAATTATCAATTTAACACATTTTAATTATTATCTACAAAATATAAATAATATATTGTTTAAGATTTTTGCGTTATTTTCAATGATTTCAACATATTATAACATTGGGTTTTGTTACCAATCCGTTATAATAGCACCGAAATATCAGATACTCATTTAAGACAAAATCGTGTTAAGATCCAGTTTTAATGTTTTTAAAACTAATGTTAATAATATGAACATTAAGTATATTTCTTTCATTTTTTCCAGCATATATTATATGTCCCCACCAAGGGGCACGGGTCTCTCTTCGAAACACGAATGGGATTTAGGCCACAGTCTAACACGTTTCACATTTTTGAAAACGAATTTTCTCAGACGTGCGGGTTCCATCACGATGTTTTCCTTCACAAGTCTAGCTCATAACTAACTGGACTATAACCGCTCTATTACCTATTATATTTATTATGTATATTCATAACCATTATTATTATTTCTAGGTCTTAGTCCCATTTCTCATTTGGGACTCGCTTCACCATGATCTAGGACTTGGCTGGTCAATAATGATGATTTTATGATTATTGTATATTGCATTAAAAATGACACAAAATTGTTAACAAAAAAAGGCAATTTTAATATAAAAATACAATCTAAAGAATTCAAACTATAAAAAAGCTCAACATTTAAAAAGTAATATATAAAGACTCGCATTTACCTAAAAAACTGTACTAAACTACCAATCAATAGCAAAATAAATATATAAGTATATACGTATTAAGTAACTGTCTCAGTAACTTAGTCTCACCAAGTAAGCTAACTTAGTCATGAACTCTTCTTGCTTGGTGATAAAATGGCCAATACCGAATAGACTGCAACAATAAATTTACAATGATATAGATAAACCACTCCGAAGACAGAGTATCTCCATATAAAGAAATGCAAAAATATCAGGGAAATAAGAAAAATATAGAGGTTGAAATTTTATACCAATACCAACAAACCGAGAAAAGATGTTCAATTGCTCTAAACAAAGTGTTAGTGTCTAAACTTATAAACAGGGAAACGAAATTAGAATAATAACCATAAGCACACTGCTTGGCATCATGAGCGTTTCCATGCTTCGAAGGGCACGTTAAACAGTCAGTCCCGTTATTTTCGATTGACTATATTTGTTAAACCAAGTCAGAGGCTATTTGACGGTTTCAAAGCCATGACACCATACATAGTGATATTTGATACATTCACATGTTTGATTACAGAAAAATCTTTTTAGTATTGTAAACTTACTAGTCATAATTGTGGCCAATGAAAATAGAGGATACGCACATCCCTTATCGAGAAGAAAAGGAAAGAGAACGTTGCCTAGTAATGATCCGATGCGACCGATCGTAATGGTCAAAGCCAACGCTAAGGTTCTGAAATAAAAAAATAATAATGAGAAAACGAAAAAAAAACAAAAAAAACGCCACACATACTTAAAAATCCACTCTACGGTTTCATAAGAAAGATTAAGAGGTTATATCTGACGCATTTTCTTTGGATCGTGACAATCTGTGGTCTCTGCCAAACCCCAATACAATAAAGGCGCAAGCATGTTTGTTTTTTTCATTAACACTTGTTTACGCATAGCTTAAGAACACACTAGCTGTCTCTATCTTGGACTATATGCCAGTTTTCGAAGAAACCTCAGGAAATCTCTTGTTGTCTTGAGAAAGCATAGTCCTTGCGTCCCACCTACTGGCTCTTTTTGGGTGCAGAATGTCAATTTGGTCATCCCAAATATTATGCATAATTATTCATAGTTCATTTATCAAACAATGCGTTATATATAAAACATTTTTGTGTTCTAAATAAAATAAATGGCAGTCTAAGAAAAAGGGATTTCAATTTCTTATAAAGAATGTTTTAACTTTTATTCTCTCTTACCTTATACTCGTAGGAAAAAACATGACTACTACAGCTTGCATCAAACTGAACAATGCCATTGCGAGACATAAGTCAATGGCGAACAATGTCACAATTAAAGTTTTATTGGCCGCCCATCGCAGGTATAAGCAGCAAACCACAGTAAGCAGACTTGCTACAACCATAAAACTCTTCAATCCAACTTTGTTTACTATTAAACTCATGATAATGTAAGGGGGAATGCATGCGCAGCCCATTATGATGCTGTTCATGTATGTTTCGGACCCACTTTTTTTCTGAAAAATGCGAGAAAAATGTTGATCATCCGAGGGTGGGTTTCAGGTCACTTATCATACTGGTTCATCCTAGTTTAGACTCCTGTCTTCCAGAGCATTTTTTAATCCTTAATATTTATAAGTTTACAAGGTGAATATGTTTGTCATTATCACTACTTCACGTCCGTCGTAACGGAGCAACGAATTTATGTGAATTTTGTACAGAGACAGTTGAATGGCTAAAGATCAAAAAGATCAAAATGGCACTATTATTCCGTCGAAACAATAACAGGGTTTAAGGCATAATCCACCACGCTGCACTGGCCCAATGCAGGTTGGTGCACCACGCAAATTTCGAAAACTTTATTTTCTCAGATGTACGAGTTTCATTACGATGTTTTCCTTTACCGGTAAGCAAGGTGTTTATAAATGAAAAATGTAAGTACATGTCACACTTAAAACCCAATTTAACTAAATCTCACTAGAATTTACTACTAATTTTAGTTAAAACTAGTACTTACTGTAAACCTTAGTTAAACTAGCACAAGAGAAACTAAGTGGGGATTAAAATATGAATAGGTAAGGTAAGGTTAGGTATGGGCATTTCCCCAAGTATAAAAAGGTTAGGTTAGGTTAGGTTCCTTAATCTTGAACAGCAGTTAATTCTAGTTTTCAAAAAGGCAGTTAATTAAAACTAGTTTAAAGAAATTGAATTTTCTTGGACGGGCGGGTTTCATCACGATGTTTCCCTTCTCCGTTGAGCAAGTGATAATTAGAAATCCGTACATAAATCCGAAAAGACGAATTTAGTGGTACAGGTCCGCACCAGGATTTGAACCCGCGACCTTCGGATTACAAGTCTGGCTCATTATTACCAACTGGGCTATCATCGCTTCTACTGGGCTATCACCGCTTCACTGGGCTATCACCGATTCTAACATGTAAGTACATAAATCCGGAAAGACGATGGTGAAGTTTTCTCTTAAGAATTTCGCCTTATTTGGCAAACAAGAAGAGTAAATAGCAGAAAAAACACTAAATTCTTACCGGCACACATTCTCCTGTAACTGTAGCGTTTGCTATCATAATCTTAAGGTCATGTGCATATGCATCCAGCATATCACAGAGCTCAGAGTGTACTTTACTGTAGTGCTCCACAATAGTGGATAACTGGGGAAACCACATCCTTATTACATTGTATCTGAAAATGTGATTTTGGTAAAAAAGACAATAGGGATGTTGACAATTTTTTTAAATTGTTTATCTTAAAAAGGAACTGAATCCAAAACCCAAAACCGAAATAATTTTTGAAAACTATTGAGAAATAAAAAAGTTACAAGCTATTAAATTTCAATAGAGGGGGAAACTGTCAAACAACGAAAAAGAGATGCACTTACAGGCATGTGACGTCACCGCCATTTGTTTGCGTAGGTAAAAACGAGATAGCTAGCTCTCCCCACAAAACGAGATAGCTAGACCTTACGATAATATAAATGCCAATAACTTGTTCATTTATAAACCAATTTTAATGCTGTTTTCGGATATTAATATATTTCTAGCATTATTTTTTGTTTCACATACAATAATTCATAAAATCAAACACTGTCAAAATCCCTATTGCACTTGCTGAACGGGAATTGAAAGAAAAACTTAGAATGTGCCTGCTACCTACTCTTCCTAGGTATAATACAGCAAAAGTGTGTAAAAGGGATGTGAGGGTTTTGCTGTATAAAGGCCGAAACGATCACCACCTCTCACCATTATGTCACATGTTTCATCTGATAACCCTCACAATTTTTGTCAAACGTGGCATCTAGTGGTTCTTCCACTGATGCTCTGCTTACCCCGTTAGGAATTTTGGACGTGAGCGTATATATGTATGTAAGACTTCGATCAACTATAAAAAACTAGATACATAGTTCCATAGAAAACTAGATACATAGTTCCATACAAAATGAAACAAAATAGTGACCGAACATGCTCTCGAAACGGATGAATGCTAACTGAACGAAAAGACAACCCAAAAAGTCAAGTGGGCGGTCATTTAGTGAGGACGCTTTTTTTGTGGATTGTGTATCTAGTTTTTATGCTTGATCGAAGATGTAAGACAATGGTAAGAGCAGAAATATACTCAGGGTGTAAGAAAAAGCTTAGCAAAACTGAAATCATGAACTCAGACCAACACATTCTAAATGATTTCCTAGAAAGATTTTCCTCAGAGTTTTTTTTTTATGTTTGTTTTGTCGCCTATTTTTGCTCACAGTACAGCAAACCTTTACGTGAGATAATTTGCACATTAGAAATATACTCAAGCATTCTTCAGAAATATACTACAGGGTGAAATTGAAAACAATCGACAAACTTTGATGTATTAATCTACCCATAAATCAACTTTTTCTATGGAACCAACTTTCTTACTAAAAAATAAAAATCTGCTGTTCCATACATAAGTTCAATACCTACTCAACCAAAATGCAGAGAAGATCTCATTTTTATGTTTCAGGAGGAAAGTTGGTCCCATAGAAAAAGTTGTTCTTATCATGGGTAGATTCATACCTCAAAATTTGTCGATTGTTTTCAATTTCACCCTGTAGATTATTTATGATAAAAATTAACACACCCAAATTTGTTTTCTGTTTTATATTGTTTTATACAAAATTTCAAGCTAGATCGACATGTATGAAAAAAAAATCATATCGTCCAATATTGACTTGAAATTTAATAATAGTACCCTTCAACAAAATTTGTGAGACCCGTATTTCTGCGTTTTCGTAAATTCATCCTTTAAAAAGTTAAAAAGGAGTATCTAAATATAAAAAAAAAGTTCATCCTTATCTATCAACGGTAGTGACAACGTACTAAAAATTTAGTAGTCACCTTGTTTATGTATTTAATTATTTTTTAAATTTAAACATTTCATTTAGGTACTTACAAATTCATGCTCAAAAAGTTCATAGTACAGAATAGCAGTAAAATTGGTCCATAGGGTTTTTTAAACAAAGGTTTGACTGTATGAAGACCGTCAGTCAGTTGCTGGCGGAATCCAGGTTTTCCTTGCTCCATTCGCTTGTCTGTGGCAAGAGAAATCTGATCTTTCCATAGATCTTTATACTGAAATATTCAAATCATTTTATTTTTAAATTGCTTCCACAAATGCGATTTTAGAAATGTCTATAGGGAAACCCTGACGGCCGGTTTGGTCGAGTGGTAGTGACGCTGCGCTGCCTCTTGATCGGCGGGTCCTGGGTTCGATCCCCAGTCGGGGCAAACATTTGTGTAAAAAGCAGATGTTTGTTCTCGGGTCATGGGTGTGTATGTGTCTGTCTTTGTGTGTTCCAAGGGACCCACGACACAAGGGAAAACCTTAGTGTGGGAATTTGAGTGTGTAGCGTTAAAAAAAAAAAAAAAAAAAAAAAAGAGTTTGTAGGGGTACATAGTACATGCGGTCAGCACATTCCATCGCCGCGAGCGCACGGCAGTCGCTTTCCGCTCGCCTATCGCTTCACATGTGAACTATACTGTTCACTTAACTTATATATATTGTATCGCATTCCTAGTAACATTATGTAATTTGGTGTTAACTGTGCTAATTTCAAACAATATAATCAGAACGATTAGTGAACTGCATTTGGTCGTTTTACTGAACTGAAACCCTTCTGAACAATTATTTATGCTACTCTACCTACAGTATTACAGTGGACTCATTATAATACGTAACTACAATACAATACAATCCAATATACTTTATTTGCAGACAAGGACATACAGCACAATCAACATAACATAAAACATAGTGTACAACAAGGCGGCCTTATTGCTAGGTAGCAATTTCTTCCAGGCAACCTTAGGGTAGGACAGAAGTAAGATAAGAAGTAGTATGGGTTAGGTCGGATTTTTAATCAGACGGAGTAAACTGACAGATCGAATGTTGCCGCTTTTTTAAAAATGCAATTAATGTTATGCTTAAATGATTTACTCTATTTAATCATTTCAGTTCAGTGATCTAAAATCCAAAATATCTGTCTAATGTGTGTTTTTGCTACCTATTAAGGGGAACTAGAACACAAAAAATGGGACATAAATAGGAAACATATTATTTTCATTATAATAATTTATTCACTATCGGAAGAATCGTCATCATCATCAGTCTTATTTATCAAAAATCTGTCACTAACAGTATCAATGTGGTCGTCGAGCTGGATGTCTGACAATTAACTGACGGTAATTTAAATGCTCTAAAATTATTTACATTTTATTCACAGTCACATCTTTTGAACTATTTATGAATGAGTCAAATACTTCACTATAATGTGAAAGTTGGTATCATTATTACGTTAATTGACATTTCGATCTGTCAGTTTACTCCGTCTGATGAAAAATTTTAGTATAGGTACAAGTTGTAGTACGTTAGTGCCTCGTCTGTTGATCAGCAGGGTGCACCGCTAGCAGGTGAAGATGACGATTTTAGAGCACCCAGATGTTATGAGCCTACACTACCCCACATTCGAATTCGTTATCTCACTATCAAAATCGATATACTTCCTTTTTCACTGGAAATCATTCTGAATGATTTTCCAGTTGAATTTTTCTCCGGAAAATTTTCGATTTTTTTCAGGTTTTTAAACTTTTCTGCTTACATTTATTATTATTTAATCGAATACAATACATTTTGCAATAAAAAAACTATCATAACAACGTAAAACACGAAAACCAGCAATGTACATCGCACTCCGATAGCAGCGGGGCGCGGTTTCACGATACGTTGCGTAGCGCCAAAGTAAGTAAATAATTAAAACTCTTCAACATGAAGTTTCCGGGAAAAAATAATTTCTTCTAGCTGATGATAGCTATGGGTAGATTCCACCATTTAAGTATTTGCTAATCTTTCCTTTACACCCTGTATTATAAAGAGGAAAGATTTTATTGTTTGTTTGTTTGCAATGAATAGTCTCCGAAACTACAGGACTGATTTGAAAACTACTTTGACCGTTAGAATCCTACACTATCCCTGATGAACCTATGTTCATAATTGTAGTTGCTACATAATTTTCCCGAACTCCCACTAGTCTGGTATAATATAAATTGCATTTTATCTAGATACCTACAATACGTTTCACACTAACGATGCTGCCTCTTATCGTGAACCACAGAATTTAACTCGGTCTTACATGGTTTTTCTTAGTTTTGGTCATACCCCCCTTTCCTCCATAGCTCATTAATTTTAAGCACTTTTCATCCATTTACGATCAAAAGTATTTAATTAGTCGTACCATCTTTGTCTCGATCTGACGCGTGCCGCATTATTTAGAACTACTATTCAATGGTGATATTTTCCCACAGTTCGGCTAGAGTATGGCAAACATGGCCTGTTTAATCCCATTCAAGTTTAGCAGCTGCTTGGGTTTCATCTATTATGAGGAAAACACATTACGCACTTCAAAGGAATAGCATTATCTGCTGAATCTGTAATTCCGAGCTCATAC
Source organism: Aproaerema taeniolella (assembly GCA_949987775.1). Classification (NCBI taxonomy): domain Eukaryota; kingdom Metazoa; phylum Arthropoda; class Insecta; order Lepidoptera; family Gelechiidae; genus Aproaerema; species Aproaerema taeniolella. Next base: position 13,517,574 of record OX465261.1, on the reverse strand, counting down.
AACCCAAATCTCTTTAAAGTTCGGGTGAATATTTCGGGGTGAGCTTGCTATATATTTCAAAAAATCTTTGATCTTGAACTAGATTGTCGTTCAAGATCAAATTATAAAAATTTGATTATAAAAACTCTTTCATTATAAAAATACATACACTCTATATAACAGTGAACCCTATAAAAAAACAAAGAAAGGAAACAAAGGAAATATTTACCGGAAAAGTGTCATCGGATTTTCGAGTATTCTTCCTATAGACATAAGCTAGAGATTTTTTAGCTTCCTCATACCTGTTTTGTGATACCAAATACTTTGGACTTTCTGGTAGCAAAAAGTAAAGAGTACAAGCAATAATTGGCAATATTGTTAGTATTATAATGTAGAAATTCCAGGTATGCAATACTGGAACAAAGAATGTACAGTCCTTAAAATATAGCTTGATCTCTGTGACAGATGTCAACGAAACCAACGAAGTAACTTTGAACGAGCGTTAATTTTATAATTTTATTTATTATCACCTTAATTTTTATAATTTACCTTCCAGTTTTATCGCAATTGAAATGCAATACATTATTCTTATAAAAAAAATCACATATTCACACCTAAAACATACCTCGTCAGTAAATACATAGTTCTAATTTTAAGAAAAATATGACGATTATGCACGTAAAAGGTCATACCGGACGTAAAAAAAGATAGTGATGTAACAATCGATAAACAGATTTTATTAAAATATTTTAAACAAGAATATATGACACTGGATATTGCATCTAGTACTTTGTTCTGAAGACGAAGACTGACCTGCTAGACTGCTCCAGCGACTCCGACTCAACTGATGGTAGCAAGGATGTTCTCCTTTGAATAAATAAAGACTGTCTCTGTTTGATCCGAGTAATATACATTTTTATTTTAATCAGACTATTTCAAAATAGTTTTATCGACAAAAATTATCGAGAGAGAGAGAGAGAGAGAAATACACGACTGGGTATGTTGTAAGTGTCACAGCACTATAGACCAACCGCTAAAATGAGCCCTCGCCTGCGGTGTACAGGGGCGCGGGGGTGCAACGATAAAGGGGACCGAGAGAGGTGCGGGCGACGGGCGCATTCTAGTCATAACTCAGCAGCGTTGCAAAACCTACCGATTTTTCGGTAGATCTCCCGATATTAGCCCTCGTTTACCGAAATACCGATTACGAAGGCATGTCTACCGGTTTTTTAGTTTGTCGCTGGTTTTTACGAGAAAAAAACTAAATACTTTATTATTTGTAGCAACACTACACTATTTTACTCTATGAACATGCTATGAACCCTGCCCATAGTCCATCTCAATCACACTTATTAACGAAATTATTAAGCTATCCTTTTCTCGCGCATATTCTGATCTTATCGTCTCGAAATAAAAATGGACTCTATAGAATACGTATTAAGATTCATAATACTAGAAGGATTTGATAGGATACAGTAAGGGAAATCCCCTGTAAACATGAAATGACTTCTTTTTTGAAAACATTTCATATTCGATTCATTCTTTCTCGTAGAGCTCGTACGTATTCATTTTCTTAGTGCGAAGTTAACTTCATAATGTCTGAGGAAAGTTCAGATTCTGATTCTGGTGCTGGCGCATCGACCAGTACAGGTGTCAAGCGAAAGAAATATCAACAAAAATATAAAAAAGAGTGGGAGTTACGACAGGAATTCTCTGCATGGTTGTCTCCACATTTATCAAAACCTACTTTTGCAATGTGCAAATCTTGTAATAAGGAGATAAATATATCTTCGGGATACGACGCTCTCAAAAAACATGCCAGTTCTAAACTTCACGAAAAGAGTGTTAAGAGCTTAGCTGTTCAACCAAAATTGTCAGACTTTGTTAGTAAAGAAGTTACCCAGTTTAAACATCAAGTGAAAGAAGGTAAGTAAGTTATCAAATTCTTTGCGCCGCACCGTTAGCAATGTAAAATAGAGTCTGTATAATGAATTGTTAAATCAACAATTTCATTCATTTCAGGTGAAATCCGGATTGCTGGGTTTGTGGCTGAGCATAATCTTCCATATAATATTACTGATCATCTTTCTAAATTAGTTGTACAGATTTGTCCAGACTCTAAAGTTGCAAAAAGTTTAAAATGCTCACGTCCAAGAGTGCAGTCTATCGTGGAAAATGTAATTGGTGCAGAGAGTTTCGCAGAACTTTGTGAAGATTTACGTAATGTTAAATTTTCGTTGGTTATTGATGAATCAACAGACCTATCAACGACAAAACATCTTTGCATGGTGGCAAGGTATGTCAAAAATAATCAAGTACGTGATTCTTTTCTCGCCCTGATTCCCCTTTCTTCAGCAGATGCTACCACACTTTGTGAAAGCATTGTAAAGTTTTTCATGGACAACAATATTCCTTATAAAGATAATTTGATTGGATTTGCATCCGATGGTGCAAATGTAATGATGGGACAAAGACATTCAGTGATGGTTTTATTAAAATCAGAAATCCCAAATTTATTCATCATGAAATGTATATGCCATTCTTTTCATTTATGCGCATCTTATGCTGGCGAGAAAATCCCTCGATTCGTCGAAGATTTAGTCCGGGACATTTATAATTACTTCGGTTCAAGTCCGAAAAGAACAAAAGAGTATGAAGAGTTTCAAATATTCTGCCAATTAAAAATTCACAAGATTTTACACCCTTGCCAGACGAGATGGCTGTCGGTACATGCAGCTGTTAGTCGGATTCTAGAGCAATATCCTGCTCTAAAATTATATTTCATCGATGCTGCCGCCTCACAAAACGAGTTGCTAATGGCCTCAAATATTTTAAATAAATTGAACGATCCGGTATCTCTTTTATTCCTTCAATTTTTAGATTTTGTCTTGCCAATTTTTAACCAGCTGAACAAAGAAATGCAAGCGGAGGGTGCTAGAATTCACATTTTATACTCGCACGTGTGTGCATCCTTGAAAACTCTGTTAGACTGCTTTTTAAAGAGGTCTTACTTGAATGCAACTAACATTGAAGATGTGAACTTTAAAAATCCTCATAACTTTTTGGATATACATGAGATGTACTTTGGAGCAAAAGTTATGGATACTTTACTGAATAATAACAGTTTGACTGCAGATCAGTTGAATTTATTTCGAACAAGATGTCTACAGTTTTATATTGAAGCTTCTGAGCAAATTATTCAAAGATTTCCCCTAAAAAACAACCCACTGAAAGACTTAAATGTTTTGGCTCCAGAAAATGTAAAAAAAGGAATTCACCCAAGTCTAATCCCACTCTGCAGAGCATTTCCCGGTCTCGCTGATGCGAAAGACTACCAGGACATAGATACACAGTGGCGCCTGCTTAGGAACACTCAAGAAATTAATATGTTTAAAGATGATGCCGAAGATTTCTGGGCAAATGTGGCTCAAATGAAAGGCGGTGACGGAACACCTTTATTCGGATTAGTGACTACATTCGTTTTTCATATTTTATCTTTACCGCACTCATCTGCAAACGTGGAAAGGATTTTTTCTGCAGTAAATTTAATAAAAACTAAAAACCGCAACCGCCTGTCAACCGATGCCTTAGTTGGTCTTTTGCATGCGAAGAGACACATAGGCGATAAAAACTGCTATGATTTTAATATACCTAAAGCCATGTTCAGTAAAATTTCGTCTCAAGGATGGTATAAATAATAATTTGTCAAAATTGATACAAATAAAAATCTACCGAAAACTACCGATTTTTTATTGGCAACCCTACCGAATTTATAATTCTTAGTTTTGCAACGCTGTAACTCAGTTCGCTCGCTACGCGGTTAGCGAGCACACGCGTTGACAGTTGCGGACGCTTTGTGAAAGTTATACATGAGATTACTTTCTCAAGATGAGTCGAAATATCTTCGGACATAGAATTAATAGTCAGTGCAAACAAATGGCTTTTAACGTATACGAATATTTTAGAAAAAAAAACTCGACCCAAATTCTGCTGGATATAAACAAGATATACCTTTAAATAAAAGCGTAGCAGAAGTTACTGGACTATCGGAAAAGACTGTATCTAGAATTTTACAACAAGGGAAAGTGTTAAAAGACAACGAAAGATTTAAATCACCGAGAAAACCAAAACAGGTTCGTAGAAAAAGAGTGGAACTAGACGATTTCACAAAAGGTAAGAAGAAAAGTCACTCTGTTTTACACAATTTTCAAAAAAATGCCTACTCTGAAATCTTTGAATGTACTGTTAAGAGAAAATCGAGCAACGACACAATTGGTACAACACTACCAGTCCACGCGGTGTGGCGCAACACTACCCGGCACTTTTGACAGATCGTTTTCGCGCGTAGATCGGCGTTTATGTGTTCTCGCATTGTAATTTGTAAAATATCGAATTAAAAGGACTGTTTAATAAGTAAAAGGTGTTTTAGTCTAACAATTCAGAAGTGGGATGAACCTGTAAATACAATAGTCCACAAAGAACTGTGTTAGAAGAAGAAAATGACTTTGTTAAACGGAATGTTAAACCTCAACAAAAAGTTACAAATAATGGTTTAAAACACCGTACATAGTGCCGGTTTAATTATGTAACAATGAATTGGTCGGCGTGTCGGAAAAGGGGCAGCTCATTTCCCCATCTTTAGTATTTTCTTTCAGTTTTCAAGGTCATTGAGTGTGGTTATCTTGGATTGAAAACGCAATGAAGAAATGCGATTAAAACTTGAGAAAAGGCATGGCCAAGACAGCATGAGTGATGTTTCGCATCTACAATAACACAAACTTATGATTGCACACTAGATGAGGATGGTACAGCTGGATAAGTATAACATAATGCGCAAATACCTAACATTGTGTTTTGGTAAGAATGTTCAGTTATTTAATGTTACACAGTCCATTTAATTTTATGTAAGTGACACATACATAATATTCTAGTAGTAAATGATAATGTTTTGTTAGTTCTGTGAAGATTACGAAGTGACAAGATTGGGTTACTCGGTGAACTCACTGAAGTTACTTACTTATGATGTTATTTTATTCTGACACCCACAAAGGATAAAACCATAACTACATATGTGAAAGTGTGTATGTTGTCAACATGTTATAACAGCAGTGATCAATTTAAATTGTTATCAGTATAACAAATGATTGAATTTCACCTATAAAGACTTATCGGGGTTGAATAAATTAATTATTTCATTAAATATTTCATATGAAACCTATCACTAAACAAGGATGTCGTGAATGTTTCAATAGCTTTCTTGAGACATTCCTAAGGAAAAATATCTATTAGAGAGAGGTACAAACTGTGCCAGAATTAGGTATGCAAGTTTGTTCTACTTTCACCTTTATTGCAAATGGATAAGAAATATGAGAGAAAACCTCACTAAACTAACACCTGAACCTTAGTGTGTTATTTGTTTCTTATATTAAGTATAAAGGTTAATAATAATTAATGAATACCTATTCAGAAATTAATTATTTATTAATATTGAGGAAACTGAATGTAATGTGATGTATTATGGGAACATGAGTTGTTCAATGTATGAGATTTGATATATTTTAATTTTAAAATATTTTCACAATAATTATCAGTAATAATTGTAATAACATTACTTATCAATCTTCTCTGATCTACAATATTTAATCTCTGCTCAGTTTAATTTAATACCTACTGCGACATTGGTGATGATTGATGATAACAAATTTACTAAGAGTAAATAAAGAGTTTGTAGTCTGCCACAAATTCACAGGGTTGAAACATTGAATCAGACAGGATGAGTTGTATAGTATCACTACTATTATTTTCTTTATTTTATGTTGCAGTCTATTGTTGTGATTCTGCCTCCGGGGCTTGTCACTGATGTCTTATCAGACTGAGGCTACTGTCCAAGGAGGCTGGCGCCACTGCCCGTGGGGCGTGATGACACTTCCTAAGTGGCATCTTACCACTACCTCCGCGTGTGACTACACTGTCTATGGGGCTTGCAACACTACATAACACATGGCGTCGGAAGAACACTATGGGACCTGGAACTACCGCCTACGGGGCCTGCTTCTGTTGACGTCATGGTGTCATCTTACGGCAAAGACCTCACTACAAATGCCTCAGGGGCTTACCACACATGCCTCAGAGGCTTATGATACTTGCCTTAGGGGCTTCTGTCACATGCCTCAGGGGCTTATGCTACATGCTTCAGGGGCTTCTGACAAATGCCTCAGGAGCGTACCACACATTTCCTCAGGGGCTTACGATACTTGCCTCAGGGGCTTGCGATATTTGCCTCAGGGGCTTACGATACTTGCCTCAGGGGCTTGCGATATTTGCCTCAGGGGCTTGCGACACATGCCTCCGGGGCTCACAAACTAATGCCTCAGGGGCTCACGAAATTAATGCCTCAGGGGCTCACAAAACTTATGCCTCAGGGGCTTACGAAGTTATTGCCTCAGGGGTTCATGAAATTAATGCCACAGGGGCTCACAAAACTTATGCCTCAGGGGCTTACGAAGTTATTGCCTGAGGGGCTCATGAAATTAATGCCATAGGGGCTTACCACTTGCCTCAGGGGCTCATCACACTCGCCTAAGGGCCTACACATTCACAGTTGCCTTCGGAGCTATATAGTTTTTGCTTTCGGGGCTATATAAATTTTGCCTTCGGGGCTGTATAAATTTTGCCTTCGGGGCTGTATAAATGTTGCCTTCAGGGCTGTATGAAATTGCCTTCAGGGCGTTTAACCATTGTTCTCAGGACATTTGCCTATGGAGTACACAATACTCGCCTGCAAGGTGTATGAGAAGTATAAAGAACATTTTATTTCACTCATTACTCTTTTTATTGAAAAGTTAAAAGTTTGGATACATAAATCGCCTCTAATCGGTGAGACTTAAAAAAAATGCCTCTGGGGCTCTTAGTAAATCGCCTACGGGGCTTGAGATTACCAACAGTGTGTAAACTTGTATTTATGTCTGAAATAATAAAACTGGCCTACGGGGCTAATATGGAAAATCTCGTAAAGTTAGATTGAGAGACTTACGTTGAATTGCCTATGAGCTACGGGGCTTTTGATCAAAAATTGCCGCCCTATACGATCTAAGCCCATAAACATTTTCTTGCGAGACCTAAGATTTCTAAGAGAACAAGTATGAATGTCTGACTTACCTATTCAGGTTGTTCATGTCCTAAACTTGCCTCCGGGGCTAACAATTCAACACTTTATAGTTAAAACATATAACAGGTGAAAGTACCGCGAGAATTTTAAACAATATACTAAGTCTAAACTTGTCTACTTGTAAAACTGTCTGCAGGGCTTACGTTTAAAAATTCACCTTGGAAGTTAATGGTCTAACTTAATTGCAGTAAATATGGCAGTCACAAAAAGAAGGTTTATCATTGCACTAAAATGAATAAACGTGCCTACGGGGCTTTTAATTATAAAATTACCCTTGCTTAGTCATTGCCTACGGGGCCTATGACCAGATACTTGTTTTCGAAGGATTATGACATTACTTGTGATTTCAAGAATACTGATACTTTATAATAACACTTTGAACTTTTGCTTCAGAAGTTTGCACAATCGCCTCCGGGGCTTAAAACGGTTGCCTTCTAGGCTAGACAGTGCTGCCTCCGGGGCCTGGTACTGGATGTTGTTTCCGAAACAGCTTGGTGGAGCTGCCATGTGCTGACTTTGGAATCTAATCTTCATTTGGAATACCTACACCTATGCTGGCTTTCTGGGCCAAACAGGTTTGCCTGGGTTGCTAATATGTCTATTTAACATATGGTTGAAATAGTTTTTAGTAAAATGGTTGATTAGCCAGTAAGGTTGATATTGATGCAGCCTCTGAAATAACTTTAGAGAAGAAGGCTTAAGGAAATGAGAACGCTGTTTGACAGCAGGGTTTCTGGAATTTGTAATGTTACTGTTTCGACGGCAATAACCTTAATAGGGCCTAGTGTTGCCGATCGGAGTCGATGGCGTTTCGTGTTCACTCTTGCACCAATTTACTGAATTACTCTTAAAGTGCTTGGGTTGTGGAATACAAATGCATAAAACACAGTATGTTATGTAAACTACATCAATTACCTAAATTTGAATTACATTTGCTCTTCTAGCTCTGATTCTGTTTGCGGAGATATAGTCTCCCCAGTGAGAAGTGATGATAATGATCAATATTGATTAGGCACTTTGGTAATTTTGCTATGGAAGTGTGATGATAAGACACTCTTAGCCTAGTACAGCCTTCGGGGCCTAATGACTTTGAATGATTCCCTGTAACTTAATATAAACGCCTTTACAGATTGTTACTAGTAAAGAAACTTTAATTAATTGATACCATGAATATAACGAAAATGCGACGATCACAGGTCACTATATGTAGTTTTGAAATACGCAACAACATGACATATTTCGCGAGAATGATGTCTAACATTTAATTGCTTTCTCACCAAGTTTGGCAGTGGGGTCCTCGGAAGACAAGGACAATAATATTTTTTAAGAGTTTTGCCTAAAGGGATTAGAAACAGCCTTGCTGGTTTCAAGGTGTACTAACTCATTATAGAACTTATATTTTGCATTGAAATAGTCTGTTATAAAGATTGCACTAAATAACTTAAACTATTAGGTTGATTTGATCTTTTGCAGAAGGAGCTAACTTCTATTGCCTAAAAGGATAAAGATGTTGAAAGGACTGTATAGTGCTATTGATAATATAGCTTTGGTTTGCTACGGGAACAAGTGAAATTAAAAAAAAACGAAATAACTTTAATAAATTATTATATTGTAATTTATAGAATTACAAAATTAGGACAAGTGCCTTCGACGAAGATGAAATGCAGACAGACTAATATTTTAAACTAACGCAATAAGAAACTTGCTTATACAATAAAATAAGAAATATATACGACATTAACCTGAACCTTAATAAATACAGAGGCGAAAAGGTGTACAAAGATTGATGTGCGTACCCCACCACCTATGACGAGATCGTGGTACGACATACAAATCCAACGATTGATTGGATAAAGGAGATCATACGATGCATATCGCGTGATTTTACAATATAACATAAATAACAGCTAGAGATAGCTTAAAAGAAGTTGACTTGAAATTAAAGCGATGTATAGATGTCTATTTCTACATATAGTTATGGACCGTGTCGCAGCTTTGAAGCGTAGATAGCTTTTCTTTACATTAAATATGGAATACCTAACACAGTATTTCTAGATTCAAAATAATATTAACCTTTGTGTGAGGATACTGGTCATAATTCAACGCATAATCAATGATTTTGATTGTTTTGTTGAAATCGAATACCTTACGACAGGAAGTTAATCGTTATGGTAACGAGAGATAATAACTACTCAATCAACTAAGAGTGATGGAAAATTTAATTAACTTCCATCTTCTAGGTGCACTATTGGATTTTGGCATAGTTCGCAATAAGTTGATATTTAGTTATTAGCTCAGTCCGAGTATGATAATGATGATGTATAATTTCAAAGGAATGTCTTTGCTTGTGTGTGGTATTAGAAAAATAGCACCCCTAATTATTACACGTAAAATAATATTAGATGGAAATCAGTGAACAAATATGTGAAAATATGCGAAATCATTTAAGGTTTTAAATGTTTACATCTTTTAAAATGCCATAAATTTGTCAAGTAGCTCAACTCAAACATTAGCCTTGTGCTGTGAATGAGTCATCTAAGACACATGATACATGTTGCTTATGGGGCTGAGATGTTCTGTTAATTAACCTTTCTGGGAAAATATGATGTACATGCGATATACTAAGCTACACCATACTTTTATTTAGTGTAATGTTCAGCATGAAAATCAAACACATTAATATCTTTGCATATCTAGAGCTGAGGTTACTGATATGAATAGAATGCAAAATGATATTTAATTTTAATATTAAACTTGCCTCTGGGGCTGAAGTTATAATAACTGTTTTTCAAAGTGATTGAATCTGAGAGTTAAACGCCACACACGCCACACACTCAAAGGCCCACACTAAGGTTTTCCTTGTGTCGTGGGTCCCTTGAAAAACACATAAAGACAAACACAAACACCCATGACCCGAGAACAAACATCTGCTTTTTACACAAATTACCTTTGGTTAAAGTTACCTTTGGAGCTAAGGTTCTTTACCTTGAGCTTCGACATTTCTCACCATAATGAGACAGTTTCAGCCGATGAAGTCATACTTGAAACTTTACCTGTATGTTGTTTTCAGACTTATTATCTACAGTTAATGAAGTTATATCAACATCTACTTCTAGAGTTTGCGTCTGTCTCAATAGCTCTGGGATACTCTAGAACGAAGTAGAAGAAGATTCTGTGCCAAGCTTTTGGAACAGCCACTACTGAAGCTACTACGATTGTCCTTCGAGGGCGAAGGAGTGAGCAGGACGGCCGAACTGTTAAGAGAAAATCGAGCAACGACACAATTGGTACAACACTACCAGTCCACGCGGTGTGGCGCAACACTACCCGGCACTTTTGACAGATCGTTTTCGCGCGTAGATCGGCGTTTATGTGTTCTCGCATTGTAATTTGTAAAATATCGAATTAAAAGGACTGTTTAATAAGTAAAAGGTGTTTTAGTCTAACAGTACTTAGATAAGAGAATATATTACACTGCAGCAGGGTATTATTTAAGGCTATTATTACATGATCTAGGTTTTAAATTTAAGAAGTGCGGATCTAAAAGGAAACTCCTTATCAAACAGCCAAATATCACATCGTGGAGGTGGAACTACCTAAATACTATTAAAAATATCGTAGAGAAGGAAGACATATTTTATACCTTGACGAAACTTATGTAAACGCGTCTCATAACTTGGCAATCAAAGGATGAACTTGGCGTTCTATCTCATATTGGTAAAGGGGACCGTTTGATCATCGTACATTATGGAGGTCAAACTGGATTTGTAGACGGAGCCCTTGTGATATTCAAATCCAAATGTAAAACAGGTGATTATCACAATTCTATGAATTTCGCAAATTTCAGTAAATGGATAAATGAAAAGCTTATGCCTAATATACCGCCAAATTCTGTCATAGTAATGGATAACGCAGCTTATCATTCGGTTCGAGAAGAGAAAAAGCCAACTATGGCTTCTACCAAGCCAACTATGCAAGAATGGCTAACGACGACATAACGTACCTTTTGATGAAAAACTTAGAAAGGATGACTTATATAAATTAATTACACAACCTTATATTAATTAATTAAATTAATTCACAGAAGATATTTACAAAATTAACGAGGTATTGAAAAGAAACGGACACGAAGTATTACGTTTGCCTCCATACCACCCAGATCTGAACCCAATTGGTCTGGGGTGATATCAAAGGATAATTAGCACTAAAAGTATCTACTCTAATTTGAACCAAAAAATGAAATATTAGATGGATTATTTGCTGAATATCCCAAAGAGAAATGGGAGAATTGTGTTAAACACGTGATTAAACATGATGGAGTTCTAGATGAAGTTGTTTATTTTATTATTAATAAGCAAGACGATTCTGATGATGGCTGTTTCAAAAGTGAAGAATCAAGTGATATTATGGACATAAGTGATTGAGTTATAATTTTGATAATTTTGCATAAATAAATAGTACATAACTGTATTACCTTTTTTTACCTATATATGTAGTTATGTTTAACTGAAAATAGTAACAATTTAATTATACTTATATAGTTTACAGTTGATTCATTAAAATTTTGTATAGCCATAATTAATTTTCTAATAAAAGTCTTCACCTGTTTACCGCTAACCACTATGACGTCACATATCTCAAGAAATGTTCAGTACACATTTCGCCTCTTGTATTACAAGCTACACGCGACCGCCGCCCGCACCTCTTTCGTTCCCCTTTGTCGTCGTGCCCCCGCGTCCCTTGTACCCCGCAGGCGAGGACTCATATAATCGGTTGGTCTATAGTGATGTACGTCACAGAGATCAAGCTATATTTTAAGGATATTGTAATGAATCAACGCAAATCTTATACGTGAAATCTTAGCGGTGATAGGCCAGTTTGTTATGAGTCAGACTTGTAATCGGAAGGTTGCGGGTTCAACTCCTGGTTCGAGCCTGTACCACTAAAATTCGGCTTTTCAGATTTTATGTACGGATTTCTAATTATCACTTGCTCAACTGTGAAGGAAAACATCGTGATGAAATCCCCCGTCCAAGAAAATTCATTTTCGAAAGACCAGCGGTCCACCAACACTCATTGGGCCAGCGTAGTGGACTATGGCCTAAATCCCCTTCGTGTTTCGAAGGGAGGCCCGTGCCCCTCGGTGGGGACGTATAATAAAAAAAAAAACAACGTTGTTGGCAGAAGTGAAAACTTGAACATTAACGTTGTGAATTAATATGGAAATAAAACAAAATACACAAAAAAGTCCCGTTATTCTCTCAGGATTCGAACCCTCGATCTGTTACTTACAATCTTTTTTTACCCATCCCAAAAAGTGCACAACAATGAAGTTTTCACTCTCCCTCCGCCTTACGCATTTTCGATTCGTCCGGTATGACTTTGTACGTGCGTAATCGTTATATTTTCATAAAATTATATCTATGTATTTTAGAACTTGCGAGGTATGTATTTATTATATCAATAACGTATTGCATTTCAATGCATGATAAAACTGATAAAACTGGCAGGTAAATAATAAAAATTTAGGTGATGATAAATAAAATTATAAAACTAACGCTCGTTCAAAGTTACTTCGTTGGTTTCGTTGACATGAGATCAAGCTGTTTTACCATAGGGCTGTCATCCGTCCGGATTTCCACCCATACTTCAAAGTGCACAACGCTGCTAAAGAAGTTTTCACTTCAAAAAAGGTGGCAACCCTATCCTACGCATTTTTGATCACATCTGACGATGACGGTCACGTGACATCTGACGCGAGTTTAACATTTTTTCCCCATACTAAAAGTGCTCAACGCCGCTAAAGAAGTTTTCACTTCAAAAATTTTATACACGCGAAATCTCTGGCACCATAATGAAAACAGATATAGAGTTCGTTAAATTCAATCACAGAAAGTGTCTGTTGTTAGTCGCAATAACTATAGTTAATACAGCATGCCCAGTCAAGCTCGCTGTTTGAAACCGATCAGTGAGGTTAATAATAATAAAATCATTTATTGTCAGGCATCTAAGACCCATAGATAAATACCTTAAACAATTAAATTCTGAAACGGGTCTAAATTCGCGTATATATATATTTATTTTATTACCTATTCCCGACGTTTCGACGCGGTTGCACGCGCCGTGGTCACGGGTAGACTGTTGTTGTCCCAGCAAGATGTCATCGGAGTGGTGGAATACCTTATAAATACCTTATAGACTAACATACATATGAATACAACATATACGCATATGGTTAAGCAACATATGAAGGGATAGGGTACCACAATGGTTACCGTTTTATGGAGGGTACAACAGTCCGTCGATTTCGGCTGTTTTCCAATACCAACAAAACTAGACAGACAGTACCCACAGTTCCCTAATAATGCGACCTTTAGTAAGGTGAACTAAGACATTTATACGTCTATCTTACCCTTTTTATGTATTTACTGCGAGGGTATGGATTCCATACTATGGTGCCCAATGACCTTTATAACTTCATGATATTGGACACTGATGTGAACGAGTTCGCAATAATGTTATGTTCAGTGATAAGACAACAATAAATTCCAACGTACCTAACCGACCATCAAAGAATGAAGACTTCCAGTCATTAATAAGTATAGCCCATGTTATTCCAGCCAAACAAGTAAGGCTAGCTGGTAAAAACGCCGCTTGTATTAACATAACACGTTCTCTAATTCCACCATGACAGAATTCTGAAGTGTAAGAAATAGTAGGATTGAACGCCACTGCAAATCTGAAAATTGTTGTTAAAACTTTGAGGCCAAAAAACTTTGTGATACACGAAAAATAGCTCTATGTTTTCCCACATGGTCTAGCATTGTATGCGACATCTTAATACGGCCAATGTTTGACATTATGGCGCTATATATACTGAGTTGGTAACGCTTTGCCTACAAAGTGGTGAGGAGGGAATCGAAATCCTATTTTTTATTTATTTATTGAAACATATTCTACAAGATGTGCTTCGGAAGTGTGCTCATGAGCTGCACGAGCTCATTCCATCTGCCCCTTTCTTCTAGCGTTCGTTCAGACGCCTCACGGAGTACTACCCTTACCTGGTCAAGATCCCTCGGATCCGTACTTAGCGCTTTTCTTCATCATCAAATTGCGCACCGCTAAGAAATGGAATTCTATGACTACGTCTGAATTTCCGGGCTCATATAACCCGAATCTCTTTTAACTTCGAGTGAATAGGGATTTTCTGGGTAAGCTGGCTACAACGTCGACCGCTTCTTCGTCCTTGGGCTTGACTGTTGTCAAAAGGGAATTAGTCATAAAAAAGCCCCAAAATATCGGAAATTTGATTAAAATAACTTAATTAAAAGCCCACGTGACAATCGTAAAATAAGTTGGTAAGAAACTAAATGCTAATACTAACACCAATCCCTCGAAAAACTTAGATATGACCAGCACAATGTAAGTTTGACTAAAGCCAGAAATAACATTGAATACTGCCATCATTGCGTAGCCACCGACTAAGAATATTTTTCGACCAAAAGTGTCGGTTAGGAATCCTGCAAATACTGATGAGAGTATCATTCCTGTGAAGACAACATTTTGTTAAAGTTTAGAATAGTATTATAACCTGTATGAGGAGATAACCACATCACATGCTCCTGAATTATCCTTGTGTCAATTATATTATGGTGTCAATTATAGTATGAGAAAACACTGAAGAGATTAAGCGGGACTTATTGGGTCCCCACCTATAAAATTGCTGATTTCATCTCAATTACCACTTTCTTCATTCTTGCTTTGATTCAGCAGCTGTTTGAAAAAATATTTTTGTATTTTTATACTTCATTGTATTTTAGAGATTTTAGGTACAATTTATACATTTTTGCTTTGGGCATAGTGGAAACTATGCTCTAATATTGCTCGTTTGACATGATATCCGTTTCAATGCTTATTATCTCTTTTTCTACAATTAATCAACTAAATCTGAATTTTGTCAAAACCTTTCCATCCAATTTTGTAAAATATTAATTTCACATCTCTGAAAAAAAGTTTTATATGTGTGTATAAATATTTTTTTTTCAAAAATGTTATATGGAAAACAGCAATTTCATAGGTAGACCTAATATTATTCTCAATGTTTGAAGATTATGTCACAGGACTTAAATAAAAAATAATTATCAAGGTTTCTTCTCAAGGTTCATTGGGTCAAGTTACCTAGTCATAAAATCAATAAAATATTTTTGTCCTAATAATATAGTAGTTTCACAAATTATTCACAAAAATCTCTTCAAAATCAGGATAATAAAAAACCTTACTCACAAATTACGTACCAATAAAAGGTATAGCAGCCAAAACTCCTTTTCTGTATAAATTCATGTCTAAGTCACATTCAGCATTTGGTAATACATATGGAGTTATATTGGTTGCAAGTACTCCAGCAAAATAGCCGAAAAATGAAGTACAGAGCAATTGAACGTGAAACAAGCCAAACCCAAATTCTTTTAATACAACATTTACTTCGTCCATAAGCGCTATTATTGTCGAGCCTATTGCTGTATATAGTGGTAAAAAAAGTTTTTTTCTGGAAATATAACATATACTACATTTTAACCTGGGACCCCGTTCCCTTGGGATTCGGGGAAATAATATACCTTATGTCACCTGCTGATAAGAGAGCTTTCTTTTGGTGAAATATTTTTTTTAATATGTCCAGTAGTTTTTTGAGTTTATCCGTTACAAACATACTAAAGTACATATCTTTCCTTTCTATAACATTGATTTAGGCCACTAAACTATTTAAAATTCAAAGTTTAGGCGACTAGCTTTAGCTCACGATTGTATTCGTATGTAAAAGTATCCTATATTGTGAATCCCTGCGTCATCATCTTCATCCTTTTTGAGTGTAAATACCAGATTTTTTTCTGGATATTCAGATTCTAGCTAGGCATGCGGGTCAACGTGCCAACGAAACACTAGAGCCTAATTTCTACAAGACCAGAAAATCACGTTGATTTATTGTTATATGTTACGACGTGAAGGAAGGACAATGCACACGTACTAACCGATGCTCTTACGGTGAGGGAAAATAATGTGAGGTAATTTGCAAATTCAGGAAACTGAATGTGTAACCATGATAAAATCCGATCATTTAACATGACCCTATGTCCAATTCAACATAGGAAACTAAGGTAAACACTGTGAGACTTTTATAGTTACAGCGGTATAACTTTGAGTTACAATAATCGCCTCATAACTCAAGCGAAGCACAAAAATTCTTACCTAAAACAATCACAGATTCGTAAAAGTATGTTTATACTTGTTATGTATTTAATATGTTTATGCAACAAAAATGAACAAAAAATGTCGTTTGTTTTTCCATGATTCCGCGAATATTTTGGAATATAAAATTTCGCTTTGACTTTGACTGTTTTTCTTTATTGACTTGACTTGGCAATCCATCATTTATTTGTCAGATGATTTTACTTCTTGTTAAGCATATGGCAAATGTATGGCAAGCGTCATTGACTTTTTTGGCTATGGATGGATGCATGGACCGTGCCACGGACCTGATATCCCTATTCTTGGTCCATGCTCTAACTTCACAAAATGTACGTTGTCAAGAGGACCAATGGACCTAATTTCGCTATTCTTAAGGACCAAGAACTTCCCCAAGAAGGTTATCATTTTGTGTTGGAGTGCGTAAAAACTGAACATCTCAGGAGAGAATTCTTTAAAGGCTCTTGCCTTCTCAATGGTGAGATCAATGTGCGCTTGGGCACGCAAGACAATTTGATATTTTTTATCTTTTTAGGGTTCTGTTCCCAAAGGGAAAAAACGGGACCCTATTACTAAGGCTCTGCTGTCCGTCCATCCGTCCGTCCATCTGTCACTAGGCTGTATCTCATGAACCGTAATAGTAAGACAGTTGAAATTTTCGCAGATGATGTATTTCTTTGTGCCCTATAACAACAACTATTAAAAACCAGAATAAAATAAACATTTAAGGGGGCTCCCATACAAAAAACGTGTTTTTTTGGTCGTTTTTACAGAGAAGTCTGTCCGAGGCTGTATCTCATGAACCGTGATAGTTACACAATTGAAATTTTCACAGATGATGTATTTCGGTTGCTGCTATAACAACAAATACTAAAAAGTAGAATAAATTAAGTATTTTACAATGCAGTTGCTCGGAAATGACCCGTAACATGAAGGTAACATGTTATGTAGTTTTAAAATGAAAAGAAGATTTTGAAAAGATAAAAAATATTTGAACTAATGAGCAAATAACCCATTTTTCATATACCAAAATTCAACTTCAGTGACTATTCTATGATCCAGTAAAGTTATTTTTCTTCAAAAATGATGCATAAAAAGTACACAAAAGTGAATAAAATACTGACAAAAATGTATGACGCAATAAAGAGTAGCTGATTTGATAATTCAGTGACCATTTTGACAAGTGAGAGTATTACCTTTTTCATAAAGCTTCATACTGGCTGTATAGAATAACAGCAAAGAGTTTTTTATGCCTAACAAAATAATTATTTCTGACGAAAATCTTGATTTTCAGTGAAATAAAATATGAAAGTAAATTATTTATTTTACTTTTTCAATAAAACAAATCTGATTTTTAACAAATAATTGAATTATTTAATAATTTCTGTAGGCGCAATTAGCATTTTATTTACTTAGCCTTTGCCTCATAATTGTGGAAAAATATTTTACTCGCCATTGTTTTGCCCGCCATTTGAAATTAAGTATGTGTTAAACAAAATCATTTTTGTGTGTTATAAAAATGTTAATTCCTTAATGTTTTGTGTTTAATTGTAAAATATTAGTGCACATTGTTCAATTGTAACACATTTTCAGTAAATGTTGATTGGAAATACCATCTGTTCGCTACGGGAACAAGTAAAATAAAAACGAAATAAACTTTATACATTATTATATTGCAATTTACAAAATCAGGACAAGTGCCTTCGACGAAAATGAAATGCAGACAGACTAATATTTTAAACTAACGCAAAAAGAAACTTGCTTATACAATAGAATACAAAATATATACGAAATTAACCTGAATCTTAATAAATACAGAGGCGAAAATGGTGTACAAAGATTGATGTGCGTACCCCACCTATGACGAGATCGTGGTTCGACATACAAATCCAACGATTTGATTAAATAAAGAAGATCATACGATGCTATCGCGTGATTTTACAATATAACATAAATAAAGCTAGAGATAGCTTAAAAGAAGTTGACTTGAAATTATAACGATGTATAGATATCTATTTCTACATATAGTTAGGGACCTTGTCGCAGCTTCGAAGCGTAGACACCAATCTTTTAAGAACTTTGGATGAACCTATACGATTTAAGTTTTTGACAACATTTTTTTTTGTTTCGTTTCCTCGGCTACTGCATTGTAAAACGTTGAACAATATACGTGCCTTAGATAATGTGTAACTGGAGCACTATAAAACAAATGGGCTCACGTTACACATTACCTACGACACTAGTATCGTTAACAACTATAAGGGGGCTCCCATACAATAAACGTGATTTTTTTGCCGTTTTTTATAGAGATAATGGTTTTTATAGAGTCCTACTCGCACTTGGCCGGTATTATAGGTAATGGTACGGAACCCTTCGTGCGCGAGTCCAACACGCACTTGCTCGTTTTATTTATTTACAGCTGCCAGTATTTTGAACAATAATAAACTAAGGTAAATAGTAATATTAGGTCCATGCAATAAGCACCAAAACTTCAGAGATTGTGTGATTTGTAGCACTCGTAGCCTAGTGGTGCTCGCTAATTTGAACCGATCAGTTAGGTAAAGCAACGTAAACAGAGGCAAGGAACCTGATAGGTGACCAAAGTTGCATTTTATCACTTCGGAGGGCACGCAGGCTGAACGCCGGAACTATGTATGTTTATCGGGTCAAATCTTATAACTGATTTTTTGTAGTTATCTATCGAACTGAAATTTCGCTTACACGTTTAGTTTGGATGACAGTGCAAGGTTAACTATCAAATAAGTAGGGTACCCAAAAATAAACATTTAAAAAAAGAAAAAATGAAAAAGATTTTAATTTTATTTTTTCTTTTTTTAAAGATTTTTAATAATTATTTAATTTATAATTAATTAATTTATATTTGTATATAATTCGATTAAACAGATGACTAAACCGTGTAATAAATAAAAATGTTGATTCATTTGTTTTCTTCTTTTTTTCTTCTCTTCATTAAATACCTAAATACAACAATACAACGTTAAATAAATGGAAGTCCACAACTTTATTATAAAAGGTTGGAGTTAGCAACATAACCAATTTTTATTCTAGTTATTTGTTCAACAAGAGAGCAAAGTTGTTTTTTGCTACCCGAGGGCAATCTTTAAATCACGAGCTAGCGAAGTAGTCTACAGTTCAATCAAGTCGACTACTGAGCCTAGCGAGTGATTTAAAGGCACGAGATCAAAAAAAAATTGCACTCGTGTTAAACACAATAACTTTTCACCTCTACAGCGAGAAAAAAAAAACAAAAAAAAATCGAAATCAATATACTTTTTAGGCCAGGGTTATAGTTTGCGTTCAGAAATTACACTTCGTATGTAATATTTTTACAAAATTTAAATATTTTTTTAGAAAACTACTTGTTTTTTTAGAATTTATATTAAATGAAAAATGAAAAATGAAAAAATGAAAAATAGTTTATTTTCGTTTACAGATTATTGTAGGTAGCTTAGTGGATGGAGCCTCCTTTTAAGCAAGTAATGTGCCTGTACCAGGAGACTCCGCTCTTCCATAACAACTTATAGTACTTAACAGACAAATAAACTTAACTAACTAAACTCAACCAAACAAACTTTAAAGTACCTAGACTAATGATGTGTCTGTATGTGTGTGTGTGTGTGTGTGTGTGTGTGTGTGTGTGTGTGTGTGTGTGTTTGTGTGTGTGTGTGTGTGTGTGTGTGTGTGTGTGTGT
This sequence comes from Aproaerema taeniolella, assembly GCA_949987775.1. NCBI lineage: Eukaryota > Metazoa > Arthropoda > Insecta > Lepidoptera > Gelechiidae > Aproaerema > Aproaerema taeniolella. Next base: position 13,497,475 of record OX465261.1, on the reverse strand, counting down.
TTTTGGCTGTGTGTGTGCATCCACGGATATAGTCACAGTATTGAGGTCGATAATAGCAGGCAGTAGAATGAGTTATTAAGTTATTAAGTTAGCCCTGCGACACTGTCTTGGGATCGGAGGAACTACTGTGGCCAGCACGGAGCTACCGCAGTAGCCTCCACTAACTGTGTATTGCATATACCTACTATAACAGATGTTTTATGTGCCTGTATTTATTATTGGAAGAATTTATATCTCTGACTCTAAATAACTCTCACAGGTTTCGTAGTTTAACTGCATTAACCAGGGGATTAAAGTATTCTTACAATCGTGAAGGGACTTGGCATATATATTTAATTGTTTATTTACCTTATTGTATATATAAAAAGATCTTATTTTATATTGGGTCCATGCAAAGACAGTTCTAGTTGCATGAGTTGCTATTACATTACGCCTTCCTCTTTTACTTAGGACGTGAGGGTCAAAATTTAAGGTTTTATGTGTCTTCAGGATTAAGTGTAGCAAGTAAAGTTTCCTAACAGAGAGCAATTTACACATGTTGTAAAGGCTGTCAGTTGGGTAGCGCCGCTTTTTAAAATACATAATTTTTAAGAGGGCTCTCTGCGCTCGTTCTAAGTCCAGAAAGTGTGTTTTATAAGTGCCTCCCCAAACCGGGATACAATATGTTATTATTGATTGCACCAAGGCAATGTAGATATTGTTAAGAAGGTTGTTAGGAGGATGAATAGTGTCCAACGGGTTATTTGGGACTACATGTCTTAACGTCTTAAACATCCATATGAATTTTCTAATTCTCCCACTCAAGTGCTCTATATGCTGATACCACGACAACCTTTGATCTATTAGCACTCCGAGGTACTTTGTGTAACTGACCTTATTTATGATTGGGCAGTTACAATTTGGATAGGAAGTGCTATTACCACAGTCATGTATTTTTATTTCAAAGTTTCCAGTTGGTTGACCTTTATTATAGATACTGAAACACATATAATTCGTTTTATTGGTGTTTAGAGTTAGGACATTATATTTTAGCCATTTAGATACCTTGACAAGTCCATTTTCAGCATATTTTTTTGTGTCTTCCCAAGAATTACCTGTGAAGACGATGGCAGTATCGTCAGCGTACGAAAAAATCTTCGCGTTTGAAATGCTCATATTGCAGAGATCATTAATATAAATAAGGAACAGGGTAGGACCTAGGACACTTCCCTGTGGTACGCCGTAAGATACGCCAGCGTCCTCACTGGTATATTGGTCAAGTTTAACCTTTTGTGTCCTATTCGAGAGGTAATCTCTAAAGACTGCAAGTTGATTATCTCTAACACCTATTTTATCGAGTTTGTGTACAAGGATGGGGACGGAGACGGTATCGAAAGCCTTTTTCAGGTCCAAGAAGATGCAGAGACTTTTCTTTTTACTATCAAGTTGTTCCGTGATTAGAGTACTTAAAGACGTCACCGCATCATCAGTAGATAAACCTTGCCTAAAGCCATATTGAGACCGGGATAATATATTAAATTTATTTAGATATCGTAGTAGGCGAGTATTTAGCAGTTTTTCTATCACCTTTGATACAACAGGCAACACTGAGATAGGCCTATAATTACCGATGTCCGCTCTGTCCCCCCCCTTGTACACAGGTGTGATAATAGCTCTTTTTAACAGGTCTGGAAAAACACCTCTTTTGAAACAGAGGTTTGCAAGATGAACAATGATAGGAACTACTTCATTCTTCACGTGTTTCAAATATTTGGTTGAGACACCGTCCCATCCAGGAGCGCTGTCCGATTTTAGGGATAACAGAATTTGATCAACTTCATAATTGTCTGTATCTAGGAGAACGAAAGACTGTGGTTGTATAGGTATACTATTTAGGTAATCAGTTTGTTTATCTATATCTAGGACAGAGAGAATATTTTGAGCTAAGTTATTTCCAATATCAGAGAAGTACGTATTGATGTAATTTGTGGATTCTTGAATAGATGGTTTTAATGATAATAATTCTGGATTAAGGTTGTTCTGCTTATTAGTATATGTTATGTTTTTAATAGTTTTCCATAGTAATTTATTATTTTTGAGGGAGTTTGCAAGAAGTTTTCTATTATATTTACGTTTTAGTTTTTTTATTAGGTAATTACAGTAGTTTCTGTATCTTGTGTAGGTTATTTTCTTGATATCATTTTTAGGATCGTTCCGGAGCTGTTTCTGAAGGTTATTACGGTTTTGAATGCACCTCAATATACCGGGCGTAATCCAAGGTTTCAAGATCCGTTCGCTTTTCGGTATGGTTTTCGTTATAGTATTGAGTTTTATAGAGTTATTAAGTTTCTGGATTAGACTTTCAGTCACTATGTTAGGATCTTCACAAAAGAGTAGGTCTGGTAAGTGTTGTTCCTTTAGGTGTTGGAGTGCTTTATTAAAATCGACTGTAGAAGTAATTTTAGGTGCTGGATTCTTGGACTTGCATTTGGCAAGTGACAAAAAAGTGGTAAAATGGTCTGTAATAACCTTTTATTTCCTTAAACGATCAATATTGAACACATTTTTGTATTTTTGATTTCAATAAATAATACAAAATTTCGTGATTTGATAAGCCTAAATTAGTTTCAGAACAAATCGCCGCACCAAGTCATTTCAAAGTTAGTGTTCCAAATTCAAATCAATTTTTCTCGCGCTCAAAAAATGCAGTGAGCAAACAACGATTTTGCTCTCTGATTTTGATAAGTAAAAGCTCTCTTTTCGTGCTGGAGAGGTGAAAAATATTTTTATATTTTAAATTGAAATATTTCCTCGTGATTTGAAGGCGAGGTTCCAGTGTTTGATTTTTCTAAAGAAAAATTTAAAACGAATGAGTGTGTTTCTTTGTTGTTATATATAACTTATCCTGGAACTATTTTATTTGTACTCGGTAGAGCTAGCGTCATGAAAGTGACACCTGTAACAAAGGAAAGTTAAATTATTACCTTGCTAAGTTTTTTTACCACTTAACACCCATGTCCTATCTAATAACTATCAAAAAGTATGTTTTGAATGTGGCGTCGAGTGGTTTTATAGCCAAAAAGTGCTCTGCCTTTCACAATAGGGATGATGAGCTGGTTGGGTTATTTTTATTACTTTCGCAACAATCAACAGCCAGCGGCTACAGTAGTGCTCGCAAATGTGAAAAAAGTGTAAAGAAATTACAATGCCAGCGGGTCAGCAAGCCTTTGCGCGGTGCCTTCGTGCAATCAAAGTTGCGTTTTACCGCTATTGAGACTCGAAAGACTAGAGGAATAGCCGTGTCAGCTCCCAACTGTACCTAATATACTACAGCGAGTTAGGGTTCGGGTACGAAGTTTAACACTGCACTTTACTGATATAAATCGTGTAATTCTCATGAAACACAGAATGTTGCCTAAACATTCAATTTAAAATAACATTAGCGGGTGTAAGACGGCAAGGAGACGGCAGGAACTGAATATGCGCGCCGCCAGCGGCGCGAGCTGTCAACTACTACCAATACGCTTTTACGCCAGCAGGCGGCGCTGGCGTAGGGTGCGTTTTCAAAAATTGGTGGCGCTATAATACCCAGTAATTGAAAGAACCGGAGGTGCGTAGGAGTACCAGTGCCTTATAGGTATTTTCTGGGTTAACTCGCTCCATCGTCGACCTCATCTATGACCTTTGTCAAGACTTAACCCATCTTATAACAAAAAAGAAAATACTTACAGATCATCATTCCAGCCAAACTGAAGAAAGGTACTACACAACCCAAGTTTAGTAGAATGGGGAATAATATGTTTCCTACTAACGAACCAACACGGCCAAATGTTAAAAACATGCCAATTGCAGAAGACCTGAAAATAATTACATGAAATTGTTATTACTACTGCTGGTTGAGAGTAAAAACCAACAAACTAAAGGTTTTTCTTAGAATTAGGCCAATCTAATCTAAGTTCGTAAACCAAATCCGGCAGAGCCGTTTCGGGCCAATTTTAACCTTTACAATCTCTCAACTTATATTTCGTATCTCAATTGTATTTACAAAATCTTGTAAAATTATCTTTAAAATTTTCTATTATTTTAATGTACATGAGCAATAAATTTAGTTTTGCACTTAAACACCAATTTGTACATAAATATCACGTTCGTATGCAACTTTAGCTTAATGTGGAATTATAAGATACAAGCTTCCCGCGCGGGACTTCGTTCCCGAGGGAAATCGGGAAAATCATGTACCCTATGTCCATCCCGGATAATGTAGGATTCTAATGGTAAAATAATTTTTTAAATCGGTCCAGTAGTTTCTGATCCTATTTGATGCAAACAAACAAACAATCAAATCTTTCCTCTTTATAATATGTATAGATTACAATATATACAGGGCCTTAGGTATCTCTCTTTCGACTTCTCGGGTGGTTAATCAGTCCATCAAACTGAACAACTTTCCCAAGAAATATATGTCAAAATACGAAAAAAAAAATTGAGTTCCCATACAAACTTCATCAGCATATACACCTGTCTGTATATAAGATATATTGTAAACACCTTCGTAATTTTTAAATAAAAAGCGATGTTCCGACCAAAAATAGGATAGAAACTTACCTAACAGTAGTAGGAAAGACTTCCACGTTAGTTACTTGTAGCAAACTTATCATGACTTGTGATACTGCCAAGTCAGCAGCAAATAACGCTACTACTTCAGTTTGTGAGCTGGACCATCTTAGACCTAAAGTTGCTCCAACAACAGTTAAACTTAACCCTACAAGCAACCATTTCTTCCCCACTGCTTTAACTAAAAGACCCGATACCATGTATGGCACTAAACACGCAGCACCTAATATCATGGTGCCTATGTAGGTTTTACTACCGCTGTTTGCCTGAAAATAACAATAAAAATGTTTATTCGGCAAATAACAATAAGTGATTCTTAAAAAACTAAAGTACAAATTGCAGCTGGTTTTTAGCTGTAACGGTTTGGTCAGCCAGGTTTTGTATCACCTCCGACATCTTTTATTTGTCGATGGTTAAAAACAAAATAACAGCAAGAGATAAAAACATAAAAATACTTATACAAAAGGCGGCATCTTATGGAGAAGGTTTAATTTAATCCCTACTCTATCCTTACCGGTACACAAACTTCCGAAGCATCAACAGTAATATTCAAACTCTTCAACTTGAGGTCACTTGTGTAAGCGTCTAGCATCACGCATAACTCCTGCCTTTCTTCTGAACTGTAATGTTCAACAATAGTTGACAGCTGAGGGTACCACATCCTCACAATGTTGTACCTAAAAACAGTTGAACATCGATATCAACAGCTGCCTACCAGAAAACCAAAGACACTAACATAGCCCGGCAATCAGCACACTTAAATAGCAATAAACTGGTCATATTTGTCGTAGAACCGATGGCCGTTGGGGAAAAAGAGTTCTAGAATGGAGACCGCAAATCGGATAAGGTAGCGTAGGACGCCCGGTAACTAGGAGGGGCAGTCATTGAAGGAAGAGAGCAGAAGACTGAGCTCAGTGGCGTGCCATAGGAGGAGAGGCCTATGTCCAGCAGTGGACTGACACAGGCTGATGATGATGATGATCAACCGCTATGTGAGAGTATCGAGTCATCTTTTTCTACAAAACAATAGGTTCGATCTCGACCACAATCTAATACAAGGGCAATGAAGCGGTGGAGGATGTAGCAAGCTCACCCAGAAGAAGCCTCATCTCTAACTTTAAAAAGATTCTGGTTATATGACCTCGGAAACACAGACGTAGACAGGGAATTTCATGCATAATATAAAAGATGATAATTAACGCTCATTGCGAATCCGCGGGATTTTAACAAGAAAGGGGTGGTACCTCGCAGAAGTATAATCTTTAGAAAAATGCAGAAGTATAATCTTTAGTGGAGTTATCGTAAGTATAACATACTTACAAACAAGCAAAAATTTAAAAGTCATACTGGCGAATTGAGAATTTCCTCTTTTTTTAAAATTCGGTTAAAAATACTCACATACTCATAACAAGGAAGCTCATAGAAGAGAGCAATACTAAATACCGAAGGTAAGGTGAAAAGAACAGTGGTTTAGTATTATGTAGACCTATTCTTATCTGTTGGACCAAAGTGGACTTAATTTTTTTAGGTTCTTCAGTTTTAATATTTTTCACTTCATCATTCCAAAGGTTGACATACTGAAACAAAAGAAGATAAAATTACAAAAAAATAACACTATTTATAATATATAAGTTTAATATGTGTATCTGTGTGTATTTTTAAGCGGTTTTTTGTTTGAAAGCTGATATTATCGATATGGTTCTTAACGATACTTACTTGATCAATATTGGTTCAGCCGTTTTAAAAGGTCAAGCGATCAATGTCGGCGGTAAATGGTACCTAATCCATTATTTTTTTAATTTTAGAATTAGTTAACGGTAAATCCTATTATTAATAACGAATTAATTAACTTTGTTATGTCTGTTTGACGTCAAAAGTCACATTGTTTAACTTTCACCACAGATATAAAAGAGATAGCACGGTCATACTGTACAATAATAACAAAATTTATATCAAAATTAAATTTTGTATCATCTCTGACATTCATAGCTTATAACTTTGTATGTATGTATTTAAAACGTTTAATGTATGTGTGTATGTATTTCATTGTAATCTTGACTTGTTTTAAGTGGCATCCTGAATGTCATATAAAATAAATATTTTTTCTATTAATTAAGGTTACGAAATCTAATATTTAAGTACTAACAATAGTTTTAAGTATTTTACTAACACAAATGGATCTTGGTTGTCTGAAAATAAACCGTTTCTTTTTTTTTTCTTTTTTTTTAAATGGCTGGATCAATTTAGATGAAACATAGTTCAAAACCATCTCTATCACGTCGCTTTCAAACCAAAAAAAAACGTATCAAAGTCGGTCCATCCGTTTAGGAGCTACGATGCTACAGACAAACACACAGATATACACGTCAAACTTATAACACCCCTTATTCTGCGTCGGAGCTAAAAATATCAAAATCATTATGAATGTTAACCAAGAAATAGGAAAACGTCGGTAAATAAATTTTTCGACATTTGTAAAAATGTTGAAATTATCTGAATTTTTAAAAACAAAGGTGATATTTCACTTTTATATGGAGCTTGGGCCTGGTCATTGTACAGTACTCCATAAGTCGTCATTAATACTAATGATGACATTAGTAGCGTCTATTTTTCATAAAATACATTAGTTTTATTGTAGAAAAATATTTAAGATTTATTATTATTGCCATACTTACAATGATGGTGGAATGAAATGACAGATGACAGTGACATTAATGACAGTTGAAAAGTGAACGCGCGTTCAAAAATCTATCTACCAGTTTAACCTCATGACATCAAAATATTATAAAAGTTAATGCTCTGGTGTTATTATTCTTAAGCCATTTGTTTTATCCAATATTATAAAGATTTAGCTAGGATTTACTTGTTAAATACAAACAAGTCGATTAATTATTAACAATTAAGCATTGACTATTTTGAACGTGAATTGTCAAACAATATGGCAACCTCAGTGTGGTAACTACAAAAACACGTATGATTTTCAATAGGTATTTTATATTTTTCTACAAATCAGCCAGGGATTTTTGAAATTTTTCGATATTTTTCCAGGAATAAGCTATTTATTTTTTATTTTTCTGGATACTGTACAAAGACCAGGCCCATTTTGAAAAATCACCTTTGGAGCTCTCGGGAAATAAAATCATGAATTAACAACTCTAAAATTGAAAATGTTGCATCATCCCCGACATTCGATAGGTAGTAACTTTCAAACGTCTGAACCTATTTTCATCAAATATAGCTCAGAACCATTTTGATTACGTCAGCTTTTAAACAAAAAAACCGCACCGAAATAGGTTCATTCGTTTAGGAGCTACGATGCCAAAGACAGACACACAGATTTACAGATACACATACACACAGGTACAGACGCCAAACTTATAACACCTCTCTTTTTTGTCTAGGGTTAAAAATACCACTGAGTAAAATGTAATAATAATAAAAAATAGGGTAACATGTAAAAGAATTAAAAATCACAAATTCGTGAAAGTTATGGAGAAAGGACGTCTCTCATGGACGTAATATTCATATTTTATTAAATCTCTCCTACTAATTAAACTCTATGGCTTTACCGAGTCTAGTAAGCGCTGAATAAACACCAAGTTATTGTTTGAGTTCCATCAAAACTTTGATATTGAAATTATTATGTTTCAAAACTTATTTAATATTAATATTTTGCACAATGTGTGTTTGATACAAGTAAATTGAAGCTGTTTTTAGCTGTTTGTAAAGGAGATAGATCGAGTTGACTCTGTACTTGAACTAATATCATCATTACCAAACATTTTTATAATATACGCATCAACACGGTCTAGGGATATTGCACGGTTTTTCATACAAAAGAGGTCTGTTTGAGTAGCTACAAAAGCATACTCGAGATACATGGAGCGCTATAATTTTGAGACGAGCAAGTGCTAAACCTGAATTTTAAATTTTAGTCTGTAAATTTTGTTTTACTTGAAATTTCTGAAAACGTGACGGAAACGAAAACGAAAATGCGCTTTTTGCCCGCTTTTTGTATGAAAATGGTCGAATTAAAGCAATTATTTTTTTCATTTTCGACACGTTTTCACAAATTTCAAGTAAAACAAAATTTATTGACTAGAATTTAAAATTCAGGTGTAGCACTTGGTCGTCCAAAAATTATAGCCCTCCATGTATCTCGAGTATACTTTTATAGCTTCTCAAACATACTTCTTTTGTATTAAAAATCGTGCAATATCCCTAGACCGTGTTGATGACATATGTAGTATTATTACTTGATCTAAGCAAAACTCTAACATCAAGCTTACCAAAGATTTTGTTTTTGTTTCAGGTAAGTAGATGAAATAAGAATGCCGAATAAATAGAGAGGAGAAGATCCTACGACGCCTTGCATTGTGGCGGCAAGATCAAATGGCTTTCTATGAAAATGGCTGTCATTGGAGGTAGGTTCTAAACAAGCTTGACAACAAAGGAACCGACTGTGATATTTTCATTACATACAGGCAAAAAAATATTGAAAATCATTTAGAATGATTGTCTGAATCCAGGGTTTCAGTTTTTGCTAAGCTGTCTTTTACAACCTGTATAATTTATCTCCATAAAATCCACTCAAAAAAGTTCAAGCTTCGGTAAGGACATAGGTTTCACTCAAGAACCTTGCATTAATGTTTCCGTACTTAATTAAAATCATAGGATACAGCAATACATACAGCGATCAGTGAGGTTAAGTAACGTGCACAGACGCAGGGAACCTGACGGGTGATCGTAATGCCTTATAATAACGAGCGTTTCCGTGCTTTGGAGGGCACGTTATGCCGACGGTCCCGGTTGTTGTCGATTGACTACAGTCGATAAAGAGAGGCCATTTGGCAGTTTCAAAACTCTAACACCAGGGTTAGTCAAGTTCGCCTTATACTTTATTGTACCTACGTAATAAAGGAAGGAAAAGAAAAGAAGGCAATACAAACCTTAAAAGACTCTCTCGGTTTTCCAGTATTCGTCCTATAAATGAATATCAAAGCTTCTCTAGCTTCATCGTATCTGCCTTGAGCCACTAAATACTTTGGGCTCTCTGGTATGATGCTGTACAGAATAGTGGCACCAATAGCAAACATTGTCGTGAAGAGGAGAAAAAAATTCCACGAGTACAAAGCTGAAAGCAAATAAACAAAATTGGTTAACTAAATATTTAAAAAATCGGGCCCCAATTCTGTAACTTAAGTTGTGTTTCGTTGGAATGGAGACCATTTTATCTGTTCAGGTGGCGAAATTGAGAACTATTTAATTTTCATATACTAGCTGACAACCACCCTAACCAGCAGCGCCACCGCCAACCGAACGTAAAGTTGCAAACTACCTTGCAACTCAAATTCAGTTGGTGGTGGCGCCACCAATCAAAGCAGTCGTCGTTAGATGTATGAAATTTGGATAGTTCTCAATCCCGCCACCCGAACGGATAAAATGGCGACCATTCCATCGACACACAGAATCAGGACCCAGATTATACAAGTGTAAAAATCATTTGTGTTGCGTTTGTTCTCGGGTTGTGAGTGTTTGTGTTTATCTTTGTGTATATTCTAAGGGGTCCATAACACAAGGGAAAACCTTAGTGAAGGCGTTTGAGTGTATATTATAGTTTATTCAGTGCGAGCGCTAAGCGCTTCCGTTTCAGCTTAGGCACGAACTCTAAAAATTAAAAATTTTGTATTTTCGATTGTTTATAACTTTTAAACGGCTGAACCAACTTTCTTATCGGGTGTTTAAAGAAATATTTGTGCACTCTGAGAAATTGTGTAAATCTAAAGGAAATAATAAAATGTCGCCTACTAATATAACCGCTGAAGAACGTCACTTGCCAGTTAGATAAAAGAATAACAACCCACGCCAAACCACCAGAGACAATTTGATTCAAAGAAACGAATGATGACTGGCACAGCATTGTCCTATCTCTGTTACCATCGTGGCAGAATTCAGAAGTAAATGTAGTCGTCGTGCCAAAACCCGCTCCAAATCTGAAAAGAATGGATTAAATCTCTAGTTCGGAGGCCAGCGCATCAGGTTACCTAATTTTCATTACAAAACCACCCTTATAGTAACAACACAGAGTTCAAGAATACGGTAACCTGATGTGCGTCCCGCTGTGCCTATCGGAAAGCATTATCTTAACTTGACCATGATCCAGGATTTGGCAGGTCAAGTCAATACAGTTGAACCTGACCGGATTGGGACATTATTACATATCTAATCTCCTAAATGTGCAGGTTTCCTCACGATGTTTTCCTTCACAGTAAGAGCATCGGTTATAGTGTGCAAATATAAATTGTACATAAATTAGAAAACGAGTCATTGCTACAGAGGCCAACACGTCAAGTGTACCCCGAATGGAATACGGGACTAAGCGCTATAGGAAAAAAAAGACACATTAACATTAATAAGACAAAAATACTTACAAGGCCCCCTCAAAGAATTTTGATATCACTATTACGTAGAATGTTTGACTGAACGCTGATATGATATTAAATAACGCCATCAATGCATAGCATCCAACCAAGAAACGTTTACGACCAAACGTGTCTGTTAGAAATCCAACTACTGCTGTTGTTAATAACGTGCCTGAAAATTAGAACACCAAAATAAACAAATAATTTTAAAAAGAAAAATATTTCTTTGACTTTTATTTTATTATATCTTTATTAGCCCATATACGTACCCACAGAGGGTCATGGGCCTCCTTTTAAAGTCAAAGGGGATTTTATACCATGAGCCCAGAAATGCAGACGCAGGCAGAGTACTCCATTTCCTAGCGGTGCGCAATATTAAAGATGAAGAAAAGCACTCAGTAAAGATCCGAGGAATCTGGACAAGGTGAAAGTGATACCAAGCAGTGCGTCTGGACGTTCGGTAGAAGAAACAGCACACTCCCCGAAGTACATCTCGTAAAACATATGTGGATTATATTATCACTGACCTACCTACAAATGGAGTAGCACTTAAAACGCCCTTCCTGTACAGATCCATGTTCAAGTCACACTCAGCGCTTGACATTATAAAAGGAATGGAGTTAGAGATAGACATCCCCGCACTAAGTCCCATAAACGATGCGCATAGCAGTCTCACTTGGAACCAGCCCACGCCACATTCTTTAAGTGCTTCATTCGTTTCTTGCATAGGCGACAGTGGTTTTGGTGTATCTTGCTTTTCATCTGTAAATGTAAAATTAATAAGACTGTTATTAATACAGGGCTTTAGGTATCTCTCTTTCAACCTCTTGGGTGGTTAATCAGTCTATGAAACTGAACAACTTCCCCAAGGAACATAGGTCAAAATATGAAAAAAAAATTGAGTTCCCATACAAACTTCATCAGCATGTAGCGCATTTTGTATGGGAGATCAAAATTTTTTTTTCGCATTTTGACCTATGTTCCTTGGGGAAGTTGTTCAGTTTCATGGACTGATTAACCACCCGAGAGGTTGAAAGAGAGATTCCTAAAGCCCTGTATAAATAACGCTAAAATAAAAAATGTAGTATCACCCAACATTCGATTGCTTGTAACTTTTATTTTATTAAGATAAATTTTGATCAAAGATGATTAAGAACCATATTGATTATGTTAGCTTTCAATCAAAAAAATCACATCGAAATCGCTCTTTTTGTCGAGGGTTAAAAATCGATATCATGTCTGAAAGAGAAATGTTTAAAAAGTAAGCATCAAACTTACATATAACATTATTTAAGTCATTCGCTTTGGGTTTACTATTATAATTAATTAATATAAATTAGAAAGTACACTTCTTCTATATGGGCTGGTAAAAAAAGTACACTTCTAGTTAAATTACTTTTTTCAAGTGTTATTATACTTTGATTTTATTGTTAGTAAATAATTTAATTAATAAATATATTCTAATAATTGTTGTAATCAACTAACAATAACTTATATTTTTTTTTATTAGAGCCTAAATAAAAAAAAACACACCGACGAAACGAGACGTAGCAAAAAATAGAATTTATCAATCAAATAAAAGTCAAAATAGATTATATTAATAAATAAATATGATATTCAATAAAGCAGACCATAAAAAATATGATATTAAAATACCGAAACCATTTCATAGGATGAAACAAATTAATATTCTGAAATAAATTCCAATATTGATGGAAGTAGTGAACTGTGAAACTACGACCTCAATGAAAGTGGGCAAATGCCAATCTGAAAATAAAAAATACTGAGAGTAGAAATTTTAGTAAAACATACGTAAATAGAAACTCTTCTATGGACTCTACAGAGACTACTTCATAAATATGTGGCTCTTGCTGATGTCAACCGATCAGTGAGGTTAAGCGACATACACAGAGGAAGGGAACCTGATGGGTGACCAAAGTGGCAATTTATCACGAGCATTTCCGTGCTTCGGAGGCCACGTTATGCTGTCTGTCCCGGCTGTTGTCGAATGACTACAGTCGTTAAAACCAAGTCAGAAGCCATTGTGCGGTTTGAAAACTCTGATACCAGGGTTAGCCAAGTTTGCCACATGCTTGACTATACCTACACGATAAGAAGAAGAAGAGGCTATTTCACTTATCAATGGTATCTCAATGGAGGTTGATTGACAATGATGACCATTTTATTCTTTCAGCAGCTCGATTACGATGTTTTTTTTTTTAAGAGTACGATGTTGATAGCGAGCGTAATGCGGCGCGATCCTGTGCCAAAATGTCAATATTGACAATGCCAGCGGGGGCCCGCCCGCAATCAAAGTGAAGTTACACCGTACTTGAACGGACAAAATGGTCACCAATTTTCATTCCACCGCTATTGAGACGCCATTAGTTTGTGCAGCCATTCTCAAAATGTGCTCCGCGAAGCCCTAGGACTCCGCAAAAACGTCAACTACAGTTAACACTCTTGAAATTCGTAATGCAAGTAGTGAATAAACAGGTTTCTATTTAACTAATAATATGAAACCGTGAGAGCCTGAAATTTCAGTCAGGAGCTAAGCCTACCGTTTAATTCAACAAATTTTTGTAATTACTCAAGGGCTCCTTTTTTATTATTATTAAAAATGGGTTCACTCTTGACCACAATCTAGCTTAGGGCAAAGATGCGGTCGAGGATGTAGCGAGCTCACCCAGAAGAAGCCTATTCACTCGTACTTTAAAAATATTTGGTTTGTATGAACTCGGAAATACAGACGCCCCGGCAGGGAATTCCACTCCCTGGCAGTGTGCAATATAAAAGATGAAGAATAGCGTTTAGTACTCGACAAGATAAGTGTGATACCCCGCAGTGCGTCTGGACGTCCGATGGAAAAAAGAGACAGGCGGAATGAGCTCATGAAGGTTCAAAAGGGTTCTGTTACCAAAAAAACTTTAGTGGTATAGCCCCGTATTGCAATATTCCTATTCCTCTAAACATTTTGTCCCGTTTCTCATCTGGGGTACACTTGAAAACGATCTAGGATTTGGCAAATACAGGTGACCGATTGCCATGATTGACTCCTTGAACCTGTTAACAGAGGAACCTGTGACTGGATTGGATCACGCTTACTCCTAGAAAACCTGCATCTGTAAAATTTGCAGTTTTCATCAAAGTTAGCGTACCAATACGTAAAAAGAATTTTAAAAATCGGTTCACATGCTGACTCAGCGCCTTTTTGACTAACACTTTGTATTAAGTAATTATTTTAAGTTTGATTTGTTTGTTATCTGTATTGTTGTCGTGTTAGTTGAATAAAGTTTTTATTTTCTATTCTATTCTTATTCAAATGGCGGAGAAATTGGTGAACATACCCAAAATAAACGTACAGTCTAACCTAAAACCTTCTTTTATTTATTTTATTATGAGATGGGTTAACTCTTGACCTCAATCTTGGCCAAGGTCATAGGTGAGGTCGACGATGGAGCGAGTTAACCCAGAAAATGCCAATTAAGGCACTGGACCTCCCACGCACCGACGGAACACAACAAGCTGGCGTCGGACTTCGGTAGAAGGGGTCCTCCTTTTTGACATCAGTTAAAAATGTAATTAGCATATGAGGATCAAAATAGATGCCTCTTCCAAGGCCTACCCACTAATGTTAACGCCACCAACCATCACTCTGGGCTGATGTTTGTACAAAATCTACGGCCGCTTAAAGGCATCAATGGAATTGAAATTGATGAAAGCTTTTATCTATCTGGCAATCGAAGTCTTGAGTCCTTTGTGCCATTATCTTCGTAATTTCATTCGGTATGTTTGCGGAGAAAAAAGGGAATAAGAGGTTTACTTATTTTAAACCGACTTCAAAAGGAAGAGGTTCTATATTGGAATGTTGTATCTTTTATGGAATTTCTTTAAATGTTTTTAAACGATTTTTCTGCCATTTGTAAACTAATTTACAAAATTCTTTTTTTCAAGTCACCAAGTCAGGATCTAATGATGCAATCCCAGGGAAATCGAGAATAACTCTCGAATTTTATTAAACATTGCCTATGGAAACTTCAAACAGATTATTTTAGTTGGAACGTAGGTACCACATTAAATGATATTGTTTTTATTGAAGTGAAAACTTCTTAGACCGCAAAGAAGTAATATATGTTCAAGTTTTCACTTCTGCCGGCTCTCCCGGAGTGCAACCCGTTTTTTTTTTGTTTCTTGAAGTCGGTCTATTAATGATTTTGAGTCGTAAATACGTAAAGTGATTATGTAGAAATAAGATAGTATACTTGTGTTTGATTTACAAGTATTATTGTCATGAAAATTGTTTTTGTATTCGTGTCATATGTCCCTAGAAGCCTAAATAAGATCGAAACGTACTTCTGTCCTCGCATAAGCAATGAGGCTTCAATCCCATGACAGTTGATTGCCAAGAAAAATAAAACCTTAAATTTAGGAGTGGAAGGTTGCATTTCTTTTGCATTCAATTAACGTTGACAAATGATATTAAATTTTCTAAAAGGACTTGAAATTTCCAAATCAAAACGCAAGAGGAATTCTTGTGTACTCTTATTAGAGAGAATAAGAGTACTCTTATTAGAGAGAAGTTTCATTGCACATGCTAGAGCAGCTGGAAT
Organism: Aproaerema taeniolella; assembly: GCA_949987775.1. NCBI lineage: Eukaryota > Metazoa > Arthropoda > Insecta > Lepidoptera > Gelechiidae > Aproaerema > Aproaerema taeniolella. The sequence continues at coordinate 13,481,850 of OX465261.1, read as the reverse complement.
GTATATATTGGTTGACATAGACTGACCACGTGGATCTTCATACATTTTATAACCTTCGATTTTCTTTATTGCATTAACTACATATTTTAAGAAATTCGAGTGATTTTATAGTAGGTAGTACATGGAAATCGTATTAAAAAAAGAATTGTTGCCTTACCTCAAATGAGGTAGTTCTGATTTTTTTATGAGTCGGTAGTGATGAAATGGGTAAAGACAAATCCAAGTTTTCGACCTCGAAAGCCTTCCGGATCACAGTTAAATACTTGAAAATTCATTAAAATTTTGGCCTTTTTTCAGTGTTAGTAAATTTTTGCCACCAAGGACCTGTGTTACGGCAAAAATTACTATGCACACTTTTTAGTAGACTCAATGAAATGAGAATAGTTTAAGATGCGTAAAATTATATTATTCTGTTTTCTCTTTTGTTTAGTATAATATTTATACACTGAAAGGTAGTTGATGTTTTATCATATACTTATGTTATAATTTTTGTTATTAATGTTTATATTATTATTTTTAAGTAACTGCAGCGGCCGACCGGCCAAACAGGGTCAAGCTGAAAACCAGCGCTGTACAATTTGTTGTATAGCACAATGCTGAGCTTGGCTCCTTTTGCTTAGGTTAATCTAGTTCTTACTTTTTACTGTTAATTTAGTCATTGTATCGTAGGTTTAACTTTAGCAATAAACATGATTTCATTTCATTTCATTTCATTTTGATAGGCCAAATAGTTTAGGAGTTACGAGCGTACAACGCAAGGACGCGTGGATCGAATTACACGCTTCGAACACCTGGCTCGCTATCTGTTGCGGAACTTGCACACTTCGCACTGTATGCCAGAATTACATCGTAGCTCATGAAATGACGTCACATAGTATTTTTACCTTGGACCAAGGTTATATGTTACAGTCTAACGACTTAACTATTCGCCCTCACAACCTTTATAAGCAGCAACATGGATTTACAAGACAACTTCGAGATACCAACTTTGAACTCTATGGTGAATAACATTGTGAATCTCACTTATCACAACATAACTAATTTGTTCTCTAGAACCACAGACACTGACAAGATTGGTACACCACTAGTTTCTCAGAAAGAGAACGAAGTTCTGCCTTCCACTATTTCAACAAACGACGTTCATCAATACACTGTAAGCTACCTTGCTTTAGCAGCAATTATTATTACACTCATGATGTGGTGTTTAGAGAAGCGCAGAACATACTGGTGTAACAAAAAGCAGAAAAGGAGAGCCATCTGCGAAGAAATTGAACTTCAGACTATAAAACTTTAAACTTTCGCGTTTTGAACACATAATCCTCTCCAATGAACGTCACTACTATCTACGGATAGTACGTGAGGCAATTGAAATTAAAAAGCATCCGAAGAATTTCGACAGGGAAGATGGATTTTAGTTGTCACCCACCTGGGGACCAGTAATCGAGAAAATAATATCCAGTGTCGTATCTTCGGATATATCTTCGGAACGTTCCTCCACTATGAGTACGGTGTGCCGGGAGGTAAACAATTATAACGTCATACTCGAATAGACAGTTTTGTGGTTCGACCCGCAGTGAATTTAATTACTCTGAGGGTAGATCCACCACTCCAATGACACCTTGATGAGACAACAACAGTCTACCCGTGACCACGGCGCATGCAACCGCGTCGAAACATCGGGAATAGGTAAATAAATATAAATACGCGAATTTAGACCCGTTTTAGAATTTAATTATGAACTTCAGGCTGTTCAAAACCCTGCTCAGAATCCACCGATGAGGAGTGCTGAACGACCTCATCGTCAGAAACCTGCTTCAACAGAAAGCATTACTTTTAACTTTGATACCTAACTTCTTTTACTTGCTTTGTAATTGGCGTCTTAAATTTAGTCTACTAAAAACTATGCATAGTAATTTTTGCCGTAACATAGGTCCTTGGTGGTAAAAATTAACTAATACTAAAAAAAGTCCAAAATTTTAATGAATTTTCAAGTATTTAATTGTGATCCGGAAGGCTTTCCAGGTCGAAAACTTGGATTTGTCATTACCCATTTCATCAATACAAACTCATAAAAAATCAGAACTACCTCATTTGATGTAAGGCAAAAAGTACCAATTCCATGGACAATAGATATTCTGATGAAACTTGATTAATTTATACAATTCAAGAAAAGACTTGAGTACTAAAAACGCTTCATCATTGTATATTTAAATGCTTCAAAGAATTTATTGAAAAATACAAAGGGTTTATTTCAGTTAATCAATGAATCGCAAAATTACAGATTTCTATCAAATAACTGTTAAAGGCAAAACTTTGAAAATCAAATCAAAAGAATAAAAGTTGAGAACATTAAATAAAATCATTAGTTCTCCTAAATTCTAACTTTGTTAGCAGATTAGAATTGAAGGTTGTTGTTAGGTAAAAAGGTTTAATTTTTTATTTTAGGTTAGTTTTTGTGTAATTTGGGGATAACAGATTCAAAAAAAACTTTATTTTGGCTAACAGATAGAAGCCTTATATAGGGCTTTAGGTATCTCGGTGGTTAATCAGTCCATAAAACTGAACAACTTCCACAAGGAACATAGGTCGAAATACGAAAAAAAAAATGCGCTATATGCTGATGAAGTTTGTATGGGAACTCAGTTTTTTTTTGTTATTTAAAATGTTTTGCTTTAAAACACCTTTTGGTACCTGTAGAAAATTGAGGAATAAAGTAAAATAATTTAGTCGTGGTCTTAGATCTGTAGCCCGGGGAACAATTAGATTACTAAAAAATCTGCAGTTTATCTTTGTGAAATTATTATAGATTTCACAAAGCCATTTTATATACTTTTAAGTGAGGTCTTAATTACCGTAACCTGCCGTAACCATATTTTGTGTTTTTTTTACATTTTTGAGTTATATATCTGTTAATAGGCCCTCTGAACAAACCATATACCAATTTTAAGATGATTTCTGTGGCCGGTTTAGATTTTAAGATTCATTTGGTCCATGTTGAAGAAATGAGTCTTAAATCTAAGCCGGCCACATAAATCGTCTTAAAATAGGTATATGGCTTGTCAAGAGGGCCTATTAATAGATGTATAAATTTGAAACGGTAACTCAAATTTTTAAATAACTTTTTTATTTAAGAGATTTTTTAACTTAACACTACATATGGTTACGGCGGGTTACGGTCATTAAGACCTCACTTTTAGTATACAGGGTGTCCCACGGCTATGCCATATGGAGGGACAATACCTTAATTATTAAAGATGGGACATTATACTGAAAGAAGACTTTATTTTAATTTTAAAAACAATTTAAACTGCATTCATACATTTTTAAATAATTGCCTGGTTAAACCGGGAATCGAACCCGGTACACGAAAAAACAAATCATCCTGTAGTTTTATCATACCGATCGGAAGGTTTCATTATAAGAATAATTTTTTGCAAAGTAACATTGTATCAGAAATAAAAGGAAGACCATGAATTTTAACATTTTACATTCCAAATTGATCAATTTAATTTCTCAGCTTTTCATTTTTCGGAACAGAATTTAACATTCAATATAAAATTCGTGGTCTTCCTTTTATTTTTGATGCTATGTTACTTAGCAAAAAATAATCCTTATGATGAAACCTTCCCATCGGTATGATAAAACTACAGGTGATTTTTTTTCTCGTGTACTGGGTTCAATTCCCGGTTCAACCAGGCAATTATTTAAAAAGTATAAATGCAGTTTAAATTGTTTTTAAAATTAAAATGAAGTCTTCTTTCAGTAAAATGTCCCATCTATAATAATTAAGGTAGTTTCCCTCCATGTGGGACACCTTTTATTTTTATTTTTGTTTTATAAGAAAAACACCTTTATACACCTTGTATAACATGGCGAAATCTATAACCTTGTAATTCACAAAGACAAACAGTAACATTTTTAGTAATATAAATGTCTACATAGCTATCTGTTTGATAAACGAAATTTTGATTTAAGTATGCAAATAATTACTAAATTAGATTTTATATAATGAGGAAGGAGACATTTATTATATTTTTATCTAGGAATTTTAGATTTCAGGATCGTAAATTACCAGTCAGATATTTTTTATTTCGTTTAGTAAATTTTACATGAATTTTAAAATTTTCAGTATCCCGTCTGATCGCACTTTCGGCTGTTTGTGAAATTTTTCGTTTACGATTCAAAATTAAAGTTCCGTAGCAATTTTTGAAAATTATGTAGCCTATGTATTAATCCAGGCTATCAGCTACCTCCATACAAAATTTAAATTGGTCCAACTGTTTGAGCATGAAAGAGTAACAAACATCCACACATATACTGACTGCCATACATCCTCACAAACTTTCATATTTATAATATAAGTAGGATTAGAGAAACACGAAGCGCAAGAGATGTTTGGATCGTACGAAGTAGCAATCTGTATCTGCCTACCCCAATAAAAGAAAGGCATATAAGCTTAAGGCGACTACAGCACCCGATAAAGGCAGCACACATAGGAATAGTGCCATCTCCGTCTCTCAACAGGCCTGGGCCGGCAGTGCGAACAGTGTCGATACACGAAGTTTACGGACTATGAAAGCGTGCGTGCGTAAAAACATGTTCGGAAGTTAGAAAAATGAGATTTATGGAAAGGTAACAGCTTAAATCGAAAAATGTGTTAACTACTTATCGAGAGTGTTCAATCACGAACATTTTGATGACAAATTCAAGTTCCTGTGTACATTTTATTATCGTTTTTACAGACTAAAAGATACACAATATTGGGTATTTAGAGGTAACTTTGTGAGCTTTTCCTATCGAACCAAAAGTGCTGAATTATGTTTTCAGCAAACTACTTATCTAGTTTATGTCCTGAATATTACCGTGGTTTTTTTTTCTTCGATTCAATGCAGTGCGTCATGCTTATCTACGCATCATAAAATCATAATTTAGGTGCTGTAGTCGCCTAAATTATGTATCATTCAACCATTCGAAACATTACAGGCAATACATAAATTATTTATATTTGTTTATTGATTTTTTCATTAGTTGTATACATATACTTATATATTTTACTTTACAAACGTAATATTTTAATAGAATTTATTTTCTTTTTAATAAAATCATAACAATTATAAAATAATACATAATTATAAACTAATTAATTTGTCAAATAACCCGCCCCGGACCATTCCAGGCGCAAAGGTATTGTCCTTTAGGTACAAAATATCATCATTAGAAGCACTAACGACCATTTCTAAATCTTGTTCTACAATCCATATTCCTGCGAGACTTGAAACTTAGATAATCTGTGGTCGACTTAGCTTGGTTTGTACACAGGGCAGAAGGAGTTTCATTTCCCTAGGAAGATGGTTATTGCTGAGCAAATATTTGCTTACACTGTTCAAATCATGGCTCTGGGGGGTATCTTGGATGGTTATGGTTATTTGGTTTGATATAGATTTGCGTTAAACTTTCAGATATCTGTTCGTGTTAAAAAAATTGTCGACAATTTTTTTTTGATATTATTATAGATGTAACATTTATTCATTAATAAAACACACCCACGATACAAAACAAACAAAGTAAAAGAAAAGGAAAACAGCATTTTTTTTACAATAACAAGAACAGACAAGCAATAATATGTGTATAGTGTCGCCGTGGATAAGATAAGATAATTCTTTATTAATTGACACAATGTACACAATGTCTGTGTGTACCGGTGAAAAGCCCCAGCACAGCAGCTCGAGCACGATGGCGACAAACTCGCGCGGCGTGCCACTCGGCTGATCAAAGGAAGCCTTACCTGCAATCAATACACGTCTCTCCCGCAAGCTCTTCCAGCTAAAGAAGACTCAACTTCGAGCGGTTACGAGCGTAATAACAGGGCATGGTATGTTCAACAAACACCTATACACTCTAGGTATCACCGACAGTCCTTTATGCAGAGCATGCATGGAGGAGGAAGAGACGGCCGCCCACGTCGTGTTGAACTGCAAGGAGGTGGCCAACTACCGGGCCAAACACATGGGCACACCCGGGTCCCTCCCGGAGGTTGTGGAGGACCCTAAGGGACTTCTGCAATTTCTGGAGGAGCTAGGGTGGCTAAACTGACAGCCATCCTAATAAATAAAAGTCACGCAAAGTAGGCGCATGTTGACGTCGAGTTGCGGAAACCAGCCCAGCCCGTCTTACAATTACAATTACTCGGCTGACGCTGAAACTTCACTTTGATTGCGCGAGGGCCCCGCGCAAAGGCTTGCTCGCCCTCTGGCATTGTTAATATTGACACTTTGAGAGAGGACCGCGGCGCATTACGCGCGTGACATATCCACTTTTTTTTTAAATTGTTTAATGTTGATTACGTATTTAAAACAGGATTCGTAAACGGATCGTTTATGTCATTGACATTGACTCACTTCATTTTAATTTCTTTTTGTTAAAAGAATGGCTCTGCAACTGTCTTCATAAACGAATCGTTCACGCCAGGTATTGAATCGTTTTGTTACTTTAATTATGGTGCTACATAAAACTATAAGAATAAAATTATTATTAGATACTAAAAATATGTAACTGCGTTTTAAAAAAGATATAGAATTGTAACTTTCATTATTTTTCAGCAGATAATCAGAAATTAGTCATGCTGCTCGCTGATTGGTTGAATATTCATTTTCTTATTTTAATCATGGTGCTACATAAAACTATAAGATTAAAAATAATTGTTAAATACTAAAAATATCTAATTGTGTTTTAAATAAGATACAGAATAGTAACTTTCGCTATTGTTTAGTAGATAATTAGAAATTAGTCAAAATGTAAAGCTTCTCTTTGATTGGTCGAATGTGGCATGATCATTTTGAAAGGGGTGATATCATATAAAAGCAATGTAAAACTAGTTTACGACATATTTGTTTGGTGGACTGGAGACGGAGCAGACATCACGTAAGTTAAGTGTCTTTGAAATTTTCATTTTCGTTTTAATTGCTTTTATATGGGCTATGTTATGTTATTCTTTATAGTGATAAAGCTGGATTTAATACTAGGTAATTTTAATGATTATCTTAAAATGCTGATAGCATTGTGCTTGTTATTTAGAGTTGCTGGTCTATTAAAATGATGCAAATAGCAATAAGGCCTCATTTCTTTTGATAGTCATAGTACTTTCTCATTTTTCTTTCCCTAATTAGTAAATATTAAAAAAATAATATTTTAAAACTTTATTGAACTTTACTATCTATTTACCCAATATCAGACCTATTTAAAGTAATATGCTACTGATACTGTATTTTTGCAACACCTAAGGAGTTTATCTCTTATTTAATATTTCTCACACGCGCTATCACTATCGTACTCAAGCTGCAGGCTCAGCATGTCACAGCCAGCTGTAACACTGATGATTCTGCCTTGTCGACTACAAGGTCAGATTTTATCATTTTAGTATCGTATTAGACCAAATTGATTCAATTCTCAATACTTTAGTTCTTTTATAATGATTTGATTCCTATTTTAAACAGCCTTCAAAAAAGGCAGAGGTTCTATGTTCGACTGTATATTTCTTTTTTTTACTGATTTCTTGATACACATCGGGTTTTTTCTTCCTAGCGCTAGGTACCGTTTCTCATTCTGGATACGTTTGACTAGGCTAAGAACCGTTTCTCATTCTGGATACGCTATCTAGGATTTGGCAGGTCAAGTCATATTTTTCCACAAAAGGTATCAAAGTACAGAGGCCAGCGCGTTTTTATTGCAAAACCGCACTTATCGTAACTGAACAGAGGGCACGCGTGTGATAACCTGATGTGCACGTGCAGCACTCCGTATATTTTATTCATCCCGTTATTTTCATATTATACATATAATGGTTGATGTTTCATATTTCTAGAAAACACTTTCTATGATAGAGACTATCACATTAAAATCAAAGGAGTAAACTTTCAAATTAATTTTATAATAATTATGTTAAGGCGCAGTGTGGGAAGGCCATCCACAAAGTGGACCGACTGGGTGCCGGAATGTGGAGATCCTATGTCTAGCAGTGGGCGTCTTCCCAGCCAGCACAAACCTTCTGAGTACGTTTTGTTTAACAGGAGTCATAGAAACATATTGTTGAATAAGATTACCGTAGTTATCTGACTGCCTGTGATGCGGCTGACATGATGATTATGATAATAATTATTGCGTGTAAAGATTCACTAACAAAAGCCCATGACCTTTATAAAATGACTTAGATAAGTTATTTAAACAACTGCAAATTTTACTGATATGCAAATGAATTAACGATAAAGAAAACACTTTTCGACCAAATTAACGTATTAAATGGATTGTATTGGTTCAGAAATAAACGACAATGAGTTTAATTTAATAACTTCATACATACCTATATACACAAGCAACAAAAATTATTTTTTTACAAGTACTACCTTTACAATCACACCTACACAGGGTTTTAGGTAAATCTCTTTCAACTTCTCAGGTGGTTAATCAGTCCATGAAACTGAACAACTTTCCCCAAGGAACATAGGTCAAAATACGAAAAAAAATTTTTGATCTCCCGTACAAACTTCATCAGCATATAGCGCATTTTGTATGAGAGATTTTGACCTATGTTCCTTGGGGAGAGTTGTTCTGTTTCATGAACTGATTTAGCAACCGAGAGGTTGAAAGAGATTCACCTAAAGCCCTGTATAGTCCCTTTTGGGGTGGGCAGAACGTCAAGTAGTTTGAAAACCACTCGACGCCTCATTTGACATTCATGCTAAGGGTTATAAGATGGAACATGAGTATAATGGTGATAGGTTGCGGGCAAAACCCGCGATACCTACAGCAAAACCTTCGCATCCTTCTGCAATATGCCTGGGAAGAGTTGGCACACAAATACTAGCCTAAAATAAACTTCAAAAAAATTATAAAGGTCACTTAAATTACTGGTTTACAATACTAGCCTTAAATATATTTAAACAATTAACAAAGGTCACTCAAATTATTTAAACGCTAAATTATGATATGAGTCATTCTATTACATAATTATTAGGATTGTAAATATTGTTACATACATAAATTACAGAGTTTGCACAGGTGAATGTACCTAATTAACACGCACGAAGGCAATGTGACAAATTTTAGAAGATTACATGTTATCACTTATCATACATACACTCAAACTAAGTAATTGTTCTTGAGGTAGGCAGAACCTTACATTTTTCTATAAACTTTTAATAATAATTCTGAAGGTTATTAGATGGAACCTGAGTATGGTGGTGATAGATTGTCAGCCCTTTTGCTCACGATACATCAAAACCCTAGCACCCACTTACTGGTTTCTACAGCACGCCTGGGAAAAGATGGCAATAGGCACATTTGAAGATTTTTTTAAGCTGCCAGTCCACCATGGAAGATTGGGTCATTATTTAAAAATACTCACTTACACTTACACTTGGGGTTTTTAAGTAATAAGTCACTTACACTCAGTTGCTGAGACGTCCATTAAAGTTAATACTACTTTATCAAGGATGCCTTTACATTTATAGGAGCTTTAAGTTTAATTAACGTTACTGCAACTGACTGAATTTAAAACTTTTTTACTAAATCTGGCAATAATTAGCTGAATATTATACCAACCTTCCCACAAAATTTTGAGTGCGTCACCAATTTTATAGATGATGACCTAATATAAGCGTTCCGAATAAGATTCACTTCTAACACGTGTGCTTTATGTATAAACACGACATTTTTTTATTTAAAACGATATAAGTTCTTTCAAATCTCGCTTGTTTGGTCTGCGTTAAGAAATTTCATCCTAGAAATAAGCAGTGCCTCTTATGTCGTCTCTTTCTTTGTATGTTTTTTTTTAAATGTCTTTTGTGTACAGTAAATAAGAATTGCCCTAAACTCACCTGGGACTATGTTATCCGACTTTAAATTATTGCCACCCATTTTTAAACACTTTCTTTTTCACAATAAAACTTTTGTCTATCACTTAATCACACAAAACGTCATTTCTTTCCCACATTCAGTTTGCCACTAAAGTATCAAGAAACACAAAATAAAATTATCTTTCAAGTATTATTCTTTCAACAAACCTTGATTAATCAAAATTCAACCTTATCGCTTTCAATTAAAGGTTCCGCTAAGATAACTTACTCGTTTTAATTAAAAATAGCGTCTGAGTTTGGAGCGTGCGCGATTTTGGTTTTTGACGATTTTCTTGCTGTCTTGCTGCCCGCTGCTGCGATTTGCGTTACATAATTACATAAGCTCACGCTATTGTCCCATTTGGGGTAGGCAGAGACCACAGATTGCCACTTGATTCGATCCAAACACACTTCCTTCGCTTCCTCTACATTCATAATTTACTTCATATATGCTCTTCGGATTTAGGTACTCCTAACACGGCCTTTTCTCAGTACTTCACCAATTACGTTCCCTTCCAACTACTTCTTTCGTCAATATTCTTTTATTCATTCTTTCCAGTCCAAACCACCGCAATATTCCTTTCTCTATCCTCGTCACTATATGGTCTCCTTCCCTAAAAATGTTATGAAAACGAACTTATAAACTCCGTACGTTTTTTTTTGACTATGTTTGGAGAAAAATGTTGACTTACATTTTTACTAAAAATATAAAAAAAATTGAACCTTATCTTTGGTAATCCTAACATGATATCAAAATTTCACAGAATTCTGTTGAGATTAAGTGGCTGGAACCAGTTGACGCCGTTTGTATGGAACAAAATTTGAGATGATCCTCTTTTTTTTATTAAAACTAGTGACGTTTTAGTAGCCGAATACGCAGACAACACATGATACTTTTTTAGTTTTACTTTTTTATAGCCTGCTAAAACAAGTATTGTTATTCTTTTTTATTAGTACCTTCCTTGGCTTTTAGTGATGTAAAATTAGACACATTTGACTTTTTTTTAATGGAAATTAAAACTTTATAATATTTTTAAATACTACTACTACTACTTATCGTGTAGGTATAGTCAAGTATGTGGTGAACTTGGCTAACCCTGGTGTCAGAGTTTTCAAACCGCACGATGGTCTCTGACTAGGTTTTAACGACTATTTTTAAATAAAAGAAAGATTTAAGAATGTTTAAAACTCGCAATTAGACAAAGAAAAAGACGTCACAGTTCATTACCACCACAAAAATTACTTGACCACTTCATTTCGTTTTGTAAGAAAGAGAGAGATAAAAAAATTTGATAGGCTGTAAGTTTTTATTTTTATTTTGATATAATTTTAAATTTTAATTCGGATTCTGTTATCATGTTTCGTATACAATACCTGTACAAGCTTTGCGATTGGGAATTTAGAAAATTATGTAATTAGTCTATCTGTTAAGCCAGGGTGTCAGCTACCTCATACCAAATTTTATAAAAATTGGTCCGGTCGTTCATTTTTTTTTTTCTGATATGGGTTAACTCTTGACCTCAATCTTGACCATAAAGGTCGAAGATGAGGTCGACGATGGAGCGAGTTAACCCAGAAAATGCCAATAAAGGGACTGGTACTCCCACGCCCCGACGGAACACAGCAAGCTGTTGAGCTGTTGCTGTTTGAGCGAGAAAGAGTAACAAACATCCATACTTCCTACTTCCTGTCACAACTTTAATGAGCAATTATATTATTTATTATATGTATTATAATTATGTATTAATATGTATTATTAATTTTATCATTTATATATGTATTAATTATGTAACCATCTCTTAGTTTGTATTTTCTTTCTGTTGTGCGCAATTCTCTCTTCCCGTCTAATACACTATTTCTCACCGGTTAGGTTGGCTGGAAGAGATCTCTTCTAGAGATAAGCTCGACTTTGTAAACATTTTTTCTGTCAAATTGTCTTACTTTGTTGTGCAATAAAGAATAAAGAATATTACATACATCCATCCACACATACAAACTTTCCCTTTAATAATACATACATACATACGCTCACGCCTTAATCCCTAACGGGGTAGGCAGAGCATCAGTGGTTCTAAAAAACCACATAATGCCACGTTTGACATTAAGTAGTTTTCTATAATACTCGTAGTAAGAATTATATAAATAATTAAATGGAGTAACTTTAAATTAGTCTTCAAAACTTCCCATAACCCTCTTCCCCTTCATAGTGGGCTGATCCACATTTCGAATTTTCATAAACTAATCTTCTTCTTATCGTGTAGGTATAGTCAAGTGTATGGCGAACATGGCTAACCGTGGTGTCAGAGTTTTCAAACCGCACAATGGCCTCTGACTTGGTTTTAACGACTGCAGTCAATCGGTCCCGACCGACAGCTTAACGTGCCCTCCGATGTACGGAAACGCTCGTGATAAATTGCCACTTTGGTCACCGATCATATGTTTCTTAACCTCACTGATCGGTTGAGGTCAGCGAGCGCCACTGGGCTACGAGCGCTTCTAAACTAATTTGAAGTCACCCTACAATAAATAAATAACAAATAAATAAACGCTTCACACTCAAAGGCCCACACTAAAGTCCCCCCTCGGTCCCTCGGAACACACATAAAGACAAACACAAACACCCATGACCCGAGAACAAACATCTGCTTTTCACACAAATGTTTGCCCCGACTGGGGATCGAACCTAGGACCCGCCGATCAAGAGGTAGCGTCACTACCACTCGACCAAACCGGCCGTCAAACAAGAACAAAACAGAACAAAGCTTCAGCTGATACACTAGACCAGTGTTTTTAAAACCGTGGGTCGGGACCCCCAGGGGGGTCGTGAAGCCTTACTCGGGAGGTCGCAGGTAAAAGAAAAAGACAATAATTTTTAAATCTTACACGAATATAAGACAATTTCAGTAAGAAGGCTATGCCTGTATAATGATGCCTCCCGTCGCCTTCCGTGTCTACTCCGCAGCAAAAAAAAATGTATTTATTCAGAAAAAAAGAGACAGTAAATTAAACAGTGCTTCATGGTACCCACACTAGGATTCCCTGTGTTGTGGGTTACCAGGCTCATTCCCTCAGTTCAACATCATTAAATAAAAATTTAGAACATGTATTTAAAAAAAAATAGTTTCACCATCTGTATGAGTGTTTGTGTGTGTGTGTGTGTGTGTGTGTATGTGAGTGTGTGTGTGCTTGTGTGTGCGAGTGAGTGTTTGTGTGCGTGTGTGTGAGATTCTTTCTTTAGGGAATAAATCTTTATAATGGATCTAATAAATCTTTTATTATGTTATAATAAATCTTTTATTATGTTTTAAAATCTCCGAAGTTGTACATAGATTTAGCCTAAAAGGATCTTAGGGACCTTAGGGGGTCGCCAGAATTTTATATGATCCAAAGGGGTCGTGAATTCAAAAAGATTGAAAAACACTGCACTAGACCTTTTAAACAGTAAAATCATTAATACTAAAAGCAAATAGAGTATACATACAATAAAGTGCTAATATCCGTATATTTGGAATCAGGGTCAACCGCAACATTCAGCAAATGCCTGCAAGACGGGTTAGTTTCTGGGTGAATTGAGTCCTATTATGTACTGGCATTAGGATGACCATAATGGCATACGATTTGGAATATTTACGGACACTATTTTTTTTATTACATACTTACATACGCTCACGCCAAAAATCCCTATCGAGGTAGGCAAAGCATCAATGGTTTTAAAACTTTAAAAATAATTCAGAGGGTTAAGATGAAATTTGATGGAAGTGGTGAGAGGTTGTCAGCCTTTCGCCCATAATACAGCAACACAATCGCGTCCCACTTACTGACTTTAACAGTATACCTATGAAGAATAGGCAACTGGTGCATTCTATGCTTGTACTCCCAATCCATCATTTTGTTTTCAGTGAGACTTATATCACCGACATAGCCCAAAGATTTACTACCCTTAAGTGGCAGTGGGCAGGGCACATTGCTCGTAGGACTGATGGCCACTGGGGCAAAAAAGTCCTCAAGTGGCGACCACGTACCGGAAGGCGCAGTGTAAGAAGGCCTCCCACGAGGTGCACCGACGATCTGGTAAAGATTGCGGGAAACCGCTGGATGCGGGTGGCGCAGGACCGATCGAGGTGGAGATCTCTGAGGGAGGTCTATGTCCAGCAGTGGACGTCTTGCGGCTGACATGATGAGACTTATATATGGTTGGAAATCTAACAAGCTCATTCAGATATCAAAAAAATAGCCAGCCGATCAAAATTTTAAATCTCTACTAATTATTAAAATTAGAACTCCATTGCCAGGAAGAGATCGCTGTTTAGCAATAAGGCTGCCTTGCACACTTTTGGTTGAAAGGCTTACCTTTTTAAGTATCCAATAACGCATTTATCTATCCATCCATATTTTATGGTAAATAACTGATGGTCTCTCTACTCGAGAGAGTGGGTCGATTCCTTGCCACATCTATTAAGATATGGAGACACAGACCCATTAAGTCGGGCGTAAACGGTTTGATACTGAATGTTCATGGGCCCTTATGAATCTTGTGCTCGAGTGGAGGGGCGAGGGGTTAAATTAAATATCAAAATTTGGGATAAGAGAGGTTCTCTCTGGTAAAATGTATACTAAAAATAAATATTAATAGAAAAAAATTAATTAAGTGAATTCATATATACTTAATATGTCACCTAAAAACATTAACTTAACATAACTAGACAAATTTCTGAAACAGTTACGGCTCAGATATATTCCATAGCCTGAGGCCAAGACAAAGTTTATTTATCGCTAAATAAAATTTGATAGTGGCTAGAAGTCAAGAAGCGTGGCGCTGGTCATTACATTACATAGATAGACACATAAAAAAAGTCACTGGCATGTGTACATAGTGCAAAAGACTTTCTTTGACAAAAATGTATGTTATTATAAAAGTAAAACATATTTACAACATACATAACTCTAAAATTAAAAATGTTGTATCTCCCCAGACATCAAATACACATAACCATCTTGATTATGTCAGCTTTCGAACAAAAAAAACGCATCAAAACCGGTCCATTCATTTAGGAGCTACAATGCCACATACAGACACACAGATATATAGAATTATAGATACAATGACATATAGATACACAGACACACCAATACACTTGATATTGATAATTGATTGATTATCGTGTCATATTTTACTATCCCTTCTGACTGAAGATTGTTTGTGGGTCTATTTTTACTATTTTATTATTATAATATTGTAAAAAATGTAATGTTTAATAAATATCAAAGGTAAGAGTGAGAGATCATTATAATTAACTTATACGTGGGCCAAACTGAAAGTTTTGCGTAACTCATAAATAAAACAATTTATTTGTATTATATTATATTTACTGCTTTTCAAAGTATTCTCCGTTACATTTTAAACACTTTTTCATCCGTTCAGACCATTTTTGGAAACACGAGGACCATTGGTCTGAGGGTATATTTTCTCCGTGCTGGTTGAAAGCAATCACTGCCTCTTCTGGCCCTGTAAATGTCGAACCTCTCATTAAATCTTTGATTTTTGGGAAAATGAAGAAATCGCACGGTGCTAGGTCTGGACTGTGTGCGGGATGGGTCACGAGCTCTATGTTTTCAGAAGCCAAAAATGTCTTTGTTTCGTTCGCGGTGTGCGCCAAAGCATTGTCATGGTGGAAGAAGATGCGACTTCTAGGTCGTTTTTCCCTTACTTTTTCTAAGACATTGGGCAAACAAATAGTGGTGTACCACTTAGCATTAATGGTCTTTTGTTGCTCAAGTGGGATCGTGCAGACAGAACCCGTCTTGGAGAAAAAAAATTCAATTATTTGTTTGCACACGCTTCTCGCCTGCCTCAATTTTGTTGGTTTGCTGTCACCTTCAAACACCCACACAGAAGACTGTTGCTTTCTTTCTGGAATATAACAATATATCCATGTTTCATCTCCTGTCACAATATCATACACAGCATTAGAATATCCGTGATTGTACTTTAAAAGCATTTCTTTACATCAATCTACTCGATACCGTTTTTGTTCTGGAGTGAGTTCGTGAGGAATCCACCGACAACAAAGTTTCGTAACTTTTAAATATTCATGTAAAATTTTCTGAATTTGGCTCATACCAATCCTCAAATGTCCTCAAATCTCATCATAAGTGATACGCCGATTTTCTTCAATAAGTCTTCTGACGGTAGCCACATTTTCCTCCGTGATCGCAGTTGAGGGTCGACCTTCACGAATTTCATCATGGAGAGAAACACGGCCGCGATGAAATTCGGCATACCAACGCCTTACAGTGCTCAAATGTGGTGCTCCCCTCCCAAAAGCATTTTGAAGACGAGCATTGCAATCTTGCAGAGAAAGCGAACTTTTAAAATCGTAAAAAATCTTCGCCCTAAAATCTTTTCGTGTTAGTTCAATTTTTGCTACGGACAACGAACTTCAACTTGAAATAAAAAACAATTGACAAGCGATATCCCGCCAAAATTTATTTTCATCGACTAATGAGATTTCATGTTTTAAAAAAACATAACATTTGAAATTCAAACATTTATGGGCGGCCAGCAACGCAAAACTTTCAGTGTGAACTAGGTACTTAATCTATAAATTTAGTAGATTTAATAAGTAATTGCATGTAAATTTAGGGCATGATAGAAATAAAAAGTTTTTTTGTACTTATAACTCCCCTCTTTTTTGTTGAGGGTTAAACAATAGCATGCTCATGCAATTTTAGGCAAAAATAAGGAAGAACCTAATTCGTTTTTTACTCGACACGGATGGCCACATGGGGAAACCAAGCTTCAGCTCATTCGCCCTTATTATTTACAGTAATAATAACGAATTTCTAATACAACTCCAATTTACATAGGCAAACACAATAGATTCAGCCGCAACACAAACTTGCTAATATGCAATTGTGCGGAACACGGGCCAGGTGGATGCAGTCCTGCACACCTGCACTAATGCAGGTCCATTAGCTAATGATTAATTTCCGAAAGACGCTCTACCTTACCTATTACGTGAGATATATTAACTTAATTAGCGCAAGTTAATGTGTAGTCAAGGTTGTTCAGTTTCGGGGGCTGACTTAGATGTGTAAGTCAGCCCCTGAAACTGAACAACTTTTCCTAAGAAGCAAAGGTCGAAATAAGAAAAAATGTTTAAAAGTGGTTGGTTTTCCTAAATTATATAAATCAAATCAATAAATAAACAAATATTGATGATCGGTCGTCACACTTTCGCTCACAAATGATACAGCACAACCCATTTCAATACTACCAGCCCTTAGCAAGATATTTGAAAAAATTATCCTCAATCAAATAACCAATCATTTCCACACTAACAACCTTATGAATATAAATCAATTTGGATTCACACAGGTCGCTCTACAACCGATGCTGGTGTTGAGCTCATTCGTCATATTTTTGCGGCCTGTGAGGACTCGCAAGATGCTCTTGGAGTCTTTTGTGATTTGTCCAAGGCTTTCGATTGTGTTCATTATGAAACTCTGATCAGAAAATTACATCATTATGGCATAAGAGGATACGCGCTTAAGCTTCTGGAATCTTACCTAAGTAATAGGATTCAGGGGGTACGCTCACCATCTCAGTGCCCCAAGTCAACCTCTCCTGCTCGTGGCGCATCCTGCTGATCAACGAACGAGGCTCTGACGACCGAAACAATGGCGGTATATTCATTCAAATAGCGTGGCTAAATGCAACAGACCAGTGATGGACAGCAGTATCACTGGTGCGAGAAGCTACGCCCTGCGATCGCCAACCCGCATTGCCCAGCGTGGCGATTATGGGCATAACCTCTTATGGCAAGCGCACATTTACCAAGGCCCCCAGTTCCCGGCCGCCCCGCTATTCCTGACCAAGGCGGCGGTCATGGTTACGGCGGGGTAGGGGGTGCTAAGAATCCCCGGGTTACGGTAGGCCGCCACCTCCACGAACAATTGACCCTGGCTACGTACAACGGACGCACGCTGCGACTCGACGAGCACCTTCTACAGTTGGAAGAGGAACTGAAATGCATAAGATGGGGCGTTCTGGGACTAAGTGAAGTCCGAAGAGAGGGAGAGGACACCGTAACTTTAGAATCGGGCCATCTTATGTATTTCAGAGAAGGGGATCAACTTTCCCAGGGCGGGGTCGGGTTTCTGGTCCATAGAACTCTCGTTGACAACGTTGTCGAAGTATCCAGTGTGTCGACAAGGGTTGCGTACATAATTATTAAGCTGACCGAAAGGTACACCCTCAAAGTCGTGCAGGCCTACGCACCGACTTCGACACACTCGGATGAGGATGCGGAGATTCTCTACGAAGACATATCAAAGGCCCTGCATAACACCTCCAGGGCCCACTACAACGTTGTCATGGGAGATTTTAACGCCAAAGTGGGAACAAAGTCCGGCAGCAAACGCTCAGGTGGACCGCATGGTTATGGGAGCAGAAATGACCGGGGGCAAATGCTTGTTAACTTCCTCGAAAAAGAGGGGCTCTTTATGATGAACTCGTTCTTCAAGAAACAGTCCCAAAGGAAGTGGACGTGGCAGAGCCCCGATGGTCAAACTAAAAATGAGATTGACTTCATCATGACGGATAAAAGGCGCATATTCAGAGATGTCTTAGTGATTGCTAGGTTTAAAACCGGAAGCGATCACCGACTTGTCCGGGGCACTCTGAATATCGATTTCAAATGCGAAAGAACCCGCTTGATGAAGTCTAGGCTCCGACCAAATACGCTCCAAACCGTGATGGGCTCCAAACTGTTCCGGATAAAACTGGAAAACCCATTCGCTGCCTTTGAAACCACAGGTGATGTTGACCAGAAGCTCGATTAAGTACTGAGCACTCTTCGAGAGGAAGGCACAAAGCTCTGCCAAATGAGGCATACAGGCAAGAAGTCAAAACTTTCGAGAGGAAATTTAGAGCTAATGAGTAAAAGACGAGAAAATCCCCCGTCAACTTTGTCAGAACACCGGGCGCTCAACAAACAAATCACGAAACTGGTACGACGTGACCTCCGAGCTTTCAATACGCTCTTGGTTGAAAAAGCAATTGAGCAAAACCGGGGGTCGAAAGTGTTCGTCCAGTCACTCGGGAGAAGCCACCTAAAGAAGTGGACCACAGCCACGGGGATGAAGGTCACCTCAAAGCCGGAGATCCTCTCGGAAGTTAAAAACTTCTACAGCCAGCTCTACGCCTCCTACGCACCTCGACCTGAATCTCGAAATAGCGACCACCGAGCTACCCTCACACGCTACTTCACAGAAGACCTGCCCGAAATCAGCCTGAACGAGATCGAGCTGGCCCTTAAACAGCTTAAAAATGGAAAAGCCCCAGGTGAGGACGGTATAACAACTGAGCTTCTTAAGGCAGGGGGAATTCCCGTACTGAGGGAGCTCCAGGAGCTATTTAACACCGTTCTCTTTACCGGGAGAACTCCGCGTGCGTGGAACAAGAGCGTAGTCATCTTGTTTTTCAAGAAAGGTGACAAAACCTTATTGAAAAACTACAGGCCGATATCGCTCTTGAGCCACGTATATAAGCTATTTTCAAGGGTCATCACGAATCGTCTTGCGAGAAAACTCGACAAATTTCAACCTCCCGAACAGGCCGAATTTCGTAGTGGATACGGAACCATAGACCACATCCACACAGTGCGCCAGGTTGTACAGAAAACTGAAGAGTACAATCGGCCCCTGTGTCTAGCTTTTGTGGACTATGAGAAGGCTTTTGACACAATCGAAACCTGGTCTGTTCTGGAATCCCTGCAGCGATGCCAAGTAGACTGGCGATACATCGAGGTGCTGAGATGTCTTTATGAAGCCGCAACGATGACCGTCCAAATACAGAATCAGCAGACCGAACATATCCACCTGCGTCGAGGAGTGCGACAGGGTGATGTCATATCACCGAAACTGTTCACTAACGCTTTGGAGGATATGTTCAAGACGCTGGACTGGAAAGAGTACGGCATCAATATAAACGGTGAACACATCTCGCACCTACGATTTGCAGACGACATCGTCATTATAGCTGAAACGCTGCAGGATCTTCAACGGATGCTGGACAGTCTAGCTAATGCGTCTCAGCGTATAGGGCTCCGGATGAACTTGGATAAAACCAAAGTCATGTTCAACGAACATGTTGACCCGGGGCCGGTCGCGGTAAACGGAGTCCCCCTCGAGGTTGTTTCTGAATATGTGTACCTGGGACAGATGCTCCGAGTAGGTAAAAACAACTTCGATGGGGAAGCTAAGAGACGGATACAGCTGGGCTGGGCAGCGTTTGGAAAACTCCGTCGAGTCTTCACGTCACCCATACCTCAAAGCCTGAAAACGAAAGTTTTCAATCAGTGCGTCCTACCCGTGATGACATACGGAGCCGAGACGTGGCCACTCACAGTGAGACTAGTCCACCAATTTAAGGTCGCTCAGCGAGCTATGGAAAGGGCTATGCTCGGTATTTCTTTGAGGGATCAGATTCGAAACGAAATAATCCGTCAGAAAACCAAAGTTACCGACATAGCCCGGCGAATTAGCAAGCTTAAGTGGCAGTGGGCTGGTCATATCTGTCGTAGAACCGATGGCCGTTGGGGCAGAAAAGTTCTAGAATGGAGACCACGAATCGGCAAACGTAGCGTAGGGCGCCCTGTTACTAGGTGGGGTGACGATATTCGTAAAGTAGCGGGCAGTGGTTGGAGGAGGAGAGCTGAAGACCGAGCTCAGTGGCGTGCCATAGGAGAGGCCTATGTCCAGCAGTGGACTGATACAGGCTGATGATGATGAATAGGATTCAGAAGGTTGAGGTTAACGGCTCTAGGTCACCTGGGTCCACAGTCTGTATGGGCGTCCCACAGGATTCAATCCTAGGACCATTATTGTTTCTCGTTTACATTAATGACTTACCTTCTCTTGTTAAAGACGCCCATGAGATCGTATTATTTGCAGATGACACATCATTCATATTTAAAGTGAAGAGGTACGACACCGATTATGACGATGTGAATACTGCGATCTCAAAGGTAGTCGAATGGTTTACTGTAAATAACCTTCTTTTGAACGAGAAAAAAACCCAAATGTGTTAAATTTACCTTGCCCAATGTTAAACAGGTTAATACCAATGTACAGGTTAGGAATGAAAAACTGGACATTGTGGAATCTACTGTATTTTTAGGAATAACTCTTGATGCAAAGCTTCAATGGGGTCCTCATATTGATAAGTTACCCAGCGAGCAGACTCAGTTCAGCAGCTTACGCAGTTAAAAAAATCCGTCAATTATCGGACGTTGAAACCGCGAGAACCGTATATTTCAGTTACTTCCACAGCCTAATGTCATATGGCATTTTACTGTGGGGTAATGCTGCGGATATCAATAAGATCTTTATTCTGCAGAAAAGGGCTGTTCGCGCGATTTATCAAATGAGACCTAGAATGTCTCTTATACAAATATTTTGACTTTTGCATCCCAATATATTTATATATGTGACAATATTTTATATGTGAAGAAAAATGAACATTTGTTTAAGAAAAATAGCGATAGGCACAATGTAAATAATAGGACCAAGCATAAACTGGATGTACTAGACAGTCGTCTCCACAAGGTCACGAACTCTTTTATGGGCAATGTATACGGTTCTATAATAAGATTCCCATGTGTATTCAAAATTTACCTTTGGACAAATTTAAGACAGTAATTAAACAAAAACTTTGCAAAAAGGGCTATTACGAAATTTCTGATTATCTATCAGACAGGCAGCCATGGGAATGAACTGCTCAGCTCTAGAGTTATTTCAGATTTAGTTAAAATTAGTAAATAAGAAAATTTGTAATGCGATTTAAAAGACTGCACCTTTGCGAATAGGCGTAGAGTCAGTAGGGTCAAAAGAACGAATGCGTATGTATGTATTTAAATCGTTTAATGTATGTTTGTATGTATTTCATTGCAATCTTGACTTGTTTTAAGTGTCATCCTGAATGTCCTATAAAATAAAGATTTTTCTATTCTATTTCTATTGCTTTCCATTTACTGGCTTCTAGAGTAGAAAGAATTGCCAGTTAGATGATTTTTAAAAAGTACCTACGTCACGGATAAATTAAGAAGTACTGAGAGATGGCGTCGTTACAATGAGAAGTTTCGTAATATTAGCAGTTTTTCGGAAAAGATGAAGGGAGGATTATCCTACTACTGAGATTGAATACTTTAGATTTTTTTATTTAAGTAAGGTTGTTACTCCTTTTTTTACAACTTAACTAATTTTAGAGAAGCTCATAGCAAGAATTATTTCTTAAACTGAACAAATCCCATATGAGAAACTGAGGGCCGTATTACAGAACGCGACTCAGACTCTGATCTATACATAGGTAGCAGTCATCTTTGTCATTTTGATAGTGAGAGAAAGAAACAATCAGTACTTAAGTAAAGATCAATACTTGAGCCTGCTTCTGTAAGCAATACGGGCCTAAAAGACTCAGTTGAATAAGATTTATCTTAACCGCAAGAAATGGCAGAACTAATCTTGTTAGCAAAAATATATTTTCATCATAAACTGATACACCAACTCGAATAACAAGCTACATTAAGTCGGTGTTCAAAGTTTGTTGTGCAAAGGCTATACATGTAATCGTTATTAACCAACTCTGAACTGAACTGTTACTAAAAGCGGAAATGTGTTCGCAAATCGCAAACTGTTACTAGAGTTTTCCTATAGCAGTGTGGATTTGCAGTGCAGTATGAAATGTTTCAGTACCATCTCGATAAGGTTAGATTAAATTGTTCATTGTATTTAAGAATGATAACTGTAAAATTAAAAAAAATATATAGTCCCCAAAAATAAAACTAAAACTCAGACAATCTTTAAAACCGGCTTATGACAATGTTTTGTAGTAAAGCAGTTACTGCTTATAACTCATTTTAATCAAAAATAGCTGAGAATTACGTCAGCTTTCAAACAAAAACAGACCGCATCGAAATCGGTCCATTGGTTTAGGAGCTACGACGCCTCAGGGAGATACACAGACACACAGATACACACATCAAACTTATAACACTCCTCAGTCAGGGGTTAAAAATGATAAACTCAGGTATTTTATTAATCACTACAGATTTCACGAACTTCTAGAAAATGACTAAAATTGGATCAATTAGATTTTTCTACTCACAAAATCAAGTAAAAAGATGAAATCCTTCGTGTATCATCACTGCCTAGAAAGAAAGAATCTATTTTTTGAAATTAGCAAATGTTATACGTCAGCAAAAGTTAGTACTTTAGTTTATAGTTTGAGGAAGATCCAGAGCGACAGACGTAGTGGTTTTTAGACTTTATAAAACATCCGAGCGAAGACAAAGTAAACGCAGAACTTTAAACGAGGAACAACAACTACTAACTGTGTAAACTAAAATGGGAGAGGAAAATTAGAAATACATTTCTGAAGTTTTAAAGATACGAAGTATCTTGACGTTTGCAAGAAAACTTCTCAGACTGAGGCGTTGAGTTGAAGAAAAAAGGGTGAAATGCTTACTAAGAAAAGATTTACGTTCCAAAGTTTCGACTCACTTCAATGAAGTCGATTTTTCTTTCTGCCTCAGATTTAGGGTTCTTTAGGTACGTTTAGAAATACTCAAAGAATTCTTATATTAAATGTAAAATTAAAGGGTCTGACTCAATGATCATCAATGGACGAGCAGGTGAGGTATAAGGAAGGATTTTACAAAATACCCACGGAAATGAAGTCCAGGGCATCCCCTAATAAATCTTATATTTTTTTATTTTCTATTATAAGATGGGTCAACTCTTGATCTCAATCTTGACCATAAGGTCAAAGATGAGGTCGACGATGGAGCGAGTTAACCCAGAAAATGCCTATAAAGGCACTGGTACTCCCACGCACCGACGGAACACAGCAAGCTCTTTGGTGTCGGACTTCGGTAGGAGGGTGGTCGCAAACCAGACGGCCCTTTACAGAGCCTACCACACCGCATGAGACCATAGGACTACACCTAATAATATATAAAATTTGAAGTCCAGATTCACTGACTCATCAACGCCCAGCCCAAACCCTTAGACCTAGAAAGCTGAAATTTGGTAAAAAGGTGTGTTTTATGACGTAGGCAAGTACTATTAGCAAGGATTTTTGAAATTCACCCCCTAAAGGGATGAAATAGGGGTTAAAAGTTTGTATAGAGAAAATTTTTTTTTGGACTATTTGACTCGAAACTTTGTCAAGATATACCTTGAAGGAAGTAAACGGACACGTGGTTCTTGATTTTTCGAAGATCATTTCCTAAGGGGTCAAGAATGAAATGGGTTACTAAAAGAGCGAAGCCGCGGGAGAAAGGTAGTAAGTAGTAAATATTCTTGGACAGTTTCCTAGTTGAATTTCCGGTTTGGAAAAAGTTTGTTTTCAAGTCACTATATTTGTTTCTAAGTTTGTTTTTAAAGGAAAAACTCAGTATTGTTATTTGAGTGTGTGGTGTTTCTTTATTTAAACACGAATTATCTTTGTTTTCATTGAAAATTGCTCTTGAGGGTAAAAAATATACTTAAGTTTATTTTTTTAATAGATTCCCAGAAGATATACCAATCGAAATGGAACTTCACCTTTTTTTTTTACGAAATCCCTCTATTGTTTAATTTCCAATGCTTATATTTACTTACAAAAAAAACCTTTTATTATACTTTCATTGTAAAAAAGTCAATTTTCAAGGTAGCGAGAAATCAACTGTAACTTTTCAGGGTGGATACACTTTAAGCCGTGAAAAACCTCTGAAACATTAAACTGTGGTCCTATCATATTTTTTTTTAATTTTTAGTAAGGGCTTCTGAAAAAAAAACGAAATCCTTATGGTTGTGATCAAAATAATCCAATATTTTAACTTTATAAACGCCTATGGCTCACAAAATCTTCGATAATCAAATTCGTGATCAAAAATTTTCACAAAACCTTATCTAGAGTACGATATATCCAGCATTATATTCTCTTGAAAATGGAGCTGAATGAAAAAGAATATGCGTCATTAAAAGTGCTCTTGTGCCGCTTAGATTGATACGAAAGGCTCGGACTATCCACAAAAAGGGATTGAGATACAACACACTGAGATAAAGGCTCACAATGAAGAGCGGTCAGGTCAGGGGGCGGTTTTCAGTCATTTAAAATCTGGAGAAAGGGGCGATAAAATGTGGCCAGAACGAGCGAGTTGAAATAAACGAGCTTTGAAGCAACCTTATTTGATGATAAAGCAAATTATTTTAATCTATTAATTATTAAAACAAATTAGTCATATTAACCGCAACAAGTTGTGAAATGACTAAGTTTTTTGATATTTATATGCAAAATAAGGCAAGATGCTTTTCCAGATTCATTGTCTTTTAGAATTCAAATGTTGAAGAAATCGTAAATTAGGAAATATTTCAGAAAAAATATTTGAGTTACACAAACTATGAAAGAATATATATTTCGTGAATCCTGAAATTGGACAATAGCAAGTATTGGGCACGATTTAGACAAAAGCACGTCTAGGGACCACATTGATCGGTCCAGCAGGTAGTGAAGGACCGATCGATGTGGAGAACCTTGGGGGAGCCTATGTCCAGCAGTGGACGTCTCGCAGCTGACGTAATGATAATGATGTTGACATGATACAGTAGAAAAAATCTATATTTTCAACACCGGACAAAAAAATTGGTGTTAAGTTTGACGTGTGTAACTGTATATCTATATGTCTGTGTATCTGTGTCTGTGTAAGCGAATGGACAGATTTCGATAAGGTTTTTTAAAAAGGTTCTTTGCTATATTTGACCAAAATCGGTTCAGCCGTTTAAAAATCATAAGTAAGTAATTGAATGTCGAGGGTGATTTTTTTTAAAATTTTGGTGATATACGCTATATAGTTAACGATACTTATATGTAGAGAAGGAACATACAATAGTTATAAGGCATATACTTGTGCCAGTGACAGTTTTTTCTCAGTTAGTCTGTACCACCCTCACAATTCCCGAAGTTAAAGTCGCTCCAATATAAATTGAACGGTAAAGTAATTTGAATGAGATGGTATTTTTCGAATACCTACCCCCGTTTCCCGACAAACAGAATACTAAATGAGAATAGGAAGGTAGTGAAACGTCGAAGCGGGGTACAGTGCTGTAGCTTTTTAGGTTTCCAGAAATTTCCGTGAATTTCTGTGCGCACTCCATTGAACATTCCCGACGTAATACTGAGCACGTTTTGCCTTTTTTTAGTTAAAAAGTTCGTAGAAAGCATTTCAGGGGAGGTAGTTTTATGGTCTGCAGAGCATTCGATACAATATCGAGCTACTAGTGAAATAGTTCTATTGCACGAGACTAGGTAAATAAGTGTTTACAATTAATTGGTTAAGATTAGGTTTATAATAACCTAGTTTATAGTTCCCATGGGAATTATGAGAATGAACTATACGTATAAACGTGTCCAAAATCACTCCGTCCATTGGTGAAAATTATTTGAAAATCTGTTCAGTAGTTTTTAAGTGTATCGCGTTTAGATAGACAGACAGACGGCAGCGGGGGACTTTGTTTTGTAATCTAATAGCTTCCCGCCCAGGAATTCGTTTCCGTGGCAATGAATTAAATGAATTTTGGAAATGAATTATACATATATATAAACCTCTAAAATCACTCCTTCCATTAATGAAATGCTTAATAACATCCGTTCAGTAATTTTCAAGTTTATCACGTTCAGACAGACAGAGAGGGGAACTTTGTCTATACTAATATTATAAAGAGGAAAGATTTAATCGTTTGTTTGCATTGAATAGGATCCGAAACTCTGTATCGATTTGAAAAAATTTTTTCACCATTAGAATCCCACATTATCCGTGATGAACAAAGGGTACATGATTTTTCCGAATTCCCACGTGAACGGGCGGAAAGCTAGTTTTATAATATAGTATGATGATATGATATGGTAGTTGACGCCTTGCCTTAGGGATACTCATTAATTATAACAATCCTAAGTATACTATGATATCTACCCAATAGTGGTTTAAAGCTTAATACTCGTAGTTATGCCACCCTCAAGTGCCCAACAATAAGAGCTATAACGCACTTTCTGATACTTCTCGATAAATCATTTCAGGAGTAGGGTAGCCACTAATACAGAATCCAGAGCAGAGTTAGTCAAGTTTGCCGCATACTCGATTATAGATGTTAAGGAAGGATTATGTCACCCCATTTTCATTGCTAAACTGTTCTTATCGTAAGAGCACAGAGTACATTTTTCAAGTGGAACTTGATGCCCTGGCCTCTGTTCTGCATTTTTATGGTCCTATGTTTAAAGTATAGGTCGCGCAACGAAAGTTGAGGCGGGCTTGGGCGCATACCGACGTAATATTTGCTTACAGAACTGTTAAATACAGTCGATTGATTGCCTCCTCCTTTTGTCAAAGTCGGTTTATTACCAGCCTGTGTCAGTCCACTGCTGGACATAGGCCTCTCCTATAGCAGACCACTGAGATCGGTCTTCAGCTCACCTCCTCCAACCACTGCCCGCTACCTTACAAATATCGTCACCCCACCTGACGAAGTTCTTTATTTTATTTCAATTTAAATAGAAATAAAATAAATAAACTGAATGCAAAAACGAAGTCGTTGTGCAACCTGTAAATCTGTATAAAACTAAAATGAAAACGATAAATCCGAAGCCTGATAAACTAATAAATAGCTCTCAGTGAAACTATTTTCAACTTAGGTTATTTGCTCGATGTTTCAAATGCAGAAACAGAACTAAAATACGCATCAATGAGCTTCGGTAATCTGATGTTAGAACAATATCCAAAGCTTTCCGGATTCTAAATACGTAGAAATCCCGAAATTTCGGTTTCCGTTGACCGGAACAGCGAGGTTGTAAACGGAACAGCGAAACTTAAAAGGAGTAATTTTAACGGAAGCGCTCACAGTCCAGAAGCGCTCCCTGATCTGAACCAATCAGTGAGGGTAAGCATCGTACACAGGGGTAAGGAACCTGATGCGTGACCAATTGCGGAAATTATCACGAGCATTTCTGTGCATCCAAGGACATTTTAAGCCCCGACATCTGTTGTCGATTGACTACAGCCCTTAAAAAGGCCATTCGGCGGTTTAAAAACTCCAACACAAGGAGTTAGAGATCGCCACATAAAAAATATTTACGTTTTTCATATTTATGTTCTACCAATGACACTAATTACATAAGATGATCAGTGACTTAAAATCATCCAGTATAGTGCTTATCACAGCGCTTGAATAACACATTCCGCTTTCCGAATTTCGAATTTGCAGAAATCCCGAAATTTCCTCTTACCGACCGTTTTATAAACCAGAACTAGGGAAACACTCGAGCAATTGGCAACTCTGAAATAGAAGCAAATCGTCTCAGTAACCACGGATGCTGTATAATAGATGACTTGAAGGAAACTAGGAAATACCGCGTCTTTGCTCGGTTTAGTTGCTTCTACCTTCTGAATGATTAATGCTGCTTTTGCGATTGAGACATAGTATGGTTTATTGCCTTTTAAGACAAGTGGTTGCAAGTTGATTATATTTTATTCTATCTCCGCGCAACTAAATATCTTAATATGATTAGACTGCTTTAGGGTAACCTGAAATTGGCCGGATGTTAAGTTAGTGACTATCTTTTTTTTTTATATTGAGCTGTTTGTTTTCTGAATCTATATTAATATTATAAAGAGGAAAGATTTGATTGTTTGTTTGAATAGGCTTCGTAACTACTGGACCGATTTGAAAAATTCTTTCACCATTAGAATCTTAAATTATCCGTGATGGACATAGGGTACCTGATTTTCACGAATTCCCACGGGAACGAAGTCTCGGGGAGAAAGCTAGTAAACAATAAAACAATAGTGTCTCTATCGAGAGAAAGTGTAGGGGTTGGTTCTCCCCATGAAATAAAACAGCTTTCCCAAGGGAACTCAAATAAAATTTTATTAAAAAATTGACTTTTTCACCTTCCGCACTAGCTGATTCTGCAAGTTACAAGGCGAGGTGAAATTTCGCATAATTATTTTTAAAAGATGGGTTTACTTTTGACGTCAATCTTGACCAGGGTCATAGATGAGGTCGACGATGGAGTGAGTTAACCCAGAAAATGCCTATTAAGGCACTGGTAAGTACTCCTACGTACCGATGAAACACAGCAAGCTGTTTGGCGTCGGACTTGGGTAGGAGGGTGGTCGCAAACCCGACGGCCATTCACAGAGCCTACCACACCGCATGAGACCATAGGACGCCACCTCAGATTCAGAACAAATTCAGGTGTCGTTGCCTGGGGTGTTTCATATTTCGAGCTTGCGGTCTTTGGGGAAAGTTAATGACGGCCAGTTTGGTCGAGTGGTAGTGACGCTGCCTCTTGATCGGCGGTCCTGGGTTCAATCCCCAGTCGGGGTAAACATTTGTGTAAAAAGCAGATGTTTGTTCTTGGGTCATGGGTGTTTGTGTTTGTCTTTGTGTGTTCCAAGGGACCCACGACACAAGGGAAAACCTTAGTGTGGGCCTTTGAGTGTGTAGCGTTTATTTATTTATTTATTTATTAATTAGTGGGCTCACATCCTTAATTTTCGCCAACTACCCAATATACTGTTATGCAAATCATTCAAGCTATGTGTCGGGAATTACTATTTTTGTTTATAGAGAATCCTCTCAAACTCTATAGAGACTCGGATTATATGAACTCAGAAACTCGAACTCTAGAGATTCAGGTTATACATATGAGCTCAGAAACTCGGGGTTTTCACACCCGATCAAATCAAACATCTTATTCCCTGAAATGTGGTTAATATAGTTCTCAATTTATCATTTTTTTATTCGCACATTCATGCAGTCACCAGCATGCTAAATGGAACGGTGCAGTTCATTTGTTGACAAGGTAGGTATGTAGATTTGCAAGATAACGAGACGAGATCCGGAGTAATGAAATGAGCTC
The DNA here is from genome assembly GCA_949987775.1 of Aproaerema taeniolella. Classification (NCBI taxonomy): domain Eukaryota; kingdom Metazoa; phylum Arthropoda; class Insecta; order Lepidoptera; family Gelechiidae; genus Aproaerema; species Aproaerema taeniolella. Next base: position 13,452,000 of record OX465261.1, on the reverse strand, counting down.
CCAACGTTTACTTTATTTTCATGGATTTTTTAATTTTTCCCAACTTTATGGTTTTTTTATATCGCTTGCTGTGACCTCGCACCCTTTCAGATTTGATCTTTGCTCAGGACTCGGGAGTTTTAACAATAAACTCCCACGAGAAAACTCTAAGACTTCTTCGTTACACTTTGTAAGACGCTATTTGATTCCATTGTAGAAAAATCTCTTATTTTGTATTTGTTCGTTGTGGCGTGTTTTACTATTTTTAACCGACTTCAAAAAAAAGAGTTCGACTGGTTTTTTATATTGTTACGTGAATTTGGAGACAATTTTTTTTAATGGTAGATAAGACTTTACAGGTGTTTATTTTAACTAAAATAGTAAAAAACATATACCAACCTATTGAAAACATCGTTTTGGTATCGTTTTGGTTTCATATCTACTAGATACTTCTACATGAAATAATTTTACAATTTTAATAACAAAACCTTTGACGAAAACATTGTGGAAGCTACCACTACTATCGTTTAGAGCACACGTTGAGTTGGTAAACATGCAGCCTTCTGAAAACATGGCGGCAGTGTGATAGGGCCAGGGCCGTACTAAGAAAAGATGGTACTATGTGGTAGGTACTGTAGGTAGAGGTTATATTACCTCTACGTTTACCATCTTTTTGTAATGCCTTTAGCCAATGGTTCCAACTTCAAATAATCCGGCTAATTTCGCGCCTTTTGTACATAACTGACACATTTCCTTCCGCGGCTTTGGCCGCGCAATTTAGGTTCTCGCAACAATAAATTACATAAAGTGATTAACTGCCTTTTCCTGGTATTCTCCACCTCAACCCGGTTATCAGTTCCCTCAGAGCTACGCTATAGTACTATCGATGACAGAGCCTTATAACGCTAACCATATGACCCCTTAAAGTTTGAATTAATGACTGATGTTTCTCTTTGGTCCGTGTTTAATATGGCGTGTGTGATAGTGCTATATGGACTCGCATAAGTGGGTCTCACTCTTACGAAATTGACTAAAGCGTTCGAAAACTATTTCAGTTATATCAATGTCTATAGATCAATAAGATGACGTCATAATATTATTAAGTAAAGCAGTTCAGGTTAGGTCCTAAAATTATTCGCAATAAATCGCGAAAATCAATTTGGTAAATCAACAAACGACACCAATTTACATAACGTAATTAAATCATGTGTCCCTACACCTTGTTTACCGCTCCTGAATCATTTTTATTTTTATTTTAAATCCACGTATTACTGAAAACGGCAAAATTATATTTATGTATATTCTTCTTAAATATAAAATTGTAGGTCCTGATTCACTGACTCATCAACGCCCAGCCCAAACCCTTAAGCCTAAAAACCTGAAATTGGGCAAAAAGGTGTATTTTATGACGTATAGGCAAGCTCTAAGCAAGAATTATTCGTAATTCAATCCCTAGGGAGGTGTAAAGGGGTTCAAAGTTTGTATGGAGAAAACATTATTTTTTGGTCATTTTAACTCGAAATTTCGTCAAAATACACCTTGAAGCAAATAAACGGACACTAAAAGAGTTCTTTGCGCGAGCGAAGCCGCGGGAAAAAGCTAGTAAATTTGATGTCCTGACTCGCTGACTCATCAACACCCAGCCCAAACCCTTAGACCCAAAAATATAAATTCCTTTAGAAACGTAGGCAAGAAATAAGGAATGATTTCACAAAAATTCCCACAGGAACGCAGTCCCGGGCATCCTCTAGTTTCTTAATCAATTTGAAAGGCCACACTAAACTGAGTGCACCCCTGTATACAGTTGTGTGGTCGGAGTCAATTTACACATCACATTTAAGGTTATAGTGGGGCGTAGAGTCAAGTGTTCATACATCATCGTAACGCGATGTTATCGTAAATTGGAAGGTTGATACTACATTCATTAAGGACATCATTTACGGCCCATACAAAAAATACCAAAATTTTTAAAGTGTCGGCCAAAAAAGGTAAAGTTATTATTTCGAAAGAATATTTTATTCTAAATTTTTTTAGTATAATAGCTAAGTTGTATGACCATTACAAGATTTGTTCTTTCTTGACACTTATAAATCTGGATTTTAAATGTTCCGGCCATAGAAAATAGTATTTCAATAGATTGTGATTCCTACAAAACATTTTTCGTATTAGGTTAAAGGTTCTTGATATAAAAATGCATTTTTATATCAAGTCATAATAAAAAATGTTAAGAATAATGTGTCCTTTTGAAATAATCCGCCACTTTTAAATTTTGGCACGTTTTGAATGATGTCCTTTACAAGTATGATAAACGAGAAAGTATATTTGTTTATTTATTATTTGTCTACACTTGTTAATGTAATATTCTTCGAAGATACTGAGCAGTTATTGTTTATTTTACTTAAAATAAAATGGCACACACCACAAACACACATACACAAACACATACACACACCCCACAACATATGCACGCACACACATCAAGATATGTACCTACTGTCTAATAATAATGATCTTAGAAATGTAAGCTCATCTTTTTAAAATGTGTTTAAAACCTTTACATAGCTACCTGTCACCGAGGTGGGAGACTCGGAGTCCTATAGCACAGGCCTTGGCTTAGTTTAGGCTCTGGGCTCTTTCAGATAAGAAGGTATGTTGTAAGTAGGCTATTTATTTAATAATAAGGCTGTTTATCTGTTAAGAGCAAATAAATGAATTTATTTATTTATTATTCAAATTTAAATATTAAAAACAGTCAAGTAAGTATGAAGATTATGCACAGAAAACTACAAATTAAAATATTCGTTAGTATATGTATTTAATATGTAAATTATTTGTTGCGCGAAAACAATATAATAAAGAAAATTAAAAGGTAATGTAGTAGCAAAGGCGGACTTATCCCTACAGGATCTCTGCCAGTCTACCTTAAAGTGGTTGAGAGAAGTTACACTTCTGAGTTTTTCTGTCACTTCCAGTCCAGCATAACCATTACACATAATCATTACCATACTCAAGCCATACTCTCCAGGATATCGTAATGACTTATCGATATTGTTGAGCTTCACACTATGAAGTATGTATGTATGTATGTATGCAAATCCTTTATTGTACTATAAATATTCTTACAGGAGCAAAATATGGTACTTAAAGTTAAAATAAATTTAAGGTACAAAGGCGGACTTATCGCACTAGGCCTAGGGGATCTCTTCCAGTCAACCTAAAGAACATTGAGAAGAAATCTTGATGAGTAGGCGTTAAGTACAAAAAGGATTGAGCCACAAAAGTCTTATATCCGAATTATTAATAAAACTGAAAATATATTATCTTAAATAAAAACTTAAATGTTTCTACGTCAAGGTAAGTACAATTATTTATTTCTTTAATACCAATTAAATATCAAATAAATATTTTGCAATATTGAGATATTGAACTTACAAACTAAATTCGAATGTTTAAGTAAATTTGAAATTTAAATTTTCGAATGCGGCAAGTTCTCACGGTAAAATTTCCCAGTTGTTCGTCATTTTGAATTTAGTTCACGTCAAAATGGACATTAACAAAAGGTTGTAGAGTTCAAAATTCATCAAACTGATTGTTAAAAAGAAAAGCCGATCGTACATCCATGGGGCAATTTGAAATTAGAATAGCGGAAATTAAGGAATTCGAAATTGAAACGTTGCTTTGCCAGTCTCAATTGCCAGTGTGTTAAAAAAGTATATACAATTGAAAATTTAAAAAAGAATGTTTTACCCCTGACATTTAGGGCCACAGAAATAAAACTAAATCTTAAATAATGTTAAATAATTGCTGTATGGACATAGATTCCGTTATCTTTCCCGAAAAGGATAAATAATGACATAAATTAGTCTAAATAGTGTTTTGATGTTCCATGGTAAAGAACTTATTGCTTAGAACTCATAAATGGCTGAACCAATGTTAATCAAACATAGCTAAGAAGTTTGAAAATCACTGAAATACAGACTGACAAGAATCGCTGAACCCAGGCCTTTTTACTCACTGCAGCATCCATACGCAAATTAATCTGTTTAAATTGTTTGTATTTTTGTTTATTTTAAATGTGCGTTTCTTTTTATGTCTAAATGTTTGCATTTGTGTGCTGCATAGAAAAATAAACGTTTTATTATTATTTCGATTAAAACAAAAACAACCGCATCGAAATAGTCCATTCGTTTAGGAGCTACGATGCCACAAACTGACACACAGATACACAGACATACGAATATAGAGATACACACACACACCAAAGTTATAATACTCTTCTTTTTTGTCGGGCTTAAAAATCTAAATGTTTTTCTTACGTATAGTAAAGCACAATCCAGAATTCCACACAAAAACTTTGTGTTCGTTTTATCTAAATATAGAAAAGGTTTCACAAATGGGAAAATGATTCAAACTATGTATAAAGTTTAATGTTTCAACCTCCGTTTCGGCCTTTATGGTAAATTGATACTTTATGTACTCCCACAGAGAGATATTAGGCCCAGAGCCGAGCGGAGTAACATAAAAAAATGTTAAAGAAAATTAAATGTTACTTAACACTAAATTTCCGCCCGGGACTTCGTTCCCGTAGGAACTCGGGAAAATGTTAAAGCTTATATGGTACTAGCTGATGCCCGCAACTTCGTTTGCGTGTTAATTTTTTCTTTTGAACAGATTACACTTTATCGACGGTCCATTAAATATTGATTTAGTTTAAGATTTAGATTTTTACATACAACAGTTTTTTCCCACTAACTCCCGTTCCCGTGGGAATTTTGCAATATCCTGTTGCAACTAAGCTTTAAGTTTACTAAGGTACCTGCATGCCAAATTTCAAGCGTCTAACTTAAGCGGGTTAGATTTTTCATACAAAAGGATTTTCCCGCTAATTCCCGTTCCTGTAGGAATTTCGGGAATTCCTTTCTTAGTGCAGCTCTACGGTATCTAAGCTACGTCCCTTCCAAATTTCAAGTGCCTACGTTTACCCGTTTAGGCTGTGCGTTGATATGTCAGTCAGTCAGTCAGTCAGTCAGTTTCTCCTTTTATATGTTTAGATTTCAGGGTGTCAGGCACTATACCAAATTTTATCAAAATTGGTCCAGCCGTTTGAGCGTGAAGAAGTGACAAACACTCACAAACTTTCGCCTTTATAATGTCAGTGTCAAGTGTGATGTGATGTGATGATTTAATCTGAACTTACATACCACTATCTGTTTAGCATATATAACATACATACTTAATTTACGCCTTGTCCCATTTGGGTAGACAGAGACCACAGATTGCCACATGCTACCATCCAAACACACCTATTTCGCTTCCTCTACATTCACAATTCGCTTCACACACGCTCGTCAGAATCTGGTACCTAATTTAGGTATCTGTCTAACACTTTGAAATATACTGGCTTTTGCCCTTTACTTCGCCTGCGCAGGATCGCTTTTTGATTCAATTTAGCTTTTATGCTATTTCGTGTCACAGGACACATCTAAGGCAAACATCTAGACGAAATAACATACATCTACTTTTTAAGAAAATAAACCGGCCAAGTGAAATTTGCGGCTGTATCTTTTGATTGCGTTGGCTTAGAAAATTTATTTTTTCACAGCTCTAAGGGACAGTAGAATTGAGTATTTGTTATAAATTCCAACTTGATACCTACACCACAGAATAAATAATAGTACTAACCTCCACGCGTTCCTGAGAAAAAGGGTCTTGACAAACAGACAGACGGACGGACGGACAACAAAGTGATCTTATACAACAAAGTGACAATAATTTCTACAGTATTAATGTTTTTTTTCACATAAAATGACCACCTCCGTAGATAAATAAGTAATTAGAATTGAATAAGATAAATATATTTGCATGCTAATTTTATTGGCTGAATGGCAGAAACATAATGTAAGAATAAGACCTCATTGTACCTGTTCAAGGCAAATAAATAATTAATTTCATTCATTCATATAAGGGTTCCGTTTTTCCTTTCGAGGTACGGAACCCTAAAAATGATCCAATCAGGAACCAAAGCCCAGGGCCCGTGTTCACCAAAAATATAACCAACGGTTAAACCGCGGTTAGAAGCTAATCAGACAAAATGTCAAAAAAAATGTATGAAAATGACATTGTCAAATCTCTGGTTAGCTGCTAATCGTTGGTTAAATTTTTGGTGAACACTGGCCTAGAACTACAGAATAAATAATAGTACCTAGAACTGTCGGTGTCATCACTGAACAGAGCCAATAGTCAATATTGTTAATTTCTATTACGTAAATATTTTTTTTGTATATTTTTTATCTTCTCCAGAGACCCTAGAGTTAAAAGAACTAATGTAATACACTACTTTGAGTTATTTTAAGTAACATCCTTAAGATTTTTATTGAATAAAAATAATTTTATTTTGACTTTGACTTTGTTATTCATAAGTTATAATAATCTTTGTAGAGTCAGCGTAAAAAATAAATAAGTGAGTTTGCAAAATCCCTGAGACAAAAACATCGAACATTTCACCACAATGCGTATAAGCCTAAAAACACTATTAACGAAAATGGAGCGAAAACAGGATTATCCCAATTACTCTCACATTTTTGTCTGCAGAAATTCTTTGCCATTTCTCGCTCGAAAACGAGACTTCTCGAGATACAAGCTTTTGTCTTGAGGAAGAATAGTGGGGGTGAATTTAGGGGGGTTTAAAATGGGTGGGGGGTAACGTTGAAGTCAGTGTACGTAGATAGGAGCGGCACACTTTTGAAACGTAGGCCTGAATAAGGCTATGATTTCAATGCCTTAGTTCAAGAAAAGATTTAGGTTATGCAATATTCTATGATATTGCAGTTTTTTTCTGTATATTATTGGGAAAACCTTTTATTTTGCTCAGCAGAGGATCATCCTCAAAAAAACCAAAAAAAAACCTATTAAATAAAGAAAAATAATGGCAACAAATCCATCGCATGACTTTAAATTAATAAATAAAAATTAAGCTCACGAATTTGAAGAACTTACCCCAAGGAACATAGGTAAAAAAACACATCGAAATCTGTCCATTCGAGCTACGACGCCACAGAGAGACATACAGATACACACGTCAAACTTATAATATCCCTTTTTTCTTGTTTAGGGTAAAAAACTGGTTGACAATTGATTGTCTGTGAAACCTGAGTGTAAAGTCTCCAGCAATGTTTTCCACATTTAAATACAGGTTGAAAAAGAACCTCCTAGCTTTATTGAAAATCCTGAACCAGCATCACTTACTGAACACTTTTTTTTTTTTTTTGATTTTTTTTTGGGGGGGGAGGAATTTTTTTTCCTATCCGCACCCCTCGCGTACGTGGTGTAGGAGTAATATCTACGTGAACTTCTTCCTTCTTTTTAAATCAGTAAAAAAATCAATCAGTCTTCATTCGTCGATCTAAATCAGACCTAATAGAAAAGGGTGATTGACCGAGGCCACATAAACAATGGCGGTGCCTGCCACAGCCACGCTGCGTCACCCGGCGGCCCCGGGTCCCGGGCCCTGGATGAATGACGTGAAGTGACGTTATTTATGCGACTTTCCGTGAGTTTTCAAGTTGGCAGGTTAGGGCCGGAGAATTGGCGAGTAAATACATGCACACGCTAACGTCTGAAATCCTTTACAGGGGAAAGTGGTTCTAGAACCACAAGATGCCACGTTTGACACAAATTGTTTGGGTTTTCAGATGGAACAATAATGATCAGAGGTGATAGATATGTAGATAGATAAATAAAACCTTTATTTAACTGACACGTTACACACAATTACAAAAACTAAAAACATAAAAAATAAAAATAAAGTAAAAACATTTGTATCTTAACGATTAATTAAAATTAATGTGTTTGGAAGAGTATAGTGTGTGTTTGAGAGTGAGTAGGAATGTGCGTGTGTGTGTGTGTGTGTGTGTGTGTGTGAGTGTGTGTATGTGTATGTGTGAGTGGTTGGTGTTGCGTGTATCGTGTCAGTGAAAATGGCGCTGGCTCAGCATTTGTTGTGGTGAGAAACCACAACGCTGTTATTCTGCCAGGACCTAAGTGGACGGAGGCGCTCTATGCGCGCGTGTACGTGTTTGGTCAGCCTTTCGCCCATTACACAGTAAAACCCTCGTCCCTCTTACAGACTTTTACTGATATCTGGGAAGAGTGGCACATTCTAAGTTTTTCTTTCACTCCCACCCAGTACTGCATAAAAGTATGTAGTATGTGGTATGTGGCGGGTAAATAGAAGAGCTTATTTTGTACCACGCACACTTATGCAAATACAAGCACCCCATTACCTAATAAAGTAAGTTTTTTCTAAATTGTTTGCCATATTTTGTTTAAGACTGATTACTGATCGGTTAAGATCAGCGAGTGTTATCTTTTCTATTAGATGGCTTCAAATTAGTTAACGAAAATGATAGTTAGTGAAATTAGGTAGAATTATGGAGAAAAAAATTCCGCGTCTCCACTGAACATGTGTGATCAGCTTGGCCGAGAAGTTTAATAAAAACTCTCGGTGCGAACATTTTAATTATTTGTGAATATCCCTCAGGCGGGTGAGCGTTTTGATAATACTTGAAACAGAAGGACTGCTAGCATATATGACTTAAGAAAACCCCATTGACTCGGACACACACACTCGCTCATAACTAACACACCAATCATAACACATTCTTAACAGATTCACACACTCACAAAACTCCCATTTAGCCATTACAACGTGCTCAAACTTTACCTCGTTATTCCTAAATTATGCCTATTTAAATTATTTCTAGTTTTTTACTTTTAGTCTTATGCACTTAATAGAGATCTAGTCGAATTACGTACTTGTAGTCGGCCCCCACGATACAGGCTCGGCCTTGTGTGGTAGCCACTGTGTAAACACTGTACAATCGCAATGATAAATAAAAGCATTTTCATTTTCATTTTTTCATTTTCACTTAAAAAAGGAACCCATTTACAATTTAGAGACAACGACATTTTCTGTTGTTTTCTTGAGGAATTTTTTTCAGTTTCATGGGGTGAATCACCTAAAGTTTCGCTAATTAACTTGAAGTCACCCCAACCCACTTTCTAAAACCACTAGATGCCACGTTTGACACAAATTGTGAGGGTTATCAGATGAAACAAGTTGCATAATGGTGAGAGGTGGTCAGCCTTTCGCATAATGTTGAGTTTTGGTGGTTTTTAACCGAACTTATGTAAGCAAAATCGCAAATTTCAGGGCCAAAGTCTCAGACTGTCGCCGCGATAATGCCTTCCGGGCCTCACGCACATTTTACACGAATAGAAGGGTGGAATGCAAATGTGTCGGGGCCTTCATAATTTTTCGACAATGTGATACTATGTTCTATAAGACGTTACTATGTGTATTTTATGATATTTTAAGAGTTAACGAGCTATGGTTGAAAACGAGAAAAGATAGGACGGTGATTATCATTCACACACACATGCCTGTAATCGCTAGCGGGGTAGGCAGAGAATAAATGGTTCTAGAATCATAAGTGATTATCGCTTCGTGATATATTGCTACCTAGCAATAAGGCCGCCTTGTTGTAAACTATTTTTTATGTTCTGTTAATTGTACTGTATGTCTCTGTGTGCAAATAAAGTATATTGTATTGTATATTATTCTAGTAACAACTTTCCATCTTTGCCTTTTTTCCCGAGAAGAAAATTTTTGAAAAAACGTAACTCTTCATTGGCAGTGGATTAAAAATTGCCTACTTGAAACTGTAAAAGCATTGCAAGTTGTTTTTTCGTAAAAGATAAATAAATATCCATCCATTATTACTCACTTGTAAACCCCGACAAAAAAAGAAGGGTATTATAAGTTTAACGTGTAATATCTGTGTGCTTATATAAACATAGATATACTCGTTAGACTGTCGTTCGTTAAGGATCCTAATAAACTACGTTATTTTTCTTAATCTTCACTGACAGACACTCAGAAACACAAGTCAAACTTGTTACACCCCTCTTTTTCCGTCTGGGATTAAAACTAAAAACTTGGGAGATAAAGATAAAATGCACGCGTATTTAAATAAATACTAAACAAAAGTATTCCAGTTTATCCCAAGGCCCAGCCGTGCAAAAGTAAACCGTAAATACAGAGACGAATTTAGGGCGAGTGTCTGAATGCTTTATTTATTCAGATTTACGTACAGGCACGCCCGTAGCGGAGTCCACTTAGTGCTGTTCTGAATTAACAACCGTTTGAGTCTATACTTTGCTAATACTTTTGCTATCGCTGAAGCTATTTGCGCTTGATAAGTTCAGAGAATATCTTACCAGCCCATATACGTCCCCACCGAGGGGCACGGGCCTCCCTTCGAAACACGAATATATAGGCCATAGTCCACCACGCTGGCCCAATGCCAGAAATTCGAAAATGAATTTTCTTGGACGGGCGGGTTTCATCACGTTGTTTTCCTTCACCGTTGAGCAAGTGATAATTAGAAAATCCGTACATAAATCCGAAAAGACGAATTTAGTGGTACAGGCCCGCGCCAGGATTTGAACCCGCGACCTTCGGATTACAAGTCTGGCTCATTACCAACTGGGCTATCATCCCAGAGAATATAGTTATATTATACTATAGGATGCCCGGGATTTCGTTCCCGTTGGAATTTCTTAAAATCTTTTGTTGTTTTTTGCCTACTTTATAAAAGAAACCTTCGTTGAAAATTACAGCATTCTAATTCTAATTTAAGAACGTTGATGAGTCAGTGAATCAGGACCTTTGATATTTTTAAATTAAAAAGCCATTAATTTTTTTCAAGATTTTTATCGCAGTGTGCACTTGAGATTCACAATATTTTCAGCGACTTCATGTTTTAAATAATTACTAGCAATTTACTATTAGGATACGATAAGATAAGAAAATTTTATTTGCTTAAAACATGGCATAACAGGTGTTACAATAAGGTACAGAACTCATGTTTGACATATATGAACAGCATGCAAAATTTTGAATTAAATTAATATTATTGAATTATCAGTAGGCAAGTGAGAATTATATTAGTAACAAATTATTATTTAACAATTCTGTAACATCATAATAATTTCTTCCCGTCAACCATTTATACAATTTATTCTTAAATATATTCCGCCTAAAGGTTTTAAGCCTAAGGTCCAATTTTACCATACTAGTTAATCCACGTTAGTTAGTTAATCCACGATTAAGAAGTTAATCAGACAAAACGTCAAACAAAAAGTATGGTTTAACAAATGACGGAGTTTTGAGGTAACAAACATAAAGAAAAATATTTTAAAAAATCACCCGAATTGAACCTCCTCCTTTTTTTGAAGTCGGTTAAAAAGGTAAGGGAAAGAACTTTAGATCTAAGTAAAGGGTTTAAGAGTAAATGCTGAAAATGTAACACTAAGCGAAATAAGTTAAAAAAGCTTTCTCTAATACACTGGGCGTCAAAAATAAGTAGTACAGTTTTAAAATTGCGATTTCTCCCAAACTATAAAACTTAGACCTTTGAAACAAAAAAGGTTAAAAAGAAAATTTAATCTTATTCAATAAAAACTTCATGCATTATAAGAACTTATAATGCTTGACTTTAAAAAAAACGAATAAATAAAAACACTTTTTTTAAACTGTTGAAAGGTGTTGTCTTACTTAGGATTTTTGTGTTTGACACATTCGCTGCTGATAAAGCAATTGTAATTGAAAAGCATAGGTATCTTCAGAGAGTAAATTTGACTAATCATGCCTCTTTCACCAGAAGAATGTGCAAGAATCTTAGCTTTTCTCGAAGTGGGCATCAGTATGCGTCGTACTGCAAGGAGGGTGGGTGTAACTTTAAGAACGGTTCAGCGAGTAAAGCAAAGGTACGAAGAGACTGGAAACCATCTAAGGAGACGAGGTAATGGCAGACCCAGGTGCACAAGTACCCGAGAAGATCGCTTTATTGTTTCCACTGTGTTAAGAAATCGACACCTTAATGCAGTTGAGGTTCAGCAACAGCTTCTTCGGACCCGAACAGACTACATCAGTGAGAGTACAGTGAGAAGAAGACTTGCTGAAGCTAACCTGAAGCCTCTAAGACCAGCAAATGGCCCCAAACTTGAGACAGAGCATCGCGTAGCAAGACTACGCTACGCCCGTCAACACGTACAATGGGGCGAAGAAGAATGGGCTAGAGTTTTATTCACAGATGAGTCTCGATTCTCTTTATACACTTCAGATGGACGGCGGAGAGTCTACAGACGACCCGGTGAGCGATACATTCAAGCTTGTATCTCGGAAAGAGTCCAATATGGCGGGGGCTCTGTACACGTATGGGCTGGTATCTCTTCAGAGAGTCGCACAGAGCTTGTGGTAATAGAAAATGGGACTTTGACTGGTGAAAGATATGCCTCGGAGATCCTCAACGAGTATGCAGGGCCATATTTAATAAATATGGGTGATGGAGCCATCCTAATGCATGATAACGCCCGGCCACACACTGCTCACCACGTACAAGAGTACATTCAGGAGGTTGGCATCAACTTGATGGCTTGGCCATCGAGAAGCCCAGATCTCAACCCGATTGAACACGCCTGGGATGAGCTTGGGAGGCTAGTCAGAAGGCGCAGTCCACCTCCTGCCACACTCAGGGCTCTAAAACATGCGCTGATAGAAGAATGGGAAAATATTCCCCAACACCGCCTCCGAAACTTAGTGTTCAGCATGCCAAACCGGATCCAAGCTGTAATTAGAGCCCGAGGCGGCAACACAAGTTATTAAATTGTGAAAAAGTTCCAAAACGTGAAAATTAAGTGGTTGACATATCGTTAAAAATTGATACTTTTTAGTATTTATCTTAATTTTAAGTTTGAAACTTTATTCATGCCAAATAAAATATAACTTTAATAAACTTCGTTAAGTTTACTATAAACTGCTTTTTATTTCATAAGTGTAACTACTATAGTTTAGGAGTAATTGCAATTTGAAAAGTGTACTACTTATTTTTGACGCCCAGTGTAGTATAGAAAATAAAAGAAATAATCGACGGAATAATTAGAAGAAATAATTAGACGGCCGGTTTGGTCGAGTGGTAGTGACGCTGCCTCTCGATCGGCGGGTCCTGGGTTCGATTCCCAGTCGGGGCAAATATTTGTGTAAAAAGCAGATGTTTGTTCTCGGGTCATGGGTGTTTGTGTCCGTCTTTGTGTGTTCCAAGGGACCCACGACACAAGGGAAAACCTTAATGTGGGCCTTTGAGTGTGAAGCGTTTTTTTTTTTAAAAAAAAAAAACAATTTTACAATCAGGCGGCTAATTCTACTAATAATAGCGTTTTGATAGCGGTGAAACGACAATGGGCGCCATTTTAAACCTCCGACAAAAAGAGGGTTGTTATAAGTTTGAAGAGTGTACCTATGTGTTTGTCTGTGGCATTGTAGCTCCTAAAAGCATTGATCGATTTTTTTGTTCGAAAGCTGCCGTGACCATAACGACGGCCGGTTTGGTCGAGTGGTAGTGACGCTGCCTCTTGATCGGCGGGGCCTGGGTTCGATCCCCAGTCGGGGCAAACATTTGTGTGAAAAGCAGATGTTTGTTCTCGGGTCATGGGTGTTTGTGTCCGTCTTTGTGTGTTCCAAGGGACCCACGACACAAGGGAAAACCTTAGTGTGGGCCTTTGAGTGTGTAGCGTTTATTTATTTATTTATTATTTATTTATAATGGGTCTTAGCTTTTTATTATTAAAATTGGTTCAGCCGTTTCAAAGTTATAACCTTGCTTTCCTAGCTTTCTAGGTTTCGCCACCTGAACGGATAAAATGGCCAACCATTCCACCACCTTTGAATAGACATTGATGAGCGAAACAGTCGCTGTCAAACGAACTTAAAACTTTCAAACTAAATATAATCAAATAAATTTTAGAATTTATCCCACTTTGGACCAACTGTGTCCAGTACAATTGGACCTCAGCTGGCAACGGGCCAATCGTTATTAAACGAATCACTCCTTCCGTTATTTTATTTTCGTTTCCGTTAACTTTATATTGGTTAAACCTAATCTAGAGTTTGGAGTTGCGACAAACTGAGTTATTTTTGTGATTGTCTTTACTTAGTGTTTAATTTAAGTTTTATTTGTTTTATTTTTATTTTATTTATTTGAGGTACATACAACAGATTACAACTAATATTACAAATAACCTTTCAGAAATACTTATATAGATCTAAGTTGAAATCCTAACAAGCATATACACAGCATGAAAACTATTTATGTTCCTCTAGGACGTGCTTAAACTAAATTTAATAACAATAACAATAAAAAAGAAAAACAAAAATACAAACAATTTAAAAGGAGTAAAAGATGCACAAAAAATCAGTTCATTTGACGACATCTGTTACTAACTTTTTAAATCTGCGAGGTTTATTGGTTTATTTGGAAAACTTATCGTATTTTTTATCTTTTTAACCCCGACAAGAATTTATAACACCCTCTATAAGTTTCACGTGGGTATTTGTGTGTCTGTGGCATCGTAGCTTCTAAGCGAATAGAAAGATTTTGGTGTTTTTTTTTGTTAGAAAGCTGCCGTAATCAAAAATATGGACACTGGACCCAAAAAAAAATTTGACTGTAGCATAATGGTCCGTGTTGTTTTTTATTGCCCTAGTGTAGTAGTTTAATTATTCTAAGAAGCAGGTTTGAATTCTATTGGAGAAAAAAGATACAAATTATTTTATCTAAGGTACATGGCGCGTTATTTTATCATTATATTGGCTATTAATCACTGAATAATATTGTTTTTTTGTAAAAAAATAATTATGATTACTGAAAGTGATAGCAACAGAATATATTTACAATAATAATTATTATTTATTATACTTATTTTTTATTAAATAATTTTTTTTTTGCCAAAAAAACTTTTTTCTCCAATGGAATTCAGATGTGCCGCCTTAGAATAAGTTAAACTACTCCACAAAAGCAATGATTACCAATATAGGTCATAATGCTACAATCAAGTTTGTATTTGGGTACGCTGTTACCCATTATTATTTCATAAAAATAAGTTATAAACAATGAATGCGAGGGTGATCGTTTTTTTTATGAATTTTAATATGTTTATTTACCGTCAGTGACTGACAAGTTTTCAAAGTGTCGATACATCCCCAAATTTTCCTCAGTAACCTCATTTTGAGGATTTGTATGTAAGTAAACTATTCAAATGAATTCTAATTCTATTCAATTAAAGAATATTTGGACATTAAATTTTGATGACAATTTTTTTTATAATTTCAAATTGATATTCAATGTTATTTCTAAATTTTGACTTATTTTTTATTTTATTTTTGACATTTTTGTTAGGATACTTTTGTATATTAATTTATTTTCTTATTTTTATTTGACATTGTTTAAATTATTAATTGTAATTTTAATAATTTATATTTTTGACGATCATATTATAGGCTGAAATGACTAACATATTTTATTATAAACTTGACATTTGTAGCTATATTATGAGATAAATAAATAAATAAATCAATCAAACTAGATTGTGGTCAAGAGCGAACCCATTCTCAATAATAATAAAAAAAAACTCTAACATAGTCCAGATTAAAAGTACGACGCCAAACAGCTTGCTGTATTGGCAGGGTGCAAAGCGGGTGGAGGGAGTAGCTTAAACGATCACAGGGCTGACTTGAGCTGTCAAATCCATATTGCAGTAAACATTTTCTGATAAATGTAATATGATCCTAGTAAGATGTGTTATTGTGAATGTATTCTCTAATATAGTAAAATAACACAAGATTTCATTAATTTTTTTTACAATATTTACTTACTTCTCGCTTGACAGCTGTGACAATATTGTCCATAATGACCACCTATCACGTGGTGCTGTCGTCGCGCACGGTCCCAATCCCGTCGGTGCGTAGGAGTACCACCAATGACTTAATAGGCATTTTCTGGGTTAACTCGTTCCGTCATCAACTTCGTCTATGACCTTGGTCAAGATTGAAATCAGGAGTTAACTATTCCCCTAGAACACTAGCATAAAACAATAAAACAAAAGAAACATAGCTATGAGCAAAGGCGGACTTATCCCTGAAGGGATCTCTTCTAGTTTATCTTAGATATGATAAGAGAAAAACGTGTAAAAGAGTTTTGAATGGAACATAAGAATAATGGTATTAAGCTGTCAGCCTTTGTGCGAACAGTATAGCGAAAAAACTCGCATCCCAATTGCTCACTGCTACAATATGCCCTTCATTGTTTAGAAAGGTAGGCACGTGCCCCTTGGAGGGGACGTATATGGGTTGGCGGCGATGATAGTATGCCGAGAAGAGTTAATGGGTGGCACATTACAAGTTTTTCTTTCGCTCCCTGTCCAACGTGAAAGTGCTTGTAGCCCAGTGTCGCTCGCTGATCTGAACCAGTCAGTGAGGTTAAGCAACGACCACAGAGGCAGGGAGCCTGATGGGTTACCGAAGCGGCAATTTGCCACAAGCGCTTCCGTGCTATGTTAAACCGGCGGTTCCGCTGTTGTCGATTGACTGCAGTCATTAAACCAAGTCAGAGGTCATTTGGCGATTCGAAAACTCTGACACCAGGGTTAGTCAAGTTCGTCAACTTGACTACACCTACACGATAAGGAAGAAAACGTAGAAGTTGAAAGTCACTTCTTATTAATTTTTAAAGCGGCTGAGTGTACCAAACTCCTTTAACATTTTGCAACACAAAGGAAACGTGCCACATTTAAAGAAGAGACCCAAAAAGGGAGAACCCTTTCATAAAAGATACCTGCCTTATTTGATAACAAGATAAATCGAGGTTTAATGTTACATTACCTTACTAGGGTCTTCGTAAGGTAGAGTGCACACTAGGAAGTGCACACAATCATGTAAATTTTTTTTCTTCCTAGCCTTTGGTCCCGTTTTTCATTCGGGGTACGCTTGACCATGATCCAGGATTTGGCAGGTCAAGTCATTACAGGAAATCTGGCTTCCAGAGTGACCCTGCCAACAGAGGAACCTGACCGGATTAGATCATGGTTACACATTCAGTTTCTTCACAATGTTTTCTCGCACCGTAAGAGCATCAATAGGGATGTTGACAGTGTTTGATTTCATGAATTATTATATGTGCAACAAAAAATAATGATAGAAATATATTAATATCCGGAAACAGTATTAAAATTGGTTTATAAATGAACAAGTTATTAGTATTTATATTATCGTAAGGACTAGCTATCTCGTTTTGTGGGGAGAGCTAGCTATCTCGTTTTTACCTAGACAAACAAATGGCGGTGACGTCACATGCCTGTAAGTACATCTCTTTTTCGTTGTTTGACAGTTTCCCCCCTCTATCGAAATGTAATAACTTGTAACTTTTTGATTTCTATTGAGAAATAAAAAACTATTGAATTTTCAAACTATATTTCGGTTTTGGGTTTTGGATTCAATTCCTTTTTAAGATAAACAATAAAAAAAAAAATTAGTTAACATCCCTATTATTGTGCAACTGATGTACATAACCTAAAAAACGAGTCATTGGTAAGTGGCGCATTGAGGATCGAACTCGGTACCTCTAGCTTACGAGTTCAAACCGCTAGCAGTTAGACCACCGACGCTCATCTTACAATATTCGACGTCCGGTTTGGTCGAGTGGTAGTG
Organism: Aproaerema taeniolella; assembly: GCA_949987775.1. NCBI lineage: Eukaryota > Metazoa > Arthropoda > Insecta > Lepidoptera > Gelechiidae > Aproaerema > Aproaerema taeniolella. Next base: position 13,434,419 of record OX465261.1, on the reverse strand, counting down.
GCGCTGCCTCTTGATCGACAGGTCCCTGGGTTCATCCCAGTCGGGGCAAATATTTGTGTAAAAAGCAGATGTTTGTTCTCGGGTCATGGATTCAGATTCAGATTCATTTATCATTTGCATGAAAATGGGGTTTGTGTCTGTCTTTAAGTGTGTTTCGAGGGACCCACGACACACGGGAAAAACCTTAGTGTGGGCTTTTGAGTGTATGGCGTTTAAAAAGAAATAGTAACGAAAGTAAAACGAACTTAATACAAATACCTCGCGAAAAGCTGCAGTACTCTAGCACTTTAGAAAGTTCATTGCCACCATTTCTCTAGCAGAGTCCATTTTGTCTAATATTCTATCTCTCTTACTCTCTACAGGTATAACTGAGACCGCTAGACAAAATGACGACCTCTAGACTAATGGTCTCAACATAAAATCTTAAAAGCACCTGTGTCTTCCAACTGCTGGTAGTTTTTTCAAGCGATAGATGGATTCCAGATAATGTTATTGATTTTATCTGATCGCATCATAAAATATCAGTTTGTGACGTCATAAATTTTTCCCTATACCTATTTGTTTATTACATTTCATTTGTTAGCTAAATTTTTAATTATTTACACATTATTTTATTTACCAACTGAACATAAACGTTTCTCTTCGTGTATTTCTCTGCTGTCTATGCATGCATGCTTAAAGAGAGAGCATACAAGTAATTACTTCAATTATTGTTTTTAGTTTGACAGTATTTTTTTGCCAAATAAAAAAAGGAAAAGGATTAAGACAATATACCAACAGATTCAAATAAATTATCATCAATTTGAAAATACGCAAAAAATAATGGAAAATTATACTGTAACATGAATTTTAATTTGCCACACAGATCTAAATGTGTACCCAACCTACTTCGGGTTCTCGTACATTATCATCCTGTGAAAATAATTTATCAGCTACCCGATAGCCGAGGGTGAACGTACATCACTTTATATCTTGTGCGAGGCTAGCATGCGAGATAGATTTCGCCTCCAAACTGATAGAATTTCCTTAGAGTTTGGATTATACTATTTAAAAAAAATGAATTGATTTCAAGGTATCTTAAGCCATGAAACATAATTATTTTCTCTAAGGAGAGTAGTTTTTCCTTAGAGAGTAGGTTTTCCAATTTTAAATTATCAAAAAATTTTCAACATCACACAAGTTGCATAGAATAGTAGATTGTTAATCGAGGGTGGAAAGAATCAATTCCCGGCTATAGTCCGAGTAGGAATTGATTCTTTTACCAGTGTTAAACACTCTACTTTTCATTTCGAATATGAGGAAAATAAAATAAAACTAGTTGTTTATCTAAACTATCTAAACTAAAAATAATATTAGTAGTACCCATTTTTTAAATTCCGTCACAGATACATAACAGATTAGTATCCCGCCAATTTATGTCGACTTTTAAATTTTAAATATGGAACTCAAGTTAACACTGGCTGTTTAGAAACTCACATGGCCGCAGCATTTTTTTTAATTAGTTTTGTTTTTACATAAAACTCTTCACAGCTGACAGCAGTTCTATTTTTAAAGTTCATTCCGGCCCTTAGGTGGGAAGTAATTTGTATGAGTTTTTCCCTTCCTATGGAGGGAAGCAGCATTTTCCACCCAATAATCAGATCAAAATAACACTACTTTCCGAGTAGGAGAAATGAAAAGACTTAATTTGTTTTGTCATTTTCAAGTTTTCAGTTTCGTGGATTGATTTACATCGTTAATTTTCGCTAAATAATTTTAAGTTAACCAATAATGATTCGTTCACAAAACATTTACCTTAAATTATAAATTACTTTTATATTAGCGCCATCTACCTAACCTACACGACGTAATGTACTTAGTAAGAAAATTAGAAATTTCGCCACTTGACTTGTAGGCACGATAGCTCAGAATAGAATAGAATAGAAAAATCTTTATTTTATAGGACATTCAGGATGCCACTTAAAACAAGTCAAGATTACATGAAATACATACAAACATAAACGATTGAAATACATACACACGCATTCGTTCTTTTGGCCCTACTGACTCTACGCCTATTCGCAAAGGTGCAGTCTCCCTCAGAGAAGAACAGGCAAGAAACTCTGAGGGTACTCTTTTAAATCGCATTACAAATTTCCTTATTTACCAAATTTAACTAAATCTGAAATAACTATAGAGCTGAGCAGTTCATTCCCTGGCTACCTGTCTGATAGATAATCAGATATTTTGTAATAGCCCTTTTTGCAAAAAAACCCCCGTCGTGGTTTCAAGTCCCATTCGCGCCGAACATCTTTCTTTCCCTAAAATTATTTGTAAATATCCCTCAACCTAGTAAGCGTTTTAAAAATACGTATACAAAATTTCGTGTAACTTCACTCATCACACGAGAAATTATATTGTGCGAGTAACACAGACGTCTATCCTGTTTAAACCTAATTTTCACTTGAATGGAAATCAATTTACTAATCTATTGCTGTCAATACCTAAAGCGATCAGTTAATACCGGGCGTACGGGACCGCTTGGCAAATACTGTAACCTTGAATGCAGACTATCTTTAAATCATTTAGGTGTGTACAACAACAGCAACACACATTGGTTACCACAAACTGTCAAATTTCCCCAATGGATAGTAAATTATAATGCTTGGAGATAAAATTGAAAATTTAAGAAATTTGACAGTTTTGGATTGCATGATGTGCCGTTGTCTCTGTACAACTCTGTTTCAATGTTAGTTCTGCACCTGAAATAACTGTTTTAGTTAAATTTTCTTCGGGCAAATCTTCTGTTTGCTTCCATACTGGACTGGGAGTGTAAAAATAGCTTAGAATATGGTAGCTGCCAACTCTTCCCAGGCATAATGAAGAAGCCAGTAAGTGGGATGCGAGGGTTTTGCTGTATCGTGGGAGGAAGGCTGACAATCTATCACCATTAAACACATGTTCCGTTAGAACGATTGTCAAATGTGGTGTCAACTGGTTTTCGAACTACATGATGTTTTGCCTACCCCGAAAGGGATTTGAGGCGTGAGTGTATGGTATGGAGATCTTCTGTTCTGTTCAGAAAAAGTTTATTTTTTTTTAACTTATCTTATGTATATATTCGAATACTTGCTATTTTGCAATAAAATAAACAATAATAATACCGTGTAACCGAAATAGCAGCAATGTGCGTTAATTTATTTTATTTTGTAAAATTGTGTGGCGCCAAAGTAGCTAAATAACGAAAACTCTTTAACTTTCTTTTTCCGGAGTTTATTGTAACTCATCTTAGTAACGGGTAGATGCTACCTGTAATTGTTTGCTAAGCTGTCCTTTACATCCAGTATAGATTGGAAATGTTAATTACACAGCAAATCTCATCAAACAGATTGTTATCCAAAATGGTTACCGACATCCAAAACGGTTACCTATACATTTAAAAGCTTTGACTAATGATGTAAATATGGCTTACCCGTTGAGCTGCAGGAAAATCAATGTTTATTTCGTAATGCGTATTAAACCATAGGTTTTCAATTCTCACAGAGCCTCCATTTCTGTAATTTGCGGAGTTTTCTAAATAAATATAAATAAATAAAATAAAATAAATAAACGCTACACACTCAAAGGCCCACACTAAGGTTTTTCCTTGTGTCGTGGGTCCCTTGGAACACACAAAAAGACAGACACGAACATCCATAAATGGAAGCTTGCAATTGGTTCTTCGCTATTTTACCGTATGGTGATTGGTTGAGAATAGCAACCCCCTTTCTTTCCGTAGAGCTGTGAGATCGCCTCCTGTTATCTGTCTAGATAACAAAACCTCAATTAGTTTTGAATCTACAGCTCGAGCACCATGTGCTCGCTCGCCGAATGCGCTGCGGTCCTATGTCAAAATGTCAACATTGACAACGCCAGAGGGCGAGCAAGGGCCCTAGCGCAATCGAAGTTCCGTTTCACCGTCAACCGAGCGTGCCGCGCGAGTTTTTCGCGCATCATACTAGAGCTGCTGAGGTGGCATTACATGGTCTCATGCGGTGTGGTAGGCTCTGTCGCTTAGCTGTTCTTTGCCATCCGAACTAAACGTGTGTATATATAAAATTTCAGCTCAATCGGGTGAACATTACTGCATAAAGTTCAATTGTAAGATATGACCCAAACAAACGTACATAAATACATTGCAAGTTAATAAAGCTGGAATAACAAGAAAAATTCAATGAACAAAGAAGAAAACATGTTCTACAACAGAAACTATTATGTTAATAAAGTAAGAATTCACAATTAAATTTGCCCTACATTTCTAACATAAGTTCCTCAGCGTCATTAAGGGTACTAGTAGTGATGGGACATCGGCCTGTTTATTTGAGAACTATCGATTGTACTCAAATACTTGAAGAAAGAAAAAAAACAGATTATGAAGATATTTATGCACGCAAATCAATCCTAGAGTAATGAAAATGAATAGATATTTAAATAAAGTAAGCACAAATGAAATCTCGATTACAATAACATCGAAGAAATCTTTCTGGTCGTGTTTGATGTGATTTGACGCATTTTTTTCTGGAGAAATGAGTTTATAACACCAAATCACAAAAGAGCCTTTTTATAATTCGAACGGCACGGCACGACACTTCAAAACTTGAATTACCGTTGCCCACTATGTTCTCGGCTTCTAGTATTGCTATTACATAGGAGGCAATGGTAATACAATTTTGCCGTGCCTTTTTCGAATTATAAAAAGGGAAACATTTATGCAGTATACAAAATTTATTATTTTCTTTAATTGATATATTACTTCGAAAACATGAGTATTACGATCAACTTCTGTAATTGGCCGAGCGAAGCGTCTCTGTTTCAGCTTGGCAAAAATGATTCGATGTGTCCGAATGTCCGGCTGTTCTCCTCTACAGGTGGCATTTTTCAACCAATTTTCGTGAAATTTGGTGAGCAAGTTCTTGCAAGAATTTTTTGTCGATTCAGTTCTTGGAAATTTTTCAGAACCGCGGACTTGCAACATAAGTACCTAACATATAATATCATTGCTTGCAACTGATAAATACATTTTAGCCATTTCGAAGTTCACATGGCCATTAGTAGATAAAAGGATCGATTTCGTGAAAATACTCCTCATTGTTAATTTATCTGTTTCGACTAAGGGGTAAAATTCATATCAATTCAATCAAAATTCATATTCATATAAAGTCTTGATGGACTTTAAAAAGTGGACTTCTCAAAGACCGCCAAAAAGTTTTTTCTTTAAATATTTTTTTAAACCCCGACAAAAAAGAGGGGTGTTATAAGTTTTACGTGTGTATCTGTATATCTGTTTGTATAATTTTAAAAGTTATAAACAATCAAATGTCGGGAGTGGTACAAAATGTTTAATTTTAGCATTACAGAAGAAAATAATCAAAATCGTAAAATTTGTTCATTCATTCATATGAGTCAACCAACAAAAGGAAAAATTCTGAAATATCTCGAGACCTATTCAGAATGTCGACTCGCGAAAGGCATCATCTTTTCCCAGAACGTACCCCAGCATCCCTACAACCAACAATTCAAAGGAAAGCTCAGATTTATCGCCTAAAATGTGCGTTTTCATTTCAATTTACACTTACATCCCTTGACACAAGGTTCACATTAGCTCATAGCATATTATAAATAAAACACACGTGTCCCGAATTTGGAGAATAAATTCATTCGTGTCTGTTAATCTTGTTTTAATACCTGAGTTAGGGATTTATTTATGGGAAAGTACCTTAATTGTATTAATGGTGGAATTATGCTTTCACCGCCTTTAAGAGCATCCGTAGTTTTATCTTTGGCAGTTTAATGGATAAGACTGTCTATGAGATTTCAAATAGAAATAAAAGTATTTTATTATCGTCTTTTAAAAATAGGAGCACATTCGTAATTCAATTTTCTTTTTAAATTTTTTAAATGCTAAGCTGTAGGAACCAGAGTCGTTAAACCAAGAATGAGGCAATTTGGCAGTTTAAAAACTCTGACACCTGGGTTAGTCTAGTTCGCCACATACCTACATACCAACATACCTGAAATATATCGATATAATGTGGATATTGATATATTTCATATTTTATTTTATTTTATTTGGGGAGCTTACAGCTATATACAATAATTTTAGGTACATAGAAAATACACCTAACAGCCAATAAAATATATTAAGCTTCATCAATTTGTTAATGCAATTAAAATTAAACCCAAGCCTTTATAAATTCAAAAACCTATCGATATGTGTTACATGTTTTAAGATATATATCTAGTTTTATTAAAAATAAGTATATAATTTAAAACATAAAACTATGCCTGAGTATGGTTTTGTGATTGTATAACTTGGTTTTGCATCGTATATCCATGTTTAACCTAACAATGTGTAACTTAGACGGTAATGTAATAGATTTTAGAGGACACTTTGTTGGCTTATGTAATAATTTAGTTATAATATGTCCTGTATGTTTTCCAATTTGTTAAAATAAAATAATAAGAAATGGCTGAATATCAGCGCAGTGACGTGATTTCGGCCTCTCACAGCATAAGCTGAGCCATCTTCCATTTTCAATTATTACTTTTTTTTAAACTAGTTATTAGGTACTTTATCATTAGTAGTTGTTTTGTGACACTGGGCCAGTGAGCAAGTAACATATAATATCATTGCACTGGGCTTTCTTATAATTCGAACGGCACGGCTAGGAACTTCAATACTTGAATTACCATTGCGTTCTATGTTCTCAGCTTCTAGTATTACTATTACATAGGAGGCAATGATAATACTATTTTGCCTTGCCGTTTTAGAATTATAAAATGCTCATTAAATAACTTTTTACTTTTTTACTACTAATAATTTCATTGTTATTACCTATATCACAAATTCACAGTATTGTGCCAACACCAAACGAACGGTATATTTAATCAAGAATCAAATATTCATAGCTTACATCAATAACAATAAAATTATTCAAAAGGTTTCCTATTAAAGCGAAACTCATTTCTAAATTGTAATTTGTGCTTTGGAGATTAAACACGCCGAAGCGATCCTAAGCTTAAATCCTTTGTATACCCTTTTTGGGGTTTGAAGCCTCAAATTTTGCTTTTTAGGGTAACCAACTTTTATTGGAAATTTAAGACTGCGTCTCACTATTTTCGGTTGAGAATAACACCACCACACTTTCCGTGGATGTCGAGGATGTCTAAGGAAACACAAATGAGACCTGCCTCCTATTAATCCACCCCAGGCAACGACACCACAATTTGTTCTGAATCTGAGGTGGCGTCTTATGGTCTTATGCGGTGTGGTAGGCTTTGTGAAGGGCCATCTGGTTCGCGACCACCCTCCTACCGAAGTCCGATGCCAAGCAGCTTGGCGTGTTCCGTCGGTGCGTAGGAGTACCACTGCCTTATAGGCATTTTCTGGGTTAACACGCTCCATCGTCGACCTCATTTATGACCTTGGTCAAGATTGAGGTCAAAAATTAACCCATCATAATAAAATAAAAAATTTTGGGATAGGCAGAACGGGATATGACGTTCCACCTATCCTTTGGTCATATAGTTTTAGAACCATTTGGCACCACTTTTGACATGATGGTCTAAGTTTAGGGTTTCAGTGTTTGCTAAGCTGTCCCTTACCTAAACCTCGTATATTTTTGCATGAAGTTTGTAATTTCTTACCCCCGACAAAAAAAGAAGGGTGTTATAAGTTTGACGAGTGTATATGTATGTATATGTGTGTCTGTCTGTGGCATCGTAGCTCCTAAACGAGTGTACTAATTTCGATGTGAGTTTTTTAGTTCGAAAGCTGACGTAAGCGAGACGTTTCCTAGCTATCTTTTATGAAAATTTGTTCAGTAGTTTTAAGAGTCATCAGTCGTAAGCGATAAATAGCAAAGGTTATACTTTTTTTTAAGTTAAAGCTATATTTCTGCAAGGCGTAGCTTACCCAGATATTTCCAAGTCTCTTTTTTGTTATCAAAATGAATAGCGGTTTTATTCCTGAAGAATGGTTGCCCTTGTCACAGCTTTCTTTGAAGCCTGGAGGCCCGTCTCTATTGAAAGAGAACAAAGAAAATTGCAAAATCCTCCAGATCGATTTTAGCTCTTACAGTTTAAGAGATAGCGTCTAAAGTTCAAGGTCAGGTGGCCATTTAGAGCTAGATATTTGACTGAAGTATTGTCGAAGATGACAGAGAACCTTCTTTGGATAAAACTTTAAATCGATAGTACCTAGATGTTTTAATGAAATTTCTATGTCGGTTCATCGCATTATGTTTTTGAACTAGCTTTCCACCCGAGACTTCGTTCTCGTGGGAATTTGTAAAAAATTGGTAGTCTATGTTTTAATCCAGGGAGTCAGCTACTTTCAAATCAAATTTTATCAAAATTGGTTAAGCCGTTGAGCGTGAAAGAGTAACAAACATCCATACATCCATTCAAACTTTCGCGTTGATAATATTAGTAAGGATATGAAAGCTCTTATTAATAGGTATTTACAGAGCTATTTCTGAGCACTGCATTGTAATGTTATTAACGACTAGCTTTCCGCCTGGGACTTCACTCCCGTGGGAATTCGGAAAAATCATGTACCCTATGTTCATCACGGATAATGTAGGATTCTAATGGTGAAAGAAGTTTTCAAATCGGTCCAGTAGTTTCGGAGATGCCCTTATACCCAGCGGGACCCTTCATCTGATTCGATCGACAGCCAGCTTTACTTGCCATGTATTTAGTACCTCCTAAATCGTTTAAGCAAAATATTAGTACCTCAAAGGTTTATCGGAAATTTTAAATTATTTTCCAGCGGGACCCTGCGCTGTTTGAAGGTTTCCAGAGCAGTAATGTACGTCTACTTATAGCGGAGTATTAGTACCTTCCAATTATATTCGGTTTTTTGTTTTAAAGTTATTAGTTTATGAGTAATACACCTACAGGCTGTTTCATTTTGCCAGCATGACCCTTTTGTCCTTTGAGGCTTGCAGTCCAGATAAAAATATATTCTAGCAGCATTATATAAGTATCTTTCAAAATCCTTATCACTTCATTCAAATATTTAGTAGTTTAAGAGAAAAAAAAACTTATCGTATCTTAGTGTAGAGATACGAGTAGGTACGTTACACATTGTAATCTGTAACGTGAGCCCACTTGAAACATGAGTGAAGCGAGATGGTCTGCATAATATAACACTTTACAGCCATAAATATGGTAATGCAAATTAAAAAAATTCAAATTCTAAATTGCTTTATTTCATAGAACATACAAAATGTTTATTGAAAACGTCATAATAAATAAATTAGCAAAATAGTGAATTACATTAGCATTTTTGACTTTGCGTCTATCCGCAATAGGAAATGTATGCGCCTATATACTTAATAATCAAAAATTCTATAATACATACCAAAAACTTTTTACAAAGTTTTAGTTTAAATTATAAAGGTAAGTTTTGAATACACATGGGAATCTGATTATAGGTACTTTTCTACATTACATTGTAAAAATATTAATAAACTAAGCCATGCTCTTAATATGAAATATTTTCGTCACAGATATATGCATTGAGAAACGTTCTCAGAATATCCGAAGAGCTGTGAAATATTCTCATCCTAAATATACAAATGGTCCTTTTCTACGTTTCTCTTGCCCAGAAACTTGATTTGTAATAAAACACGATGTAAAGGGCATTCGGGACATACGGCCCATTTGAGACACCCTATTCAGAATATTGTATCCAGAGACGGACTTGATACTGTTGCCTCTAGGGCCTTTTTTATATGTATAACATTTATGATCTAGGATGAACTTCAAAATCTCTCTTACCCTACAAAAATGTACTTAAAAATTAGTATTTATGATATACTGAAAAACAAGTAAGTTTGAAACGTGTTTGAAGGAATTTCCATTATTTTTATAAATTAACTTTTTGTGAGTGCTGCCCGTAATTTTATAACAGAATGTTTCACCGTCTCATTTTTAATTTTTTTCAAAATTGGCCACCTTCGAAATATGCATCAATTGATATCTCAAATTATCACAAACATAAACTATTGGAACAGTTTACGCCTAAAGTATCACTATGAGCTGTCAAAGTCGTACCGCTGCTGGTGCGGAGCAATACAAAAATCACATTTGTGTTTTTTGTGGAAAAATGTAAAAAATGTTAGGGATTTATCGGTATCTGTTCCGATCGCCATTGTTGTTTAGTAGGTGTAATTATCGGTTACAGATCCAGGTATTTTGCGGACGGATTTAAAGCGGATTTATCAGTTTTTGACCAGGGTTACAATACAATACAATACAAATATACTTTATTGCACACCAACATTACAGAACATGAGACAGAGTAAAAGTTACATTATGAACAGTAATAAAGTTAGGGTACAAAAGGCGGCCCCAGGGGGTTAGGGTACATTAACCATAGAGCAAGATATTAGCATCATAAAAAAAAATTACGAGATGTGATTTCTCGGATTTGTTCCGACGACGCTCCTCAACTATCCTTACTTCGCCTCTGTTCATATCTCAGGACAAACATCAATCATATGTCCAGCTACCCTTGAAGTTTGTCGAGGAACATAACAAGACTAGGGAAAGTTAAAAGGATCTTGCTCAATCTCTCGAAGTTCAAGTTAGTAATGTGAAGATATAAGTGTCAAAGTTCTTTAACTTATATAAGCTACTTGATCCAATCTTTTTTTTTTATCATAAGATGGGCTAACCTTTTTGACCTCAATCTTGACCAAGGTCATAGATGAGGTGGCCGATAGAGCACTGGTACTCCTACGCTCCGACGGAACACAGCAAGATGTTTGGTGTCGGAGTTCGGTAGGAGGGTGGTCGCGAACCAGACGGCCCTTCACAAAGCCTAACACACCGCATGAGACCAATGGACGCCACCTCAGATTCGGAACAAATTGAGGTGTCGTTGCCTGGGGTGGATTAATAGGAGGCAGGTCTCACTTGTGTTTCCTTAGTCGCCTCTTACGACACCCACGGAAAGAAATGAGGCGATATTATTCTTAACCGATCACCACACGGCAAAAATCTTGGTTTGTAGCTTTCCCAGCGGTGGCTTGACGGTCAGTTTGGTTGAGTGCTTCGGGTCATGAGTGTTTGTGTTTGCCTTTGAGAGAGCGTCAGTGGTCTAATAACTAACAGGTCGTACTCGTAAGTGTGAGGTACCGAGGTCGAGCTTCATAGTGCTGATAAAACACGTATCTTCGTGATGACTTAGCCATCCATCTACACACTTACTCCTATATTCGGAGTAGGCAGCACGTCATGTAGCTTTTCACATTCATTTTTAAGGTTGTTAGATGGTTATGGGTTATTAGATATGGCTAAGCTTCACCTAAAAAAACTTTTTCTATCACGGGCACTTTTAGTTTCAATTTGGTTCTACTTTCCACAGTTTCAAACAAGCCTTTAGCGACGAGTGGCAACACCAAGCGGCAATTTAGTAGCTTTTATTCCCCTAACCCTCATGCAAACTACGAATATTTGACTCAACTGACAAAGTTGTCAAGCCCGTTGATTGATTGCTTCCACCAGAGGCCCCTTACATCCTTTTTTAGACATCTTTATCGCTCATGTCTAAAAAAAGTTACGCTACATTTTTAGAGGATCCTTTGAATGGAATATTCTCTTGGGTTACGCGTCAGGGAAAGTAGTTTATCAATATGTTATTTTTGGACTTCGACGCCATCCTGATGAAATTTCCCGCTGCTATAAAAGTCAGAAATGTATAAGGCTTCCAATTTCTTCGTGTGTCTCAGCTTCCATACTTCCAGGGAGGGAAAGGAAAACTTAGAATGAGCCAGCTGTCAACTCTTCCCAGGCATACTGTGGAGCCAGTTTGTGGAGTGCGAGGGTGCTGCAGTATCGTGGGCAAAAGGCTGACAACCTATCACCACTATACTTATGTTTAGGGCTGCCATCTCTAAAACCTGCCCCCCAGGTCCGGAAGCGTATGTTCCCCGGATTTTGGAGCTTTCACCCCGGACTTTTCAATACTTTTTTCATTCACTTACATCTTAATTAAAATATATTTACTTCCGTACTTGATAGAAGAAAACTTTAATTTTAAGCCTCTTTTGTTGCATGAAATAGTGTGTTTAATCGTCCTTGTGACGACAAGTGAGTAATTTTGCTTTATTTTGTAACCTTCTTAGGTATGTATGTTTTAAATAAATTATGGGGACGGGATCTGATCGAAAACCCATACTTATATTGTAGTCCGGGTTGCACCCGGACTACAATTTAAACCTCGCCCGGACGCTCCCCGGACGTCTTCCAAACTAGGACAAATCCGGGGAAACCCGGACGGATGGCAGCCCTACTTATGTTACATCTAATAATAATAACCCTCAGGATTTATGTCAAAAGTTACGTCAATTTTTTCAAGAGCAACAAGACGTTCTGCCTACCCTGAAGGGGATTATAGGCACGAGTGTATGTATGTATTTATTCTGAATTACATTTAGATATATATGGTGACTTTAATTGCAACGATACGAAATTCTTAAAAAAATGTCTTTCCATGCAAAGGAAAAACAGCTGACCTCACATGTTATGGAGAGACAACTTTTTTTTATTTCGACCTTTTGGAAAGTTGTTCACTTTCACAAAAAAAACTTTTTTTGTTTTTTGTTTAAACTTTCATGTCTATTATTTTTTTATTATCAGCATAGCTAGCAAGGCCTGCGACAAACTCGCGCGTTACACCAGCCACTCACATAGCAGTGAACCTTTATAATTTTACTTAGGCAATTCACAATATTACGGGTTTAACAATGCTACGGTCACATATATAACGTACCATTTTTTGTTTCAGGTAAATGAAAGACATTTCACCGCAGTTCAAAGAGGCTGCCAATCTTCATCTCGTCAGATGTAATCACTCTTGAAGAGGCTCAATACAAGGTAGGTACCTTTTCATGAAATCTAATAAGATTAAATGAAACTCTTATCATTTTCTGCTGTTTTAAAACATAAAGGCTATGGCTTAGAAAGGTAAGATTCTTTGAATATGCCGAATTTACATGCATTACGAAATTTCATGATAAATGATTGAAATTTAGATTTAGAATTGATTGCATCTAGAGAGAAATCTATCTATCTATAGGTATACACATATTGTACATATGGCACCTCACTTTCTGAGTGATATTATGAGAAACCTGAGGGTAGTAGTAAATGGGAAGTCAGTCCTTTGCCCACGCTGCATTATAACTCTCAGGTCCCACTGGTTTCTACAGTATGCCCAGTAAAGATTGGCAGCTGGCATATTCTAAGTTTTTTTATCACTCCCAGTCCAGAATGGAAGTCAAATCTAACAACCAAAAATATCCGATAATTATTTTGAAATTATTAAATAAAAAGTTGAGAATAAAACGGAAAACAAAAAGACAATTTCAACTATAAATATATTGTTTCATGCTGGGAAATTATACGCTGCTTGGAGAAACATTCAATGGTTTCAAATTCAACTGATCAAGAGAAATGGCAACGTTGGTTTGATCTCTAGATTTTTGAACTTTTTGATGGGGCATAGCATATCGTAATTTATCCCAAAACCAAGGATCATCACACCTCAAGTACGTCTTAAACGAGAGATACCCTTTCAGTTCTGGGCTCAAAGATTCTGATAGAACATCATCCAGAATAAGAACAAGCATACGAGATTGACCATCTTGAACAAAACTGGCCATAGCATATCGGAACTCTAATGAACCCCACATTGAGCTTATAACATTTCGTGATAGCACAATAATGGTGCGCCTTGAATTCCTCACAGATCTAGCAATTTGCGCTGGAATCCAATCACCAACAATCCAGTCTCGATAGTGGACACAGATACGGTAAGGCTCTTCTTCTAGTTTTGGCAACAATTTCTGCATAACGTACTCTTCGTCTCCATGAGCGTAAGGCAAGAAAGCGTCGTAAGCTTTATCTGAATCCAAGTCGTCTTCAGTCCAACAGAAAAGACAGCACCCTCTAGAGTCTAATATGATCCCTAAAACGCCATATCAGTATGATTACAAGTAAAACAAAAGCAGTGGAAGTCCCGCCTATTATGAGTGCCTCTCGCAAACTATCTTGATACATTTCTGCTGTTGATACCAAATGTAATGGTGTCCCAGTTTCGATACATTTCAACTCGGTGTAGTCTTTTATCTGCAATAAAAATAAGAAATATTTTTTACAGATACAAAGAAACCAATGTGAGATGTAGCTACATTTCCCCAGCACATTTATTTTAGTTTTATAGCTTTCGTCTTTTTACACCTCTATTTACACTTATAGCGGGCGCATTAAGTAAAAACAAAACTGTCATTCATTGAGACTATAATTTCAGTTTGTTCATCATCATGATTTCAGCCACATGTCATTCATCACCCATCATTTTAGCCGCAAAACGTCCACTGCTGGACATATTAGGCCTCTCCCAAGGATTTCTCAAATGTATTGGACCTGCGCCACCCGTATCCAGTGGCTTCCCGTAATCTCAACCAGATTGTCCGCCTTGTGGGTGGCCTTCCTATGCTGCGCCTTCCGGTACGTGGTTGCCACTCAAGGACTTTGCTGTCCCAACGGCCACCAGTCATACGAGCAATGTGCTCGCCCACTGCCACTTAAGATTAGCATTTCTTTGAGCTATGTCGTTGATCTTTTTAAACTAACCTGAAAATGATGTTCTTGAAAACCCTATAACATTTCCCTATTATCGCAAGCGCATACGAATGGGTTGCCGCTCAACCACACTGTTCTATTGTTATCGAAGAGTTTTTTAATAGTCTTGGAGTCCACTCTAGATATTTGGTTTCTTCGAAAATCCATCCACTGTAATAAAAAGACATGTTTTTGTGTTGGTAATTAATTTGATCCAATCCCAACAGATTTCCCTTTAGCGTCGTCATACAGAGAAGATAGCAATCATTTCACTGTAAGTACAACCTGCCATATCTTTGGTCATGGTCAAGAGTTCCTCACATAAGGTGTCGGTTTCTGGGCATCTACAAGTTTACGATCTACGGACAACCGATAATTGACACTATCTGTCACTGTCATCTGTATACCGCAAGAAAGAGATGTACTGACATTCGATACTTCTAAATTTCGTTCGTAGACTAACAGAGCAGATGGTTTTTCTTTATTTGAAGCCTTATTATTATTTCCTAAACGTGTATGAACAAATGCATAGAATACTGCAAACAGATGAATATAAGCATAGCGGAGAGGGTGGTCCGGTCATTGTTAGAGGATTTACTGATTAAAAAAAAAAGCATTAAGTAAAATTTTTAACTGCATCTTCCGCAATGCAGTTAAAAAGTATTAGAAATTTAATTTTAAGACGTACCTTCATAGTCTTCAGTATGTAAGATTCCTTTAATTTAGTAATAGAGTTATCAGAAGCATTAAGACCAAGAGTGTCATAACGATCGTAATAAAAGTAACTAAATGGATTTTTGTTATGGCATTCCACTGTAGAATAAGCTCGAAAGGCAAGTACTGCTATTGACATTCTTATAACACAACCATCTTCTTTTTGTTTCTCGCAATACATATTTTCTTTGGTTTGGTGTGGACACGATTTTAGATTCTCGAACCGCTTCCGCAAACCAGTAATTTTCACAATCGCAGTCAAATGTGACGTTTTGTCTGTTGAATCCTTTGCTTGAGCCCCAGTAGTCAGATATGCCCTGTAATAAAGCAAAATTTGTATCAAGGATCACTCCTCACATATCCATTTTTCTTCTAGAGTGTAGATACTCGTAGAATCTTTACGATTTTCCAATTAAGCTTCCATCTTGGATCTTGGCTGCCATCTTGATTTTCCATCTTGGGTCAAGATAGACGCTTAAACATTACATAAACATTATTTACAAACATTATTTTACATATTATACACATTATATTTAAATTCATACACACACATATAGGTATACATTCGTTCGCTAACACATCCACCCTCACATAACACACACACACTCACACACATACTCACATGCAAACACCCACAACTATTTAAGGCGACTAAAATATACACATCAACGCAGTCTAGGGATTTTGCACGATTTTTTACAAAAGAGGTCTGTTTGAGAAGCTATAAAAGCATACTAGAGAATATGGTAAATAGAAAGGGATTTTTTTTTGACGTCGGCGCCGAACAATTACTCGCATGGCATAACTATCTTAGTTTTTATACTGCCAAAAAGCTTGTGCGAATACTGATTTCATTAAACTAGGTCCTGTTAAACCGGAGCCGACGTCAAAAAAAAATTCCTCTCTATTTACCTTATTCCGCTATGAATTCACCTATTTACTGTTTTACCCATAACCACTACTTACTCGTGAACATAGCTTTAAAAAATTATTTCACCCTTTTTGAAGGCGGGTCAATTTTTTTTTAAATATTTTATTTTATTATTTTTAAAGGTTATCATTTATCATTCATATAACTCCCTCGTAGATCCATACTAATATTATAAATGCGAAAGTAACTCTGTCTGTCTGTCTGTCCGTCTTTCACGCCTAAACTACTGAACCGATTTTGATGAAATTTGGTACTGAAATTATTATAAAGCACTAAATAAGTCAAGATTAAAGAGCGATATAGTGATCAATTACTTTCACCCCACGGAAAGATATGAGGTGGTGATATTCATAACCAGTCGCAAGATGGCAAGAAATATACGGGGTAGTACAATTCTCAAACCGATCGCCAGAATGGCATGAAAGATATGGGTTGGTGGGTGATATTATCAACCGATTACCAGACAGCAGGGCAGATGTGTGGTGGTAATATACGCTACCGGTCACTAAACGGTAGATCCTCACAAAGGAGCCCCAAAAAACAACTTAAAAATCTCAGGGAATTACTTCATTTTTGCTTCGTTTACATTCATGACCTACTATATAATACCGTAAATTTCTCTTTTTTTTTATTTATGACCTACACTACTGAAGCGATTTCGATAAAAAATTTATGGGACCAATCTGGAAGTAGATGCTTCCGAACTAAAAAAAAAATTTAAAATCGGTTTACAAATGACGGAGTTTTGAGGTAACAATCATAAAAAATAAAAATACCCGAATTGAGAACCTCCTCCTTTTTTTGAAGTCGTTTAAAAAGAAAGTGACAAAACGAAGATTACTCTATTGAAAAATACCTATGTAAATTTTTTCTTTGTGAATCTTATTGTTATTTGTGGTGTGGTAGTTTTATATATTTTTTATTTAAACTAAGTAGAAAAGGGGCTGTTATCTTGAGTTATAAGAATAATACCTTACCTTCCATTTCCATCCATGTAAGACCGTTCTTAATAATAAATTATACACTGCGTGTAACATAGGAAAACATAGGTTTTCACAGGTTTTTGGTCGTTACAAGCTTGTACATACTACGCAATATGTGTAAGTATTATTAGTAAGTAATTTTATATTTATTAATTTTAAACTCATATGGAGAGTACCACATTTGTTTACAATGTTAAAGAAATTAATAACAATATTAAATGCAATAAGACGACGGCACGGACATCAAGTTCGTGGATGTATAATTAACTATCAATAAAATAAAAGTATTATTAGTAAGGCCGATGCTAAGTTACTCTGTCTGCCTATCTGTTAGGCTTCCACGCCTAAACTACCCCACACCCTTTTGATAAAATTTTGTAATAGTTTAAGGTATGGCGATGCACAAAGACTACATTTTATCCTGAAATTTTGAAGAGTTACTTTGGGAGAGTAATGGCAGGAGAAAACCCAGTCTCAATTAATTGTGACTGTGTTTGGTAAAAGGTACAACTTTCGGGGTAGTCAATAAGAGCTATTTCCAATAGTACATTACACTAATTGTGAACCTAAACGACTATCACGAAAGTTGTACCTTTCCATTTCCACAGTCACAATTGTCTACCTTTACAGGTTCGAGTTATTTAATTCACCGTTTTAGCAACTATCGAAAACAAAATTACATAACTTAATTACCCTAAGGTCCCCAACACTTAAGTACACCAAGTACACACCCTGCTTTAAATTCCCTCTGCGTCCCTTTTAGTGGAGCTTCCCATAATGAACTATATTTTATTCATCTTTGATCTTGGAGACTGGATCCCGACCATTATTTGCACATTTTAGCTGAAGCTTTAAAGAACCTCTCTTTAAGAAAGACGATATTTTTTTTGTTTTAAAGTAGGTACCGGGACAGATAAGGCACCGATATGTCCTGGCATTGTTTATTCCTCTGGGATGTTAGGAACAACAAGGCTTACCCTGAAAACGATGTTGTATTGTGTTATACCCACTAAAAAACAGAAAAATAAATAGTCTAGAGCGGCATTGCCGATCTCATACAGTCGCTACTTAAATCGTCTGACAAGATGCAGAGGCCTTAGTAATTTAATATTCGAAAACAAACTGATGTATTTTGGGCGGAAAAAGCTTCAGGGTGCTTAATTGATTAGGTATCTTTATTTAGTTTATTTGTAGGTTTTAATTGGAATCGACGAAGCATGAGGGATATTATTTTTGTCTTAGTTTTTAGGTTTTTGTACCCTTGATTTTACTTGCAATAAATATCGCCTTGTTACGAGACAGATGTAGCTAAAAGCCATTTCGATTACATCGGCTTCTCGATTAAAAAACCGCATTGAAACTGTTCCCGTTTGGGAGCTACGATGTTACAGATAGACCCACAGATAATACTTGTCAAACTTATAACACCCCTCTTTTTTGTCAGAGGTTATAAACTTTAATAATACTGTCGATACTGCATAGTATGCCGCATAGTATTTCTTTAATATGTAATCTTGGATCAATGCCCTTTGGCGCAGCATATTGACTGCATTCTCTACTGCATTTTTATATGGCGACGTGAGATTTGGCACGCTTGCGAAAGTCCTGCTTATTTTTGCAATTTACTTAAAGTTTTTGTGTCTCTGTTGTTTTAATTAAGTTCACATTTTATATGCGAGTTTTTTCTTACTACGGCACAAACTCTACAAGGCCTAACCTGCCAAGCCTTGGAAAAGTTTTTTCTGTAAGACATTAAGACGTGACTACGTATTTTACTTTATATTTTTCTATGAAAAGACCTTTAAAATGTAGAAGGATTATAATAGAATAGAAAATACTTTATACTTACGTAATTGAACGTGTCTATTTTTTTTGTCTAGCCTACTCCGTCCCACTACAGCCTCTCTCTCTTTTCCCCATTCGTACCGGTTGCTTGCAAACTTCTACCAGTTCCTCCGATATATAGACTCTTCATCCAGGTCGTAGAAAACCCAAGTGTATTCATTTTATGTCTCAAAACAAGTCAGATAGAAAATACAATTTATGAAATCAATAACTAGTGCCTTATAAAATAATGATGGCAAGGCTAAATAACTATCCAAACGCTTTGCTCTGCCAACATAGGCAGGCGCATAAAATTTTACGTTTATCGGCAAAACCCGGATTGAAAATTGGCTTATTCAAGAGCTATTCATTTAGTTTATATCTGGTTAGTAACAAATAACAGATTTTTGAAGTGAAAACTTCTTTAGCGGCGTTGTGCACTTTGAAGTATGGGTAAAAAATGTAAAACTCGCGTCAGGGTCACGTGTCAGGGGTTTTTAATAAATATAGGAAATTAAAACTGCAAAATTCAAGATGTCACGGAGGGGTGTTTGATAAATATAGGAAATTAAAATTGCAAAAGTTATGATGTCATCCGGTGTCAGCATAGAAAAAATTTAACTAAATATTGATGAACAACGTTAACGTTCAAGTATTCACTTCTGCCGGCACTCCCGGAGTGCAACCCGTTGTTTTTTTTGTTATTCTGTGGAATGAAAAATCGATTACCAAGTCGATCATGGCCCTCTTTACTTCCCTGATAAAGCGTTTGGCTTGATTGCCAAATGGTGTTAACCGACGTCTCCAAAGCAAGCGAGAAAAATAAAAATTCTTATTAATTTTACTATCTATCATTATAAATACTTAAATGATTAGTGTTAGGAGAGTCCTTATTATGTCCTCCAATAGACATGTAATCTTTATTAGGATGAAAATGATAAAAAAAACGGGTTGCACTCCGGAAGTGCCGGCAGCAGTGAAAACTTGAACATATATTACCTACTTCCTTGCGGTCTACTCTCCCTCCGTCTTACGAATTTTCGATCAGGTCACGTATCCTGACGCGAGTTTAACATTTTTTACCCATCCCAAAAAGTGCACAACAAAAAAGTTTTTACTCTCCCTCCATCATACGAATTTTCGATCAGGGTCACGTGTCCTGACGCGAGTTTAAATTTTTTTACCCATACTTCAAAGTGCACAACGCCGCTAAAAAAGTTTTCACTTCAAAAAACAGACGGCATACATTTTGCCTCTGATTCAAGGCTAAAACAGAGCTTTGTAGGTCATATATGTTTCATTCTATCATTGACCCCAGCTTACCTACCTAGACCTACTTTGAAACAACTTATACCCTTTCCTTGCGTGTGTGGCCGAAATCACTGATCGTCATACACAGCGCTTAGCACAATTCTTTTGCTTTATTTCTTCAGTCACGGAAGAACATTTCTGCTAACGTGTTAATGAATTCTTAGAACCACAATTTCCTCTTTTATTTCGTTAAATTTTATGTTTGGCTCTTAATTACTAGTTTTTATTACATTAGGTAAGTATCGATCTAGGAAAACAGACTTTTCTGTGCGTGGTTCTCCCACAAGAGAGGGGTGTTATGAGTTTGACGTGTGTGTCTGTCTACGGCATCTTAGCTCCTAAATGAATTTAAACAGATTTCGATGTAGTTTATTTTGTTTAAAAGCTGACGCAATCGAGATGTATTGCGCATGATCACCACCGTATGTTATCCGTGTGCCTAGTGTATGGTCTTCTTGTTTTCGTATCGATGGAGTACTTAAATCAGACCTGCCGTTAATTGGCCAGTTCTACGGTCCTTTGATTGGCCTCAGTTAGATCGTCTAGTGAGCAGGAGACCGGGCACAGAGGGTACGATTATAGGTGCTCCATTGTTTTTGAGGCACCGCAGTAACACCGGTTGTTATCCAAGATATCAGACCCAGACCCTCGTATATGGTGAGGATTCGTGACCCGGTGCACGATCCATACCTATCCAAAAGTTTAAACCATCAGCTTCAGTGGCAGAAGGGTAAAAAAATCCTAAAGTACTCACTCAAACGTGGATAGGATAAATGGAGTGTGTTGATAAAACAAATAGTAAATCTCAAGTCGGCCTTAAACTTTTACTTTCCGATAGAACTGGGCGGAATGCCAGCCAACTACCAAAGATATACAGCCTTTCGAAGGCAGTATGGTAAAAGACAAATCACCAAAATGGTACAGATTACAAATCTCCTATAAATCATTTCGTCGATAATAAATAACGCTATAATGTGGTTGACAAAATTTATTCTATTTTGGTTTAGAAATGGTATGTAGTTTTTTTTTACTATTTCTAAATCAGCAGCCCTAGTACGATGGTGATAGCGCGCGTAATGCGCCGCAGTCCTATGTCAAAATGTCAACATTGACAACGCTGAAGGGCGAGCAAGCCTTTGCGTAGGGCCCTCGCACAATTATAGTGAAGTTTCACCGTCAGCCTAGTGACGCACCGCGTGAGTTTGTCGCCGTCGTGCTCGAGCTGCTGGTCTCTTCTTAAAAAAACGAGTATTTGTAATAACATTCTGCTCGGGACTTCGTTCCCGTGGGAATCCGGGAAAATTAAGTAGCCTTCTAATGTTGAAAGAATTTTTCAAATCGGTCCAGTGTTTCGGAGCCTATTCAATGCAAAGAAAAAGACAAACAAACAATCAAATCTTTCCTCTTTATAATATGTATAGATAAACTTGTAATACTATTGTAGATGGCAGTATACTGAATAGTTACGTAAGAATTTTTAAAAATTGAAAAAAAAAACTTTAAAAATGCGAAAGATAAAGATGATTTGATGTATTACGTAGTAGGAATACAGCCTGTCAAACTTATTTGGATTAATTTAATACTATAAAACGGGTCTACAGTCGCGTATGATTTGTCGTATATGGCAAACTTATTTCAGCCTATCAAACTTATGATCGGTCTCTTACTTAACAAAACGAGTACTTGTAATGGACGTAGTATTACTATTGAAGATGGCAGTATACTGAACTGTGACGTCACTGTTCACTGTTCTAAAAAGTTTATCAACTCAATCATACAACCTTAGGGAACCTGATGGATGACAAAGTTGCAATTTATCACGAGCGTTTCCGTGCTTTGGAGGGCACGTTAAGCTGTCGGTCTCGGCTGTTTTAGATAGACTACAGACGTTAAACCAAGTCAGAGGTCATTTGTCGGTTTGAAAACTCTGACACCAGAATAACTCTGGAGCTGAGAAAATTATTCCCTTGCCTAAATATTCCTAAGTAAACCTACATAAACTATATAGTTATGTGGTTAGAACAACCAGAATATTCACCCTTCTCACAATGTTGAAAAGGAAAGCGAGTAACTTGAAACAAACTTCCTCAAAGGGAACTTCTCCAAAGGGCCTAAGTTAGTTATAACACTTGCCTAATTTTGGGGTAATTTTATCATATCTTGTATATCTAAAACGCTGATGGAGGTGGGATAAATTTATGGATTTCAGACATTTATAAGGAGTAATGAATTATTAATTTTATATGGGTTGACTGTAAATTAGCAAGCGTTAAGAGAGTGATTCTACTCATTAAACTGAACAACTTTTCCCAAGACCAATATTAAAATCCTAAAAAAAATGGAAGCAATTAGTTGATCGCTCAATTTGTATAGAGATGTACGTTTTAGGGTTCCGTACCCAAAGAGTAACTAAGACTCCACTGTTCATCCGTCCGTCTGTCACCAGGCTGTATCTCAAGAACCGTGATAGTCGGACAGTTGAAATTTTCACCGATGATGTATTTTTGTTGCCGCTATAGAAATAAATACTAAAAAACAGAATGAAATTAATATTTAAGGGTGCTTGGCCGGTTTTTTGTTACATTACGACCTATAATACGTATGTTCCGTATAAAGTTGTTCATTTTCGTCAAATAATTTACAATAGAAGAATAGACTCATTTATTCGTGCAAATGTGGTTACAATTGATTGATCTTAAAGTCATAAACAATTGATTTATTTAAATTCGCTTACTCACTTCTTCCTCATTTAAAATCAACCAATATAGAACACGCCCCGATCTTACCTGAGAATATTAATAAACACAGCCCTCTATGTTATCTACATGTTAATAAACCTCTTTCATGATACATTAGTGGAAATCACACCTAAAAAGGTTTAGCCGTTTCAGCGATTAGCGCGCACAAACGTACTGAAAAACATACAAAAATTCTAATATTCTTTGTTTTGGGTTATACTCGTATTGCATTGATAAAGTCATCCAATAATAGTTTTTTTCTTTTATACAGCGATCAGTTCCATTTTTATAGTTTTGTTTTTCAAACTAAACTATGATAAAGTTTTTCCTATCCAGCAAATATCATTTACCTAAATAGAAAATCAAGAATTTTGCTGAATATCCTAACGCAGCGGTTCCCGAATGGTGTTTCGCGGAACCCTGGGGTTCCGTAAGAAGCTCTCAGGGGTTCCGCGAAAATTCAAGATTTCGATGTTATTTTTCCAGTCTAACTACTTAGATATTGTAAATCGCTTCACCTTTGATATATTTAGATATTTATCTGAAAAAGTCCGTCGTTTAAAGTAAAACTATACTTACAAGATGCGAACACCAAGCCACAAAGCCTCTGTATGGTGTCTCTTATCAGCCCATATACGTCCCCACCGAGGGGCACGGGCCTCCCTTTGAAACACGAAGGGGATTTAGGCCATAGTCCACCACGCTGGCCCAATGCGGGTTGGTGGACCGCTCGTCTTTCGAAAATGAATTTTCTTGGACGGGCGGGTTTCATCACGATGTTTTCCTTCACCGTTAAGCAAGTGATAATTAGAAATCCGTAAATAAATCCGAAAAGACGAATTTAGAGGTACAGGCCCGCACCAGGATTTGAACCCACGACCTTCGGATTACAAGTCTGGCTCATTAGCAACTGGGCTATCACCACTGTATGGTGTAAAAAAACCAGCTTGCTGTGTTCTGTCGGTGCGTGGGAGTACCAGTGCCTTTATAGGCTTTGACCTTTATGGTCAAGATTGAGGTCAAGAGTTAACCCATCTTATAATGAAAAAAAAACAATATTACAGGTTAGTTTACTTGAACTAGGGTTCCGCCCAAAAATGGTGAACCAAATAGGGTTCCGTAGCCAAAAGAATTCGGGAACTGCTGTCCTAACGAATGTTGTACCTATGAAAGTTAAGGCTCTAATTTACAAATCAGCATTTCGATTGGAGCGCTTCTTGCCCTAAATAACATCATTCTCTTGTACCTTGTGGTGGGCTTTGAAATTACACGAAATGCTGACGCCAACCTGATATTTCAATAATGGCTCGAATCCGGAATAATTCAGAGATTTCGGCGGCATTTCAAATGAGCTTGAAATTTGTGAGTTTTGTTATTTGCTGCGGCAGTTGTATCTTTCTTATTGTAAAAATATTTGTGTGACAATTATATAATTGTGTAGATACAATTATATAATTGTCAGACAAGCGCTCGTAGCCCAGTGGCTCTCGCTGATCTCAACCGATCAATGAGGTTAAGCAACGTACACAGAGGCAGGGAACCTGATGGGTGACCAAAGTGGCATTTTACCACGAGGGTTTCCGTGCTTCGGAGGGCACGTTAAGCTGTCGGTCCCGGCTGTTGTCGATTGACTACAGTCGTTAAAACCAAGTCAGAGGCCATAGTGTGGTTTGAAAACTCTGACCACCAGGGTTAGTCAAGTCCGCCACACACTTGACTATACCCACACGATAAGAAGAAGAAGAAGAATTATAAAATAATATAGGTATTGAAGAAAAGTCCTTTATAGGACTTATTTCTCTACATAACTCAAAAATTTAGAAATTTGTATAAGCCCCGAAATGTCTAAAAATGACTGTGTTGAAATAGATTCCTTTGCCTTTCCCGAAAGGGATCATAATAATCATAATCATAAATTTTAAATAAATGAGTCAAAATGAAATGAGTCAGTTTAGTGGTATTTTGATGTGTTGTGGTAAAACTGGTACAGCAGTCACTGCTTATTACTATTGAATAGCTGACACAATTTTGATCATAAACAAGGTGTTTCAAAAAAACCTGAAAAAAAGATAATTCAAAATTAATTAAAATTTTGCTTATTGCGCAGCTCTATAGCAAATATGAAAAGTATGTCATATTAATTATATGAACTTTCATTTTGATGTCAAACTGTGCAACTGATTACTAGAATTAAATATTTCACTTTTAAAATTAAATTTTGGAATTTAATTTTTGGTTTTTTTTTGAAACATCTTGTATAGTTAAGAACCATCATGATTACGTCAGCTTTCAAATAAAACAACTGCATCAAAATTGGTCTATTCGCTTAGGAGCTACGATGCCAGAGACAGACACACAAATGCCCATGACAAACTTAAAACACCTCTCTTTTTTTGTCGGGGATTACAAATATGCACACGACAGCTCATCCAACTCACACATAACCTTGACGTCGCATTTAATCTCATTTCTAATTGTAATCAAGGTTAAGATTGGGGTCAAGAGGTCGAATTAACCCAAAAAATACATATTAAGGCACCGGTACTCCTAACGCACCGACGGAACACAGCAAGCTGTTTGGCGTTGGACTTCAGTAGGAGGGTGATCGCGAACCAGACGGCCCTTTACAGAGCCTACCACACCGCATGAAACCATAGGACGCCACCTCAGATTCGAAACAAACTGAGTCGTTGCCTGAGATGGAGTACTAGGAAGCAGGTCTCATTTGTGTTTCCTTAGTCGCCTCTTACGACACCCACGAAAAGAGATGGGGAGGTGCTATTCTCAACCGATAACCACACGGCGATGAGTTTTTCTAGAGCCGCTGCTGTATATGTAGTTGTGCAGTTGTTTGTAGGTACTTGTACTTGTTTCCATTTTAATAAACTCGTCCATCCATACTTATAATCCCTAACGGGGTAGGTAGAGCATCATATGGTTTACAAGACGCCACGTTTGACATAATGAAAAAAACAAGTTTAGCTACTTGTTATTTTAAACATACGGTTAAATACTTACTTAGTTACTGTCAGTCCGTGTCATTATTATTATTACCTTCAATGCTCTACCTACTCCTCTAGTTAACATAAAAGCGTGAATTTGACAAATAAAACTGAAATCTCCAACTGTCTGAATAAATCTTTAAGTGAGCTTAAAACGTATCTAGACTTCTTTGGCAGTTCAACAAGATTTTGAGTTAAGTCTAGTGTAAAACTTGCCGATAAAGTTTGGACATTGCACTAGTGTAAACTGGGCTAAAGAGCTTAAAAGAAGGAAAACCAACATCGAAAATATGTTTACTTACTTCCTAAAATGTGGGAATGAGAAAAATATTGCATTGAAACTTGGAGTAACAAACAATGATTATAAAATAGAAAATTTTGACTGTCTATTAGCCTTTTTTTTATTATGAGTTAACTCTTGACCCCAATCTTGACCAAGATCATAGATGAGGTCGACGATGGAGCGAGTTAACCCATAAAATGGAAGAAATTGGTTGCCTGGAAGAAATTGCTACCTAGCAATAAGGCCGCCTTGTTGTACACTATGTTTTATGTTTTATGTCTTTGTGTGCAAATAAAGTATATTGTATTGTATTGTATTGTAATGCCAATTAAGGTACTGGTACTCCCACGCACCGACAGAACACAGCAAGCTGTTCGGCGTCGGACTTCGGTAAGAGGGTGGTCGCAAACCAGACGGCCCTTTACAGAGCCTACCACACCGCATGAGACCATAGGACGACACCTCAGATTCAGAAAAAATTAAGTGCCGTTGCCGGGATGGATAACTAGGAGGCAGGTCTCATTTGTGTTTCCTTAGTCGCCTCTTACGACACCCTTGGAAAGAGATGAGGTGGTGTTATTGTCAACCGATCACCACACGTCAAGATATCAATAACAAAAAGGCCACATATATTATCTTTAGATTATAATTAAATTATAAAACCTAACACGAATACTCCTTTCATAACATAGACGAGCAATAACTCTGAATTTCCCAAAATTATCACAGGAACGAAGTCCCAACCTTCTACTATATACATAAGGTCACGCCTTACCTCTTTTGGGGTAGACAGAGACCATAAATTGCCTCTTGGTAGGATCCCAACCCAACTCTTTCGCATTTTCGTATTCGTCGTGTTACCAAAAAATTGCTTAGCTCGGTTTATACGGAGCTATCATACAATTTTTTTTCATTTTTTTTTCATGTATCAAGTGTCTAAGAATAAACAGCATCAGAGTTTGTTGTTTATAACTTAGTGTAGTTATAGTAGCTCTGCTAACCCCAACAGGGAATAAATGCGTGACTGTAAGTACATATCTCAGCCGCTGAGACGTGAGAATTAGAACTTGTGGTTCCCAGTGTATTTCCCATGAGATCCATGGTGGTGGAACATATATGCGTTATGGGGTGACTTAAACTAGGCTTTTATTTCTCAACTAGCTTTCAACCCGGGACTTCGTTCCCGTGGAAATTTGGGAAAATGATGTAGTTTATGTGTTAAATCAGGATGTCAGCTACCTCCATACCAAACTTTATCTAAATTGTTCCAGCCGTTTGAGTGTGAAAGAGTAACAAACATCCACACATCCATACAAACTTTCGCGTTTATATTAGTAAGGATTTTAAAAAAATCTAGCAGCTCTATGATTTGGAAGTCATTTTTTTTGTTCCTACGAGATCATGTCGTCGCTCCCATCACAAACTGCCTCAACTAACATAAAGGTCGTAACTGAACTAAGATCACTTCCATACATGATTTTAAATGCTTTATAATGTCACGAAGTATCACATCTCTAAGTATTACCGTTCTTGAGATATACGATATTTAGAAATGTCGCATCTACAGAAACATATTTTTTTATTTTCACTATATGAAGTAAGTATCATACGACTATTAGTAATGATAAAAAATATTTTTATTTTCTTTTTCCAGAGACGTATGTAACATAAGTCATTTAGTGTTATAATATTATTTCAGTTTTAAGCAGTTATATGACTATTTATAGTAATTTACTTTGCAAAAACAGTTGTTATTTGCTAAGTGATAAGGATTTCTCGTGATTTTTCGATGGCTTCGCCCCAGCAGTGCGTGACATACACCAGAAGATCCCCAGTTGACCGTCCCCGGCGAAACCCATATTGACGGTCACTGAGCAAGTCGTTGTCTTCCAGGTATGTCAGCAGCTTGCTGTTTAATACTTACCCTTTCCATAACTTTGCAAAGTATCGAGGTGATGGCGATAGGTCGATAGTTACAGGGGTCGGCACGGCTACTCTTTTTGGGTACTGGTTGCACGTTAGCAAGCTTCCAGGACTTAGGTACGGTTTTAGTCTTAAGGGAGAGACGGTACAGGCGTGTCAGTACAGGAGACAACTCAGGACCACAGTACCTCAGGACTTTAGCAGGTATCTCATCAGGACCGCTCGCTTTATTCACGTCCAGACTCTGAAGAGCTCTGCGAACCTCTTTGTTGTGTATGGTGACTTCCGGCATTGAGAAGTCAGAGTGAGGTATTGATGGTGGTTGATGAAAGCCAGTGTCCAGACGAGAATTGTTTGCAAAAAGAGATGCAAAGAGATCTGCTTTCTCTTTCGCAGAGTGAGCTAGCGATCCATCAGGTTTCTGCATAGGAAGCAGCATTGGACGGCAGAAATTGGTTTCGACCGACTTTGATAGGGACCAGAACTGCTTACTACCAGGAGGGTAAAATGCTAATCTGGTCCCTATTCTGCTAATGTGTTCGAAACGAGCCTTGCGGATTACCCGTTTGCAAAACTTGGCTGCAGAGTTGAATGCCCTCTTCTTCGAGCGAACCCTCCTAGCCCGGATTCCGCGATCGCGGGCTTGGACCCATGCCTGGTATGCTGCTTCTTTACGAGCCTCAGCTCGTGCGCATTCTACATTAAACCAAGGCTGGGCTTTGTGACCGAGTGGAATGTCGGAGAATGGAATAAAGTATTCCATTCCCTGCCGTATCACATCCGCAATCGCATCAGCCGAAATAGAGGGGTCATCCGAAGAGAAACACATTTGCCTCCAAGGATAAGATGCAAAGAAGTGCCTCATCTCATCCCAATCTGCTGACTCGTATCGCCAAACTCTCCTAGTGCCTTTCAGACTCATGTCTGGAGGAGAGCAGATCGATATGGATTTCACCAGACAGTGGTTAGATGTTCCTAGTGGGGCTGAAACCGCCACTGAGTGTCTGTCTGGATCAGTTGTCAGCAGAAGATCGAGGCAATTGGGCGTATGACCATCAACGTCCGGTACCCGCGTCGCCTTGTTCACCAGCTGAGTGAGATCCAGCGAAAGTGCAAATCTGCGCGCCTCTCTCCCAGCATGGTCAGTTTTCTGAAACGGGAACAACCAATCACAGTGGTGGGCATTAAAGTCCCCCAGAAAAACGAGTTCAGACGTTGGGTACCGTCGTTGGGCTGTATCTGCCGTCTCAAGCAAGTGGTCGAAAAGTTTTGATGTCTCCTGGTCTCCGCTATGTGAACGGTAGACACAGGCATAAACTGTTTTGTCAATTCCTGTATCAACCAAGAGCCAGAGAGTTGAGAACCCGGACTTCTCAAAGCAACGGAGACGCCTACAGCAAACGTCATCACGGACGTACACACAGACCCCAGCGTTCCTCCTGAAGTTATGTTCAAGGGTTATGTTCAAGGGAGTACCCTGGGTAGTTGAGGTACGCCACGTCCGACGGTGTTGCTATCTGCGTCTCCGTGAGAAAGAATAGGTGCGGCTTATTGGTCTCAAGGTGGTGGTGGACCTGTTCGAGATTTGAGTGCAAACCTCGGATGTTAGTGAGGTGCACTCTTCGTGGGAGGAAGTGCAGCCGTTTTTTAACCATTCTTTTCTTTTTTGTGCTTTTCATTTTTTGATTTTGAGTGTTTGTGAGGAAGTAATTGGAAGTCGAGGTACTGCTCATACAGCCACAAAAGACAAGATTGATGAAAAACAACTGGCCTGTGGGAAACTCATTTGGAGCGCGCGGGGACGCCCTAACCCCCCGATATCGCCACCGGGTCCTCCCTTCCAGTCGCCAACTGGCACGGTGGAGCATAGCGAGATTTTTCGCAAAGTGTGTGGGGCAGCCTTTTTCACGTGGCTAGCGCACTACTTGGGCCCCCTACTACCTGCGGTCGGCCTACGGCGAGAGACCGTGCTTAGGATCCCGCTACCCTCCAAGATGAGCTGCCCGGGACAGTGTCTTTCATCAGTCAAGACCGGCTTTAAGCAACACAACTGACTTCGTCCTTACTTTCTCAAAGGCACCGGCACTTTCACGCACCAGCGGAACACAGGCAAGACAGGCTTGTCTGCTTGGCGCTGGACTCCGGCGGAAGGGTGGTCGCGAGCCAGGCGGCCCGTTGCAACTGCTATAGGCCTACCACACCGCTTCGGGGATCTTCGGCCGCCACCTTGAATGAAGTCCAAGGTGACGTTGCCCGGGTTGACCGCTAGGAGGTAGATCCCATCAACCCAAAAAAGATAATGTTGAGACTGTTACATTACATAGTACTCAGTAGTTTTTAATTAATAAAAGGTAAGCTGTCCCCGTAGACTTTGGATTTTTCGCTTATCTATGGATGTCACTATCAGAAAATAATGAATCATTAGATAAGAAGTTAAGGTTTATTTTATAAATAATTGTTTTTGTTTGTAAGAAGAAAGAAGTTTTGTTTCTGATTTTTATAGTTGTTACAAGAAGTTTTTGTAATTGTGATTTTAGGGATAGGGATTACCAATAAAAGTTATTAGGTACCTATACTGAGTTATTATTGAACTACCTTCAAATTATAATTAAACTAAATTCAATATTTCTATTTCTCTAAAAAAGCTAAAGGAACTTAAATTGGTACTTGTTTCAAGTAAATTACTGAAATGGAAATGCTGAATAGGTTATAAGTATCATACTTTTAATTTCGTTTAATAATTTTTGGTCTTTATGTTCTAGTTATCACAAAAAAAAGCTGTTAATTTATTGAAAAAGATCGACTTAACTACAAATTTTAACCTTGCTAAGAAAAACAAAGTTATCACGAAGTGTCACATCTGTTTCGAAAATAAAAATCAATAAGAAATCAAACTATTTAATGATAGCAGTTAATATATTAAAAAAATAGATATTTTCCTTTACATAAATATATTTTTAGTTTCCTGATAGCACGCGCTAATCAATAGTTATGGAGTGCAGTTTGAAACCCAAAACCGAAAAAGGGTTGCCCTGAACAATTTACTGTTTGCTAGTTGAGTCAGTTTGTGATGGGAGCGACGATGTGTGGTCACAGGTTGTAATTTTTTTTTTTATCAGCTCTTTTGCGTCCAGGGGCTCCTTTTGACACACAAAGGGGGTTTAGCCCAAAGTCTACCTTGCTGGCCCTATACGGGTTAATTCGAAAACGAAATTTTCGAAAAGAGGAATTTAGTGGTACAGACTCGCACGAGGATTTGAACCCGTAACCTCCCGTTTCCAAATCTGGTTTATTACCAACTGGGTTATCATGGCTCTATATTTTAATCCCTTTATACAGGGCTTTAGGTATCTCTCTCTCAACCTCTCGAGTGGTTAATCAGTCCATGAAACTGAACAACTTCCCCAAGGAATATAGGTCAAAATACGAAAAAAAAATTTGATCTCCCATACAAAATGCGCTATATGCTGATGAAGTTTGTCTGGGAACTCAAAACTTTTTTTTTTCGTATTTTGACCTATGTTCCTTGGGGAAGTTGCTCAGTTTCATGGACTGATCAACCGCCCGAGGGGTTGAAAGAGAGATACCTAAAGCTCTGTATATGAAAATGCAGACATCAATGACGCATCAACGCCCAGCCCAAACTTGTTGGACCTACAAAACTGTAATTTTACACAGAGTTCCTTAACGGTATAGTCAAAAATAAGAAAAGGTTTTACTAAATTCCCACGGAAACAAAACCCGGGGATCCTATATGATTTCAAAATAGCTGTTCCAAAAAATAAGCAATCAAAGTTGTGCTAAAAATAAATCTGATAAAATCTGTTTAAAAAGTACAGCATCCTTTTAAATTTCGCATAACATACTATCACTTGCGGAAACACGCGAATCGCCTACTTTATTATCAAGTAGGTAGGAATGTTCCACAATTACGCATATAAACGCATTACAGATGTTAACATCTATTTGTTTGACAGAATATATGTATTTATTAATTTGAGAACACATTTCTGCTAAAAAATTTTTATTACCTACACACACACAGACACATACATACCCTCACGCCTATAATCCCTATCAGGGTAGGCAGATCATCAGTGTATCTAGAACCACTACCTCTTTAACCTTTTCAGCACCAATGTCTCATATATCAGACGTTTAAGTTTCATGCCCTCGCCAAAAAATATATATATTTTTTTACTTTAATAGCCATACGCCACGACATAAAAAAAAATTATGTCGTGGCGTGTGGTGGGCGTTTTTGACGAAAACTCTTAGCGCTAAAAGGGTTAAAAAAATAAAGGTTTTCTTCTGTGTCGTAGGTCCTTTGAAACATTCACAAAGACAGACATGAACACCCATAACCCGAGAACAAAGATACTTTTTACACAAATATTTGCACCAACCGGGAATCAAACTAAGGACTTTTCGATCAAGAGACAGCGTCACTACCACTTTTACCAAACCTGGCCATCTAACAATATTAATTTTTAACCAACGATGCAATTGTATGTGTCTGTTTGTAGCATCGTAGCGTAATAGACCGATTCAGATGCGATTTAAAAGTAATTTAAAAAAAAATAATGAGTGGTGATACATATGTTTAATTTCGAGTTTTAATAAATTATTTACTTTAAAGTAATGTGAGACAGTATTCTTTAAATAAATTGAGTAAAGATTCAGATTCAGATCATTTATTTGACATATATTAACACAATAGCTTCCCGCGCGGGACTTTGTTCCCGTGGGAATTCGGGAAAATCATGTACCCTATGTCCATCCCGGATAATGTAGGATTCTAAGGGTGAAAAATTTTTTCAAATCGGTCCAGTAGTTTCGGAGCCTATTCGATGCAAACAAACAAACAAACAATTTATAATATGTATAGACAGATATAGAAGACTACAACACAATTAAATACAACGCCAAATAACAAAAACATTGTTGGAGATCCTAAACTAAATAAATAAAATAAAATAAAACACATAGCAAACATATTATTTAGTTTCACTAGTATTTTGGTTCTAAGTATAAAAAAAAAATACAATTCTTACTCACATCACTGGGGTCCGATTTTGTAACTTAAGTTGTGTGTCGATGGAATGGAGGCCATTTTATCTGTTCAGGTGACGAAATTGAGAACTATTTAATTTTCATATACTTGCTGACATCCACCCCGACCAGCAGCGCCACCGCCAATCGAACGTAAAGTTGCAAACTACCTAGCAACTGAAAATTCAGTTGGCGGTGGCGCCACCAGTCAAAGCAGCCGTCATTAGATGTATGAAATTTGGTTAGTTCTCAATTTTGCCACCTAAACAGATAAAATGGCGACTATTCCATCGACACACAACTGAGTTACTTAGGCCCTGGAAAGCTGTTTTATATATGAATTGAATTGTAGCACTAGCTTGGAATGGAATATTGTACCGCCACGCTCAGTAAATATTGTTAACTTTAGATCTAAGTTCTCATTAAGCGAAAATTGTAACTTTCTTTTGAGAAATAAAATATTCTTTAACCTGATTTATGATAACAACAGATATTTTAGGTGGTGCTCTAGTTGTACTGTAGTGCGATGTCAACAAGGACCTATCTCAGTATCTGTTGTAGCCAACGCCACAATGCTGGTTTTCATCTGATATAACATGACAATACAATTTTCAAAATGTTATTGTTTTATTATTACTTAATGGTAGCAGGTGATAGTCCAGTTGGTAATGAGCCAGACTTGTAATACGAAGGTCGCGGGTTCAAATCCTGGTGCGGGCCAGCACCACAAAATTCGTCTTTTCACATTTATGTACGGATTTCTAATTATCACTTGCTCAACGGTGAAGGAAAACATCGTGATGAAATCCGCTCGTCCAAGAAAATTCATTTTGAAAGACGAGCGGTCCACCAACCCGTATTGGGCCAGCGTGGTGGACTATGGCCTAAATCCCCTTCGTGTTTTGAAGGGAGGCCCGTGCCCCTCGTTGGGGACGTATATGGGCTGGTAAGAAGAAGAATAATGGTAGAATATAATAAACATAAAGCGTGATACCTATATTCACTTTTCTTGTTTCGGTAAC
The DNA here is from genome assembly GCA_949987775.1 of Aproaerema taeniolella. Taxonomy (NCBI): domain Eukaryota; kingdom Metazoa; phylum Arthropoda; class Insecta; order Lepidoptera; family Gelechiidae; genus Aproaerema; species Aproaerema taeniolella. The sequence goes on along the minus strand of OX465261.1, from coordinate 13,399,981 downwards.
TCTTCCCTCCTATTACCGCGGGTGGTATCTGTTTAATCTCTACATAACGTCAGAAAAGGCTCAAAAAATATAAAGACGTAAGGAAAAGGCGGTACAGTCACCAAGGCGTCATGCCATCAATCATTTGGGAACAAACGGCCCTGCGTAATTCCTGACTGTACATGCGCTTGAAATATTATATTTGGATAACAGCTCTATTAGAAAATAATAGCTGGGTGCTTCTACATAAATCGTTATATTATGTAACTCTAAAATTAAAATTTGGTGTCAACCCCGACATTTAACTCCTACGAGCACCCAACCGTATATAGAGACGTAATACATGTGAATTTGAAAGAAAACGATTTGGTCAACTAGGTGCGAAGTAATCCGAAGAGATTCCGAACACGATCGCCAGGGCGTGCGTTATATATCAGTGACTAGCCACTGACGAGTTGACAGGTTCGGGTCGCCTTGTATTACGTTTCTATACAGTGTATACAATTTTGATCAAATGTAGCTAAAAACCATCTAAATCACGTCCGCTTTAAGAAAAAGCCGCTTGAAAATCGTGTTTAGATACGATCCCACAGACAGACGCACAGATACATACGTCAAACTTCTTCATAATTTTAATTCTGTGGCTATCTTGATTCGGGCAGAAAGAATGCTTGAACCCAAGAAAGCGGTAAATCTTCCAGCCGTCCAATGCCTTATCTGAAATTTTAAAATTTCCAAGTACACTAGTCGACACTTAGCTTTCCAACGGGAGGTCGAGGACATCTTTTCAGTCTCTCGAAAGGCCTTAAAAGTGTCTTGACTGGTTTATAGCCTCAAACTTATGAAGAAAGTATTTTCGGGACCCACATTAATCATCTTGACAATACCTTGGAGAAAACTTTGGTGACTAAATATTTGTAACAAAGATTACGAAGTCACTAAAAATTTGACAAGACAAAAAAATCAGTTATTGCGGTGAACTTAACGACTTACTCCACTTTCTCTTGATGTGAGTAGGGCTATGCCACTAACCAATGGGGTCTTAGGGACCGTTCAAGTATTACGTAAGCAGATTTATAAGAATTATTTACCCCCCCTCCCCCTTGTCAGCAAAAGTAAGGAAAGCTCTTAAATGCTTACGTAAACATCGCTACATGCGTTTTTCTTTTAATATATTTGGTTTATCGGCTCAAAATAGACTTTAACGCACATAATACATATTTATTTAAAGAAACTTATACATAACGCGCGGTAATTTCCCTACTTGGTTCTAAGCGAGTACCTACAATACATACACTTAACTAATAACACCCCGCATCATTCATCGGGGGCTACAAAGACGTGTTGGTAATTGTCGAAGGGAAGCAAATATAATGTTCAATCCTGTACTGCTCTGTACAAAATTTTAAAAACGTAAAAGACAGTTTGATAATCATGCAGAAAAAGCATAAACAATTGTGTGTGGGTGTAGATACGAAAAACGTCACTACCATTTACAAATGCAAAGTAATTCTGCTTTCTATAAAAATACATATTGAAACGAAGCTTGGCATTAAGCGAGCACTTTGAAACTCGATATCAAGAATAAACAAGACGAAATGGGTAAAAAATGGCTTACACTGCTATGTCGTTAGCAGGCCCATCGATCAAACCTTAAAATACGTGAAATATTAAGTTAGGCTACTGTGGCACTCCTCTTTCCTCTCGGTAGGTACTCATATTTTTTGTATGATGTTATGTAACTCATTTCTTTAGTAGCTTTACACGAAACCTACAAAAATATATTATTTATTCTACTCGAAAACAAAATGGTGACATTTTTTTAAATTTACTGCAGTAGAGGTGACCACAAATTATACAAACGGCAACCCACACATTGTAGTGCTTGAAAACGAAACGCATTTTCGGGAATTCCCACAAAAATCTATACGTATAGGTGTATGTAGGTATGTCTGTGCTGGCATCATAGCTTATATTTTTGTTTGAAGGCCGACATGATCGAGATGGTTTTTAGGTATATTTAATCAAAATCTGTCATTTTAAAGTTAAAAGTTATGATTATGAGCTTAAAATGTCGGTGGGTGGTACAATTCTTTTTTTATTTTATAGTTATTAAGATTGTATATATGTGAACGTAAATATTACTAAGCTAGGTTTGAAAATGTTCTCTATATGTGCAATAAATCAAATTTTTATCACCATCCAAATTTTTCTTACGGTGTCAGTAATAAGGAGGAAAAAAAATTTTTTTTCAAACATTTTCAGATTTTGATACCCCTTTTTAACGTCTTAGAGGATGAATTTTGTAAAACGCAAAAACAAGGGTGTCACAAATTGTGTTGAAGAGTACTATTAGAAAATTTCAAATCAATTGGATGATGTTATTTTTTTTCCATACAAAAATTTTGATTCATTTTCATGCTTCAGACGATCTAGCTTGAAATATTCATATGAAACGTAGAAACAAAAAAAAACGAGTCTGTTAAATTTTCATAAAGTTTACGTACAAAAAATTTGGATGGTGATAAAAAATCTTCTGTGTATGAGGTGACTAAAATCAGTAAACGAAAATTATGGATCTAATCTGGAAAACTTTACCCAAAGAAAATATGAAAAACTTTTGCTTCCCCACAACAATTTTGCAATCAGCTGATTGTATAAGTACGGAAATTCGTAAAACTGTTTTGTTAATTTAAAATGTGGAGCCTTTTTATAATTCTAACGGCACGGCATGGCATGACAGAATTTGTATTACCATTGCCTTCTATGTTCACAGCTTCTAGTATCACTAGTGCGTAGGAGGCAATGGTAATACAATTTTGCCGTGCCGTTTTCGTATCATAATAATATAATTTTCCACGTTAAAACAACGTATGAGTCACCGACTTCAATCCCAGCAACAGTTCGCACAAAGTAGATAACTAGTATTTTTTGCAGACTACAATACCTATTAGCACAACGAAAATGTCATGCCACAAACGAAAATGTCACTCATTTATTTAGATGATGTTCTGGTGTGTAGTATTTTTTTGTTTATGTTGATTTTTTTAAAAGCGCTGAATCATTTTCGATAAAATTTATATGGGACTAGCTCTGAAGTATAGTCTTTCGAACAAAAAAAGAATTTTGAAAATCGGTCCATAATAGGCGGAGAAATCGGAGAAAAAAAACATACAGTCGAACATAGAACCTCCTCCTTTTTAAAAGTCGGTTAAAAAGGCCCTCAGTTTCATGGGGAGAATCACCCTCTATAGTTTCACTAACTAATTCAAAGTCACTCAATATGATAGAATATCTAGGCTTTAAATCCATTAAGAGGTAAGTAGATAGCTCTAATCGGACTGGCAAGAGAACAAAAGCGTGACCGACGCCATAGAACCGCCTACAAATGACTCCATCACAGCACCATGTTTATGGCCCCTTAATTGGCAGTCCCTCCCTCAATCTCCACCATAGCAATCGATAGCAATTCACTTCCAATCATCCCATATCAATAAAACGTTCCCAATTACGTAAGTATTAAGACAGACCTTGGAATGAAACGAAGTTAGGTAAACCTTTTTTTTAGATTTTTGGGGTATATTTATCCATCTAAGTTGTATCTTTATATTATAAGATATATGTATATATTATATTTTGTATATTTTTTTATATATGCAGGTATATAATATTTATATAGCTAATTGTATGTGCTAATATATTTATTTATTGTTATGTTTGTATAGTAAATGCAATGTCTCACTTTCTCTTGGTACACCTTTGCCCACTTCAACTGCCTCTCCCTCTCACATAGGTTAGCTGGAAGAAAACTCATTGCTTGAGTTAATCTCGCCATTGTACTTTGTGTGTACAATTAAGAATAAAGAATAGTTGTCGTTTACTAAAGTACAATGCTTCTTTTTTCTTAATGTGTCTGTCTGTCTCGTTCTTTTCTTTTGAAAATCAACTTGCTTATTTGAAATACGATATTATCTGAACTACTACAATAAAATAGAATCACTTTAACTAGAGTGTCATCTGGTATAATTTTATTTTATAATTATTCCAGTAAAAAAGTTTGTGAGATGAGAATGGATGGCTGGATCAATTAGTTACTTTTAACGCGAAAACTAGTGAATGATTTCAAATGTAATTGCACAGTGATGTAAATAGTTCCATACACTGGGTAGGTATCTCAATATCAATATAGCTCACACAGTGCTCATACATAATAAAAATGTTTTCGGTTTGCCACGGAATCTATTCATCAGTCTAGCAGAAAATAATAAGATGAATTATAAATAAATAAATATTTGGACAACTCACATAGCGCCATTTAATCCCAAACTACAGGCGTCCCTTTGAAACACGAAGGGAATTTAGGCCATAGTCCACCACGCTGGCCCAATCCGGGTTGGTGGACCGCTCTCGTCTTTCGAAAATTTGGAATGTTGGTAATGTAATCGGAAGGTTGCGGGTTCAAATTCTGATGCGAGCCTGTACCACTAAATTCATCTTTTCGGATTTATGTACGGATTTCTAATTATCACTAGCTAAACAGTGAAGGAAAACATCGTGATGAAACCCGTCCGTCCAAGAAAATTTACGTTAAATAAATAAAGAAAAATGACTTACCTTACTTTACATCACCCCATCCACAGTCCATGCCGCAGAATATAGACCTTTATTTGTGGTATCGTTAGGCTTATTATCACAAATCTGTCAACATTCTTATGTCTCTGAGAAGGAATCTAATAAGGCAGAAAGATATTCTCTTTGGATCTTACTTAATAAATGAAGCATGTTGTTGTATCTATTCGTTTTTATGGATTTTTTCCGGATAGAAGACTTTTAAGCTTGTCTTTTAATTTCACCTTTGTGCCTTTTCATAATTCGAACGGCACGGCACGGCACTTCGAAATTTGAATTACCATTGGTCAGCTTCTAGTATTACTATTACATAGGAGGCAATGGTAAAATAATTTTGCCGTGCCGTTTTCGAATTATAAAAAGGCCCTTTGTTTATTAACAACTAGCTTTTCGCCCGGACTTCGTTTCCGGGAGAATTTGTGAAAGTTATGTAGCCTATGTGTTGATTCAGGTTGTTAGCTAACTCCTTACAATTTTTTATCAAAATTGGTAAAGCCGTTCTCGAGTGATAAGTGTTTGTTTTACACATGAAAAAGATACTTTTGTCAACTCGTCTAAAGTGACAATAATTACCAAAAGCGTTTTCTTTAAGTCTCGGTTTTCAAACAGTTGTTAAACCAAGTCAGAAGCCATTTGACGGTATGAAAAACTCTGACACAGCATTGCGGTTAAATGTCAAAAAAATTCGAAATGACAACGCCAGAGAACAAGCAAGCCTTGCACGGTTCCACCGCGCAATCAAAGTAAAGTTTCACCGTCATCTAAGTGGCGTGTCGTGGGAGTTTGTCGCGAGCCATGCTAGCTATGCAGGGTCAATCTAGTTCGCCAGATACTTTATTATACCTTCACGACATGGTAGGAACTATAGTTTTGTTGCTACATTTGGTGACTTAAAATTAGAGAAACATTTGGGTTTAAATAAGTGACTTTCCCCAATATTTGGCTAACTACGTCAAGCCAAGTCATGGGTCTTTAGTGGGGCTTTTCAGACAACAACCGGTGTGTCTGCGGCGCCATACAGACCTGGAACACCTTTTATTATGTCCCCTCTGCCCTGTATCCTGCTCACTGGACGACCTAAACGAGGAAAATCAAAAGGCTGTAGAACTGATCATTTACTGGACCGGTTTGATCTAAGTATTCGAAAAGAAGATGGGTCTTTAGTAGTTATTTAGGAAACTTTCTCAAACATTAAGATAACATGCCAATTAAATAGTCATTTATCATCATTATTATCAACCCTTCTTCTTATTTTTATCATGTAGGTATTGTCTAGTATGTGGCAAGCTTGGCTAACCCTGGTGTCAGAGTTTTCAAAGCGCAGAATGGCTTCTGACTTGGTTTTAACGATTGTAGTCAATCGACAACAGCCGGGACCAATAGCTTAACGTGCCCTCCGAAGCATGGAAACGCTCGTGATAAATTGCCACTTTGGTCACCTATCAGATTCCCTGCCTGTGTACGTTGCTTAACCTCACTGATCGGTTGAGATCAGCGAGAGCCACTGGGCTACGAACGCTTTAAAATTGACAGTTATAAAAATAAATTCAAAAGGCTGTTTACTCCTAACCTGCTCAAATCTTTAAAGAAATGCGCATATTTTATGTAAAGTTAAGACTTATTTTGCAAATGCACGAATACATTTACCTTTTGAATTTATTATAGATGCCTTTCATCAAAACATTAAGGCAATATCTTAGTATTCAAATTCTTCGTTTTGGAATCTGAAAAAGGAAAATAAAAAATTACAAATTTGAATTAAAATTCTTGTTTATTTACGTTTGTAGTGTAATTTCACGGAGAGTATTAACTGTATATTTCCAATTTGAACAAGAATCCACATAAATGAATTGCTTTTCAAACAAAAACATCGTCTTTTTAAGATATATTTCGCGATTAATACTTTAACGCCTAGTTGTAAAAACCTCCATTAAAGGTAATGCTACTTTAAGCCTTCGCGCGCCAAATGTACACCTGGTGTATGAGATTAGAATACAATACAATACTCTTTATTGCACACAAAAAAACATAAAACATACAATTAAACAAAAACAAATGTTACTATTGCAAGCGGCGTAAACAATCGCGCGACGGATTAAGTACCGTACTGTCACTTTACGTCTTGTTGACGTAAACAAGGACGAAACTACGTCTAAGAAGCTTTAACTTTAATGAACCTTCCTGCAACTGAGTGATAGGGCCTTTTTATAATTCGAAAACGGCACGGCAAAATTGTATTACCATTGCCCCCTATGTAATAGTAATACTAGAAGCTGAGAAGATAGGGGGCAATAGTAATTCAAATTTTGAAGTGCCGTACCGTGCCGTTCGAATTATAAAAAGGCCCATCATATATACATTTTGTAAAAATATTTATTCGCCAACTAACAAAATTAAAAAAATAAATTACAAATTTCCGAAATGGATACAGCTCAGCAAGATGCCACAGTGTTTTTATCACAATTTCTGTTTCAACTGCGCGAATCTTAAACAGTATATTAAAAGTACACACACAGTTTTAAACGACATTGAGTACGTTAATAACTATCTTAGATAGCCTTTTTTACCTATTACTAAATTTCTATTAAAAACTTTATACAACTGTTTAGAATGATTCTTACATCACAGATTTTTTTTTTATTGTTACGGCTAAAGCTCAAGCTTAGCTTAAGTTTTGGAAGCTTAAGTTTATCTAGCTGGCTGAATTTAGTTACAACCGGTTTTTTTTTCACACCTAACATTTAGGCTTTCAGCCGTAACAACGATCTAACAGACATCACAATAATAAAATTAAATAACTTCAAATTAACTAGCGAAACTTTAGGGGGTGGTTCTTCCCGTGAAACTGAACAATTTCCTCAAGGAACCTATAAGAAATTCTCAAAAAAAAAATCTTCTTTCTATACGTAACAGGCAAATTAGCAGATCGCACAAGTTATAGGGAAAGGCGAATTTTTTTTGTTTCTACCTGTGATCGTTGAAAAAGTTGTTTATTTTCGAGAATTGAATCACATCCTTAGTGTTTGCTAACTAATTTAAACTCACCCAATATACATCAAACACAACTTTCTTTAATGTCTTCTTAACAGACACTAACCTAACCAATCATGATGGGTCTCTGAGCCTGAGAATTCGGATAAAGATGCCCTGATTTGCAATCTTGACTCTCTGTTTAACATCAGACTCTGTTTCCTCTTATACATGTACACTGATCCTACTATCGCTAACACTATTATCGTCAGAATAGTACACCAAATTACTAGACCAATATATGTAGAAGCTGTCACAGTGTTATTTTCCACCACTGGTTTATCTACATTTGAAGTCCTATTTGTATCACCACATTTTATACCATGTACATTGTCTTCGTGGAAAATTTTGTCTATAGATGTCACTTCTACTTGCCTTAACATACTCCTATTAATGCTTTTGATGTTTCGAACTATTTCCTTGCAAGATAACGGATTACCTCCTAAACTGATTGATGTTAGTTCTGGTAGAGTTGATATTAACCTTTCAACATCTAGCGTTTTTAGATGATTGTAATCTATAGTTAGTCTTTTCAGCTCAACGCATTCGTGGAACACATCAACGTCTATGTCTGATATGTTGTTATAAGATAAGTCAAGCACTTCAGTCCTGTGAAGACCTCTAAAACTTCCATATCGAAGACTTGACAAAAGATTTCGTGACAAATTCAACAATTTTAAAATTTTTACACTTTGAAATGTGCCAGGATTGATTTGGGTTATATTATTACCGCTTAAATCAATAGATTGTAAATAATCCAGATTTTCAAATAAAGATGAATCAAAGAATGATAACTTGTTGAAACTAATGTCAACTATCACCAAATCCTTGAAATAGCTAAGATTTATTTCAGACAAATCATTTGATCCTAAACTCAAATCTGTTAGTCTTGAAAGTGTATTTACTTGTGGACCATTAAATATCTTGATTTTATTATACGAAATGTGTAATACCTTCAAATTAGTCAGTTTTGAAAACGGTACATCAGACAGGTTTGATATATTATTATTGGACAAGTCTACGTACAAAAGACCCGTCATGTTTATCAGAGTCCTCGATATGTTTGAAAGATTGTTATTGTTCAGATACAAAGCTTTGAGATTGCTCAAAGAACCGTTTTTGAGGTGGAAACAGGAAAGTCTATTGTAAGAAATGTCCAAACTGTACATATTGTCCATACCAAAGAAATTATTTGGGTCGATGTACTCCAATTGATTGTGAGAAATGTTCAAGCGAGCGAGGACGGGTAAATCAACTAAAGCCATTTTATCGATACTACTTAGATTGAAATTACTAAGGTCTAAGTATCTAAGAAGCTTTGCCCCACTAAATACATTACTGTTCAAAACTTCAACTAAACGATTGTCAGTAACGTTCAAATATTGTAGACTTTTCAAAGGTAATGAATTCGACTCTATATTCTTAATTAAGTTGCTAGAGACGTCTATTTTCTTCAAAGCTGTCTGGTTGTCGAAAGCGTTTTTTGGAATCTCAAGGAGGCTATTATTTCTTAAATAAAGCTCTGTAAGACTGAATAAAGAATTCCTTAGAAAATTTACATCTGATACATTGTTGTGCGAGATATCAAGAATGTTCAATGACGATGCCTTAGCGAAGCTGGAATTTTCAATAAGTTTAATGCTATTCTGGCTTAAGTTTAAGTAAACTAAGTTGACTGCGTCTGAGAATGCATTGTTTCTTAAAGCAGTTAAGCTTTGGTTGCATAAATTTAACGAAGTTATATTCTGCAAACCACTAAACGTTTTCTGTGTTATCTCACCTGTCAAATTGTTCTTCTCTAAGTTTAGGTAAGATAGCTTGGTATGTTGAAAAGCATTGTCTTGTATTTGAGTGATATTGTTTTCATAGAAATCCAAGTAAACGAGTTTGTTATTGTTAATAAACATAAGATTTTCTATAGGTGATTGAATTACGTTATGACTCAAATCTACCATAGCCAGATTAAATGCTTGATTAAAACAATTTGATTCTACAATTTCAATGGCGTTATGTGAAATATTAACTACTTCAAGTGATGACAGCCTGTTTATTTCGTAACCCATTATTTTAGTCAGCTGATTGTACGATATATCTAAGTTTTTTAGTGATTTTAAATTAATGAGAGTCATGTTTAACGAAGACAGCAGATTATTTTTTAAGTCCAATTCAAGCAAGTCCTTAACATTCCCCAAACAATCTTCTGTGAGTGTAACAAGTCTGTTATTTTGCAAAAACAGCTGTTTTAGTCTCGGCAGGTTGCTAAATACTTCCCCTGTTAGCTCATTCAACATGTTGTTTGATAAATCTAATATCTCTAAATCTGTATTTCGACTGTCGCTAATTAGAAACGACATCGGGTTAAGACTTTGTATTGCATTGTTAGATATATTCAAAGATTTAAGATATATTAAGTTCTTGAAGGCTTCGCTCTTGATATTTTCGATTTTATTTGCTGAGAGGTCCATTTCAATTGTTTTAGAGTAGTATCTAAAACTGAAAGATTCTAAAGTAGTCCAGGAGTTGGCAATAGCTTTGATAGCACGTACTCGAGAGTCAAAGTTTGTTGATCCAAAGAAGCCTGCAGTAAGTGTGTCGACGTTGGATTTAGTTATGATAAAAGTGACGTAGGGTTCATAGTCGCACTCTGGTGTCCAGGCGTTACCGGCGTGGTGCTCGCATATGACTTTGTAGCGGCAGTCATGACGATCTTCTATTTCACAAGTCACTGTCGCTGATGTATGAGGCAGAGAGAGTGCTAAAACACCTTAAAAAAAATTGTGCACGTTAAAAACGTAAGCTTCAACCTAATCGATTTCGTTAAAATTTATTAGGAACAATTTCAGGAGTACATTCTTTTGAAAAAAAAAAGAATTTTAAAAATTACCTGGTGATTGGCGAGGTTATAGCATAATGTTGCATGTTTGAAGTGGGTTAAAAAAGAGATCGTAAGTTTTCCTTCGGTTAAGTCAATTCTTTAAGAAACAAGATTCGATGTGCCTTTTCTTTAGATCACTATCTCGTATAGTTTTTAAGTAAACTTACTTAAATATGCTTTTAACAATTGGTCGTTTTCTCCAAAGTGTTATTAATTATATTTAGGTGGCAGATATTAAACATAATTGTTAGGTTTTGATTTTATTTTATTGATGGTCATACAATACAATACAATACAATATACTTTATTGCACTCTAACAAAAATAAGGACATGTAAGTAAATAGATTTTTCTTTTGTTGGTTAAAAAATCAAATTATTTTATTTCACAAATGGTCACATATTACAATCATGAAAAAATAATTTAACACATGTGCAATGCACACCAACCTAATAGAACAAAGTTAAAGCTAAACCATACAAAAACAGTAATAAAGTCAGGGCACAAAAGGTGGCCCCATTGCTAAGAAGCAATATCTTATCGGCAACCTTTGGGTGTGGAGAAGACGCCATCACACCTTATGAACGGTGGTGAAAAATTACATACATAAACTTTTGTTTATCGCGTCAAAATTAAAACTTAAACTTTTGTAGGTAGGTAATAAATTGTTTAAGTTTGTAGAGCCCAAATTTAATACATTTCTTAAATGACTTTTCATTTTTTGGCTGTGTTTTTATTTTATATTAACTTTTTGTTTTTCAAGCATTATTTTCTTTTTATCCCTGAACGCAACGAGACGCATTTTGTTCACGATAACAACTTTATAGAATACTTACACATAAGAACTTTCAAATCCATTTTGTAGATTTCAGCTCTTGCACTTTTCACATATTTTTAGCAAGAATCAAAGAAAAAAAGTATTTATTTTATAAATATATACTTATAATTAAAAATAAACAAAAATTTATAAACAGTTGAGAATATTTGATGAATTAGCTCTAAAGTAACCCAAGCAATGACAATACTCGCACTGGCATGTTTTACTTAATAGAGCAAACGGTGATAAAACCTATGGAGTGTTCATCTCTCTAAAAAAATCATTAAATTAATCCTGACCAAAATACGCACCGAGATGATTTTCTTGAGCTAAGGCCAGCGGTCTTCAGGTATAAAATTTTAGCCCAATCAGCTGCTGACAGAAGAAGAAGATTAAATGAACTAAAAGTGATCTGATCTGAATATGTATTCACTTCAAGATTATTCAATCCAATCAGGCTTAGCAGGACCACAGAGTCACTCCATTTCTTTATGCAAAACCGCTCTTACCGGAACAGCACAGAGTAATTGCTTGAGTTTCCAAATCCTTGATTGTCTAGGGAACGAGGAAAGGAACGAAGTTCTAAAACCTGTGTTTTAAAAAGACTTATTATCATTACAGAAGATCACCACACTAAAATTGGGGACCTATTTTATTTTAGGCCCCAGGTTTAAAGTGTGTGTATCTCCCTCTCTCTTCTGTATTCTACTTTCAAATCGTAACATGTTTCATATTTTATGGGTATTTGGGCACCAGAATCTAAATTCTATACTATACTAGGAAAATAAGTGTCCCTTATTTCCCTAGTATAGGCTATACTTTTGACTTAGTACAAACTAGGAAGGGAGGGTAAAGTAAGTTAAATTGGGCGGGGAGGTAGGTTCCTTGTTTACATTTTTATATTAAGGATTCTTTGGTTAAAGATAAGTATAAGCACATGGGGTCGTCAAAGTTTAGGGGGAGGGGGGGGGGGGGGAACTGAATTTATTTCTTCAAGGAACCCATGAAATCCTAAAAATCAAATTTTTGACTTTTCGTACCAACGGATCGCTCTAAGTTGTTTGGAGGTGCGATTTTTTTTTCATATTTCGACCTATGTGCCTTGGGGAGAGTTGTTCAGTTCAGTCGGCTGATTTAAAGTCATCTAATATGAACATCACTTTGACATTCACTAAGTTTTAAGTAGTGAATTCGAATCTACACCATCCTTGTTCTGACCGGATGGCGTTATCGTTATGTTTCCGAGTTTGAATTCCAATTAACTGTTATTAAACAGCTTTTAGTTATATTAAGATAGTCATTGGAGTATCAGTCCTTTGTTCTTTTACTGGACACACAATAGCACATTTGTAGCACCACCCCCTTTCTTTCTAGAGTTCGGATGAATGGTGCTTTTGGATATTGTGCGTGGCATCATCAAACCATTTACCTAATTTCAATTAGTTACCGAAAATTAAAGATGTAAATTAATCCTGAACAACTATTCCAAATCCGATCAGCTTATTTGCCTTTGTATGGGAGGGAAAAAAACTTTTTTCGAGAATTATTCAAAATTCATAATTCAAATAAATTCCATTTTGTACGTCCCGAGCGGAATGCTAGTCTATCTATACTAATATTATAAAGAGGAAAGATTTGATTGTATGCATTGAATAGGCTCCGAAACTATTGAACTGATTGGAAAATTATTTTATCACTAGAATTCTACATTATTCCCGATGAACATAGGCTGCATAATTTTTCCGAATTCACACAGGAACGAAGTCCCGAAAGCTAGTTATAAATAAAACAAAAACATTTTTTATAAAACACTTTTTAATGTACACTGTTTACAAAATGGGGCGGTAGGTAATTATATTATATGAAATTAAAATTACTTAAAATTAAGACTGGTAGTGATAGGAAAACTTAGAATGTGCTAAGGGGGCGTCCATTAATTACGTGAGGTGTTTTTGGCGATTTTTCGACCCCCTCACCCCCTCTGTTGAGATATCGTGAGATTTTGCTCGACACCCCCCCCCTCCCCTTTTATCTCACGTGAGTTTTATGAAAATGTTTAGTTTTAGTGTAAATACGTTAATTGGTAATTTATTTAGAAAACTTACATACCTACTTAATTTGCCTAATTATTTTTTAACTTTTAATAATCGAACAATAAAAAACAGCTATGATTTACCAATTTAAATTTAAAAAAAAAAGATTGTTCTAATTTAGTCCACGGGAACTCAAGAGTGGCTACTGGAACAACATGGATTAGTTGGTTTAACTTAGCTTTCCCACAATTTAACACTATTTCTTTTGGGGGAAAATATTATGTGATATTTGTAGAGACTCCCCCTCTCCCCCACGTGAGATTGAGTGAGATCCGGCCCGACCCCCTCCCCCCCCCCCAAAACGCCTCACGTAATTAATGGACGCCCCCTAACTACCAACTCTTCCCAATACTAGTATGTAAATAGGACGTGAGTATTTCGGCTAACAACCTATCACTACTATATTCATATTCCCTCTAATAGCCCTCGAAAATTAAATATATACACATCAACACGATATTGCACGATTTTTCATACAAAAGAGGTCTGTTTGAGAAGCTATAAAAGCATACTGGAGATACATGGAGGGCTATAATTTTCAGATGAGCACTTGCTATAAGTACCTGAATTTTTAATTCTAGTCAATAAATTTTGTTTTACTCGAAATTTGTGAAAACGTGGCGGAAACGAAAACGAAAATGTACTTTTTGCCTGATTTTTGTATGACAATGGTCGAATTTATGCAATGTTTTTTTCATATTCGTCACGTTTTCTCAAATTTCAAGTAAAACAAAATGTATTGACTAGAATTTAAAATTCAGGTACTAAGCAAGTGCTCATCTGAAAATAATATTATAGCCCTCCATGTATCTCCAGTATGCTTTTATAGCTTCTCAAACAGACCTCTTTTGTATGAAAAATCTTGCAATATCCCTAGACCGTGTTGATGTGTGTACAATTTTACATAAGTGTGTTCCAGCGGTTTAAGAACAACATAATGTTCTACTTTGCTTACCCCGTCAGGGATTATAAGCATGAGTATATGGATTGATCGATGAGAATGTACACTGCGACAGCCTTATTGCTAGAAAGAAATGTCTTCCAGGCAACCACGAAAATTTACAATGTGACAGCCTTATTGCTAGAAAGAAATTTCTTTCAAATATTTACAGTAATACGGGAGTCGTACTCTCTGGGTACAATATTAGCGTAAAAAATATTTTTTTCGAAAATTTCCACTCTTCGATCAAAAAAAAGCACAAAAAAACGTCTCGATAAATAACACCTCACTTGAGATGCGAGCTCTTTGATTTTTGATTTGTGACTTTAATACTAGGTGCCATGGTTGTAATTAAGTTGAACTAAAAACTTTTTAAAAAGCCACTGGGCCTTTTTTAATTCGAAAACTGCACGGCAAAATTGTATAACTATTGCTTCCCATGTAATAGCAATACTAGAAGCTGAGAACATAGTAGGCAATGGTAATTCAAATTTTGAAATACCGTGCCGTGTCGTTCGAATTATAAAAAGGTCCAATCGGATAGCGTGATAATAAGATAATAAGGTTTGTAATTGCTTCTGTTAGGTTTCATAGCATTAAAATGTAAAAAAATATCACCTCCGACATTCGATCGCTTATACTTAATTATAACTTTTAAACGGCTGAACCGATTTTGATCAAATATATCTACAAACTATGTCGATTATATAAGCTTTCCAACAAATAAATGGCATCGAAATCGGTCCATTCGTTTAGAAGCTACGATGCCACAAACAGATACACAGACATATTTATAGATACACCAGATACACACGTCAAACTTATATTCCACCCCTCTTTTTTTGGCGAGCGTTTAAAAGGTGTAACTGTCAGCGCAGAGGTAAACTCATACGCTGCTGTGGAGAATTAGGTGAAATGGTTCCAAAGGGGTAAACTAATCAGTTGATAACACGCCTATATCTGAAAGGCGTCCCCTTTCTGTAGATAGATTTAGGTTTCATGTCGCCGTCTGAAGCGAAAGATTAGGCTTTTTCTTGAAATGAATCTGGAAGTCATTATTCGGATCATCTTTAGAAAAATCTGAACTTGAGAGTGACTTGCGGAATCGCCAGGACATATCTGTGTATGCACGGCGATTATGTTTCTTAATTACTACCACAGCAGCTATTGTCACAGTCAGAATTGATCCCCAAATGGTAAAAACTATCAGCGCTGTATTTGTTGTGCTATAATGTGCAAAGTTGTTTTTGCGCATTTGGAGAAGCACATCGCCACATTGTATCCCATATACATTGTCTTCGTGATATACCTTTTCAATAGAAGTAATTTCTAAAGTGTTTTTTGTGTGAGATATCTTTATATTGTTAACAATGTCTTTGCATGATAAAGGGTTTCCTCCCAAACTCAGAAGATTCAGTTTTGGAATAATCTCTTTCAATCTATTAACGTCTAAACTTGCCAAATAGTTGGAATCTATAATCAATCTCTCTAATTCATCACATTCATAGAAAACATCCACATCAATACCGGCTATATGATTATGTGACAAGTCTAATTCTATAGTCCTATTAAGACCCCTGAAAGCACCATATCTTATATTTTCTAACTTATTATGAGATAAATTCACAAACTTTAAAAGATTCTGATTCCAAAATAGTCCTGGCATTATTTGAAAAATATGGTTAAAACTTAAATCCAAATATTGCAACCGATTTGTTTTATTGAAAAAAGACAAATACAAATTCTCAAATTTATTGTGACTTAAATCCAAAAATTCCAAGTCACTAAAATAATTAAGGTTTATTTTAGAAATATGATTTGCGGACAGGCTCAGATTTTTTAACTTTGTCAATGAATTGATTTGTGGACTATTGAAAACTTTAATTTTGTTATTTGAAATAAATAGCATTTCCAAGCCGGTCATTTTAGAAAATGGTACATTTTTTAGTTCTTCTATATTATTATGAGACAAATCTATATACTGCAGATTTAACATAGAACCAACAGATATATTGTGAAGTTTGTTGTTGTTAAGGTACAAAAATTTCAAATTTCTTAAAGAATAAATAGATATGTTAAAGTATGGCAGCCTATTGTAAGACAGGTCCAGTTTAAGTAAGTTATCTGCCCTTAAGAAATTATTAGGATGAATGTAGTCCAGTATATTGTGGGATATGTTAAATTTAACGAGAACTGGTAAGTCAATTAAAGCTTTATTCTCTATCTGGGCTATTTTGGATTTGCTTAGATCCAAAGAACTTAAAGATTTTGCCGGAGAAAATACATTGCTAAACAAAGTTCCTGTGAACTGACTGTTACTGACATTCAAGTGTTGTAGAGTTGCAAGAGGTAGTGTATTCGGTTTAATATTTTGAATCAGATTCGCAGATAAGTCTATTTTCCTTATATTCAATTTGTTTCTCAATGACATTATTGGTAATTCGATGATCTTGTTGTTTTGCAAATAAAGCTCAGTAAGATTATCCAAAGAAGTTGAAAGGAAATTTACGTTTGGTATATTATTATGAGACACATCAAGAACGTTTAGCGAAAAGGTTTTTGGAAAACTGAAGCTTTCAATAATTTTAATACTATTGTTGGATATATTCAAGTACACTAGATTGACAATTTCATCAAAGGCATTGTTTCTGATACCAGATATTTGTTGACCATATAAATTTAATGAAGTAATATTTTCTAGCCCGGCCAAAGTACTATCTGTTATTTCTCCGACTATGGTGTTTAGTCCTAAGTTGAGGTAATTTAACTTGTTATTTTTAAAAGCATTGTCATTTATCTGCGAAATGCTGTTATTATACAAATTTAAGTAGGTTAATTTTAAATTGTTAATAAACAAATTCGTATCTATGCTTGATTGGATTCTATTATGACTTAAATCTAAAAATTTCAGGTTGACGCACTGAGAAAAACTGCCCTTTTGAATAAACTCGATAGAGTTGTGTGACATGTTAAGTACTTCCAAAGCAAACAATTTATTAACTTCTTGTTCTAGAATTTGCTTTAGATAGTTGTAAGATACATCAAAGTTTTTAAGGGTCTGTATATTAACAAATGACATTTTGAGAGAAACAAGTCGATTGTTCCTTAGATTTAAATAAATCAATTGTGTGAAGCCATTAAAGCAGTCATCTGCTAAATATTGAATTTTGTTGTCATACAAATACAAATACTTTAGATTTGGCATAAATCTCAATACATCAAATGTTAAGTTAGTCAAAGAATTTTTTGACAAATCCAATATCTGCAACTGTGAATTTTTATTATCAGTCATTGTTAAAGACTTTGGAAATAATTGCTCGATTGCATTACCAGAAAGGTTTAATGATTTCAGTGATTGCAGTTTTTTAAAGGCATCGTCTTTAATATTTTTAATTTTATTATAAGACAGATCTATATGTTCAGTATTAATGTAGTATATGAAAACTTGTGAATCTAGACTATCCCAAGCATTATCTACGCCTTTAATAACACGAACGTGTGTATCAAAGTTAGTGGGACCGAAAAATTCTGCGGTTAACGTATTGACAAGGGTTTCTTTGATGATGAATGTGATTTTACGTTCATGATCACACTCAGGGATGACAATGTTGTCGACAAGTCGTACGCAAATGATTGTGAAGTTGCATCCAGTTGAATTTTGGAGTACGCAAGGATATTCTGCGTATGTGGATGATAGCATGAAAACTATACAACCTAAAAAAATAACTTTCATCAGTAACATATTGCTACAAAATATATTATCAATTTTAAAGTAAAATGAAATAAGGATACACTTACACAAAATTAAGTAGAAACTCATTTTGTATCACCGAATCCTTTTTTGCACATTTGAATTATTTTTATATACTATCCCGTACACTACGTTTTTGATTATTCAAATTACGCATTCTAAAATGTCAACCCAAACTTATAATTTGTACAGTTAATGATTTGATTTTGTTTATTCTTATTTCACAGCATTTATTTCATGAATTTACATTGAACATTAGCTTTACTCGACAACCGATATTAAATAAAGTCTTTCACGATATGAATTTACGAGAATGGTTAGTATTACGTTAGATATTATTGTTTATAATGTTTGAAAACCGTTATGTCAATGAAATTATGAAAACAAATATAAATGGAACAATTCACAAAGAAAAAAGATAAAAAGTTATTGTTCATTAAAAAGGAAATAAATCTATTGCACATTTTGCAATTTTACAGCGTTGAATGAATAGGTTTATGAAAATACAATTTTACAATTCCATATAATACTATTACTATAAGAATAATTTGTGTATTTGATTAGTTTCTTTTTTTGATCATAGAATAATAACAAATAATTGAGTAGAAGGAGCACTATCTCAGTGGCGTTCGCTGATCTGAATCGATCAGTAAGTTAAGCAACGTATACAGGGCTTTAGGTAAATCTCTTTCATCCTCTCGGGTGGCTAAGCAGTCCATGAAAATTAATGCCACATTCTGTGTATGACAGATTCTGATTTCGCCAGATTCTACAAATACCAGATTCTAGTAAAGGCAGATTCTGTAAATGTCGTATTCTGGAAATGCCAGATTCTGGAAATGTCATATGCAAAATAAAAATCCATGGTGAATATATGTATGCAGTTTTGGAAGTAAAGGGTGAAAAAATATTATTTTTTTAGCTATATTATTTTTTTTGCCCTAAACGTAGACACTACTCAGGTGCACCCCCCGAGCGCTACCCGCACCCCTCGCGTGCCTGGTGTAGGAGTAATGTCTACGTTTATGAACTATTCCCATTGAACAAATATTAAAAAAAATAATTATAAATGTGTTCTTTGAGCGATACTGGTTCAGGGTTTTGAATATAGCTAGGAGGTTTTTTATCACCGTGTATTTATTTTGTTTACTAGCTTTCTGGCCGTGGCTCCGCCCGCGTGGACTACAGGTTATATCGTGCCCAACTGTAGGATAAAATGTAGCCTATGTCGTTTCCCAGGCTCTAATCTATCTCTGTGCCAAATTTCATAAAAATCGTTTCAGTAGTTTAGGCGTGAAAGATGGACAGACAGGTAGACAGACGGACAGAGTTACTTTCGCATTTATATTATTAGTAAGGATAATAAAATAAATTAAATGAACACGTGATGAAAAATGTTTATTTTGTCAAATAACGAAATTAAAAAACAAACAAATGTTATACATTGGTAAAAAAACAAAGATATAGCATTAATTAGTCCAAAAAAAATCACATTCAAATAATTAAGTAGTTATTTCTTTTTCGTAGATCGGATTTTTTTCTTTACTTCTAAATATTATTTTTCTTATTAGATTACTGCTGTTATTCTTCGACGATTTTTTCTTTCTTTGATTATTCAGGTTATTCTTTGACATCTCTCCTTTCTTTTCAATGACCATCAATTTAACTTAACTGTGATTATTCAACTGTCTGTCTGTCCGTCTTTCACGCCTAAACTACTGAAACGATTTTTATGAAATTTGGTACAGAGATAGATTAGAGCCGGGAAAAGGACATAGGCTACATTTTATCCTACAGTTGGGCACGATATAACCTGTATCCCACGCGGGCGAAGCCACGGCCAGAAAGCTAGAAAACAAAATAAATACACGGTGATAAAAAACCTCCTAGCTATATTCAAAATCTTGAACCAGTATCACTCAAAGAACACATTTATGATTTTTTTTAAATATTTGTTCAATGGGAATAGTTAATTTTTTGCCTAAACGTAGACATTACTCCTACACCAGGCACGCGAGGGGTGCGGGTAGCGCTCGGGGGGTGCACCCGAGTAGTGTCTACGTTTATTTATTTATTTTGTTTTTATATAATAGGTACAATTACAGATATCAAACTATAAATAACTTAAATTAGCTAGTTATCGTAAGTCTAATATCCAATGACAATCGTACACAGCACTCTTTGCAAACAGTGAAGTTAAGAAAGAATTAATCTTATATATAAAAATGAATCACTAAATCTGTTGGTAAGCGCAAAACTCGAGAACAGCTGGACCGATTTGGATGATTATTTTTTTTTTGTGTTCCTTATTGTCAGGAGAAGGTTCTTATGAAAGAAAAAACTAAAAAAGTGCCACGGGGACGAAGTCCCGGGCGGAAAGCTAGTTTAAAATAAAAAGTTACGAAATAAAAAAATAAAAACGGTTAACAAATTATTAATCTTAAAAGTCAGATTTTGACTAAGTGCGTTTAAATTTTTGCAAGAAAGCTTTAAATAACGGAAGACTGCAAGAAGCTATGTCGGTGTGAGCGCAGATATCGATCTAGTTTTTACACATTCTAACTATGGGAAAAAAATAATATAGCTAGGTTTTTTACACCCTATACTTACAAAACTGCATACATATATTCACCATGGATTTTTATTTTGCATATGACATTTCCAGAATCTGGCATTTCCAGAATACGACATTTACAGAATCTGCCTTTACTAGAATCTGGTATTTGTAGAATCTGGCGAAATCAGAATCTGTCATACACAGAATGTGGCATTAATTTCGCCATCTGGCATTTCCAGAATTTGACATTAACCGACTAATCCGAATCTATGATGGATGACTAAAGTGGCAAAACTGTACAGTCTTTAAACCAAGTCAGTGGCCATTTGGTAGTTTGAAAACTCTGAAACCAGGCTTTTCCAAGTTCTCCACATACTTGACTGTGCCTACACGGTAAAGAAGACAGGGAAGATACTAGATATAAACTATAATTGGTCGGCAGATTGAAAGGTGTAATGAGGCGGATGGACATACTTACCTTTTTTAAATTTACCTCTGAAATATTTCACAAAATGATTTTTAAATTTCGTAATATTTTCTGAATTTTGAAAGGTTTTTATGCACGAATTGCACAATTTTTGAAGATATAGAGACTTTGAAATGAAATCTTTACTACTCAGAACAATTTCACAAAAAGCAATAACAAGATCGCTGCAATTTTGTTTATTGACAAAAGCATTGTTCATGTTTGAACTGGTGGAAGTAGAATTAAAAATTTGAGAAAGAGAATTAGTAGGAATAGATAAAGAAACATTTGTTGGAAGAGTGATCGCACCAATGACAATAGGGGATGAAGGAAGATTGTGTAGCAAATAAGTAGTTCTTTTTTTACTTGCAATAGTTGTTGTAGTTGAAGCTACGGTGAAAGGAGACATAGTTACAAAAAATTTAGATTTTTCAAAAGCTTTTTCCGTTTGAAGGGAAGTGGTATAAGAAAACATATTACTAGAATAAAACTTTTTGACCATACTTGATATTTTCTTGCCGCCACATTTGATGCCGTGAACATTTTCTTCATTAATAATTTTGTGGATTGATGTTATTTTTAGTGAGGTTTTTGTAAAATTTTTGATATGTTGCACGTATTCCTTGCAAGGTATTGGGTTACCGCCCATACTCAATATCTGTAGTTTAGGAAGAATACTCGCTAATCCTTCAACATCTAGAGTCTTCAATTGATTATAATCAATAACCATTTTTTTTAGTTGTTTAATATCGTGAAATGTAAAAACATCAACATCACCAATATCATTGTATGACAAATCTAATGCAAGCATCTTAGTTAGACCACTAAATGCGCCAAAAGGGATGTTTGATAAATGATTGTGTGATAAATTGAGTAACCTTAAATATGGCAGGTTGAAAAAAGTTCCCACCGCAATCTCGTAAATATTGTTTCTGTTCAGGTCAAGAAATTGTAAATACTTTAAATTTCTAACTATGTCAGGGTGCAAATGAGTCAAGTTGTTCCTGCTAATATCTGCAACTACGAGATTCTCGAAGTAATTAAGATTGATTTCTGCTATCTCATTATTAAGAATTGATAAAGTCGTGAGCTGAGTTAGTGAATTTATTTCCGGGTTATTGAATTGTTTGATTTTATTATTAGAAAGGCGTAAAACTTTCAAATGTTTAAAGCTTGAGAAGGGTGCATCCGATAATTTGACTATATCATTATACGAAAAATCAACATATACAAGATTTGTCATGTTCATCAAAGTCTTTGATATAGCTGTCAAGTCATTGTGGCTTAGATATAAATATCTAAGACTTGGCAAATTGCTATTGTGCAAGACAAAACGAGATAATCTATTATATGATAAGTCTAAAATGTTTAAGTTCGGCATTCCAATAAAATTGATCAAATCAATGTTGACTATTTCATTGTGAGATATATTCAAGTTAGTCATTACTGGTAAATGAACCAAAGCTGACCTGTCAATTTTAAAAAACTCAAATTCACTTAAATCTAAATATGTTAAATATTTTGCTGGGCTTAACACACTGCTCCTTAAAACACCACTTAACTCATTGTGTTTCAGATTTATATAATGCAATTTCTTTAAAGGCAAGGCATTATTTTCTATGAACCGAATCCAGTTTTCTGACAAATCTAACTTTCTCAATTTAGTCATATTTGCGAAAGTATATTTTGGTATCTTTACCAGCCTATTATCTTTCAAATACAACTCTGTAAGATTCATTAAGCAGTTTCTTAGAAAACTTAATCTAGATATTTTGTTGTGTGAAAGATCTAGTATACTTAAAGAAAAAGAGTCATAGAAACTAAAATTTTCTACAGTACTTATTTTATTGAGGCTTAAATTTAAATGTAGTATGCTATTCAAATTACTAAAAGCATTTGCCCTTATCGTTTTTATGCTTTGGTTACTCCAGTCTATATGAGTTACATTCTCCAAGCCGCTAAAAACTTGATCAATTAACTCAATTGACAAATTATTTTTACCCAAATTCAGATAACATAACTTGTTATATTTAAAAGCGGTAGGATATACAACAGTAATGTCATTATGAAACAAGTCCAAATATTGCAATCTGTTGTTATATAAGAATAATGTAGAGTCTATCGGTATTGTGATTCGGTTGTGGCTCAAATCAACAACAGTAAGGTTGTAAGCCTGTTTAAAGCATCCCTTTTCAATAAATTCTATTTGATTATTAGACATGTTGATCATTTGTAGAGACAAAAGTCTATTCACTTCATGACTATTAAGTTTCCTGAGTCTGTTATGAGAAATATCTAGTTTCTTTAACGATTTTAGATTTGCCAGTGACATATTCAAACTACTTAATCGGTTATGCCTCAAGTTTAAGTATCTCATCTTCGTATTATTTGTGAAGCAATTTTTTATACTTTCTAGTTCATTGTTTTGCAAATACAATACTTTTAAATTTGGTACATAGCCAAAGCATTCACTGTTTATATCGGTCAGCTTATTTTTTGAAATGTCTAATAGCTCAAATTGATTATCTTTGTTTTTATTTATGTAAAGCGTCTTTTCATACAGATGACGAATGCTATTACTAGAGAGGTTGAGAGATTTCAGGAAAAACAAATTTTGGAAAGCTTCATTTTTTATGTTAGCGACGTGGTTGCTGCTGAGATCTATTTCGCGTACTTTGGTGTAGTACATGAAGGCTCTTGTGGCGATATTTGTCCAAACATTGTTAACACCAATGATAATGCGGACTTTGTGGTCAAAGTTGGTGCTACTGAAGAACTCGGCAGTGAGCGGGTTGACGATAGAACCAGTGATGATAAAAGAGACGTTGCTTTCCTGTTGACACTTTGGGATCTCAAGATTGTCAACACGACGTTCGCAAATGACGGTAAACGTACAATTTTTTCTATCTTTTATCTCACAAAGTCCCGTCACGTACGTGTAGAGTATGAAAGAGATGACGCTACCTGAAAAATAAGTTTTTCTCAAATGTCTTATTGAAAAATTGTGACTTTCTAGCTCATTTTCATTGTAACTGAAAAGAGGAAAATATTTGGACCAGCCGAACCTATTTATTTAATTACCTACTTCACTAACAGACGTAACATACCTCATCGTGCAGTAAATTAGCTATGAATGTTTCAGAGCATGAGTGACTACAGTCTTAAAGCTAAAACATGCAATTTGGCAATTTTAAAACTCTGATACTACTCTGTATGATGAGTCAAGTCTAGCAGAATTGAAAAAGAAGACTAGTATTAGCTTGCTTTCTTCATTGTTTGCTTGCCACACCTTTACAGACAGGTGAAATAAAAGTCTCAAAAAGTTTATTATAATATTGAAATGGACAAATAAATCGAGAAACTTATATAACAGAACAATGATCTTTTGTTATATCATGTGTAATCAACCAACACACATCATGTAAATATCTCATATACCTAGTTGAAATAGATATTGTTAGATGATTTGTAATTTTGACTAGCATTTTCAATTTATGCCCGATTTTTCCTGAATTATTTTCTTAATTTTCTATTAATAAGCCCCAGAAGTGCTTAAATCTTTTTTCATATGAAAATTTGAAGGTCCTCATTTACTAACTCATCAACGCCCAGCCCAAACCCTTGGTCCTATAAAGATGAAATTTGGCCCATTGGTTCGTTTTATAATGTAAGGAAGAATTTTATGAAATCCTGGGCACTCTCTAATCAACAATAATTACAGAATGTACTATTATTAAATGGCAAGTGCCTGTAACCGTAACGATTCTTTTTAAAATAAACCTTTTTTTTTAAAATTTATTTCGCCTCTACTGTCTTTGTAACCATCGTACATTAATTCCCATTAACTAAGACATCTTAGTTTAAGCGTCAGTCATGAAGTGTTTTTGAGTGTGCAATCACTAGCAGCTCCGAAATCAATGGCTTTGAAAATAACATTCGAGTGAAGAAATACCAACTAAGCATTTTGCTGTAGACAACGTCAATATACTATTCAACTACCAACAGTGGCAATTATTAAGCCATTGCCTCTAATGTTGTCATCCACATATATGAAATTACAATACTCACCAAATAATAGTTTAAAATCCATTCTGAATTGTCACTTTCATGTATCACTAGCAAACACAATAATCATGTATCAATATTAAAAAATTGGTGCCACAATATCGATTTAGTCACACGTATTACATTTTTAAAATCTTCTGGGAATACTATTTCAAAAACGAATAATTTTCTATACAAAACCTTCAAGAATGAAGACTTATCTAACTCTGGGTATACTAAGATACCATAAGTTTTCATTTTTTTTTTAAATATTATGGAAAAAAGAAAAAGAACAAGCGTGTTTATTTTTAGCACTTATGTAAGTATACACTACTTCGCGAAAGTACAGACAAAAGCAAGTCAGGTTACCGATTTGCACTACGAAAACAGTCGCTATTACGAGCGAGATAAGGGCGACGTCAGGGTCAACATGTACAGCTGATGTGCTGCCGTGTGTACTGCGATTTATTTTTTCTACCTATGATTATGAATAGAGTTCTTATTTGTTTTAATTGGCAACACGGGCCGTATCGTATTTTGACACTATGCTTGTTGGCATATGAATAAAACTTATAAACGTTGATAGAGCGGTTGAAGTAAATAAAATATGCACACCCTCTAAGGCCCATACTAAGATTTATTTGTATTGTGTGATGTAAGACTTTATACAAACTTTTGTTAAGATTTAACTAATTGTGATTTTAATACGAGCCACAGCTCAAGCAAAGCGTGTAAACAACGTGGTCAAAGGTCAATATAGTGTCAAAATGATAACGCTAGAGGACGAGCAAGCCTTTGCGCGGTGCCCACGCGCAATCAAAGTGAAATTTTTCCGTCACGGAGACGCTTGACGCGCGAATTTGTCGCGGGCCGTACCAACCTACTAACTATGCTGGTTTCCGCAACTTGACGCCAAGATGCGCCTATTTTGCATCAGGATAAGCAAGTCATCATGTGCTTATATGACGTTACTTTCAAATCTTAAAAAGTGGCTGCCAACTCTACCCAGACAAACTGTAGAAGCCAGTAAGTAGGACGTGGTTTTGCTGTACCGTGGGCGAAAGGTTGACAATATATCATAATCATAACTTTCACAATCTATACCAAACGTGACGTCACGTGAACTACACGATGCTCTGCCTACCCCGTCACATCAGAGGTTACATAAAGTGGGATGGATGTAATGTTTTTCAGTATTTCCATGTAAACCATCTGTTAAAACAGTCCACCTTAATTTTACCAGCCCATATACGTCCCCACCGAGGGGCACGGGCCACCTTTCGAAACACGATGGGGATTCAGGCCTTTCAATTATTAACTCTAAAATTCAAAATATTGTGTCGCCCCCGATTTTTGATGACTATAATTACGGCTCAACCAATTTTGATTAAATATAGCTAAGAACGATCTCGATTACGTCAGCTTTCAAACAAAAAACCGCAACAAAATCAGTCCATTCATTTAGGGCCTACGCGATGCCACAGGCAGACAAACATAAACACACGTCACCTGTTTTCATTACTCATACTCTGAAAGTAGGTCTGAAGTTGCCTACGGAGCGGCTTGAAAGTAATACTTTTCAAGCCTAGGGAGAATCGCTTTCAACTGACAGCTGTCAAATTAAGTATTAAAAAAACATTTATACAGCCACTCTATTACAGCGTGGCCATTTTTTTCAATGATGAAAATGAAAAATAATGGCTGAATAGCTGACCAGCCACAGAAAAAAACATAATACGCCGGAAAGTGGCATTCCGATCTTCATTTGTTTTTTCGAATCGTAGACTTTTGTAACTTGAGTTCAGCTTAATCATGTTTTTATTTTTACTTTCTTTGTATACGTAATGTTTACTTCGGGTGAAAGACTTATTTAGTCCCTGGAACCGTCTCGGGACTTAAATAAGTTGCTTTCACCCCTAACTAAAGTAACAATGTACTATTCTCATTATTATTGTTTTTTTTTCTCTGTTTGCCGGAGAAAAAAAAGTTTACAAATAAACATAATGTATATCTGGTTGAATTGGTTTTTCCCATTCTGTTTTCTTTCTGCTATGTTAAGTAAATATGTGGTTGTTACAAATCCTACGCGTACCCTCTGTTAGGAAAAAGAAAGTGCGAAGAAATAATATTCATACATCCATCCATACACTCATATATCTATAAGCCCATTCGGAGTACTTATAGGTAGTTCTATGTAGAACCCCTTGATGCCACATTTGATATTTTTTATTATAAGATGGGTTAACTCTTGACCACAATCTTGACCATGGTTATAGAGGAGGTCGACGATGGAGCGAGTTAACCCAGAAAATGCCTATTAAGGCACTGGCACTCCTACGCACAGACGGAACACAGCAAGCTGTTTGGCGTCGGACTTCGGTAGGAGGGTGGTCGCGAACCAGACGGCCCTTTACAAAGCCTACCACACCGCATGAGACTATAGGACGCCACCTCAGATTCAGAACAAATTGAGGTGTCGTTGCCTGGAGTGGATTAATAGGAGACAGGTCTCATTGGTGTTTCCTTAGTCGCCTCTTACGACACCCACGGAAAGAAATGGGGTGGTATTATTCTCAACCGATCACCACACAGCATAAAAATATGCAGCGTCTGACAGTTTTAGATGGAACATGTGTGTAGTGGTGATAAGTTGTCAGTTTTTTGCCCACGATACAGCATAACCTCGCGTCCCACGTACTGGACAGTAGTTATTTAGCCACTATAAGAAATAATATCTACTGTTATATTTGTAAATATCTTTCTCTTTCATCTACGTAGTAATGTTATCATTAATCACTACAGAACCGAACACAAAGGACGTATTTTCTGCTTAGATCCAAAACAGTGCAGAAATGTTATATGAAATCTCATTATTGGACTGTTTTTAATGAATGCACTGTTTTATTTTAACTAAGATATTTTACCACAGAAGTTCAATATCTCCCATTAAGTATAATTTAAATGTATGCATTAGATCAAAAGGATACTGGCTAAAAATAAAAATCAGCTGAATAAAACCTACTTGGGGAAGAAAAAAAAACAAAATGTCGCGCATTCTGTACAATTCGATTGTAAAACTTTAGTATTCATTTACTTGAGTTTTTTTTTGAATTAGTATATTTTATAACGGTAGGGTAGATTGAGAGTTGAAAGAAAAGTAGATTGCGCACCTTGCTAAAGTGAGTAATTAATGCGCTCGTGTTAATTTAGTGACCACGCATGCGCTCGGGTACCAACATAACACTCGTGCATGAACTATGCGCTTGGTGAAATAATCTACTATAAACAGCACCTACTCATCATAATTACATCCATAATTACGCCAAAAACGTTAAAAAAATGCCTTTATTCCCATAAGAGGAAAATTAGTATAAAAATACTTTCAAATCTCACAAGTGCTAAAATCTGTTTTAATGTAAAATATTGGAGGTCCTGACTCACTTGACTCATCATCCCAAAAGACAAGTACAACATGTATAGCCTGATACACTGCCGTGTGTACTTTTGTTTTTTTAAACGCAAAGGAGGTTGTATTATACTGAGGTCCGTATTACAGAACGGGACTCGGACTCTGATCTATACTTAAGTAAAAGTCCTCTTTGTCATTTAATAGTGTGCGAAAGAGAAAATTCAATGCCAAGAGATCAAGACTTTTGACGGCCGGTTTGGTCGAGTGGTAGCAGCTCTGCCTCTCGATCGACGGGTCCTGGGTTCGAATCCCAGTCGGGGCAAATATTTGTGTAAAAAGCAGATGTTTGTTCTCGGGTCATGGGTGTTTGTGTCTGTCTTTATGTGTGTTCCGAGGGACCCACGACACAAGGGAAAACTTAATGTGGGCCTTTGAGTGTATGGCGTTTTTTTTTTAGACTTGAGTCTCCTTCTGTAATACAGGCCTGAGTCTACCGTGAAACAGCTGATGTGACAATGACGTTGTGAGAGGGCTTACAAACTATGATGTATTGCAGATTTTCTTGTTTTAAACTGGATTATTTTTCTTCTTAAGTGTTTAATTTTACACCAGAGAAATTAAAAAACCGTACTTAATAATTTGGAAAACTCAGCATGAAATGATTTTAATGATGAATTGATGATAATGAAACTCGGAATTTTATTTTTTTCTAAGTTCTCCTTACACCACCCTGCATTATATTGTTCATAACAATCTAAAAACGACCAATACCAGTTCATCGAGTTAAGCCTTATCTATGTTATGACGTCATTCGTTCATTTATTGATGACGTAAAAATTTATCTACATTGGAGCGTAAAATTGCTGTAAAAACTACAACTCGGCCAATGCTATAAATACAAGAAAATACTGTAGGATTATGGGCTGTTGCCTCTAATAATAATGTTTATTATTACTATAATATACACATTATCCTACTAATCTATATATATACCAATGTTACAAAGAGGAAAGATTTGTTTTTTTTTTTTTTTCCTTGAAGTCCCGAAATCCTGAGCGGGATGCTAGTAATATTATAAAGAGGAAAGATTTGTATTTTTGTATGAAACGAATAAACTTAAGAAATACTGGACCAATTTCAAAAATTCTTTCACTATTAGGATGCTACACTATCCCTGAGTAACATAGGCTACATAATATTCCCGAATTCCTACGGGAACGAAGTCCTGAGCGGGATGCTAGTAACATTATAAATGCGAAAGTTTGTGAGGATGTATGAATGTCTGTTACTCTATCACGCCAAAATAGCTGGACCATATTTGATAAAATGTATGGTATGGAGGTAGCTGACAGCTTAGATTAAAACATAAATTTCATAATTTTCCTAAATTCCTACGGGAACGAAGTCCAGGGATCCGAAGTAAGTTGTTCCAAAAAGACAAATATCTAGAAAACCACCTAGATTACGTCAGCTTACAAACTAAAAAACTGCATCGAAATAAGTGCATTCGTTTAGGAGCTACGATACCACAAACAGACACATATATACAGATACACGCGTCAAACTTAAAACACCCCTCTTTTTTTCTCGGGGGTTAAAACGGAAAATAAAGACAAAATAATCAGCTACGTCCAAGTTTAACAATTTTTGAAGTGCCGTTTTATCTTCTCAAGCTGCCATCTAAGGGACAATACGTGAAGTTTGACGATACCCCAATGACGTAATCACCCTCAGTATGTCATCCGGTTTTATTAGCGCGTTCACAAACAAAGGTTTAGTGTATTTTTACGAGCGCTTTAGGAAAATCGTGACTTGAGTGATATTGTATCCCTACTATTGTATATCCTTACTAATTACTAATTTACTAATATTACTAACTTACTAATTTTGCTTATTACTAGTTTACTAATATTTACAAATTTTACTAATTACAATTTTATTTTACTAATATTCCTAATTACTAATATAACTTATTACGAATTTACTAATTATTTATTATTAATTTACTTATTTTACAAATTAATCATTAACAAATTTACTAATATTTACTAATTCACCAATTTTTACTAATTTCTTATTTACTAATACACTGGAGAGCAAAGAAACCTGGTCACTTAAAAAACCCTAAAAATCTCGAAAACTAAAAATGCTAGCCTAATTAAATAAATTGAATTTAATAGACCATTTGATACCCCTTAAATGAAAGTTTTAAAACTTTATACCTATTGTAAAAATATTTTAAAAAAAAACAAATTTGAAAAAGGAAGACTTTCCAAAATTTCTGCATTTACTTTTGCTTTTATTTCTAATCTGCCATTTAAGTGGGTAATATTGAACACTATCAACATGGTATCATGTCTGTTTCACCTGAAGAATGCACCAGAATTCCTGAAGAAAGCGCGATACAGCCAGGACTGTCGGTGTGTCGCTGTTAACAGTACAAAGAGCTCTCCGACGTTATGAGGAAACTGACTCTAGCCTACGCAGACCAGGAACAGGCAGAACCAGGTGTACCACAGCACGAGAAGATCGATATATCCAACATTCAAGTTTCCCTAAGAAATAAATTTAACAATAACAATACAGAGGAGGTAGGGGTAGATAGGAACTAGGAAGAATTAGCCTTAAGGGGGGATTGGCAAAATCCTGGCGGCAAGAGCGAATTTATGCCTCGAGGAGTAATTTATTCTAAACAATTTGGGCTTGGCACAAGAACATGTTAAAATTCAAGTCAGTATCCAAAGAGCCAGAGCTAAAATTCGATCAAATGAGTCAATTTATTCTATCCTGTGGGGTATAGTCCACATTAATGTGGAAAATTTGAAAAAAAATTACAATTAATCATTCCATAAAACTCCCCAGCACAATTTATACTTTAAACTTGGCCATTCTCTAGACTGGCCACAAAAGACCAATAATAGGAGGGGGAAGGCCCAAAAGGACTATTAAGAATCACCCTCCTTCACAATCGTTTCGTTTCGTTAAACATTTAACACTTGGTTCTTTTACTCGGTAATTTACTTACATTTTTAATAAGATAGGACAGGGATGGCGAACCAATTGCACGCGACAAAATATTTTGGGCTCGCCACTGATTAACAAAGCATAGATGTACTAAAAAAAATACAAAGCGTAGAACTATACTACGAGTAGTAAACAAATAACAAAATTCACGATGCAGTTCAACTAATGGACTAAAATCCAAAAGTTGAAAAATTATCAATTTTTTTTTCATCTTTTTTAATATTTTCTGTTTTAAAATTGATTAATTTATTCAAATGAGCTTCATTTTCCAATAAAAAACAATAATAACAGCGTAAAACACGAAAAGCAGCAATGTTTATGGCATTGTGAAAGTGGCGCGACGCGGGTGGTCTAACTATCACGGTTCATGTGATAAAGCCTGGTGACAGACGTACAGACAGATAGATAGATAGACAAACAGACGGACGGATGGACGGACAGCGGAGTCTTAGTAATAGAGTCCCGTTTTTACCCTTTGGGTACGAAACCCTAAAAAATAAAGAAGAATTAATTCTTTCATCAGACCTTGTCTTTTTTCCCATAGTAAAGAGATTGTGTTTTAAAGCTTAATAAATCATTTGTAATCAAAGTCTGATGTTGATGATTTACTAAAAGACCGATCAAAAAAATCTCATCCATTCCCTTTTCTTAATCCACGGCAAAACCAAAATTGGGCAGCCCCCGTTGTACATAAAATAACTTTGCTGTAAGTAATTAAATAAGTTCGTTGCGTTGATGCTAAATAAGTTAACAACTTATACTTAGGTGCTAAGTTTCGCTGTTATGCTTTGTCTGAAACACAAACGAAGAACTGAGCTATGTTTTCACCAGGGACTTGAAATAAATTACTCTCTTGCTCTCTGAACTTACAGATAATGTTTGTTTTGTATCATGAACAGACGAGAGAGAGCTTCATACTTGGTTTTTTATGTTTTAATCAGAAAACATTGTGGAAAAACGCTCTGATGTGTGAAAAGGAACAGAGGAATGTTTTTTGTGGTGCGGCGCTTTGAGAAATTGAATTACATACATACATAAGCTCACGATTTTATCCCAAAGACACTTTTTTCGCTTCCTCTACATTCATAATTTGCTACAAACATGCTCTTCGGATTCGGGTACTCCTAACACGGCCTTTTCACAGTGCATTACCAATTTGGTTCGCCTAGGGCGCCTTCTTCCGACCCTTCCAATTATATTCGCATTGTATATTACTTTCGTCAATCGAAATAGAATTTTTAATCAAATTCACTGATGTTTTATTTAATTTCTCGTAACGAATTTTTTTTATTGATAAAATTGAACGAATAATTGTGTGGTAATCATCAATAGCTGTGAATATTTTTCTAAAAAGCGCTTCTTCATACTTTCAGCTTGAATTTACTATTTTTATCCACCGACAAAAAAATGGGGTGTTATAAATTTGATAGATGTATATGTGTGTCTGTATGTGGCATGGTAGCTACCATACTAATAGACCGATTTTTTTTTATTTGCCTTTGTATGGGAAGTCCATAAAATGAATTTTAAAAATCAGGCAACAATTGGTGGTCCCGTAACAAAAATAAATAAGAATAAACACACAGTCCAATTGACAATCTTCTTTTTTTTTAAGTTGGTTTTAAAAATCTTGTAAAAATAGAAGGCTTTCCTTCTATCAATAGGTAGAAAAGAACATGCAAAACTGAAACTTTATATTGGTATACTAGTGACATCTCGTGTCTCAAATATAAAACAAAATCATAACATTTTGATCTGCCTACAGAAAAACCTGAAATACTTCCCATGGTTTTTCATTTAATCTATGTCGCCCTTAATTATGACGTCACGCGATGCGGCAGCCATATTGCCGCAATGATTGATGATCAAACAGATTTGTAACCTACACGTTGTTTTTATATGTATAGGATTGTTGACGGTTTTATTATAATACTAGCTTTCCGCCCGCGAATACGTTTTCTTGGGAATTTTCCCTGTCAGTTTTCCAATTTTTATTTTCTTATAAATTTTGTTTTGACAGTTATGAAAACAACAAAAAAAATTTGCTAAATTGGTCTAGCTGTTCTCGAGTTTTGCGCTTAGCAACACATTTAGTTGTTCATTTTATTCGGCCAAAAGACTTCTTTCCATGCTAGGAGCAACTTAAAAATATATATTTCTAAACATTTTATTCTAGCACAGGCATTAAGTAGACAGATACCTCGTGACTTTCTTCATCTGAAACAGTAGCGATGGCTAAATACATTAATTAATTTTTTTAAACTGCTCTTAAATCGGAAAGATTTTATTATTTTTTTGTTTGTTTGCCTTGAATATGCTCCGAAACTACTGCACCGATTTGAAAAATTATTTCACCATTAGAATGCTACATTATCCCTGAATAATATAGACTATATTATTTTCCCAATTTTTCACGGATATGAATGGGCGGAATGCTAGTATTTAGATAAAAACGGAGACATTTGATTGGTATCTTATAATGTACGCTACGAAAAGACAATTGTAGCTCTCGTACGAATTCAAAAAAATCTAGTCTACTTACACTCAGTTGCATAAACGTTCATTAAATTTATTTTTTAAACGTAATACCGTCCTTTTTACGTTAACAAGTCGGTAAGTGACAGTGTATTGCCCTGTGTTATATAAAAATAATAATCTGTAAAATACATATTAAAAAAATTTGGCTTTTAGTGACACATTTGTAACAGGTCACCAATTTAATAATATAGAAACCAAGTATTCAGATACAAAAATGAAAATATATAAATTCTAAAAGCACTCTACACAACATTAGAAAGGCAAAAAGTAAGAACGATGAAAAATATCTGCTTTTTGGTTTCAATAAGGCAGTTTGTATAATAAAAACCTAAATATGGGCTAAGTATCAACCTACCCAAGCGAGAAATCACTTGATTTATGAATACTGGGTGGTACTGGGCCGCTCCGTTATGATTTTCTTTTTTATTTCTCTCAGTTTCGAATATTGGTCTGTATTTTCATGGCCTTCGAAATATACAATTTGGCTTAACTTCGTAATAGACAAGTAAAACTCTGGCGAATATAATAATAATTTATTTCTGATTCGTTTACTGCTATTGAAGATAATATTAAAAACAGTAAAAACTATTTTACTGCTTAAATTTTCAACGTAAAAGTATTTTTTTCCGTGTTAGTAGTAGTAAGCGTCACGGTAACTTCAAGACGATAAAAAAGTATTTATATTCAACTAGCTTGCCGCCCGCGGCTCCGCCCGCGTGGACTACAGGTTATATCGTGCCCAACTGTGGGATAAAATGTAGCCTATGTCCTTTCCCAGTCTCTTATCTATCTCTGTACCAAATTTCATCAAAACCGGTTCAATAGTTTAGGCGTGAAAGACGGACAGACAGACAGAGTTGCTTTCGCATTTATAATATTAGTAAGGATAGTAAGGATTAATACAAAATTAAAGTATTGATAATTTTATCTTATAAAATTGACTCACTTTTTCATCTACGCCCAGCCAAGCTTAAATTATACGTATAAACAAAATTAAGGAAGAATTTGGGAATTCTTTTGTAGGGAAAAAAATTCAGGTAAAAGGATGTGCCATTAATTATGTTATTGTGGTATGCATTCTCTTTTGTAGTGAGACTGCATCCACAATCGTCACTAGTCGTTCGGCTCTATGCGAGTTACTGCTTGAAAATTTATATTTAGTAACTAAGTAAACAAGTAAACTCTTTATTTAAAATTTTAAAATCGGAATTGGATGGCAAGACAGTAACTCGAGCCATGGCCAATCGTTGAAAGATTCTCGAAGTTTATATGAGCGTTTATTAAATGTAAATTACGAAGCGTTCCCATACAAGTGTGTTCTTCGCTGTGTCAGATAATAAATTGTGTAAAGTTGAAGATCATATATTGTTTTCATATAATCCTTACTCATATTATAAATGCGAAAGTAACTCTGTCTGTCTGTCTGTCTGTCCATCTTTCACGCCTAAACTACTGAACCGGTAGGCTCCTTCTGGGTGAGCTTGCTACATCCTCGACCGCATCTTTGCCCTTGGGCTAGATTGTGGTCAAGAGCGAACCCTTCATTAATAAAAAAATAAAAAAACCGGTTTTGATGAAATTTGGTACAGAGATAGATTAGAGCCTAGGAAAGGACATAGGCTACATTTTATCCCACAGTTTGGCACGATATAACCTGTAGTCCACGCGGGCGGAGCCGCGGGCGGAAAGCTAGTAGATCATATATAGACTAGAGGAATTTTTGAATTTTACGACTTTGAACAGCATGGAATATAACAGTTTGACACCAGGTTTTTTTAGACTAATTCGACCCTGCTGAGCTCGATTTTGCCCGGTGTCAAACCAATTCCCGTTAACGGAAATGTATGAAATCCGTCATTGTATACAATACCTAGGAATATAAAGTAGGTAGTTTATAAGGGTTAATTGTTGTTCATATTCGCAAGTTCGGCGCTGTAAGTTGTCAAATGTGAATAAAACTAGTACGACTGTTAATGGGGTCTTGTTTTGTAGGTTAATACATCAAAATTGATTCATTCAGCGGTTTTCATATAAAATGGCGAAAATACAGTTAATATTAAAAACTTTGAAATTTGGGTAGATGTTACTCAAAAACTATTGGACCTATAAAAATAAAGTTCATATCATATGGTGGGTAATTTAATGTAGATTAATCTTGTCATTGACAGTTTTCTTCTAGATCTAACAGTTTTTCTAAAAAATGGAGAAAACCGTGGCGAGGGGCATATTTTCAACTAGCTGATGCCCGCAACTTCGTTTGCGTGTTAATTTTTTTTTTGTACAGAGTACACAGATTGAAAACATCTATCTTACGTGATTTAGATTTTTACATACAAAAGTTATTTCCCGCTAACT
This sequence comes from Aproaerema taeniolella, assembly GCA_949987775.1. Taxonomy (NCBI): domain Eukaryota; kingdom Metazoa; phylum Arthropoda; class Insecta; order Lepidoptera; family Gelechiidae; genus Aproaerema; species Aproaerema taeniolella. The sequence goes on along the minus strand of OX465261.1, from coordinate 13,363,475 downwards.
CCCGTTCCCGTGGGAATTTTGCAATATCCTGTTGACTTAGCTTTAAGTTTACTAAGGTACCTGCATGCCAAATTTCAAGCGTCTAACTTAAGCGGTTTAGATTTTTCATACAAAAGGATTTTCCCGCTAATTCCCGTTCCCGTGGGAATTTCGGGAATTCCTTTCTTAGTGCACCTTTGCGGTACCTAAGCTACGTCCCTTCCAAATTTCAAGTGCCTACGTTTAGCCGTTTAGGCTGTGCGTTGATATGTCCGTCAGTCTAGGTATAATTTCTCCCGTTTTTTACACATTTACCACTATATCTTTGCTCCTATTGGTCGTAGCGTGATGTTATATAGCCTATAGCCTTCCTCGATAACTGGACTATCCAACACAAAAAGAATTATTCAATTCGAACCAGTAGTTTCGGAGATTAGCGCGTTCAAACAAACAAACAAACAAACTCTTTAGCTTTATAATATTAGTATAGATAATATAGCTGATGCCCACAACTTCGTTTGCGTGTTAATTTTTTTTTTGTACAGAGTACACAGACTGAAAACATCTATCTTACGATTCTTACGTGATTTAGGTTTTTACATACAAAAGTTTTTTCCCGCTAACTCCCGTTCCCGTTGGAATTTTGCAATATTCTGTTGCAACTTAGCTTTGAGGGTTACTAAGGTACGTGCATGCCAAATTTCAAGCGTCTAACTTAAGCGGTTTAGATTTTTCATACAAAAGGATTTTCCCGCAAATTCCCGTTCCCGTGGGAATTTCGGGAATTCCTTTCTTAGTGCACCTCTGCGGTACCTAAGCTACGTCCCTTCCAAATTTCAAGTGCCTACGTTTAGCCGTTTAGGCTGTGCGTTGATATGTCCGTCAGTCTAGGTATAATTTCTCCCGTTTTTTACACATTTACCACTATATCTTTGCTGCTATTGGTCGTAGCGTGATGTTATATAGCCTATAGCCTTCTTCGATAACTGGACTATCCAACACAAAAAGAATTATTCAAATCGAACAAGTAGTTTCGGAGATTAGCGCGTTCAAACAAACAAACAAACAAACTCTTTAGCTTTATAATATTAGTATAGATAATATAGCTGATGCCCGCAACTTCGTTTGCGTGTTAATTTTTTTTTGTACAGAGTACACAGATTGAAAACATCTATCTTACGTGATTTAGATTTTTACATACAAAAGTTTTTTCCCGCTAACTCCCGTTTCCGTGAGAATTTTGCAATATCCTGTTGCAACTTAGCTTTAAGTTTACTAAGGTACCTGCATGCCAAATTTCAAGCGTCTAACTTAAGCGGTTTAGATTTTTCATACAAAAGGATTTTCCCGCTAATTCCCGTTCCCGTGGTAATTTCGGGAATTTATTTCTTAGTGCACCTTTGCGGTACCTAAGCTACGTCCCTTCCAAATTTCAAGTGCCTACGTTTAGCCGTTTAGGCTGTGCGTTGATATGTCCGTCAGTCTAGGTATAATTTCTCCCGTTTTTTACACATTTACCACTATATCTTTGCTCCTATTGGTCGTAGCGTGATGTTATATAGCCTATAGCCTTCCTCGATAACTGGACTATCCAACTTAAAAAGAATTATTCAATTCGAACCAGTAGTTTCGGAGATTAGCGCGTTCAAACAAACAAACAAACAAACAAACTCTTTAGCTTTATAATATTAGTATAGATAATAAAGCTGATGCCCGCAACTTCGTTTGCGTGTTAATTTTTTTTTGTACAGAGTACACAGATTGAAAACATCTATCTTACGTGATTTAGATTTTTACATACAAAAGTTTTTTCCCGCTAACTCCCGTTCCCGTGGGAATTTTGCAATATTCTGTTGCAACTTAGCTTTGAGTTTACTAAGGTACCTGCATGCCAAATTTCAAGCGTCTAACTTAAGCGGTTTAGATTTTTCATACAAAAGGATTTTCCCGCTAATTCCCGTTCCCGTGGGAATTTCGGGAATTCCTTTCTTAGTGCACCTCTGCGGTACCTAAGCTACGTCCCTTCCAAATTTCAAGTGCCTACGTTTAGCCGTTTAGGCTGTGCGTTGATATGTCCGTCAGTCTAGGTATAATTTCTCCCGTTTTTTACACATTTACCACTATATCTTTGCTCCTATTGGTCGTAGCGTGATGTTATATAGCCTATAGCCTTCTTCGATAACTGGACTATCCAACACAAAAAGAATTATTCAATTCGAACCAGTACTTTCGGAGATTAGCGCGTTCAAACAAACAAACAAACAAACTCTTTAGCTTTATTATATTAGTATAGATAATATAGCTGATGTCCGCAACTTCGTTTGCGTGTTAATTTTTTTTTGTACAGAGTACACAGTTTGAAAACATCTATCTTACGTGATTTAGATTTTTACATACAAAAGTTTTTTCCCGCTAACTCCCGTTTCCGTGGGAATTTCGCAATATCCTGTTGCAACTTAGCTTTAAGTTTACTAAGGTACCTGCATGCCAAATTTCAAGCGTCTAACTTAAGCGGTTTAGATTTTTCATACAAAAGGATTTTCCCGCTAATTCCCGTTCCCGTGGGAATTTCGGGAATTTCTTTCTTAGTGCACCTTTGCGGTACCTAAGCTACGTCCCTTCCAAATTTCAAGTGCCTACGTTTAGCCGTTTAGGCTGTGCGTTGATATGTCCGTCAGTCTAGGTATAATTTCTCCCGTTTTTTACACATTTACCACTATATCTTTGCTCCTATTGGTCGTAGCGTGATGTTATATAGCCTATAGCCTTCCTCGATAACTGGACTATCCAACACAAAGAGAATTATTCAATTCGAACCAGTAGTTTCGGAGATTAGCGCGTTCAAACAAACAAACAAACAAACAAACAAACAAACTCTTTAGCTTTATAATATTAGTATAGATAACAAGGGGAGGAAGGGGGGGAAATTGGTCTGACTCCGGGCAAAATCGAGCTCAGCAGGGTCGAATTAGTCTTAAAAAACCCGGTGTCAAACTGTTACATTAAATGCCGTTCAACATCAAAAGGAGAAGGCTTTTCAGATTATTCTTCTAGTCTATATAATAGCGGTGATACCCCAGTTGGCAATGAGCCAGCCTTGTAATCCGAAGGTTGTGGGTTCAAATCCTGGTGCGGGCCTGTACCACCAAATTCGTCTTTTCGGATTTATGTACGGATTTATAATTATCACTTGCTCAACGGTGAAGGAAAACATAGTGATGAAACCCGCCGTCCAAGAAAATTCATTTTCGAAAGATGAGCGGTCCACCAACCCGCATTGGGCCAGCGTGGTGGACTACGGCCTAAATCCCCCTTCGTGTTTCGAAGGGAGGCCCGTGCCCCTCGGTGGGGACGTATAAGAAGAAGAAGAATATATTGTTTTCCTTCAAAAGCTGCAGTGGAAACCGATAACACACAACCCCGAAAGCGGTTGCAGCTTTCCTCCACTGCAACTGTTACAGTACCAATCGAACTTACTAATTAGACTGGCTATAATAATCTAGCTCATGTAGTCAACTAATACGGAACTAGTTCGATTTTCTCGAAACACAACTCATCTTCGTTCGTCCTGTTCCATGAAATTCGTATCAACCAATCACGCACTCCGACCAATCATATTGTGGCTGCATGACGTGATCACAGACGTGCGTGATTGATTGAAAACAAAATCCAAGCTTTGTGTCAATATTTTGCTTGTTAAGTTTATTTGTCATTAGGTTTCAACGGTTTCAATTGTAGTTCTATTGTGCTGTGTTTTTGCTTATAAAATCAAACTCTATTCTAATCAAATATTTCTTTTTATTCAACTTTTTAATATTCCTTTGTAACAGGTTAGAAGCCATCTTTGACTGGTTGAGAATAACAACATTCAATCTCTTTCCATGGGTTACAAAAAAAACCTAAATTAATGAGACCTGCCTCCCATCAGTCCATCCTGGGTAACGACATCTCAATTTGTTCTGAATCTGAGGTGGCATCATATGCCCTTCGTCGTCCATATTCGTAACCAACCAGTTACAAAAGAATAATTTTCTTTCACTGTTTTATCCTAGTTTCACACAGGTGGCCCTTAAAGTTTCGTAAATTTATATTTGTACTTGGCAAACTGTAATATCGCGAAGGATATGAAATCTTTCCGATCACGATTTTTGGCCAACTACTTTTGGACAACAAGATCTTCTGAAGACAAGAAGATCAAACAGATAAAATTAATAGAAAGAGTAGATCTCTCGTACAGTACAAATGACTCTGGAAATGTAACTAAACTGAGAAAATTCTACAATCAACTCCGATATGCCAGCAGGTATTATCCATTCCGCACAACATCTTATGCATTTATTAAAAACAAGACAACTTCTCTACAATGTTACATTTTTTTAAGAAATTGCAAGTTATAAAATGATGGGATTAACAAAGTCAAAGTCAAGAATTGCGTCATTTCATATAACATTCAGAATACTCGGAGTGATTTTTAACTGGACAATTTCGTATAACACGAAATAGTAAGTGTTTTCAGAATGTTACTTAAAATAAGCCAAATAGTGAATTACATAAGCATTTTTAACTTAGCGTCATGTCAATCCCATACAACTGTGCACCTTTGAGCGGGGAGATCTGCTATTTTTGACTAGGATTTGGTGGAAGGTTAGGTTAAATATGACGAGGTGTGCTGCCGATTGGTTCTGTTTTTGTTCTTTGTTGTGACGAAGCTTGTTGCGGATGCGTCTTTGTACTTATTTTACATTTCAATTAAAAATCGGAATTAACCATCGTCGAAACAAGGTAGTAAACTCGAAACCCTAACAGAATGTAACTTCTAAGTCTCGAAAATGAGCTCCTATTTTTTTTAATTAAAATAAGTAATTACAAGTACAAATTACATTGTTTTAAATCTAAATATATAAAAGGAGAAACTGACTGACTGACTGACTGACTATCAACGCACAGCCTAAACGGCTAAACGTAGGCACTTGAAATTTGGAAGGGACGTAGCTTAGGTACCGTAGAGGTGCACTAAGACAGGAATTCCCGAAATTCCCACGGGAACGGGAATTAGCGGGAAAATCCTTTTGTATGAAAAATCTAAACCGCTTAAGTTAGACTCTTAAAATTTGGCATGCAGGTACCTTAGTAAACTTAGAGCTTAGTTGCAACAGGATATTGCAAAATTTCCACGGGAACGGGAGTTAGCGGGAAAAAACTTTTGTATGTAAAAATCTAAATCACGTAAGATAGATGTTTTCAATCTGTGTACTCTGTACAAAAAAAAATTAACACGCAAACGAAGTTGTGGGCATCAGCTAGTACAGTATAACATAAAACAAATAGGTTTTTCCGTATACTGCTTTTAAGTAACAATATGCGTCTATAAAAATATAAATAATACAAAAAGAAAGGTATACGCAACAGTGAATCAATCTTAAATACAGATAGATACCTTTAACAGTTCATTTGAGCGCGTCTCAGTGTGTGCGCTAAAAATTGTATTATACAAAATTGTTTAAATATGTACAATACACAGACACAGATCGCGAACTTTACCCGTCTATTTCAATTGCCATCTACCCACACAAAATTGCCAGAGCACAGTTTCAAATTACATACGCAATCAAAGGAAGATAGCAACTGCGAAATATCAGAGGTAACGTAAGAAGACACTTATAATTGAGAACCTCGTTGTTTCACAAACCTTCACATAACATCCTCCATTTGAACAAGACCTACATAACCTTAATTAATTTGCTTAACTACATTTGAATTCGACGTTAGCGATTATACAAAGATCTTTGACACGAGCCGGAGTTGGCTTCGATCTAATTAAAGGACAATGGAAGGCGAAAAGCGGAAGGGATCAAGATAATTTGGTCATAATTGGAACGGAGCGTAGAGATATGAATAAACAGATGTTAGTAGAGAATAATATCACATAAACCTTTGACAGTATGACACTATTAGTGCAAACTGGATGATAGAGCAATTTACTATGAGCAATGAGCTTGCTACAACCTCGACTACATTTTACCCCTAAGCTAGATTGTAGTCAACAAAAAACCTTGTTTACGGTACTAACCGTGTGGTGATCGGTTGAGAATAAGACCACCTCATCGCTTTCCGTGGGTGTCGATAGGCGACTAAGGAAACACAAATGAGACCTGCTTCCTAGTAATCCATCCCAGGCAACGACACTTAATTTTTTTCTGAATCTGAGGTGTCGTCCTATGGTCTCATGCGGTGTGATAGGCTCTGTAAAGAGACGTCTGGATCGCGACGACCCTCTTACTGAAGTCCAACGCCAAACAGCTTGCTATGTTCCGTCGGTGCGTGGGAGTACCAGTGCCTTTATAGGCATTTTCTGGGTTAACTCGCTCCATCGTTAACCCAGAAAATGCCTATAAAGGCGAGGTCAAGAGTTAACCCATCTTATAATAAAATAAAATAAAAAACCTACGTGCGATACAAATCTTGCACGCCGTGTGTGCAAAAACCACGCAAAGATTTAATTTAAAAAAACATGTCTATCTTAACACTCACAACAATAACCCCGTCGGAGTAGGCAAAACGTAACAGTGATCCTAGAATCACTTGACACCACAATTGGCATTCATTTTGAGGGTTATTCGAAAGAACATGAGGGTAGTGGTCCTAGGTTGTCAGCCTTGTGCCAACTATACAACCAACTGCTTGCATCGCAACAAATGACCTCCACAGTATGCCTGGGAAGAGTTGGCAGCTGGGAAATTCGAAGTTTTTCTTTTACTCCCAGTCCAGCGTGGAATTCTTGAACTTTTCAGTGTGCACCGAATGATTGGCCAGAAAAGTTGAGTTTTTGTTTGAAAATTCCACATAAATGTATTCAACAAAATCTTTGAGATTGTCATATCAAACAAGCTATGAAACGACTATACAAATTCGAGACAAAGTATCCACAATCCCACATTTCTAGATCTTACAAAGATATGTTATTTAATAAAATACTATCAATATCATATTACGTGTTATGTTTTTAACTGCATAACTCTAAAATTTAAAATGTTGTATTACTCTCGACATTCCATCGCTCATATTTTATTATAACTCTTAAACGACAGAACCAATTTTAATCAAATAGCTAAAAACCATTTCGAAAAGGTCAGCTTTCAAACAAAAACAAACCGCATTGAAATCGGTCCATTCGTTTAGGAGCTACGATGCCACAGGCAGACACACAGATACAAAAAAACACAAATACACACGTCAAACTTATAACACCCCTCTTTTTTGTCGGGGTTTAAAAAGACCAAGTGCTAGAATTAAGAATTAGAATGAAGCCTTGGTATCAGCAGTCAACAATTACTGGTGACGTATTCTAATTTGGCGAATTTGGCATAGAGAGGTTCAAAAAAGACCATGACCCACTTAGAGACTCTCTGAAGTTAAAACAATAATTTACTAATCAGGTGGGATTGACAAAATAAGATACCCCAACTCCTTTACCTCATCAAAAGCCTACGTGAGCGAGAATGAAAGTCATCAGCCACTTGATTTCAGTGGAACGTGACTTAGATGCGGTAACGTAATCAACACAATTCCTTTGATGTTTTGCCTTCCTGATTCTATTCCACTAATCAATGACGTTTCAAAGGCGGTTGAATGACAGTGGTCACATTTTATTCGTTCTGGTGACGAATTTCAGGTGGCAAAATTCAGATCTATCAAACCTCATACATAAAAAGCGAGTTTATGAATTAAGTCCAGGGTAACCTAATTTTCCTAGCCCAACACTTGATGACAACTGCTCATCTGTATACACTGTATGACTGTGTGACGACCAGTTTGGTCTAGTGGTAGTGGCGCTGATTCTTGATCGACGGGTCCTGGTTCGATTCCCAGTCGGGGAAAATATTTGTATAAAAAGCAAATGTTTGTTCTCAGGTCATGGGTATTTGTGTTTGTCTTTATGTGTGTTCCGAGGGACCCACGATACAAGGGAAAACCTTAATGTGGGCCTTTGAGTTTGTAACGTTTATTATTGTTATTATTGTATGTTAAGTTGCTAACTCATCATCTTCATCAGCCTTTGACAGGGCAGTCCACTGCTTGACATAGGCTTCTCCTATGGCACACCACTGAGCTCGGTCTTCAGCTCTCCTCGATATCGTCACCCCACCTTTTTTTTTTATTATAAGATGGGTTAACTCTTGACCTCAATCTTGACCATAAAGGTCAAAGATGAAGTCGACGATGGAGCGAGTTAACCCAGAAAATGCCTATAAAGGCACTGACACTCCCACGCACCGACGGAACACAGCAAGCTGTTTGGCGTCGGACTTCGGTAGGAGGGTGGTCGCGAACCAGACGGCCCTTTACAGAGCCTACCACACCGCATGAAACCATAGGACGACACTTCAGATTCAGAAAAAAATGAAGTGTCGTTGCCTGGGATGGATTACTAGGAGGCAGGTCTCATTTGAGTTTCCTTAGTCGCCTCTTACGACACCCACGGAAAGAGATGGGTTGGTGTCATTCTCAACCGATCACCACACGGAGAAAAACCTAGTAAACCTAGTAACAGGGCGTCCTAGACTACGTTTGCCGATTCGCGGTCTCCATTCTAGAACTCGTCTGCCTCAATGGCCATCGGTTCTACGACAGACCACCCTACTGCCACTTAAGCTTGCTAATTCGCCGGGCTATGTCGTTAACTAGTTGCTAACTACCTAGCAACTTAACGTTCAGTTAGCAATGGTGACCCTAGTCAAGGTAGCTGTCATTAAATGTATGATTTTTCTATAGTTCTAAATATCTTCGCCTGAACGGATGAAGTGATCACCATTATTATTCCACCGTCCCATTGAGACGCTATTGGTTAGTGGAATAGGCGCCTTATTCGCTAGCATAATCTACCACAAGTGAGCAAATACCTTGAGCTGGTTTATCATAAAGTTCCAATACTTTGAGAGGTCTACTTAAACTGGTACACTCCTCCTGTGTTGTCATCTTGAAGAGATTGTTTTGTTTTACACAATGAATCTGCTTTCTATTCTGCTGCTTGATTGTTGAGCGACTTTTGTTCTTATCAATTTCTAAAGTTTCAGTCTCTGAGAGTTGATTGTTTGCCTCTTTTGAATTTGTTTGCTGTAAACTGTTTGGACGTGATAATTCAATGGAAAGTAACGAATACGGAAGAATGGTGTCATCTTATTTTCAAGTATTTATGTGAAGAGTTACGGGTATTTATATATAATACTAGCTTTTCAGCCGGGACTTCGTTCTCGTCAGAATTTGGGAAAATTATGTAACCCATCTTATAAAAAAAACATTTGTGTTAATCCATGGTGTCAGCTACCTCCATCCAAATTTTATCAAAATTGGTCCAGCCGTTTAAGCGTAAAAGAGTAACAAACATCCATACAAACATGCATCCATAAGAACTTTTGCGTTTATAATATTAATAAGGATATTTGTATTTCTATGTAGCAATAGCTTTATATGTAGGATATTTGAATTTCTATGTAGCAATAGTTTTAATTTTGGAAAATTATGTAGCCTATGTGTTAATCCAGGATGTCAGCTACCTCCATAACAAATTTATCAAAATTGGTCCAGCCGTTTGAGCGTGCAAGAGTTACAAACATCCATACATACAAACTTTCGTGTTTATAATATTAAGTAAGGATATTTTTTAATATTACTCATAAAAAAATCGTTCAGTAAAGACATATTAATAGAAATAATATGCCTTTACTGTAAATTTGTATGAAAAAATGAAAAAAAAAATGCACAAAACTAAAATTTTGAAAGAACTGCAGAAAATCATTAAATTTCTTCGACTTATTCGTGCTTGGTCGATAGCGTCTAAGTAAAGGTCAACCAGAAAGCGCTCATAGACCAATGGTGCTTGCTGATGTCAACCGATCATTGAGGCAGGGAACCTGATGGAGTGGAAATTTTCAGTGCTTCGGAGGGCACATTAAGCTGACGGTCCCAGCGGTTGTCGATTGACTACAGTCGTTAAAACCCAATCAAAGGCCATTGTGTGGTTTGAAAACTCTGACACCAGGGTTAGCCAAGTTCTCCACACACTTGACTATACCTACACGATAAGTAGAAGAAGAATCAGATCTTAAAAAAGATTATTCAGATATTAAGTCAATTTAAATTAGAAATAGGAAATGTATATGATTCTTCTTCTCCTGAGGAAGACTGCACCTTTGCGAATAGGCGCAAAGTTAAAAATGCTAATATACAGTCAACAGCATATCAGGTTACCACAAAAAGTCAAATTTCCACAGTGGACAGTAAACTCTAATGCTTGGAGATAAAATTTAAAATCGATTGAAGAAATTTGACAGTTTTGGATAGCATGATATGCCGTTGTCCCTGTACCTAATTCACTATTTTTCTAATGTATTTATTATGGCGTTATTTATTATGAAATTTTGTATGTTCTATGAAATAAAGCAATAAAATAATAATAATAATGAAATTGAAACAGACAAACCACTATGAAATTAATTCACTAAAGTATCAGCCCTATTGCAGTCACTCGCTCAAGATGCATTGCAGGCTCGAACTAGTAACATGTCTAAGTTTATTTGTAAGTTCGCAAACAGGACTTGGCACTGTACTCTCGAAGTTGCAACAATGGCATAAGTAAAGATTGATGGAACTGCGAACATTTGCAATTTAGCTCTCTTGGTCTTGATATATATCTTTTTGACGCCATATTAATCTTCTCTATATATATGAAAATGGATGTTTGTCCATATGTTATCGTTTCACTCAAAAACTACTGAACGGATTTTCATACGGCTTTCACCAATGGACGGAAAGATTCAAGAGGTAGCTTTATGTGTATAATTCATTCCCGAGCGGGAAGCTAGTATATACGAAAATTACTCTGTCTGTCAGTTACGCTTTGACGCCTAAACTAGCCAACCGATTTTGATATATTTTTTTACGAATATATTAGTTTATTAGACAAAAATGGATATAGGCTACATTATTCTCGAATAAAATCTTTTGAACAGTGCCTTATGTGCATTATGTGGGAGCAGGATATAACTGAAATCCACGCAGAATAAATTTAGAATTAAAAGTTTTGTATCACCCGCGACATTTGATTGTATATACAAAAAACTGCATCGGAATCGAAACATTCAGTTAGAAGCTATAATGCCACAGACTGACGTACAGATACACACACGTCGAATTTATTCTCGTAACACCCCTCATTTGTTTTTTGTCGAGGGTTAAAAAAACAATATTAGTTTCCTAATGAAACAGTCGCAATGTATGCTTACTTTAGTCAGATATGTCGCAGGCAGTTTCGTTTCGGATTCAATTTAACTTTTACCCGTTTCACCGAATAAATGTTTCAGGAAATGTGAACTGTAACCTTTGTTGTTTTTTCAGGTATGTTGTCAGCCGAGCTGTGTGGTAAGAGTTGTTTGATACTTCAGTTTGTTTACAGGGAATTTGGAAAGCAAATTAAGGAAATAAATAATTACAATTTACCGCCCGCGACTTCGTTCTCGTGGAACGAAACAAAATAAAAAAATAACTACCTAATTATCATAATATAACACTTGACGCCTTTTATTTTCCAGATGTAGAAATACATTAAATTAGACTAAACACACTCAAAGGCCCACCCTAAGTTTTTTCTTCCTTGTGTCGTGGGACCCTTGGAACATACACAAAGACAGACACAAATACCCATGACCAAAGAACAAACATTTGCTTTTGCGGTAATCTAGCCAAGGACCCGTCGTTCAAGAGGCAACGCCTCAACCAAACCGGGCATTTGAAACTTACTTCTTCTTTATCAATTTTCTCCGTTTCCCGTGGGAATTTTGGAAAATCCTTTTTTAAGTGCTTGCCAAATTTCAAGCTTCTAGACCTAGCGGTTATGGATGTACTTTGACCGATCATTCAGTCAGTCAATAAGCCAAGCAGGTTTTTATTTTTTATAGAATTAACTTAATGCATTAAATGTACCAGGGCGGACTTAATACCCAATGACATTAGCCTACCAGTCTCCTTAGGATGATTAGCGAGAAGTGAGCGGTAGGTCTGTACTGTTCTCATATTTATGTAAGTATGCAGATTATATTTTAGTTCAAACTGATTTTCACTCACGGCTACAATAATAACGAATGACACACATTCTTGTATCTTTATTAAAACCATAATCTTGGTATATTATTTAAGATTCTTGCGGATATTTTCAAAGTATTTTTAACATTTTGCTTTCAAGTCAAGGGGCGAAACTTCTAATTCCCTTACTTAGCACAATATTTATTATGGTTATATTTAGGTCATTTCTTAAACATGATTTTATTAAAAAATTTAACCGTGTGGTGATCGGTTGAGAATAACACCACCCCATCTCTTTCCGTGGGTGTCGTAAGAGGCGACTAAGGAAACATGAATAAGACCTGCCTCTTAGTAATCCATCCCAAACAACGACACTTCATTTTTTTCTGAATCTGAGGTGTCATGCTATGGTCTCAGGCGGTGTGGTAGGGATCTGTAAAGGGCCGTCTGGTTCGCGACCACCCTCCTACCGAAGTCCGACGCCAAACAGCTTGCTGTGTTCCGTCGGTGCGTGGGAGTACCAGTGCCTTTATAGGCATTTTCTGGGTTAACTCGCTCCATCGTCGACCTCATCTTTGACCTTATGGTCAAGATTGAGGTCAAGAGTTAACCCATCTTATAATAATAATAAAAAAAACATGATATTTGTAGTTTGTGAACTGAACACCCTTAAAGTGTAAGAGCAGCCTTAAATACCTGTGACGTAAGCAACCTTGAATGATGGTATTGTAGAGTCATCCACAATGTTTAAACATTGCCTTTTATGGAGAGAAGACCTTTGTAAAATAATCCTTTGTTTATACTTATAATTATGTCAGATTTAACTAGCTACAATTTCAATTATTTCTATTAACAGATGACCGACCGTGACTTTGTAAAACTACTATACAAGAGCCACCAATTTCCTAATAAATCAGTTCATATCCAACCTACAACGTGGTTTCACTTCTCTCTAAACTCCGGACACATTTCGTGAAGACGAAGTTGTCACAACCTTCACCCCACGACTTAGTCAAGGGACTAACCTTGTCACATACTTGATTATATCTATATGATAAGGAGTACTCCAAAACTTTGATTAAAGATCTTCTTTTCTCAGAAGGAATTAGAAACTACTAGGCGTATATTCTATGACAACGGTGACTGTTTTATCCATTCAGGGGGCGAAATTTAGAACTACTTGATAAAAACCATTCTGATCAGAGGCACCATTGCTAACTGATTATTAAGTTGCTAAATACACACATCAACGCGGTCTAAAATTCGATCATTTTCATACAAAAAGCAGGCAAATAGTGCATTTTCGTTTTCGTTTTCACCACGTTTTCACAAATTTCAAGTAAAACAAAATTTATTGACTGGAATTGAAAACTCAAGTTTAGCACTTGCTTGTCTGAAAATTATAGTCCTCCATGTATCTCGAGTATGCTTTTATAGCTTCTCAAACAGACCTCTTTAATATGAAAAATCGTGCAATATCCTTAGACCGTGTTGATGTGTATAGTTAGCAACTTAAATAGTTCGCAACTTAACATACAATTGACGGTGGCGCTACTGATCGGGGCGGTTGCCATCAAGTGTATGGGATTTTGATAGTTCTGAATTTTGCCATTTGAATGGATAAAATGGTCACCATTGCCATTCAACCGCCATTGAGATGCCATTGATTTGTGCACAGACAATCAATGGCCCTATCCAATTATAGCTACATCAAGCCATGAAATTGTCTCTATGCAATCCCCAATGAAATCATTTCATTACTTTCAAGCCTAGATGACGGTATTGAAAGATTTTATTTCAAAAAATTACCTTTTCCAAGTTTATTGCTCTAACAGCTGTGAGCAAGAGCAATAAAGGTGAAAATTCAATTTTCTCCATTGATTGACTTTTATTCTTTCATCAGAATGAAAGCGCCGAATATTTTTGTACCTACCTACCTAATAAAATTGATTTGTAGGTTTGTTGCACAATCTGCGTAGAGCAGGGTTATATAGTACAGTTAAAAATAGAAATAAGGAAGCTTATTTGATTGAGTTAAAAAGAGCGACCCTCGAAGTTTCTTGCCTATTCTTCTCCTGAAGAAGACTGAACCAAAGTCAAAAATGCTAATATAATTCACTATTTTGCTAATGTATTTATTACGACGTTTTCAAGAAACATTTTGTATGTTCTATGGAATGAAGCAATTTTTGATTTTGATTGATTTTTCGATAGCTGAGGCCAAAAGGGAGATGTACAGATGTATAAAAAATAAGAACAGTAAGTATAAGTATACCAAACATTTGTATGAAGGTCATTATGTAGCTTATTATAGCCACTGCGCCGCCGTTCGGCTTCTTGTCTGGTACAGACTCTACTAAAATAAAAGCTCTTGTAATAAAACAATTCAGAGCCATTGTTGTCACCTCCCTTCTTGAATAACCCTATAATCCGAGTTTTCAAAGCGGCATCTTGGTCTGACTTGGTAGTCAATCGACAACAGCCGGGACCACTGGTTTAACACGCCTTCCGAAGCAAGGAAACGTTCGTGATAAAATACCACTGTGGTTATCCATCAGTCTCCCTGCCCCGATGTACGATGCTTGACCTCGCTGATAGATTCTGAAAACTGAGCGCCACTTTGCTACGACGCTTTTACCACTCCTCTATTATTCTAGAGCCATTATGACGTCTTGCTTTCAATAATTTATGAGCATTTAACAATGTAAACGAAGTTCGTTAATTGCTGTAAAAGCTAGCTTCTCTTGTTTGAACGCGTATTTACAAAAGCAAATAATAAAAGTATTTTTACTGCTTCTTAGTCTGCATTTTAAATCATAGCTTCAAGTTTCTGAGAAAGTGGAAATCTTAAAGCTTGAAATAAACCAAATGCTTGAAATAATTCTTACTAATATCATAAATGCGAAAGTAAATATGTCTGTCTGTCTGTCCGTCTTTCACGCCTAAACTTCTGAACCAATTTGGCTGAAATTTTATACAGAGATAGATTAGAGCCTAGGAATGGACACAGGCTATATTTTATCCTACAGTTGGCGCGATATGACCTGTAGTGGAGCCGCGGGCGGAAAGCTAGTTCTTTATAATTCAAATATGTTTAATCCTTGATGTAAAAAGAGGGGTGTTGTAAGTTTGACGTGTATATATCGGTGGCCTCGTAGCTCTAAAACGAATGGAATGATTTTGATGCGGTTTTCATGTTTGAAAGCTGACGTGATAGAAATGATTCTTTGCTATCTTTTATTAAAGTTGGTCCAGGGTGACACAACATTTTTAATATTAGAAGTTATTAGTACAAATACTCAGTGTTTGAAAAGCTACTTAGTTGACTTTACCTGTAAGGTGTATATTTTTATTTTTTTACAACGAATACACTAACTTTTTTTGAATGGAGGACCAATAATTAAATAAACAGATATGAGTCTAATTAAATTATGAAACTCAAGTTTCGGATAAAAGAACCAATTTTTTTTGTCTGTTAAAAACTTCATAGAAATAAACTGCCGGTTGTGTCGTCTCTCTCTTTGTATGTTTCTTTCTGTATGTCTATTGTTTACAATAAACAGTATATAAGTAAATAAATACAAAAATACTATAAAGGCAATCTAAAATGAACGTATTTACGCAAAATAAAGGCCGGCTTGTTTGCATAATTTTCCCATCAGGCCAAGATAAATTGTCTTCGTTTCCTTATTGATTTTATGAACATTACAATGGCATTGCGTCGTAACAGGTGGGTATTTGGGTCAAGAGTTCTAAAGGAAGTCAGGTTAATGTTTGGAAATACGTAGCTGGGCTTAGACTGCGGTAGTTTTGTTTAGGCATAACTTATTTTTAGGTATGACTAGAGTACATCCCGAGAACGTGCCATTTTCGAATAAAAAATAAATAAAAGAAATTGCTACGAGTATTCATGTACACATTGACAGCACATTTATTCATTCATTCAGCCTATTATACATCTTCACCTTGACGTCGCCCTTATCTCGCTTGTTATAGCGTGGGCTTTTGTAGGGCAAATGGGTAATCTGACTTGCTGTTGTGTTGTCTGTACTATAATGAGAGCCGGGAAGATCAAATGAGGGTCAAGAGTTTAAATGACTTTTAAATTATTTATTTATATGAAAACACTATTCTGAATTGAAGCTACGAGAAGACCGTGTCAAAATATCAACATAGACCATGAAAAGGAAGCCAATTCCTTTTAATTACAAAATAGCTATCAAAAGGCTTTTCAAGTGGACGGATAACGCACGAGGTATACGACCTCGCTACAGTACCTTCATCCTAGTTGATTTGTAACTAGTGGTTCTGTAAGCTATAGACCACGCGAGTCAACATTTTTCGAGATGCCGGTATTGTGATTGTTTTTCACGTTTTTAATCCTCAGCCATGTTGAAAAGTTACTCAAAACTGAATCGGCAAAAATAACACTAATTAGCAAACCTGCTCAAAAAATTTCACGGGAATTGAATGGAAAATGCAACCTGTAGATGAAAACAGCCGGACATCCGCTGGATAGAAATATCTACAAAAGCATTTTCGCTAAAGCTGAAACGGAGTAATAAAAAAACGACCAGGTCAGGTATGCGATGAGATTAGCCCACTAAACTGAACAACTTTCCCCAAGGAATATGGGTCGAAATATGACAAAAAAGTCACCTCTCCATACAACTAGTCCGATCAGCTGATCGCCTTATTATAAAAAGTTGTTTTTTTTTTTAAATTCGACATGGGTTCCTTGGGAAAAGTTGTCCAATTTCGTTCGTGATCACCATCCTGAAATATGTTGTATGCATGTTGTGTATTGGTTGTAAATCTTCGTAGTAAAATATATTATTTCCTTTTTTTACCAGTCCTTATACGTCCCCACCAAGGGGTACGAGCCTCCCTTTGAAACACGAATAATAATAATGAAATAAAAAAAATTACTATCAAAACTCTATCACTATACAGCACATATTCGATCCAAAAAAGCTGAAAGAGTGGTTGTCGCGCTCTTGCAAAACGACGACTACAAAACGTGTCCTAAAAAACTCAAAAAGTACAAAGCAAAGCTTGTGTTGTGGTTCTTTAACTGTCTCGTTCTGTGAGCCTTTGAGCCTAGCATGCGAACGAAAAAGCGAGAACGATTTTCTAGTCAAAAAGTGTTTTTTTTTTCGATTTATTCAATATACGCGGTACAATTTATAGTTCGGTGATATTTTGATGTGTCAATAAGGAATATGCATGTGATTCAAATATGGATCTTTTTTAAAAATAATCTGTAGCACTTTACAATTAAGTATGTCTATTTGGATATTTTTGTTTATAATTTATTTTTGAGTCACAAAATAATATTTCAAAATTGCAGAAAAACTACGGAAAATTCAAATATCCGAAACGCGTTGCTACTGGTAAGAGTGTATATGACATCAGAGTTCATGACAACAAAATGACTCAAATGAATTAATACTAATATAGAAATATTAGTTTTTTAGTCCGTTCTATAGATGGAGAATGTCGTTGTATGATGAATTATTTGAAACTTTAGTCAAAATATATTAAAAAACAGAGAAATTAAATCAAAATCCGTGACGAAAAAGTGAACTTAAGCGCGCCAAAATAGTGGCCGTTTAAAGTTCTCGTTTCGGTTAGCTACTTTTAATTTTCGAAAAAAAATATTTACTTTTCATCGTAGATGAAAAGATTTTTTTGACAATTATTTAGTAATGTAAGTCTATACATCTATACATTATTATAAAGAGGAAATATTTGATTGTTTGTTTGTTTGCATTGAATAGGCTCCAAAACGACTGGACCGATTTGAAAAATTCTTTTACCATTAGAAAGCTACATTATCCGAGATGGACATAGGCTACATAATTTTCCCAAATTCCCACGGGATCGAAGTCCCGGGCGGAATGCTAGTTATTCAATAAAAATATTTTAAAAATACTTGCATATCCCTATTGAGATTAAAATCGAAAATTATTGGGTTCCACTGTCAGTTAATTAGAAATCAAGTAATTACTGTAGTTTTGTTGTAATTTTGGAAACATGAACTGTACCAAGAGACAATAAGAAAATAGGAGCAGTGTAAAAGGAAATTGAATGAGAAACGTCAAAGAAAACACATTAAATCCCTCCTTCTGCTTGTAAGGCGAAGGGAATGGAGAAATCTCACAGCCGAATGAACTCCCATAAACTAATATTGGGTACTATGTAATCTGAAGAAGCCTTAGTTCGTATCCGTACTGCGTTGGACTTTGGATCGTAAAATAAGTCAATTCGGCAAGTGTCAGCCGTAAAGTGAGGAATCTGCCGCTTTTACCATCATAAAACTGACGTTCGCGGAAAATAACCTTCGGAATAAATAGGAATCGTGTTTGATATACGTACAGAGGGCCGCACATCAAGTTACCACGTGCGATCACTCTGTGCTGTGATATTACGAGAAGAACTGTTTTGCAATGAAAATGGGTAACCTGATGCGTTGGCCTCTGTGCTCAGGCAGCTATTCCACTAACCAATGACGTCTCAATGGCGGTGAAATGATAATGGTGACTGCTTTATCCAGGTGGCGAAATGTAGAACTATCTAAACTTCATACATTTTGATGACAGCTATCTTGACTGGCAGCGCCACCGCTAACTGAATGATAAGTTACTAGGTAGTTTGCAACTTAAGTTCGGTTGCCGTCGGCGTTGTTAATCGGGGCGGTTGTCATTAAGGCGACTACAGCACCTAAATTACGATTTTATGATGCGTAGATAAGCATAACGCACTGCATTAAATCGAAGAAATAAAATACTACGGTAATATTCAGGACATAAACTAGATAAGTAGTTTCCTGAAAACATGATTCAGCACTTTTGGTTCGATAGAAAAAGCTGACAAAGTCACCTCTAAATACCAATATTGTGTATCTTTTGAGCTGTAAAAACGATAGTAAAATGCACACAGGAACTTGAATTTGCTATCAAAATGTTCGTGATTGAACACTCTCGATAAGTAGTTAACGCATTTTTCGATTTAAGCTGTTACCTTTCCATAAATCTCATTTTTCTAACTTTCGAACATGTTTTTACGCACGCACGCTTTCATCGTCCGTAAACTTCGTGTATCGACACTGTTCGCACTGCTGGCCCAGGCCTGTTGAGAGACGGAGAGGGCACTATTCCTATGTGTGCTACCTTTATCGGGTGCTGTAGTCGCCTTAAGTGTATGAGGTTTCGATAATTTTTAATTTTGACATCTGAATGGATAAAATTGTCACCCTTGCCATTCTACCGCCATTGGTTAGTAGAATAGACGCCCAGATGCTCTTAACTATTAAAGAGTAAATTAATACACTTTTTTATTAAATCAATAAATAATAAATAAAATAAACCCAATTTTCAATAAAAGATGTTGATTATCTCAATAAAAAATAAAAATAACTCTATCTTGTTGTGATGTATCATCACATCTAAGTTACTCAACTGATTTTTATGAAGGACAATGGGCATTGTATGAAATTTGGTCCAAAAAACTCCACATGTAAGACTAGCCGCAAATGAAAAACCATATCCAAGATTGGATTCCGGCTAAAACTTAAAAAATTCTGAACCGGTGCAATCTTGCTTTAATTATGTCCTTTTAACAACTAGACTAGTTTAAATAACACGGTCTCTTACAATACATCCATATTAATATTTTGCCAATTAATTAATATTTATAGTTTTATATTAGCTTTCCGCCCGGGACTTCGTTTCCGTAGGAATTTTGGAAAATGATGTAGCTTATATTGACACATAGCTACCTCTATACCAAAAATTTTATTAAAATTGGTCTGTCGTTTGAGCGTGAAATGATATACACATCAACACGGTCTAGGGATATTGCACGACTTTTCATATAAAAGAGGTCTGTTTAAGAAGCTATAAAAGCATACTCGAGATACATGGAGGGCTATAAGTTTCAGCCGGGCAAGTGCTAAACCTGAATTTTCAATTATAGTCAATAAATTTTGTTTTACTTGAAATTTGTGGAAACGTGATCGAAACGAAACCGAAAATACACTTTTTGCCTGCTTTTTGTATGAAAATGGACGAATTTACGCAAATTTTTTCTTCATTTTCGTCACCTTTTCACAAATTTCAAGTCAAACAAAATTTATTGACTTTAATTCACAATTCAGGTTTAGCACTTGCTCGCCTGAAAATTATAGCCCTCCATGTATCTTGAGTATGCTTTTACAGCTTCGCAAACAGACCTCTTTTGTATGAAAATCGTGCAACATCCCTAGACTGTGTTGATGTGTGTATTAGTTGGATGGACATTGGACACTGTTAAAGATACGAGAAATGGACGTAGGGTTCATTTGTCCCGAATTTCAGACCTTCACAGCCAACTTCGTAAGCTAAAAAAATGTTTTCCTAACATTTAGGAGTGTATTTCTGAGCTTCTCTTAACCGTACCGATAAAAAGGTAGGGAATAAATTATTACACAACAAAGAGCTTAGAGGAGAGCCAGTGACACACTTTTTTAGAACGAACTTAAAACTGTCAACTTAAGCTTTTAATGATCCTATTTGCAGCGAGTTTTGCTCGCGTATCGCTGCTTTTGAGGCCACGAAAATAGCGGCTTTAGTAATAATAAACGCTAGACACTCAATGGTCCACAGTAAAGTTTTCCCTTGTGTCGTGGGGTCCCTTGGAACATACCCAAAGAGAGACACGAACGCCCATGACCCGAGAACAAACATCCGCTTTTTACTCAAATATTTGCCCCGACCGAGAATCGAACCCAGGTCCCGTCGACCAAAAGGGTAATCACTCGATTATACCGGTCGTCAATAATAATATCTAGCTTTCCGCTTTGGCCTTCTTCTCCGTGCGAATTCAGGAAAATGATGTGTTATCCTGATGGTCTAAGCTAAGCTACATCACAGTAAAGTTTCATCAAAATCCTTTTAGTAGTTTACTGTTTTTACTTGCAACTTCTATAAAGTTTATGAGGATGAATGATCCACGCGAACTTCAAGGAGTAGAGAGCAGGATGGTCTGGGATAATCCTATAGTTAAAAACTATCTAGATTACGTCAGGTTTGAAACAAAAAATAACGAATTGAAATCTGTACATTCGTTTAAATTATGATGCCATAGACAAACATACCAATACACAGATACACAGACAGAAATAAATACAGATACACTTGTCAAACGAATAACACGCCCTTTTTTGTTGGGGGTTAAAAAAGATACACAAAAAAGAAGGTATAATTAGATGGAACATAGTCATTGTGGTGATATGCAGCCTTTTTTATACTACACGGCAATTCCCTCGTGTCCCTTTCACTAACTTCTACAGCATGCCTGGAAAGAGTTGGCAGCCGGCACATTTTTCGTTAACGAAGTTTAAATCGCGTAGAAGAGCGCGTAAACACGAATTATGACAAAAATATACTCTTTATTCGATAACAAAGCGAAAAGTCCTACAACGCGGTATCAAAGTTTTCCTACTCGTTTCTATAGATACATTTCGCGCGCCCTTGTGTTTGGGGTGGGCCAGTCTCTACTCGGTAAACCGGATTAGGGTTGTGCTGGCGTAATACAACCGCCCTCAAGATGACTGTGCTGTCAACTTGACAGTTCTTCTGTCAAAAATGACCACAGTATTGAAAATTGTGCATAATTGTACTTCTTGTCTATGAAAATATTCAACAATACCGAAGTAGAGCATTCGCCAACCTCATTTGTGGCGCCTTCTAAGTATTATATGGCTGGAAATCTAATGAAATTCCTTCCAAATATGGCTTTGTCTAATTTATCGTCTGTTACTAATATACTGACCTCAAACTTTAAAAATGTAGTCGTAACGTCTTAGTGTTACAAAATCGTCATCTTCACCTGCTAGCTGTGCACCCTGCTAATCAACAAACTTTGGACCGAAGAAACGGTACCTCAAAAAAGTAAAAAAAAAAACACAAAATATGGTTACGGCGGGTTGCGGTCATTAAGACCTCACTTTTAGTATATAAAATGGCGACATCAATAATAATTTCACAAACACAAACGGTAACCTTTTTAATAATATAAATGTTCCCCGGGCTACCTAGATCTATAGAATAGAATAGAATATAAAAAAATCTTTATTTTATAGGACATTCAGGACGCCACTTAAAACAAGTCAAGATTACATGAAATACATACAAACAAACATTAAAGGATTTAAATACATACATACGCATTCGTTCTATTGACACTACTGACTCTACGCCTATTCGCAAAGGTGCAGTCTTCCCCAGAGAAGAACAGGCAAGAAATCTGAAAGTGCTCTTTTTAATCGCATTACAAATTTTCTTATTTTCTCATTTTATTTAATTCTTAAATAACTCTAGAGCTGAGCAGTCATTCCCATGGCTCCCTGTCAGTTAGGTAATCAGAAATTTAGTAATAGCCCTTTTTGCAAAGTTTTTGTTTAATTACTGTCTTAAATTTGTCCAAAGGTAAATTTTGAATACACATGGGAATCTTATTATAGAAACGTATACATTGACCCATAAATGAGTTCGTGACCTTGTGGAGACGACTGTCTAGTACATCCAGTTTATGCTTGGTCCTAGTATTTACATTGTGCCTATCGCTATTTTCCTTAAAGAAATGTTCATTTTTCTTCACATATAAAAGATTGTCACATATATATTGGGATGCAAAAGTCAGAATATCTATTTCTTTGAATATTTGTCAAAGAGACATTCTAGGTCTCATTTGATAAATCGCACGAACAGCCCTTTTCTGCAGAACAAAGATCTTATTGATATCCCTAACATTACCCACAGTAAAATGCCATATGACATTAGGCTGTGGAAGTAACTGAAATATACGGTTCTCGCGGTTTCAACGTCCGATAATTGACGGATTTTTTTTACTGCGTACGCTGCTGACGTACTACGACCCGTAAACTGGCTGACCCGTAAAGGGTTTCTCTACTTTATTTTAGTGACTTACTTTAATTTTGATTAAAATACACAAACATTGGCAAAATCAAGACAATTTGTGGACGCCATTTTTCAGAGAATTGAATTAACTTTAAAAAATATCTAGACACAAAAAAGCCAACGTGGCAATTTATCACGAGCGTTTCCGTGCTTCGGAGGGCATGTTAAGCTGTCTATCGATTAACTACAGTCGTTAAAACCAAGTCAGAGGCCATCGTGCGGTTTGAAAACTCTGACACCAGTGTTAGCCAAGTTCGCCAAGTTTGCCATACAGTTTACTGTCCCCACACGATCGAGACACAATTGTGTTGCATAAACTAGGTCATTATCTTTCCTTATCTTTGTTATTTTCCGCTCCCTGTAACTCTAATGGCCCCAACGTCAGGATTACTCAAACGTCGACGGCTCGACGTCTACAGAAAATTTGTTTATTGTTCTTTTTTCGAATTTTAATCCAGATAAAAGCGAGAAGCTCCCTCTTGTGGGTACTTTCGAAATAAATTTGATAATATCGTGGGGTAGCTCGTTTTATAATGAAGTAGAACAAAGGATATTATATAAAAAGTTATTAACCGACTGTAATGAATACCCCTTAATGGTATTTGTGGGGTTGCCGATAATTTCGTTTGCTTTCGGTAATTTGTTTCGCTAATGAGCTGTATGAAATGTTTGTTTGTTTTTCTACGAAGGAAGATTGGGAAGGTTTCATACTTTGAGAGGTTTTGTGGTAACTAAGGGGGGCTTAAGTATTCTGGTTGAGACTGATAAGGCAAATGATTGTGAACGCAACACATACTTTACCTAACTCAAGTGAGAGGGGAGTTTTAATAGTCTTCTGTTTTATAAATTTGTACCCAAAGTATAAGTATTTTAAATAACATCGGGCCTTTTATAATTCGAACGGCACGGCACGGCTCTTCAAAATTTGAATTACCATTGCCTCCTATGTTCTCAACTTCTAGTATTCTCTTGAATTTATCTTGATTTATAAAATATAGGTATTTACTTGTTTTGTTCCGCTTTAGAATAGTAATTCTGACTATTACTATTTTTTTTAATCTTTTCAATTGCATCGTAACCCGCGTCACCTGTGTCTCCTCTCAACTACTCTAAGGTAGACTAGAAGAGATCCCTCCAGGGATAAGTCCGCCTTTGCTATTAAATTACCTATAAAACGTTTTGTATAACACTTTTTTTGAGCAACAAAGAATTAACATGTATACATACATACTATTACATAGGAGGCAATGATAGAATAGAATAGAATAAATTTTTATTCAGTATATATAATTTACATGTACAATATATGATTGTATTGATATATATATATATATATATATATTATATTAACATTTATATGATAATACAAATTTGTCGTGACGTTTTCGTATTATAAAAAGGCCCATCCTTTTCTTTTTTTTTTGAATTGATGAAACATCTTCTGTTTTACCACTTAGACAATGTCTAAAACCGGAGTACCCCAATCCGATGAGCGTGTATGAAGCTAATAATGAATATAAAGGAAGCGAAAAAGGTGTGTTGGATCGTAGCAAGTGGCAATATGTGGTATTTTCCTACCCCGATGGGACAAAGGCGTAAAAATGAAAATTTTGTGTATGAAAAAAATGACATAAGCCAATTTTAAACATTATCTAAGAGGTGTTTTATTTTTTGTGGTAAGGTCCTTTATGTCTGGTTTACAACTAGTGTTATAGAAATACAAAGATCTATAATAAGTGATCCATAAGATAACGTTTCACGTTAAAACATTAATTCACACTTAAATGGCGCTGACTCATCATTCTGTTAGAACCTACTAATATTATAATAATTAAGGGTGTCTATTATGACCAGTGTTGTGTGTGTATGTGTGTGTGTGTGTGTGTGTGAACTCCCAGTCCAGCGTGGATACAAAAAATATGTATACAAAAAATAAAAATACCTTATTATCTAGTTTTAGGTTCGCATTACAGAATGCGACTCAGACTCTGATCTATACTTCAGTAGCAGTCGTCTTTGTCATTTTGATTGTGAGTGAAAGAGACAATTAATACTTAAATATAGATCAAGACTTGAGTCTCCTTCTATATAATGGACCTAAGAGTTGTTGTACAAAAGGTTACCATCATCGTGAAACTCTAACGCGACTAAGGAAACACAAATGAGACCTGCCTCCTAGTAATCCATCCCAGGCAACGACACTTCATTTTTTTCTGAATCTGAGGTGTCGTCCTATGGTCTCATGCGGTGTGGTAGGCTCTGTAAAGGGCCGTCTGGTTCGCGACCACCCTCCTACCGAAGTCCGACGCCAAACAGCTTGCTGTGTGTTCCGTATAGGCATTTTCTGGGTTAACTCGCTCCATCGTCGACCTCATCTTTGACCTTATGGTCAAGATTGAGGTCAAGAGTTAACCCATCTTATGATAAAAAATAAAATAAAAAAACTCGAAGGCTCAAAAATTAAATTCGCCGAAATAACACTCTTAAAACTTTTTTCTCGACAAAGCCTTTTTAAAACTAAGGGCTGAAGTTTAGATGAGCCTATTACAAGGGCGAAACACAACATCGTCCCTTTTTTACCAAATTTAAAAGGGAGTACTTAATCTAACCTACCCTCTATTTTTCTTTTAGATCTCTAGTTCGCAGGCTATAATAAACTCTTTGTAATCGTAGAAGTAGTGAAGGGCAGTAGAAATAGAAGGGAGGAATCGTGACGGATTATGAGATTTGCTGCCACACATTATGTGACGATGACGACGATTCTCGCAAAAGTGTGACGACGAATAAGAAGTAGAAGTTAATAAAAACAAATTTTAAAAAAAAGTTATTTCAAAAGATACCAGCTTCCCTAGCATGAGCTATGAGACTTCAATCTCATAAGTGTAAACTGTCAAAGAAAACATAACCTTAAGTGCAACGACAGAAGTTTGCATTTTTTTTTATTAAATTGACGTTGATAAAATTATATGGTTCCACAATGAACATAAAACAAAAAGGGCAGCCACGTCCAAAGAGAAGCGATGAGAACATTCAGGAGGTTGCAATTTTTGTAGAGGACAATTAAGAATCATCTGCATTACAATCATCATATTATTAAAACACTCAAAGGCCCACACTAAGGTTTTCCCTTATGTCGTGGGTCCCTCGGAACACACATAAAGACAAACACACATGTGAACAAACATTTACTTTTTCACAAATATTTGCCCCGACTGGAAATCGACCCAAGGACCCACCGATCAAAAGTCAAAATTTGTTACGTTGTTTATATGATCAATAAAATAACATTTGTAATTTCATTTAATTTTTAATTTTTGGCCCTCCCTTTACAAGAATACTCTGGAAATTAATAAAACAAAATAGTGAGTCTTCTATTTCTTTTCTTCAAACATATCTATACTAGTTACAAAGAACAAATCCGAAAATAGTCGTAAGTAGGTAGTAAATTCGGCTGACCTCGTGGAAGAAAAAATAAATGTGCAATCCTTGGGAGATCGATAGGTTTCCTCTTTTTATCTACTAGTAGTTACCGATAAAGGACGGATTGGGACATTTGTACTTTTTTCTGGGAAATAAAAAGACGTGAGAGTCGGTTCTACTTATAAAGCTATTATAATAATAATAATAAAATCATTTATTATCAGCCATCTAAGGCCCATAGATAAATACCTTACAGACTAACATACATATGAATTATAATTAAACAAAATAAAATAAAACTAACTAACACTATTTCCCGGGTGTTTTTACGGGGGTTTCTGCAGCCGGGAATCTCCCTCGGAAACGGCGGAACATCACGCCCTCCGGCCAAAAGCTCTCCTTCATGACGGTCTCCAGCATGAACGTCGGGAACCGCACCACAAATGCTTTGAAACTAGCATGGTGATGCGATTCCAACGGTTTCACTCTCTGGAGACCTAAGGGAACTTTTGTCTTCTGCCGTATGTACTCGACGTCTTGTGCAGTATGTACCGACTATACAGGTTTATCTAGTTTAGAGATAAATAAAATTTATCAAAAATTAGCTACTCGCCCGTTTATTGCCATGGATATTCTTGAAATCGAGAAATATAACTTCATATGTTTAGTGACATTGACAGCCATCCTGACCAGCAGCGCTACCGTCAACCGAATGTTAAGTTGCAAACTACTTAGGCCAGTGTTCACCAAAGATTTAACCAACGATTAGCAGCTAACCAGAGATTTGACAACGTCATTTTCATACATTTTTTTTGACATTTTGTCTGATTAGCTTCTAACCGCGGTTTAACCGTTGGTGATATAATTGGTGAACACGGGCCTTAGACCAGTGTTCACCAAATATTTAACCAACGATAACAGGTAACCAGAGATTTGACAATGTCATTTTCATACATTTTTTTGACATTTTGTCTGATTAGCTTCTAACCGCGGTTTAACCGTTGGTGATATAATTGGTGAACACGGGCCTTAGACCAGTGTTCACCAAATATTTAACCAACGATAACAGGTAACCAGAGATTTGACAATGTCATTTTCATACATTTTTTTGACATTTTGTCTGATTAGCTTCTAACCGCGGTTTAACCGTTGGTGATATAATTGGTGAACACGGGCCTTAGACCAGTGTTCACCAAATATTTAACCAACGATAACAGGTAACCAGAGATTTGACAATGTCATTTTCATACATTTTTTTGACATTTTGTCTGATTAGCTTCTAACCGCGCTTTAACCGTTGGTTATTTTTTTGGTGAACACAGGCCTTAGGCCAAATATTTCACCAAATATTTAACCAACGATTAGCAGCTAACCAGAGATTTGACAATGTCATTTTTTGACATTTTGTGTGATTAGCTTCTAACCGCGGTTTAACCGTTGGTTATATTTTTGGTGAACACTGGCCTTAGGCCAAATATTTCACCAAATATTTAACCAACGATTAGCAGCTAACCAGAGATTTCACAATGTCATTTTTTGAAATTTTGTCTGATTAGCTTCTAACCGCGGTTTAACCGTTGGTTATATTTTTGGTGAACACGGGCCTTAATAACTTATACATACAGTTCGCGATGGCGCAGCTAGAGAAAGACACTGTCATCAAATGTATGAAGGGATAGTTCTGAATTTCGCTACTGAACGGATGAATTGGCGACTATTTTTGTTTCATTGCCATTGATTAGTGGAACAGCCGTCCAGTTTGGTTGCAGGAGTTTTTTGTTGACAATTAATTAAACAAAGTGAAGTTATTGGAGTGGAGTAGATGCGCGAGTTTGTCGCGGGCTGAGCTAGCTATGCTAAGCCGTGACGATGCTTTCCAGCTGCAACCAGTTTGGTTGGCGCAGTACTTTGTTCATAATCAACATAAAACTTAAGAACTATAAAATAATCACAATCTTATTTTTAAAAAAAACTACGAGTATCACGACCGATACATAAGGCTCTTTTATTGTCATGCGTGTTTGCGCCCGCATGCGTGCCGCCCGCAACCTGACATTTCATACATGTTTTTATTGTAAGGCGCGCCACACGCACGCAGGAAAAGAAAAACATTGCATGAAACAATAGGTTCTGGGTGGCACGCATGCGGGCCTGCCCCGTACGCGGGCGCAAACACGCACGACAATAAAATAGCCCTTTGTGACAACGGTTGTCAGTACATCCCTTCTTACGCGATGCGTATAGTTGACAGTAATAGCGTTTTCTTTCAGTGGACATTATACATCGGTCGTATACGTAAGTAAGTCATTGACTAACAGAATAAATGCCGAGAATTAGTCGGTCAAGAAAGTCAGGATATTTATCTAGATTTACTTTCTTTAAAAAACGCAAGAAATGCATAAAACTGTGTAATAATTTACTCCAGTGGCACTCGCTTATCTCAACCGATTGGGAGATTAAGTAACGTCCCTGATAGGTAACCAATCTGGCAATTTATCTCGAGCGTTTCCGTGCTTCGGAGGGTACGTTAAGCTGTCGGTCCCGGCTGTTGTGGATTGACTACCTTTGCGTGATTCTAAGTCTTGCACACCTGTGTGTGCAGGATTTGTATCGCATGCGCCGTAAACAAGCACGCGACGGGTTAAAACCAAATCAAAGACAGAGTTTTCATACCACACAATGGTTGGTTGGTCTGAAACCAACCACTATAACTTGACTTTACCTATACGATAAGAAGAAGAGAAGATAATTTACTTGAAATTAAAGAATTTTCCAAAAACAAAAACAATTTTAACTTTGTATTCAAATTAAATTCAGTTGGTAGTTAAATGTCTACTCTGTTTATTGCAAGACAAGTGACAATGAAATGTTTTCAATTAGTTGAATTTAACGTTTTGATGTTTGACTTTGAAGGCTTATAAATTAAGTTTTAATTAATACGGTTATTTTCTTACTAAGCTTATTTTTGTAAATAATGGATCCACTACACAGTACTTAATTCTTAAAATAAAAAAAATTATCACTCCCAACATTCAATTGCTTATAACTTTTAAACGGCTAAACCAACTTTGATCAAAGCTAAGAACCATCTAGATTACATCAGCTTTCAAACAAAACCTCATCTAAATATGTCCATTAGTTGCCACAGACAGACATACAGACATACAAATAGATACATGGACATACAGATACATATTTACAGAGATAAATACCTCAAATTTATGACCCCCCCTTTTTTGTTGAGGGTTAAAAATGACCAAAGATGGAGTAGGGAAGTAGAAATAAGTGAAGAAACGAAAAAAAAAATTGGTTTCGTAACCAGCTACTAAAGAAAGAAATAGGTTCTCAGCTATATTTCATCAAAATTGGTTCGGCCGTTGAAAAGTTATACGAGTAAGCTATGAATGAATGTCAGTGGTGACACAATTTTTTATATTTTAGAGTTATACAGAGGATTTATAGTGGGCGTTTTTTATAATACGAAAACGGCACGGCAAAATTGTATTACCATTGCCTCCTATGCACTAGTGATACCAGAAGCTGAGAACATAGAAGGCAATGGTAATACACATTCCACCAAAAACATAAATGTAAAAATGTAGGCCAAGTTCTTGTACATAAAAAAAGAGTTGAAATCTAAACTACAGACAAGTTAATAATAATCAGAACCGATATTAATCTTTCCAACTTGGCGGATTTTCATCACACCAATACTTCTGAAAAGAGCAAATCTTGTGGAGGTAAGTTTTAGAGTTGGACTTTTTTCCTTTATTAAAATTTCAAAACCCGCCAAGTTCGAATGATTAATAACGGTTCTGATTATTATTAACTTGGCTGTAGTTTATATTTCAACTCTTTTATTATGTACAAGAACTTGGCCTGTCGAGGGAGCTCCTGGTATCAGCCTTCAGATTGCGGTCTGGTCACCTTCCACTAAATAAGTTTATACCAAATGCGTGTGTCATCCACCGCTGTATGCGCATGTGGTAAGAGGATTGAGGACCTTTATCATTTTATAGTTGAGTGTGATCTCACAAGGATCAATAGGGCTAGGTTTTTGGGTACGGGTTTACTTCAGAATGGGGAGATTAGCGTAAGATTAGCCGATCCGCTAGCCCCTAAAGCTCTTCAACTGTATCGCTTCGTGATGCACTCATATAAGGAGCGCATCACGGAGTGATGTGGTTGAAGAGTTTTCAGTTACTTTTAATTTTTATTTTGAGAGTCATCCTATGAGGCTGACATAGACGTTATGTATGGTCTAAAGCCTCGTTTTACTACATTTAAGATAAAAAAAAAGAACTTGGCCTACATTTTTACATTTATGTTTTTGGTGGGATTTCATTTCTTTTTGCTCAGTTTGCTTTATAGTACCTATTAGGGAATCCAATCCCGCATCAAAATCGTGATCCCGCACGCCTGCGGGATTAAGGTCATCAATCCCGCGGGATTGCGGGATTAAGATTTTTAATATTTTATTTGTTTTAAGCCCATTTATTAGTCTTAAAAAATGTTTCCATACTTCACTTGAACTTATAAACTCTTCATAAACTAAACTCACGCTCGTTTTTCATAATAAATAACCAAAAGAATTTTTCACTCGTTCAACTTAGTATGAAAACTTTTGCAACAAAAATAATTGTAGGTACCTTTGTATCGTACCTTTTCACATAACAATTAAGACACAAATGACACAATAACTTTCTTTAACAATAATTAATCGACGGAATATGCGTGAATGTTTTTAATTTTTTATTAATATTTTATTATTATTTTTATTGGGTTGACTGCAAGAATTACCCTTGTGGGATGAGTCCGCCTTTGTGCTATTTTTCTTATACTGTGACTTGTAAAACTTATGATCATGTACAATAAAGAATAAAAAAATAACTTGTATCGCTAAATAATCATTGAAAAATATCTGTTTTGAAAAGTAATTATAAGTATTTTTTTTTTCAAAAGTTAAAAGTAGCTAACTGAAACGGGTACTTTAAACGGCCACCATTTTGGCGCGATTAGCGTGACAGTTCACGACTATTTTATGGATTTTAATATATTTTTACTGAAGTTTCATCTAATTCACCATGGAACAACATTCTCCAACCAATATACAAGTATAAATTTATTTGAGTAATTTTGTTGTCATATATTTTGTCGTCATATTGACTCTTACCAATAGAAACGCGTTTCGGATATTTAAATTTTCCGCAGCTTTGAAAAAATAATTTTAGACTCAAAAATATTCAAATAGACATTATTGTGAAGTTATTTTAAAAAAATAACTTCACAATAATGTCTGTTTTATATCTGAATTACATGTATATTGTTCGATTGTTCTTTTTTAATACCTACAGGATTCACATAACACAAAATGGAAAATTCAAACTATATTTAGCTGTAAAATAAAGACTGAAACAACATTATTTTGTTTAACAACTTCATAGAAAAGTCCCGTATTCCATAGGAAAAGTCTTAAAATACTTATTAATGGGGCTTTACTGTCTAGAGCATCGTCTGAGCCCATTTTACAAACTCTTAGTTCTTAATTTAAAAAAAAATCATCCAACGCGGGATCCCGCACGACTAATCCCGCATTTTCGATCCCGCAAAAAAGGTGCGGGATCCCGCAAATGCGGGATCCCGCGTTTGCGGGATTGGATTCCCTAGTACCTATCGCAACGTTGTTCATATTATATCATTTTTATACAAAATAATGACTATAACCTGACTCGCACTTGATCAATTTCCAATTTTCGATGTTTTCTTTACTTTTTTAAATGTGAACGACTATCCCCATGCCAAATTTCAGATTTTTAAGTCTTAGAGAAGTATTACCAACATTCTTATACATAATTTTGACTAAACCCTGACTCGCACTTGGCCAATTTCCAATATTCGAATTTTTCCATTACTCTTACCCTGACGACTAGCTAAATGCCAAATTTCAGCTTTGTAGGTCTTCTAGAAGTGGTCAAACATTTTGATAAGCTGTCAGTGAGTCAATCAGTGAGTACCAAATTTACAATTTTCTGGAGTCTATAACTTTTTTTCTGTAATAGCTAAAATGTTAAAACTTTTTATTCAAAGTATATTAAATGGTGTTATTATGTCCGTAAAGTTTCATCCAGATCTATTAATCAGGTAAGAAGATACAGGGGGGTCAAAAGTGGCTCGAAGCGGTTCGGGTAAATAGTGCACGGTGTGCGCGCGGCCTGTGCTTAGAACTTGGCCGGCGCACAATCGTGCGCTTTGATTCTGTCATGCCGGCCGTGCCGTGTCGTTCGAATTATAAAAAGGCCTATCAGATAACATACATTATCTACAATAATTTCCAAAATAAAATGGTATCGGCAAACGATACAAATCTATTGATTGACAAAACACGTACAATCGCTTTGTAAATTGCTTTAGGAAGGTGGTATTTAGCTACAGATCGTTAAGGAATGATAAACGAGGCAATTTGGTATTTATCTGTAATAATGTCGTTCCGTGTTCCCCTATAGTTACTTATACAAGTTATCGATGAATTTATTACGGTAGTATCTGATATTGTATTGTATAAACGGTTTCGTGGTTGTTTCAGCCAACATTGTAATTAGGAACGCATGGATAAATAAAACGTACTTCATCACCTCCATGAAAATATAAAAATTGATATACAAATTAAAAGAGAAAACAATTAAAATAATAACTTTTTTTTCAGTATAGAAATAAAACAATTTAAAAAATTTGTGATTTATAAAAATACAAAAATATAATAAATATAATATGTATAAATATAATAAATATAAATATAATATGTATAAATCATTATATTATTGTAATATTAAAGTAAATAATAACCTTCTTCTTGTCGCCTCCCTGTGAAACTCGAAGGGGATTTAGGCCATAGTCCAGCACGCTGACCCAATGCGAGTTGGTGGACCACTCGTCTTTTGAAAACGATTTTTCTTAGACTTGAAGGTTTCGTCACGATGTTTTCCTTCGCCGCTGAACAAGTGAAAGTGCTTGGATAAAGAATTTACGACAGTCAAGGAGCACATTTTAAAACCAAAAGTCAAAACGTAACCATTGCGTTATTTCCTACTCAAGCCGTTTTATTAGGGACTGGCCTAAAGATATTAGGTCTGTAACTCTGTATACAGAACCCTTAACAGCGAAGTGACCGATAAAGAGTGACATATTTTCCACTACTTAAGTTGTGAGTACTCATTTGTTTGCCAATTTGGTTTTTATTACATTATATTTACAACTAGCTGTCCCGGCCAACTTCGTTACGCCTTTTTTCCATATTTTCTCACCTTTTAAACCTTCCCTGGACTTCCACGAATATTTCAAGACTAAAATTAGCCAAATCGGCCCAGCCGTTCTCGTGTTTTAATCAGACTAACGAACAACAATTCATTTTTATTTATATAGATTAAATTTTCAGTGGCGATAAGATAAGATAAGATAAGATACTTCTTTATTTACTTTAAACATGGTTTAAAAAGATGTTATACAATAAAAGTGGCCTTACATGTTTAGCTAAATAATTGTAGCATGCAAATATTAGAGGTGATTAGGTACATTTTCGATTGGTTTAAACTGTTGAATGATTTTAAATTAGTTACCTACAGAAATTTGAGAATGTAAATAAATATAAAACCGGCCAAGTGCGAGTCGGACTCTATAAAAAACATTATCTCAGTAATTTAGTCTACTTTTTGTATTTGTTGTTATAGCAGCAACCGAAATACATCATCTGTGAAAATTTCAACTGTCTAACTATCACGGTTCATGAGATACAGCCTCGGACAGACTTTCTATAAAAACGAACAAAAAAAATCACTGTTTGTGTGGGAGCCCCCTTAAATATTTATTTTTAATCACGTTTTTTGTATGGGAGCCCCCTCAAATAACAGAAAAACTTTTTACACAAATGTCTGCCCCGATCGGGAATTGAACTCAGGACGCGTCGACTAAGAGGCAACATCACTACCACTCAATTAACCCATTAAAGAACAAAATACTACTTATTGATTTCTAAGAATATAGTCATGTTTTGTCCTGCTCACCCCTGTGTCTCTACCTGTACTGGTTTTGAATAATTACTGAATGTTTAACAACAATAATATGTCTGTTTTAAGGTGAAAATATTAGAATTTCTTGTAGTATTGTATGCTACAAGAAATCTAAACGATACAATGTAACGTTCTTACTATAAACCGTGGACATTATAAGTAATGGTCTTTAATTAAAAATAGGTTAAAATGTGCTCCAACTGAAAATGTACCAGGCCCATTTTGCCCATTCTTCATTTAAAAACTTCATTTATATTAAAAACTCTTTCATACATAAACCCCCCGAGTCCGGAATATTAAAAACACTACTATAAACGTCATGTGTATTTTCCATTGATAGCATTTTGACATCGCAAACAGACATTCGATTTTGTATTTTATCACGAAAATGGTTTCTATGCATTTTACATGGTAACAAAACTGACTACTGTCTAGTGTTGTTGCGGTGATGATTGTTTATCGATAATTCGGTTGGCTTTTTTATAACGAATGGGCTCCCTCTTGCACACATCTAGCTCAGGTACAAGATGTGTTCGAGGACATTCCCCACGGAACCTATATATTATGTAGAATTTTGAACAAAAATAGTAGATTGTATGACAAAAGAGCAAAGTAATATTTTTACGGCGAGGGCGCTACTTTGAACCACGAGCAAAGCAAAGGTTTCTAGAAAAAATCCCAAGCGTAACGAGGGATTCTAACGTAGAATCCTGAGCGAAGCGAGGGTTTCAAAGTGCATCGCCCGAGGTAAAAATAATTTGCTCTCGAGTCATAAACTCTACTTTTCATCCCCTTTCTATGAGAAAATAAATACAAGAACAGACTTAATTCGCTTTTTGTGTACCAGCCAGTATTCATACAATTTGCGTTCGATTTTTATGAATGACACATTTTCTAAATTCAAATCTCATTTATGCCCGCTAAAACGTTCTTAACAGACAAGAGCTCTTTTACTCCCGTTTATAGAGGAACAAAGCGACACTTTTAAGCTCAATATAAGCTCAGAAATGGAAATTATCTATGGGTCCTGGGTTCTATTACAGGTCTTGTTTGCTTCGAGTAAGGAGTGTTTGTATGTGTCTTTGGTGTATACAGGTTGAAAAAGAACCTCCTAGCTTTATTGAAAATCCTTAACCAGTATCACTTACTGAACACTTTTTTTTTGGGGGGGGGGGGGTTCCTAAACGTAGACACCACCCGGGCGCACCCTCCGAGCGCTACTCGCACCCCTCGCGTGCCTGGTGTAGGAGTAATGTCTACGTTTAGGAAAAAAATGAACTATTCCCATTGAAAAAAATTAAAAAAATATATTTTTTTTATAAATGTGTTCTTTGAGTGATACTGGTTCAGGATTTTGAATAAAGCTAGGAGGTTTTTTTTCACCCAGTATTCCAAGATTTCCAAGGGACTCACGATAGGAAGTAAAACCTTAGAGTGGGTAGTTTTTATTTATTATTATTTGTTTATAGTTAACCTTGCCACATACTTGATTATAGCTACACTATTTAATAAGGAGAGAATACAAAAAGATGATTAGGGTCACAATTTTCAAGGTCACTCTATCGATATTTTGTACAACACTAGTACTGTCAATTTCCAATTTCCAATCGAACGTCACAGTGTTTGATCGGACAAAAACATGCTTTAAAACCGAAACTTGATTGTTTCACGAATTGAATAAAACGACAGTCAAATATAGTACATTTAACGGATTTATTTGCCAGTTTTGGACGCTATTTTCCGTTTGCGCCTTTGTTAAAAAAAAAATCCAGATCCGTTGCTTTTGCTATGTAGTAACACTTTTTTCTATTATTTTACAATGCAATACGATACGATACGATACCATACAACACGATTCAATAGGATGCAATACATTATGTTAATTGAATTTTTTTGCAGGTTTTTCAAAATATAACGCAATATAACTTATTTCGGAAAGGTCTTGGTGTGTCCTTTTAATAAAAAGATACACACATTTACAGTCTACATTCAATTTAACAATAAATAGTAACAATAAACCAATGCTTTGAAGGCTTCCATCCAATCCAAAAGTTTTGCAAAGCATGCTAAGATCACAAGTTATAAAATACTAGCATCCCGCCCGGGACTTCGGAAAAATTATGTAGCTTATGTTACTCAGGGATACAATAGCTTTCTAGTGGCGAAAGAGTTTTTCAAATCGGTCCAGTAGTTTCGGAGCATATTCTATGCAACCAAACAAAGAAAAAAATCTTTCCTCTTTACAATATTAAAGTACAGACAGGAATGTTTTGCTTTCCATGGGTACTTAAACCAATCACGGCTGGTGTTATGGCTGCTAATGGAATCCATTAGCTCGAACTCCGATATTGAATAAAAATGACCAAATAAAGCAAAACAAACTGTTGATGTTTTCCTTTACTCACAATAGATCTGGAAAAGCTGTATTTTAAGAAAACAATATCAAAATCCTATCATAGCACCTCCGAAGTGTGTTTTGGCGTAGGTCCAAAGTAGCTCAGTAAGTAGAGCTATGTGAGGACATGTACCGCATTTTAAGAATAAAAGAACGGAGAAACGTGGCAAAAAAAACATTTACCTACCTGAGTTGGAACTTATGTTATTTAATTTTTTCGACTGCTTTGATGGAGTAGTTTTCAAAAGTCTTTTAAGAAACTGCCGTAGAACTCAGCTCTGCTAAGCAAACAACCGTTTACGTTCTTGTAAACACGAAAACACGAGTAGTCACTTTATAAGTGTATGAAAAAGTGGCTCACCCATGGCTTGGGAAGAAATCCCATCGTTGTATAAATACGCATTTGTTAACTTATTAGTATTGTTAGCTTGTTTTGTTGTCCTTTGTATTATCATTGCAAAATAAAGAATACATATTGAGCGGTATTTTTAGATCTCCACTTATCGATTCTCTTTTTTTAAAGCCGCTTGCTATCTTTACTGCGTTATATCTATCTTTTCCGTACCAATTTACTCTTAGTCCGGTCGTCTGATGATACACTGAAAAAAAGCCGTGTTAGGAGTACTCACCCGAATCCGAAGAAAGAATAATTAATGTAGAGGATGCGAAAGAGGTGTCTAATAAAGGCGTGTATGTATGAAATTTGAACTGGAATTACAAGTTATAATTTAGATAGTTTTCTTTCTACAAGGAAAACTACAAGGTCATAAAACTCACAAACAGAGTCGACAAAAGGTCCAATACAAGAACTATGAGCCATGAACCTAATTGTCCATGTTTAGTGCATTTTTATTTGCTTAGGGTTTACGAGCTAGCCCAACAGGTTGACGTCGTTAAAACAAGGTTGATGTCTCGTGAAATGTCACTGAGCTTTGTGGTTGCTTCACTAAATAGGATTGGGTAGTTCACTCTAACAATTTATCGATTGGTGGGGGTGTAAAGCTACCTACCGATACATAACATATACATACATAAATCCTTAATTCGTAGCCCAGTGGCGCTCGCTGGTCTCAACCGATAAGTGAGGTTAAACAACGTACACAGAGGCAGGGAATCTGATGGGTGACCAAAGAGGCAATTTATCACGAGCGTTTCCATACTTCGGAGGGCACGTTACGCTGTCGGTCCCGGCTGTTGTCGATTGAATACAGTCGTTAAAACCAAGTCAGAGGCCTTGTGCGGTTCGAAACTCTGACACCAGGGTTAGTCAAGTTCGCCACACACTTGACTACACCTACACGATGAGAAGAAGAAGATGTCCTTACTTATAAACGCGAAAGTTTGTATGTATGGATGTATAGATGGATGTATGGATATATGGATGTTTGTCACTCTTTCACGCTCAAATGGCTGGACTAATTTTGATAAAATTTGGTATGTAGGTAACTGACTCCCTGGATTAACATATAGGCTACATAATTTTTCAAAATTCTCGCGGGAACGCAGTCCCGGGCGGAAAATTAGAGTTCATAAGCGTATCGAAGGCGCACGGCGTTCGGCTCGCCAGGCGTTTCCCGCGCGCCTACTCCTCCACATATTTGTAAATCTAAATTATACTATATGAAATATGAATAAACCCGTAATTTCGTGAACCGAATAAATACTTTCATTTGAATACGACATCCTTCTGATATCTCAACCTCATAGTAAGCTACAGATTGAACAAAGGTATCGCTTGAAACAAACTTTATTTCTGAAGTTTGAAGTAATGTTTACACGCTCCTCGCGTCGAGGATCTCACGCAGATTTTTTAAATTTGTAGGGTAAGGATTTTTTTTCTGTGGGAACGTGACTTGAACTCATGACCCCAGGATTGGATCTCCTCCTATTTTTACCAACACAGTCGCGACAAACAAATTTTAGAGTTTCATTTTAAATTTTAGAGTTACATATTAACCGAAACAAAAATCTTATAGGTAACTAGTTTTCCGTCCAGAACTTCGTTCCCGTGAGAATTTGGGAAAATGATGTAGCCTACGTATTAATCCAGCATGTCAGCTACCTCCGTACCAAATTTTATCAAAATTAGTCCAGCTGTTTGAGCGTGAAACAGTAACAAACATCGAGACATGCAAACTTTCTCGATTATAATATTAAGTAATAGACCAAGATCCCAGGGCCGCCAGACCTTACTTATTTTCTCAGTAACCAAAAGTGTGGGAAAGAGTAGTGCTAATATGTACTATTAAAATATGAATACCAGCTAGCCTGGGCCGACGGCCAATTTTCAGCTACCAGGTTCTGAAGGTACTTCCAAAAATTGCTTACTTGTCTTGAAGTCTGGGTGCTATAAAAAGTATTGTTATAGTTCCCTGAACATCATACAAAAAAATCACGGCTCAGATTGTAGGTATAATCGCATAATTTACTTGCAAACTGTAAAGCGTCTGGCAGAAATTACTGCCGACGGAGAGCTTTTGGCGATGTTCATCATTAATTTTTATAATTAATTATTTCCATAAGATTGCAGCAGCCAGACTTCAAGATAAATTGAGTAATTTTTGGAAGTACCTTCAGAATCTGGTAGCTAAAAATTTGCCGTCGGCCCAGGTTCACTGGTATTCATTTGTTAACAGTACATATTAGCACTACTACTTCCCACACATTTGGTTAATGAGAAAATAAGTAAGGTCTGGCGGCCCTGGGATCTCCGTCTATAAGGATTATGTTATGTAAACGCCAAAACTTGTCATTCTGCAGACACATCCTAATTTAAACGTATAACAGTAGAGAACAGAGAACACATTAAAAT
Organism: Aproaerema taeniolella; assembly: GCA_949987775.1. Classification (NCBI taxonomy): domain Eukaryota; kingdom Metazoa; phylum Arthropoda; class Insecta; order Lepidoptera; family Gelechiidae; genus Aproaerema; species Aproaerema taeniolella. Next base: position 13,323,767 of record OX465261.1, on the reverse strand, counting down.
GATAGTATCTATAGGGCGTGACATTTTTGCAATCTAACTTTGCGAGTCATTAATCATCCTGTGTCAAGTAGCTAACTTCTTAAAACTCGAGGATTAGAATTGGTTGCCGCAACGCCAATCTTATTTAAACCGTCGCGTGCTTGCTTACCCCGCGTGCGATAGATATCTCGTACACCATGTGTTCAAAAAGCACGCGAAGGTTTAAATACACTTACGATTGTAATAATATCACTTTTTTGGGTCTTGGCGGAAGATCAAGCGCTGTGGTAAATCCAAAATGGTTTTTGTTATTTAACTATAGTTTTAATTATAGCAATAACTAATTAGATTATTAAAAAACCTTTTGTAATAGCAGTGAATAAAGTCTGTTTCTATCTATCTACCTATCTTTAACTTGACGTTTCCGGGTAAGAAATATGATTTGTAACCGATTATAGTTATGGGTAGATATGACCAATAAATTGCTGGGCAAGTGATTGCAGATGATTATGTTCTCAGCACGGAGGGAGCGGGATACTCGAGGTGCAGGGAACGACGCCCTTGCGGTTAACTCGCGCTTGCGGCGTATTTCTTGAGCCGACAATGGCTCGTATTCGTGTAGAACACAACAGGCGTTAACGATTTGGGCTGCAGTCGCTGGTGCACAATGGAGTTTTCTGTGAGCCAAAAGACATCTTAAAAAAATTATAATTGTTGATATTAAGTAGTTTAGCAACTTCCTTAATCAATTGAAAGCTTATTTAATTACTATACAGGGCTTTAGGTTAATCGCTTTCAACCTCTCGGGTGGTAAATCAGTCCATGAAACTGAACAACTTTATGTTTAAGACCACTTGTTTTTTACTGGCGCTAAACGGGATTTTGCTTCGGTCTTTTCTTCTTAGGCGATGTAAGCACATTTGGCGAGCTTTGAGCCTTGCGCCTCAGGCTCGTCCATTACCTATTGAATGTAATTATATAACAAAAACAACAACTATAAGATAAACCGTATAAGGTAAAATTACCCGGTAAAATTAGTTTTTCGCCCGCGGCTCCGCCCGCGTAGACTACAGGTTATATCGTGCCCAACTGTGGGATAAAATGTAGCCTATAGCATTTCCCAAGGTCTAATCTATCTCTTTACCAAATTTCATCAAAATTGGTTTAATAGTTTAGGGGTGAAAGCGTAACAAACAAACAAACTTACATTCACATTTATATTATTAGTAAGGATAAGGAAGACCACTTAAAACAACTTTTAATTATAAACCTATATTTGATAACCCGTGACACGACTCTAATTCATGTGCCGATTTCCGGCAGTTAATTAGTTTTAATCAAAAAAATATTTTACAGGAAATAATTGAATGACTTCATTTATTTGCTATCGCATTTACTCGTTTCACTGGTCACCAATCGAACCACCTAGATTGTTATTTGGCACACATACAACCACCTAGATTGTTATTTGGCACATATGTCCACTATATCAAACTTCAAAATCGATGTAATTTTTGTAATTAACGTCCCAAAAAAACATAAAAACGACTCCCATATTGGTATTTACACATTTTAACCCCATCGCACCCCAACAGAGGATGATGGTATTTTAAGTACATCCATCACGTTGGATTTTAAAATCGTTGTTGTTTTCGTATTTAGTGATCTAATAAGCAGTCCAATAAATTCGTTTTCAGCGATCCCGGTTGCCTGGAAGAAATTGCTCTATAGCAATAAGGCCGCCGCATTGTACACTACATGATGAACATTTGTTTTTGTTTTAATGTAATGTTTTTTTGTGTGCAATAAAGATTATTGTATTGTAATAAGCCATACAAACCATACTTATGTTGATTTTTAGACTTTGTTAGCTTATTTTTAGTGGAATTCTGGAAAACCCTCAAATCGTGTTTATCGTTTATCGATAGAAGTACTCCTGTGGAATTTCGAATAAAATAGTCAAACTTTTCTTGTTTCCACATACAAACTTTGGATCCCCATTTCACCCCCTTAGGGAGTGACTCTTCAAAAATCCTTTCTTAGTGCACCCGAAAACCTCATAAGAAACTTGCCAAATTTTGAATCTCCATACCCATGGTTTAGGCTGTGCGATGATATGTCAGTCAGTCAGTTTCTTCTTTATACATTTACTAGCTTTCTGCCCGGGAATTCGTTCCCGTGGGAATTTGGGAAAATTATGTAGTCTATGTGTTGGATCAGAGTGTCAACTACCTCCATACCAAATTTTATCAAAATTGGTCCAGCCGTTTGAGTGTGAAAGAGTAACAAACATCCATCCATCCATCCATACTTACAAACTTTCGCGTTAATAATATTAGTAAGGATATTAACCCTAGAGTGCTCGCGCTATGAGCATTTTGCCGCCCGCGACAAAGAAACTGTGTTATTTTGTAAACGATGCATTTGTCAAGATCAAGTTTCTCAGTAGCTGTACACTTTACCTCCATATTTTTGAAATAAAAAAAAATTGAAAAAAATTGTCTAATATTTCCCAAAACATGTTTTTTTAATCAAACGAAGTATAAATCTTTCATAAATGTTATTTTTCTATAAGTTGACGTTCTATTCTACCCTTTTGAGATGATTTAAAATATAAATTAACGATTATTCGCTTAAAATAATAATGGGCGGCAAAATGCTACCTAAGCGACCACTCACGTTTTAAAAAAGGCGCGACTACTCTAGGGTTAATATTAGTGGCGAGACGCGCTCTTTTTTATGCAATATGGAAAACCTGCCATAAATTACATGACACAAAATACAATACTTTGCGAATAGTCGCCAAGATCATTTTTGTGTTCACATTTTTGTGTTGACAAGCCACTCTGGATAAATCTTTTAAACTGGTAAATTGTTTTCGAATTCCTAACAGAAGGCGGAAGATCGTTCCATATTTCGGATGCTGAGTTTCTGAATCTTCTTTTTCAGTTACCAGGTTCTGAAGGTACTTCAAAACATTACTCACTTGAACGAGCGTTAGTTTTACAATTTTATTTATTATCACCTTAATTTTTATTATTTACCTGCCAGTTTTATCACAATTGAAATGCAATACGTTATTGATATAATAAAATAGATATTCACACCTAAAACATACCTCGTAAGTTCTAAAATACATAGATATAATTTTATGAAAATACTAGCATCCCGCTCGGGACTTCGTTACTCAGGGATAATGTAGCATCCTAATGGTGAAAGAATTTTTTAAATCGGCCCAGTACTTTTTGAGCCTATTCATTACAAACATACAAACATACAAGAATAGGTACAAATCTTTCCTCTTTATAATATTAGTGTAGATGTAGATAACGATTACGCACGTACAAGGTCATACCGGACTAGATTCTTATTTATTTTTTTACGAATTTTTAAAAATTGAGTTGGGCATTAGAAATTCGGATGCATTTGAAATTCGGATCCCGAATTAGGGGTTGGGGGGAGGGGGGAACACCCTCCTGCCACTCCCCCCCCCCGCAGAGATTCTTATTTTTTTTATGAATTTTTAAAAATTGAGGTTATGTTGTGGGTTATGTTGTTGTTGTGCTTACCGTATAACGCAACCAAAGTCTTTTCTGGTACTTCGCCGGCCGCTACCGCGGCACGCTCGTGCGTTGGGGGTCGCAGTTCTAACCTAACCTAACCTACAGTTTCTGCCCCGATATAATATCCGCGGGGGAAGGAGTGGCAGGGAGGGTTCCCCCCCCCCCCTCCCCCCTCCCCCCCAACCCCTAATTCGGGATCCGAATTTCAAATGCATCCGAATTTCTAATGCCGACCTCAATTTTTAAAAATTCATTAAAAAAAAAATAAGAATCTCCGCGGGGGAGTGGCAGGGGGGGTTCCCCCCCCTCCCCCCTGCCCCCCAGCCACTTTTTAACCCCAAATTCAGGATCCGAATTTCTAATGCCCACCCCGGACTAAAAAAATGATAGTGATTGACAATCGATAAACGTAAATCGATAAAAAATTTATTAAAATTTTTCAAACAAGAATATATGATACTGGATATTGCATCCACAACGCCGCCTTTCACAGCAAATAAGATGCTCACATTATTAAATGATGCCTGTGATCATGTGACACCGGACGACTGGAAAAATGTTATCATGAAAACAAGAAAAACGATTCAAGAGGATTGGGAGCGTGATTACAAAAACGACACGATCTGTGATGAAGACTTCATAATTAACCTGCAAGACTGCTCCAGCGACTCCGACTCAACTGATGGTAGTGACGATGACCTTGGGATGTTTTATTTTATTTTATTTATTAGGTTACCAACGGAGTGCACACCACCACATTCAAGTACATCAAACATTTTAAACACAAAAACTCAATGCTACTCCAATTATAGGTAACTTACGGCTAGCTTAAAATTAAAATTAAGTTGTAAGATCAATACAGATAACTAACTACTTATTCAAAGTTTTAAAAAAAAATCCAAAAAACAAAAACTAAACAAATAATCGGAACCATTCAAACATGCGATAGCCCAAATAAACAATAAAGATCTTCTAATAGATATATGTATAATATTTACTCAGTTTGCATTTGCCAATTAAATTAAGAGTATTAAAAAAAGGATTGAGTTTGACATGAAGTAATTACCCCCTACACGTATCCCGGCGGCGTCAGGTTCGTTGCTGTACAACGAGTTTTAATAATGACAATTGTATTCTGCTTGATGGCATCAAGCAGGCGTAGGGCGTGGTAACTGATAATATACATACTTTAAATATATAAATATGTGTACAGAGTGTTTCATAATAAATATTGTTTATTGTACAATAAAGGATTTACATACATACATACTCGTACATAGAAATACTCAATAGAGAATATCCAAAAATTAAAAAAATTGACTAATGCTCAGCTCTATTTCAAATGTATGTAAAAATAAACCTGTTGGAGCCTTTAGGGATGTACGTAATTACTAATTTTGAAGTTAATTAAAAAAATATATTAATTACAATTTTTTTTTTATTATTCAATTTTTGCAAATGATTGCGAATCCCTAAGTTAAAGGAAACTCATTTGTGCCATCAATGTTTTTAAATCTCATTTGAGATTAGTCTGGGACATGTTTATCTACGCAACGGTTGTTGATTAGATGTCAATGTAATAAAATAAGTAAATGACTTGTTAAAAAAATAACGTTTGTTGTACATATGGGAGCCCCCTTAAATATTTAATTTATTCTACTTTTTAGTATTTGTTGTTATAGCAGAAACCGAAATGCATCATCTGTGAAAATTTCAACTGTCTAACTATCACGGTTCATGAGATGCAGCCTGGTGACAGACGGACGGACGGACGAACGGACAGCGGAGCCTTAATAATAGGGTCCCGTTTTTTCCCTTTGGGAACGGAACCCTAAAAAGTAGAATAAATTAAATATTTAATGGGTCTCCCATACAACAAACGTATGGTATTGCCGCTTTTAATAGAGATAATGGTTTTATAGAGACCGACTCTTACTTAGCCGGTTTTATAGGTAATGTACGAAACCATTTGTGTGCGAGTCCGACTCGCACTTGGCCGGTTTTTTTATTTCCATTAACTGTATATATTACCACTCTCACAACTTTATTTAATCACATAATATAAAATAGACTTTAAAATAGTTAACGAAAATTAAAGATGTGAACCAGCCCACTTACTGAACAACTTTCTCAGGAACATAGTTCGAAATAGAACAAAATGGTCTTCCTGCCTATACAAAAATAAAATAAAATAAAACTTGAGCGATCAGCTAATTATTGGTTTAGGAAGTCGAAAAAAAATGTTGGGGATTTTTTTATGTGTTTCTTGGAAAAAGTTATTCGGTTCCATGTGGAGAATCACTTCCTAATTTATAAACAAGCGACGTGGCGCCAAAGCAATGTTTTATAAATCTTAAAACCTACGGGGCAAAGGTTTTTTTCGTCTATCGCTCCATCTTCTGGCAACGGATTTCTCTTCATGATTCTATTTTCGACAAAAAAACCTTTACTCCGTAGCTATTAAGATTCATTTTACATTGTCTTAATCGTAGCGCCACGTGGCTTGTGTATAAACACGCCCAGTTTCGCTAACTAACTTTAAATCAACTTCGAATATTTCATGGCAAAAACGTAAATAACCACAATTTCATTAGCCCTATCAAGTTACATCGCACAGACAAGATAATGACAGGTATGTTTCAAAAATTCATTGTTCCTCCTTCCTTAATAACCGTTATTATTTGAATCACGCGACGTGGTTGGTTTTAGAATTGCTTTTCTGTTGTCAACTGTTTATTTGTCAGTTTGATATTTGCTATCTGTATTAAAAGGGGATAGAAAACCTAATTTAAAAGCTATTTCGAATGTTAAAATGTTTCTTTTTTTAACTTAGGGTGAGGTTTTTTCAGAGTTTTTTTATTTATTTATTGTAGTCGGAGTATTACGGGTTCAAATCCTGGTTTTGGCCCTGGACCACTAAATTCGTCTTTTTGGGTTTATGGGTTATGCTCTCATTAATTATCACTTGCTAAGCGATGAAGGAAAACATCATGATGAAACCCGCACGTCTTAAAAATTTTGTTTTTGAAAGATGCGTGATACACTAACCCGCATTGGGCCAGCGAGCGTGTGGACTATGATATTAACTCTCTTCAATTTTTCGAAGAGAGGCTCGTAGTGGAGACTGTATTTTATAGACTGATGACAATTGTACAATGTACATAACATAACAATCACATTCTCGACTCGTATTCTTAAGGCGACTACAACACCCGATAAAGGCAGCACACATAGGAATAGTGCCATCTCCGTCTCTCAACAGGCCTGGGCCGGCAGTGCGAACAGTGTCGATACACGAAGTTTACGGACTATGAAAGCGTGCGACTATGAAAGCGGACTATGAAAACATGTTCGAAAGTTAGAAAAATGAGATTTATGGAAAGGTAACAGCTTAAATCGAAAAATGCGTTAACTACTTATCGAGAGTGTTCAATCACGAACATTTTCATAGCAAATTCAAGTTCCTGTGTGCATTTTACTATCGTTTTTACAGCTTAAAAGATACACAATATTGGTATTTAGAGGTGATTTTGTGAGCTTTTTCTATCGAACCAAAAGTGCTGAATCATGTTTTCAGCAAACTACTTATCTAGTTTATGTCCTGAATATTACCGTAGTATTGTTTTTCTTTGATTTAATGCAGTGCGTCATGCTTATCTACGCATCATAAAATCGTAATTTAGGTGCTGTAATCGCCTTAAGGCCACGTTAATTGTTATTTTAGTTATATAAGGCCCAGATATTACATCCCCTTTGTTCAGCCTAAGGATTTTCCAATTGACCTACACTTGGAAACATAACCTTATTCGCTGGAATAACTGCTCCATTAGTTTTGTGGGGTAGACATTACATTTATTACAATGGTTCAGTATGAGGATGGAACGGTATATTAACCTTTATTGAGTGACTTTACATTAATTAGCGATACTTAAGGATGTGAATTAGCCTTCTAAACCTTTCCCTCAGAAACATATAGGTTGACTTTTTTTTACATCGCATAAACGTCCCCACCGAGGGGCACGGGCCTCCCTTCCAAACACAAAGGGGATATGTCGAAATTTTTGTGATACCAGCTAATTGGTTTGTCGACAGTAAGTTTTTTTTAAAGAATTTTAAACGGATTTATTAGACATGCGGTTTTCCTTCACCGTTGATGTTTTCCTTCACCGTTGACAATTAATGAAAATTCCGAACATTACGTAAATCCGAAAAGGCGAATTAGTGGTACGTAGTGGTATAGTAGTACGGTTTCACTAACTCGGCTGAGGGATTTTTGAATATGTGTAACACTCTCGAATCGTTCAGTTTCTATTTAGGAGATTTTTACCAAATAAGAAAACAATAGTAGGCTAAAATTCTATGTAAAGGTTGGCTCCTTTACTCTCCTTTCTATATACCGTATCGAGACTCTTTTTGGAATCAATGCTGGGACTTTTATTGTCTTTTTCAAATAAATGGCCATCGATTTATAATACCTATTCCATGTCAGAGGAGGTTTTGACAAATCTCTAGCTAGAGGGTGAGTAATCGGTTGTTTGCGTTTTGTAAACTGACAGAGATTTACGATGAAATGCCGGGTTACCTTATGTGACATAAAATGAACCAGATTCTTATAATTTTAAGCTAGACACGACTTTTCCGCCAGTTTCAAGTTTCTAGATTGATTGTCGTTCTCTGTGCTCGAATATCTTTAAACCTTATTGCTCTGTAGTGAAAGTTGCAATTCGTTTGAATGCTAACTTATCTGTCGTGACTACGATTGCTTAGAAAAGTAATTGAGGCTGGAGTCGTCTTGATCAATCGTTTCCTTTGTTAATAAGGAGTACTAATGATTAACAATGACACTTTTACGTGTTCCGAATCGAGCTAGATTGTTCATTATCTGTGTCAGTCCACTGCTGGACATAGGCCTCTCATATTATAGCACGCCGCTGAGCTCGGTCTTCAGCTCTCCTCCTCCAACCACTGCCCGCTACCTTACGAATATCGTCATCCCACCTATTTATAACCCGTCCTACGCCACGTTTGCCAGCGTGTCTTCTAGAACTCGTCTGCCCCAACGGCCATCGAATATAGAACAGACATGACCAGCCCACTGTCACTTTAGCTTACTAAGGCCGAGCTATATCGGTGACTTTGGGTTTCCGGCGGATTATTTCGTTTCGAATCCGATCCCTCAAAGAAACACCAAGCTTAGCTGTTTCCATGAGCGACCTTAAATTGGTGGACTAGTCGTACTGCAAGTGACCACGTTGTTCGTCACTTGAAAACGTTATTAAAAAAAAAACTAGGCGAATAATTATTTAAGACATCAAGCTACACATGTTGAACTTGACTTCACTTGTATCTCGCTCGTAATAGCACAGGCTTTCGTAGTGCAAATGGGTGACCTGACGTGCTGATGTCTGTACATCAAGAAATATACTTACCAGATACACTCAATCTGGCTAGCGATTCTGTAAAAATCAGTAATTGTCATTACACTGAAACCCTATCGACACTCTGACGGCATTATGAGATCAGTGGTCTCACAGTGCCGTCCAAATGATTATCGTTGCAATCTCAATCGTCTCTCAATAGTTTGAGAAAATGGTGACGATTTCCAGCCAGAGTCACGTTATTCAGAGACAATACGTAAAAATTTTCGAAACGTCAATGCCACTCAGAAGTAATCACTGTCAGTGACTTGCCATGATGTAATTATCATCTGGGGGCTCGGTAGTGCGTCCTTCCCAAGTAGAGCAAAAACAAACAAAAAAGGCCCCATTTTTTCTCGGAGCCCATTCAGGACATTTTCGAAGTGCGAATGTAACGTTAACCACTTCAATAAATTTTATATGGGTTATAAGTGTTCGTAAGTACCTACCTGTCAAAAAACTATCACACACCGTGTTGAACTCGACTGTCTAGTATCGAACTTCATTTTTTAAACCTGCCCTAAAGTATCACTGATTAGCTTTTAAAAATATCTGTAATGGTTCAGTTTGTTGCCTGGAAGAAATAAATCAAAACGGCTGATAAATGGAGTCTTTGATATACTTATATTTTTTGGTGTACAATAAAAAGTATTGTATTGTGTTGTATTGGGGCTAACTGTTTTAGAAAATATAACTTATTTTATAACTCAAAAAAACTTATGTAAAAAAAAGTTCCTTGTTACACTCTGAGGCATTTCATTGAGTCTTAAAATAAATATTAATGCAAAACATGATAAATCTTACTTCATCTGATTTTCGTATTTTGAGCTGCTATTCTTATTTCTAATTGGAAAAATAGAAGTGTATTTAATTAAGTAATTTAATGTTACAGCAGAAAAATTTAAGAAATATATACTTAGAAGATTTTATAGTTTTCCTGAGGGATTATCTTTTGTATTGCGCACTGCCAAGGAGTGGAATTCTCTGCCGGCGTCTGTATTTTTGAACTCATACAATCCGAATATCTTTAAAGTACGAGTGAATAGGCTTCTTCTGAGTGAGTTCGCTACATCCTCGACCATATCTTTGCCCTGAGCTAGATTGAAGTCAAGAGCGAACCCATTCTTAATAAAAAAAAACAACGAGTTGCACTCCGGGAGTGCCGGCAGAAGTGAAAACTTGAACATTAACGTACCTAGTGCATTAATATTTAATTTAATTTTTTCTATGCTGACACCGGATGAAATCTTGACTTTTGTAGTTTTAATTTCCTATATTTATTCTCCGCCTTACGAATTTTCGATCAGGGTCACGTGTCAGTCACCCATACTTTTTAAGTGCAAAACGCCGCTAAAGAAGTTTTCACTTAAAAAAAATTATATCCCACAACCTTTTTAAGTAGAGAAACGCAGTGCGAGCATGTTGCAAGACTTGCTTCTTTTTATATGTTTTTCAATTGGATAGTATTTAAATTGTCAGAATTTCAATTTCTTTATTATTGTTATATATCTAACATAAAATGTACCGAAAGCTTTTAAAAACCAGGTCAGAAATAAGTAAAAGCTTGGAAACAGGCTTCAAATATTGTACTTTTGAACGGATTACGGGTATCAGCTGCTGCAGGTCAGTCTTTTTAGTTTTTATCACAAAAATTGCTCTTTTAATTTTTTTGTCTTTATCTTTACAAAATCACGAATTACTCGTGGTTCACGCTTATCTCTTTGCACTCATAACCTGTGTGACGCTTGAGAAAAACATAATATTATGTTTTTTGGAAAACACAGCAAGAAAATAGGTGCATCGCATTTCTTATATTTGAATTCTTGAAGAAGTGATTACCACTTAGCGTTTATCTGTTTCATACCTAACTACGACGAGAGTCTTAGATGACCAGTGACCATCTGACCCAGCTGACTTACATATTGGAAATTGCTCAGCATGCTGTAAATTATTTATATGAATTACTTTTATAAATTGCAACTTTTATTCCAGGTGTGAGTCGAGGGTTTAAACTTGTAAATAGGAACAAGAATTGAATCTGCACAACAGGCAAGGAGAGGCCATTCAAAAAGTTGATTTTTTTCATGAAAATTAAATAATTATCGGAATATCTACAAAAAGTACGATTGAGCATAGTTTTGCAGTAGTAATTTAATAATGATTCCTAATCTAATAAATTCCAAACATAGAAAGCATAAGGATTATTGGTTTTTCTGTTCCTTTCACCCAGTAGTTAGGTATTCTGAATGTTATCTGTCCTTATATTTACAATCAATGGAAACCTGCATTCATTGCTGGTTGCTGTTCCGGGACTGTATACTATACCTAAAACACTGTGTATGTGTAGTGTATACTATATAATCTCATTCCATACTCTATTTGACTATTCCAGAGCTTTTATAGAAACAATCCCTGGGGATTCTAGACAATACCTGATTTCATAATCTTGGTTTCATAAATTTATATAATATAAAAAAAGTCGTGTTTGTTACAACACTTATAACTCGAGAACGGCTAGACCGATTTTAATCAAATTTGGTATGGAGGTAGCTGATACCCTGGATTAACACATAGGCTACATAATTTTCTGAAATTCCCACGGGAACGAAGTCCGGGGCGTAAAGCTAGTTATAAATAAATAAAACGCCATACACTCAAAGGCCCACATTAAGGTTTTCTCTTGTGTCGTGGGTCCCTCGGAACCCCTTATAAAGACAGACACAAACACCCACGACCCGACAATAAACATCTGCTTTTAACACAAATATTTGCCCCAACTGGGATTCGAACCCAGGACCCGTCGATCAAGAGGCAGTGCCACTACCACTCGACCAAACCAGCCGTCAATTGCTAGTAACATTATGGTAACATTATACAACCTTAATGCAATCTTACTGTTCAGCAAGTACTTGTAACTTCGTTCTTACTTTGACATAGACATACCTACTTCTTTAGAAACTCTAGGAAATAAAATTTTCTAAAACATAAAATTCCAAAATAGAGTCAGAGATGTTTCGGCTTTTACCATCCCATAAGTACCACTTTTCAACCGACTTTAAAAAAGGAGGAGGTTCTCAATACGACTAAGTTTTTTAGGGTTCCGTACCCAAAGGGAAAAAACGGGACCCTATTACTAAGCCTCCGCTGTCCGTCCGCCCGTCCGTCCGTTCGTCTGTCACCAGGCTGTATCTCGTGAACCGTGATAGTTAGTCAGTTAAAATTTTCGCAGATGATGTTTTTTCATTGGCCCTGTAACAACAAAATTTGTTGTTTTTAGTATTTAATACTAAAAACCAGAATAAAATAAATATTTAAGGGGGCTCCCATACAAAAAACGTGATTTTTTTTTTGCTCATTTTATAGAAAGTCTGTCTGAGGCTGTATCTCATGAACCGTGATAGTTAGACTGTTGAAGTTTTTACAGATGATGTATTTTGGTTGCTGCTATAACATCAATTACTAAAAACTAGAATAAATTAAATATTTAAGGGGGCTCCCATACAACAAACGTGATTTTTTTTGCCGCTTTTATAGCGATAATGGTGTTTATAGAGTCCGACTCGCAATTGGCCGGTTTTATAAGTAATAGTACGGAACCCTTCGTGCGCGAGTCCGACTTGCACTTGACTAGTTTTTATTTAATGTTTGATCTTTGAAAAAATATACTCCTTTTCGAAAATTACTAGTAGTAGTTAATTTTTTTTTTTACAAAAACTAAAATTACTTACAAACCAAAACGGCATCAAAATAATTAGTGACGTTTTGGTTCGTGGTAATTTGCTAATAGGCATTTAGCTCAGTCAAGTTGAATATTATTAGGGGGTCGTGCTTGCAAAAGGTCGGGTCATTCTGATTTTTTTATATGTTGTTAAGACCTAAACCAATATTAAAAAACCAGATTTGCAATTTCCAAAGTGCTGTGCGAGCGGCAGTGTGACCAAAAAACCATGAAATTTTCGGATTTTTTTCAGTTTTTGCTCAATATCTTAGTAAAGGAAGGGTCTGATCAGTATAGTCACTATAGATACATTTAAAGTATAGTAAATTTTCTACAATTTGAGACCAAAGCGAGCTCTCTACGGCTATTGGTTCCCAAGATACAGTTCTTCAAAAACAAACCGGGACGGTACTGTTCACCCAGCCACGCCTTTACCGGGTGCGATACCACCTCAGCACCGTTTGGCCAAGGAAAGACCAAAATCACCACACTCCTGAGTAAGAATGAACCACTTGCTGAGCAAGTGGAGGTCTTCCTTCGGCCAGACTCCACCCCACAAGCCGTGAAAGAAGCCGGCATCAAGTGCTTTGTGGCTCTATATGGTGGGTGGTGACATCGCGAGGGACACTTTGAATTTCCTCAGGTATAAGACGTTTGTCACTTCAGTGAGCATAAACCTAGCCCGTTTGCCACCGACAGAAGATGCCACAGGCCACCATGCAGCAAGGTGCTACCTCCAAGTGCAGAAGTGGCGGGGAGTCAACTTGAATCCTACTGATTGGAGGTGGAAGATGTCTTCTCAGGGACTCTTCTCATGTCATCCCCACCACCATGGATCCCGCACCTCCTGCCCTTCTGCGAAAAATTTCCTGTAAATGCAAGAAAGGGTGCTCTGGGAGCTGCTCGTGCAGAAAGGCTGGGCTCCGCTGCTCAGTCCTTTGCCAGTCATGCGGTGGCAAATTGCGCACTAACGTCCCGGAAGTAGAGCTGAAATGCTCGGATGATGAAGATGACCCGAATACAGACTGGGCTCCTCTCCCAGCGTCCATCACTGTCGAAGAGGAACCATCTTCATACGAACCCAAACCTGGGTCATCAAAGATGAAAAGAAAGGCATAATTTGGCAACCAAAACACATTACCTACATGATTTATATTACTTTTCTTAGAGGTACTGTCAGATTATGTTACTTTAGGTAGTTGTTGTTTTAAAACCGCTGGGTATACAGATACTAGTTTGATCTCAAATTAAAGCTAATTAAATTTACTACAACTTAACATTTGATGTGGGATGCATATTTTATAAGATATTTCACAATATAAGTGCACGTTCCGAAAAAAATAACTTTTTGCTCAAAAAGTAATATTTTCGAAGAACTGTAACTCGGGAACCAGTAGCTGTAGAGAGCCCGCCTTGATCTCAAATTGTAGCAAATTTACTACACTTTAAAGGTATTCGTAGTGACTATACTGATAAGACCCTTCCTTCACTAAGATATTGAGCAAAAACTGAAAAAAATCCGAAAATCTCATGGTTTTTTGGTCACACCGCTGCTCGCACAGCACTTTGGAAATTGCAAATCTGGTTTTTTAATGTTGGTTTAGGTCTTAACAACATATAAAAAATTCAGAATGACCCGACCTTTTGCAAGCACGGATTTACATCTAGACTGAACTAATTGTAGTCCGCGGAAAATACGATAACTGAAGAAATAAATCATGTAATTTTAAAATATTCGAAGTTCCGCAGTAGCACGTTTATGCTACGGTACCCCACACGTCATCTTCCTCTGATGAAGAACTCCATCTCGACCATTAAACTTTATGCACTTGTCCTGCAAGTAACTTTCAACCAGGCGCTACAGGTAGGAAGGTACCTGATGGTAAACCAGTACCTCCCTTATCGTCCTCCAGGGTAACGAGTTAAAGGCGTTGTTGATATGAAGACTTGCCGCAATCGCGTCAACGTCGAGCGTGACTGTCGGAAACCGAACTGGTCATTCGACAGGTCGGAGCCGACGCTCCACAAGTGCGTGCTGAACCAGAGGAAATAATTCTTTCGAATAGTTTTCCGGCCTCGTCCAGCAGGCAAATGGGTCGGTATGCAGAAAGAGAATCTGCAGACCTGCCCTATTTCCTCAAGAACACCAATCGTGCTTCTTTTCAGCCCGTGAGAACCTAACCTAACCTAAGTTTAATTTCATTTAATATACAAAAACAAGAATTGATCTAAAGACCAAGCAAGCAAGCAATTTTTCATCAATGGTGTTCCTTAGAGATTTTAAAATGTCCTCTTTTCTCGTATCCATTAAAATTTCAGAGTTTTATACTGGGTACATCATAGACATAGAAATAAGTTGAATACCACTTTCTAAACCAAAAGTCCTCAATGACCTGTATTTCTATACAAAGTATATACATGTATAGAGGTCAGTGAAGTTTCGAAAGACTTGTTGTAAAGTAGTCATAGACATAAAAAAAATAACTGTGCATGTCATAGACATCTATATGTCAGTTGTGCATTAACATGACTTCAACTTATTTCTATGTTTATGAAATGGAATAATACTTATATGGCAATGACCTATCATACAACTTATACCAAGTCAGTGTTTCATTGAGAAATCATTGAGAAACGATCGGTGGACATAGACAATGGATTTTGAACGATAAGTTTTCCATTTGGAAGTCATTAAGGTGTTCATTCAGCTTACACTCCACTGACACACTTCTGAGACACAACTTTCACCCTATCGAAACTCAACTGAAACCCTATCGACATCCAACTGGAGTTACAGAATCGAGGCCCTGTACTGTACTAGCTGACTCTTATAGTTCAGGTTTAACTTGAGTTTCAGCTGTTCCAAACAGCCGTATTATAAAATGTATTTTTTAAGACTTGAAACTGGCTTTTTTGCAATAATTATATTTTTTTAAACTCACTCGTATAAAACTCCTCCAAACATAAACACATATCCAAAGGGTAACATGGCTAAGGGTAACATGGCTATAAAAGTTCTTAATGCTAATTAATTCAAAGCTACCGAATCCGAGAAACAATCTATTAATTACACTGTTATTGTTTCTTTGAAGTTAAGCAAAAGGGTTCAATTTCTAGTTTTAACTCAAAACTAACAAGAACTGCCTTTGAAAACCGAAACAAATGTTGACTTAACGTCAGAACAGCAGCTGAACCAATAAACTGAATCACAGAGTATTTTACTTAGCTTAAATAGGCGGGTTATAGAGTACTCGAAGTGTAATGAAAAAGAGTCTCTCAGAGAGAAAGAGAGAGATATATATACCCGTAAAGAGATCTGCTATCTGGGGGCTCAATATTCTCGAAGCGCTTCGTCGTTTTTTTGAACCGTCATAACCTGAGTTCGAACTATACCAGCTCAACAAAATTCTCGAGATATGATGTTAATAGTGGTCTTATTAAATATATAAAGTTTCAATTGCATGGCTTTAATACTTCAGATTCTATTGATATCTAAAACTCCGATGTCGTCACTGATACACTGGATGATCATCAAAATTCTTAGGGTTTTTTCCAAATTCCTAGAAAGCTGAAATTTTCTAACTACAACACTAGCTATGCCCTAGGTTAAAGGCCATGTTTATTTCCATTACAGCAACTATAGAGCTATTAACCAGCTTCCAAGGAAAAGCAATTAATTGTTTGAAATTTCTCTTGGTGTAATTATTAACTGGCTGGCAGTCTGTAGGCCTCTACAACTTTGTTTTTGCTCTACCTAGTTGATGGTTGGTTTGGTCGAATGGTAGTAGCACTGCCTCTTGATCGATGGGTCTTATATTCGATTCCCAGTATGAGCAAATTTTTGTGTGAAAAGCAGATGTTTGCTTTCGGATCACGGGTGTTTGTGTCTGTCTTTATGTGTGTTCCGAAGGACCCACGACACAAGGGAAAACCTTGGTGCGGGCCTTTGAGTGTGGCGTTTAGTATTGCATTGTTTACATGGGCGTACCCAGCTTCTAGCCTAGGGGGGGCAAGTCAGATTTTTTAGGTCAGATCGTCCGCGACTGTTTTGTCATAAAAACACCTACATGAAACATTAGGTGTATGTAATGTAGTGTGTGAAGCAAACAGCCGCAAATGATCCCGCTTTTTATTTTCTTCTTATAAGATGGGTTAACTCTTGACCTCAATCTTGACCATAAAGGTCAAAGATGAGGTCAACGATGGAGCGAGTTAACCCAAAAAATGCCTATAAAGGCACTGCTACTCCCACGCACCGACGGAACACAGCTGGCTGTTTGGCGTCGGACTTCGGTAGGAGGCTGGTCGCGAACCAGACGGCCCTTTACAGAGCCTACCACACCGCATGAGACCATAGAATGACACCTCAGATTCAGAAAAAAAATAAAGTGTCGTTGCCTGGGATGGATTACTAGGAGGCAGGTGTCATTTGTGTTTCCTTAGTCGCCTCTTACGACACCCACGGAAAGAGATGGGGTGTGTTATTCTCAACCGATCACCACACGGCTTTATAGGTAGTTAAATAAATAAAAGTAAATTTGACTTTGCATTTTATATTTCCAGGGTACGCCCATGATTGTTTATTTTATCCTGATAAAATGTATAGTATCATTCACCCTTTCTTCTTAATGTATCTAGCTGCACTAGGAACATAAGGGGTAATGGTATAATACTCCAAGGCCCTGATTCTGTAACTTAAGTTGTATGTCGATGGAATGGAGGCCACTTTATTTGTTCAGGTGGCGAAATTGAGAACTATTTAATTTTCATATACTAGCTGACAAACACCCCGACCAGCAGCACCACCGCCAACAGAACGTAAAGTTGCAAACTACCTAGCAACTGAAAATTCAGTCGGCGGTAGCGCCACCAGTCAAAGCAGAGTCATTAGATGTATGAAATTTGGATAGTTCTCAAATTCGCCACCTGAAGGGATAAAATGGCGATCATTCACACAACTTAAGTTACAGAATCGGGGCCCAGATGACTAGCGTTTCTGTGCTTATAGGGGATCCTGGTGTTCCTGGCTGTAGTCGAGAGGTCATTAGGGTTAGTCAAGATGACCACATACTTGGTTATGCCTTCACGATAAAGGATTTATTTTGCACTCTCAATATCTACTTGCTAATGCTTGAAATAAGACTTATCTTTTATAATAATAAACTTCTGATAGATCAAATGAGATAGACGAAAGAGAGAGTCGATATTTGTGTTGGATAGCCATTTATTAAGTTCAATCAGTGAACATCGCTAGGGACTAAGCCTGTGTTTGGATAAGGACTGAGTGAAAAGATGTTGTACAAATATTGCCGGTCATACATACAGAAATAAATAATAAACAAACATCAAAATTGAGAACCTCCTCGTTTTTGGTTGGTATGGTCTTTATTGTTGTTTTTTGAAGTCGGTTAGTGAAATAAAGCCATTTCAAAGACAAACTTCGTTTTTCAAAAAATTAAAAATAGAAGTAAAGAAGAAGTTCGTGATTCGAAATAGCCTCTATTTTCAACCGACTTCAAAAAAGGAGGAGGTTCTCAATTCGACGGTATGTTTTTTTTTTTTTTTTTTTGTATATTTGTTACGCGATTACTCCGGCAACTGTTGTCCGATTTTCAAAATTCTTTATTTGTTCGAAAGAGTATACTCCTGAAGAGGTCCCATATAAATTTTATCGAAAATGATTCAGCGCTTTTAAAAAAAATCAACAAAAACAAAATATACTACAAACTAGAACATCATCTAAATAAATGAATGACATTTCTGTTTGTAGTTATTTGCTAATAGGCATTGTAGTCCGCAAAAAACTAGATATCTACTTTGTGCGAACTGTTGTTGGGATTGAAGTCGGTGACTCATACGTTTTTAACGTGGAAAATTATAAAAAGTAAAAATTCCATGGTGATTTATTGGCTCCTAGATTGACTCATCTTTTGATTAACCCCCGACAAAAAAGAGAGGCATTATAAGTTTGACATGTGTATTCATTCATCTGAATGTTTGTGTATTTGTGAATCAGTCTGTGGCATCGTAACTCCTAAACGAATGGACTGATTTCGATGCAATTGTTTTTGTTTGAAATCTGACGTAATCTCAATGGTTCTTAGCTATATTTAATCAGAATTGATTAAGACGTTTAAAAGTCACAAGCAATCAAATGTCGGGGTAGAACACTTAATTTTTATTTTAGAGTTATTTTACTTAGACTTGGTTAACTTTAATTGTTAAAATTATGTCATAATCTCTTCGTAGGCGTAGTATAAAGTTTTTTCTCATTTGTGTTCCGAAAATTCGGATGAGTCAGTTGATTTTCAAATGACAATAAATAACACTAAAATTAAAAATTTTGAATCACCCCCGACATTTAATTGCTTATAACTTTTAAACGGCTGAACAGATTTGCATGAAACATAGCTAAGAACACTCGGAATAAAATTATCTATGACACAAAAAAAATAAACAAAAATCGGTTCATCCGTTTGGGAGCTACGATACCACAAACAGATACACAGACAGACACGTTAAACTTATAACACCCCTCTTTTTTGTCGTGGGTTAAAAACGAGACAGACATTTGTCAAGAGACATTAAAAAAATAGAAGCACCTATGCATTACTCGGGAGTCGGGAATAAAGTGCCATTCCTGATTCTGGTGCTTTCTTCCCTTGTTGAACAATGTAATATTAAATGTGCTTTTTTAAAATTTACAAAAAATTTATAGGGAAAGAAAAATATTCAGCGCGAATGGGACTTGAACCCAGGATTAGATATCCTGGTGCTGTAACCAACTGAGCTATCGTGCCTTCAAGTCAAGCCGCGTCTCATTCCCTTACTAAGCACATACGTTGTGCGTGTAGGTTAGCGCCATCTGTGTCTCGTATGGAGAACTATAGACTCATACCTCTTGTTGCAAAGTAGATTATGACAAGGGGGATTTAAAATTCTTTGAATTGTGCCACATTATCATTCACTTACATTAATTAATATATTTTTCTTTATTACATTAATATTTTTTTCTTTATTTCCAGGTAAAACAAAACCGCTGCTCACTTATCTTCGGTACCGTAAGGCGATCGACCCGATATTTCTTGATAAAATATTAAGGGTCTACTGTCCTGCCCTTGTAATCTCGCAGCCAATCATATGGGAATACGAGCTTACGTAAATTCAAAACCTTCATCCTTTTTTTTACTAGCCTGTCATATCCCACTGTTGGGCAAAGACCTGTGCTTTACTCCATTTATCGCGGTCCTGTGCTAATTCCGACCAGTTCTAAATATGGGCATCTCTTGATATAATTTTTATTTTTTTATATACTGGGTGAAAAAAAACCTCCTAGCTATATTCAAAATCCTGAACCAGTATCACTTACAGATCACTTTTTTTTGGGAGAGGGATTTTTTTTTCCTAAACGTAGACACCACTCGGGTGCACCCCCCGAGCGCTACCCGCACCCCTCGCGTGCCTGGTGTAGGAGTAATGTCTACGTTTAGGCAAAAAATGAACTATTCCCATTTTTAAAAAAATTTTTTTAAAAGTTTTCTTTTCATAAATGTGTTTTTAGAGTGATACGGTTCAGGAATTTAAATACAGCTAGGAGGTTTTTTTTTACCTTGTAAATTATGTGTAAAGTTGGAAGTCCTGACACAGAAAACTTAGTTACTCTTAAATTGATATTTCCCGGAAAAAATATAATTAGTACTAGCCTATCATAATAATAGGTAGATTCCTCCTTTTAAGTATTTGCTAAGCTTTCCCTTACACCCAGTATAACTAATAATAAAACTTAAATCAATTTAAAAAAAAAAAAAAAAAAAAAAAAAAAAAAAACAACATGTTTAAGTTTAACAAAACTTAAATCAATTATGTCATCAACGTACATACACTAAGCCCACGTAACTTAAAATTAACTTTGAAGTTATTCATAAGCCATATTATTAAACAATTTTCAAGTAAGGTAATGCTGAGGTGAAACCAATAAGCTAAGTTAGGAAGCGCTTATTAAAGGCACTGACGATGTATCGTTTTCGAGGTCCCAAAGTTCAACAAAGCAATTACACAGTCAATTATTTTGGAATAGTGATGGGAACATGCCAAACTAGTCGGCTCTTCCACTAATAAATGGCGGTTAAATAATAATGGTAACAATTTTTAACCCAGACAAAAAATATTGGTGCTTTATGTTTGTTTGACATGTGTGTGTATGTATGTATGTAAATTCTTTATTGTTGGAATATTATCTTATTGGGTTTTAAAATAATACACCTCTGCTACTACACGGTAGACATTTTTTTTTTAATGGGGAACGCCTACAATCAAGCCCACACACTACCTAGGAGACGCCGTACACAGACAACAAAACAAGGCTGCGTTCATAAACTCTAACATTCTCCCTCGATTTATAGGGTTTTACAAAGAAAAATTATATATAATCGCTTAAAAGTTACAATAACAAAATTCACAACACAATACAACTTGTCCTGTCTGTATCTTTTATACTCTATGACAAAATCAACGTAACTTGTCCTGTCTATAATTTTATAACACTTCTGAATCATCCTACTCTATGTAGTACAAATAAATTTACATTTATTAATAAACTTTGTAGCGCAAGAAAATAAATCCTATATGATGTCACAAAATAAAACCTGTTTTATTTCTTAAACCCCTATTTTCATACATAATTTTATTTATCTATACCCATCTGTATTCTAATCATTTTAAGTAAGTATATGGAAATTTTAACAATTTTGTTTTTAGATAGTAATTAGACTTAGGTACACTAACATATTAAGTGAACCTTAATTAACTGTTAATCTAATTTTAACAACATTCTCAGTTTATTAAACTTTTCAAAACATAGGCTTTTAGTAAATATATCTGCAAGATTTAAATCTGACTGCACATATTCAATACAAAATTCTCCCTTTTTCAGAAGGTCTTTCACAAAATGAGTTTTAATGTCAATATGTTTTGCTCGTTTCGAATTTTCAAAAGACTTAATGAGTTCTAGAGCACCTCTATTGTCCACAAACAAAACACAACTCACTTTAGTCACATCCGGGTTCATGTCTAGGTATAGTCTTTTATGATACATCAGATCACAAGCACTCACAGCTGCTGCCACATACTCTGCCTCCGTGGTGGACAGAGCAACACAGTTTTGCTTCCTGGAGAACCACGACACAATATTACCATTGTACATAGTCACAGATCCGCTCAAACTCTTCCGGTCGGAGTGGTTGCCTCCCCAGTCAGCATCCGAGTATGTTTCGACTAAGTCTTCTTTTTCTTCTCTCTTTTCATAAGTCAATCCACATGTTTTTGTTCCCTTCAGGTATCGTAGCACTCTTTTTGCTTGAGTAAAAAGGTTCCTGGTAGGCTTATCCAGGTATTGACTTAAAAATGAAGTAGCATAACATATGTCAGGTCTTGAAACGGTTGATATAAACATTAAGCAGCCAATCAGTTGCCTGTATGGTAGATCTTCATCAACAGATTCTGTATTTTCTACTTGAAATCCTTTTATTATAGGTGTCTTACTTATATTTGCATCTGTCATTTTAAACTTTTCCAAAATTCTTTCTATCATTCCTGTTTGAGTTATTTTTAATATATTTTGTTTCTTATTTATTTCCATTCCAAGAAATTTTTGTACTTTTCCAAGATCCTTTGCGCAAAATTCTTTTTGTAGTTCTGACATAATTTCTTTCACTTTTTCTTCCTTTCCAGTCAAAAGTAGGTCGTCCACATATAATATTATCCAAACATTTTCTTTCATGTACAAGCAAAAATCATTATTTGATCTTGTAAATCCTTTTTCCAATATGAAATTATTAAACCTTTCGTTCCAGCATTTAGGGCTCTGTTTTAAACCGTATAATCCTCTACTCAATTTCAAGACATTCCCTTCCTTTACTTTTACTCCTTCAGGTGGCATTAAGTACACATTATCTTCCAATATTCCATTTAGGAAGGCAGATGGCATATCCATTTGATAAACAGGGTAGTCTTTTTGAACTGAATGTGCTAATAGCATTCTTACTGAGCTCATTCTTGCCACTGGTGCATAATGATTGGCAAATGTTTCATCTTTTAGAGCCACTAAGCGAGCTTTCTTTGTCCCATTATCCTTTACCCGAAATATCCACTTTGAATCTATAGCTTTTTCATTTTCCGGTAGTCTAACTTCTGTCCATGTGTTTGATTTTTCCAAAGCATTTAACTCTTTTTCTATCGCAAATTTCCATTCATTATCTTTTATAGCTTCTTTATATGTCACTGGATTTTCCATCATGTTTAACAAGCAATACGCTTCATAGTTGGTATCATATTCTTCAAGGTAAGCAGGTTTATTTATTACTCTTCCACTTCTTGTCATTTGATTCTCTTTTG
This sequence comes from Aproaerema taeniolella, assembly GCA_949987775.1. Lineage (NCBI taxonomy): Eukaryota > Metazoa > Arthropoda > Insecta > Lepidoptera > Gelechiidae > Aproaerema > Aproaerema taeniolella. The sequence goes on along the minus strand of OX465261.1, from coordinate 13,300,698 downwards.
TTTCCTGTTCAATTACTAATTTTTCATTTTCTTTTCTATCTATCACTTTCTTTTCTTGGTTTTCTTGTCTATCTATCACTTTCTCTTCTTGCTTTTCTTGTCTATCTATCACTTTCTCTTCTTGCTTGTCATATTTTATTCCCACTCTATCATTGTTTAATTTTTCATCTTCATCTTCAGAATATTTAATGTTTGTCTCGTCAAATCGCACGTCTCTTGTAGTATATACTTCATCACTTTTAGGGTACCAGACCTTGTAGCCATTCCTGGCGTAACCTATCATTCTCACAGGCACTGCACGACGGTCAAATTTGTCACCTCTTGGTAATACTACTGCCCAACATTTGCAGCCAAAAACCCTGAGCTTATTTAAGTCAAACTCTCTTCCAAATTCAACAGCTGGTATTTTATATCCCAAAGCTGCGGTTGGTACTCTGTTAATAAGATAGGTAGCAGTGATGACCGCATGTCCCCACAGTTTTCTGGGCAAATTGGACTCATTTAATATACATCTAGCTTTTTCATAAATTGTGCGATTTAATCTTTCTGCTTTTCCATTACTCTGTGGACTGTAAGGCAATGTGTATTCAATCTTTATTCCATTTTCTTGACAATATCTCTTGAAGTTGTTTGATGTATATTCCCCTCCATTGTCACACCTTATGCGTTTAATTTTTGTTTCCTTCTCTGTATTTATATCTTTTATGTAATTTATTATTTTCTCACATGCTTGACTTTTCTGTTGCAGTAAATATGTTGCTGTGAAATGTGTAAAATCATCTGTTATAGTTAAAAAATAACGATGTCCCTCTTTTGTCTCAGTGCGCATCGGCCCAGCTATGTCAGTGTGGATTAGTTCACCAGGCTGTTTTGACTGTCTGTAATTGATAGTTTTGAATGGTAACCTGGTTGACTTATTTTGCATACACGTTTCACATACTTCCTTACCAGTAGGCAGATTCAGGATTCTTAAACTTTTCCTGTTTAGGTGGCCGAGTCGCTGATGCCAAATTGTTTCTTTCTCTTTTTGTGTGACATTACAATTTTCCTGAGTTTTAAATTTTATCAGGTGTAACTTTCCAACTTTCTGTCCATAGTATGTGTGTTTAGATCCAATTATCCTAACTTGTCCTCCTTGAAATATTATTTTGTAGTTTCTTTCCATCAATCTATTCACCGACAGCAAATTATGTTTCAAATTTGGCACTATCAAACCCTCTATTTTAACTGGAATTTTGTTTTCATAAAATACCTCCAATGTACCCTTCTTTGTGGCAACCAAATGTTCTCCATTGGCAATTTTTATTTTTGTCGGAGCAGGCAACTGTTGTACATTTGTCATGGCTGGTTCCAAATACTCTTGTAAGAAGTTATGACTTGCTCCCGAGTCAATAATAAATTTCAGCTCATTTTCCTCACTGTACATCATTTCCAAGGTCGATGCAATAAATATTTCATCATTGCCTCTTTCATCAGCATAGTTGGCGGCTGGCCTCGCTCCACGAGATGCTGTTCTCGTTCTTGTTCCTCTTGGCCGCCTAGTCCTGCTTCTCCCTCTATTGCCCCTTTGTATCGACGAAGTGTTGTCAACTTTACACTCATAGAACTTGTGCCCGACTTTGCCACATTTATAACATTTTATGTAGAAACTGACTTCATCGCTATCCTGTTTTTCCTTCCCTTTGATTTTCAATTCCACGTCTAGTAATTTCGCCTTGACAAATTCCATGTCCAACTCTTTATCTATGGTCTCTAGTGTTGTTATCACATTCTCATAATCTTCGCCCAATGTCAACAATAAATGACAAACTTTATCAGTTTCCTCCATTTTAGACCCCACAACCTCCAATTTTGCAACCAAGCTGTCAAATTTTAGAAAATGATCTTGTAATTTATCTTCCTTACTACACTTCAGTCCCAATAGTTGCTTTTTCAAGTGTAATTTGTTAAAAACACTTTTCCGTTCGAAAATACTTTCCAGTTTTCCGATCATGGCCTGGGCGGAGTCACATTTTTTCACAATTTCCAGATATTTGTCTGGTAGGCACGCCACTATGATTCCCTTTGCTCTGGCGTCATGTTTCATGAATTCTTTCTCGTCTTTTCCTTTGTCTTGTAATGTGTAGCCGACTCCTTTTTCTTCCAACAGCGTGCTTAGTCGGAATTTCCAGTTATGAAAATTCGTCGAGTCCGACAACTTCGGATATATTGTAGTGCACGTTTCACTCATTTTGCTTTCTTTTCTTCAACTTTTCCTTTTGTTATGTCATCGCACAGAGGTCCGTGGATGTTGGAATATTATCTTATTGGGTTTTAAAATAATACACCTCTGCTACTACACGGTAGACATTTTTTTTTTTAATGGGGAACGCCTACAATCAAGCCCACACACTACCTAGGAGACGCCGTACACAGACAACAAAACAAGGCTGCGTTCATAAACTCTAACATTTATTGCTCAAAAACAGTGTTATATAATACATTTTAAGTAATTTATAGCAAAGGCGGACTTATCCTTGAAAGGATCTCTTCCAGTCCACCTCAGAGTAAGTAGTTGAGAGAAGAGACACACGTGACGCGGTTTGCGATGCGATTTAAAAATAATAGAAATGATTACTAATTCTATGTGTGTATCTATGTGTCTGTGTATGTGTATCGTAGCTCTTAAATGAAGGTATACTGATTTCGATGCGATTACGTTTTTTTAAAGCTGACTTAACTAAAACTGTTACGAAAACATGGCTTTTTTTATTGGGTGGAGTTCTAATAATGCTCTCATGTCACTGAAATCTGCGCCAATTTATTATGACACGACACACCTTAACTGTCAAATCAAAAAATCTACGAGTAAAGGAGAGGTCTTTGGCGGAAACTCGACGTCGGTGGTTGCTGTGTTTATTGAACTTGTGTTTTCTACATTAAATAGTTGTTCAACGTATAATAGTGATAGTGTATTATGCAGTAAACTAACTCAAAACAGTGTGGTGATAAAATAATTCAAGTATTATAGTGGTTCCGACAAAGATTCCACGGCATTGCTTCTCGCCGCCATAGTTTTCTGTGAACAAAATACTATCAGTTTACAGTCAACTGGAGGGATAAAGGAGACTGGGCCAATACAAAAAAAAAGTATTTAGAGTTACTGACTAACATACTAAGTACGAAATAACAGTGACACAGCCTCATCTCTAATACGCTATCAGTTTTCAGGACAGGCAATCGATAAGTATATCTCTAGTTACAAGCCTTTGATTAACTTGCTTTTGTACTAACCTAAATAGTTTTTGAAGACGTTGTAACGGAGTAAGTACCTTGTAGTTCGGAAGAATGTTAAGTACTTACCTAACTAGCTAAACCAAAGGGCCACTTTTGTGACAAGGATGTGCTTAAGTACAAAGGCTTTATTGTTTTCTATTGATGAATAGTTCTTTTATTATATCCGGTTTGGTTGAGTGGGAGAGGCGCTGCCTTTTGATCAACGGGTCCTGGGTTCGATTTCCAGTTGAAGCAAATATTTGTGTTAATAATTATTAAAAAAACAAAATACCCGACTGCACACTAAAAAATATTATTATGTCTTTATCCCGTGGGACTTTTAGGATAAAATGTATCCTATGACACTCCCGTAATCAAGACAAATCTAACGATACCTCATACATCAAAATCCATCAAGCCGTTTAGGCTACAGGAGGTCACAAAGGAACAGACATACATACATACTTACATACACTCGAAAAACATTACCCTCCTTCTTTGGCAGTCGGGTAAAAACAGATGTTTGTCCTCGGGTCGGGGGTTTTCGTGTCTGTCTTTGTTTATGTTCCAAAGGAAAACCTTAGTATGGGTCTTTGAGTGTGAAGCGTTTAACTTTATTAATTTAGACATAAATGTATAAGCTCGGATAAATATAACTGATAAATAAAGAAAAACAGTTTTTTAAAGGCCAGCCAAGGCACTGTACTCACACGCACTGACGGAACACAGTAAGTTGTTTGTCGTCAGACTTGCTGCTTGGGACCGTAGGACGCTAACTCAGATTTTTTTTAACACGCTTTTATTAGCTCAAGTTGTTTCATTTTTTTTTTCATTTTTTTTTCAGTTGTATGTATGTATGTATGTATGTAACGGAATCTTTGAGCCTAATTTTCACTGGTTTCTAGACGTCTGATCAACTTGAAACTTTGCACACGTGTTAAGGGCCGATGACAATGCAATAACCCGATAAAAATTTTCCATTATCCTGATTAGGATCGTCAGGATTAATAAATCTCTTCGCGGACTAAAAAATGGAAAATAAATAATAGTTTAAAAAAACTAAAAAAACACGCTTTTATTGCTAATGGAACTAAAAAGTAGAAAATATTTTTTAATTACAATCAGGATAATTTAATTCAGAGTAAAAAGCGTGGGGTGCATTTTACAATATTTTCATAACTGTCTCATTATAGATTTTTTTATATTTTTATTATAAGATGGGTTAACTCTTGACCTCAATCTTGACCATAAGGTCAAAGATGAGGTCGACGATGGAGCGAGTTAACCCAGAAAATGCCTATAAAGGCAATATAATAATTTTAACATTCAATACATCAAGCACCCCACGCTTTTTACTCTGAATTGAATTATCCTGATTGTAATTAAAAATTATTTTCTACTTTTTAGTTCGGTTAGCAATAAAAGCGTGTTTTTTTAGTTTTTTTTTAACTTTTTTTTATTTTAAATAAGTGTCGTTGCCTAGGATGGATTAATAGGAGTCAGGTCTCATTTGAGCTGCTGTAATCGCCTCATACAATACCCATGGAAAGTGGATTTTGTGTTTTTCGCAACCGATCACCACACGGCGTGAAACCACACATTTATTCAGTCTCCATTTAAATGTGAACTCATAGCATGATTTTCATAGTCGTTCAAACGATTATGCGACGAGGAGTAATGACCAGCTACCTAAATCACTCACGAAAGTTGAAAACGATCGCGTGCTTGGAAATTAAATTAGTAGCATTTGCACATTGTAATGGCACCTCGACGATGATTTAAAACTTTATAACTGGCTTTAAAGGTACTTTTAAAATACTGCCCAGGAAACTAAGTAGGGATGGTGAATTATGGAGAATAGTAACAATTAGCTAGGGTAGGATAGTGTGTCATATCTGAATAGGGTATCATACGCCTGCACCGCTGAGATAATAAGCGTGAGGTTTGTCTTATGTTTTTTTTATTATTATTTTTATTTTTATTATAAGATGGGTTAATGCTTGACGTCAATCTTGACCAAGGACATAGATGAGGTTGACGATGGAGCGCGCTAACCCAGAAAATGCCATTAAGGCAATAGTACTCCCGCGCACCGACGGAACATAGCAAGCTATTTGGCGTCGGACTTCGGTAGGAGAGTGGTCGTGAACCAGACGGCCCTTCACATCGCACGAGACCATAGGACGCCCCCCCCCCCCAAATTCAAAACAATTGAGGTAGAATGGATTAATAGGAGGCAGGTCTCATTTCTGTTTCCTTAGTCGTCTCTTCTCCCACGGAAGAAGATGGGGTGGTGTTTATCTCAACGGATCACCACACGGCAGAATAAAATATGTTCAAAATATTTTTGTTTTACTGCGTAATATCACAATTTACACGGAAAGAATGCGAGCTCTGCGAGGTACAAAAATTGAAGAGTGTTGCCAGTAATAAGAACATAAAATATACCAATTTGATTGTTTGGATGATACCAGCGTAAATTTTATCTGAACAGCGTCAGTATGAAACAGGCGAAACGACATCGACATGACAAAAAAATATGGCATTTTTCTCTTTTCTATTATCAAACGTTTCTTCTTAATCTAAAAGCCGCGCTCTTGTCGGTGTAGCAAGAAAGAGAGGAAGGGAGACCGAGAAGCCGATTTAGCGACCAGTTCAAAGAAAAAACTTATAGGGAGTGTCAACTTATAGGGAGTGTCAACTCACAGAACTGAATGGAATATCAAACGTCTACGCTAGGTTAAATATTATGCAGGAAAATAAAAACTCTACCACCATAATGATTAGCATAGCGGCTCATTATGTGACGTCACTAATGCAGGACCGCTCAGGCTGACCAATGACCATTATGCTTTGATCACTCGACCGTATGAACGAGGGAGCGAGCGCCTATAGCCTTTTATAGTAACGCAGAAAAGTAGTACAACTACTGGCCTGATTAATCTTTGAGGAATAGGTTTCCGTTTGAGACTCGATTGAATAGAAAATCTCCAGCTAAGTGATTTGATTACACTCACGAGAGTATCATAATCAAAATTTGTCAAATCAGACCTATAGAATGTCTCTTAGAACTAAGCATAAACTGGATGTACTAGCAAATCTATACTAATATTACAAAGAGGAAAGATTTTTATTTTTGTATGTAACAAATAAACTTAAAAACTACTGTACCGATTTCAAAAATTCTTTCGCCATTAGGATGCTACATTATCCCTGAGTATCATAGGCTACATAATTTTCCCGAATTCCCACGGGAACGAAGTCCCAAACGGAATGCTAGTAATCTAAACTAATATTATAAAGAGGAAAGATTTGTATTTTTGTATGTAACGAATAAACTTAAAAACTACTGGACTGATTTGAAAAATTCTTGCACTATTAGAATGCTACATTATCTTTGAGTAACATAGGCTACATAATTTTCTCGCATTCCCACGGGAACCAAGTCCCGAGCGGAATGCTAGTACTTAATAATAAGAGTAATACTTAGTATTTTTAAAACGCTTATCCCGAGAGATATTCACAAATAATTTTAGTAAAAGAATTTATGGTGCGCATGAGACTTGAACCCACGACACTAGGATTAAATCTCCTGATGCTCTAACCAACTGAGCTATCTTTGGGTCGTTGGTTCAAGTCCCATTCGTGCCAAACATTTTTCTTTCCCTAAAATTGTTATAAGTACGTTAAATAATAATATTTAAAAGCTATTTGTATCAAATATTAATTATCATGCTTATCAGCATGGTGTGGTTATCTCATTATTTCTATCAAATTAATCATTTACTATGAACAATGTTGGAAGCGAGCTGTTTTTATAGAACATAAAAAAGTGTAGATTAACTATCATTAATTTTTTTTACTTTTTAATTCACTTTTGCAATGAGAGTTAATGATTATTTTGTGTTTAGTTAAATTATATTTACATGAGCAAATAAATACATATTATTACAAATAACTAATTTGTCTAGACTTGTAATTAATTAGTGAAACTTTAGGCGTGTTCTTCCCATGAAACTGTAGACAACTTTCCCCAAGGAACCTGTACTAAAAAGTTTTAAGTTCCCATACAAGGGCTTACCAATGCAATGAAACAAGATTCAATTGAAAAGACTTTTTACTCCGATAAGTATGGACATACCTAGTTAAATAATAGTTATTTGTGATACAAGGGTGGGAAGTAAGTTATTGCAAATGAGTTGACGTACGTAAGCCCGAGCCGCAGGTGAGGTTACAATCGGCACGAGTTTGCTATAACCTTTCCACCCGTGTGTCACATAATTGTTTTCAATATCAAGCCCTAATGTAGAGGTAGTAAAACAAAATTAATAATTAACTGTATATCGTAGTTTATAATAAATAAATAAATTAGATAAGTCCAGCCGCATTTTACGTTGCAATTTTAAACTACAGCAACGCATTGTACAATTTAGTACAATTCACTCGCTACTATTATTATTAGAACAAGTTAAATAAATATCTTTAGTCTGGACATTTACCAACCCGCATTGGGCCAGCGTGGTAGACTATGGCCTGAATCCCCTTCGTTTTTCGAAGGGAGGCCCGTGCCCCTCGGTGGGGACGTATACGGGCTGGTAAGAAGAAGTCCGGACATTTAAAATCACGAGAGATACAAAAAAAATACGAAAATCATAACAATTCATTTAAATTGTGAAGATTTGTGCCATAATCCAACAAAAAGTGAATACAATTTTGAAGGAGTACAGTTTGAAGTTATAAGCTATATTGTGAACAAGAGTGAACCCATTAGTTTTAACAAAATAAAGTTTCTTTCAGTGTAAGATCCCTACAATATTTTAAAATGTCATTGATGAGTAATTTTTCGACGACTTTTGTAAGAAGAATAAGCAAGTAAAGGTTACGATAATAAGTACCTATTTTATATTATCTTGGATGATTCTCAAAAATGTGTTCCTTTATTGAGAATCTGTACTATTTCAAGTACGATATCACACTCTATGGTTTGTTATTTATGTCGTCACTGCCAACACTTTTTGTTTGCATAACGCTTTGGGTGAAAGTACCTCGTTGGTGCACTTTCAAAAATTTCGTCATTTTAAATTTAGTTGTAATGTTTTTTGCATTCTCATTTTTGAATATTTTATACGTAATTATAAAATTGATTCATTTAAGCTTTGGAATTTACTTTCATTATCGAGAAATAGGTTTTGTTTTCCAGATATTCGATTATTTTCTGGAACTGTCTACTGAATGTTGGCTTTTTGTACTCACTGCTGCCTTTTATGTGGATATCGTTCAAGTTTTCAATACCAATATTACTCACAAAATATTGAAATGTAATCTCTTTGCTTTAGGGGTTCCGTTTCTATTCACTCTTTTTCTTACTTATATTGATATTCGAACAGAAATTATGTTTGATAAGCATCTTCGTAACATGACTTCGTACGAAGACTTCGCTATTTTTTCGCTGTATCGCAGAATAGTGATCGAAAGTTTTGACGTTATCATTTTAATATCGAGCCTTACAATGTATGCTTTTGTGCTTGCAACTTTGTTCAAAAAATCCCGATTTGTACAGAATAATGACTTAGGCAAAAAGGTACAAGCTGCCTCCTTAACATTCTTATTGAGTGGTGTTATAAATATCATGCCAAATGCTATAAACCTCATAAGAAGTCTGTGTTTTTTTTTAGGTTGTCACTGGGTGGCACAATGGGTATTTTACCTAAATGATGTTGTAATAGCATTTAGAATTATAACGATAAATACAGTCGTGCTGTTACTGAAATCGAATCGGAAGATTTTGGTTGATTTGTATAAAAGTAGAAAGAATCGAGATCATTCAGTTATGTTACAAAGTTTAATTCGTGATCGTCCAGAGGCACTTTCTCCAACTTAAGATCCTCTTTTAAATGTTTTTTGTACCCATGTTTTAAACTGTGAAATAGTTTATTTGTGATACAAGGGTGGAAAGAAGGTTGTTGCAAACGAGTAGACATTTCTGTAAGCCCGAGCAAAAGGCGAAGGATTATTACTGGCATCTGTTTGTTATAACGTTCCCAGTTCCCACCCGTGTGTCACGCAACGTTTTTCAAAACAGTTGCTAAAATACACAAATAAATAGAGTACTTTCATAAAATTACAAATGGATAACTGTGTTTGTTCTCATTTGACAGAAGTAAGTTTTGTTTTTATCTAACTTCATACAAATACTATTTTAATTTCTACCAGTTGAATTATAAAACTAGATAAAACTATTGAAAGCTGTAAATAAAAAAAAATATTATCCAGTTAAACACATTTTGAATTCAATAATTTTTTTTTTTTTTTTCTGCGCACTAAGTTGGTATGCACTTACTCAAAAACTGTTAAAAATAAAACTGCAAAGCAATGCCCTAGGCTTGCTTTAGAGTTGAAAATGCAATTTTCGAGTCGTGTTAAGCAAATGTATTGAAAAATGTTTTTATTTATTTATTTATATTAAGGAAAACATAAATAGCTATGCTATAAAAAATAATGTAAACTAATCCATTAGCCAGAACATTAAACGATGGATACAAAAAGTTATAAGTTTAAGTATTACATTTTCTAGTGGACATGATGTACCTTTTATTTATTTTTTCTTTCGTGTAATTACATACTATTTTGAATTGGGTGATTTTAAATTAGTTAGCAAAAATTGAGGATCAGCAGCTGGTTGCCTTAATATGAGAAGAAAACATTTTTAAAGTGAAATTTCTTTAGGCGCGTTTAGAGTAAAATTTCAAGGTCGCGTCACGGCAGTAAGTACCGTCACGACATAGCGTCATATTGAGGCTGGGACGATTTTATTTTACACGAATTTGGTTTAGGTTCTTTGGGAAAATTTATTCAGTTCTACAGGGAGAATCACCCCTAGAGTTTCGCTCACTATTTAAAAGTCACCCCATATAGTATCAAGAATGTTAAATAGTTTTGGTCAATCGCGTATTTGGCCATATGCGTATTTCAGGTTTGGTCAATTGCGTATTTGGCCATATGCGTATTTGAGGTTTGGCCAATAGCATATTTGGCCATATGCGTATTTGGTCGTTTGCGTATCTGGTCAAATGCGTTTATTGGCCATTTGCGTATTTGGCACAATGCGTCGAAAGGGTTTTTCTTTGTGTTTGTAGTAGGAAAGTAATCTTTATTTTTAATTGTTACTAGCCAGATAATATTTATTTTACTGTCTTTGTAATCCTTTTTTTAAATATTGTATAATTATGTTGTTATTTTATGTGTTGTTATGATAAAAACAATGGAAAAAATATTTTCTTTTTAAATTTACTAGGTTCTTTTATTATTAAGCTCCTATTCTGTAAGTCTATACATATTTGTCTCTGTAATCTGTACAACGCAAAAAAAATATGAAAATTGATGCATAAATGAAATTTTTGTTCAACAATGACGAAAACATTTTTTTTTAACATACAAAGAAACAAGACAGGATTAAAAACTATTTAGAGAACTCAGAAAAAAGATGCACGGCACGGCAAAATTTTATATACCCTGGCCCCTAATCGTTCGGAGTGATGCTTGAAGCTGAGAACATAGAAGGCAATGGTAATACATTTTTCCGTGTCATGCCGTGCCGTTCGAATTATAAAAAGACCCTAATTCGTCACTAAGTGTACGTGCCAGTTCCAGAAAGTATTTTCCCCTTTGCCTTAAGGACAGTTTCTTCCCTGATTGATTTTGAGGATAATATAAATTCCACGCGCGTCACTTCCAGCTAGGGTTGCCTGTCACTAAGCCTTAAAACTCCATAAAAAATGTTAAATTCGAACTATACATAGACCTAGACGTGGCGACAGATGCGCAGTGCACATAATTTACAGATAATTTCTATTTTTAATTTTTTTCTGACTACATAATAGCGGAAACTCCATTGTTGGACAATTTTATCGCACTTTTTTTAAGATATTCTTGTAGCTACAGTAAAAATATTATTATTAAATTACATTGTTTGCCTTGCATTGTTTGGGATTAGATGGCGTTATGTCCTCGGAGTCCGACTCTTTTGATAGTAATAAAGAAATAGATGCGGTGATACCCCAGTTGATAACGAACCTAACTTTTTACCGGAAGGTTTCGGTTTCAAATCCTGGTACGGCGGGCCTGTGCCACGGAATTCGTCTTAAATTAACTTGCTCAATGGTGAAGAAACACATCGTGCCAGTTCGGGTTACGGTGGACTACGGTGGGGACGTATAAAGGGTGACTAGCTTTCTGCCCGGGACTTCCGTAGGAATTCGGAAAAATTATGCCTATATACATGCTTTAGGTATCTCTCTTTCAACCTCTTGGGTGGTTAACCAGTCCATGAAACGGAACAACTTTCCCAAGGAACATAGGTCAAAATACGAAAAAACATTTTGAGTTCCCATACAAACTTCATCAGCATATAGCGCATTTTGTATGGGAGATCAAAATTATTTTTTCCTATTTTGACCTATGTTCCTTGGGGAAGTTGTTCAGTTTCATGGACTGATTAACCACCCGAGAGGTTGAAACAGAGATACCTAAAGCCCTGTATAGATAACTTAGGTATAGTGAAGCATTCTAAAGGTGAAAGAATTTTTGAGATCGGTCCAGTACTTTTTATCCGTTACAAGCAAACAAAAATACAAGTCTTTTCTCTTTATAATATTACATTAGTCTAAATAAAAAAATAACTATTTTATAATGTACAGTGTACACTCAAAAATTAAGAATATTTCAGGGTCATGACAACCCTACTTAGCGCTTGGGCTTAAAAAACGTTATAGTTACATCGGAGAGATGTGTGGGCGTTTCTGTTTTAGCAAAACAAGTTTTTCTTTGAAATAAGATATCATAATGCAGCCATTTACGAAAGTGTGGGAGTAGTAAGTGTCTACGAGAGGTATAAAGAGGCACTTTTTTTTTATTTATTATAAGATGGGTTAACTCTTGACCTCAATCTTGATCATAAGGTCAAAGATGAGGTCGACGATGGAGCGAGTTAACCCAGAAAATGCCTTTAAAGGCACTGGTACTCCAAGCACACCGACGGAACACAGCCAGCTGTTTGGCGTCGGACTTCGGTAGGAGGGTGGTCGCGAACCAGCCGGCCCTTTACAGAGCCTACCACACCGCATGAGACCAAAGGGTGACACCTCAGATTCAGAAAAAAATTAAGTGTCGTTGCCTGGAATGGATTACTAGGAGGCAGGTCTCATTTGTGTTTCCTTAGTCGCCTCTTACGACACCCACGGAAAGAGATGGGGTGGTGTTATTCTCAACCGATCACCACACGGTCACACGGTCACGGTTATTCTCAACCAATCACCACACTCACTCTACGACTAAGGTTTATATCTCTGTCTAAATACTGTAGAGAACTGGGCCTTTTTATAATTTGAACGGCACGGCACGGTAATATTTGCTGTGCCGTTTTCGAATTATAAAAAAGGTCTATTCGATTCATAAGTATATGTCACAGTAACATTGTGAAACCCCTTATATCGTAATCTGACTTAGTAAGATTATAAACTTTTGGTAATTCGTGAAAGGACCCATTTTTTTCACATGACGGACTTTTTTATGTTATTATGCAACTTAAACCTAACTAAACCTAAAAAAACCTGACCTAATCTAACATAACCTAACGAATACTCATTTCATACAGGTGACCCTTAAAGTTTCGTAAATTTATAACTTTATTAAGTGTCTTGACGACACGAACGATAATATTCATGCTTACTTTTTATACAAGGTGTTCCAAAAAAACCCAAAAAAAAGAAATTAGAGCAGCGCAATAAGCTAAATTTTAATTAATTTGAATTATCTTTTTTTTTTTGCGTTTTTTTGAAACACGTTGTATAGCCATATCTCATGTAAGCGAACATTTTTCTTAATGAGAATAAAGAATCTATAAAGCTAAACCTAAATTTTAATATCACAGGAGATTATAATTTCACTAGTGATATTGTAATATTACGGTTAAAATGCTCATGGTTCATGCTTAACTTATAAATCTCTAACATTGCGACGCCTAACTATGCGAGCTAAACAACGTGTGAAATGTCACTCAAGGCCGACATTACCCGGGAATCGAACCAGGATTCCGATTCTGTAGTGATTTGTGGTGACAATCGTAATTGCAGGCGCTTAGAGGCAATCTGTGAGCACAAACAACCCGACCCACTATTGACATTACGAACCGATGCATTGGTTCTAAGCTAAATGGTTTTGTAATGTGATATTGATGTATATTATATTCATTATGTATTGCACAAACAAAGTTTTACGGCTGTGTTTTTCTACTTTTTTTCTTTATTTTAATTTGATTTTTGTACATATTGATACAATACGTACAAAATAAAATTAATAATGTGTGAGTCTAAATGTATATAAATAAACGTTTTATATATCTATCAAAGTAAAAAAAAATTACAGAAAAATCGTGTACAAAGGCTACCTTATCTCTAGAATAGACCTCTTCCAGCCATCCTAGCTATATCACACTTTGACTTAGGTAGCTATGAATAAACTTTTCATTCTGATTTTTATAATAGCCTTTTTTTTATAATAATAATTTATAAAGACGCAGAGCTGATACGGCTTAAGCAGAACGTGAAAAAAATGGGGTCAAATGTAAAAAAAGTGTCAAAATGCCAACGCCAGAAGGTGAACAAGCCTTTGAATGGAGTTTTACCGTCATCGAAGTGCCTTTGAATGGAGTTTTACCGTCATCGAAGTGGCGTGATGCGCGAGTAATGCTAACGCTGAATCTAACTCACCACATGATAGAAAATTCAATAAAGTTTTAAATACTTAATGTGATTTCCGTAAAAAAATTACATAGCCTGTAATTGTTCTTCATGACTTACTGACTCATTAACACCCAGCCCAAGCCCTTGGGTCCACCAACCCGCATTGGGCCAGCGTGGTGGACTATGGCCTAAATCCCCTTCGTGTCTCGAAGGAAGGCCCGTGCCCCTCGGTGGGGACGTATATGGGCTGTTACAAAAAAAAGTCCTTGGATCTAGAAAGCTAAGGTAATAATAAGTTTTCTTTTGTAAGTTTGACAAGGATTGTGACACGATTTTATAAAATACCTACAGGAACGAGGTCCCGGGTACATTCCTGTTTAGTTAATGAAAAATTCTAAAACCATTGAAGCAAGGCACCAATCTACTATGTTAATTCGATGAAAAATTCTAAACGAACCAAGGTCGTAATTTGAAATAATTTCTTTTAAATTGTTGGGCACTGAGATCTAATTACGTCCAGAAACGAATCCAGGGCGATTGTAACAAGAAATGTTAGACGATTTTATTTATTCTTTGGAATAAATAACCCTCGTGAGAATTTTGCACACGACCTGGTGCTCTATTTTTGAATCACTCGTCTCATTTCGAGCGATATCTTTCGTTGATTTGCGTAGATGCTATTGATTTTTGAATTTTTTAACTACTAATTTCCATGAGTGCTAAGACCCTTTCGCTGAAGTGCAGTGATCAAAAAGTTCGGAAATCAATACAATCCGCGCAAATCAATAAAAGATATCGCTCGGCTCTATTGGACTGGGGCTCTATTTTTGAATCACTCGGCGCACGCATCTTTTATTGATTTGCACGGATTCTATTGATTTCCGAACTTTTTGATCACTGCACTTCAGCAAAACGGTCTTAGCACTCATGGAATTTAGTAGTTAAAAAATTCAAAAATCAATAGCATCGACGCAAATCAACGAGAGATATCGCTCGAAATGAGACGAGTGATTCAAAAATAGTGCCCCTGTGTATGCAGGATTTGGTATCGCACGCGGCGTAAACAAGCGCACGACGAGTTAATTAGATTTGTTGAAACAGTTCAACAGTAATACTGCGGGAGCTCCGTCAATTGACTATGAAAAATCTTAATTTAAAATCAGTCTAAAATAAAAATAAAAATGTATCTCCCCCGTCATTCGATTACTTATAACTTTAAATGGTTGAACCAATTTTAATCAAATATTGTTAAGAACCATCAAAAGTCAAAAGTGTTTTTTTCATTGAACATATAAAATGATACTTGAACACGTAAATATTATGAATTACATTAGCACTTTTGACTTTGCGCCTATTCGCAAAGGTGCAGTCTTCCTCAGGAGAAGAATGCAAGAAACTCCGAGGGTCTAACCACCACACCGAAATTGGTCCATTCGTTTAGGAGCTACGATACCACAGACAGATACACAGACATACAGATACACACATTTAACTTATAATACCCCTCAGTTTCTGTCGGAAGTTTAAAATGGTCATCATTGTCATTCGACCGCCACTGAGACGCCACTGATTATTGGAATAGGTACTGCGATACATTTTGAATCCCTAATTCCGTCCGGACTTGAAATCGAGTAAAACGTTTTCCGGTTTTCTTGAACAAATACCGGAATTAAACGGGACCAAGTCTCGGAATTACGGATTTCGACGGGTCATTAAACGTAGACGTCGCATTAATGTGCAATTTAACTTTCTTAACAGTATGAGGATATTATAGAAGTTTATATTCTATCGTAAATTCCTTATTCGTCTTCTTACATCGCATCTTGTGGGATAGATAGAGAAGAAGATTGCAAATATATTGAGAGAGTTACATGCTTCTGTGTTCACTTCTACGACAAACTTTAGTTTCGGACTTTGCATTTTTTTATTTTAAATGTGCATTTTTATAAATGCATTTCTATCTTTTATAGTTAGAGCCAAGAATAAGAAAATATAGATAACTAGCTGATGCCCGCAACTTCGTCTGCGCGTTGTATGTATTTTTATAGACCGAGTTTGTACCTACTTTGACACAACTACAGATACATGAATTGCCGTATTTTATTGAAGCAACTATTTCGTTCATATTTTCATTATATGAGCGAATAGCAACTATTTCGTTCATATAAGGAAAAGCAATTTCTAAAAATATTTTTTATTTGAAAACTTGGCTAACTATGTCATATAAGGTTGATACTTAATACATTACTTTGGATCTGAAAACAAAGGTCAAACATAGTTGTTTCCTCTATCGCTTATATTTTCTATACCATTGTTACTGCTTTTGATAGATTAAGGTCCTTATTATAGAACGCGACTCAGACTCTGATCTATACTTAAGTAACAGTCGTTTTTGATTTTTTGATACTGAGAGAGATAGACAATCAACACTTAACATGAGTCAGTGGTGCCTCTAAAACATCTTGTTGTCTTAACAATCCCACAAAAAGTGGTTAATTAATATTGTATTTCGCGTTTCTGTGAAAAACGTAAGGATTTTGTATTTATAAAAAATCAATTTTGATAAAATAAAAATATGTGGAGTAAAAAATTTACGAAAATTGTATGTTGAAAGACCTATTACTTAGGTAAGTACAATAAATGGCACACGAATTCCTTAGTGCTAATTACGGACTTATTTTTGATTTTCAGTGGAATATAAGTTTCTGAAACAGGTCACCTATGTCAGTATCTAAGACAACCCCCGTGCATTTGAGATTTCAGCTAGCACGCAGCTTTTATTGTGCTTTGCGATAATTGTGTAAAAATGATTCAATAAAAAAATAAATTTAAGATAGAAATGACTAAGCTCAATGGACATTTGTAGAAATAAGCAAAGGTGTCAATGCTTGATCCAAACTAAGAAACTTATTAGAATAGTAATATTATAATATTTATCCATGGCTTATATACGCAATGCTACGCTTGATGTAAACTAAAATCAAAAAATCAATAAATAGCCCTTATTTCATGTCAGAACATCAAAGCCATAGATCAAACCTATATAGACCATATTCATAGTGGTTTTAATAAAACAAATGTCAATTGTCAGTTTCTATTGAGTTTCCCGCCTTTAAAAATAAGAAATGCATTGAAAACACCGGCTGTACGGCCGTAGATTCCTTTGCTTAAAAATAAGAATAAGCCGTTTTATTGTTTTCAAAAACTGATATCCTGAAGATTGAATAATGTCATTTAGTTAGGGCCGAATTAAGATTTGAAGACTAAATACTTAATCAACTTCGTTCTTATTAACACTGTATTAAGTATTTAGTTTTGGTTCGTTAAAAAAGTGCAGAATAGCCGAACTATTAATGGGGAAGCTGACAAAAGTTTCGATATTTTAGATATTATACGCCTATAATCCTCGTTGGGGTAACATAAGTCACATAACTTTACATGTCATGAAAATTTTAAAAATGGCATATTGTTTATGAGTATATAATACGTTGTCTAAATTTTGCAATGTACGGACGGCCCCAACTCAGGTTACCACACGCGTGCACTCTGTGCTGTTGTGATAAGAGCGGTTTTGCAATGAAAATGGAGTAACCTGATGCGCTGGCCTCTGTACCAACAATGCAATGTATTTGGTTGGCAGCTGGCACATTCCAGATTTTTTGTTCAGTGCCAGTTCAGCACAGAAGTTTTTGTTTTATTTTTGGATATTTGTGGGTCAGTTACAATAATTTTAATTTCTTCCGACTCACTTATATTCGACGATAGCTCTTAAAAATAACATCTATCTAATTATAGAGCAGCACCCTCAGATTTTCTTTATAAAGTACTTTTTTAAAGGTGAATTTATGAAGTTAGAAAAAGGTTATTATTACCTACAAAGAAAACTCAATAAGTAGCATCATGGCAGAATACCAGCGCTGCAGTCTGGTACTGCAGCAATATGCTGAGTCAGCGCCAATTTGATTGGCATGATACAGATAACACGGTGTAAAATAGTTTTATAAAATTATTTGTTTCTGTTTCTTACTCTGTTTATTTTACTTGTATGTTTGTTATTTGTCTATTACTGTGTTGTGCTGTTTTATGTCAATTGAATAAAGTGTCAATCTATCTATCTATCTATCTACACTATCTACATCTACACTTATATTATAAAGAGGAAAGATTTGTGCCTATTTTTGTATGTTTGTATGTTTGTAACGAATAGGCTCCGAAACTACTGGACTGATTTCAAAAATTCTTTTACCATTAGGATGCCACATTATCCCTGAGTAACATAGGCTACATAATTTTCCCGAATTCCTACGGGAACGAAGTCCCGAGCGGGATGCTAGTCTATCATAAAATCAATTAATTAGCACTTCACACTGTAACTTTCTGCACTAAAGTTTCCCTCGTATGGTTTGTTTGCCCAAACCGGAAATCGAACCCAGAAACCGTCGATTCACAGGCTGTGTAACTCTACTACTCAACCAAACTTCCGACAAAAAATTAAGAAAGGATCTTTTATACAAAATCTATATATATAAAAGAAAGTCGTGTTTGTTACAACACTTATAACTCGAGAACAGCTGGACCGATTGCCATGGTTTTTGATATGTTGTATTTCTCTCTGTCCCTAATAGCAGAATAACTATTAAAAACATTGGAAAATTGACGGGAAAATTCCCACGGGAACGAAGTCCCGGGCGAAAAGCTAGTATCTCATAAATCTCAATCCGGTCCTTTTATCAAATGCTACGTACTCATAGACATAGAAAAAATAAGTTAAATATCAACACTGTCTAGGGATATTGCTTAATTTTTCATACAAAAAGGTGTGTTTGAGAAGCTATAAAAGCATACTCGAGACACATTAAGGGATATAATTTTAATATGAGCAAGTGTTAAACCTGAATTTTCAATTCTCGTCAATGAATTTTGTTTAAATTGTTTTTTTTTTAAACGTGACGTAAACGAAAACAAAAATGCACTTTTTTCTGCTTTTTGTATGAAAATGGTGGAATTAGCGCAATTTTTATTTTCATTTTAGTCACGTTTTCACAAATTTCAAGAAAAATTAAATTCATTGATAAAAATTGAAAATTCATGTTTAGCACTTGCTCATCTGAAAATTATTGAAAATTATCTCGAGTATGGTATTATAGCTTCTCAAATAGACCTCTTTAATATCCCTAGACAGTGTTGATGTGTATATTTTTCTATGTTTGGTGTAAATAATAGAAAGAACTTGAGAAACATTGTAAGTGCCTATTCCATTCAAGGGTTGCCCTTGATTTTGATGGGATTCCATCAGATCCTGACTTGGTGACAATAAGACCACTTCTGGAGTATACTCTTTCGAACAAAAAAAAAGAATTTTGAAAATCGGTCCAAATGGCGAAGAAACCGGTGAACATACATAAAATAAAGATATACAATGGTTTAAGATTTCGTAGTCTTCCTTTCATATAATTTACCAAGTTTGTTAGAAAGATTTCATCCTTATAATTGACCCTAACGATCGACGCAATAAAAGTACAGGGTATTCTTACAGATTTTAGTCGGTTCGATTCCCGGTTGGGGCAACGAATTTTCAAAAATTCTTGAATGCAGTTTTCTTTCTTTTCAAAAATAAAGGAATGTTTTCTTTGAGTACAATTTTCTATCTACAGTATTAAGAGTACTTTCCCTTCAGGTGGCATTACAAAATTCCACCCTGTATACAGTCGAACATAAAACCTCCTCCTTTTTGGAAGTCGGTTAAAAAGTAATTCAAGTGATACAGTGTATCTGCTCCGATCCAGCGGCAGTGCTTCTCGCCGCCATAGTTCTTCGTAAACAAAACACTATCGGCTAACGGAGAATGAGAGAAGTAAAGAAATACAAATTGAAGACATAGCTAAGAAATACATAATATTGAAGACCTGGCTGTATGGATGCAGATTCCTTTGCCTTTCTCGAAAGAGATAAATTTAAAAAACAACATGTCCTTGCTTCTAGCCCATGTATATGTCAAAAATACGTTGATCTCTATGGTATGAGTTAAATGTTCTGAAAAAAACCTAGCTTTGAATGTTTTCAGGGGTTTTTGTTGTTGGTTTTATATTTACTGGCTAAATTTCGAGATTTAATGTAGCCTAAATGTTGACCGGGGATATAAGGTACCCCTATGCAAAATTTCATTTAAATCGGTCCAACAGTTACGGAGATTAGCCCGTGCAAACAGACAAACAGACAAACAGACAAACAGACAAACAGACAAACAGAGAAACAAGAAAATCTAAAAAAATCGGGATTTGTTTTATTTCTCTTCTTACATCCCCCTGACTCGGTTTTTAGCATTTTTTTTCTATGTACAGAAATTCGACCTCTACAGTTTTATTATATGTATAGATGAATTGGTGACTAAAAAGATCGTTGCGCGAGCGAAGCCGCGGGAAAAAGCTAGTTGTTAACTATAATTACAGAACGTCGATGGTCTAACGGCTAGCGGGTCGGAAAAGTAAGGCGAGAGGTACCGAGTTCGATCCCTAGTGCCGCCATGTACCAATGACCCATTTTCTGAGTTATGTACATAATAGTTGCACACTAACCGATGCTCTTACGGTGAGGGAAAATATGACAGGGTGTTATTTTTTTGAATTTAAGCCGGTTCTATTCCCTTCGTCCATATTCGTAACCATACTTTGGTAAACAGCTACGAAAAAAGAATTTTTTTCACTGTTTGGTAACCAGTGACCAAAGAAGAATTTATTTTCCATTTTGGTAACTTTTCGTAACCACAGTTACGAAACAAGATTTTTTTTCTTTCTTTGTAACTGTTTTTTTGTGCACGAAGGGTTAAGTTGCGGTTTTATTGGTACGAAAGGTATGGGGAAGGAACAAAAAAAGCTATAATAAAAAGCAGTTATACAATTGGATTATTACGGGTGTGGCAAGCGAATTTTTGAAAATTTTCTATCTCCAGTATTTAGAGTATTTAAAAAATTCCATCCTGTATACATGGGCTAATGACGACCTATAGCGCAAAATATTATAGATATTTATATTTACCATTACAATTTTGAAGCATTCATTTTTAATCACAAAGTGTTGACTTCTTGGCACCCAAAATATTCAAAACTCGTTTCACAATCACGGGCATGAAATTTCTGATAATGTTAAAGGAGAATCAAATATTTAGTCAATAATATCAACAGCAAAATTCAGTCTTTCAAAATTCCGAATTACAAAGAAGGATTTCTGCCGAAATAACGAGAGATTTTACATTTCGCAGATTTCGATTTCACGAGAAAATAAGTCAAGGCTCTCGCGAGGCCCTCTTGAATATATTTTCCTCAAGTATAATAATACTGGGGGCCTATAAAGTATACCAATGGGAGCAAAAAGGTTTAATATTTTCCGAACGCTGGTCATCGAAATTCCAAATTGCCTTTATTTTGGAAATATTACGCGGTTTTAGATAATTTGCATCGTTCGCTCTACAAATAAATGGTATTCAGTTTGTGAATGCATCTTGTTCTAAACTTTCTATATCATTCACAGCTTTTTATTAGAATTCCTATTAAAAAATAAAAAAATATCTTATCTATCATTTTAAGGTGTTACATTCAATCTCTATCTGCACCTGAGCTTGAAGCTCAGACCATTTGATTTTAACCCCCCACAAAAAAAAGGGGCGTTATAAGTTTGACGAGTGTATCCTGTGTGTCTGTATAACTGTGTGTCTGTCTGTGGAATCGTAGCTCCTAAAGGAATGGACCGATTTCGTTGCAGTTATTAAGTATTGTTTAAAAGCTGAAGTTATCGAGATGGTTCTTAGCCATATATTTTGATCAAAATTGGTTTAGCCGTTTAAAAATTAAAAGCAATAAAACGTCGGGGTGATACATTTTATTTTTATTTTAGAGTTATAATTAAACAAGTTGTAAACTAATTCAATTAATAAATCTTTAAAATGTGATACAATGTCTGCTTATTATCTGCTTATCTCCTAAAAAACCCATCTCTACCGAAGCAGCCAGCATCAAGTGTTTTATATTTAGAACTCCAAATCTGCTCTAAAAGCTGTTGAAAATAAAAATATCTGCCTAGGACCACGTAATTCACCTAAGAGTTAGTTATTCTAGGCGGGGATTCAGGTTTTGACCTTTGAAAGCTACGGATTTACTTAGCAAATCAGATCTATGAAGTTCAGCGAATACGTTTTTTTTTTTCTAAATGACTACACTGTTGGCCGCTGATGGCCTTTACAGCTTCACCGAGCAAGTGGCGAGCGCAGATGGCTCTTAGCCCAAAACAGCGAATTCCAAATACCACCCTGCTATTTAAAGCGACTGTAGCCCAGTGGCGCCCACTGATCTGAACCGATCGGTAAGGTTAAGCAACGCACATAGAAGCAAGGAACCTGAAGGGTGACCAGAGCGACAATGAATTACGAGCGTTTCCTTGCTTCGGGAGGCACGAAAAGCCTGTGGTCCTGGCTGTTAGTTGTCGATTATTATTTATTATCTATTTAAATTATTAGACATAAAAATTACACTGCTTCTTAAAAATAAAGCCCCACAAAACTGCTTGAGCAGTTTGTCTGCGAGGGCAAGAGTCTCTAATTACATAGTAAGTAGGTATAAACTTAACTTCAAATGAGTTAAAAATCTATTCAGCTTCAAGTGAATGGAGCAGATGCTTTTTTAAATCTTTTTTAAATCTGCTTATCTTGGTCTCTGATCTTATGAACTCAGACAAACTGTTGAGAAAATGAGGTACTCTCTTTTTTAGAGTCCTATCTCCAAAGTAATTGGTGACTCTAGGTACAACAAATTTGCCTGAGGTCACAGATCTTGTTACATGGTCGTCACTATCAACAAGTGTTAAAGATGAGATGGAGCCGTGGTTGTGTACAGCTAGAACAAACTTAAGCTTAAGGCTAATTGGAAGAATTTTACAGATCTTGAATAGCATCCTATAATTAAATTTACATGACTACAGTCGTTAAACCAAGTCAGATCGGAGGCTATTTAGTGGTTCGAAAACACTGACACCAGGATTAGTCAAATTTGCCACACACTTGACGGTAATTAAGGAGGACCCTGCTAATTTATTTTCTTTATATGTGTAGGGTTTCTACGATAAGTTTTATTAACGTAATGTTGTGATTCAGTAATGTATTCTTCGTTTCTCCATCCATTGGTGAACACCGTATGAAAATCTGTTCAGTAGTTTTTGAGTTTATCGCGTCCAGACAGACAGAAAAACGCGTCGGGGTACTTTGTTTTATAAATCGTATGATTCTGCCATTTCGATGTTTTCTCAAGTTAAGGTCCTGAAGAGTGTTTTGTTTAAAAAGTGGCTTTTGAACTCAAAGTTGCTCACTAGTTCGACCCCTAAGGCTATTGCTTTAGTTCCACGAGGCTTACAAACCGGAGTGGACGACGACAGTTCGAAACAGCACTGGAAGTTTCTAGAAGCTCGAGTGAGTAAAGTTAAACATTTGCATGAATGGCGTCACTCTCATGGTTGTACTGCTGTACGAAACAGAGTTTTTAGTAAGAGCTGTGGGTGAATCTATCCCAATAAATAAATAAGCTGTCGGTCCCGGCTTTTGTTGATTGACTACATTAACTCTGACACCAGGGTTCGCCAAGTTCGCCAAACACTTGACTGTACCTACACGATAAGAAGAAGAATTAATATACATTCACGGACTACTCACTTGGAGCTATCTAACCCCAAACTAAGCAAGGCTTATGGTGCTATTTAACTGAAGACATACTACTTTACTTATTTATTTACTGTACTTTTCTCACATAATTTTAAAGATAATTATTTTTGTTGTTCACCTACTTTGGCGCTAGGCAATTTACCGCGAAACTCCGTCTTATTGTTTTTATTGAAAATGGAGAATATTTAAGAAATAAATAAAAGTTACAAAAAAACCGGAGGAAAATACCACCATAAAATCATTAATTCAACATGGTCTGAATTCAAAGTTTCATTTTTTTTTTGCTCAGCTATCCCTACAATACATTTGTTTCTGATGCCGACACGTCAGGGCCCCGATTCTGTAACTTCAGTTGTGTGTGTGTCGATGGAATGGAGGCCAAATTATCTGTTCTGGTGGCGAAATTGAGAACTATCTAATTTTCATATAGTTGCTGACAACCACCTCGACTAGTAGCGCCACCGCTAACCGAACGTAAAGTTGTAAACTACCTAGCAACTGAAAATTCAGTTGGCGGTGGCGCCACTAGTCAAAGCAGCCGTTATTACATGTATGAAATTTGGATAGTTCTCAATTTCGCCACCTGAACGGATAAAATGGCGACCCAAAACTGAATCGACACAAAACTGAAGTAACAGAATCGGGGCCCTGTAATGATGTGTGTATCGTTCTCATCAGGCATTTGTATGCATTGTTTTTTTTTTCGGGAATATAGTAAAAGGACTAAACGTATAGGTAATACAATATGATCGCTGTCATAGTATAAAAATGCCAATAGTCAATTTCCCTCCAAACTTTCTGCAAGGTATACAAAGCTCTCGAGTGAATGGCAGTTGGGAACAGCTCTTGGAAGTTTCCAGAACAAGCTCTCAAGTGACCTTAACGTCAAACTTCGACATTTGCATGGATGACGTCACAGCCCTGACGTTGACAGGCCTTTCAGGTGAACTGAGGGGAGTTTGCTTACATATTAAGCAGGTTTCCATTGGCAACGAGTACAGAAATAGAGAACTTCATTTCACGTACAGTCGACCAAAAAATTGGCTTACCATCTAAAGGTACAATTTCCCCTAGCACATTATAAAAAAACAAGGTTGATTTTCGCTTGCATAATATTTTGACAGTTTTCCAATGCTTTTTTTGTCATTCGTTAGAGTGACATAGTCAACACTTTGCCTCGTGTTCCTAGTTTGAATTGTGACATTAAACAAATAGGTTTTACACTGTTCCATAGTGTTGTTAGAGATCTATGATCATTGTTTATAGAAGAAAAACAAAAAGTATTCGTAAAGACTAAAACAAGATCAATGATAGCTGATGTCAAGCATATCATGTGACAAAACGTCAAGATCTCTTTCATTGTTACATACTGCTCAACCTTAGCGATATTTTGGCTACATGGGAAGTGTTGTCAAAAGTGGTAAACCAATTATTTGGCCGACCGTACATGAATAATTTCCGTAACTATTACATTGGGGTACGTAGGATCATGAAATCTGAGTGCTCCAAAATCGTCATCATCATTCTGCTAGCGGTACACCCTGTTTATCAACGGATTTTGATTTTATCTATAAATATTATAAAGAGGAAAGATTTGATTGTTTGTTTGCATTAAATAGGCTCCGAAACTATTGGACCGATTTGAAAAATTCTTACACCATTAGAAAGCTACATTATCTCCGATGGAAATAGGCTACATAATTTTCCCGAATTCCCACGGGAACGAAGTCCCGGGCGGAATGCTAGTATTTTATAAAAGTCTTAGTGTTCAGTATGCTTTAGGTTTAATACAAAAAGGCTCTTAAACTATCTTACTGAAAAAAAGGCCTGTTATTTGAGACTCTAGTTAACTTTTTAAAACTTTGTCGCAGTAAGTTGCCATTTAATTACCAAACCTTTTCTGTTAACTATGTTTTCTAAGCGCTATGGAACTGGGTTATTTTTAGTTTTAGTACTGATAGTCTTATTGAGTACTTAATGTAGTTATCTTAAAGCGTTTGCTATATTTATGTACACCGTGTGGTAGGTATCATAATATCATCATGATGCTATATTATCAAAAAGAAAGTCCCCTACCGTGTCTGTCTGTCTGAATGCAATAAGCTGAAAAGTTACTGAACGGATTTTCATACTGTATTTACTAATGGACGGAGTGATTCAAGCGGAAGATTTGTGTATTTCATGCCAAAAATTCCCATGGGAATAAAGTTAAGAATAAATTTGATTGGCACGATAACTCGTGGGTAATGAATGACCTTGAAAGATAGAAACACTACCAACCTACCTACAGACCTTGGAGTTGGATGGCGCATGTGAATTGTTCAAGAAAATTAATTTTAACTAACAAAATTATGACATTTTAACCGCCGACGAAAAAGAGGGGTGTTAAAAGTTTGACGAGTGTATCTTATCTAAATATATAAAAGGAGAAACTGACTGACTGACTGACTGACTGACATATCAACGCACAGCCTAAACGGCTAAACGTAGGCACTTGAAATTTGGAAGGGACGTAGCTTAGGTACCGTAGAGGTGCACTAAGAAAGGAATTCCCGAAATTCTTACGGGAACGGGAATTAGCGGGAAAATCCTTTTGTATGAAAAATCTAAACCGTTTAATTTAGACGCTTGAAATTTGGCATGCAGGTACCTTAGTAAACTTAAAGTTTAGTTGCAACAGGATATTGCAAAATTACCACGGGAACGGGAGTTAGCGGGAAAAAACTTTTGTATGTAAAAATCTAAATCACGTAAGATAGATGTTTTCAATCTGTGTACTCTGTACAAAAAAAAATTAACACGCAAACGAAGTTGCGGGCATCAGCTAGTATCTATATAATTTTAGAGTTATCTTGTTTTACTGTAAGCTGCCTACCTGAGCATCAATTCTGTAAATCTCCGACCGATACTCCGGGGCGTAAAATGTCAGTCAGTAATACCTTGCGATTTAAAGATGACAAAACCAGCTGACAGTGACAGGCAGTAACATAATCGATCATATTATGAAGGACGGGGGTGTAAGGGGTACTCCAAAATCATCATTATCACCTGCTAGTGGTGCATCCTGCTGATCAACGTATGATTGACTTAAAAAGAGCGACCCTCGGAGTTTCTTGCCTATTCTTCTCCTGCGGAAGACTGCACCTTTGCGAATAGGCACAAAGCTAAAAATTATAATCTAATTCACTATTTTGACGTGTTTAAGCAAAATTTTGTAAGTTCAACGAAATAGAACCATTTTTAACTTTAATTAACTTAACTGACTTTAACAGCGGACGACTTAGGTACTACAACCCGTAAAGGGTTTTCTTTACTTGATATTGGCGACTTCGCCATTCTATATTTTAACTTTAATTAAAATACTTAGACATTGGCAAAATCTCGATTGTGGACGCCACTATTAGTTAGCCACAAATAGTTAGAGAAAGTGAGCGAAATTGTTTTAGCTACATTTCTGCGCGAACAAAGTTGCGGGCGAAAATGTAGCTGTTTAAATCTCACAGGTTTTGTCAACCACTTATTTAGCAAAATCGGGAATTGAATTTTAAACCAACAAAACTTTCCATAACAGGCCGGAATCCAAGCTGAGGAAAAGTTGAAGAAATAGAAATGACTTGGGAACGAAAAAGTATTTTAGAATTTTTCAAGTTGTCAAAGTCGCCAAGACTACCTCTAGTGCGTGCAAAACATCTCTTCACTTTGACTAAACCCCAAATTTCAGTAAGGAAATACAATTTTTCATTTAAAAACTAGCTTCCCGCCCGGGACTTCGTTTCAGTTGGAATTTCGGGAACGAATTATACAAATAAACCTTTCTTTTGAATCAATTCGTCCGTTGGAGAACAATGTTTGAAAATCCGTTCAGTAGTTTTTGAGTTTATTGCGTTCGGACACAGACAGACAGACAGACACGGCAGGGAAATTTGTTTTATATTATACTAGCTTCCCGCCAGGGACTTAGTTCCTGTAGGAATCTCTGGAACGAATTATACACATAAACCTTCCTCTTGAATCACTTCGTCCGTTGGTGAAAACCGTGTGGAAATCCGTTCAGTAGTTTTTAGTTCATCGCATTCAGACAGACATACAAATGTGGCAAGGGACTTTGTTTTATAATATAGTATGATAAAAATATCACAGTTCTAAGTAGTATATGGCGCATGCAGTTTCCATCTAAATTATACGCAAAGTAAAACTCAGTGTAACCAGTTGAAATAACTTTTAACCAGATCCTGCAACCAGTGAGTACAGGCCAGGCGGTCCACTCAGAACTTCTAATAAAATTATATTATTTTTTGAAAAGGTGCCTCAAATTAGTATTATTAACTACCGACAAAAAAAGAGAAGTAATATAAGTTTGACGTGTGTATCTATCTGTGTGTGGCATCGTAGCTCCTAAATCAATGAACCAATTTTGATGTGGTTATTTTTTTTTTAAAGCTGACGTAGTCGAGATTGTATTAAGCTTTATTTGATCAAAATCGGTTAAGCCGTTTAAAAGTTATACGCAATAAATGATGGGAGTTATACAAATTTAGTTCTAGAGTTATTGTAGCCGTGTTAAATATTAAAAGAACACGTGTTAAATGTATTATTAACGAAAAGTATATTTGTTTCGACTCGATTAAAATCAAAATGAAATCTTTTTTTTTTCAGTTTTTAACTTTAGTTTACTGGGAAAATCATTCTCACATTCTTAACTAATCACATTGAGCAAGTGGGGACGACGATTTTGGAGCACAAAGATGTAATAGCCCCACACACTACCGTCGGTGTTATTATACACCACAAGAATGGTATGACTTTTTGTAACATCAAATCACGTTTCCCGTTGATTTATATTCGCTCGCGCAAAGAACTTTTTCAGTCACCCATTTCATTTTTGACCCCATAGGGCAGGGATGGCAAACCAGCGGCACGCGTGCCATCATCATCAATGGCACGGGAAAAAATATTTTGGGCACGCCATCGATTGACAAAGCACAGATAATACTTATTATACTACAAGTAGTAGACAAATTAACAATATTCACCATGCAGTTCAACTAACGAATTTATATGAACCTATGTTACGGAATGAAAGCGAGGTGGGCAGGAAGCGCTCTTGTTTAAGTTTAATATTTTCACAATAAGTTAAGATTATTTGATGGTACGTCTATGGTCTCAATCAACATTTCTTTTAAAAATGGCACGTCAATCCATAAAGGTTCCCCATCCCTGCCATAGGGGATGATTTTTAAAAATCGCGAAATACGTGTCCGTTTATTTACTTCAAGGTATATCTTGACAAAATTTCGAGTCAAAATGTCAAAAAAAAATGTTTTCTCCATATAAACTTTCAAACACGCATTTCACCCCCTTAGAGGTTGAATTTCGAAAAATCCATTCTTGATGCTTGCCTACGTCATAAAACACACCTTTTTGCCAAATTTCAGCATTTTAGGTCACAGGGTTCCGGCTGGGCGTTGATGAGTCAGTGAATCAGGACCTCCAATTATATATACTCGTATATAAGATTTTTTCCTTCCTGGAAAAGTAAAGAAACTGAAAAAATGATAAACTCATTCTGAAGGCCCAAATCAAAAACCAATCTTGTTAAAAACGCAATCTTCTGACAACGTCAACAGTTGCCAACACAATTTCTTTGAGAGAGACTCCTTAAGTAAATATTGAGCACAATAGATCCGTCATTTACAAAGAAAAAGATATTTTTTCTTTTCGAAACTCATCGAAGTTGTGATTTGTTTGCTATAAGTCCCCCTAACAAGTGATTGGAAGCGGCAAATGGTACGGAAAACTGATTTTCAAGTTAAAATAAACGAAAGATGCTATCTTTTTACTTCTTTCCTTGAAATTTCTTTTTCTGTTTTCTTTTCGAACAATTTGGCTGTGAAAGTATCGGCGATGAAGTGATAATTTAACGTTTTAATTTAATTTACACGCTCAATCTTCATTTTCTCAATAGGTTGGGTACCTATTCAGTTATGGCTCAATGTTTGTTGTAAATTACTGTTATGGATAGATCAATAATAGGTATACAGGGTGTCCCAAAAAAAGTGTCAAGTGGAAGTCCTGAGGTAGAACCCCCATCCGAACAAATAAAAAAATAAAAAATTTGGCCCTTTTTGAGTAATTGTTTTCGCAACTCAATTTTCATGAAATGTACTTTTATGCTTAAAATATTCGTCTTCGTAACTTTGATGGAAGTTTTGAAAATGATGGTCTAAAGTAAAAAAATTATAGTCAAAATTATTCTCAAAATCGCAGTAAATTATTCTCAAAAAGTTCGCTTGACACTATTTTTTGGGACATCCTGTATATCTAGCTATACTAGTCACTGAAAGATCTACAGCATCAAAAGCTTAATTCAACTCCATTGAATGACGTTGCCAGTGTCATAGTTTTTTAAAAGAAATTAAAACAGAGCATCAAAAATTAGCCAATTTACATTAAAGAAACTCTTCAAAGGTTCAGTACGTAAGAGCCTCGTTTCACAGTTAGCAGGTGAGTTATCCTTTTTTTTTTATTCAACATGTTTATTAATTACTTCCACAAAGTATGTTAAATAATTTTGGTACAAAAACGGTTTACACAATAATTATTATTTGAAGTGGGAGACTGGTGCCCTAACTGAGGAGGTTAAAAGCATAACATGATTTGTCACAGAAATGTCAAACGGAGATAAATGGCAAAAACCTTTATTTCCTTAATTTTTTATACAATTGAGACTGTGTTATGAGACTGTGTTATGAATGTGTTATGATTATGAAGAATTACGTATCCTGACAATATTCTAATATTCTATATAATAGACAAGCATATTGGACAAAACTTCTTTGGCATTTAAACCGGCTTTTCAAAGACAAAATACTATGGACAGAAACACTTGTTGCACAAATCAAATCATTAAAAAAAACCTTATTTATGGTGGACCATCGACTAGCATCATTAACTCAACTTTTTTGACGTGACAACGTCTTAAATTAGGTTGCGGCTGGGAGTCACTTATGAAAAAGTGTAAGGCGCCTGTTACACGTAAAGTAACACGTGGTAACGTTACGATGAGTCACCGAACGAGAGAGAGGCCCGCCGAATGCCTTGCGTCTCTCTCCCACTCAACTATGATCGGTCTGCCGCGCGCGCAGCACTAGAGAATTAGGCGCATTGAATCGGCGCATGCTTGTGTCTCTGTCTTTGTCTTTCTCGAACGTTCTTGGCGTTGGAAAAACAAGAAAGCGTCATAATACAAGTTCACACGTGTGGTTAAAGTATCGTCAGCTGTGTCTGTAGTGAAAATGTGGAGTGCTTAGATTCGTCATTTACAACAACTACAACAATAAAGGTAAATAATTGTACACTGATATTTCATTATCGTAAACTATGATTGATTGATTAATTGTTAGATTGACACAAAAGTTGAGAAACTGAGTTTATAGGTTATGTCATACTATTGATAAATGTTGATAGTGTTAAGTAAATTATTAGTTTAAAATTAATTAATTAATTAATTATTATTTTACAAATTTTCATTAATAGGAATTAGTTAAGTTTAAGTTTACATGTACAATGTTTTAGTAAACAAAATATATTTCTATAGTTAAAATTTGTGCAATTCTTATTTTCATTCAATTCCTTGTTCCTATTGTGCAATTTAATTATATTCATATCAATAAATATTCTACCGAGAAAAAGACGATGTCACGTAAAATCTTCGCCCGTAAAACCGACTTTATTTAATTTTGGGTCAAATCATGTTTTGTTTTTAACCTCCTCAACTAGGTTTCCCTGTAGCAAGGGATCTTAGAACACTTTAAGATATTAAGACCCTACAAAACCCAATTAAAATCTGTCAATTCGTTCGGGAACTCCGATGCCACAGACAGATACAACATTAAACTTGTAACGCCTTTATAACCGAATTAAAAAAAAAATGAAGATTCTCAATTCAACTGTATTTTTTTGTAGATATGTTTGTTACGCGATAACTCTGCGATCGTCGGCCGATTTCCAAAATCCTTTTTTTTTCAAAAGAGTATACACTGAGGTGTGGTCCGATATTAAGTTTATATCGAAAGTGATTCAGCCCTTTTTAAAAAATCAACAAAAATAAACACCTAATAGGCATTGTTGGGATTGAACTCGGTGATTGTAATGTTTTTAACGTGGATAATAATTCTGTCAAGTGCTTATTTTTTAAACGGTTTTATTTAGCTCACCCCGTTTGTTTTATTTATTATTCTTGGGTCAAATTTAGTAATTCAAATTTCACCCTCTTCCTGTCAACCGATTAATCTGAAATTTTGTATACACTTTGGATTTTGGTGACAAATTATGTTTATTCATTATCATTATAAATTCAAGATGGCCGCCGCTACAAAATGGCGGATAATTTATGTTTTATTAATCCCATCAATATGGGTATCAAATGAAAGGGCTCAACAAGCAAAATACAATATACTATAAAAAATTGAAATCCAAGATGGCGGCCGCTACAAAATGGCGGATAACGTAGGTTTTATCAATCCCATCAATATGGGTATCAAATGAAAGGGCTCAACAAGCAGAATACAATATACTATAAAAAATTGAAATACAAGATGGGCGCCGCTACCAAATGTATGTTTTTAATAAAAACTAAAAACTAGAAAATAAAAATAGGTAAAAAAACTTTTTAAGTTAAACGGTTTTATGTTAAACATACATTGCAATGTTTAAGATAAATGTACTAAAAACCAAAAAATAATAAAATAGATACAGTCGTGGGAATTATAAACATATGCATAGACTAGACTAAAATAAAACCGTGGGGCACATTAAGTCGATAATTTGTAGACAATTGACGTGCCCCACGGTTTTATTTTAGTCTAGTCTATGCATATGTTTATAATTCCCACGACTGTATCTATTTTATTATTTTTTGGTTTTTAGTACATTTATCTTAAACATTGCAATGTATGTTTAACATAAAACCGTTTAACTTAAAAAGTTTTTTTACCTATTTTTATTATTGAGTACCAGCTTCCCGCCCGGGACTTTGTTCTCGTAGGATTTCAGGAATGAATTATACGTATAAACCTTCCTCTTTAACCACTCCGTCCGTTGGTGAAAACCGTATGAAAATCCGTTCAGAAGTTTTTGAGTTAATCGCGTTCTGACAGACAGACAGACGCGGTGGAAAACTTTGTCTATATACTAATATTATAAAGAGGAAAGATATGATTGTTTGTTTGTTTGCATTGAATAGGCTCCGAAACTACGGGACCGATTTGAAAAATTCTTTCACCATTAGAAAGCTACATTATTCCCAATGGACATAGGCTACATAATTTTCCAAAATTCCCACGGGAACGAAGTCACGGGCGGAATGCTATTTTGTAATAAAGTATGATATGATATGAAGTATTATGATATGATGATGCCACACCCAATGCCTATTAAAAACTACTACAAATCATAAACCATTGCCTACGTTGTTTCAGATGAGATGGCGCCTGGCAGGCGGTATGGGCGTGCCGTTAGCTGCCGCCGTCTTCTTCATGCTGCCACTCTTCACATCCTCCACTGGAGACATTCGTAAGTTTTTTTTAACGTACAGATAGCAGCACTTCAGCTTACCCATTTGCACTACGAAAGCCGGTATTACGAGTGCGATAGAAGCGAGGTCAAGGATATGCCACCGTGTACAATACAGTATACTCTATTGCACACACAGGAAAATAAAATAGTTTTAACAGAAATTTTTACACAATTTATACAAATAGGCGGCCATATTACTTAACATCGATTTCTTTCAGGCATCCTTATTGGGTTACTACAAATAGCGATATTTAAGAATGAATTGAACACTAAATTGAACAACTTTTCCCAAGGAACATACATAGGTACTGGAAAAAATTTCGAACGGTCGAAAATTTCTTATTAAGTTGCTGTCGGTTGTAAAATTTTTCTTGGGAATTAATTGATCATTCAAATTCATCCAATAGTAATTTTTTCAGGTCGGCAAAGGTATTGCATTGTGAGATAATTGTTTTAATATGATGAGGCCTGCTAGTATAGACTGTATTATAATTAATTTATGTTCGTCTTCGAGTTTCTTTAATATACACTGGGCCTCCAATTGGGTTAGAAATTCTTCTATAGATTCATCAGTGCCGGTAAACTTGTTTGAAACATCCATATTGGAGTAGGGTTATCTTCTAATCAACTAAAGAAAAATTTTAGGTGTACTTATCTCTTGGTCCTTGGATCGCTTGCGCGCCTACACCAGTCTATAACAACTCTTCTGGGAGCAAGGAATAAAATATGTAGCTCTTCTGCGAGGTGTATATTTTATAAATAACAACCGGCACTTCTCTTACACTTTTTCTTTATTACAAACGTACAAACAGTTATTTATCACTTTATAACGCTTGGAAAAGTGCTATTTGCACGCCTATGATCGCATACAAGAACCTATTCCGCGAGCTCTCTACAATGAATGGCGGAAGACCAGATCTTCAATCATTTCGAATGCTGACATTGAATACCATTTCAAACCTTTTAAAATGATATTCGAATAATCTTCTTCGAAATGACCGAATGAGAAAGGAGTTGCGTTATGCCAGACCCTCCATGAAGGTCTGCATACCACAGTACCTACACCTCAATTTGTTCTGAATCTGAGGTAACGTCCTATGGTCTCATGCGGTGTGGTAGGCTCTGTGAAGGGCCGTCTGGTTCGCGACCGGGCCCTCCTACCGAATTCTGACGCCAAACAGCTTTCTGTGTTCCGTCGGTGCGTAGGAGTACCAGTGCCTTTTAGGCATTTTCTGGGTTAACTCGCTCCATCGTCGACCTCATTTATGACCTTGGTCAAGATTGAGGTCAAGAGTTAACCCATCTTATAATAAAAAAAGGTCGCAAATTATAAAAAATACAAAAGCTTCATACAAAAGACGTCACGTTTTCCCAAATTTCAAGTAAAACAAAATTTATTGACTAGAATTGAAAATTCAGGTTTAGCACTTGCTCGTCTGGAAATTATAGCCCTCCATGTATCTTAAGTATGCTTTTATAGCTTCTCAGACAGACCTCTTTTGTATGAAAAATCGTGCAATATCCTTAGACCGTGTTGATTTGTATAGTTCAGTTAATGGGTACACTAACCCCCTAAAGTTTACCTAACTAATTTTATGTCATCTCATTTAGGATGACACTGAACATGAAACTGAACTTTAAGGCGAGAAACTGATCAACTTTCCCCAAAGTACTTCTATGTAATTGACTACAATAGTATTTTTTTATAATTGTTTTTCGCTTATTATCTCGCTTTATTTTTTATTATCTGTAAAGGTCAGAACGAAAAAATAGTAATATTCTCATTATTTGAGAAAAAAGTTGATTGAAAATTAGTCACAGATCAATTCAAGTCTCGTTAATTTTAAGTCGCCTCTTATATGATGTTTACAACCAAGCTATCAAATTTACATTAAACTTTCACAAATACATTCAAAGAAATATGAAAGGGTTCTTAATAAATAATGCCAAATGTGACCCTAACGTGACATTCGGCTAAGATAAGGTTGGCAAGGTCAAAGGTCGGACACAAATTCATTGTCTTAGAGTCAGACACCCAAGTGGAAAGATAAAATGGAAAACTTTATTTCATTTTACGGTTCAATGCGAACACATATGACACCGCCGAAATTGCACAGTTGAAAAAGCAATAACTTTCTTTGTCTAACATGTAAGTACAAGTGACTTGGGGACCCTCTGAAAACTGGGCCCCGATTTAGCAAGTTAAGTTGTGTCGATGGAATGGAGGTCATTTTGTCTGTCCAGGGTTCAGGTGGTGAAATTGAGAACTATTCAACCCTTTCACCACCACGCTCTTAGAATAATTATATGCCACACTATTTTTTTTTGTCTCTGCATGCCACGTCATATTTGCAACGAATGCAAGCCACTATTTTGCTAGTGAAGTGTCTACTCTAAATCGATATCTAGTTAAAACGCTTTTATTAAAAGATTAACAGCTCTAGAGGACAGAAATGTCGTAGAAATAGTTAAGTAAAAATGGACGCTTTAAGATGCTTTTGGCGGTGAAAAGGTTAATTTTCATATACTTGCTGACAACCACGCCGACAAGCAGTGCCACCGACAACCGAACGTAAAGTTGCAAACTACCAATAGCAACTGAAAATTCAGTTGGCGGTGGCGCCACCAGTCAAAGCAGCCGTCAATAGATGTATAAAATTTGGATAGTTCTCAATTTCGCCACCTGACCGGATAAAATATCGACCATTACATCAACACACAACTGAAGTTACAAAATCAGGGCCTTGGTTGTCTAC
The DNA here is from genome assembly GCA_949987775.1 of Aproaerema taeniolella. NCBI lineage: Eukaryota > Metazoa > Arthropoda > Insecta > Lepidoptera > Gelechiidae > Aproaerema > Aproaerema taeniolella. The sequence continues at coordinate 13,264,669 of OX465261.1, read as the reverse complement.
GCCGATTTACCGGCAGTCGTCTGCGCCGGCGACTGGCAGTCATTAAACAAGAACTTTGTAAAAAGAGCTATAATAGAATTTCCGATTATCTATTTAGACAAGCAACCATGGAAATAAATGCTCAGTTCTAGAGTTATTCAGATATTAAGTCAATTAAAATTATCAAATAAAAAAGTATGATTAAGTTAAAAAGAGCAACCCTCGGAGTTTCTTGCCTATTATTCTCTGAGGAAGACTGCACCTCTGCGAATAGGCGCAAATTAAAAAAATAGACGTGTGGCACTCGGGGACTGCCGCGGTAAAGCTATTGCATAGCATTTTGTATCAACTTATGCAATTATAATTAAAAGTGCCCTCTACTTTTAATTATAATTGCATAAGTTAATACAAAATGCTATGTAAAAATTTCAAAAAAGTTTACCATTTTTTTTGTTTTTTACGGCCGCCATCTTGGATTTTAAAATGGATGTTATTTTCGCAATCAGCACCCCCGAAAACCTATTAAACGACACCCATGTCGGTATGCCCGAAAATTTCATATCCGCTATCTTGGATTTTTGGTGGGGGGAATCGAGACGCTCCGGGCTTTGCCCTTCGCGTCACGATTCCCCCAACTAAAATCCAAGATGGCGGATATGAAATTTTCGGATGGCGGTCGGCGGGTAATATACTTGGTGACGCTTCGGGCTTCGCCCTACGCGGAGCTCGGCCTTCGGCCTCGCCCTATACGCAGCTTCGGCTCGCGCGTTCGGCTCGGTCTGCGACCCTGCCTCACCTTAAAAATCTAAATTTGTATGGCGGCCATCTTGGATTTGGGGGGGTACGCTCCGGGCTACGGCCTACGGCCTCGCCTCGCAGCGTGGCGTCGTGGTTCGGCTCGGCCTGCGGCCTCGCCTCACCACTCCTTGTATGGCGGCCATCTTGGAAAATGGTGGAATCGAAAAACTGACCCGATATTCGGAATCATCGACCCCCAAACCCCCTGTTCGGATCGCCAAAAAGCCCAAAAGGTAAAGGTTTGAATAAACTCATACTCATATACCAATTTGAGATATTTCCAACACTAGCAATTTATTTTAAAAAATGCAAAACACCTAGTAATACGGCGTGACAATCTCAATACCGCGTTTTAGAAAATGCTTAAAACTAGTCCAGCGCCATCTAGTGGGTTTCTTAAAAACTAACTAACCAATATGAACTCTTGCACATCTTGGACGACTGCGGTGCGATAAAACAAATGAAATGAAATTAAACAACGCCCAAGAGGTCAAGCTTGACATGCGTTAACTGTACAATTGTACATTCCGCCCGCCATGGACAGAATGTCGATAAACAGGAAATACAATTAGGAAATTACAAATCAATGACACTATGGGTATGAAAGTTTCCCCAATACTAACCTAAACCACTCAATTGCTTATAGGTAAAACACAAATTTTTGATATAGGCCTTTTAATAATTGTATTTTTGCAACGCAAACTAACAACGCGGGTGACTTGGTCCAAACCAGGATGTTTAGCGATAATTATACCGTAGAGCCACTTAGCGGGAGGAAGATCATCCTCCTTCACAAGTACTACATCCCCGATATTAGGTTCAGGAGTGTCAGTCCGCCACTTGGAGCGTTGCAGGAACTGCGTCAGATACTCACGAGACCAACGTCTCCAGAAATCCTGTACCATGCGCTGGGTAAGCTGCCATCGTTTGAGGGAGTTGATATTTGAACCTTCGTAATTATCTTGTGGTACGAGAACTAGTGGTTCGCCGATCAGAAAATGTGCCGGTGTTAGTGGAAACGGATCCTCCACGGTCTCACTCATTCGCGAAATTGGTCTCGAATTGAGACACGCTTCAATTTGAGCTAAGACTGTACTGAGTTCTTCGTACGTAAGCGTTGTGCAACCTATAACCCGTTTGAGGTGATTTTTTGTTGACTTGATACCAGCCTCCCATAACCCCCCAAAGTTAGGACTATAAGGTGGTATTCTATGCCAGGTGGTGCCGTTTAAAGATAACCAATCGGCTATTTCTATAGCCATACTTGACTTCTCAGCAGCTAACAACGCTTGGAGTTCTTTATCGGCGCCTATAAAAGTGGTAGCGTTGTCGCTCCATAGATCTGAACAATGTCCGCGCCTTGCAACAAAACGTTTGAAGGCCGCTAAAAATGCTTCTGACGTCAAATCGCTAACTACTTCTAGGTGAATGGCTCTTGTGGCCATGCATACGAATAAACATATATAGCCCTTTGTTGAGTGATGTCCTCTCCCTTTTGTTGTCCTAACAGCTATAGGTCCAGCATAATCCACTCCACTTTGACGGAATGGTTTGCCTTCTGTTACTCTGGCTGTGGGGAGTTGACCCATAATCGGATTCAACGAACGAGAATCGTAGCGCAGACAGGTGATACATTTATGTTTGTGCGATTTGACCAAGTTCTTTAAGTCCACAATCCAGTACTTAGACCGGATGTAATTCATCATGAGCTGCGGACCTCCGTGTAAGGTTCTCTCGTGAGCGTCTGCAACTATTAATTTCGCTAAATGCGCCTTGCGAGGAATCAAGATGGGGTGCTTGCGATCGTTCTCGATATTGGCCATTTGCAACCGTCCTCCAACACGCCAAAATCCATCTTGATCCTTTTATGGGTTAAGAGAAGCAAACTTACCCTTCTTGTGCGTAATTTTATCATTAAAATACGCCTCTTGACACCTTTTGATGCAGATTCTCATAGCCATTTGCAATTCTTTGGAGGTCAACCAAAGAGGTTTGGGTTGGCTGTTAGGCGAATAAAATCTTCTACACCACGAAATAACTCTTAGCAGCCTTCTAAGTGAAGAAAAACGTTCTATTAAAGGATCACCTTCTGATGGTGATTCTTGTGTAAAAAACGCATTTGCGCGTCGTTCTAAATCTGTATCAAATCTTTGTTTATTCTCACTGCTCCATGCGTAGACATTGCTCGCTGCAACACAAAGGACTTCAGCAACCTCATGCAACAGTTTTGCAAGTAATACGGCTCCGCAAAGCTCCAAGCGAGGTATGGAGACTTGCTTTATGGGTGAAACCTTTGTTTTAGCTGCTATCAAAGCGATATACACCTCACCGTTGTTCCTAACCACCCGTGAGTATACTACGGCCGCGTATGCATCATTGGACGCATCGCTGAAACCATGCAGCTCCAAAACACCGTCAGCTTTACTAGTGTGAATCCACCTGGGTATACAAAGACTCGTCAATGTCAAAAGTCTGCTGCGGAAAGTTAACCACTCTTGTAAAAGATCCATAGGCAACTCCTGATCCCAATCTATTCCAGATATCCAAATCTTTTGTATAAAGATTTTTGCTGTTATTATGACAGGGGCAATCCATCCCAATGGATCAAAGAGTCTGGAAATATCTGACACGACCCTTCTCTTGGTTACCGGGATGGTAACCTCTGGTAACTTGACGGAGTATATGAACGTGTCCATCGATTTATTCCAACAAAGACCTAAGACTTTCATGAGCCCTTCGTTTTTGTTTTCTGAATTTATTTCAAGATTTTCTTCGCCTTTTGTTTCACCGATTTTGTTTAGTAACTCTCTACCATGGATCTAATACATCAGGATAGAAATCTTCGAGCTCAAACGCGGGCCGAAGAAGAGATAGAGCAACGAGGCAGAACGTCTCGTTCTAGTAGGGTGACAATGCGATTACTCGTATTATTATATATTTTTTTGGGAGTGCAAAGTATACGTAACAGACAAATACAGGCTTCCATTTAAGGATAGAAGTTTTCCTGTAATTTTATTTTTATATAACAAACCATCAGCAACATTTACGTTACTACATTTTTGTTATGAAACACCAAATTGTATGATAATATACAAGGAGGACACAGAGTAGTGGACATCGGGAATGTTTTTTTTTTAATTATAAGATGGGTTAACACTTGACCTCAATCTTGACCAAGGTCATAGATGAGGTCGACGATGGAGCGAGTTAACCCAGAAAACGCCTATAAGGCACCGGTACTCCCACGCACCGACGGAACACAGCAAGCTGTTTGGCGTCGGACTTCGGTAGGAGGGTGGTCGCGAACCAGGCGGCCCTTTACAGAGCCTACCACACCGCATGAGACCATAGGACGACACCTCAGATTCAGAAAAAATGAGGTGTTGTTGCCTGAGATGGATTACTAGGAGGCAGGTCTCATTTGTGTTTCCTTAATCGCCTCTTACGACATCCACGGAAAGAAATGGGGTGGTGTTATTCGAAGCCGATCACCACACGGCACAAAGTTGTGTAGTTAGGTTGCGAAAAAATAAAACAAAAACTCACCTTTCGTCTCATCTTATAATCAAATCATTAAAACATGCTTTTAACTTAATTTCAAAACTTTTCCCATGAAAACATTTTCCCCAAGCAATCCATATTGGATTTTTGTAAAATTGGAGTTTTATGCTTAGAATTTGTTTTTCCTATTTTTATCTAACGGACCTTAGTTCCATAGGAGCCCGTTTAGTTCCATAGGTATATATAAGTTAATTTTGATCTTATGTTATTTTTTATTAGAAACTATTAAATAATAAATTCCCCCTTTCACAGAATAGAATAGAATAGAATAAAAAAAATCTTTATTTTATAGGATAATCAGGATGCCACTTAAAACAAGTCAAGATTACATGAAATACATACAAACAAACATTAAAGGATTTAAATACATACCATACATTCGCATTCGTTCTATTGACCCTACTGACTCTACGCCTATTCGCAAAGATGCAGTCTTCCCCAGAGAAGAACAGGCAAGAAACTCTGAGGGTGTTCTTTTTAATCGCATTACAAATTTTCCTATTTTCTAATTTTAACTAATTCTGAAATAACTCTAAAGCTGAGCAGTCATTCCCATGGCTCCATGTCAGTTAGGTCATCAGAAATTTTGTAATAGCCCTTTTTGTAAAGTTTTTGTTTAATTACTGACTTAAATTTATCCAAAGGTAAATTTTGAATACCTTCGTTCGTGACCTTGTGGAGACGACTGTCTAGTACTTCCAGTTTATGCTTGGTCCTAGTATTTATATTGTGCCTTTCGCTATTTTTCTTAAACAGATGTTCATTTTTCTTCACATATAAAAGATTGTCACATGTAATATATTGGGATGCAGAAGTCAGAATATTTATTTCTTTGAATATTTGTCTAAGAGACATTCTAGGTCTCATTTGATAAATCGTGCGAATAGTCCTTTTCTGCAGAACAAAGATCTTATTGATATCCGCAGCAGTACTCCACGGTAAAATGATATATGACATTAGGCTGTGGAAGTGAATATACGGTTCTCGCGGTTTCAACGTCCGATAATTGACAGATTTGTTTAACTGCGTAGGCTGCTGAACTGAGTCTGCTCGCTAACTTATCAATATGAGGACCCCATTGAAGCTTTGCATCAAGAGTTATTCCTAAGAATACAGTAGATTCCACAACGTCCAGTTTTACATTCTTAACCTGTACATTGGTGTTAACCTGTTTAACATTGGGCAAGGTAAACTTAACACATCGTGCCCCTCGGTGGAGACATTGTATGGGCTGATGAGAGTCAGAGAGATATTTGTTATACATGAGTGCAAAGTTGATTTTAACCGCGTGCTCAAATTTGATGACCGACCAAGCGAAGGATTCTAAAATTGGATCACAAGCGCAGCGAGTGCTACAACAATTAGAATTCTGAGCGTTAGCGAGAGAATCAAAAGAGCACAAGGTCAAAAGTCGTGGCACTCGAGTCTAACACGTAACTTTTAATGAGGTAGTGGAAAATGAGGTAAGCTTCCAAAAAAATCCCATAGATGGTGCTGTTTAAGAACGCTACACATTTTCGTAGTTTTCTTCAAAAATAGAGTATTTTATAAAATATCAACTAAAGTTTAAATTAAAGATCTCCCTGATACTATCATTTGGACATGATTGGAATTTAAAACACTTTGCAATGTTGTATTAAAAACCGATCTTGGATTTTGTTTCGCTCAAAAATCAAAACTAGAAATTGTGACTAGTGACTAGTTCTTACCATAGGTCATTCAAATGTCACAAGGTTGAGTTACGATGAAGTTATGTAATAAATATTTTCTTTATCAAGAAAATAGGTAAAGATGAGCCACTGATTCTCTGCCTACCCCCTTAGGAATTACTGACGTGAGCATATATGTATACAGGTTGAAAAAGAACCTCCTAGCTTTAAATGAAAATCCTGAACCAGTACCCTATCACTTACTGAACACTTTTTTTTTTTTTTTTTGACATGGTGTCGTTCGGCGCTGAGTCTATTATAGTGTTGGGCTCAGGTATACTTTAAAAATATGTTTTACCATATTAGGGATTTAAAAATATACCCGACGTCAACGCGTTTCCGGGGTATATTTTCAAACTGGAAATTCCGTGTTGTGTTATTGCAAAATATATCAAAATATACTTCTAAATTCCTTTATCCCTACTGAAAATTATAAATGTTGGTAGATAAAAGTTGTTTATGAAAAAGCTTAAATTTTCAGTTTAATGGGCCTTTAAGTTTAATGAGACTTTAGTTTAATGGGACTTTAAGTTTAATGGGATTTTAAGTTTAATGTGACTAGTTTAATGGGATTAGTTTAATGAGACTTTAAGTATAATGGGATTTTAGTTTAATAATGGGAATTTAAGTTTAATTAGACTTTAGTTTAATGGAACTATAGTTTAATGAGACTTTAAGTTTAAAAGACTAAGTTTAATGAAACTTAAAGTTTAATGACTCTATTTAACTTTTTACGTACCTAATGAAAATTCGTTACTCGTCAAAATTAAGCGGGCGTTCTGATCTAAATGAGTGAGTGCGTTGCAGTGTTGCGTTCGGGTATGTTTTCAAATACCTACGCGCGCGTTTAGTAATTTGAAAAAATACCCGATGTCAACGCGCGCCAGTGACGTCACAGTGTTGGGTAAAGGTACATTTTAAAAAAATCTTGCTTTTTTTCGATTCGTTGTGGCTAGGTATATTTTCCAAATATGCGGTTATTCATTAGGTTGTAACATCCTAAACAAGTCAGCAAAAAATCAGAACTACCAGATTTAATGCAAGGTCGCTAGGCTTTCAAACTACAAGGTAGGTACAACCTTGTACCTGGCCTAATTATTTTTTTTACATTGTTAAATTACTGTCTTAAATTTCTCTAAAGGTAAACTTTGAATACCATGACGCAACTTTGAAATTTCACTCTCAACGCGCCCAAAGAAGTTTCATTTCAAATACTCCAAGTTTGAAAAGGATGATGATGCTAACTGTACTTGGACGGGGGTGGTTTGGAATGAGGGCGGAATAAACTAACCCTGGATAGTGAGTGGGACCTGTGAGCGGAGGGTCGTGGGTTCGATGCCAGGTTGAGGCCTGTATCACTGTACATTCGTCTTTTAATTCGTATTTAATAGTTATCACTTGCTCAGCGGTGAAGGGAAACATCGTGAGGAAACCCGTAACTCTAAAGGTTATTTCCGAAAGACCCACCAACCCGCATTTTAGGCCAGTGTTGTGGACTATGGCCTGAATCCCCCTTCACTGTTCGAGGGAGGCTCGTGCCACTCGGTGGGGACTTTACATTTAAAACTATAACTGTTAAGTAGTATTTTATAGGTCTACAAAGGTGACAGTTGTATCTAGAAGAACTTGTATTGTAAATAAAGGCGTTACCATGGAAACCGCGGGCCAAAAGATCTTTGTAGACATGTAACGTGTATTTATGGTGTATTGGTGTGCGAATTCAAAAAAATACAATTTCGCAATAGTACATAGTTTTTACCGTGGGAGGAATAGTAGGAATTGCGTTCATTTTGAGTAACTGGCGGGAATTCCCAGCATAAAAGCAAGTTGGCACAAAGTGCCGGCTGCATACAACGGAATCTTTTGTTATCTTTTGTCTAATCTCAACACTGTTGAGCCATTTTTGTCTTTGTTCTGAATCTTTATGCACTCTGCAATAAAATAGCACAGCATTGTTGAGAACCTTTCTCCGCCAAACACAAGAAATCATGGATAACATAGTAATAGATTTATAAGAAATTATTTTAGCTTACTTGTGAAAAGATATGTTACATCCACCATACGATTCACTTGAACAAGTGTGAACACAACATCTTTCTACCATTTTGTCAGTATTTTAATTTAAAAAACTGGTATAATCCTTGCCGTTACGAATTATTTTTATACGATTTAAAGCATGCCGCCATGACATTACGATGACACTTTACGGGATGCCAGTAGTAATAAATGGTTTGAAAAAAATTTTCGTTTTCTTTTGGTAATTTAGGAAAAGATGACGAAGTTATTATGATTACAATTAATTTACATCAATTTGAACTGAAATTCATTTCAAATGCAACGTATTTCTTCGTTATTAACTTCATTGTCAAAGCCGGACTTTTTTGGTTAATGAAGTTTTTTTAAATTGGCAAGAAAACAGAAAGAGACAATCCGCCTCGCACATCGGTGTCCCTTTCGGTTTCAATAGAGGCTGTCGGAGAAGCAGTCGAAAGTGTACCTTAGTGATATGGGGTTAAGTTTCATATTTCTTAATACGATTTTTCTAAGTAATTGGTCCTTTAAAAGAGAAAGTACTAAGTCCATGCTCTCTACTATTGCTTCCCCATTTTTGTAATTCGAACCCTCCTCTTGACATTAACTTATTCATCTCTTCATATATTTTTTCTCCTTCTTCTAATGTCTCGCAACCACTCATCAGGTCATCCATATAAAAGTCATGAAGCACTCTTCCTGCTGCTGCTTCCATGGTTTTGCCTTCATCAACGGTCAATTGTTGAAGCGCTCGTACGGCCAGGTAAGGTGCTGATGCGGTGCCAAAAGTAACGCGTAATAGCCTATAGTGTTGTAATTGACCTTGCTCGTCGTGCCATAGAACGCGTTGGAAATCCGAGTCTTTCGAGCAAACCTTAACTTGTCGGTACATTTTGACTATGTCAGCAATTAGGCATATAGGATGCGTACGCCAACGCATAATCAAGTGCCTTAAATCAGGTTGAAGCACTGGCCCTATCATAAGTTCCTGATTTAACGACACCCCATTTGTACCAGGACAAGAGGCATCGAAAACCACTCTTAACTTAGTGGTGGTTTTGTCTTCTCGAACAACCGCGTGATGTGGCAGGTAGACTGCATTAGGGTTGCCTCTTTCTCTTTCTGGAATGACCTCCATGTGATTTAGTTTAAGATACTCGTTTATAACGGCAGAATATCTCGTTTTTAAATCAAGATCCTTCGCCAATCTTCTTTCTAAAAGGCGGAGTCGTTTGTGGGCAATTTCCTTAGAGTTGCCATACTTGCAACTGGGATCTTGGTCACGAAAGGGCAACTTTACAATGTACCTACCCAATTCATCACGTGTAGTGGTTGCATTGAAGATCTGTTCACAGCGTAATTCTTCTTCAGTCAGAACTCGTTTTGTAACACTTATTGGTTCCAACTCCTGTTCCCAAAACTTTCGTAGTAATGCATTTTCATCAATCTGCACATTATAACTAAATACTATATTGCAACTTTGTAAGTCATCTTTAGCTTCACTAGCGTTTATTTGGCCTGATAAGACCCACCCTAGTCTGGTCTTTTGTGCAATAGGTGAGCCAGGGGGACCCTTAATCACACCATCTTCTAAAATCTGGGCAAACAACTCTGCACCCAGGAGCAAGTCTATATTGTTGGGGATATTAAACTTCGGGTCGGCTAATTTTAATTGGTTTATAGCCGGCCATGTAGCGACACTGATCTACCTTGAAGGTAAAAGGGTTGTGAGTTTACTCAAAACATGAACCTTTGCTTCTAACCAAAATGAAGGATCATGTAGAGAGCGTAGTTTAATGAAAACCACGTATTTTGAATCAAGAAAACCACCCTCATCACCCCCTATGCCAGACACCAATAATTTTGTTGGAACCTTCTGCAATCCAAGTGATTGAACTGCCGACTCCGTGATAAAGGAAGCCTGTGATCCTTGATCCAACAAACATCTCAGTGTAATAGCTGAACCCCTATTAGATTCAGCTTTGACTAAAGCTGTGGCTAACAAAGTCTGACATTGATTATGCGAAAAACATGTAACGACACTTTCTGGCTCTGATTCGTCCTGATTTTCGGGAGCAGTTGTTGTGTTACATGCTTTATTGTCAACTGCCCCGGGCTTGGTAGAAGTTTCTGTTGGGGCTTGTTGGGGATGAAGTAGGGAATTGTGTTTTCTCTTACAAACCCTGCAACGTGAGGATACCTTACAAAAGAAAACTGAATGGCCTTCACCCAAGCAATTAAAACATAAACGACTGGTTTGAACAAAATCTCGACGTGATTCTAAACTCTCTTTGGAAAACAGTTTGCAGTTATACAACTTGTGTTCACCTTTACAAAATAAGCAACCTGCCACACCTTCATTGTTGGATTCAGCTTCGTCAACGTGATGTACAGTTGCTCTAACTGGTTTAGATTTAGGCTTAGAGTCTAAGTATTCTATTGATCTGAATCTGTGCTCCAAAAATTCCTTAAAGTTGGATAATGTAGGTAGCTCTGCATTTAATTCACTAGACTTAGATTCCCACTGCTTTCTGGACTCGGAATCAAGTTTTTGACTCATGACATAAATAACGATCAAGTCCCAGTTACTTACTGTTACGTTACCTACCCAGGCAAACTATGAAATCAATAAAACACGTAGTTTTTTTTAAGCGACAACATCTAATTCAAAAAAATTAATCAAAAAGGTTTAGTACTAGTTACAAGGTAAGTATAAACACTAACAAGGTAAATATAATTTCTATCTAGGTAAGTACTATTTTTATAAAACTAATGAAATAGGTCCTTTATCTAAAAGTCACTTTAGTCGCACTGGCTTTAGGTTACCGCACTACACTCTCCTGTGTAGATTCAGATCCGCGACGCGTTCGAAGAGGTGACTTTGGCAGTAGTAGGATGCTTCAGCTCTGAACAGAAGGTAGTGGTACCATAGGACCCTGGAAAGCCACCAACGCAGACAATTAGTCGAATGTCTGACATTTCACCTTGACTGCAACATACTGCGGTATGGGGCGGTGCTAAGCAGTTGATGTAAGCAAGTGCGGAAAGATGAAGTAATTAGCGATCCAAGATGATGCAATCAAGGTTTATAGCAAAGCAGATGGGATCTAAATGTCTAGACTTATAAAATACTAAATGCCAGAAAGTGGGTACCTGCATACCATTAATAAAATGATGCAATCAAAGGCAGAATTAATTTACGCATGAGGAATCTGACATTGCATAGATTTAATAATTACATACACATTCCCCATCGGGGTAAACAGAGCGACAAGCGATCGCAGGATAACTTAATATTTAAATCAACAATTATTCTAATAACTACTAACAATTAAGGTTCTAATACCTACTTCTAATAAGCGGGGCTATTAAATAAATAAATGTACAACTTACCCAATAAGGGGAAACACAGTTTAACTACCGATATTAATTAAAATAGGTTGAATGCACCAGCCGGTAGGTGACACGGTACATTTATAGTACGCGACGGTTAGTAGTGATCGCGCGGCACAAAGTAGTACGTGTGGTCCGTGGCGAGCCCCGAGGCGTAATGCCGGCGCTCGCGTCTCGACTTCTCGAGGCGGCGTATGACGTAATCGCGGACTCACAGTAGTACACAGCTAGTCTTAGTAACAGGCAGAAAATGATTTAGATTACATCGTAACATATCCCTAAGTTAGACAAAGCATTCAAGCACTCATTAATACAATCTAACATCTCCTTTATTGCCGTTGAGGATTCATTTTGTAATGATTTGTAACCTAATAAACGTTTCAACAAGTGAGAATTTACAGCGAGAAACAAGTAGTTCGATACAGAAGAGTTATACTAACTTTAGAAAGTCTCCTAAAGAGCGTATAACTGTTTTTTATATAGAAAGTCGCTTGGAAAATTTGGAGACTCAGTGGGAATTATTTTGCGAAACTCATCGTTCAATTATTTCACTATGTAAAAGAGAAGAGTTAGTTGCATCAGAATACTACAAGTCGGAACTTTACGATACTGTAGAAGACATTTATATCGATTACAAGTCACTTATGAAGCAAAAATTATTTCAATTAAATCAAGGTCCCGAACCCGGACCTGGTACACAGGGCCCCGGCAAGGCTTCGAGTAGCGTCAAACTTCCTAAGATAACTATTCCAAAGTTTTCAGGCGACTATTCTGAGTGGACTACGTTCAAAGATTTATTCGTTTGTTTAGTTCATAAGAATGAGACCCTAAGCAAAGTAGAAAAACTACACTATCTTAAAAGTCACCTGTCAGGTGAGGCAGAGCTTATTGTACGCCACATCTCTATCACTGAAAGCAATTATGATTTATGTTGGAATCAGCTTACAAATCGTTTTGACAATAAAAGATATTAAAGCTAGATTTTGGACTTTGATTTTGACTTTTAGTTGGAACATCACGCCAATAAGCGTCGTAAGGCGCCGATCTGGAAGCTTACCATGTTCTCTTATTGCGATTCAATTTAGGATTTAACCAGAACAGTTTTGCTTAATATTATCATGACGTCATCTTAGCGATCTATAGACATATACATAAAACTAAAATAGTTTACGAACGCTTTTGTCAATTTCGTAAGAGTAAAACTTTTACACACGCCATTTTAACTTATTTTTTTTATGTCTATGACTCTATAACAAACACCGACCAGAGACAAACATTCATTCAAATATAAGGGGTCGTTACATACGCTCAGTCGCTCACGCTTGTAATCCCATATGAGGTAGACAGAGGATCAGTGGTTCAGAACCACTTGATGCCATGTTCGACATCAACTCTGAAAGTTATTAGATGAAACATGGTTGTCAGCCTTTCGCCTACAATACAGCAAAACCCTCGCGTTCCATTTACTGACTCTTACAGTATGCCTGGGAAGATTTGACAGCTTGCACATTCAAAGTTATTCTTTCACTCTCAGTCCAGCATGGGTGAAAATGTTGATGATTATTGTTAGTTGGACTAACAATAATCGCACTCGCTGTTTTTTTTCCGTTTCTCTCTCAAGTCTCTATTTGAAAGCAGTTTATTGTGCTGGGATTAAACTTGGCACATATTCAAGTTCCGGAAGTATCTACAGGTAACTTGCCATGTCCTCCGGCCAGACACGTTTTATTTGCCTATTTCCAGGAGCAATTTATTGCATTTATTCACATGTTTGCCTATAAGTTACCATGATAAAAATGAGGAAACTATTGGACTCGACAAAATCTCGTTAAGTTTATGAAATAGCATTCTTTCAAGATTTAATAGATTGACTAGTTTTTAACCTCCGACAAAAAAAGGCGTATCTGTCTGTCTGTGTGCATTGGTCTATCTGTCTGTAATCTATTTGTATGTTTGAAGTGTGTATCAGTGTATCTGCGGCATCGTAGCTCCTAAAGGAATAAAACGATTTCGATGCAGTTTTTTTGTTTGAAAGCTGACATAATCGAGATGATTTTCAATTATACTTGACCAATATTGATTTAGCCGTTTTTTTTTTAAATTATAACATGGGTTAACTCTTGACCTCAATCTTGACCATAAAGGTCAAAGATGAGATCGAAGATTTAGCGAGTTAACCCAAAAAATGCCTACAAAGGCGCTGGTACTCCCGCGCACCGGCACACAGCAAGCTGTTTGGCGTCAGACTTCGGTAGGAGGGTGGTCGCGAACCAGACGGCCCTTTACAGAGCCAACCACACCGCATAAGACCATATATAAGACGGCACCTCAGATTCAGAAAAAAATGAAGTATCGTTGCCTGGGATGGATAACTAGGAGGCAGGTCTCATTTGTGTTTCCTTAGTCGCCTCTTACGACACCCACGGAAAGAGATCGGGTGGTTTAATTTAAACGGTGGTGGTTTAAGAGTTATAAGCAGTAAATGTCGGGGGTTATGCATTTTTTAAATTTTACAATTACTGCCTGACAGCTCAATCGATAATGTTATACTTAATTATAAGCAATCGAATGACCAATACAAATATTTGAAAAATCGTATTTTTCTGTAGTTTCAGAAATGGTGATGTAGGCAAACTTGGCTTACGGACTATAATCATAAGAAAGTTAGCTAAATGATTGAAGCAAAAGTCTAAACTTAAATTAGTTTTCTATGCCTTACAAATAACTTGAGTGACTTAGCAATATACTTACAGAAATATTAGTAACGTACCTTAATCAATTTTGTAAGAACACCAAAAAGTTAAATATTCTTATAGGCTTTTCTTAAACTTGATCCACCTTTAAATATCCATTCAAAACCAATTGCCCATTTAATACAAGGTTATGTTTGTATTCATTTTTAACCCCCGGCAAAAAAGAGGGGTACTATAAGTTTGGTTAATGTATCTCTCTGAGACCCGTACCACGGTAAAAAGGATTATGTATTGTCCGATGGCATTTACTGAAATTAATGATTAAACAATCAAATTCAATATTCACTGTTTCATAACTTGACTTTCCGAACCTTGGATAACGTTGATATCCCGAAACGGGTCACAGAGAAGGATGAATTCATTAGAACCATTTATAGACTTTCATTGAAGAGTCGTCCTTTTCAAATTTAATGTTAAATATTTAATTAGGACGACAAACGAAACTCTAACACGTAAAGTATGCAAACATCAGAAGATCCTTCGTTTTGTCCATCTACTTACGCCTAAAATACCTTTTTTTTTATTATTATTATAAGATGGGTTAACTCTTGACCTCAATCTTGACCATAAGGTCAAAGATGAGGTCGACGATGGAGCGAGTTAACCCAGAAAATGCCTATAAAGGCACTGGTACTCCAACGCACCGACGGAACACAGCAAGCTGTTTGGCGTCGGACTTCGGTAGGACGGTGGTCGCGAACCAGACGGCCCTTTACAGAGCCTACCACACCGCATGAGACCATAGGACGACACCTCAGATCCAGAAAAAAATGAAGTGTCGTTGCCTGGGATGGATTACTAGGAGGCAGGTCTCATTTGTGTTTCCTTAGTCGCCTCTTACGACACCCACGGAAAGAGATGGGGTGGTTTTATTCTCAACCGATCACCACACGGTTAAAGAAACATGAGTATAGTAGTGATAGGTTGTCAGCCTTTCGTCAACAGCTGCAACCTTACTGGCTTCGACAGTATGCCTGGGAAAAGTCCGCAGCTGGCACATTCAAATAATTCTTACTCCCAGTCCAGCGTGCAAGTATCTCCAATCTTCTTCTTCTTATCGTGTAGTCATATTCAAGTGTGGTGGTGAACTTGGCTACCCAGGTGTAAGAGTTTTCAAACCGCACAATGGCTTCAGACTTAGTTTTGACGACTGTAGTCAATCGACAACAGTCGGGACCGACAGCTTAACGTGAACTCCGAAGAATGGAAACGCTCGTTTAGTATTTTCTTTAGTATTTTCTCGTGATAAATTGCCACTTTTGGTCACCCATTCGGTTCTCTGCTTCTGTGTACGTTGCCTAACTAGCGCCACTGGGCTATGAGCGCTTCAATTGTTTTCTTTTATTGCTTCAATTAATTAATATTAAATTGTTTTCTTTCATCGATCCAGGTCATCACGGCACATCAAGATCAAGAGGGTGGCGAGCAGGTCTGCAGCCATCAGCCGATGTGACAGCCAATAACTCAGTCAGCAACATCACAGCCCAGTTAGGAGGCACGGCCTACCTGCATTGCCTTGTCGGCCATTTGAGCGAAAGAGGCGTAAGTATAGCCAGTGTATTTTCCTACACAATCGCTATTAAATTATTATTAACGTATTTTTTTTAATAGCTCAACTTTTGTATTCTTCTCTACTGTTTGTTAGTGGGAACACTTCCCATCCTCACAGTACAGGATCCCTAAGATTCCTATTGTGAGTATTGGCGAAAGTTACAACATAAATATTTGTATATGTTCTATATTGAGCTTATTTTGTTATTGTTGTTTTTGTTTTTTGTTGTTGTTGTTGTTGTTTTATTGTTTTTGGTCGAGTGGTAGTAACGCTGCCTCTTGATCGGCGGTCCTGGGTTCGATCCCCAGTCAGGGCAAACATTTGTGTAAAAGCAGATGTTTGTTCTCGGGTCATGGGTGTTTGTGTTTGTCTTTATGTGTTTTCCAAGGGAAAACCTTAATGTGGGCCTTTGAGTGTGTAGCGTTTATTATAAAAAATTGTTAATGTTAAATTGTATCTTATCTATATTATCCTATCTTACTTCTCCTATATCTCCTATTCTTATTTCTCAGCCACGGCTAATGGACGCGTCTGATAATCTAGCCTTTCGCCCGGGACTTCGTTCCCGTGGGAATTTTTTCATCAGTTTTTCAATATTTTTAATAGTTATTCTGCTATTCGGGACGGACACAAATACAAAAACACTGAAAATTTGTCCAGCCGTTCTCTAGTTATAAGTTTTCGAACAAACCCGACTTTGTTTTATACATACTCGTACAATTAAGATTCTTACCAACGTGACTATTACCACTCTTCTTTATTATGTGTCCAATCTTCTTAGCCTTGTGTGAACCCTTGCTCTCGTGTAGGTGTATCAAGTATGCGGTGAACTTGACTAACCTTTGTGTCAGAGTTTTCGAACCGCCTAATGGCCACTGTCTTAGTTTAACGACTGTAGTCAATCGACAACAGCCGGGACCGACGGCTCAACGTGCCCTCCGAAGCACGGAAACGCTCATAATAAATTGCCACTTTGGTCACCCATCAGGTTCACCGCCTCTGTGTACGTTGTTTAAGCTCATTGACCGGCTCACAGCGAGCGCCACTGGGCTTCGAGCCTTTAAGTATGTGGCGTTTATTTACTTCGTTGGTCTAAAATTAAGTTGTTGTTAGTGGTAGTTGGTAAAAACTTCTGTCTCTTACTTTCTGTGGCACGAGACATGCTCTCATATTAGTGTTATTAATACATTTTTCATTTATTTTGCAGCAAGTCTCTTGGATCAGAAAACGTGACTGGCATATTCTGAGCTCTGGAAAATTCACTTACACTAATGACGAAAGGTTTCAGGTAGGATAAACTTGTCAAATAGAACACGAAAATGTGAATTTTCACGCCATTTCTAGCTTCACCTTTTAAGTCTTATTTGCATGTTGAGACTTCAGAGATTTTCTGCTTAAGTTATTACTCTGCTTTTCATTTGCTTTTAACTTGATTTTTAGTTGTTATTTGGAGTGGAACGGGTTATAGCGCGTTTAGAAAGTTTTCTTAAGTTTACCATTTAAAATATAATACTATGACTGAGTCTGATTTTGAAATTGTAGTATTATACATGTATTAGTTAACAAGAAGGTAATGTACCTAATAGATTTTAATGGAAACTTTTTGGCTTCTGTAATAGTTACGCTATTCTATGTCTGGTAAATCTACTTTATGTTTCCCTATGTTAAAATAAACTTTCTTTAATTGAAATTACTTAGAAAAATGTCACTTTTTAATTCACAAGAAAACAATTGAATACTTTGATAAATATCAAAGTACTGACGGAAGATCAGCGTCTAAAGCATTGTGCTGAGACAGCGCCTATCATCACTCTCGTTATGTACAAGCTTCAAATTTGTACTACTTTATACCTATTGCCTAATTTTTTAATTGTCAATGCTTTTGTTATTTGCTTTTGACATCATGTTATTGTTAAAGTGAATAAAGTGTACAAAGTGTACAAAATCAATTAATATTTAAGTCAACGATTTTAACCAAACTATTTACTTTGTAAAGCAATAACAAAATGAACCAGAAGTGAATAGTGACAATATAACAGCTCTCGAAATGGTTTCCAGCGGTACTGTGCTGAAATTCACGCTATCTCCCAAATTATTGTGATCCCATGTCAGTATTTGTGGTCCAATAAAGTCGGTAATATGTTCAAATGGCCCCATTGTGGTCGAATTGTAACCTCAATGGTTACAATTGAGCATCGCTCGGTGTAATGATATTTAAATCTATTAAATATGTTCGAAATTTTTAATAAAGGCCTTTCAAACAAATAATAAGACTTAATTGCTTACCTATGAGCTTTCCTAAGTAGAAGATCGCACGAGTTGAAAGGAATCTTCATTTGCCACATGAGATATAGTCAGTTTGGAAAGGGATACATTTATGTTACAATGTTTGTAAGAAACAAACATTTTCTCTCGGTTTTCTTCAATAAACACTGGCATTAAAAACTTTACTATTTTGAGATTCCGAAAAAAATAAACAGGACCTTTTTTTTAGTCACGGATAGATTTAGAGTGTAATTACCTGAAATTAACCAACTTTTTTTTGAGGAAAGTCTATTTAACTTACCAAAAAATGTGTACAAAATTATTTTATTTTAAACAGGTCCTGCACGGAGAAGGATCTGAAGATTGGACTCTACAAATAAAGTTCGTCCAGAAGCGAGACAACGGCACGTATGAATGCCAAGTAAGTGACTTATCTTTTTTTTTCTTGTAATTAGGGCATATGGGGGTGACTTTATATTAGTTGGCGAAAATTTTAACTAAGGTAATTAGCTAATTGCACAAGTTGTATGGAACCGCAATTTCTTTTGTCATATTTTGACCTATTTTCCTTAAAGAAAGTTGTTTTTTTATTATAATTATGAGATGGGTTAACTCTTGACACCAATCTTGACCAAAGTCATAGATTAGGTCAATGATGAAGCGAGTTAACCCAGAAAATGCCAATTAAGGCACTGGTACTCCCACAAACTGAGATATCGTTGCCTAAGATAATCCATCTTACCTTGCCTTATTTACCCATCTTACCATTCGCTAACTTATTTAAAATTAGCCAAAATTTTGTAAGCAGTGACCTACAGACAAACGAACTTTAAAGAAAACCGACCCAAATCTCTTTAAAGTTCGAGTAAATGGTGGTCTTGCTAAATCCTCGACCACATCTCGCCCCTAAGCTAAATTGTAGTAAAGAGCGAAAAAAACTATTTGAAACATCTTTACATATACAACGCCAACATATGACAGTTTAAGATCAATTAACACCAAATATATTTTTTAAAGTATTTATTTTCGTTTAATACACTAGGTGGCGTTGCTTGTTGAGGAAACTAACCACAGTTTGTGATTGTACTACTGTTGTTAAAAATCCCAACTTTATTGTTCAAAACATGAGTATTAAGTTTAAGCCATAGCTCTTCCTTAATTTTTTCCTATAAATACATAACAATACCAATAAATATCGTAAAAATATTCGCCCGAAAACCTATTGCCACGCATCCTAAGCTCGGTATTATCAGATGTATTACCTAAATCTAGTCTGATATACTCCAGTATAATATAAGAAATCTTTTCAAGCTCAAATTGAATAATATGCGTAGGTTACATTACAAACGAAAGAACTGTGTGGGGGGATATGTGAAATTTCTTTGTCTATGTCTATTTTTGTGTGAATAATACTTTCGATATTCATATTGACCAGTTAAGGTAATAGTTATTTAATACATCGCTTGAATTTTCGTCACAACATTTGGTTGGGTTGTTCGGTTAGTGTATAACAGGTGCATTTGGCATTTCGGTAATGTACTGTAGTGAGTTCCAGCTGGAGTCACTACGTTTCTTATTTTGGAGGCAGTTCACTATTGGTTTCCAGGGTACCTACCACGATCGTTTAAAAGCATTTCTGTTTAGGATCCAACTTTGAACTGCTTCGCAATTGGAATCTTTTTTAAAATGGTACCATGATGGCCCTGCTTTTGAACTACTCGGTTGTCTATGGTCCATTTCAGCGATCCAAATTGAACGAAAAAAAATAATTGTCGCTGGTCTGCCTTTGAATCGCTTATAAGCCATCATGGTACGAATAAGCGTTGCAGACTTGTTTAGGTCCTAAGTTGGATCGCGCTAAGCCATCATGGTAAACCTCCTGTGCTTTTCAAGGAAATTACAAGTATTTCTCTTTCACAGCAGATAAAACTTAATTGCTTACTGATTACACACATTAATTATTACAGCATTACACTTTTGGAGGTACGCGGTTACACACTTTGAGCATATCCATTCCTATGACTAATGGCACAAGTTGCTGCCTTTCAGTTAATTGACCCGATAATTTTTTTTCTATAATTTTGATTTGAATTTGAACTATAGTATTCACAACGCATTGGTAATCGATGGCAACAACTCAAATAAAACCAAACAGCCAGTGACGATTGTCAGAGCAGTCTCATTACAGACTGGAAACCATAGAACTAACTGATACTTTCCTTATAACCCCCAAAAAACCTATTTTCACACATTCTAGCCACACATTGTCGCCGTATTACCTAAATCCCGTCTGCGTTCTCGACTGTAATATAAGAGATCTTCTCAAGCTCATATTGAATACGAAACTTGATTTTCTTTTCGCATTTTTGCTTCATAACGCGGAGTAGATAAAACTGGGGGAAAATTGAAAACATTAAGGTAATATGGTTTCTTTTGCCAAAGATTTAAGATTACGCTTGGCTTGTGTCTATCATTCGTTAGCTTTCCGTTCGCGACATCGTTTTTGTAGGAGTTTCGGAAAATTATAGGAGAGGAGACTCTTAACTGAAATCTTAGGGTTTGAAATCTCTTAATGAAAAAAATATTTATCAGAGAAAATGTGTTCTTTCGAAAGCTTTTGTTAGACTGGCATATTCTTTACTTGTTCAGTTGTATGGGAAGATTCATATCTTTAATTTTTATTAATTATAAGTCACTCCATGTAACCAACGTTGTGTTACCTTTTGCAATCTGGCGCTATAACACAATAGCCGGGACCAACAGCTTAACGTGCCCTCCGAAGCACGGAAACGCTAGTGATTGCCACTTTTTTATATTTTAAGATGGGTTAACTCTTGACCTCAATCTTGACCAAGGTCATAGATGAGCTCGACGATGGAGCGAGTTAACACAGAAATTGCCTATAAGGCACTGGTACTCCTACGCACTGACGGAGCACAGCAAACTATTTGGCGTCGGACTTTGGGTAGGAGGGTGGTCGCGAACCAGACGGCCCAAAGCCTACCACACCACATGAGACCATAGGACCTCATATTCAGAACAAATTGAGGTGTCGTTGCCTGGGGTAGATAAATATGAGGCAGGTCTCATTTGTATTTCCTTAGTCACCTCTGACGACACCCACGGAAAGAAATGGAGTGTGTTATTCGCAACCGATCACCACACGGCAAAAAAACTTTAACTTGATCAGGTTCCCTGCCCCTGTGTACCTATGTTGCTCGGATGAGATTAGCGAGATTAGATTAGATAATATTTATTTATCTCATAACTAGCATTCCGCTCGGGACTTCGTTCCCGTGGGAATTCCGGAAAATTATGTAGCTATGTCCGTCGGGGAAAATGTAGCTTTCTAATGAAGAAATAATTTTTCAAATCAGTCCAGTAGTTTCGGAGCCTATTCAATGCAAACAAACAAACAAATCTTTCCTCTATCTATATTACATATTATAATATGTAATATAGATAGATAGATAGATAGAATATCTTAGATAGATAAAGCTACAAATGTCAAGTTTATAATAAAATTGTTAGTCGTTTCAGCCCATAATATGATCGTCAAAAATATAAATTATTAAAATTATGAAATAAAACAATGTCAAATAAAAATAAGTAAATAAATTAAATATACAAAAATATACTATCAAAAATGCCAAAAAGATGACAAAATTAAGAACATTGAATATCAATTTTTGAGCCAATGGACTACTAATACACCAAAACTACAGTCCAAAACTTCGAGTTTGGTATTCAGTAACCCTACTGCTAAAATTGAAACACCACTACGAGTAAGGATATTTTATTATTTTATTAGTGTGCGTATATCTAAAAAAGGCCGGGTAGGTAAATAAAGAGTATGAGAAACAATGTGATATACATGAGGGCCCACAAAACAATCAAGTCAAGACGTGATCTGACTATAAAGGGTGTCGTTGTTTGCTCAAGTTTCCTTCAGCTATTGTGATCATTCTGTGTAGTGTTTTACATTAGAAGCGACGTAAATTACTTTGTAGTTCACAAAGAGAAGTGGATGAGGCAAGATAGAGTGGTTAAGATCCGTTTCTAAGATGACTTCCGAATAATTGGACGAGTGTACTTAGTTGTTCTATTGCAGTTAAATAATACTAAATAAACAATCATGTAATAAATATTATCTTTAAATATGTAAAAGAAGACTGACTGACTGACATATCAACGCACAGCCCAAACCGTTGGGTCTAGAGATTTCAAATTTGGCACGTAGGTTTCCTATGAGGTCTTGGGGAGCACTAAGAAAGAATTTTTCGAAACTCACCCTCTAATGGGGTGAAACGGGGGTCAAAGTTTGTGTGGAGAAAACAATTTTTTTGGACATTTTGACTCGAAACTTCGTTAAGATATATCTTCAAAATTTTTGGGAATGAAAGGGGTGACTTAAAAAGGTCCTTACGCGAGCGAAGCCGCGGGAAATAGCTAGTCACCAATAAAATCGTTTTTCGCGTGATACTCATATGTTTAACTAATTTTATTAAGTTTACAAGGGTCTGATGCAGTTAAAAGAACTTCTAAACAATGACATATTACTCGTAAGATCGATAGTTATAATCTATGGTTGCCTAGGATGAAATAAGAAAAAAAAACCTCAATCTTATGAAAAATATTATTCGTATAGGTACAAAAAATTACTTAGTTAATTTGAATTTTCAGAAGCACGTACTGGGAAAGGTCGAACGCAGACTGAATAAAATTAACACGATCAAAGCTATATTTACATTAAAAACCTTAGCCAAGCGTTCACCTGGTCATGTTTTACAGGTTCCGTATAATTTTGAGTACTCGAGTTGGAGTAATGATTTCTAGGTCCGTAGTCTAAAAAACGATTTAAAAATTTCGTATGGGTTCGTTAAGGAAAGTTGTTTAGTTTTATAGGGAAAATAATCTCCTCAAGTTTCGCTTACGAATTTAAATTAATTGCAAAATAAACACCTGCTTTACCACAAAACATTAAAACACCAATTAAAACAATGTCTAAAACTGACTTATGTCATTTTTTTTAATACAAAAATGACATAAGCTAGTTTTAAACAGTGTCTAAGTTTATTTTTATTTTTTGTAACAAGGCCCTTTTTAAAGAACTTTTATTTTCAGTTTCAATCTTGGAAAAACTGAATTAGGTACTTAATTTGTGCGTAAACTTCTTTGCGTAACCCTTGGATTAACACCACAAGGCGTACAAAATAATGGAACAGAAAATTGAGCTAAATTAAATTTCCTAAATCACAAAACAAAAGGGACCCTTCCTCCAATAAAAGGTTTTCTCGAAAAAAAATGATCCAATTTAAATAAATACAGCTTTCAGTTGTTTGAATTAAACCTGACGACACGGAATACATTTACACGGGGCGTTAATTAAAATTTTCGTATTCGATTCGTCAGGATTAAACCCTTTGATGTATTTGATCCGTTTGTTTAATAACAGAAATATTCACCTTTTCAATTCTTTGAAAAATTGCTTCCACAAATTGTCGTGATTTTTCCAATTACTGAGTATTTTAGTCAAAATTAAAGCGTAGAATGGTGAAGTCGCCAATATTAAGTAGAGAAATAATTTACGGGTTTCTCTACTTGCCAATATCAAGTACATCAGAGCCTCGTCCGTTAAGGGGACTACAGCACCTAAATTACGATTTTATGATGCGTAGATAAGCATGACGCACTGCATTAAATCGAAGAAAAAAAATACTACGGTAATATTCAGGACATATACTAGATAATTAAATTAAATTAAAAAAAATTAAAAAAAGTAGTTTGCTGAAAACATGATTCAGCACTTTTGGTTTGATAGAAAAAGCTCACAAAGTCACCTCTAAATATCAATATTGTGTATCTTTTAAGCTGTAAAAACGATAGTAAAATGCACACAGGAACTTGAATTTACACTCTCGATAAGTAGTTAACGCATTTTTTCGATTTAAGCTGTTACCTTTCCATAAATCTCATTTTTCTAACTTTCGAACATGTTTTTACGCACGCACGCTTTCATAGTCCGTAAACTTCGTGTATCGACACTGTTTGCACTGCCGGCCCAGGCCTGTTGAGAGACGGAGATGGCACTATTCCTATGTATGCTGCCTTTATCGGGTGCTGTAGTCGCCTTAATCAGCACCGCTAGTAGGTGAGGATAGCGATTTGGAACACTAAGATGTTATGTTATGGTTATGACCCCTTCACCTTTATTTCTGTAATAACGGATATGTTCACCTTCATTCCTGTAATAACAGAAATATTCACCGTTATTCCTATAAATCGGGTTTAGGTTTGTTTGAGCTTAATTGTTTTACTTGTCTAAGAAAAAATTTTGAATTTATAATGTGTTTGCTCTTGACTAAGATGTTGTCGAAGATGTAGCAAGCTCACCCAGAACAAGCATTTTCACTAGAACTTTAAAGAGATTCGGGTTATATAAGCTCGGAAGTACAGACGCGCGCAGGGAATTCTATTCCTTGACAGTGCGCAATATGAAAGATGATGAAAAGCGCTCAGTGCGAATCCGTGGGATTTCGAAATCGAACGGTTTCTCAGTTCTATCTTCAGCCACTGCAAAAATTTGTGTATAAATCAAATGCATGTTCTCGGTTCTGAATGGTTTAGTTAGCCTGTCTTCATAGTTGCCTAGAAGAAATTGCTACCTAGCAATAACGTATCGAGAGGTCAAATCACTAGCGGATGATAGTGTGGCGTTCACTCCACCGACAAGAGCGCAGCTCTTAAATTTAAGAAGATGAATAAGAAGATAATTTATGGTACACTATGTTCTGTATCCATACTGTATATTCTTTTGTACTTTGTGCCCTTATGTGCAAATCAATAGTGAGTAGTCACAAGGGAAACCTAAGGCTTTTCAGTGTGTAGAAAACAATATTTAGCCTAATCAACAAAGGAGAGCTACAGACAATAAATTTAATTGAATTGAAAACAAGATATAAACAAAGAATGATGACAGATTCTACGAAATTCCCAAGGTAACGTAATCTTAGACGTTTAGGATACAGATTAGATGAGCAAAACTGAACTCAACCGGATAACAACCTCTTCCAGACTCAAAGTAATCCACAAGGGGCATTCAAGCTAAATAATTTGTTAAAGTAGAGTGCGCAGCGCGTATGGACGAAAACAGTGAATGTTTAAAGCAAAAGGCACCGTATGCAGATGATATCGCCTTATTTACATAAAGAAAATGATTTCACGTATTGAGAGGCCGTTTCGCAGGCGGGCGGATTTAGGGCAAGGGCTACAATTTGAGGCCAAGGTTCGGGTCGCTGATGCGGAAGAGACCATTCATTTTTGGCTCAAAAATCTACAATTCCAGTTCAACAGTTTATTTAAAGTGTCTCTCAGCATGTTTTCCGTTGGACTGCCACATTTGGAACCATTTTTTTGTTCCAATTGTGGAACAAAAATGACTTTATAGGCATTTTCTGGGTTAACTCGCTCCATCGTTGACCTCATCTTTGACTTTTATGGTCAAGATTGAGGTCAAGAGTTAACCCATCTTATAACATAAAAAAAAACATTTTTTTAAAATAAATTATGAAAGACTTAGAAAATAAATGAGCTAATATTAGATCCTTAGGACTTTTTCATTGCTTTTTCATGACTGAAACTAAGCAGTTTTAAAAAGAAATAAAAATGTTTTCGAAATAACCGCGCTAAGCGGATTTAATGGAATTGGTGCTGAGTTCCCGGTTTGCTTATTACAAATTTTCTTCGTGAAATATCTTCACAGACCTATTTATTGTGACTTTTTGTGCTTGTGAAGACGTTGAATGATAGAGTTAAATGGTCTTACATTGATTGACTTTTAATTAATAGTGAAAAACTAAAATGCTCCTTGTGCTGTGAGTGAGATGTCAAAAATGTAAAGTTGGATGGAATAACTTTTTTGATTGGCCACCCTTACTTTTTTGACATCCACTCACAGAACAATCAATTAATTAATAAACCAATCAATTCTCGCTTTTTTTTCGAAAACTGTTAATTCGTGGTTGAAACTCAGCCGCAACGCAAATTTTCTTAATTAGATCTAATTTTCACTTTTTTTGTCGAGTTTTGGGAATATGATAGAAATGTAGCTGCAGGGAGGGGGTCCACCGAAACCAGCAAAATTTTGGAAGTGGTCTATGAGAAAAAAAAGTTTGGGAACCTCTGGTCTAACGGCTAGTGGGTCGGACTAGTAAGCGAGAGGTACCGAGTTCGGTCCCCAGTACCGCCATGTACCAATGACTCATTTCCTGAGTTATGCACATTAGTTGCACACTAATCGATGCTCTTACGGTGAGGGAAAACATCGTGAGGAAACCTGCACATTCAGGAGACTGAAAATGTAACCATGATCCAGTCCGGTCAGGTTCCCCTGTTAGCAGGGTCACAGAGGTCAGATGGCAGTCGCTCCACTGTAATGACCTAACCTGACAAACCCTGGATCATGGTCAAGCGCACCCCGAATGAGAAACGGGACAAAGCGCTAGGAAGAAGATAAATTCTTCCCAATAGCTGAGGTAAGGAGGGTATTTTGATACTTACCTTGCATGAGAGTATAAGGTATCTTGCTTGCGAGAGAAAGAAATGGAACTAGTCAAATCATAGTCACAGTCGTGTGCAAAATCATAGAGGTATTGTGAGGAACTGATCGACCTAGATTACATCTCTCTTACAAATTTGACAGCTAGTTTGCTCAAGTGGTAGTGACGCTGCCTCTTGATCGGCGGGCCCTGGGTTCGATTCCCAGTCGGAGGAAATATTTGTGTAAAAAGCAGTTTTGTTCTCAGATCATGGGTGTTCGTGTTTGTCCTTATGCGTGTTCTAAGGGATCCACAAGATAAGTGAAATCTTTAGTGTGGGCCTTTGAGTGTGTAGCTTTTATTAAAATAAGGCCTCAAATCGTCCTGTGGTTCGGCCCAGTTGCCTGAATTTGAGCATAGAAGCAACGTGATACGCCTGAGGCGCCTGTTGTCTTGACCTTTCTGATATTGCAAATTGCTTCCTTCAATGTTGAACACAGAGATGGTACGGATAAGATTTGCTATCTGATCTTGGATTTGTAGGGTTGAATGTGGGTTGGATATAACTTAAACGGCAAATTTTGATTGTTTAGATAACACAAAGGCCAACCACAACAATATGTTGCTAATTTTACTTACAATTCATTTTTTTTATCAATGATATTTTGTGGGCGAAAGGCTAAAATCTATAACCACCAATGTTTCATCTAATAAGTATTCATGTTATTTTTAGATTAGATTCATTTATTTCACATTATCAATTCCAGTTACAATATTATGTCTAAAGCAATGTCAAAGTATAATGTGATCGTCAAAATTCAATAATTATTATAATAAAATAAGTATAATAATAATATTCAATCTACAATAAGTAGATGTTTTCAGTCCAAAATTTTTCAAACATTAATACAAAAATGTCAAAAATAAAAGAAATACCTAAAATATAACAAAATAAAACTATTAAATGTCAAAATAAAATAAATAAAATAAAACAAATTAAAACTATCAAATGTCAAAATGGTCAATAATAATAACAGGTTAAAATGTTGAGGAACTATACTCATCTACTGTGTAAAGCTCCTTTTTCATCAAAAAGCACTTTAGTCGGTGACAAAATGTTTCGTCATCGGTCAAGTCTTTAAGAGTTGCGGGTAGATGCTCGTAATATGTTGGACCAATTACACGTGGATTTCTACAAGCAAGCTCTGTCCTACGCTCAACGGTCTCCAGTTTACCCGTACTTCGCAGTGACCGCCCTCCGCTAGTGGTACGGTTAAATTCAGTTATTTGTCTTCTTACGTGCATGACTACCTCAAAGATATACTGCGAGTACAGAGTCATTATTCCGTGTTCTGCAAATAACGTCCTACATGACTGTCGCGGTTTAATACCCGCGAGTGTCCGCAGTGCACGCTTTTGCAGAACAAAGACACGGCTGGAATCCGTCGAGTTGCCCCGCAGTATAATGCTGTAAGTCATTATAGAATGAAAATATGCGAAATAAGTTTGTTTGAGCACCGACTTTTTTACCAAAGGACGCAGTTTTCGCAAGGCGTAGGTAGCACTTCCGAGTCTATCGCACAACGAGTTAACGTGCGATTTCCAGTTTACCCCGGAATCGATCGTGAGACCCAAAAACTTACATTCTTCGTGAATTGGGAACGGGCAGGTAATGGTAAGAGGTAATTGTGTTGGTCGAGCTGAGAAAAAGACCATGTTTGTCTTTGATGCGTTAAGTATCAACCCGTTTGACATAAACCATTTATTCAGCTGTTCGTATGTGTTATTGATTTTAAAATTTAGTTGTTCGTACGTGTGTGCACATAGTACAACTGTTGTACGTGTACGTGTGTGCACATAGTACAACTGTTATGGTATGCTTGGTGTCTTTACACAGTTTCTAAATAAACGCTACACACTCAAAGGCCCCCACTAAGGTTTTCCCTTGTGGCGTGGGTCCTTAGAACATACATAAAGACAAGACACAAACACTAATGACCCGAGAACCAACAACTGCTTTTTACACAAACGTTTGCCCCGACTGGGAATCGAACCCAGGACCCATCGATCAAGAGGCAGCGCTTCTACCACTGGAGCAAACCGGCCGTCCTAAGCTAAGAACCATCTCGATCAGCTTTTAAACAAAAAAGCCCATCGAAATCGGTCTATTCGTTTAGGAGCTACGATCCCACAAATACACACGTCAAACTTATAACACCACTCTTTTTTTTAAGCTAAAAACTCTTACAAACGGAATATTTTATTTCCAATTCTAAGCTCCCGTAACTTTTTATTTCCAGGTGTCAACCCGAACGGGAATAGTGTCGCATTACGTGCGACTACAAATTGTGGTGCCCGAGGCTTTCATCCTGGGCTCGGGGGAGCATCATGTCGACATGGGCAGCGTTATACATCTCATCTGTATCGTTGAAAAGGTGGGTAGACACATTTTATAGCGGTGTGTGACAAGATACATTGGGTTATTCTTTCTGATTCATTTTATTTTTAGTTGAACCATGAAAACCGCCGTTTTACTTTTATGACTCTAAAGTATTTATTTATTTAAAAACGTAATACAATAGTGTAGAACTGTAGACTGTAAACTGTAAATATAATAGTGTAGAACTGTAAATATCATGTATCTTTAATTGGAATTCTTGTCGTCAAATTTTTATGTTTGTGATATTTTCGTTGACTATCGATATACATTATTAACCTTTTCAGCGCCAATGTCTGATATATCAGACGTTTAAGTTTCGTGCCCTTGCCGCCAATGTCTGATATAAGACATTTTTTTTTTACTTTAATATCGTTCACCAAGCGTTCGCCATACGCCACGACATAAAAAATAAAATAAAAATTTGATGTCGTGGCGTGTGGTGGGCGTTTTTGACGAAAGCTCTTGGCGCTAAAAGGGTTAAACATGGACTAAAGATCAGACAGACATGAAAAAGTCAACACTCAAACTGAATTGAGCACTAAATTTAAGTGCCCAGTTTTAGTATTAGCTGCTGTATCATAAAAATTTTTTTTAAAACCAACCAAGAAAGAATGTAAGTAGTTACAAATAGGCTTAAGTGTGATCAAAATAATGACCCATTTGATAGTTTTATTTATTCGAGGCCGTCACTTTAGTACTTAAATACATTAGTCAGATGTTTTTTTAGTGAAACTAATGACCGTAGAGACTAACAGATTAAAAGGTTAGATAAAACTTCTGACTGATTTATTAACTAACTTTTATGTTATTAATGGTACTAGGTACCGACTTATAAACTACATAATACCTGAGGCAGTTTTGGTTAAATATACCAAATATTATAGCGCTAAAAAGAGAGTACCTAATAGACAGTGTTATTTTTAATCGACTTAAAAAAGGAGGAGGCTCTCAATTCGACTGTAGGTATGTTTTTTTTTGTATGTTACGCGATATTGTCGCCAATTGTCAGCCGATTATCAAATTTCTTTTTTGTTTAAAAGATTAAACTCCTGAGGTGGTCTAATAAATTACTATTAATTATTAAAATAGATTCAGCACTTTAAAAAAATCAAAAAACAAAAAAATACCTACACCTGACGTTTTGGTTTATGGTTACCAACAGACATTGACTAAAAATTTCAGCTTTCCTCGTAAGTAAGTTGCAGTTTCTCACTAACATACCTATAAAATTAAACGTATAGAGCAGGGGTTCCCAACCTTTTTTTGTCTACTGCCCACTTTAAGAATAAATTATTTTTTAACGCCCCCCTTTTTAAACATACTTAAAAACCGCTAAGTACTTATAACTGATTATTGAAACGCAACTTTATAGTATTCGGACAGAGTATCTTTTATTGAAAATAAAACAAACATAATCAATTCTTATATAAAAACTAATGTGAAGGTTGAATCTGATGCTGTTCAATAAGTTTGTTGATATCAGGTTCCAATTTACTCAAAAACAGCCGCAAGTCGCCACGTTCGGTAACACGCAAACGATTTCTCTTTTTAGTAAGCAGCGTTGCCACAGCACTAAAACCACGTTCACACAAATATGACGATGGGAATGCTATCAAGAATCGTTGAACAATTGACCACAATCCAGGGTACAATTGCAGGATCGGTTTTTGAAGCCAAAATTCTTGATATCCATTTTTGAACTTGATTTTTATTTCTTCGTTTGTTGTCAATTCTATAAGTTCTTCTTCCAGCTGAGGTGACATTGCTATGTTGACATTTGAAAACGGATCCAACACCCAGTCTGGTATTTCCAAGTTTAAAATGTCCTGGTATCGTTCGGTGAAGTCAATGTGGAGGTTTTCCAAATGTTGGCAGTAGGCAAACAAGTCGTCGTTACTGCAGGATACTGATAAATTCGGAAAATTGTGAAACTCACGTCTGCCCATATTCTTTTTGTGCAGAAGCAGTTTGGCTGCGAAAGCAGCAACGACATTTTTTGTTTTAATTAAATTTAGTTCATCGCCTTGCAGTTGGAGGTTCATGTCGTTGAACAATTTATACAGGTCTGTCATGTAAGCTATATCATTCTTTGATTTTATGAGCTTGTTGCGCAGTTCTGTATCTTTAGTTTCCAAGAACTCTATCACAGAGTCAAACAGGTTGTAAAATCGAATCAGACAATTGCCTCTTGACAGCCAACGAACTTCAGTATGAAGCAATAAACGGTTCAAATCTTCGTCATTAGTAACACAAAGCTGATGAAATAATCTATCATTCAAAGAGCTGCTACGGATTTTATTGACTGCTTTGATGACATATTGCAGTGATTGAAATAGTCGTTCACTTAAGTTTCTAGCAACCAAATGTTGTCTATGAATAACGCAATGTATAGCAAGGACATCTGGAATTTTATTTTTTAAGTACGCTATGAAGCCTCTATGGCGCCCTGTCATAGCCGGAGCGCCATCCGTAGCAACTGATATAATATTTTTCAAAGGAATCTCTTTCTCTTCACAAAACTTTTCCAATGTATTGAATATGGTTTCGCCTTTTGTATCTGTCTCCAAATTTCTGGCAAACAATAGTTCTTCACGTATTTTCTCATCTTTAATAAACCTCACGTAAGATAGCAACAACGCTTCATTAGTTGGTAAAGTGGACTCATCGAGCTGAATTGAGAATTGACTAGTCCTCAGATGATTGCACAATGATTCTTCAATGTTTTCAGCCATTTCATCAATTCGTCTTTGCACAGAATTATTACTCAAAGGAATTTTTCGGATAATATCTGCGGCCGGTTTATGAAGCACAGTAGTTATTACTTCCTTTATTGCTGGCAAAATTAACTCTTCTCCGATGTTGTGTGGTTTGCCTTTTTGAGCAATTAACAAAGAGATATTGTACGAAGCTCGAAGTCCGTCGTCATCTTGCTTAGCAGCCGCCGAAAATAGTTTTGATACACTTGGCTGAATATTATGCTTCTTCTCTAGGTCTTGAAAATATGCTACATTCTTGTCTTTCTTATCTGGATGCATTTTATTCAAATGATCTTGCAGTCTTGAAGGCTTCATTGCTTCGTTCGAAAATGTTTTTAGACATAGAAGACACAAAGGCGACGACGGGTTTGTGGGATTTTCAATAAATCCAAATTTAATATATTCCGCAGAGTATTGCCGTCTCTTCTTTTTTACTTCCGACATTGTTTTGTTTTGAGAAATACGTAAGTGTTATAATGAAGTACTGCTTATCTATTATGCGCGAAACCGCAAATGAAAATAAAATAAATTTACGTCGTTTATATAGGATTGCATAAGCAGCACGCACCAACAGGAATAAGACAAACGTGCATAAACTCGTTTATCTCATTCGACGCCCAATCGTACTCGACAAGCAAGAACAAGTATTATAGAACCAGCCGATTGATACAGGAATGTACATACAAATCGGATTATTTAACAAAAACTTGTTAAAACATGATTGCCCGCGGTCTATTATATCGAACCGAGTTTGAGCTATATCTTAATTAATATTAGTTGATGTTCACAAGATGTAGTCGAGAGTCGAGAGCTCAGTCGGTGTCTAAGAGTCTTCCTAGCTAGGTAGATGAAATTATAAATCGACCCCAAAGCCCTACACAACGCCCCCTTTTTTTTCTGGGTCTCTTACCGCCCCCCTTTAGGCCTGCAGCGCCCACAAGGGGGCGTTATCGCCCACGTTGGGAAAGACTGGTATAGAGGGTTTAGCACTCTGTAGGTGTATTCTTATTACTGATAAAAGCATAAACCTTCGATTGGCACTAAATGAAGCCAAATTGTGTGAATAAAAACGGGAAATAAAAAAGGAGAATTGTTACGGATACGAATATTACTCCCACCTTAATGGGTTGTGGTTTATTCACTGTTAGGGATGGCACAGTTTGCTACCGCAATACTAGAATAGTGACATTAGGTCCATGCTGTCATTTTAGTTTTTTTAAGAAAGAGACAAACAAAAAAGTTCGGTAGGCTTTGTAAGTTTTTTTACTTCTTGATCAATTTCAAATTTTATTTTAGATTCTGTTATCATATTACGTATATTAATATACTACATTATTAAATATTTAATATAATATTTAATATCAGTAAACTACCCAATTTTCACTTTACATGCACACAAAAAACAAAACAACAATATGAGAGACCTACAAGAGACGTGTACCAAAGGCGACTTTATTCTTAAATAGCAATCTGTTCCAGGAAAATAAGTCTTATGTTGCTTACTTATGCTGTACTGCAGCTTAAGCATAACGTGAAAACAACGCGATTAAATGCCAAAAAAGTGTAAAAATTACAATGTCAAAGGGGGAGCAAGCCTTTGCGCGGTGCCCTTCGGAAATCAAGGTGAAGTTTTTCGCGGGCCGCGGCCGTGCTATCTCTGTTGTAATAGTTATCATCGGTTCACAAATGCTCTACAAGTCTATTTCGTCGAAACTTTAACAAAACAAATCGCCAATTTGTATTCAGAAATCCAGCCCTAGTGCCCTTATTATTCTTTCTCCAAACATGACATGTTTACAACTACAACATACGTTTTACGATCTCGCGAAATAATCGTAAAGACTTGTTTTATTTTACTATGTCGACGTCGAACCATTTGATCATAAAATATGGTACTTTATGAAAACTATAGTTCGACCCATCAGATAGGTATAAGGTACGTTTCTATGTAAATAGAAGCCAAAAAGGTTTTGTTTATGTGACCCTTTGATGGTTCTTTTTTGTCTTGTTCAGATTTGGGTCTTAAGATAAATAATACGGGGCTTAGAAAATTTATTTTGATGTTTCTTATAAAAGAATAATCTTTTTTAATATTTATATGAAAATGTATTTATTTTAACGTAGGTAAGTTCGTTTAACGTAGGTAACAGGTCTTAGTTTTAACTGATATTTGAACCCAATACAGTGATAAAGTAAAGTTTTAAAAACTCAGATGCCTATAATTACAGTCATGATTCGTTTCACATTTGTTAGATTTGGGAGTCGTTACCTACGTGTAATTAAAATATTGCTGTTTAACTACTAAAATTGTAATAAATAATATTTTTTTAACAGCCCATATACTTCCCCACCGAGGACCACGAGCCTCCCTATTAGTAAAAAATGCAATACATCTACTGTTATTGGTTAATGCGGATTAGAATTTATTGTAAAGTTAAGACAAAGAATTGGATACTTAAGATAAACCGTGTAAAGTTTAATAGTGTCTTCGCAACGTCATTAATCTTCGTAATCTTAAGTCGGGTCTATTCGAACACTTATAACTCGAGAACGGCTGAACCGATTTTCATGATTTTAGATTTTTTGTATTTGTCTCCGTCCTGAATAGCAGAATAACTATTAGAAACATTGGAAAATTGACGGGAAAATTCCCGAGGGAACGAAGTACCAGACGAAAAGCTAGTGTTAAATGTATTTATCGAAAAAAAAAATTAACATGTCTAATTCCGAAACTTCCAGAGCCCCACCCCACCACAATACGTGTTCTGGTACCACAATGACCGCATGATAAACTACGATGCAACCCGAGGAGGCATCACAGTCGAGACGGAGCCAGGGGCACGAACGCAGTCGCGCCTGACAGTCCGCGGCGCCACGTTGAAGGATTCGGGGAATTACACGTGTAGCGCTAGCAACACTGAGCCTGCTTCTATACACGTCTTCGTTTCGGAGGGCAGTGAGTATCACTTTAATTTTTAATTTACGTAATGATGAATCACGTCGAGACAGAGTCTAGGACAGGACCACAGTCTCGCTTGACAGTTAAAGGACTCGGGAAATTACACATGCAACGCTAGCAACACTGAACCTGCTTCTGAACCTACGTCTTCGTTTCGGAGGGCAGTAAGAATCAGTTTAATCTTTATGTTACACAATTAATCACTGTCGAAACGGAGTCTAGGGTGCGAACGCAGTCGCGCCTGAAAGTCCATGTAGGTCAGGACAGCTGAGACATGTCTTCCGGAGAGATTCCGTCTTATTGCGCAATATAATTTATCGTCTAAGTGTACCTTACTGGGTGATATTGAAGGATGACTTATATAGTATTGTTTAATTTTATTGTTAATATAATTTTAGTCATCTAAACGGCGCCTTGTTCATTCTATTAATGCCTCAATATTTAATTCAATTAGGGACTGTCCTTGCAATACTGAAAGCATGGTCACCTAGTTTTATCAATGTATGGAAAAAAAGCTTATAACTTTTTAGGCTGCATTTTGAGCCATCACAAACGAACCATCGTATTTAACATCTCTGTCACAAATCTTTGGTCTAGATTCCTCGAGTGTAGCGCACCTGGAAGTGGTAGAAACAGGTGGTTCCGCTGGCCTGACTTTTTCCAGCTGAACCATTTAGTTTTCTGGAATATCTCAAAACTGCATGCGTTACGGGCGTTCAAACCTGCTTGGTATCCTGTCACACTGCCATCACATACTGCTTTGATCAAAAAAGTTCAGAGTGAAACGCGTAGTTAGCAAGAAATCGACGAAAAACAAGTGGTTCAACCAGCTGGATATCAGGCTGGCTGGACACTTGTTTTTCAAGATTTCTCCAAAAGTATTGCATCACGATGGATGAAATTAGTTTAGATTTCTGTCGCATAGGCGTCACATTACTTTTGATCAGGAACGAATTCCGAAAACCCTTCAGGAGCTGAGATCTGATGTGCTCCGAAAAGTGCAAAATCCGGCTGGCTGAACCATGTTTTTTGATTTTTTGGCGAAAGTATACCGTCACAAACGATGAAAGTATTCTTGTTTGTCGTCACAAACGATTTGCTATCGAGCTGAATATGCGAGATCTCTCCGGAAGACATGTCTCAGCTGTCCTGATCTACATGAAAGTCCGCGACGCCACGTTGAAGGATTCGGGTAATCAACACTGAGCCTGCTTCTATACACGTATATTAAGTTGTTTGTTGATGGAATGGAGGCCATTTATCTGTTCAGGTGGCGAAATTGAAAACTATTTAATTTTCTTATACTTGCTGACAACCAGCCCGACTAGCAGCGCCACCGCCAACAGAACGTAAAGTTGCAAACTACCTAGCAACTGAAAATTCAGTTGGCAGTGGCGCCACCAGTCAAAACAGCTGTCATTAATTATGTGAAATTTGGATAGTTCTCAATTTCACCACCTGAACGGATAAAATGGCGACCATTCCATCGACACACAAGTTACTGAATCGGGGCCAAGGAATTCTAACCAACCTCTAATCCGCCATTTTATTTCAATTCCAGGCAACAAAATGGCGGCGATTCTGCGACGCAACACGAGCGCGATACACGGCATCACTTCGAGCGTCACCTGCCTGTTGTTGCTGTTCTCAGTGATGGTGCACTTTGGTCTGCGATGACGGTAGAACCCTTTAGATGTAGTTAAGGGTAGGTAAATGGTTGGTTTGTGAGGCGGAGGCGTTTTTGGGCATTTGCTCTTTGAGATTTGTATCAAGAGAGTTTGAAAATTAACAAATTATCGGACATGAAAACACTTTCCGTACTTTGTAGGGTTAGGCCAAATTGTATAGAGGCTCATCAAGTTGCCCCAATTAATTGAAAACCCTTTCTTATCACAACAACAGAGTGCACGCATGGGTAACCGAATATGCGGCCCTCTGTACGTGCAATTTCGAATAATATTGGGTGACTTTAAAAAATTAAGAATATGAATTAACCCACTGAAGAACAACTTCTCCCACGGAACATAGTTTGCCGACATATTTGAAAAAAACTTTATTCATACAACTTACGCGATCACCAGCTGGTCAATTACAAAGAAACTGGAAAGTTGTTCAGTTTAGAAGATTAATAATTAACGTCTTAATTTTCAAAGAATTTAAGTTAATCAGCTCAAACGTCACCCATACTCTCTTAAAAATCGTAGCACTATCTACTACAGCCGTAGTAACATTACTACGACCGACCGTAGCAATTGGCTACGAACAAAGCGCATATTCTCAAAAACTAGTCCACGTCATAAATAGGTACTTTTGACCTTAGTTTAAAACCTCACATTATATAATTCCGCAAAAATGATTCCATTTTATTTAAAATGTAATTAAAAATCAAAGTTATACGTAAATAGTACTCGTATATGTAAGTTTCTATCCTCTTGTTATAATTTTTAAAATGGCGTCAATTACAATAAATATATTGTGGTGATTTATATTTCCTTACATCTTGATCTCAAAAGTTGATAGTACAGGTTCAAAACTCATGTAGTAATCGGGGAGTGAGGGGAGTGTACTCAGGAGCTGCACTCACTCATTCCGCCTGCCCCTTTCTTCCATCGGACGTCCAGACGCACTGCGGGGTATCACCCTTATCTTGTCGAGATACCTCGGATACGTACTGAGCGCTTTTCTTCATCTTTTGTATTGCGCACTGCCAGGGAGTGGAATTCTCTGCCGGCGTCTGTATTTCCGAGCTCATACAACCCGAATATCTTTAAAGTACGAGTGAATAGGCTTCTTCTGGGTGAGCTCGCTACATCCTCGACCGCATCTTTGCCCTGAGCTAGATTGTGGTCAAGAGCGAACCCATTCTTAATAAAAAAAAAAAGTAAGGTACCTTACTCTATCTAGGTCGCTTGACTACATTTTTTCCAACTCAGACGCCATTATTTGGCTGTGTGAAAATTCTGAGACTAGAATTAGTCAAATTGGTTATTTACCTTTACAATAAGGTAAGTTTTTAAATCCAGTGGATATTTAAACACTTCTGTACATAAAAAAATATTTTTAACTATGCACCAAGTGCAGAATAGAAATATACATAATTATTTGCTCAAATAAATAAATTTAAAAAACAGAAGTGTTGAAATTATAACTACTGAATTTCAACTTTTGGGATCAACCTAAGAACAACTCCAAAAACTCAGGAATCGAGCAATGTATTTGATTTTGTGTTCAAATGTCAAATAATATATGTAAATCTTGTAATATTATCCAAACCTCTCTATACTTTAGTACGTATTTATTATATTTAATATTAAATAAGAATGATACTGTCGCATAATATTATCACTTCGGAAAACTTCAGTGTACCCACAAAAATGTAGAGGCGATCATAAAATGCAATGTAATCCATACTAATATTAAAAATGCGATAGCAACTATCACCTAGTTGCAGAAACGTCCATTAAACTTAATGCTACTTTAAATCTCATACTATCACTTTCTGTCGTGTTGACGTAAACTAGGACGGCATTACATTTAAAGAAGCTTTAATCTTAATGATCGTATCTGCAACTTAGTGTTTCTGTCCCCTTTTCATAGCTAAACTACCCAACCGATTTTGATGAAATTTTTTATGAATTTAGTTTAGAAACATAGGCTATATTTGATGCTGAAATTGTGAAGTTACGAAGAGCGATGTAACTGAAAACCACGCGAGCGAAGACGTTGGCAAAATACTAGTAAAATACTTAAAAACAAAGATATACCGACAAACAAAGTGATTTTAATATGTGACTATCTTAGGCTGTTCTTAAGGAAGAATACTTACTAAGGCTGTTGTCTCATCGTCGACCCGTTAGCGAATAATAATTATCAAACTATTTTTAGCGCAAGAAACGTACAACTTCCCGTAATTTCTACAGAGTTGTTAAATAAAATACAAATCGTACTTTGGTGTACAGAAATAAGATCTAATAATAGGTATTGAAAAAGTCATTTAATTTTTTTTATTAATAATAGTATGGCCAGGAATTTTTAGGCGACCCAAAGCGTTGTTTTTCAACGTACAAAAATTGATATATAAAAATTTTTTCATATACTAAACAGATGGGTGAAGATCATTTTTTCTAGTACGTCTACTACCTAGAAAAAACTAAAAATGAAAAAAATCTCGAGATATTGTAAAACTCGCTGTTTGCTTATCGCCGTCGTCGTCGCGGTAGACAACTGCCGTAAAACAAGAAGAATTATTCCTAATTACGTAAATTCCAAGGAGTTTAAACTAGTGTATTTGAATTTCTAAGCAATTTGACATAAATTAAAATTAATGAGTTACTTGGCACCTATATTCGACTTTGTGGGAGTTGTGAGGCTATTTGTGAAAATGTTGTTTTTTAATTGTGAAACCTGGCCGGAATTGGTCATTGTTACATAAATATAGTATTCAAGGACAAATCATAGTAGAAAACCCAAATAAAAATGTATGTAGTCGATAAAAATATTATTTTAACTGGTAATTTAAAAAAAAGATTATAAAGCAACATATCTAATCATTTAAAAATGTTTTTTTTTTTTTTTTTTATCTACGAATGTAGGTGCCAATAAAACGTAGCTCAAATAAAATGTAGCACATTTGCTTTACCATATTTTAATATAAAAAATATCGTTAAAAGAACTTAAAACAAAAAAACAGGTTTTTTTACAGTGATTAAGAGTATTTCTTACGAATACTATATGGTAAAGCAAATAAAAATATAGGAAAATATTATAATTAAAAAAATAAATAGAATACGAAAAGATCAGTATACTTGCATTCTAAGATAAAAAATATTGTCTAATTCTAAAATTTGTTATTTTCATGTAAATATAATAATAAAAAAATATTATAAATAATATAACGGAATAGTGTTTAGCTGTAATAGGTATTATTGTAAATAATTTGTCAATGTTACTAAAACTATGAGTACTGTACAAATCTTTTGGTGATCCTGTATGCAATAAACATTTCTTCGGATTAAGCTAGTTTTCTTCTTCATAATTTCATCAAATTTATACATACACTCACTCACACCTATGATCTTTTTCGAGGTAGGCAGAATTTCATATTGTTCTAGAACCACTTGAAGTCACTTTTGACATTCATTCTGAGGGTTATTAGTTGGAAAATGAGTGTAGTGGTCTCCTAAACTAATGAACCGATTTCAATGCGGTTTTTTAAAATACTAAAACGGGTCTGAATTCAAGTTTATATCATGATTTTACCTATTTCCCGACGTTGATATATACGCGAATTTAGACTCGTTTTAGTATATAATTATGTATTCAAATCGCGAAAATTTAACCCGTCGCGTGCTTGTTTACGCCGCGTCCGATTCAAATCTCGCACACCATGTGTTCAAAAAGCACGCGAAGGTTGAGGCGACTACAGCACCCGATAAAGGCAGCACACATAGGAATAGTGCCATCTCCGTCTCTCAACAGGCCTGGGCCGGCAATGCGGACAGTGTCGATACACGAAGTTTACGGACTATGAAAGCGTGCGTGCTTAAAAACATGTTCGAAAGTTAGAAAAATGAGATTTATGGAAAGGTGTTAAATCGAAAAATGCGTTAACTACTTATCGAGAGTGTTCAATCACGAACATTTTGATAGCAAATTCAAGTTCCTGTGTGCATTTTACTATCGTTTTTACAGCTGAAAAGGTACACAATATTTGTATTTAGAGGTGACTTTGTGAGCTTTTTCTATCGAACCAAAAGTGCTGAATCATGTTTTCAGCAAACTACTTATCTAGTTTATGTCCTGGATATAACCGTAGTATTTTTTTCTACGATTTAATGCTGTGCGTCATGCTTATCTACGCATCATAAAATCGTAATTTAGGTGCTGTAGTCGCCTTAAACTATTTTTTTTTTTTGAAAGCTGATGTGACCGAGATGGTTCTTAGCTATATTTGATCAAAATTGGTTCTGCCTTTTCATAGTTGAGTATCGGCGGTCATAATTTTCTTTTTTTTATTTGAAAGTTCTTTATATTGACAGTTTAGGATAAAAGTCCCAAAAACACGAGTCTCTGAACTAAATAAAAAAAAAACTTTATAAAACTACATAAAATACTTTATTCTCCACTGTATTAACACATATTATATAAGGTCCTAATTTATTAGTCACTTACCTTCTAAGGCGTTATTGTATAGGTTGATAGTATTCCAAAAAAACAACATAAAAATTAATTATCTGAAAATTAAATTTTGTAAAAAAAAAAAAACATTTAAAGATAAAGGAATGGTTCTCTTTCGATTATAGCCGTCCACTCCCCGCTCGCCTGCTCTACTACGCCATTATTATTTACGTTTGAATGGATGGGTTTATTCAACATAGTAATGAAAAAATATCATAACAAAATTTTTCAAGACCTTTTAAATTTAATATTATGCTTTTGTATTTTGACTCAAATGATATATTTTGACCTACACAATAACGTGTTAAAAGGAAAGTGACTAATAAATTAGGACCTTATATAATAAATTATGTACTGTACACCATTATTGCACTCTTATATTTATTCAATAAATAACATACTTAGGTACGTAGCTATACAATTAACAGGCAGGTTTTTTTACAGTGTAAAAAAATGAAATCATAATTGTTTAAACAAAAAATGCAAAGCACAGCATCTGTCACAGGTAAACTTAAGTAACACTTAGATTGTGGGGAGAGTAAAAGCGTGATTTTCACCCTTAAACCAACGCAATAAGAGCGGTACAGAGTGCTACTAAAAGTAAAGCTTCTTGCGCTCTAAAAGTCCTTTATCAAATAAAATAAATAAATAATAAATAAATTATTTTAATGTCTCAATGAGATTACTGTTTCGTTTAGTGATTGACCTAATTTGAGTACACACGACTGCACAGCAGACTAACCATGTTGATCTAGATATCAACCGTATACCATTTTTTGAAGTGCATCTATAAAACCTGACATTTGTGAAGACCTATGAAATTGCCGATTTTTTCTCAAGCTTTATTTTATTCATGATTTATTTGATTGAACAGCTATTACTAAAATAGTTTTTTTATTTAAAGCCATGGCCATATAACGGAGATATTGAGTCAAATTAATACATATTTACTGAAAAAGTAAAAAAGAAGCTCAAATATAGCTCGTTTCATCCGTTGCCAGTTTTATTGCTTATTTTTGCTGTACCTTTGTTACAGTTACAACTTTCATTAAAGTAAGTATGATGAAAATTAACTTAATGTTGTCAAAACCTTCCCAAAAAATTTTGCTAAATTTTGATTTCGTATTCCCGAGAAAAATCCAAAAACGTTAGTAAGTATGGAAAATTCAGTTTACCAAAAATATTGCATGAAAAGCGGCAATTTCATAGACCTATTATTTTGAGAATCTTAAAAGTTCAAGTGACTAGGAATGGAAGGTCTTTCAGGTTAAAAGTGTAACATTTTTGCTACTTACATCCTATGAAATCATAGCCTTTTACAAATTACCTAAATTGTCCTATAAGGGTGATTAGTCTCATAACGCTCTAGAAACATTTTCCGAGTCTTGATCTTGTTGCTTTATTAGATTCCAGTAGAATCCTTTCTGCTTCTTCAGTTGTTCGTGTGTGCCCATCTGTAAACAAGAAGTAAGTAATTTGTATTTTCCTAATTTAATAGTGTTTTGGCACGCACGCATTTTACTGAAAAACGAACATGTACGCAACTGACTCCTATAATAACACACACGTGTGCGTACGGGTCTACTAACGTGCACGCCTAAGTATTTAATGCGTGTGCTAAGGTCTGTGCGTAACAGTAAGTGCATGCGAGTTACTATCGTGCGTTGCGTACGTGAGTGTATTGTGAAGATTCTATCTCCAGGCTAATAATCTGCTTTGAACGCCTTTAGCAGAAGGTTCTATGATCAAACTGATTCGCAACTTTTGGCGCTATTTTCTATTCAACTGACACAGTCCCTTCCGTGGGTTCGGTCGCACGAGTTAGGTTCCTCAAAACATGCCTTGACAGTGATTCTTTGCCTTTTCCTGGTCTCCATCAGTTAGATCCCTGGTCGCTTACTCTGAGCTACCCTATAGTACAACATTCGATCCAGTTCGCGCAGAAATGTGCGTGCGTGCACGTGCGTGCGTGTTCTAAGTCCGTTCAAGTGCGATAATAGGTAGCAAAAACTTATTGAATAACTACATTTATCTAACATACCTCAACTATCTTCCCTCTATTGAGCACTACAATGATGTCCGCGTTCATAACAGTGGACAGTCGATGCGCTATCACCAGTACTGTGCGGCCTTTGGCAGCAGTTTCCAAAGCAGTTTGGACCACTTTCTCACTTGCTGAGTCTAAAGCACTGTAATAAGATACAAAGGCGTGAGCTTATGTATGTATGAATGTTTGTATAAAATAATGGAACATTGTTAATCAAAAAAGATAAGTAACCGATAGTGCTGTTTCGGCGGTTCTAGGTACGATTCCGGGTCGGTGCAAGCATCTTTGTAAGAAGATATTTGTTCTCGAGTCTGTGCGTTTGTGTCCGTCTTAAATCATTTATTCGAATACTCTATTTTGCAATAAAAAACAATGATAACAGTGTAAATACGACTACAAGCCGTCGGAAATATCTGTGCACATCGTTGGGATGCGCTATCTCTATCTCTCCTATTATATTGCTATCTCCAGTTTGCATGACGTCATCAAGCCAGGTTCGCAGATATTTCCGACGGGTTGTAGCAATGTACATCGCATACTGTACAAGCGGGAAGATTGCGTAGCGCCAGAGTAGATAAGTAACGAAAACTTCTTGACATTTCCGGGAAAATACATTACCTACTTGTAGCCGACCAAAAACTGTGTTTTTTTATTCTCAGAGACTAAATTGACATCTGCAAATGTCAAATTTACAAATAATTTTTACATTATTTGTAAATTTGACTTTTGCAGATGTCAATTTAGTCTCGGAGAATAAAAAACACAGTTTTTAAGTCTCGTAATTTCGCTGAATATTTGTAAATTAGACAATTGCATATGTCAATTTAGTCTCTGAGAATAAAAAACACGGTATAGTTATAGGTAGATTCCACCATTTAAATATTTGCTAAGCTGTCCCAGGGAGTATTAGTTTACTGAGGTTGTTATACAACCAAAAGTGTTACCTAGTAGCCTCATCGAGTATTATAACTGGAGGATTCTTCAACACAGCTCGTGCGATCGCAATGCGTTGTTTTTGGCCACCGCTGAGCGACATTCCCCTTTCACCGACCATGGTATCGTACCCCTGAGGGAACCCTTCGATAAACTCGTGGGCGTTCGCTGTTACAGCTGCTTTCATTACCTGAAATAGAACATGAATGCTTACAGTGGCGGATTTGCAGTGTTGGTGGCTACTATCAGACAAGCAGCCATGGGAATAAACTGCTCAGCTCTAGAGT
The DNA here is from genome assembly GCA_949987775.1 of Aproaerema taeniolella. Lineage (NCBI taxonomy): Eukaryota > Metazoa > Arthropoda > Insecta > Lepidoptera > Gelechiidae > Aproaerema > Aproaerema taeniolella. Next base: position 13,220,492 of record OX465261.1, on the reverse strand, counting down.
TATTTTAGATTTTGTTAAAATTAGAAAATAAGAAGATTTGTAATGCGATTAAAAAGAGCACTCTTGGAGTTTCTCGCCTATTCTTCTCTGGGGAAGACTGCACTTTTGCCAATAGGCGTAGTCAGTAGGGTCAAAAGAACGAGATGTAAGAGAAAGAGATGTAAGAGATGTGTGTGTTTTGAGAGATGTATTTAAATCCTTTGATTTTGCTTGGCCAGTGCGCCGGCTGGCTGCGGGAGAACGATGAAGGAATAACAAATATTAAGCAGGAAATATGTTTAATAGATTATACACTTAAACATTTGATGTTAGTTTACAAATATATAAAAATCAGTACAATATTAGCGGGCGTGTGCCTGCGACGGAAACTCAGTTGGATATGTCATCCCAGCGAATGGCAGCTAGAAGTGTTTAATTTCGAATTTAGATTTAAAATGCCAAAATTAAAGAGTAAAAATGTCGCAAAAAGAGAACGGAGAAGGAGGATGAAGACGAGGCGCGTGCCGCCTCGTTACATGTATTGTAATTTTCATTCCGGGGTCAACTGAGCCCACAGTCCACTGAGCTCAGTTGACCATTACAATTTGTTTGTGAACGATTCAACCCACTCATCAGGCAACTCAGCCCGCGGGCTCAGTCAACCTCTAATTTACCGCTAAAGGGTCTACTCACGCCGCGGGCTCAATCGACCACTATTCCTGCTAAAGGTGTCTACACAGCCCTTGGGCTAATTCGACCACTATCTCCACTCATCAGGCAACTTAGCCTAATAAAATTTACCTTATGTATGGTTTATAATAAATTATTTATTTCAGTTTTGTTTCGTTTTCCTTAAGAGCAAGGACATTGACATGACATACATGTAAGTGAAAGAAAGGTCAAGATAGTCCCTGGTTTTAAATTTGTCCACAGGCCAGGAGCACCCTTGATTTCAAATTTGTAAAATCAAAAGCGAAATATATTTATTTAAAATGTATTATAAAACTAAACTTAACAGTTTTACTTAGGTTACTGAAGAAAGCCAGTTGTCACAGTTAACAGACCATCTTATGTAAATTAAATTATTTTCCCTTCTATTGTAATGAATTATGTTTCACTTAATAACGTATAACTTGCTTATAATGTTTAAAATCTTAATTGTTCAATACAAAACTAGGCATTTTTTTTTGTTTTCAAATTCCATTACGATTTCATTAATTTTATCATTAGTTTCGATCACTTAGGTTTTTCTTTTACTGTAGTTATATTTTCTTACTTTGTCCACATCTTTTCTCATCAATCTTTGTAAAACTACTAAGAGTTCTGTTATGTTCGGTCTGTAAAAAGGTCTAGGATTGGGCCTTTTAATAATTCAAACATCACGGCACGGTACGGCAGTAATCCCCTATGTTCCCAGCTTCTAGTATCACTAGTACATAGGAGGTAATACAATTTTGCCGTGCCGTTTCCGAATGATAAAAAAGGTCCATTGGGTTTGGTTCTGCCCGCCTAAGTTGCGGATGTCTGATGACAGTTGCTCTGTGTAAAAACTAGTGCCCTTTTCTTTCCAAGACCAGCCTCTGTTCTCCCAAGTAACGGCTTGTGACGCGATCAGGAAAAAACGCTTTGATAAAAATTTAATGCAAACATAGATGAGACTACTATAACATAGGATTTCCGAATATTAAAAAGGCTTGACCACAAAAAGTAAAGAATGATGTATTGAAAACGCGGACTGAGTAGACCCTAAGTGAAAGATAGTGATCGATTGAGCCCGCGGGCTGAGTAAACCCTAAGAAAAGATAATGGTCGATTGAGCCCGCGGGCTGAGTAGACACTAAGAAAAGTTGACTGGTTAATGGGTCGAGTCGTCCGTAAAAAAAAGCAAAAGTGGTCAACTGAGCCCGCGGGCTAAGTGGTTGTGGGCTCAGTTGACGCCGGAATCAAAATTTTGAGTTATTTTAAGTAACATCCTGAATGTTCTATGAAATAAATATATTTTGAATTTTAATTTTAACTGCCCTAGCATACGCAATGAGACTTCACTCTCATGAGAGTTGAATGCCAAGAAAACAGCCTTAAATATAACAAAAGAAGTTTGCCTTTCTTTTGCATTCGTTTGACGTTGACTTGAATAGATATTGAATAGATAAAAGGCGGCATTTCCAAATTCAAACGCAAGAGAATTAATACTTATCTAAATACAAATAAGGTGCATTTTCCTTGTGTTGATTTGGAAGTCTATACTATCGTGAGAGAGAAGTCTCATAATGTACGATAGGGAAGTTAGACCTTGTAGTACCAGTCGCCCCTTTCTCAGCTCCGATCAAGTAAGGGTAAGATAGATAAAATGTACCAAAGATGACATTGAATTATACATTAAAAAATCATAAATGAAACACACCACACACACACAGTCGTTAAAACCATGTCAGAGGCGATTGTGCGGTTTAGAAACTCTGACACCAGGGTTAGCCAAGTTCGCCACATACTTCACTATACCTACACGATAAGAAGAAGATAAATGAAAATGGTAAATGCGCGATTTTAGCGAGCGCAAAAATGTTTGTCACAAACTATTGATGATCATAAATAATCTTTTTTCTGGCAGAATTAGCCGCCCCTAAAAATTTTTTACTTTTTTTTTTTTTTTTACTCTGGGTAAATTTAAAATAAGATAGATGTTTTTACAGCACAATAAAGGACAAGGATAGAATTTGCTAGAAGTTTAACATTTGACGATAATGTAACCAATAAATCTGTTAATTCGTAATGGATGAGTTTTATTCTTTACTGGCTGCATAGGCATATACAGGGCTTTAGGTATCTCTCTTTCAACCTCTAGGGTGGTTAATCAGTCCATAAAACCGAACAACTTTCCCAAGGAACATAGGTCAAAATACAAATAAAAAAAATTTGAGTTTCCATGCAGACTTCATCAGCATATAGCGCATTTTGTATGGGAATTCAAAACATAATTTTTCGTATTTCGACCTATTATTGGGGGAAAGTTGTTCAGTTTCATGGACTGATTAACCACCCGAGAGGTTGAAAGAGATTTACCTAAAGGTGATGGGGTGATGGGGGGTACAAGTGGGCTGCGCCCACCCCAGTATGTTCTAGGTGAGGTTTAATAATGTTAATTTTGAGATTCGCGACAAAAAACCCTACCTCATCATCACTAGCGTCAGGCTTGCCGTAGCGTATGTTCTCCTTGACCGTGGTGGCAAATAGAACCGGCTCCTGGCTGATCAAGCCTAGCGCGCGCCCCCGGAGCCACTTGCAGTCCAACTCGCGGAGGTCGACGCCGTCTATTGTTACTTTACCCTCGTTGACGTCGTAAAACCTAAAATAACGAAAATAAGTCTTTTTATTTATTAAATTGCAACTTTTAATTTAAATAACTCTGGCCACACAGCAAATTTTGGCATGAATGTATTCATAAAGATCTGGGGCTCTATTTTTGAATCACTCGCCTCGTTTCGAGCGATATCTTTTATTGATTTGCGCGGATTCTATTGATTTCCGAACTTTCTGATCACTGCACTTTAGTGAAAGGGTCTTAGCACTCATGGAATTTAGTAGTTAAAAAATTCAAAAATCAATAGCATCGACGCAAATCAACGAAAGATATCGCTCGAAATGAGACGAGTGATTCAAAAGTAGTGCCCCTGTAATGTAATACGTTTTCACGTCATTCTTATTAGAGCCTTAATTAGCATTTTCTGGATTAACTCTATGGACCACATCTATGACCTTGGCAAAGATTGGGGTCAAGAGTTAAACCATCTCATAATTTAAAAAAAAAGGATACATTTCTGCCCATCATCTTATTTCCTACCTACGACATCACTTCTGAATAAGCAATTAAACTTTTTTAGTTTTTTTAAATACCTATGTGTATGAATAGGTATTTTATATGTTTAAAATCTAATTTATACCTACTATCAAAAGAATCGTAAAATAAAAGTATGCAAAAGAAATAGAGGCCTCCCTTCGAAACACGAAGGGAGGCCCATGCCCCTCGGTGGGGACGTATATGGGCTGATTAAAAAAAAAAAAAAACTAAAATGCATGAAGCCACAAAGCTAATTCGACTGACTGTCATACCTTTCCAATAAGGCTGCGATGGTGGATTTCCCGTTGCCTGAAGTTCCCACTATAGCAACAGTTTTGCCCGCTGGTATCTTCAAATTGAAATTCTTTAACACCACCTGGAAAAACATATACAGCGGTATAAAACCCCCAAGCCGACTACGTGTAAAGAGTAACTGTAAATTAATTTGTATACGATTTTTGAACCGCAACGTTTTAATTTTCCACGAAAAAAAATGTGTATTTTATTACACACACAACATACATTTAGTCTATTTAATTTATCTAATTTTTTTTTTTACTTACCAAGCGGTGGAGGCTAACAGCCTAGTTTAGGCACCAGGCTCCCATAATAAGTAACAATAAGTTTTTTATTGTTACTTATTATCTTGTGTCAAATATATTGTGGTGAGAAATAAATTTATTAATTATTAATTTATTGTCCCGCCCATCTCCACCGTTATACCGCTATCCGCTTCCCTAAGTCTTTTAGTGTTAATGTAAAACTCTTTTTGTGCCTAAATCGAAGTTTAGTATAAATACTAACTTAATCTCAAAGGGATAAAGTTCAAATTAGAATAAAGTATGAAAACAGCAATACTTACAGCTTCAGGTCTGGTTGGATATGCGAAGGTGACGTCCTTAAACTCAATGTCTCCCAGAAACTCATGGTATTTGATGGTCTTTGTACCTGAGGTGTCCATCCTGGGTTCTTTGTTTATATACTGAAAAAACAATATGGAAACCAAAATACATACCACTTCTTACCAGCCCATATACGTCCCCACCGAGGGGCACGGGCCTCCCTTCGAAACACGAAGGGGATTGAGGCCATAGTCCACCACGCTGGCCCAATGCGGGTTGGTGGACCGCTCGTCTTTCGAAAATGAATTTTCTTGGACGGGCGGGTTTCATCACGATGTTTTCCTTCACCGTTGGGCAAGTAATAATTAGAATACCACTAAACTACCGAAATAGTTTTAGTGTAAGAAAAATGTTCGACGCGAATAGGCTTGAACCCACGACCCCCGGGTTACTCAAATGAGCAAATTGTAATTAATGAGAAATCCATACATAAATCCTAAAATAGGAATTTAGTGGTACAGGCCCACACCAGGCTTCGAACCCGCAACCATACGGTAACAAGTCTGTCTCATTACCAACTGGGCTAACAATGCTTTTTAAAAATTATTTATTAGTCTCTGATAGCGAGAGAGGATGGCGTGTTTGGATCGTACCAGATGGCAATCTGTGGTCTCTGCCTACCCTACTCTGTCAAAGGCGTGAGCTTATATACAGGGCTTTAGGTATCTCTCTTTCAACCTCTCGGGTGCTTAATCAGCCCTTGAAACTGAACAACTTTGCCAAGGAACATAGGTCAAAATACGAAAAAATATTTTGATCTCCCATACAAAATGCGCTATATGCTGATGAAGTTTTTTTTTTCGTATTTTGACCTATGTTCCTTGGGAAAGTTGTTCAGTTTCAAGGGCTGATTAACCACCCGAGAGGTTGAAAGAGAGATACCTAAAGCCCTGTATATGTATCTATGTATTTATATACTTTTTTTCGTTTCGTTTTTAAAGAAAAGATTCACTTGTTTTTTCGCTTTTAAATCACCAAATAGAAACATCATAAATTTACTGACCTCAAAAACCCTTCCCCCCGCACTGAGGCCTTTCACGACAGCTCCGAACAGAAGTGAAAGCTGTGCAACAGATCTCTGCACAGTCTGTGCATTGACTAGAAACGCCATGACCTCACCGGCTGACATCTGGCCAGAAGACATCAGGTGACCGCCCATGAACATTGTCGCTAGGACCATGCTGCGGAAAAGAGTATTTATCTTATATCTACTAGTATGTATGGATGTGTATTACCCTTTCACGCAAAAACTACAGGTTAAAACATAGGCTACATATTTTTCCCAAATTCCCACGGGAACGAAGCCCCGGGCATGCTCTAGTTGTGATAAAAAAACATAACCATTGAGAAACAAATTCGTCCCAGCCTGGAACATGTTCCTCTTTCATGCTCAAACGGCTGGATCATTTTTGTTAAAATTTGGTATGGAGGTAGCTAACACCCCGGATTAACACATAGGCTGCATACATTTCCCGAATTCTTACAGAAACAAAGTCCCATGCGGAAAGCTAGAACCATTATAAATGAAAGACATACCTATTATAAATTAAAGACATTTATGACATTGGTTTGGGCGTTGGAACATTCCAACAACGCCCAAACCAAGCTCCATGTTAAGGTCAGCCGCGGCCTCGCATTCCTCCGAGAACATCTGAGCCTCGCTCTCTTCATTATAAATTAGTGACATACCCATTGAGAAACAGATTGGTCCCAGCTTGGAACATTCCAACGCCCAAACCAAGCTCCATATTAGCGTCAGCCGCGGCTTCGTATTCCTCCGCGAACATCTGAGCCTCGCTCTCTTCATTATAAAGTGACATACCCATTGAGAAACAGATTGGTCCCAGCTTGGAACATTCCAACGCCCAAACCAAGCTCCATATTAGTGTCAGCCGCGGCTTCGCATTCCTCCGCGAACATCTGAGCCTCGCTCTCTTCATTATAAATTAAAGACATACCCATTGAGAAACAGATTGGTCCCAGCTTGGAACATCCCGATGCCAAACCACGCTCCATATTAAGGTCGGCCGCGGACTCGCATTCCTCCGCGAACATCTGAGCCTCGCTCTCTTCATTATAAATTAAAGACATACCCATTGAGAAACAGATTGGTCCCAGCTTGGAACATCCCGACGCCCAAACCAAGCTCCATATTAAGGTCGGCCGCGGCCTCGCATTCCTCCGCGAACATCTGAGCCTCGCTCTCTTCATTATAAATTAAAGACATACCCATTGAGAAACAGATTGGTCCCAGCTTGGAACATCCCGACGCCCAAACCAAGCTCCATATTAAGGTCGGCCGCGGCCTCGCATTCCTCCGCGAACATCTGAGCCTCGCTCTCTTCGCCCGCGAACGCTCGCACCGTTCGCATGTTTGATATCGCTTCTTCGGCCACTAGAGTCGCTTTCTCTATCTGAAATTTTGTGTTTTTTTGTGTATTTAAACAGATGTTTGTTCTCGAGTCACGGATGTTCGTGTCTGTCTTTACATGTGTTCCGAAGGACCCACGACACAAGGGAAAACCTTAGTGTAGTCCTTTGAGTGTGTAGTGTTTATTATTATTATTATTATTTTTGGAAGACTTACGTGGGGATACAGATTCAACACGCAGATATAATGTGTTGGGATATGTATATGTTATTTTTTTATTACTTCCAACGGCGTAGCGAGGTACGAAAAGGGCGGCAGCGGTCGCTGGTAAGCTGGAATGGTCACAAACTCAATGTGTGTGACCCATAAAAGTTTTAAGCCACGACCAAAACTATACAGGGTGTAAGGGACAGGTTAGCAAAAACTAAAACCCCGAACTCAAACCATAATTCTAAATAAGACTGCACCTTTGCGAATAGGCGTAGAGTCAGTAGGGTCAATAGAACGAATGTGTATGTATTGTATTTAAATCCTTTAATGTTTGTTTGTATGTGTTTCATGTAATCTTGACTTGTTTTAAGTGGCATCTTGAATGTTCTATAAAATAAAGATTTTTTCTATTCTATTCTATTCTAATGATTTTCCAGTGGAATTTCCCTTAAGAAAATTTCCAAGTTTTTTTCAAAAGAAAAAATATTTTCTGCTTTAAATCAAAATTATTTATTTCAATTCTCCCTGAAGCTTAGGTAATTATCTCCTTTATGCTAATCTCTTATATTTGGTCTTCTTCTATCTCATCCATGCCTATAGTCTCCCATCTTACCAGAGCGTACATTGGACACTCAGGCCCGTTTTACAAAAGGAGACTCAAGTCGTGATCTATACTTAAGTATTAATTGACTACTATCAAAATGTCAAAGACAGCTGCTACTTAAGTATAGATCAGAGTCTGAGTCACGTTCTGTGTAATAAGGACCTCAGTCAGGAAGTGATAGATAGTGTTAGGAAGAAGGGGGCTTAATACCTGTTGCTGAGCTTCCCTCGACAGCTTCCTGAGTAGGGATCCGATGAAGGTGCCTCCTATAACCACGGAAGGCACGCAGATCATCGTCAGACCTGTCAGGTGGGGAGATATTACCAGCAGGCTCACTGCTGATCCAACAACCTGGAAAATAGCGGAGTAGATTAAAAGATTCTGTATCTTAATACAATAACAGTAGAATTCAAAGTTTCCTTAAGTGTTCTTCTTACCAGCCCATATACGTGCCCCTACCGAGGGGCGCGGGCCTCCCTTTGAAACACGAAGGGGATTTAGACTATAGTCCACCACGCTGGCCCAATGCGATTTGGTGATTCATCACGATGTTTTCCTTCACCGCTGAGCAAGTGATAATTAATTAGAAATCCGTACACAAATCCGAAAAGACGAATTTAGTGGTACAGGCCCGCACTAGGATTTGAACCGGCAACCTTCCGGTTACAAGTCCGGCTCATTACCAACTGGGCTATCACTTCTCATACTAAAGCAATCAGTTGCATGGAGTGGCAAAACATTTTTAATTTGATAATTCACTCTATGTCCTTTGGGGAAGTTGTTCAGCTTCCTAGGCCGATTCCTGAATCGCCAACTTATTTAAAGTCACTCATTAAGCCTATTGTCACAGAATAAATAATAGTACTAACGTACAAAAGTCTCACTCCCTAACAAAAGTCAACTTTAGGCATAAAAATTTGCCTATTGCAAGCGGCACAGGCTTGCAAGAGAAATTGAAACTTATAGTCGGCCGCTAGCGTTCATATTCTATTGCACACCGCCGACTCGATGCCGCGTTCGCGACGAGAGCTCAGGGTTAATACTCGCCGCCGATTTAGAGGTAAAATTATTACTGAAATTAATTAAGTAAAATAACACTGCTTATAAAATTAAGAGTAACTAGTTAGGAAGTGTAGTAAATAAAAACACAAGTTAACATAACCATTAACCAATCATCTACAGACAATCATCTACTAACTACAGACACCTAACAGACTATTGTGATGGAAAAATGTGTTTTTGTCTGGTTTTAATATTGTTTATATGTAGGTACACTTATTATTTTGTTCAACACGCGACCAACGCGGCTCACGCGCGCGCGGCGAGTGTCAGCCCGCGTGCGCTGGCATACTCGGTATGCCCGCCGCGCGAACATGCCTAAACTGCGGAGTGACACCCCCCTGCTATGCCTTTTTTTCGGGAAAGGCAAAGGAATCTATGTCCATACAGCCATTTTTAGGGTTCCGTACCCAAAGGGACAAAAAAGGGATCCTATTACTAAGGCTCCGCTGTCCGTCCATCTCACCACGCTGTATCTCATGAACCGTGATAGTTAAACAGTTTAAATTTTCGCAGATGATGTATTTCTATGTGCCCTATAACAACAAATACTAAAAACGAGAATAAAATAAATATTTAATGGGGCTCGCATACAAAAAACGTGATTTTTTTGCTCGTTCTTATAAAAAGTCTGTCCGAGGCTGTATCTCATGAACCGTGATAGTTAAACAGTTTAAATTTTCACAGATGATGTATTTCTATGTGCCCTATAACAACAAATACTAAAAACGAGAATAAAATAAATATTTAATGGGGCTCGCATACATAAAACGTGATTTTTTTGCTCGTTCTTATAAAAAGTCTGTCCGAGGCTGTATCTCATGAACCGTGATAGTTAGACAGTTGAAATTTTGACAGATGATGTATTTCGGTTGCTGCTAACAACAATTTATTCTACTAAAAAGTAGAATAAATTAAATATTTAAGAGGGCTCCCATACAACAAACGTGTTTTTTTGCCGTTTTTATAGAGATAATGGTTTTTAAAGAGTCGGACTCGCACTTGGCCGGTTTTATAGGTAATGGTACGGAACCCTTCGTGCGCAAGTCCGACTCGCACTTTCCCGTTTTATTTCAAATATTGTCCAAGTTTTAGTTTTATTTTTTGCGGTAAGGCCCTGAATGTCGGAGGTTATTAAAACGCTTACCCACATAAAGGGATATTCACAAAGAAAGTCCCATTCGCGCCGAACATTTTTATTCTCCTAAAAGTCCTTTGAAGATAGCTTTTGTCACTGCGTTCATCGCCAGCAGTGTGACTAAACATTTAATGATAACGATAGATACCTCCAAAACTTTACCTGTGTTGTGGCTCGTAATCCACCAGAAATCGTTTGTTTGAATGAACTCTTGAAATCTTGGACGTCTACTGTTATTCTGAAACAGTAATTAATAAAGGATACTATAAATAGACAATGTAGAAGATGGTACTTTTTAATTATTAGTTTTCATTATAATTTATTTTTAAATTATTTAATGCTTTGTTAAAGCAAAAAATTATTGAAGGCCACTTTAGAAATTTGAAGACTGCGAGTAATAGCGAATGAATCATCGTAGACTAACTGATACTATCATGCTCCTCGACTGAGCATCAGGTGAAAAAAGGATTAACAAATAAGAAAATAAACAAACAGTTTCAATATGTGACAGTGAAAACGGAAAGGCAAAACTTTGGAGATAGTCATTAAGGTTCAGAATTATTGTGATGAGCTATTGTAAATCAATCTTATTGACAACCGTGAAAGTTGTACTATTTACAAAAACAGTTGCATATTAGTAAGGCCCCTAGCGTTTACGCGCCTCAATCGCGATTGGAACGCAACCTTGTGACCTCAGCACAGGTCCGTAAAACTGACAGTGTAGAATCGGCGAAAATTAAAAAAAAACGGGCGATCGTGAAACGTGCGTTTACAGCGTGTATACGCACAGATACAGCGATACAAACGTCCTTCGACTCTTTGTACGCGCTTCAAACGAGTTTCGAACGCGCTTCAAACGAGTTTCGAACGCGCTTCAAACGAGTTTCGAAGGCGCTTCAAACGAGTTTCGAAGGCGCTTCAAACGAGTTTCGAACGCGCTTCAAACGAGTTTCGAAGGCGCTTCAAACGAGTTTCGAAGGCGCTTCAAAAGAGTTTCGAAGGCGCTTCAAACGAGTTTCGAAGGCGCTTCAAACGAGTTTCGAAGGCGCTTCAAACGAGTTTCGAACGCGCTTCAAACGAGTTTCGAACGCGCTTCAAACGAGTTTCGAAGGCGCTTCAAACGAGTTTCGAAGGCGCTTCAAACGAGTTTCAAAGGCGCTTCAAACGAGTTTCGAAGGCGCTTCAAACGAGTTTCGAAGGCGCTTCAACGAGTTTCGAAGGCGCTTCAAACGAGTTTCGAACGCGCTTCAAACGAGTTTCGAAGGCGCTTCAAACGAGTTTCGAAGGCGCTTCAAACGAGTTTCGAAACATTCATTTAAATCTATGAAAACGCAAAAATCGGCATCTACGGCGCTGAAAACGCGCGTGCCTGAAACGCGCATCGTCGACGAGTTTGAAATACGCCATCTGCCAGGGGCTTAAGTTCTACAAATAACAAATTTACCTATTAACGAGTTCTCCCGTCCTCTCCTGGTCGAAAAAGGCCATGTCTTGTGAGAGTATTGACACAAACAGATCTTGTTTCATCTGTGAGGCTACACGTTCACCCACTTGAGACAGTAAGTGAATGTATAAGAATGTGAATGATGCCTGAAAATATTTTTTAAATAATAATTAAATATTCAACAAGTACTTACTTATCGTAATTAAATTAAAAAACTAAAAAATTACTTTAAAAAATTTTTTTTTCCTTAATTAGTAAGTCCCGAGCGGAAAGCTAGTTCTTAATAACTAGACATAGTAAAAAGCTTTGAATCTTGATTACCTGGCCAATATACAGAGATATTAGCTTCAGAGCCGGCAATTTAATTTGTTCTACAAAATCCGTCTGTACGATCTTCATATTTGCTAATATGTTAACTATTACACCAAGCATAGCAGGAATGTAGACATTCAGAAACGCCACTGCTAACGCAGACTGAAAATAAAATTTAACTTTTAATTATTTAAGAGCTCATCTAATTAAACACATTTTCAAGTAAAATATTAATTTAATTATTTAAAAACAAAAACAAACTTTTAGCCACCATGGGGATTATGGTCTGTATTACAGAACGAGATTCAGACTCGGATTTATACTTGAGTAGCGGTCGTCTTTATCATTATGAAATGAGAGAAAGAGACAATAAATACTTAAGTATAGATAAAAACTTGAGTCTCCTTCTGTAACACTGGCCTAAGAGCTCACCAAATAAAACATTATTTCAAATCAAATACAAATTCAAATATTTAAAAAAAAATTGTTTTAGCCACCATGGGGACTCTGTCAAGGTCAGGCAGTGTTAGTTCAAGATTGATATTGTCTATGCATCTATTAAATATGTTCTTTAAATGTAAATTCTTCTTGTACACGAGGATACATTCATGTTTTACAGTTTCCTGTTTACAGTCCCATGACTCATGAGTCCCATACCCTATTATTTCAGTAGAGTAATCTCATTCATTTATTTATCTGCAATTCACAAGTACAGGCCTACAGAATTTAAACAAAACACTTGCATTTTTAACCAAAGGGCGACTTGCAACAAAGTGCTAAATGTATTAAGCGAGACTAATTTTGAATAATTTGTCCGATTTTGTTGCTATGACAACCGACTTAAATGTGTTTAGGCTGTTAAATATGTTTAAAGCTTTGGTGCAAGTCGCTCTTAGACAGGTACATATACATTTTTTAAATATCTCTACTAAGGATTCTGCAAATAATCAGACCCTGAATCCCTAAACTTACAGAAGTTTGAGGTCAGGATTTATTAATTTATTAAGTACTTACAGCGACAGCAGCGGCTAACAGCCATTTATGAGGTTTAAGGTAGTCATAAAATCTCTTCCAGTCAAACTTAGCAGTATCATCATTTAAATTAGGCCTTCTTTGTATAGTTCTAGAATTTTGAGCCTTACAGTACGCCACACCATTATCCAACAGTAAACGAGCGGCTAAACCTAAACTTACACCAGTACACAGCTTCCAAGGACTACAAATTAAAAAAATATTGGACTTTGCACTGTTTTCTGGACAACTTTTCACCTCTGAAAAATAACGTTTCACCGCTTTCGTTGGCTTATTTTTCAACAAATTTGCAAAAACTGTATTGCCTTTAGTCTGCAGTAATCTGAAAAAGAATAATTTTAATTAGGTTTCTGACTAAAATTGAATTATAATCAAGTGAATAGGTTAGAAAAGTTTACCTTTGCCGCATTAGTAAACACGAATGGTTTTGCAGTAATTGCCACATTTCAACGAATAACCACAGTCTAAGTTGATCATTAAATAACTATTTTAATTTATTTTTCTTGTAATTTGGGAAAAATTACCATAAAATTACGTGATTTTTGAAGGATAAATTGATTTCAAACTAAATGTCAAATAACACAGTTCTTGTAGCGTCTTCTGATGTTAAATGTCAGTCATTTTGACTACTACGTTTATTACACCACCACTATTTAAGGTATCAGAGTTTCGTAAAGTTGCAGCAAATGGCTGCTGTGTATTATAACTCTTTGTATTATAATAGCTACAAGCAAAGTGGCTCTACGAAGCAAGTCGTTATCGTCAGTCGTTGATTGCTACAGGAACATCGCAAAAAAGTGACGTAACGATTTCGCTTTTTTCACGACCTGGAAGCTAGTGTCGTTTCTTCAACATGAAAGATTCTGGATATAGCTGTCTCTGTTTAACATATTGTAAAATACAATTTGTTGATATAATAAACGAAATATCCTGCGCATTTACAAGGCATGCTTTGATCTTCACGCACTTTTGTCGTTAGAGTGTAGACAGAAAGAACGGAGTAACAACATATTATGTTGTAAGCCAGTTTGAGTCAATCAAAGATCTTGTTTAATAGTAGATCTTTGGAGTCAATAATCTTACGTATAACGCACCTAAGATTAATAACAAAACGGCGGAATTTTATTATCTTTATTTTTTTGTAACACACTCGAATCTAAGTTTTTTTTTACTGGATTCAGGATATATACATGTAGGTACTGTTTTAGGTGGAAAGCTGAAACGTGACATAGGTGATTGCAAGCTATCTAGTATTTGCATAAGTACGTAATTTATGCCTATCTATGCTAATATTATAAAGAGGAAAGATTTGATTGTTTGTTTGTTTGCATTGAATAGGCTCCGAAACTACTGGACCGATTTGAAAAATCTTTCACCTAGAATCCTATATTATCCCTGATGAACATAGGTTACATAACTTTCCCGAATTCCCACGGGAACGAAGTCCCGGGCGGAAAACTAGTCATTCATCTATACTTATATTATAAAGAGGAAAAAAATTATTTGTTTGTTTGAATAGGCTCCGAAACTACTGGACCGATTTCAAAAATTCTTTCACCATTAGAAAGCTACATTATCCCCCCGATGGAGTTAGGCTACATAATATTCCCGAATTCCCACGGGAAGGAAGTCCCGGGTGGAATGCTCGTAATACAATAAAGCTATAATCATGATTTAAGCATTTTTCCGACCTACACAGATGGTCAAGAGCGCGCGCCCTGATTTTAGCGCCAATGCCGCCATTGTCTAACTCAAGTGGCGCGAAAATAACGCAATTATTTGTTGGTATTTTTATTGTGCGTTTGGTTTTATGGCATTTCATTTTAAATATAAGTTGTTTGGAGTGTTATACGGGCTTTATTGTTTTTTTTTTCTAGTTTGAATATGGTCGATTGCTTCACGTCATTTAGAAAAGCTACACCATGACGAAGGCCCATATTACTTACAGAAGGACACTCAAGTCTTGATCTAAACTTAAGTACATATTGATTATCTCTTTCTCTCAATATCAAAATGACAAAGACGACTGCTAATGGGAGGTTTTCTTTTTGGGTATTAAAAAAAAAAGTATTTCCCCAGAGCTCTCTAGATGGCGCTGAAATGACTCCGTTACTAGGTGCCAAAGCCAAAAGGCTTGGAGAAAAGCATTGTATCAAATATTCTGAGTTTGTTTTGGCTTTCCAATCATCCTAGTTTTCTCACGCTTTGTTATAATTCAGTTTTGTTTTTTCGTTGTTTTCGTAAAATCGTCTAAATACGTATGGTAGACGTGATATTGATGTGATATGACTATAACGTTTCGTTTTATGATCTCAAAATTACGTTCAAGTGAATTAATCAAAAATAATTTAACGTTCCGTTCCTTGCAGTAACGTACATAGTTTAGCGCCATCTATCCAGCGACTGGGGAAAAATTTAAAAAAAATAAAAAGAAAATCCCTCATTGAGTATAGATCAGAGTTTGAGTCGCGTTCTCTGTAAACGGACCTAAGATAACTTAAAGTATACTGTCAAATTTATTCAATCGATTTTCTATTTTATCTCCAAGCAATAGAGGTTACTATCCATTGGGGAAATTTGACAGTTTGTGGTAACCTGATGTGCCGTTGACTGTACTTAGTTATACTTATTAAACATTTTGAGATCTATGTCCACTATGGCCTCCGTCCGTCATCGGAGTTTACCAAAAATGATCGGAAATTGTTTAGGTATTTAGGGCTGTTACAGTGACAGCGGTGATAGCCCAGTTGGTAATGAGCCAGACTTGTAATCGGAAGGTTGCAGGTTCAAATCCTGGTGCGGGCCTGTACCACTAAATTCGTCTTTTCGGATTTATGTACGGATTTCTAATTATGTCTTGCTCAATGCTGAAGGAAAACATCGTGATGAAACCCGCCCGTCCAAGAAAATTCATTTTCGAAAGACGAGCGGTCCACCAACCCGCATTGGGCCAGCGTGGTGGACTATGGCCTAAATCCCCTTCGTGTTTCGAAGGGAGGCCCTTGCCCCTCGGTGAGGACGTATAATGGGCTGGTAAAAAAAAACAGGTTTGACCGCTTATGTATACTAACTGTGTGTCTGTCTGTGGCGCCGTACCTAGCTCTTAAACGGGTAAACCGATTTATATGCGTTTTTTAAATCTGCTATTTGTAGTGGTGGTTGCTAGCTAAGTTTCATCAAAATCGGTTTAGTCGTTTAAGAGATATTCTAGTGTCGAGTTTTTTCAACTTTTCAAGTTATTATAACCCGAATTAAAGTTTATTTCCTGAGTGCAATAGTCTCATTAGATATACTTCTACAAAGAAACACGCGAAGTCACAAACTTACAAACTGTCATGTTGGTATAGATGCATAATTTCATTTGATCTAACGCCATGAATAACCATCTAACTTATTTATTGCAGTGCCATCATAACAATGATTTGACCATATGTCCACGAAAACCAATATTAAACTGACAAATTCGAATAACTCCGTTTATCTCATAATACCATAATTTATGGTTCTCTAAGTCAAAACACAGAGTCGTTACCCTGCCAACCCCAAATGATGAGGGCGTGAAGCTACAGAATTGTAAAGGATTACCTGACTTGGATCAGTTTTATTGTTTGTGTGTGAATTTATAATACGATCAATTTATTATAGAATTTATAGATTGGGTGACTTCAATATTCGTTTATTAAACTGAAGTACTTTCCACTTTTGCTTCTTCAATACAACTTGAGCAAACAGCTTTAGCTCTTCATTCTAAGGTCTTTATAGGGTTCCGTACCCAAAGGGTAAAAACGGGACCCTATTACTAAGACTCCGCTGTCCGTCTGTCTGTCCGTCTGTCACCATCACCAGGCTGTAGCTCATGAACGGTGATACCTAGTTAGACAGTTTAAATTTTCACAGATGATGTATTTCTGCTGCCGCTATTTTTATTTCAACAGTTCCACGTAAAGAATACCCCTCTAGTTGCTAATTTAAAACTATCTTTTCGGATTTATGTACGGATTTCTAATTATCACTTGCTTAACGGTAAAGGAAAATATCGTGATGAAACCCGCCCGTCCAAGAAAATTTTCGAAGACGAGTGGTCTACCAACCCGCATTGGGCCAGCGTGGTGGACTAGGGCCTAAATCTCCTTCGTGTTTCGAAGGGAGGCCCGTGCCCCTTGGTGGGGACGTATATGGGCTGGAAAAAAAAAACTATACCACAATTTACTTAGATGCCAATAAGAATTACTTCGCAATAGGGAATATGCATGATTTTTTTATTAAAAAAAAATATCCTCATTCATGTTTAGTAAAACTATTTTTCGAGTAACTATGAAATTAAAAAATATATAAGCCATCGAAGATTTATTTCTATCTCTTTCTAGCAAAACGAAATTTAACACGGAGTTTGTATGGTCGTAGTGACATGTGACGTCACAGTCCATGTCGGATCTCTCTGTCTAATCGGTGCGTAATTAATAGTTTTAAATGCGTATGTCGGCCGTATTTCTTAGCCGATTTTAATTTTAATTTCACTTTTTGTCATCTCAACTACGGTATTTTCATATTTTGTTAATCAATGCGATAAAAAAATTCATGCATTAGGGGACATCCATATATTACGTCACAGCGTATGTGGGTGGGGTCATACCAAACGTGACAGTGCATGTTAAAGGGATACCACGTGACATAGGGGGGGAGGGGTTCAAAAAGTCGAAATTTTGAGTGACGTAATATGTGGACGGCCCCTTAGGTATTTGTCATAATCATAACCTTGCTACAGATCCCTCTCAAATATAACTTAATTGGCCTTAAGTTAAGTAAATATTTGTTTAGTTAAGGCTTTTTTTGTATTGCACTGTAACAAGTCAATTGAATGAAGCTCAATGCAAGAAAGATATTTAAATACTTTTTAATTTTAATCGTATACACAGGGACACTTGCTCTACGCAAGTGTTTAATGAATCGGCCCATCAAAGTATCATCGCTACTCTTTATGACCACCCATGAACTCAATCGACTGATCCAACATGCAACTTGCCAACATGAGACACTTTATTGCCTTGGAATAAAGACGATAATGCATCAACACAAACATTAGAATTAGGGTAGCTTTCACAGTTGTCTCGTTCATACGATCAGTGGATTTAGTTCTAATTCCGAATGAAATAAAGCTCAAAACATCCACGAAGTACTGAAGATTACTTACTACCAAATTGCTACCACTTTTTTCAAATAATCATATCAAGAGAATCATGACTGTATTTTATTACGTTGGAATAGGACTCAAAACAGCAACAACTGCCTCAAAGGAGGGGTGAATATAGGTTGGTTTAGTTCGGAAACCTGCCGACAGATGGCGTAAGAAGGGATAATACCACAACAGTAATTCTGCATGGGTATTAGTTATGGCATTAAACTTAGAGATCCTGTTTTATGAGCTACTAATATTGTTTGTTTGACTTATGTTTAATGTTCAGACGGATATGAAAAGGGTTTCGGGATTGATTTTATGTAGGTAGGGTTTTTTTTTGGGTGAATAGAAGTAATTTCTAAAAATTTAATAATTTACTCAAGTAAATTTGATGTCAGAGACCTTTTTCCGTACCTAGATTCTTTCTTAATAATAATACTTTTTATGCTTCTATTTGTTGTAGTTGTAGGATATACTTAAAACCTGAAACAGGTTTGAAAAATAGTAAAAGAATCAAATAAAATCTTTCTTTGCTGTGAGTAAATCGGTAACAATAAAAACCCTTCAAGGTTCTACGTGAAAGAATTACAGTCGGGATACAATGCATACAAAAAAAAATCATTAAAAAATTGCTTCTTTATAGAATTTTAAAATAAGTATTTTTATGCAGGTAAAGTAGGTATTTAAAAATTTCAGTACTAGACAGAACACACCCTGAAACTACTTTGGAACTAGGCTGTACTATTGATATTATAATGTTAAGAAATCGTTAAGCAACTGACTATTTCAATGTTGTCTAAACCTATTAATAAGAGTCTTATATAACACTAAGCACTTAGGTACCTATTTGCAGGAAGGCAAACATTGTCGTCAAAGTACGTTTGTAATACGACGATGCGGCGGCGGCGAACGTTTTTCAGAGTAACAAAGCGAATATTGGAGAAGGCCCCACAAAGGGCGCCCTTACCCGACGGGCGGCAGTCTCGTAGGGGTGGCTTGTGTCGATAAAATGTAGATTCATAATAATAATATAATATTTATTTCAGACATAATAACATAGATTTAAATGTGTATTATATAATAAAGTCAAGTACTTACTTGAAAAAAATACGGGGTGTAAGGGACAGCGTAGCAAATACCGAAATGGTGGAATCTACCAGTAACTATGATCGACTAAAATACAAGTCATTATTATTTCCTGTAAACGTCAAGTAGGAGTTTTCGTTATTTGAACAGTTTTAACAAACAGTGTAACATTTAAGTAGATTTTGTAAAATTTTTTTTTTACCTAAACGAGGCTAATCAAAAGGGCGTGGAACTGGTCAATTACTAGGCAGGTCTGATTTAAGTACTCCATCGATACGAATAGAAAAAGATTCCCATAAGGTTTTTTTTTTTTAAATTTTCTTCATAAATTTACAAAATCTACTTAAATATTACACTGTTTGTTAAAACTGTTCAAATAACGAAAACTCGTACTTGACGTTTACAGGAAATAATAATGACTTGTATTTTAGTCGATCATAGTTACTGGTAGATTCCACCATTTCGGTATTTGCTACGCTGTCCCTTACACTCCGTATTTTTTTTTATCAATATGTTTATGCGGTAAGTACTTGACTTTTTTAATTTATTTTTTTACTAACTTACTTCTCTAGCTCAACGACCAAAAGTGGATCTTGGCCTCCACTAGAGTAATTTATTTTTTTATTTATCGACATCTCAAAATAACATCCCTATCTACTGAGTCAGCTCCCCACCAAGTGCCTCATAGTTACGTACGTAGGTGTAATTGTTTGTAAGTACATTTTTCTTTGAGGTAACTTTCTATTATATGCTCAAAGTTGGAATAGGAAGCATTGGCCTGTATGAGGCCTTCCCACAAAGGTGTAGGTACAATGTTTATGTCGCAGACATAATGATAAAAAATGTTTGGCTTTTTTTTGCATAAAAATTTTGGCTTTTTTAGCATCATGCCTGGGTATAAAATTATCTCTCATAAGAAATTTCTTCCAGCAAACCCGAACCACGGGAAGTTGATCAGTAAGGCAGATAGTAGATAGACCGTGCAACAGACGTAACATACTTACATAAACTATACTATAAATTAATACCAATACTACAAATATAATCCTTACTCTTTACTAATACTAATATTATAAATGCGAAAGTAACTCTGTCTGTCTGTCTGTCCGTCTTTCAAGCCTAAACTACTGAACTGATTTTGATGAAATTTGGTACGGAGATAGATTAGAGCCTGGGAAAGGACATATGCTACATTTTATCCCACAGTTGGGCACGATATAACCTGTAGTCCACACGGGCGGAGCCGCGGACGGAAAGCTAAATAAATATATCAATATAACAAAAATTTACATATAATAAATCACTATATCTAATATATAAAATTCTCGTGTCACAGTTTTTGTTGCCATACTCCTCCGAAACGGCTTGACCGATTTTGATGAAATTTTTTGTGCTTATCCGGTATCTATGAGAATCGGCCAACATCTATTTTTCATCCAATTATTTATATGGCAAAACAACGTTTGCCGGGTCAGCTAGTATATATATATATATATATATATATATATATATATATATATATATATACATGAATAAATAAATAGACTTTTCAGACTTTTTTTAAATCTGCTACTGTTTATTGCCTGGAAAAACGCTCCTTTGATTTAAATTGGCATGAAATACTATAGCCAGTAACGTGTTGAATTTTTCATGACTTCATTTTATCAAAATTAGATTTTTTATCCTGCTACTCGGCTCGGATGCGAACTGTTTTGATTTTATAAAAAAACTATTCTTACAGTGAGGGTAAATATCACCCTAAAAGCATTTTCAGGAATGGATGATAGCAGGGACACGGAGGTCAGATGGCAGTCGCTCTACAGCAGTGTTTTTTAATCTTTTTGAATTCGCGACCCCTTTGGATCATATAAAGTTCTGGCGACCCCCTAAGGTCCCTAAGACTCTTATAGGCTAAATCTATGTACTGCTTCGGAGATTTTAAAACAGATATTAAAAGAGTTTGCCGCAGGTAGACGCGAAAGGCGGCGGGAGGCATCATTATACAATATACAGGCACATCCTTTTCACTGAAATTGTCTTAGTTTAGTGTAAAATTTACAAATTTTTGTCTTTTTCTTTTACCTGCGACCCTCCGAGTAAGGCTTCACGACCCCCCTGGGGTCGCGACCCACAGTTTGAAAAACACTGCTCTACAGTAATCAGCTGGTCCTGCAGGCGTACAAGGAGCATAATAATCACTACGTTTTTAACTCCCGACAAAAAAGAGGGATCTTATAAGTTTAACATGTGTATCTGTGTATTAGTAATACTGTGTATATATGTATAGGTATATGTATTTCTGAGTGTCTGTCAGTGGAATCGTAACTCCTAAACAAATGGATCGATTTCAATACGGTTTGAAAGCTAACTTAATCAAGATATGTATGTATGTAAACTCTTTATTGCAAATTCTTATAGACTAATACTAAAGATACATAGATGTGCAAAGGCGGACTTATCCCTGAAGGGATCTCTTCCAGTCTACCTTAAAGATGGCAAGAGAGAAACAGATGTGGTGCGGGTAACAACGCAATAATGTTTGCATTACTACCAATTAATTAATTAATAAAATAAAAAAAAGATGGTTCTTATAGCTAAGTATATTTGATTGAAATTGGTTCAGCCATTTAAAAGTTATTTTATTTTATTTATTTGGGTTATCAAACGGTTGCACAATAGTATTATTCTAGACTAAGAGCTAAATATCTTAAATAATTGTACAGCCAGCACCGACAACCACAGATTACTAAATAAATGTAGAATAGCTTAGCAGTTTTCTACGCCTTACCTATTTAACGCTTACAAAGATAATTTACAATGGATCTTTTTAGTATATGCTGCAATTAAAGTTATCTTAAATAAAAATAAATTTACTTAACTCAGATTTAAACTCGAAAAGGAGTAAAAACGAAAAAAAAAGGTACTTACTCTAGTGTAACGCCGATTTGCAGAAACTTCCATTAAAGTTAAAGCCTAGTCAAATGTACTGCCGCCCCTGTTCGTGTTAACAAGATAAAAAGTGACAATATGACATCCAAAGCAGCATTGAATCTAATGGAAGCCTCTGCAACCAGACGTTATTCATTCAGTTAGAAGCAATAACTGCTTTACCACAAAACATATTATAAGTATGTTATTTTGTTGTTGTTTAATTTATTCCTTTCAGCATAAGAATAAATATAATTTATAAATATAAATATAATTTATTCTTATGCTTTCAGGAAAGGCATCCAGCGGCTTGGATGCGGGTGGCGCGGACCGATCGAGGTGGAGATCCCTGGAGGAGGCCTATGTTGAGCAGTGGACTTCTTGCGACTGACATGATGATGATGATGAGGAAAGGCAAAGGAAACTATGTCCATACAGCAATTTTTAAACATTGTCTAAGTTTTATTTTTTGAGGTAAGGCCCTAAACGTCGGACGTTATACAAAACCCCCAATATTTGTAAACTGACCAGTTGTAAACATTGCCTGCCACACACATGTAACTTTAAGGAGTATAATTGTTCCTCAAATTATTTTGAATTTGATACTAAAGTCAAAGGGACAATTACTGGTACTGAATTCTTGAAAGGACTTGTAGTATAAGTAGGGCCTTTGATTTTGTACCCTGTAAATTAATATGCCAAGCCGTGTGATGTTTGGCTTTAATTTGTTACAATAAGTACTTTGTGTGGTTGTTTTATACCTATATGGTAAGTTCTTGGAAGTGTTTGAGGGCCTTCGAGTACTTAACTAGGTAGAGTACATAAAAGTTTGCTAAGTATTTATTAGAGAATCTGAAATCTGAAGTTAGTACATACATATCTTTGGAAATGAAGTAGACCTTCGAGGTTTAAGTCTGGACGAAATAGTAAATTTTCAACGCCTGAGAAAAAAGAGGGTTTTTATAAGTATGACGTGTGTATCTACGTGTCTGTGTATCTGTGTGTCTGTCCGTTGCATCGTAGCTCCTTAAACCTTCGCGTGCTTTTTGAACACATGGTGACAAGCACGCGACGGGTTAATGAGTGGACCGATTTCGATGCGGTTTTCATTGTTGGAAAGCTGACATAATCGAGACGGTTGTATTTGATTAACATTTATTTAGACGTTTTGATTAACATTTATTAAGACTGTATTGATTGCTTTGGTGCAAAGGCTGGCCATAGCGTTGGTGCAAAGGCTGGCCATAGCGATCCAGCGTGGCAATGCTGCCAGTGTTATGGGGTCCTTTGCACCAGGATCGACTGTAGGTGGTTTAATAGACTGAAATATCAGTCTTATTGTAAAAAAAAAAAGCATTCATGAAAATCTAGGCAAAATTTAGACGTTTAGTATTTATATTATATTATAAGCGATGAATGTCGGTGTTGATACAACATTTTCAATTTTAGAGGTATTACTCTCATAATATAAGGTTAATGACTGTAAACTAATATTAATTCTTTAAGATTGACTGACATGCTCTTTTTTTTATAACACTTAATTTTGCATCGACAGACTTGATGTCCGTGCCCTTGTCTTATTATAATTTATATTTTTAATAGTTATTTAATATTTTCAACAGATTTTGTACTCTCCATTTGAGTTTACAATAAATACATATAAAGATACTAAAATATACTTAAATACAATTTTATTATTCTATGTTTATTTACCTAAGCCAGCGGTGGTTTCTGTCTATAGTCTCCAGTCCTTAAAGCATCGATAACAACCGTTGACTGACATGCTCCCATCATAAACTCCTACTTATTTATTTGCCCAATTCTGAACACTTGTTTAGAAGTTCTCACAATAAAAATCTCATAATCCACGCCGGAGAACGCTTACCCTAGTGTAAATATTTACTTGTCGTCATATGTTGGCAGTGATTCGAGATTAACTTGGATTTTAGTCACATATTATAATAGTAAGGAGCTGATAGGTTTTTTGAAAGACAGATTTTGTATGCTTTAGGTTTTTTTTTTTAATTATAAGATGGGTTAACTCTTGATCTCAATCTTGACCATAAGGTCAAAGATGGGGTCGACGGTGGAGCGAGTTAACCCAGAAAATGCCTATAAAGGCATTGGTTCTCCCACGAACCGACGGAACACAGCAAGCTGTTTGGCGTCGGACTTCGGTAGGAGGGTGGTCGCGAACCAGACGGGCTTTTACAGAGCCTACCACACCGCATGAGACCATAAGACGACATCTCAGATTCAGAAAAAAATGAAGTGTCGTTGCCTGAGATGGATTACTAGGAGGCAGGTCTCATTTGTATTTCCTTAGTCGCCTCTTACGACACCCACGGAAAGAGATGGGGTGGTGTTATTCTCAACCGATCACCACACGGTAGAACTTACTATAATATCCGACTAAACTTGGATTTTAGTCGGATATTATTGATAGGAGCTGATGGGTCTTCTGAAAGACAGATTTTGTATATTTTAGGTGGTTATTTCACTTATTAGCTGTAACTAAAGCCGATTAAGAAAGGTGCTTTACCGCGTTAAAGTTAAAGTGTGTTGTAGAAGGACAAGTTCTATTTTAGTTTGAAATATCAACGTTACAATTTAAAATCCAAGCCTTTGGTCCAATTTCACCATACTCTGTTATTTTAGTTATTCCATGATTAGGAAGTTAATCAGACAAAACGTCAAACAAAAAGTATGAAAATGACATTGTCAAATGTCGGGTCAGCTGCTAATCGTCTGTTAAATAACTAACAGAGTATGGTGAAATTGGGTCTTAGCGTATCAAATTGTCAAAAAAATTGTCACAAAAAAAAATAGCGGCAAAATTGACACTGAGCTACGGCCTGTTTCTGCAGCACATTTCCTTCTGTTTTATTTTATTTATGTAAGATTAATCATTTACTTTTTAATTCAATTTTTTTATATGCTTTAATTTTTAATATCAAGGCCAATAGGCTTAGAATCGAAATCGTTAGCGTACTTTACACGAACGTTTGTTGTTTGACCTTAATACATAAGGCAGTCCAATCTAAATATCTAAGTAAATAAAACTAGACATAAAAGCAATCAGGCTTATAACGAAGGAAAGGAAGGTCCGGTCACGGGCCAACATTATGGTTGACAACGTTTATTACACCCGTATACAGGGTGTGACAAATAATCTATACAGGGCTTTAAGTATCTCTCTTGCGACCTGTCTGGTGGTAAATCAGTCCATGAAACTGAACAACTTTCCCCAAGGAACATAGGTCAAAATACGAAATAAAAATTTTGAGTTCCCATACAAACTTCATCCGTTTAAAGAGCATTTTGATACCTAAAGCCCTGTATATACTGGGTGAAAAAGCACCTCCCAGCTATATATCACTCAAAGAACACATTTAAGAAAAAAAAAATTTTTTTAGTTATTTTTTCAATGGGAATAGTTCATTTTTTGCCTAAACGTAGACATTACTCCTACACGAGACACGCGAGGGGTGCGGGTAGCGCTCGGGTGGTGCACCCGAGTGGTGTCTATGTTTAGGAAAAAAAATCCCCCCCCCCCCCCAAATAAATAAAAGTGTTCAGTAAGTGATACTGGTTCGGGATTTTCAATAAAGCTAGGAGGTTCTTTTTCAACCTGTATAAAATGAACCCCTATTTCTCCTGGTCACGCTGCTATAACTTGAGAATTGCTTGACTGATTTGGATAATTCTGTGTTGTGTTCCTTATTGTAACGACCAGGTTTAATTTGAAAAAAATGAAAATCCACCGGGAAAATTCCCACGGGAACGAAGTTGCGGGCGGACAGCTAGTAGCTCTATATAATAGTCATTTCTGTCCTACTGCTGGGCAAAGGCCTCCCCTCGTTTTGACCACCGATTTCTCTCACGCATTTTCCCTCCAGCCATACATTCACGCCTGTAATCCCTTTCGGGGTAGGCAGAGCGTCGTGTGGTTCTGGAAGCACTTGACTTCACATTTGACATTAGTTCCGAGGGTTATTAGATGGAATATTAGTGAAATGGTGATCTGCCTTTCGCCCACGATAAAACAAAACCCTCACGTCCCACTTACTGGTTTCTACAGTATGGCTGGGAAGAGTTTGCAGCAGGCATATTCTTAGTTGTTTTTTCAGTCCCAGTCCTGCGTGGAAGTAAGATGACATCAAAAGAGTCTAACTGGTCTGTATACCGTGTCCGAAAAGCGTGTCCGAAAAGCCACGACACCTTTCGGGTGTCCATGTCGTCTTTTAAATAAAAACTCTAGAAAGTTTTCTTGTATGTTCTTCTCGATGAAGTAAAGTACTGTGGTAAGTATGCATTCACATCCGAAGTGAGACTGCATCCACAATCGCCACTGAAAACAAGTAACGTAACATTTGTAAGCTAGGGGAAAGCTTACAAATATTAGTACATTCCAGATAGGTATAGAGAAGAACAAAACGTTCGATAATTACATTCGATGACGGCTGCTTTGACTGGCGGCGACGCCACTAGCGATTTTATGTTAAGTTAGAGCATTGATTCCCAAAGTGGTCCAGGTGGACCCCCGGGGGTCTACGTTGGTGTGACAAAAAAATGGGGGTTCACAATTCGTATAAGCGGGGGTCCACAAAAATGTATCTGTTTTCGATAGTGAAAAACTAAAATGCTCCTCGTGCTGTGAGTAAGATGTCAAAAATGTAAAGTTGGATGGAATCACTTTTTTGATTGGCCACCTTTACTTTTTTGACATCCACTCACAGCACAATCAATTAATTAATAAAATAAACCAATCAATTCTCGCTTATTTTTCGAAAACTGTTAATTCGTGGTTGAAACTCAGCCGCACCGCAATTTCTCTTAATTAGATCTATTCTTCACATGTTTTGTCGAGTTTTGGGAATATGGTAGAAATTTAGCTGCAGGGGGTCCACCGAAACCAGAAAAATTTTGAAAGTGGTCTATGAGAAAAAAAAGTTTGGGAACCTCTGAGTTAGAGGATAGAGGTGGCGTTGCTGGTCAGAGTGTCTGTCACCAAATGTACCTATGAGAGTTCGATATAGTCTGCACCTTTTAAACAGGCAAAATAATTACCATTGCCATTCAACCGCTATTAAGACGCCGTTGCGCGATGTTCGCCTCTCTTTCTGGAAAGTGTAGCTTAACTCGCTAGCAATAAAAAAATAAAAACTCTAAATGTGTAGTTCGTCCCACCCTGTGTATAAATATGTCCGTGTCCAGGCATTCGTCCCTACAGCGGTACATTATTGACTCGTCCAATAAGCGTGCGATGTCCGCGCGCCTTTTGCTGGCTTGCTGTTTGACTAGTATGGAGTCGAACTTCTTTTGTAGAAGTAGGTATTTATTATATATCATTTTAAATTTTATATTATTAAGGAAGGAATGTTTAATTTTATAGTGCCTAAGTCAGATAGGCCAATAGGCTTAGAATTGAAATCGGATTTAATTCCTACAAAAGGTTTTATTGTTTTAATAGCTTCATTTGTAGCCAAATATGACTACCCTAGGTTTTCCCCACCGGCGGAGGTGTGCTTAAGTGGCAGGGGCAGGGGGTAAAAATGTACCCCAAAAGAGGTATTTTTGCGGTTTTTCGATTATATCTCGTATAGGAGTTTTAGTTTAGTTAATATAACTTGAACAGTTTACAAATATGACACTTAAAGTGATACCCTGACTATTTCACATTATCCTAAATAACTCAAAAACAAAAGAAGATCGAGGACTGATATTAAGCATAGAGTGTTATTAGGGCCTGCCAGTAGTGCCAGTACACCACCTGAAAGAATGGTCAAATCCGTCGTTAGGGGGCCACTCTTGTTCGCTTAGCCTGCTAGACCCACTATCCAACTTTGATGAGCTAAAACATGAGAACGGGTCGTCCAAAAAAAAAATTTATATTATTCTATGCAAGTTTAAATGCCCTCCAACTTTTATGAAGAACAGTTTTCGATTTTGTAAGTCCTTTACGAGATATAACCGAAAAACCGCAAAAATACCCCTTTTGGGGTAAATTTTTACCCCCCTCCATTTAAGCACACCTCCGCCGGGGGGGAATACCTAGTATAGTCATATTTGGCAACAGTTAAAGCTATTAAAACAATAAAACCTTTTGTAGGAATTAAATTCGATTTGAATTTTTTGTTTTATTATATGGAGCTAAGAGCCTTGTTAGAAAATTGTATGGAAGATGAAGACTTGGTTAGCACATAGAAAAGAGAAAAAAGTTTCCTGTTTCTTTATTTCCTTGGATTAGGAAGACAATTTTGGATAATCGTCTGCTGCTTATTCTGTCACAAGACGAGGCATTCTTTTTAACTTTAATTTCCCTTCTATTGGAACGCCCTCGTTTAATTGTACTTCAGTATTTGGAAAGTCTTTAAGTTAAGTACCTGTTGTCGTTATCGACATTAAGACAGATATAGATACACAACACAAGCCTTTGCAGCAGTCGATATTCAATCGAATATTATAAAATTGCCCTAGAGTGTACACACTGTACTTAAGATAGATTCCGCACACATAGATCTAAGCTTTTTGTTATAACTTCTTCAAGATAACCAACGATGTCAACGATCAATCTATATCACCGGATTTTGCTGGCATTCGTATTATTCGTTATGACACAATTAGCTTCATTTTTTATCATTGCTTTTCTAAAGAAGGAAAAAGAAGCGGCCGTCTTGTTTTCCCGCCTTCCGAGGCTATTTTGTATCGTTATTAAACAAGCCACCGGCCACCGCGCGATACTCGATACGATATCACAGGCTGCGGGGGTACGCGCGCTAATATCAACGGCCCTTTTCTCATGCCCTTTATAAGGTGAACGAGAATTGGCTTTAGTATGATAATTACCCTAAGCTACTTGAGATATGCGTTGAACAGTGAGGCTACGAGTAACTAGTAGCGTATGGAATTTTTGGTGAACTGTCACCGAATTTTAAGCCCTGAAATGATATTTTTTTAAAGAAAGAAAAAGAAGTCTGCCTCCACATTTTCCCGCCTTACCGGAACATTCCGTCGCGTGATTAAACGAGCCGCCGGCCATCGCGCGATATTGCCGGCAATCGCGGGCTACGTTGTACGCGCGCTAATGTTGACGACGGCCCTTGTCTTAGGCCCTTTGTTTTGGGAACGAGAATTTGGTTAAGTATGCCAATTACCCTAAGATACTTGAGATATGCGTTGAACAGTGGGTGAAGGCCCCTTGTCTTGATTTTAGTAATAAGTAGCGGATAGAAGCAGCAGAAGACCTAAGTATTTTAATACGTGAACCGTCATCGACCGTTTATAGCCCTCAGAGAACAATTCAGAGGCCATCAAAGGCCGTGTGGCGGTTTGAAAACTCTGACACCAGGGTTAGCCAAGTTCGCCACACACTTGACTATACCTACACGATAATAATAAGAGAACAATATTTTCTAAAGAAGGAAAAAGAAGTCCGCCTCCACATTTTCCCGCCTTGCCAGAACATTCCGTCGCGTGATTAAACGAGCCGCCGGCCATCGCGCGATATTGCCGGCAATCGCGGGCTACGCGCGCTAATGTGGAGGCCCCTTGTCTCAGGTCCTTTGTTTTGCGAACGGGAATTTGCTCTTATCATGTCTTTACATCGTCTTTACATACACAGATGATGTAATAGTCTGTAGGACGCATATGTGATCAAAACTGTGTATGCTTTGCTCTTTGTCCTTTTTTGACAAAATGTGTAACTTGAGTATTATGAAAACCCCACATTTATGGTAGTGGAATCGAAACTGAATAGTTAACTCGTTAACCGCCTTCAAAAAAGGACGAGGTTCTATGTTCGACTGCAAATTTATTTTTTTTAGGGTTCCGTACCCAAAGGGTAAACTATTATTAAGACTCCTATTATTAAGACTCCGCTGTACGCTGTCCGTCTGTCTGTCCGTCTGTCACCAGGCTGTATCTCATGAACTGTGATAATTAGACAGTTGAAATTTTCACAAACGATTTATTCTGTTGCCGCTTTAACAATAAATACTAAAAAACAGAATACAATAAATATTTAAGGGGGCTCCCATACAAAAAACGTGGTTTTTTGCTCGTTTTATTGATAACCTTTACTAGGCTGTATCTCATGAACCGTGATGGTTAGGTAGTTGAAATTTTTAGAGATTTTGTATTCCTGTTGCTGATATAACAAGAAATACAAAAAAAAGAATAAAATGAATATTTAAGGGGGCTCCGATACAACAAACGTGATATTTTTTTGCCGTTTTTATAGATAATGGTACGGAACCCTTCGTGCGTGAGTCCGATTCGCACTTGGCCGGTTTTATGTTATTCACCGATTTCTCTACCATTTGTATACCGATTTTCAAAATTCTTTTTTTCTTCAAAAAATACTTTAGAGGTGTCCCATTGTCACCAAGTCAGGATCTAATGATAGAATCCCAGGGAAATTTAGTGTAACAACTAAATGTAATCAACACTTACAATGTTTCTCATGTGCTTTCTATTATTTACTCTAAAATAGAATAATAAAAACTCCAAACAGATCAGTAGAGTTCCTAATTTTTAGTACTGCTATTTTATTTTCGAAGTTAGTTGTTTTTTTTCTATTAAATATTTATTGTTATATTCAGTCAATTCAATTATTTCAAAATATTTTCAACGTTTGTCCGAGCTCGTTAATATTTGTTTTAATATTTATTACTTGTTCAATATTTTTAATATAATTTCATTTTAGAAAGTTTATGGCGCAAACGATATCTAACCAGATTCGGTGTTTCTAAAGAAATGGCCAGCAAAATCTGTCCTGGGAAATGGGCAGCCATCTCAGCCCCGACGGCATTTATTTGTAACCACCCGGGCTACTTTCATTACCCCAGATTGTCCACGGGAAAAAATATTTCTTCACCCCCTGTTCTGTTTTTGCGTAGAAAGGCAGACGTATTTTAGGGGAAATGGTTTCTTGCGGCGGCGTAGTAATTAATTTTTGTTGTGACTAGGTTCTTTTTGTAATTTTATTTGCTTCTGTTGTATTTGATGTGATTTTAGAGTAAATAAACTTTATTTCCGACACTTCATTTTTTTCTGAATCGGAGGTGTCGTCCTATGGTCTCATGCGGTGTGGTAGGCTCTATAAAGGACCGTCTGGTTCGCGACCACCCTCCTACCGAAGTCTGACGCCAATCAGCTAGTTGTGTTCCGTCGGTGCGTGGGAGTATCAGTGCCTTTATAGGCATTTTCTGGGTTAACTCGCTCCATCGTCGACCTCATCTTTGACCTTTATGGTCAAGATTGAGGTCAAGAGTTAACCCATCTTATAATTTAAAAAAAATTAAATTTATATTAATTCACAAGCGTAGTTAAATGTTTTCTACCTAGTTTATTAAATACGTCTTTGACATATTCGTCTGGCGCGTTGAGCAATACTTAGTTTCCTTTTATTTTGTTCTTCATGTTTCAAACAATCAAAAAAAATGTTGAAGTTCTGGTTTCCAGCCCGGGAATCCGCTCCCGTGGGAATTTTGGGAATGAATTATACACATAAACCTGCCTCTCAAATCATCTCATACTTGGTGAAAACCGTATGAAAATCCTTTTAGTAGTTTTCGAGTTTATCGCGATCAGACAGACAGACGTGGCGGGGGAATTTGTTTTGTTTGTATGACTTTTGGGCTAAGATCTTTGGCATAAATGACATTTCAATATTCTAAAGCGTTAATTCAATATGCTTTTCTATTCCATGTACATAAATTAATTCCACGCCGTTATGTTTAAAAAAAAGTCTTACTGGCCATGCCAAAATACACGAAAGAGAAAAGTCCACCACTACAAAACCCAAGATCATTTAACAGAACAATCAAAAGCCGACCAAAGACAGATCCAACACAATTTTCCCTCTCAAAAACCGAATGCAAACGAATAACCTCGACTAATCCACGGGAGAGGCATAAAAAATTTCCTCCCATTGTCACCATTGTGTCTTCAAAATCCTAAACGTTGAGGGTCATTCCGAATCCATCGACAAGTCTCAGTAATCCGTCAGGAATCGTCACTATTGTCGTTGAGCCGGCACCTAGACAGCGCATTAATCCTGCCTTTATAGAAGACAAGGGATATCCATCAATTGTCAACATTGGGCCCGTGGGTGGGGTAATACCCCCTTTAGGGGCCCCCCTTACGCACACAAGGGAAACTCGCAAAGAGTCGGACTTTAAAACTTCAGATGCGACATTTTGTTTTCGTTTATTTCCGTTTTGTGTATGGCATACCACTATACTGACGGCCGGTTTGGTCGAGTGGTAGTGACGCTGCCTCTTGATCGGCGGGTCCTGGGTTCGATCCCCAGTCGGGGCAAACATTTGTGTAAAAAACAGATGTTTGTTCTCGGGTCATGGGTGTTTGTGTTTGTCTTTATGTGTGTTTCAAGGGACCCATGACACAAGGGAAAACCTTAGTGTGGGCCTTTGAGTGTGTAGCGTTTATTTATTTATTTATTTTACTCATGTTTCATCTAATAACCCTTAGAATAAATGCCTTGTTCATCGTCAAGCGTTTCTAAATTTATACATGACGTTCTGCCTACCCCTAATGGGATTATGTGAGTGTATGGATCTATGGCATCAAGCGGTTCTAGAACCTAGATATTCTGCCTACCCCGGTGGGACTATAGGCATGGATGTATGGATGTGTGGCCAGGGTTTTGGAGAAAACCGTAACCATGAATTTTTTTTTGATATCCAAACACCAATCCATTTATTGTTAGGTGTTGATTGGCAGCTTCACGCTTAGTTGTAGAAACGTTAATAAAAGTTAAAGCTTCTTTAAATGAAATGCTGTCCTTGTTTATAAAAAGAAAGTGACAATATGATTTTTTAAAGTAGCATTAACTTTTATGGACGTTTCTGCAACTGAACGTCAAACAGCTGAATTTTTCCTCTAAACTTAAAAAAAAAAAAAACAACATATCCATAAATTAGCTGGCAAAACTTAAGCGGGTATAATTTTACCCATAAAACTGAATGAATTTCCCCTAAGAACCTATACAGAATTCTCAATATAGTTACTTCAGACATTAGAAGTCAGTTAAATTCAGGACCTTTTAATTGTTAGTTAATCAAAAAAAGCTGATTCATTATGCCTAAGCCTACTCTGAAATATTTTGAAATGTTCATGACAAAGTGTTGCTTTGGTTACCCAAGATAGCAGCTACATCTCTAAATGTTACTTAACTTTACTAATCAATTCTGCATGGCAAGCTCAAAAAGCCTTCAAACTCTTTTTACAGATATCAATCACATTAAAAACAATGCACACGTCTCTGAGAAGCTTCATAATATTAGGTACATTAACCCTGAACTGAAATTCATACTTCTTGCTGCAAAATTCCCCCTTTTCCAATTCTTTGCTCGTCCCCGCGTAGCTATAAGGGAGTGAGCTAGTGATTGTCAAAATTTGGCTTTGCACAAAGCGTTATTTACCGAGTGGGGAGGCCTTTGTCTCGGCATTACACCACTCTACATAATATTGTGAAAGTTCTCACAATACACTGTTTGCCAGCGGAGATTATGAGACTTTTTGAAGGAAAAACATCTCCTTTGAGGTGTTGGAATTAGTTCGAAAACTTTGCTTGAAAGGAGAGTTTGATTTATTTAGTCAGCCATTTGATAGAATACCTACATTGTTTGATTTTCATCTTTAAAAAATTTCAAAGATTTTTTTATGATGAAAACCAAACAATGTATTTTTAAGATTTTTCTCTTTTCTGAGTAACGTGAAAACTTTGCAGCGATGAACTTGTTTAAGTCAGAAACTCTCATTTTTTTCACTGAATCAGGAAAATAGATAACAATATAGATAGTTAAATACAAATATGTATGTCTATGTGTTACTGAGCAAACCATACAATAAGAATTTTCACTCACGCGGTGAAAACAAATCATTTAACTTTATTTTGATGAAATCGATGAAAAGTGGCCTCTCAATACATTTTTCATTTAAGAGCCTCATACAACAACGCAACAATGAAATTAATGTATCGAGTTCAAGCGCCCTACACATCAAAACCGCTAATTTAAATAACAATCCGAAAACGGTTGCAAACAGAGGTCGAACAATGCAGAAACCAAATTATGTCGAAATTAATTGGCCGAAAACCCGTTGAATCCGAACACACGTTCGAAAAGCTCCGCTTCGAAATTCAAATGAGGCGGCACGCCCCACCCCCCGGCTACGCCCCGCCGCCATCTTGGATCCGGGTGGGAGATAGGGGGACTATTAAATTATTTCATTCCACATCGGGCCGCGTTTGCTATCGGATTAAAACAATTGCCTCCAACCGTAAATGGATAATGATTTTGGAGAAAATAATACCGCGCGAAATCCAATTTTGGATTATTTGCTTGCTGTTTCGTTGCTGAATAAACGTAAATAACAAACAAAGTAAAATGTATTAAACAATGTACATACTTTATTACTAACAGAATGATTACTAACAGAATGAGGGAGTTCTTAGGACTTACTATCGTAAATTGTTATTTTTATTTTATTATTTAGAGCAGATCTGTAAAATTGATGAAAAGTAGAGCACTTATAAGTAATAGAGATTTAGAATACAACAAAACCACGCACTCGTGGTAATTCTTATCGAGATAAGCTATCCAGAAAAACTAGCCGAATAAAACATTTTTTTTTCTTTTGTAACCTTTAAGTCCTTGTTTGAAAACAATTACCAACTGATTTGTGGGCCTGAACCATCCTTACTAACATTAATAAATGTGATTGTTCGTTTTGTTTTGTTACGGTTTCACACCTAAACTACTGAACCGATTTTGATAAAATTTGGTATAGAGATAGATTAGATCTTGAGGAAATGACATTTCTTCCACAACTGGGCACGATATAATCTGTAGTCCACGCGGGCAAAAAGCTAGTTGACAAAAAAAAGACAGCTCCCACGCCCCATGCATTTAACCTCTGCAAAAATGTTCATTTGGCGGCAGCTGTCTTAAAACCCATCTTTAAAGCTACGAGTTAAGTAACCACAGTAGCTTCAAAAGTTGCTAGTGCATAATAATCCGTGGCAGCTGCTCGCGAACTAGTGAAAGAAGCTAGTGAGGTTGTGTTGTAAAAACTGTGCAGAGTTCGCTTCGCAACTTGTGCGAGTTGCGGCGCCGGCTGACAGTTTACCGTGGCAAAGTCCTGCGGTGGGCACGTTGGAGAGAATGTGCCGGAAAAGGTGCTCTATTTCATTTTAAACTTGTTTGTGGACCTATCTCGAAAATTGCGGTACCTTTGTTGCCCGATTACAGAAAGATCATAGCAGTGAGAAAAAGCGAAACAGTGTAAAGTACTTTGCAGAGTTCTTCGCCTCTATTTAAATACTTTTATTATTATTTTTTATTTATAGGAACACCGACTGTAACATATATTCAAACACAAACAATGTAACACTATCTTGTTATGCACAAATTACGGGTAGTACACAACACTAGCAAGCTATCTGCAAGTTAACTTATATAAGTTATATAAGTTAACTTATATAAGGTAGTACACAACACTAGCAAGCTATCTGCAAGTTAACATAATAGGTGTATTATTACCTATTATGTTAACATGCAAAGACTATGGTTTTTAATTTAAACTTGTGAAAGTCAATCTATATGAAATGATAACTGTAATACCTACTTTGCTTCACTATTTCCATTAATTGACAAAATAAATATATTTCTTCGCGAATTCAGTAAACAAACTAATTGCTGCGTTTAATTGCACTAGCAGTAACATAAATCAAAGAGTGTGGAACAGCGAAACAATGATACGCTCGGCGAGCGACAGAATTGGAAAATGCTTGTTGCGAATTTGCGATGTCTATCTAAAATTCACTCTTCGTTCTAAAACTTCAACTTAAATAAAGTAGAGCATCTTTCCCTTCACACTTGTGATTCAGGTGCGAATCGAACACGATTTAGCCATCAGCGTGACGTCGTCAGTCGCGTCCCCCCCTACCCCACTGGGGTGGCTTAGGACCCCCAGGTGGGGTAATTCTCCACCACTTGTCTCCGATTCAAATTGAATCGTCGCGTTGCACTTGCTTGAACTGTATGCAAGCGGTGGGATGTGGCTTGGAGACAATAGTTTGAAATTGTGGAGTTAGGATTTTCTTTTAAGGGTTTTCAGATTGTTTGTTTGAGAGCGAGACACTCTTTATTAAGTACAGTGCTCTTTACTTAATTTGTAACCAACAACAGGAATAACGTAAATCTGAATTTAAATGATCGTAGAAGATAAATAATAATAAGTTATAGACATGAAAATTAAACGAAATAACAATAAATTAAATATATGGTTCTGAATTTTCGGCCTACTGTTTTGGGATGCTATAAATCTTAGAATCTGTTATTAAAATTTGGGTTTGATCTTTTCCGTTCTGAATTTAAGTTGTTATAGCGATAAATCTAATAATTCTTTTACCTAAATTGTATTCGTGTTCATTCTATAACAATATCTGTATAATATTTGAAATTGTTCTTTTACTTTTATACAGACAACAACAGCAAATAGTCATTTATTGACTGATTTGCTATCGCTCTATTAAATATAAAAGAAACATGTTTGCATGTCACTGAGTGAGAGATTACCAATTTCTAAACTCTTAAAAAAATTGTACATTCTATGTTTGTTTGTTCTTCCTTCACGTCAAAAATATTAATTTATTTTTAGGACAGCGATAGTTGGATGGTTGGACAGTAGCAAAGTAGCAATAGCAAAGGCTACTAAGTATATATTGATAATATTGATAAGTTGATAAAGTATTTTAGGAAAAACATGTCTAGGTGTACAGGTTGCATCTGTATATAAGTAACAGCAGGCCGAGTACGATAGTGACAGCGCCGCGACAACACCGCGGTCCTATGTCAAAATGTCAAAATTGACTACGCCATAGGGCGAGCAAGCCTTTGCGCGGGACCATCGCGCAATCAAAGTGAAGTTTCAGCGTGAGCCGAGCGCGACTTTGTCGTTATCCTGCTAGAGCTGCAGGATGCCTTAAAATTTGCCTTTGGATAAATTTAAGACAGTGCTTAATTAAACAAAAACTTTGCCAAAAGGGCTATTCTGTAAATATCTGATTATCTATCAGACAACAGCCATGGGAATAACTGCTCAGCTCTAGAGTTATTTCAGATCTAGTTAAAATGAGAAAATAAGGGAATCTGTAATGAGATTAAAAATAGCACTCTCGGAGTTTCTTGTCTATTCTTCTCTGTACTCCTGAATGTACATCCTAAATAAACGAATATGATTGTATGTGTTTAATGTAACTTTGACTTATTTTATGTAAATGTTCTATGAAATAAAGCGTTTTGAATTTGAATTTTCCATGCGATCGATGTCACCGGCGGAATCTTGTATAGATTATGTAAATATTTTATACTTTAGAACATTTATTATCTTCCTGAAACGAAGATCCAGCCTACGTAATAATATTTTAATTTGTTCGGTGCATTTACGAAGGGACTTTGTTATGCAAATTAATTTTATGAATAATGCATCGGGTACTCCACAGTTTAGTCGTTTAGCCGACGCGTTGAGTGGTATAATCTATTTACATATTTTGAAGGATTAGATCTTTATTACTATTAACTTTATTTCTAAACTCTTTTATGTTTTTTTTTTAACTTCTTTATTAATTTTTGTATTGCCTTTGTTAAAGAGTTCCTTTCTTCACATCGAATTGCTAAATATTAATGCATGCGGAGTTTACTTTGGTAGTAACCATACATAGATACAAATACAAATTATTTATTTCATAGTTTGCACATAACAGCTCATATCTGCCCTAAATCGTTACAAACATTTCATTTCATTTATTCTATTTGATTTCATTTATTATTATTATTACATCATAAACATACAATACACGTCATATTTTAAAAATGTACGTTTGGAAATTTAATAGAACTTAATTATAATAATAAGAAGGAAATAATGTATTGACCGTTGGTAAACCTAATAAATAAAATAAAAATAAATGGATTATTTTTTAAATTTAATTTCTGCGCGAAAGGGAACCCACGAACCTAGGATCGTCAGGAGGAAAAAGAGGATGGCTAAAGCACCAGAAGATATAATCCTGGGGTTGTGGGATTAAGTTTCATTCACGTCGAAATTTTTTCTATCCCAAAAAAGAAATTCTATCTTTGCCTCGCGAAAATAGTCACAAGCAGGAAAGCAGGTCTGAAATGGTGCCACATTGTAATATCACGAAAAATTTACAACTTGCTTGGTAACATTTGTTTTCAATGATAAGTTACGGGTAAGGATGGCGCTGCCTGAGTTGTCTAAGAATATTTATTTATATACACATCAACACGGTACAGGGATATTGCACGATTTTTCATACAAAAGAGGTCTGTTTGAGAAGCTATAATAGCATACTCGAGATACATGGAGGGCTATAATTTTCTGCCGAGCAAGTGCTAAACTTAAATTTCAATTCTAGTCAATAAAATTTGTTTTACTTGAAATTTGTGAAACGTGGCGGAAACCTACCACACCGCATGAGACCATAGGACGACACCTGAGATTCAGAAAAAAATGAAGTGTCGTTGGCTGGGATGGATTACTAGGAGGCAGGTCTCATTTGTGTTTCCTTAGGTCTCATTTGTGAAATTTCGCTGCTTGACTTGAAGACACGATAGCTTAGTTGGTTAGAGCACTAGGCAATCCAATCCTTGGGTCGTGGGTTGTTCTAGTCCCACTCGCGCCGAACATTTTTTTTTTCCCTAAAAAATTACTAGTGAAAAATGTTTTGTCTTCATTTCACCCATAAAAATAAAGGGAAATTGTCGTTCAAATCTATCTAGGTATTAAATGTACCGTAGCTACAGTTCGAGTTTGGATTGGGAACGGGCGGCTGCGCATCAATAATGCATGCTAGCGGACAAATCACTTAGTGGGAACTCTGCCTACAGTTACTGTTACCGTTCCTTATATAACTTTACTGTACCTATATATTTGTGATTTGTATTTGAAGTGTATGTGCAGGTTATGGGCCTTTTTATAATTCAAAAACGGCACGGCAAAATTGTATTACCATTGCCTCCTATTTAATAGTTATATTAGAAGCTAAGAACATATTATATTAGAAGCTAAGGAGGTAATGATAATTCAAATTTTGAATTGCCGTGCCGTGCCGTTGGAATTATGAAAAGTCCCAATGTTTAGCCATGTGGTGATCGGTGGAGAAAAACACTACCCGTGGTTCAGGAAACACAAATGAAAACACAAGTGACAATATGATATTTAAAGTAGCATTAACTTCAATGGACGTTTCTACAACTGGGTGTAAGTCTCATAAATGTGCAGGATAGCGACGCTTCTTCAAATAGTTTTTGAATAAGGCAAGCCGCAATCGCCTGTGCATGACGAGCCTCACTCCGCGAAGGATTAAACGTATATTATGATTCAACGAAAATGTTATAAATTGTCAGTGAAAACTGTTTTTGGCTTACGTGTTACTTAATGTGTATAATTTATATGTATTATATTATGCTGTAAGTTTTCCTAAATAAAATAAAAATAAAAAATAAAAATTGGCTCTAAGCCGGCCTTCAGTAACGTGAGTAAAACCGTTTCAAACTTTTAGAACTATGTCAAACCTCAAAGTATAACTTCGAAGCTACGGCGCTCTTAGGTTTGACTAGTCAATCCTCAGGCTAACCTGTGCCGTAAATAGCCTTTTCTACGTCCTGAGCGAGCTTCTATAACTGCACCCTTGTTTTTTTAGATATTATAGGTACCCTAGAGCGGGTTAAAAAATAAAGCACAAGGAACTTGGTGTTAGTGGAGCACTAGGGGCGCAGCGGGAACTTATCAGGAGCAAACCAAAAAAATAATAGACCTGCCAGGTCTGGCCATTCTTGCGCCCCCAAGAGTCTACGCCCTGTGCCTGGGCACCGGTGGCACCGCCCTATTTATGGCACTGCTAGGATAAACCAGTAATCAACGTGGTCCGGATGGAAACTATGTTACAAACTACATAGCAACATGACATTAACAAAATAAATCCAACCTATTTACATACACACGCATGGTGCTCACAATCACATACATCTACACACAGACTATCTGTGTGAGATAAGATATAAAGTAAGTACATTATACATATAGTTAGTGTATAATATATATCTTTGCCACTAGTCAAAGCAGTCCTCATCAAAGATATGAAAGAATAATTCTCAATTTCGCTACGAACGGATAAAATGGTGACCAATGTCACTCCATCGACATCGAGACGCCATTAATTAGTAAAATAGCCCTCCTGTAGATGTAAATGCGATCGGCAACTTACCTCTTTTGTGTCTTATATCGTACATATTCTATAGGTATCTCAAAATACAGAAAGGTTGTTTTGAATTTCGCAAACGTCAGAAAGATGAAATGTGCGACACAGCTGCAGATTGGCTGTCCAACGTCCATTTGATAGTTTTAAAAATGCAGTCGTGCTGCGGCACTTTGGAACTTGGATGGCAAAAAAGTGCAATTCTTTATTCTACTTACTATCGAAGGCGATTCACGAATTTTTTTTAGTTTCGAATCCTTCTATTTTAAACCCTCGACAAAAAAGAAGTGGGACAAGAGTATTGTGAGTATCTTGTAGTATTTCTGTGTGTCTGTCTGTGACATCGTAGCTCCTAAACGAATGGACAGATTTTGATGTGTTTTTTTTATTTGAAAGCTAAAGTGATCGAGATGATTGTTAGCTTTAATTTATCAAAATTGGTTATACAGACATACAGATATATACACGTCAAACGTATAACACCACTCTTTTTGGCGGGGTCGAAAATAGAGTTAATTTATCCAAAAACTAATATTCACTCCATCGCCCAATAGCAGGAAAAAAAAACAAAGGGCAAGCGGGAAAACAAAAGGCGCGCGGAAAATCAACGCGTCCTTTAAAATGGACATTCTTCATTACAAAAGTGGATGGCGTCCAAGAATGTGAGGTCCTTTCTTTCATCGCATCGCTGCGGATGAAGTCTTAATGAAAATACCTTTTTGATGAAGCTGGCGAGTTTTTTTTCTTTACTAAGAAAGAGTCGCCCGTCTTTTGTTTTTTTGCTTGAATACCGCGCGCGGGAATTCAGCTTTTTCATCTTACGTTCTTATTTTAAACTTATTGACGACCAATACTAGTTAGTTACGTTATATTTGCGTACCCATCTTTTTAAGAACCACATGAAAATAAATTCTTAAGTCCTCAGTATTCGATATTGATGAATCAGGTTAAGCAACAATACGCGCAGTGTGTTAGCGGACGTTTTTCCGCCTTGCTTTGGAGGGCACATCATTCTCCTTGGCCATTTACTTGGCCTTACCAAAGAGAAAAAAAATTGGTAACAAACTTAACAAACTCTTGAAAGTTTCGTGTGTCTGTGAAATTTTCGGATAGACATACCTATTTATTTATTAGACATTCCTTACGAGTATTTGAAATATAAAAAATAATATACGGTTTCCAACCTTATTGCATTATATTAAAACACGCCAGAGAGCTTTAGCTAAGATTTTAACTCCCGACAAAAAAGAGGGGTGTTATTAAGTTTGTCGTGTGTGTCTGTGTGTCTGTCTGTGGCATCGTAGCTCCTAAGGGAACCGATTTCAATTTAGTTTTTTGTTTGAAAGCTGACGTAATCGAGATGGTTCTTAGCTTTGATCATAATTGGTTCAGCTGTTTAAAATTTATAAGCAGTGGAACGCCGGGGGTTTTAAAATCTTTTTTTTTTGTTTTTTTTTCTATTTGGTTTGGAAAATAGTATCTGTCCAGCGGTATATTTTTTTTTACCAGCCCATATACGTGCCCAGCGGTATATTACGTGGCTTTAAATTAGTCAGAGAAACTTTAAGGGGTTATTTTCCCCATGAAACTGAACAACTGTTCTTAAGGAACCTATTTGAAATTCTTCAAAAAACAGGCAAATCGGCTGATCGCACGAGTTGTATAGAGAGTCTATTTTTGAGGTATGTTCCTTAGGGAAAGTTGTTTAGTTGGCTAATTCATATACTTTATTGTCGCTTACTAAGATGTAGGTAGGTAACTTAATTTTTTATGGGACTGTTCTTTTAAGGCGCTGTTTATATATTAATATATTGACCACCATCAATGAAAATAAATAAATTCTAGGAATGGCTCATTTTATGACTCCGGATCTCGTCTCGTTATCTTGCACATACATAGATATATATATATTGTGAACAATTTAACTGCAACGTTCAATTGTGTATCCTGGTGACAGCTTGAATGTGCGAACAAAATAATATACCTAAGGACAACCTGTATTTACCACATTTCAGCAAATAAATATATATGATTTGATTATATCTACAATCGACGTGGTGGGGCCGACGCGGAGATCAAAGCAACGTAAAATGAATCTTAATAGCTACGGAGTTAAGGTTTTATTGGTGAAAATAGAAGCACGAAGAGACATCCGTCGCCTGAAGACGGAGCGACGGACGAAAAAAACCTTTGGTCTGCAGCTATTAAGATTCATTTTACATTGCTTTGATTGCCGCGCCACGTCGTTTGTGTATAAACAACGCCTGAACAATCCTTTTCGGAAAACTGATTTTTGAATATAAGACAGCCAAATCTATAAGTAAACGACACTTTAAATTTGAAAACCAATAAATAAATCCCTACTAATAGTATTTCATGGGAACTGAACAGCCTTAAGAACATTGACAAATACAGCTCAACTAATTTATCCGTTGTGCAAATGACAAACAATACAATAACAAATACAATTTGCTGTTGAAAAGCCGAAATCAGAAATATTATAACCCCTAAAGCAAACGGAATTAGAACGATTTTAAAAGATACATCCGCTAAAGAAGCGAATAAATAAGTGGTAAAAATAAAACGTTATAGTGCACAGATTTATTCTGTAGTTCTTATTTCAATGTAAATTAAGGTCATATTATGTTGAAAAGGGTCCGCATGATACGAATAATAGTGAATCAGGATGAGCATGTTTTGCCAAATTAACTTTGCTGTTGAATGCGTGACATTTAACCTTGCTTCAGTCCTACTGTTATAAATATAAGGTTGAGTTCTGAAAGATGATTTTTTAAGAAGTGAAAAAATAAGTTGGTCAGTGAATAGTAAAACATGTTGACATGTTTGAAGGGTCGTATTGGCAAATAAAAAAGTAATATTGTAGTGGACACGTGGCGAAGTACAAAGTACAGACGATTTTGAGATGGTGTTGCGATAATTGATAATCAATTTGATAGTTGAGTTGTTTTCAACGCCTCTGCTTTGGAGGGTGGGAGGAAATATTAGCAGGAGTTTGAATTGGTTGACTTTGAATTGGACTATTTGCTATGGGAAAGCTGTTGGACAGGTCGCAGTTATCAAGTATCAATAAATTATAACAAGTCCGTATCACGCCGCAGATTTTCAGTTGCACTTTTTAACCCCCGACAAAAAAGGAGTATTATAGTTTGACATGTGTATCTGTATGTCTATCTGTGGTATCGTACTTTCTAATCGGATAGACTGATTTCGATGCGGTTTTTTTTGTTTGAAATTTGACGTAATCTCAACAAAAACTATAAAAAATATTTATTTTCATCCGCAATTTAGTCCATCCATCCCATACACTCTACAAGCATGTAATTCCGATCGGGGTAGGCAGAACATCATCATGTCGTGGTTCTAGAACCACTATATGCCACATTTGACATAAATTCTGAGAGTTATTACATGGAACATGAGTATAGTGGTGATAGATTGCCAGCCTTTTGCCTGCAACACAGTATGTCTGGGAAAAGTTGCCAGCTCTAGTTTTTCTTTCACTACCAGTCCAACATGGAAGACTTTGATGATGATCAGAATTCATTTAATAGTCATTGGTGACGATAATTTATTGGCTCGTTAACTCACGCTCACAGTCCCTAACGAGGTAGGTAGAGTTCAACCACAACGTGAGGCGCCATTGAAGAGGAATTGTACATATTGAAGAAATAAATAAACATTATTATATTATATTATATTTGTGTAAAAAAACAGATGTTGTTCTCGGGACATGGGTGTTTGTGTCTGTCTTTATGTATGTTCCAAGGGACCCACAACACAATGGAAAACCTTAGTGTGGGCCTTCGAATGTGTAGAGTTTTATTAATAATAGGAATTCTTAAACTACAAGCTAATGAAAATGTTATTGTCAAAATAG
The DNA here is from genome assembly GCA_949987775.1 of Aproaerema taeniolella. Taxonomy (NCBI): domain Eukaryota; kingdom Metazoa; phylum Arthropoda; class Insecta; order Lepidoptera; family Gelechiidae; genus Aproaerema; species Aproaerema taeniolella. Next base: position 13,176,205 of record OX465261.1, on the reverse strand, counting down.
AAAAGTTACAGAAAAAAAATAATGAAAACCATATCCCAAATATTAGTTTTTCCTTCCAACGCGATTTTTGTTGACAGGAAAAGCACGAAAAAATACTTACTTACAAAAAAATCAACTTCAAAGCTTTTAAATTCCTCGGAACGGTCTTTCACTACAAAATTGCTCGAAATGAAACAAAGATAATGACATTACAATACATTTTCCATTACGGGGGAAAGGAAGTAAAAACAATAATTGCTTTGAGCGTCGCCATTTTTATTCCTTTTTTTTGTATTTTTTCTTTTATCTCGGTCCACAATATTCTCTGTTCAAGCAATTATAAATGTTTCAATTACAAAGCAGCAGGCCGAGTACGATAGTGACAGCGCCGCGACAACACCGCGGTCTTATGTCAAAATGTCAACATTGACAACACCATGGGGCGAGCAAGCCTTTGCGCGGGAACCTCGCGTAATCAAAGTGAAGTTTCAGCGTGAGCCGAGCGCGAGTTTGTCGTTATCGTGCTAGAGCTGCTGAAGACGGAATGTTGCTTCTGTTTTTTAACCCCCGACACAATATAAGTTGACGTGTGGATCTGTGTGTCTGTCTGTGGCATCGCAGCTCCTAAATGAATGGACCGATTTCGATGCGGTTATTTTGTTTAAAAGCTAACGTAATCGAAATGGTTCTTGGCTTAGTTTGATCAAAATTTGTTCAGCCGTTTAAAAGTTTGTTAGTTCGTATTCAGATACTAAATGGCGAGTTTTAATAAGACAAGTTAACTCGCAAACAAAAGCACAGACATTATATAGCCAATAACATCCTAACACCCTTTTACATCGTCATGAAATCCGCACGTCTAAGAAAATTCGTTTACGTAAGGCCGCACGTAAGTATGTAAGTATATGGACTAATATTAAAAAAAATAAACGTAATTTGCATCCGTTACGGATGCAATCCGTACGGATGCAATAGTCCATATACTTACATACTTCTCCACCAAGGGGCACGGGCCTCCCTTTAAAACACGAAGGGGATTTAAGCCATAGTCCTCAACGCTGGGCCAATGCGGGTTGATGGTGCGGCCTTACGTAAACGAATTTTCTTAAACGTGCGGATTTCATGACGATGTAAAAGGGTGTTAGGATGTTATAGGCTCACTTACTTTAAAATCTAGGGTTTCACTACTATTTCGTCACGTTTTTTGGTTGGGGTACGCCTAAGGGGGCTGGCCCCTCCACTTAGCATTTTCAATTTATTTTTTGGTTGGCGTTAAGGTGTAACAGACAAGCAGAAAATTGTATCCCTAATTACCAAAAGGGTGGCAAGCATCCCTAATTGACCCCCAAAAATGGAGAGGATTCCAGAGGAAACTACGCGAAGCTACTAGGTAATAATCAAACAGTGACAGTATCTTCAGGAGAAACGAAAGAAAAAACAGTGACAGTGCGTCAAGAGTAAAAAGTCTGGAGTCTATGGCGGTGGGTCATAGGAATCTTGATTTACCCGTGGACCCACCATCGCCACTTTTGCAGTCAGTGGGTCTATGGGCAAAAAAAAATCCCCGTGGACCCACCAGTGGGTAACGTCAGTGGGACCACGTGTCGCGGGTCTTATCGTTGAGCATGTAATATGAAATGAAAAACCCGTACATAATTCTGAAATTACTTTCGTGGTATAGGTCTGCACCAGGATTGAAACCCGCAACCTACGGGTTACATGTCTGGCTCCTTACTAACTCCATCACCGCCTAAATAACAATTATTAAAGTGAATTGAAGTCTTCCTAACAATCTATCTGAAACTATTCAGTAAGTAAACTCGAATCAATACGACTAAACAAGTTCTTCCAAGGACCAAAAGAAAATTTAACTAAGTACTTAACTGTACAAATTTTGCAGGATTGGTTGTTTAAAAAAAAGTTAGCGAAACTTCAGGGGAAACAACATTCCTTTAGAAAACTAAATAAAATTCTCAAAAACAATTTGGCAAATCAGTTAATTGCACAAATTGTAAGGAGAAGCGATTTTTTTTTTCATATTTCACCCTGTGTTCCTTGGAGAAAGTAGTTCAGTTCCGTGGACTGATTCACATCCCCAATTTTCGGTACGTACATACATACATACATACGCTCACGCCTCTAATTCCTAACGGGGTAGGAAGAGCATCAGTGGTTCTAGAAAACCACATAATGCCACGTTTGGCACAAATGGTGAGGGTTATTAGATGGAACATTTTTGGTAACAATTTTCGGTAACTAATTTAAAATAATACCTATACAGGTTGAAATAGAACCTTCTAGCTTTATAGAAAATCCTGAACCAGTACCACTTACTGAACACTTTATATATTTTTTTGTTTTTTATTTTTTATTATGGGTGGGGGGTTTTTTTTCCTAAACGTAGACACCACTCGGACGCACCCCCCGAGCGCTACCCGCACCCCTCGCATGCCTGGTGTAGGAGTTATGTCTACGTTTAGGCAAAAAATGAACTATTCCCATTGAAAAAATATTTAAAAAATATTTTTTTTTTCATAAATGTGTTCTTTGAGTGATACTGGTTCAGGATTTTAAATATAGCTAGGAGGTTCTTTTTCACCCAGTATAAGTGACGTAAATACTCGAATGTATTGCCGTTTATAACGAATCTTCCGCTCGCACCCCAGTAGCGCTCGCTGATTTGAACTGATCAGTGAGGTTAAGCGACGTATACAAGGGCAGGGAACCTGATGGGTGACCAAATTGGCAATTGCCACGAGCGGTTCAGTGCTTCGGATTGCACGTTAAGCTGTCGGTCCCGGCTATTATCGATTGACTACAGTTAAAACTAAGTGAGAGGCCATTTGGCGGTTTGAAAATTCTAGCACCAGGATTAGTCAAGTTCGCCACACACGGTAAGAAGAAGAAGACGAATCTTCCCAAACATTTCATTGTGAACAGTAGGAGACGAACAATTTTAATTATTCCAGATAATAATTATTACTTACGCTCGTTAAACTGGATCGTACAGACAGACAGACGCTTCATTTATTAAAATACAGCTGAATTTAGTGTTATTGCGAAAAAAGAGGGGTGGTAAAAGTTTGACATGCATATCTGTGCATCATATCTCTGAAACGAATGCGTTTTTTTTTAAAGCTAACATGAACGTTAAAATAGGTTCACCCGTTACTTATAAACTATGAATAACAGGAGTCATACAACGGTTTTTAACCCCCAACAAAAAAGCGGGGTGTTATAAGTTTGACGTATGTATCTGTATGTCTGTGTATGTGTGTCTGTCTGTGGCATCGCAGCTCCTAAATGAATGGACCAATTTTGATGCAGTGTTTGTTTAAAAGCTGACGTAATCGAGATGGTTTATGTATTTGATCAAAATCAGTTCAACCATTTAAAAGTTATAAGCAATCGAATGTAGGGGTTGATACAATTTTTATTTTTTTTAAGTTATTTATCCAGAGTTGAAACCGTATAATTTTCTGTTTAGTTTACATCGTAAAATCCGTAATTGTCAATAGTTTAAAGATATAAAGACATAAGCACTATTGTATTGCTGTGGATTTTCTAAATTAATAAATAACATTCTCTGTGCGACTGGGTAATACCAACAATTTTGCTAACTCTCTTCCTCCATTCAATTACGAATTATAACTTATCGTACAACAAAATTTGCAACAAATAATGTCCTCAACAGCAAATAGATATTACAGTGAATAGGGTAAAATTTATCCAGCGTCGAAATCGTAATTTTTTTTCTGTTTAGTTTACATCGTAAAATCCGTAATGCAATAGTGCTTATACATTTGTTTTAAGATACAAACATATTTAATAAGCACTATTGTATTGATAAGGATTTTCTAAATAAAAAAATATTCTCTGTGCGACTGGGTAACAGCACCAATTTTACTAACTCTCTATGTTGCCAATGCAACGCCGACCTCTTTTGTATGCGTTTTTCTTTTATGAACTTTTTTGTATTAACAGCTTAATTTATTTTTGATAGCTTTGTATATGTCCTTATAACTTAAAAGTTGGAAACGCTTGTTTGTTTTTTAACACTCTTCCTCCATTCAATCACGAATTGTAACTACTCGTACAACAAAATTTGCAACAAATAATGTCCTCAACAGCAAATAGATATGACTACTCAGTGAATAGGGTAAAAGCACCCAGCACGTGCCGCCAGTGTGAATGTCAAACACCCTCGCGGCAGTCTACTAATTACATTCTTGTAATCGACTCTGTGCTGGCAACTCGAGAGCTCAAGTATTTGCTCGTGGAACCGATAGAGCCAAAGAGAAAGTAGTTGTGTTCAGAGGTGTGGTTTATTGATTTTAAATAATACTTCTTTATAATATTACTAGCTTTCCGCCAGGGACTTTGCTCTCGTGGGAATTTCAGGAACGAATTATACACAAATCCTTCATCCATTGATGAAAACTATATGCAAATCCGTTTAGTAGTTTTGAGTGTATCGCATTCAGACAGACAGACAGAGGCGGCGGAGAACTTGTTTTATAGCAACATATAACACTTTTTGAAAGCCATAGACTTATACATCGTTTTCTTTTGTTTGGGGAGAACGGACGGTGGACTAAGGCAGTTACAGAGTGGTGACAAAGTGAAGCGACATGGCCAGTGGCCAGACAACCAGTCAGATAGAGACAGACTATAAAACGCAGTCGGGTAATTATCGTCAAATCTACGGGATCTCAATGGATGAGGCTGGCACATGATCGTGATGATTAACACAATTGAGAAGAAGCTTATTTTACCTAACAATTAGTTAATACAAAAATCATATCGACTTAGATTTCTCTATAATAATCTTAACTCATACTTACCTACATCATAAATCTGTGGTATGATCATTAAGATCACAGATCTATTTAATGATGAAGTTTATAATTCCAATAATACAATTTTATAAAGTTGGCGCCCAGAGTGGGGCCGGCTCACACTGGCGACCCTGACACTATTTGTTTTTCATTTAAATTACTTATTAGCACTAGCTCAAAGGGCCTACGTCCCACAAGACAGCAAACAGCACTTGAAACTGTCAAGCCAGCGTTCCGTGAAATGCAATGAATGTGTCCAACACTTTTGATGTCGATTCGACACGTGCCGATGTTTCTATTAACGCCTTTTTATTAACGAGTGAGAGGGATTGTTTTGTTGTGAAGGCGTTATACGTGTTTAGCGTGTGTTTTTTAATGAGGTATTTAGTTGTATATGTTTTTGAAATAAAAATACAGTTATGATTTATTTATGAGATAACATTGTATTTTAACCAAGCTGTCGCGCTGTTCTGGCAATAAATAGCGTTATTTTTAATCTCCGAAGAGGGGTTTTATAAGTTTGGCGTGTGTAGCTGTGTGTCTGTCTGTGGCATTGTAGCTCCTAAACGAATGGGTCGATTTCTGACGTGATCGAGATATTTGATCAAAATTGGTTCAACTATTAGGCGATGAATATCGACCGATATCTAAATCAAACGACCGAAAGGTGTTTTTCTCTTCAGTGGAGAAAAATGTAAAAGCGGCTAAGGTTTTTACCACAGCAGAGTTTGTAAGTAGTCTTTGAACCTAAGTATATGCATTAGTGTTTGACTTTGTGTGGAAACTCGTGGACTTTGTGTAGAAAATCCGCAGGAATCGTACAAAACCGCTGCCTGGCTTAATCTCACTCGTCCTGTGCTCAAACTCCACTTGAAAATGTGTCATCATACTGAAAGGCACTATTTTCATACCGATATAGAGTGATCGATGTGACTTGATACTCGTGGAGTTTGAAGAAACAATTTTTGCCAGAAAGTGACTTAATGAAAAAAAATAGTTGTTATACTACTACGTAGTAAAATTATGCATTTCTTTATAATTTATCAAAATAATCAAGAAGGGGAAAATAAGGTGGGTGGACCATAGAAGGCCATGCTCCTTCAAAGGCCAATCATTAAAATTTCGTAGTTATTGCCATGTGATGATAAATTCCTTCTATTAACACAAACACCCATCGAACTGGAAACCACAGACGCGGCGGCGAATCACTCGCGCTACTATTTTGGCAGTACGGTCCCTCGCTTCTTCGATATCGGGAATCGACGACGTTAAAATAAGGTGGGTGTACCATGGAAGACCACACTAACAAATAAACAGTTATTATTCGTTTATTTACTGGATAAATGAAACTAACAGATATTTAAGTAATACTTTATTTTATTACGTAACATATAAAGCACTTCTTTTTACTGTGGATTTAATCGCTATTCAGTAACTTTTAGTGTTAAATGACTGAATTTTTATAATGGCCTTCTCAGGAGCCTTGTTCCTAGCAAGGCCATTTTGAAGAGTTCAATGGAACTTAAGTTCAATCAATATTGATTACATCTGCAATTTAAAGAAGTGGTTTATATGTTACGTCATAAAACAAAGTAGTACTTAAAAATCTGTTAGTTTCATTTATCCAGTAAATAAACGAATAATAACTGTTTATTTGTTAGTGTGGCCTTCCATGGTACACCCACCTTATACGAAAAATTAATTTCTTCACATCATCATCGGACCTCCAGGAAAAAAAGCTCTTTTCTTTGATCATAACATAAGTCATGTCATGGCTATGTTAGAAATAAACTTTTTCTTATCTATTCTTTTTTCTCACTGTTCAGCACCCGTATGCTACACCATTCTTTTCTTGCGGTATCTATATGACAGTGACGGGTATAGTCTTGTCGAATATCCAATTCGAGTTGAATGATGAGAATACGGGTGCAAAACTGATCAGTTAGGTCAAAATCAAAGTCAAAAAAATTGCTTTATTTGATAGAACATTTAGGATGATACTCTCTGGCACCAGGGTTATCATAGTCAAGTTCGCCACACACTTGACTTACCTACACGAGAAGAAGAAGTAGGATTTTAGTTAAAGTCATAGTAGTGAATTACTTTAGTTACGCCTATTTAGCTCTACGCCTATTACAAAGTCGCAGTTAAGCAACAAACACTAGAGCCGGGAACCTGATATACCATAGGGGCAACTTATCCCGATCATTTCCGTGCGTTGGAGGTCACATTGAAAATGGATTCTGTTGTATAGTTTACATATACATATACACTAACATATTCCAGGGATATTGCACGATTTTGCATACTAAAGAAGTCTGTTTGAGAAGTATTATTAAAAAGCATACCCGAAACACACGGAGGATAAAAATTTCAGATAAGCTAAAACCTGAATTTTCAATTTTAATCAATAAATTTAGTTGTGCTTGGGTAAAAACGTAACAGGAATGAAAAAAATTGCAGAAAAAGCAGGAAACAGTGCGTTTTCGTTGTGTCTATCCTAAAGCTGCTACTATCAAGACGTCTTGTCCGGTCAACACAGGCGCTTATACCCGGTAGAGATCCGGTTTATTTGCGCTTATATTGTGTGGACACAATACTTGAGCGGATCATGTCGCCGACTGTACAGTCAAGAGCAGCTCAAGCTTGACAGTATAGTTCTACTATCGCCTTTACCTCAATGATTTAAGGTACCCCTGTGTTAAGCTTGATGTGCTCTTGACTCTACGTAAAGAGTGTTTGACTGTACCGCTCCTATATTTACTAACGTTGGGAGGCGGCTGGGACATGGTTATGTAACTCTCAAAATGTCTTGGACTTTTAAAGCCTCGTAACTTATGGCTCTAGGTTAGAAAGGAACTTATAACACTTAAGTTAAAAAAAAATCTGAGCTTGTTCCCTATGTCACAGTTTTATTTATACTTTGTACCTACACAATTATTTGTATGTAATAGTTAGTCACATTAAACGATTTTTTATTTTATTTATTTTAAACCATAACTGATAAGGAAATAAGGACTTCAATTTCTCTCGTAACGTATAGATTTAGTAGGTAAAAATAATATTTAAAACTGACTTCGTTCCCGCGGGAATTTCGGGAATAAAATTGTACACATTAACCTTCCTCTTGAATTGCTCTATCCAAACAGTAAAATAATTATATGGCTCTATCCATTGGTGAAAACTGTAGGTATAAAAATCCATTCAATAGAATAGAATAGAAAAGAAAAAATCTTTATTTATAGGACATTCAGGTTACCACTTAAAACAAGTCAAGATTACAATGAAATACAAACAAACATACATTAAACGATTTAAATACATACATATGCATTCGTTCTTTTGACCCTACAGTGACTCTACGACTATTCGCAGAGGTGCAGTCTTACTTCAGAGAAGAACAGGCAAGAAACTCTGAGGTTGCTCTTTTAAATCGAAGTACAAATTTTCTTATTTACAAATTTTAAATAAGTCTGAAATAACTCTAGAGCTGAGCAGTTCATTCGCATGGCTGCCTGTCTGAGAGATAATCAGAAATTTTGTATATGTAGCCCTTTTTGCTAAGTTTTTTTTTTAATTTAAAAAAAAATCTGTCTTAAATTTGTCCAAAGGTAAATTTTGAATACACATGGGAATCTTATTATAGAAACGTATACATTGACCCATAAAAGAGTTCGTGACCTTGTGGAGACGACTGTCTAGTACATCCAGTTTAAGCTTGGTCCTGGTATTTACATTGTGCCTATCGCTATTTTTCTTAAACAAATGTTCATTTTTCTTCACATATAAAAAGATTGTCACATATTTATTGGGATGCAAAGGTCAGAATATTTATTTCTATGAATATTTGTCTAAGAGACATTCTAGGTCTCATTTGATAAATCGCGCGAACAGCCCTTCGTGTAAGTAATAGTTTAGTAGGCGGCGAGGGGACATTTTTTTATATATATATAACATGTAGTGATAAAAATGAGTGTGTTTAATTGAAACTTCTATTAGGTACGCGCTTAAGCATAAATCTTTCTCGGGGCAAGCATAGCACCGTCTGGTTTTTTATATTCATTCTGATACCTAGATGGAACGTCAATTAAGTGGTGATAGTAGGTTTCTTAGCCTTTCGCCCAGGATACAGTAAAACCCTCGCATCACATTTACCTACTGGCTTCTACAGTATGCATGAATAGAGTTGGCCGCTGGCATATTCCAAATTTTTCATTCACTCCCAGTCCAGCTTGGAAGTAATTATAACTTGTGTTTAAAGGTTCAACAAAATCTTTATTCAAAATCGCATTTTTAAATCTTCACAAAAATCAAATCGGCTAAACTATAAACATTCTCGGCTGTTTGGAAAAGTGATTCTCTGGCTACCCTCACTGAGAAACGACATCTGGTGAGCCGAACGGCAAACAGGGGCATGTTTTGTACCCACTCGAGTGCCTTTTCGGAGATTTTTGCTTTAGTCTTAAGTGTTCTTGGACTATGAATATTTTATTGAAGTGAAGAGTTGATGCATTGACTGTAGAAAATAGAAAAATACTTACAAATATTAAAAAGGTGGAAGTTTATAATATGGATGTTTGATACTCTTTTACGCTCAAACGACTGGACCAATTTTAATAAAATTTTAAATGGAGGTAGCTGTCACCCTAAAGTAACACAGAAGCTACATAATTTTTCCAAATTTCCACGGGAACGAAGTCCTGGGCGAAAAATTAGTCCTTCTATAAAGCCGACAACACATACCTTACAACAGTAGTTAGATCATTTCGAATTAACTCTAAAACTTATCTCACGAAGCTCAACATCAATTTCCTTTTCTCATAAATCTGACAAAATATTGACCTAATCTGTATCATTTCACATAAACTATGGGAAACCAAACTTTTAATAAAAGTGGTAAGCGGCTGCAATTACGACATATGAAGTAAAATCAAATAAAATTTAATGCTTCATCATCCCCTTTGATACGAACCCTCTAGGGGTGGCTGTCACCCCGGGCGCTCATTTAAATCGTATTTGTAGTTTTTAGTTTGCAAAGTCAATAGTTTAGAAGTTGTAGATGTAGGTGCACCCTAATTTTATAAAGTGTATCCTTACTAATACACACCGGCAAATTTAGCGGAACAACTTATGTTTTTCATACAATTAAGTCAACTTTAGAGTTTATAAATTGAGATTTTTAATTGATGCTGTTGTTAAAATTTTACGCTTAGTTTAGGCCAAAATGTTTGTCTGTTAAAATCAAATATAAAACATACAAGAAGTTTTCAAGAATGTGCCGCATGGCCAAAAGATAACAATGCAAATACCTCTTCGTACAACTTCGTATGAAAAGTTTAAAGATTTTTTTTTCTATTGACTACATGAGAGATTTTAGGCTTTTTGTCAGTTTTTGAAAAAAAACAGAGAAGACCATTTAAAAAATTATTTGCATAAAAAAACAGTGCAGTTATGCACGGAAAACGTATATTTTTAGAACTTCCAAGCTAAGTCGATTGTATGAAAAACTAAATGTGCCAGTGTGTGTATTATAAAAGCGAAAGTTTGTATGGATGTATGGATGTTTCTTACTCTTTCACGCTCAAACGACTGGACGTTTTTTTATAAAACTTTATGTGGAGGTAGCTGACACCCTGGATTAACACATAGGCTACATCATTTTCCCAAATTCCCAAGGGAACGAAGAAAAGATAGTACAAGACAAATCTTTGGGAAAGTCTTGTGTTGATTTACACTTGTGGAGAACTTACTTAAAGTAAGTAATTGTTTAACCTTTTTTTTAAAGTGCTGAATCATTTTCGATAAAATTTATATGGGACCACCTCTGGAGTATTCGAACAAAAAAAGAATTTTGAAAATCGGTCCATAATTGGCGGAGAAATCGGTGAACATACATATAAAAAAATACATACAGTCGAGCATAGTAGAACCTCCTCCTTTTTTGAAGTCGGTAAAAACTAGTGGACCGATTTAAATAATTCTTACGTTAACATTAACGTCACTTTGAAGCGTCATCTGTGTGATGCGAAAGCTGCATCCGCGGCAAACTCTAACTCGCGGGTCGCGCCAATCGGCTGACGATGAAACTTCACTTTGCTTGCTCGAGGGCCACGCACAAAGGCTTGCTCGCCCTCTGGCGTTGTCAATGTCGAGCTCATTGTGCTCGAGCTGCTGCTGTACGTTAAAAATGACAACTGAACGACAAAATAAGCTATGCACAAAGTTAACCGTCCCCAATTTAAAGGATACTCCCAATTAATTTCAAAAACCTGAATGAACCACAAAAGCCCCTTAACTTTAGTCACAGTAATACACATACAAACCCATACAAATAGTAAAAGACCTTACAAAAAACTGCGGTAGTTGTTTCCGCCCAATCTCGCCCTTTGCAAATTTTTCACGGTGCTTTGCCGCAGACAATCCGGGCGTTTTATGAAATGGCCGGTTGCACCAAATTGGGGGTTTGCGCATCCAGCCGTTATCGAATTTGCCCCACCGGCAAAATATTTATTTCATTACTCCTATTCATGGGCTCTAATCTGTGTTGCGGTGAAAGTTTGAAAGGTCGGAGTTGCTTTTTTCATGCGGGAAACAGCTTTTTCTCTTTTGCGGGAAACAGCTTTTTTCTCTTTTCAGTTAAACAAAGTTAAAGAAAAAAGTTAAACGTTGTTTAAAAGCTTCTATTGATTTTTAGATTTTTTCATTGTTTATTGCATAAATGGGTGATTTTTGGTGTCAAATCCAAAAGTCAACTTGACTTACCATATTACAATGATTATATTTACATTCATTTTTTGCTACCAAAAAATATATTTTTTAATGAAGGATGGGATTCCCGATTTGGATTTCCTTCACATAGAAAACAAATCCTTTTTATAAACTAAAAATAACATGTTAAATATTCAGTTTTTCGATTTATTTCAGATTTTAAGTGTTTAAATCTAGTATAAAGATGTAAAAAATTCTACAATGTCAACATTTCCATACATCTCACTTTTACAACAACAGAGACAGTTCAGCAGCAGATCATAGCTTACATCCCGGGGTGTCACGACAAGGGCTGATTTTTTCCAACCAGACCCCTGCAGCGCGACTAACCCTTTCAAAACCACCCCTAACCCAAGCACACAAAGTCCAAAACCGAATAGCAACAAAAAAGTTGATTCCAAGCACTATTCTCCGGTTAATACCACCATCAAACGTAGTCTATTCAAATTTTACATCAAAGAATATTGAGTTTTATTGCTTTGTGGATAGAGTTGGAAAATGTGTGAAGGGTTGACGAGTGTCTGGGTAAGTGAGATTCATTTAATTCGTCTAGATTGTCACTGGCTCTTAATTTTAAGTGTGTGGGGTGCCTCGGAATATTTAAACCGAATAACTAGTTTATTGCTGCTGCCCCTTTAATCGTCAGGACTATTAGGATTTGGTCTCGCATAGGATTACCATTAATATTTCTCGTGAGTTTGATTAAAACTAACCGGGTGGTTTGAAGAATGGGTAGAGGAAAGGTCATGGCATGATGAAATTCAGCCAGGCATATCTCCAGTTATGTGTTTTTATCTATCTTTAAGTGTTTGGAAAGGAATCGATGTGTTGGGATCATAGCAGGTGGCAATCTGTGGTCTGTGCCTACCCCAATCTGGCGAAGGTACGAGCTTATGGATGGTATAGATAGGGATATATAGCAGCATGTAGATATGGTACTCTTTGTAACAATTGGTACTAACAAACTAACAAATTGGTTAAACAGATAGACATAAAATTATTTATTACATTAACACAACATACAAAACATCCATAGGTACAAATAAAATTAATAAACAAAAGGTTATAAACTTATTCTGGAGTATATGTGTGTATTTCAGAGTGCAACAAAAGGAGCTTAGTTTGTCCAAAGGACAAAACACTGGTATTTTGCTATAACCTAATCTGAAACCGTACATATAATGTATGCCTCTAAAAGCATATACATTTAAATTTAGTTTATAACTTAGGTTGGTCTGTATCATATTTCAATGCAAAATATTTAAAATTGTGAGTTGTTAGTATAAATTCAAACGAGAATGAACCAAAACTTCCCAGATGTCCTTCTATCCATGTTTACATAACCGAACCTTATGTAGTACAGTGTAGTATACATAAATCAAGAAAGGGATGGCCCTTGGATGTAATAAACATCCCTTTGGTCCGGGAAACAATTTGAGTTGATTCGATAGGGCTATTCCACTATAATCGATGACATCTCAGTTGAATGACAATGGTTGCCATTTTACCCGTTCAGGTGGCGAAATTGAGATCTGTCGAAATTTCATACATATGATAAAAGCCACCCTGTCCAGTAGCGCCACCGACGACCGAACGTTAAGTTTTGCGAAGGACATCATTCAACACGTACCAAAATTTAAAAGTGGCGGCCAAAAAAAGTAAAGTTATTATTTCAAAAGGACACATTATTCTTAACATTTTTTATTATAACAGCTAAGCTGTACGAACTTTACGAATTTTCCTTTTTTAAGCTTAAAAATTTATAATTAATAATATTGGCAGAAACACCACAAGTCCTGCAAGAAATGCTGCACAGCCTTATCGCTGCCTCAAAACGTGTCGGCCTTGGAATGAACTTGGACAAGACCAAGGTCATGTTCAATGATCATGTCACGCCCAGGCCGATCTCTGTTGACGGTGTTACGCTCGAAGTTGTTTAGGAATATATATACCTCGGGCAAGCGTTGCAGTTAGGTAGAGAGAACTTCGAGCGGGAAATCACCAGAAGAGTGCAGCTTGGCTGGGCAGCATTTGGGAAGCTATGTCATATCTTTTCGTAGCCACTCCCGCAGTGTCTAAAGACCAAGGTCTTTAATCAATGCGTCCTACCAGTCATGACCTACGGAGCCGAAACGTGGAACATGACAGTGAGGTTGGCCCACCGATTGCACGTCGCTCAGCGAGCTATGGAACGCTCCATGCTCGGGATCTTGCTAAGGGATAGAATCCGAAACGAGGTCATCCGACAGAAAACCGGAGTGATGGATATTATCCAAAAGTGTAGCAAGCTGAAGTGGCAGTGGGCTGGCCATGTCTGTCGCAGAACCAACCAGCGTTGGAGTAGATAGGTTCTCGAATGGAGACCACGTCTTGGCAAACGTAGTGTAGGATAGATGGTCAGATGACCTAAAGAAGATAGCGGGTAGTGGCTGGATGCAAAAAGCGGATGATCGTGCAAAGTGGCGCACCTTGGGGGAGGCCTATGTTCAGCAGTGAACTGCAATGGGCTGATATGATGATGATGCAGCTTAAAAATCTAGATTTTCAAGCTTAAATGAATTTTTTAAATCTAGAATTTAAACCTTTAACCTAATACGAAAAATGTTTTGTATCACAATCTATTGAAACACTATTTTCTATGGCCGTAACATTTAAAATCCAGATGTATAAGTGTCAAGAACAAATCTAGTAATGGTCGTACAGCTTAGCTATCAATACTAAAAATGTTTAGAATAATATGTTATTTCGAAATAATAACTTTACCTTTTTTGGCCGCCACTTTAAAAATTTTGGTATTTTTTGTATGGGCCGTGAATGATGTCCTCAGCAGCCGTCATCAAATGTATGAAATTAGGTAGCTCTCAATTTCGCAACCCGAACGGGTATAACTCTAAGACCTGGTCAGAGCTAGCACAGGACCGCGATAAATGGAGTAAAGCAGGGTAAGTCTTTGCCCAGCAGCATCTGACAGGCTAGGAAAAAAAAATAACAACCCCAACATTCGATTGCTTATAACTTTTAAACGGCTGAATCGATTTACCATCTCGATCACGTCAGCTTTCAAACAAAAACCCTCATCATTTTAGGAGCTACGATGCCACAGACAGACACACAGATACACAGACATACAGATAAACAGATACATACATCAAACTTCGCGGGTGTGGTGTTCCGCCGTTTCCGAGCGAGATTCCCGGTTGCAGACACCCCCGGAAAAACACCCGGGAAATAGTATTACTTAATTAGTTTCATTTAATTATATTTCATATGTATGTTAGTCTGTAAGGTATTTATCTATAGGCCTAGCCTAGATGCCTGATAATAAATTATTGTATTATTATTATTAAACTTATAACACCTCTCTTTTGCCGGGGGTTAAAAGTGGTCATCATTGTCATTAAACCGCAATTGAAACGCCACTGCAAAGACCTATACAAGGTGTTTAAAAAAACCCAAAAAAAATAATAATTCAAAATTAATTAAAATTTATCTTATTGCACAGCTCTATTACAAATATGACAAGTATGTCATATTAATTATAATGAAACTTTCATATAGATGTCAAATCATGCAACTGATTACTAGAGTTGCGTTGCGAGTATTTCACTTTTATAATAAAATTTCAGAATTTCTTTTTTTTGGGTTTTTTTGAAACACCTTGTATAGAGATAGACGAAAAGAGCGCTTCAAACCGTATGAGAACCTAGCATGTCGAATTTTTCGTACCTAAAATGACGTCACGAGCGAGATTTAGTCATGGGAAATCAAGACCGCGCGGAAACGATTCAAAGGCGCTTAGTTAAGTAAATGTAAATCCAGTTAAAATCGATTATCATTTACGGCATAGGTCTCAAGCGGACAGGCTAAGTCGGACAAAACTGTGACCCTGGATCACACTTTTTACACGCAAGATAGGTAAATTATACCGTCTATCTCGATATAGGTATGTGCGCCACTGATTATAACAGCGGCACGCTATGATGGCCTTTTGACGTTTGTCAATATAAAGAACAGCAATTTGCTCCTTCAAGTGTATTGTAATTAATACGAAACTTCATGAGTTGTCAACTGCCATCATAGCGTACCGCTGTTATTAGACCGAGCTCCCGTTGCACGAAACCCTACCTCACGAGGTGGCAGCTCAGAAATCTAATGTAGTGATAGATACTACTTAGGAGCGCTGGATTTTAGTAGTTTGCCATCGCATATCCTGGAAGAAGTTTTTTTTTAATTTCCTGTTTAGATCAGGTGGAAAGATGAAACAAATGCAGATCGATTGCCCTAGACGTGCCGTTCATGAATATATATGGTTGCCTGCTTTCAGCCTGGCAGTTTTTCTATTCAGCCACCTCGAACAAGATTTCGACATATATTGTTCTAGGTGGCTGATTGGAAAAACTGCCAGGCTGAATGCAGGCAACTCTATATATTCATGAACGGCACGTCTCGGGCAATCGATCTGCATCAGTTTCATCTTGCCACCCGATCTAAACAAGAAGTTTAAAAAAAATTACTTCTTCCAGGATATGCGATGGCAAACTACTAAAATCCAGCGCTCCTAAGTAGTATCTATCACTACATTATATTTCTGAGCTGCCACCTCGTGAGGTAGGGTTTTGTGCAACGGGAGCTTGGTCTATAGTGGAATATCTGCCCGGCTGTTTTCTGCGACGGTCGAATAGTTTCACACTTTCAGCTATGCGAGATACTGAATTTGTCTTTGTGTCTGAAATCTACACAATAGCTCAGTCGGTAATGACCTTTGCCTATTGGCTGAACTCTGAAGGTTGCGGATTCGATTCTCGGACAAAAAATACTTGAAAATTGTATTTTTAAGTTTTTCTGAGGAATCTGGTTGTTTATGTGCTTATATTTTCAAAAAATATATAAGTATATTAGATATCTAGCAACCATAGTACAAGCCTTGCTTGATTTGGGGTTAGATGACGCCCAGGACTTCGTTCGGGAAAATTATATAACCTATGTTGCTAGGGATAATCCAGCATTCTAGGAAGGACAAACAAATTAATCAACAAACTCATGTGGAGCTTAGCGTTGACATCCTAACTTAATATTACAAATGTGAATGTAAGTTTGTTTATTTGTTACGCTTTCACGCCTAAACTACTGAACCTATTTTGATGAAATTTGATAAAAAGATAGATTAGACCATGAGGAATGACAAAGACTACATTTTATCCCACAGATGGGCACGATATAACCTATAATCTACGACCGGAAAGCTAGTAATAACATAATTTTACACGTCTCGTTCTGCCTATTGCGATAGAACGAGAGGGCGGAATGAGATACACACGACAAAAACAAATCACAAGTCTATGTTACATATGCAGGATCATAGTTAAATGTACACTGAAAAAGGGAAAAAACGGTAGGACGAAGACATAATAGTCATTCAATAAAAACATTAAGGTACAGTCACGAGCATTAATATACATAGATTCTCACATTTTCTTAAATATCTTATCCCTTTCAAAAATATGTTAACAACAATTTGTTCTAAATTACCTTACCAAATGATAAGGCATAACTTCGCATAATTGTGTATGCGATCTAATGTTACTCAGTCCATCGAATTATTTAATAAATTGCCTCGAGAGTTAAAGGATGTTACCAACTTAACACTGTTTAAGAAAAAGTTAAAAAAATGGTTGTTAGAAAAGTGCTGATACTCAGTTAAGATTTTTAAAGATGTTTTTTTTGTAGATTCAAAATGTTATTTTCATTTTGTTTAATTTTAGCCTAAGTTTAATTTAAAGCGACTACAGCACCCGATAAAGGCAGCACACATAGGAATAGTGCCATCCCGTCTCTCAACAGGCCTGGGCCGGCAGTGCGAACAGTGTCGATACACAAAGTTTACGGACTATGAAAGCGTGCGTGCGTAAAAACATGTTCGAAAAATAGAAAAATGAGATTTATGGAAAGGTAACAGCTTAAATCGAAAAATGCGTTAACTACTTATCGAGAGTATTTAATCACGAACATTTTGATAGCAAATTGAAGTTCCTGATGTGTGCATTTTACTATGGTTTTTACAGCTTAAAAGATACACAATATTGGGTATTTAGAGGTGACTTTGTGAGCCTTTTTCTATCGAACCAAAAGTGCTGAATCATGTTTTCAGCAAACTACTTATCTAGTTTATATCCTGAATTTTACCATAATATTTTTTTCTTCGATTTAATGCAGTGCATCATGCATACCTACGCATCATAAAATCGTAATTTAGGTGCTGTAGTCGCCTTAAGTACTTACTTATTAAGAAAATTCAAAATTATACTAGTATTATTGTTTGTGAATAAATTAATAATAATAATAATACGTCAGTTTCAATTTAAAGGGTGTTTCTGTGTTATTACTCGTGACTGTACTTACTTTTGTTCTAACACATGTCAATACACATCATTTTCCTTAGTACAAAATCAAGTACCAAGCTACAAACGTATTCATTTATACGAAACTAAAATTTAAATTGAATTCAACAATGGTGTGTAAAACACGATAAAACATCTTCAACTAACTCAATAAGAATCGAATCCGGACCCATGTGTTCAAGTACCATACACCGTACTCGCTGCACCCGCCATAACACCAACATGTTACTTCCATTGTACCGTAGAACTAAATGTGCAGAAGTTGACGCGAACGTGGCACTCTAACAGAATTAACTTTTAACCCCCGACAAACAAGAGAAATCTTATAAGTTTGACGTGTGTATCTGTATGTCTGCGTGTATCTGTATGTCTGTGTATCTGACTATGACATCGTAGCTCCTAAACAAATTGAACGATTTCGATGCGGTTTTTTTGTTTGTAATCGAGATATTTTATCTAAAATTGTTTCAACCGTTTAAGAGATCGGCTGTTTGATAAGTAGACCTGAGAATTTATTTTTCATAACAATTTTTAAAAGAGCGTTCTGCACTTTACATTTCTAAGCGACTGTACTCAATCACGCATTCAGAATATCATTATTGACATGTTAAAAACGTGGGGTAATAACAGCGGGTGATTTGTTCGATTCTGTCTCTCGAAAAAAATCAAATGCTAAATAATTGTTCACGTTAGAAACGTAAGAATCAACCGACTTCGATCCCAACAATGCTTATTAGCAGATAACCATAAACCAATGCGTCATCTAAATATAATGTGTAGATAATTTTGTATTTTTGTTTTTGTTGATTTTTTCAAAAAGCGCTGAAGTAATTTGGATAAAATTTATAATGAACCACCTCAAGAGCATACTCTTTCAAACAAAGAAAGAATTTTGAAAATCGGTTGACTATTGGCGGAGTTATCGCTTAGCAAACGTACAAAAAAATACAGTCGAATTGAGAACCTCGTCCTGTTTTTGAAGTCAAGTTTTGGACAGAAAATACTGTCCACAGAATAATATAACCAAACTTCTTTGACCACAAAACGCGTAAAGCCGTTTCATTCGAACATTCTATGTGTGAACTTAACAAATTCAATTGTGCGTGTGATTCTAATACCCCACAAATTATCCACATACTTGTATTCAATCTTCGGATATCCACATGTGAAGTACTGTCCTTCAATGGTATTTCTTCTATTATGTTTCCTCACTTTTACTTTCATAGTTTCATACTTAGACCAGTGAAGTGTGTATTTTGGATGTATTGACATTATTTTGGTTGGTTTTGAATTGATTTTTTCGGAAGTACAACTTCGATGTGTGAATTTTAAAGTTTTGGTGTGATGTATTGAGTATAGGATTTAATAAGGAGGATGGATATGTGCTACAATGAACATTTTGTATTGATTTATAATGCCTCCATAAAATTGCAATATTTGGATGGAATTTAACGTAATTGTATACCTAGATAAGTATAGAAAGCGTTTGAGACCTGATTCTGAAATCCCTCGCTTAGCTAGCTTTGTCACTGCTAACTTTTCACATGCATTCTGTAGGAAGCGTGTTTTACTGTATTGTGGATGATATAAGACAATTTATCTTCATCTTCATTAATGTTTTGTTTAATTGTTAAAAATCCCAAAATGTTTGTCATGAAGAATGTTTTAGCACCTTGAGGGTGCTCTACCTACCCATTTAAGAGATTATAGGCTTGAGTGTTTGAGTTAAGTCAGCATTTACTTATCAGAAAATATTGATTAAGAAGTTAGTTAGGTGCACACGGCAACACATCAAGCTATACATATTGGATCTTGACATCGCCCTTATCTCACCCGTATAATAGCGCCGGCTTTCGCAGAGTAAATCGGTAGCCTACCGTGTTGCTGTCTGTACATAATGTATGTTACAGTCACACTTTTTCATTAAGTTTTTATCTTTAACTGGTTTACCTCTATACCCAATTTTTTAACGGTCTTACTAATAATAAGTAATATACACTGCGTATAAAACATATGCAATAGTACATTGTTACTTTAGGGGTGAAAGTAACTTATTTAAGTCCCGAGACGGGATAATAGTTCGAGGGACTAAATAAGTATTTCACCCGAGGTAAACACTGTGCGCTTTTCATTACGAATACAAAGAAAGTAAAAATAAAAACATGAATAAGCTGAACTCATTGCTGCTATGCAAAAGTTACAAAACTCTACAACTCGAAAAAACAAATGAAGATCGGAATGCCATTACGCCTATTATGTTTTTTTTTATGTGTATGGTCAGCTATTCAGCCATTATTTATCATTTTCATCATTGATTTTTTTTTTAAAATTTTGCCAAAATCTATGTTATTTTAAAGAAACATCTAAAAGTAAATTATTATAAAGTCATTTTAAAAAGTATTCTTTAATTTTTTTTCAATTTTTCATCGCAATGTTATAATAGAGTGGCTGTATAGGAAGTTGGAACATGGTTTTTTTAATACTTCATATGACAGCTGTCAGTTGAAAGCGATTCTCCCTAAGCCTGAAAAGTATTACTTTCAAGCCGCTCCGTAGGCAACTTCAGACCTACTTTCTGAGTATGAATAATGAAACCACTGTTTTTTATATGTTTTTGATCGTTATACTCTTATACGGGTACGCAATGTGTACCTATTATTAATAAGGCCGAAGTACCCATTTTCTCATCAAACATTTGTTTTATACAAGCAACTATCACCTTAATCCTAACTAACATATAATAAAATTACAATGTTGAGGTACAATAACAAAATTAACTAACTTCAAACAACAGTATCTTGAGCAAATTGTTTTAAATGAAACTGTCTAAGTTGTTGCGAACTGTGCGTCTACTTATTCTAGTCAATGGCGTCTCAATGGCGTTTGAATGACATTGGAGGCCATTTTTAACCCCAGATAAAAAGAGGGGTGTTATAAGTTTGACGTGTGTATCTGACTGTGACATCGTAGCTCCTAAAAGAATGCACCGATTTCGATTAGATTTTTTTTTTGAAAGTTGACGTAATCGAGATGGTTCTTTCTTGTATAAGGTGCCCCGTAATTAGTGTCAAATATTTTCAGGGTTGAACATGTATTTTGTAATAATAACGTTGACAAAATATTTAAAAAAATTACACGTTAGTTTTTGAGTAACTGAGTCAAACAGTTTGGTTACTTAATTTTAAAAAACATCACCCCATTAATTTTTGACACAACTACATAAACAATTAAAATGACACTACACGCACACTAGCGCAAGTAGTACACTAAATAACATTACACTCATACATTCACGATATAAACAATTTAAAAAAAAATTACATAATTTTTTGTTAGAAAAAAAAACATTTTTTATCTGACGACAGTATATTCGAAATATTATTTTTACATGACCGTTATGATTTGTGTGTTCGTCCCTGAAAATATTTGACACTAATTACGGGGCACCTTATATTTGATCAAAATTGGTTCAGCCGCTTAAGAGTCAATTAAAAAAACGCGTCGGAATCGGACCATTCTTTTAGGAGCTACGATGCCACAATCAGACAACACAGATACACACGTCAAGTATTCCTATTTTTTTGTAAGGGGTTAAAAATGGACGCGTGTCATTCTACCACCATGCCATTGAAACGCCATTGATTAGTCGAATAGCCACCCAGTACAATTATCTTAGTAATATTTGCAATGATTTATTTACGAGTATAAGATAGCAGAATACTTTGTCGCAAGAATAGTTTGTTTAATTCAACAAAACACGTGTCCTTTAGTTTTTTTAGTCGCGCACGGATGAAAAGCGAAAAATTAAAAGAAACACG
Source organism: Aproaerema taeniolella (assembly GCA_949987775.1). Taxonomy (NCBI): domain Eukaryota; kingdom Metazoa; phylum Arthropoda; class Insecta; order Lepidoptera; family Gelechiidae; genus Aproaerema; species Aproaerema taeniolella. The sequence goes on along the minus strand of OX465261.1, from coordinate 13,154,404 downwards.
AAAGTTAATCAGAGTCGAAGCTTAGAATAAACTAAAATCTTAAATTCAGATCATCATTTTGAATGTTTTTAAAATTTATTTTTTTTAGGATTTCAATTTTTATTGTGTTTTTCATGTTTTTTTAGTATTATCTGCTTTAAAATCAATTTATTTCTTTCAATTTTGCTATAAAAGACAATAATAACAGCATAAAACACGAAAACCAGTAATGTATGCCGCATTCTGACAGCAGGACGCGGTACATTGCCGAAGTAAATAAAATATAACAAAAAAATACTCGTTTCCGTTCGGTAAATAAGCGTACATTCCATCATTTAATGATTTACTAAGCTGTCCCTTGCATAGGTTTGTCTGAGGATGCCCGGGACTTCGTTCCCGTAGAAATGTCGTAAAATCTTTCATTATCCCTTGCCTGCAATATAAAAAGAACCTATGGGCTATAGGCGTTAATGAGTTCAGGAGTCGGGAGCAATTTTAGATAAGAAGGTATTATTAGTTAAGGTTTGTTTGGCTATGTTGAGTAATAGTATTCTTAGTTTAAATTTTTTTTAATTCATAAAATACTGTCTAATTATTTGATAACCCCAAAAAAGTGAGAAAAAAACCTACTGTTCATTAAAAAGAAGGTTGTAATCTAACGTAAACGATACCAGTGATAATCAGTGGCCGTTTCTCTTTTTGTACCTAACATTTTGTTCCCGAATTGTGACATCTTCAACACATGATTCGTATCTTAGCAAGACAAATAAAAAAACTGATTTCGCAACGTTGCAAGTGTGGCAACACTAGATGAGGCCAAAAACAGAGCAAATAGTATACCAACAGAAATTGTAATGTTTGGACGAACTAACTTTACTTGGGTGAACGTTTCTAGGACAGGTGTGAAGAAAAGTGCACACTCAACTTAATTTTCGTAGTTATTTAGAGTTTTTCTGTTTATACTATAACCGATTCAGTTCCTTTGCCTTTACGATTGATTATATTAAACTACTACTATACTATAACTACAATACTATAACTAAAACTACTGTTAATTGCGCACTTGGCATGTTTTTACAACTTATAGCAATTTTTGGTTTAACAAATCTTTATCTTAAAAAATCTTAACTCGTTCCCATAAAATGTTTATTTGCTCCTTTAAGTATTATTTCCTTTAAAATAACTCGGTCCTGACGAAGAACTTTTTGTTCGAATAATTAATATAAATACAATTCTCTCTTTGGCTTGGGTACCATTGTCTTTTATTTATGTGTAGTAGAAGGCGATTAAATTAGATCACCTTAAACCGAAAAGAATCTTTTCTAAGAAAATAAAATTACTTGTTGTATAAAATTTTTTATACACATTTCCGCTCGTCAGTACACAATGAGAGTAATTTATGTTATCCAAACAGTAGAGTGCTGGTTTTAAAAACATTGTGACACTAGACACTTTTTGATAAAACTTGTCGAAGCAAACATGGGGATCTGGGGAATCTTCAACAAATATACACATTGTTGCTTCACTGTCGGGGAATTAGGGTAAAATAAACTGTCAAAACTCATAAAAAATGTTTACATTTTGCTTTTAGTTTATCTGCTAAGTCAATTTTTGTTGTTTGAGATGTTTTTCTTGGTTTTCGTTTTGAGGTTTGCTTCTGAAAGAATATCATATGGCTAGCTAGCTAGCGAGTATGTTTGTATTTTAGCAAAAAAAAAACCAGATATTAGACTTCTTTATTATGAGCAAACTGATACTTATTTGGCCCGGGGCTTGGTTCCTGTAGAAATCCTTGCCTACGTTTATCCTTTTTAATCCTTGTCTACGTTTTAAAAGGAACCTTTGGTTCTTTCAACTTAAGCTATTAGGCATTGACGAGTTAGTGAATTTTACCTGAACCTGAAATTTTACTGAAATTTAAAGATGGTGTTCAAGGATGTGCTTGTGCACCCAACATCTTTCTAATTTAAGAATGAGAGAGCAGAACTTTAGCGTCTTATTAACTTGCTTGCATTCTGCGGTTTGTGCAGAAAGTATAAATAGAAAGTGTCTTTTTTATTTTTCTTCATCCTTTGAAAACTAAATCCTAGAAAAAGTATAGAATACTACAGAAAGCGAGGGACTTCGTTTCCTTGGGATTTGACGGCCGGTTTGGTCGAGTGGTAGAGGCGCTGCCTCTTGATCGACGAGTCTTAGGTTCGATTACCAGTCGGGGAAACTACTCATGTAAAAAACATGTGTTTGTTCTGTTTTAAGTGTTTTCTTGTCTTTGTGTATGTTCCAAGAGACTCACGACACAAGGGAAAACCTTTGTTTGTATGGGCCGTTAAGTGTGGAGCGTTTATTTTGTATCCTAGACTAGACCACCCGTACACCTCTCTCCCAGATGACGTAATTCGCGTCGTGTTATCATAATCAAGCATACAAGGAGTGATGCTGTGATACACTGATACAGTGTGATACGCTATGATACGGTAATCCCATTTGTGTCCCGCTTACTCTGCTGACTGTACCCCACACGATGTTTATAGGAAAGTTAGGTCTGTTTTTATAAAAAAAAGACTTATGCCCGTACTACAGAAAGAGACTCAAGTTTCAGCCGTGCGGTGATCGGTTAAGAATAACACCACCCCATCTCTTTCCGCGGGTGTCGTAAGAGGCGACTAAGGAATCACAAATGAGACCTGCCTCCTAGTAATCCATTCAAGGCAACGACACTTCATTTTTTTCTTCTGAATCTGGGGTGTCGTCCTATGGTCTCATGCGGTGTGGTAGGCTCTGTAAAGGGCCGTCTGGTTCGCAACCACCCTCCTACCGAAGTCCGACGCCAAACAGCTTGCTGTGTTCCGTCGGTGCGTGGGAGTACCAGTACCTTTACAGGCATTTTCTGGGTTAACTCGCTCCATCGTCGACCTCATCTTTGACCTTTATGGTCAAGATTGAGGTCAAGAGCTAACCCATCTTATAATAATAATAAAAAAAAGTCTTGATCTATACTAAAGTATTGATTGTCTCTTTCTCTCACAATCAAAATAACAAAGACGACTGCTACTTAAGTATAGATCAGAGTCTGAGTCGGTTCTGTAATACGGACCTCAGTTTTCTTCCATGTTTTTGGAGCAAAGAAAAAATAAATTATGTTGAGGCGAGGAGCTCAGTGTTTTGCTATATGCCAGCCACTTACACCAGCCACTGACTCAGTATCGCTTCTGATTACTAACATAGTTTTAAGAGATACTAACAATTGTTATTCTATTTTTGTATTTTAATTTTAATTTGATTTAGAATTTTCATTTTAATTTGGATTTTATTTTATTTAAATTTAATTTAATTTAATGTTACTTTATTTCTTAAAACTTATGGATGATACAATCTGAAATTCTCTTCGGCCGTGTATTTGAACCATAGCCAATCGGAAGCGAATTTTATTATACACTTCCCGTGGGAATTTCGGGAATGAATTATACACATAAACCTTCCTCTTGAATCGCTCCCTCCATTTGTAAAAATTGTATGAAAATCCGTTTCGTCGTTTTTGGGATTATTGCGTCCGGACAAACAGACGCGGCGCCGGCTGGGGACTTTGTTTTATAATATAGAATTATATGATGATTTGATCATTGCCTTGACCGCCGCCTTAGGTATACGAGGCTGGACGGTAGTGGGCAGAGGGCAGCCGCTCCCGCTCTGTCAGTTGACCGCGACCGTCATCTTTTTTTTTCTAAATGACTACACTGTTGGCCGCTGATGGCCTTGACAGCTTCACCGAGCAAGTGGCGAGCGCAGATGGCTCTTAGCCCAAAAATTTTAAGTAACAGGCCTAAGGGCGCCCCCTGTGGGGCTCGAACCTCGGCTTAGGGCGTTACTGGGAGCGTGGAGTCGGACATACGTTTGTGGAGAGAAGCGGCCGGGTACGTACCGGTACCGCGAATCGGGGCGGAGATGGTGGGGTATACGCGACGAAGGCTAACAAACTGACTGAGCGGGAGCAGCCTACTCTTCTCCCCGCCTCGCCCCGCATACCTAAGGCGTGGTACAGCGGTAATGGTCAAATTTATACTGTAATTCTATTTTTATTTTACTTTCCGTGTGGAAAAGTAGCCTATGTCACTCTCCAGCACTTGTATTATTATTTTTATGCATTAGTAATATTAGGTCACTACGGTTCATGTGGTTTCTATGTCTAAAGTTGGAAAAATGGAAAGAGCTGTGTTCACATTTAACTCATTTCTATGTTTATGGCTGTGTTCATCTGCTTACTAGAATAGTGATAAGTAGGTCCAATATGTCTTTTTATAATAAGCATGGATCTAATATTATTAGAAACCTACGATTCTTTTAGTAAGGAAATAAGTTTTCTTTTATCCATCAAGATAGGCAAATGACAGAGCCATATAGCCAAGTCTTTTTTAGATAATTTCTTACGCCCGTCATATCTAACACTAGAAATTCTAAAATCACAAACTGACGGCTAGTTCTGATTTTCTTTTAGGGTATGTTATTAAGACCACTAGCATCGTGTAACCAAGTATGCAGCTTTTTGCTATTCTCAATATAACTCCTAAATTATGCTTTTAAAACTATAATATATACGTTTTTAAAGTAGAACAAAATTACGAAAACCAGCTCTGTACTAACACTACTAACCGAGTACAATTTTTTTCTCCAAAAAAAGTGAAATTTTAAAAAAAACTGATTCTTATCGAGATGGCTGCCAAATGTCAAACGAAGAATACGTTTCGTTTCACTCAATGTTTTTAACCAAAAAAATGCGGAAATTTCGCGATTTCCCGAGTAGGTACTTTACACGAAATAAGCACAGCTCTTTCAAAGCTGTAAACTTGGATAAACGACTGGTAGTGGTCCTAACAACATAGGTATAAAGTTAGTTTGTGATTTTAATGTTCGATTATGACTGGTGTATTACCATAAACTTGGTGAATAAAATAAATTCTCTTCATTGCCGAATAGTTGCCAAAATTGACAGATAAGCAAGTTGAGTTTTGGTCGAGTTCAAATTATGTTGAAAAATATTGTAGAAAATAGTGTTTAGAACCGCCCGATTACAATAATTTATCATTCTTATCAAGAAGAGTAAAATGTTCGAGATATTTTTATATATAAAACTCATTTAGCCGTCTATAATAGAAAAAAACATAAAACTACTTTTGAAAAATGTTTCGTACCGTATGAAGAAGCGTCTCAAATCACAGTTATCCCAAAGAAGAAGAAAAAAGCATTTTAAGGTGTTTCCTAAATTTTAATATCGTATGGAAGAACTAGTACTTCCCTTTAAGTACACAAGCCCCATCAGAGGATCATGTTGAAGCCAACAAATTGCGCTATATCTCGGCTCCTGTGCGTCGGACACCAAAATGTTTGAAGCACTTCTTGTTTACATGGACTATAGGCCTACACAGTAAGCGCCAAAAAAGTCCTGAAATTTTTGATATTTTTTTTTTTAATTTTGTTTAATATTTTTTATTTACGTTTATAATGGTTTCCTATATATGACCTTCTGACCCCATTGTTACTAGCATACTCCTAGAATGGTAAGTGTAGTGAATGCAAGTTGAAGCCTTTTTTTTCAAACAATTTTTCAAATCGTTCCAGTAGTAGTTTCGGAGCCTATTCAGTGCAAACAAACAATCAAATCTTTCCTCTTTATAATATTAGTGTTGATGGGTTTGCTCTACAATTTTTTAAGACCCGATTTGATTTCTATGCGATACAATAAATGTAATCTAATTTATGTTTTCCCAGCAATGGAATCGAACAGTTAAAAATATCTATGTTTACAGGAGGAATGTCTCAAGAAAGTAAAGATTCATACCAATCAACAAATGCAAATTATATACAACTTCTGTGTTTTACTTTTATGGGCCTCCTCGGTAAGTATGTATTTAGGTAACTAGTTTTTTTTTCAGACTTCTACTATAGTATCGATTAATATTGCAAATCAATTTTTTTTGCCCCAAAACTTGCCACTTTTACTGCTTTTTTGCCACTTTTTTTATTACTAATTTCAAAATGAGTTTAGGACATATTTCTAGGGCGAGGCGGTGAAATAAGAAGAAATCGCGTTAGACCGCGCATGTTCATGTTCAGCAGGGTTGAATCACTTAGCCTGAAAAAACTCAATACTAAACTGTTTCACGATTTGCGTCTAGATGACCTAACGCCTTCTGTTTGTTTGTAGTAGTTGAACTTGGGTATTTTTTTAATACAACATTTAGAATTTTGAATAAAGTATGAAACTTTATTAAGGTAGGGAATTAGACCACTTAATTGAGAAATTTTTACTACGAACATAACCAGCCTTTATGCCTTAGATTTTTTTACACTACTGATTGGTGTGCAACAACAACACCCTTTAAAAGAGTTTTAGATTTCGCCTTGATATTAGATAGACGAAATTTTGTTTGAAAATTTCGCAAAAATTTCTTGGAGAAAGTTCTTGTAATGTATTCATGGCTATCATGAAAAAAAATTGGAATTTAATTTTCTTTGAGTGTACAACACATTTGATTACAAATTTTATTATTATAAGTAAACCACCACTTTCTTCCGGGTACAGAAACCAGCCGTCGGACGAAAATTCGCAAAAATTGCTGCAGATTTTTTGACCTGTTTTGAATTTCGTGATATAAATTCATTTATAAGTGATGAAGTTTCTCTTTTAAATTGAGGTCTCTATTAAATTAAATTCATTATGATTATACTTATAATCTTTCAACCAACTTAATTAAGAAGAAGTTTATCAATTCGTGCCTGTAAATTTATACATGTTTTAATAAAAAACAAAGAACTTCATATACACTATAATATTTAAAAAAAGTAAGTTTTATCTTACTATATTATAAAATGAATCACCGCGCCGTGTCTGTCAGTCTTGTCTGTCTGTCTGAACGCGATAACCTCAAAACAGTTAAATGGATTATCATACGGTTTTCATTAATGAACGGAGTGATTCAGGAGGAAGGTTTATGTATTATGTATAATTCCTTTTAAAAATTCCCACGGGAATTAGCCCTGGGTGAGAAAACAAAAAGCTTACAGTTAAGATAACTTATCTATATTTCTCTTGGATTGGATCGGTAAAGAAGAAAAATTAATAAAGTTCCATTTTTGTATATTTAGACCTTATCAATTGTTACACAAAATATTCTACAATGAATAATAATAGGTAGTACTTACATGGCAAATTATTTTCTTGTATTGCATAAAGTAAATGAACACTATTTACATCTTAACTTTAAATTCTAATCTCACTACTTTGTACAACGAATGACTAGAGTACTTGTACTTCTACTAATAATTGGAAATATTTATAATTTTATTTACAGAAAAACGCATCCTATTAATATACAGCCTAATTATAAAATCGTTGTTTAAAGTTAAGGTGACAGCTTCGAGGCGATTTTAAAAATATTTCTTATAGCTGTTTAATTAAAACATGTTTTTACACGCTCCCGCGAGGTTCTTGACTGTCACTTCGCTTTAAATTACGATTATGAATAAGGCGAAATGAAGCACATACTTTTCCATTAATTAAGTGAGGTTAAATAGGCTTGTCAAAGAAACCCGTGAGAAAATAAAAAAACAATGTGAAAATTGGTATCACAAAAAAATGCTTATTTTTGGGTCAAAGACAACAATATTTGAAAAATCTTATGGTTATCAAGAAAAGAAAAACGGAAAACGTGATGTTGATCATAGGTAATACTTTGGCACACTTTTCATAATAGTTCTTAAATCTACGGACGAAATCTCACATTAGTTTTTATATATGTACAAATATAAACAAAAAGAAGATACTTACAGAAAACTAAACAAATGTTATATTCTGATAAATTATTAGTAAGTAGTTTCACAGTTTCTACATTTTGGTATGAGTCACTAATTTAATGTTGGTACACGTTTTGATAGAGATCAGCCGTCGTGATTTATGTTTATTTTTATGATTTTATATTGTCCATGCACTTAGTTCCGTCGGCAACTTCCCATTGCCGCTAAAAGCTTCTCAAAAAGGATTAGGATCCGGAACAAAAGCGCGTAAGTACATTCACCTGGCCCAATCATCAGGCGGTCCGGTGCTCTGATGCAACGGAGAAAATGCACTTCTTCTCGGCTCGGAATTCACTTGACTCTCTTGGTTCCCAATTATTGATTCGATTGAGAAACCGTTCCGTGATCTCTTACCTCTAGGATCAGTTGTTTCTGCTACTCGTGGCGGTAAAGGCACAGGTCTTAGAGTCGCTGGAGGCGGACGAGGCAATGACAACAGTGGAGCGGGAGGCAAGTAACATGGAAGAGGAAGCAACGGAGCGTACGCCTCCCTTGCTAACATAGCGACCACAGCATGAGCGTGCTGCAGCGACGGCGCTGGTCTCTTGTACCTTTTCCTTCGCCGTAAAAAGCTACCATTATCAAACATATCCTCAGCGAGAGGATCCAACGTCCAATAGTTGCCTTTCCCCGGATTCCCTGGCTCTCTAGGAATTTTGATGAAACAGTCATTCAAACTCAAATTGTGTCTGATAGAGTTCTGCCAGGCGGGGAACTTTTCACGATAATACGGAAACCGGGTCATAATGAACTCGCAGATTCCGCTTAGAGTAAGTTTCTTGTGTGGTGACTGCAGTATCGCCATGGTGATCAAAGCAATATATGAATAGGGTGGTTTGATGAGTTGAGATGAGGATTTCTGTTTCGATTTCTTTGGTGATGATGGTTTGGTGTCGTTTGGGCTGGAGGCGTCGTACCGCTCGGAGTCGCTGGACGGCGGCGGGAGGTCCGGGGTGTCTTCATCGACGGATACGTAAGTATCGTCCTGAGGATACTCTTCCCGGTCGTCTCTTAGGTAATGAGGGAGGTAAAGCCGCGGCGGCGGTCGCAGGTCGAGGGGTAAGTCGCCTTCGATGATCATGTCGCGGTATTGGGCAAGTTCACAATCTTCCATACTGGTCACATGTCAGAGGTGCGTGCGGGCGCGTGGCGCGGCGTGGACTGACGGCCGGGCCGGGTGCCACGCGGCGCTCCGCCCCCCGGGGCTGGCCCTCCCTCCGCCGCGACCCGCGTTTACGTTCCAGTAAACACAACAATTGTCGTTATTATTACTGCGGGCCGGAGCTTTGTGCATGAATTTCAGGCCGTCGACTAATAATTATTAAACATCGATTCAGCTTTTGTAGTATTTATTTTGGAGTTTCACAAAGCCGTTTTGAGTTCTTTTCTTTTTTGTTTGTAGTTTTTATCTTTTAATTGAGTCTTTTCGATGTTTAAATCTTTGTTTTAGATAGATAAGAGCGGTAGGAGATGGTGTGTAGTGAAATGTGCAACATTGTTGCTAAAGTTTGTTTAAACTATCTTTATTAATGTAATAAATAGGTAAGCAAACTTATCATTCATTAAAATAAACAAAGACTTTATACAATTTATGAACCTACTCATATCCAAACACAATAAAAAGACATTGTATAAAGAAACCCCGTTTTATTATATTCTCTGTAAGTAATATCCTTCGTAAAAAAAAGATAAAACAATCCCGCCTTTCATTCATATAGGAAAGAAGAAAATGTAATAAAAATGTAAAAAGCTCCAACAAAAACCGGCAAAAGAAACTGTTTACAGTCATATGTAAGGGATCCTTTAATCCCAACTTAAAGGACTTGACGTTGCTATTGAAAAAAATCTCATAAAGCGAATTCTAACACTCCATTCAGGTAGACATCGTCAAATAAGGCCCGCGTAAAAAATATTCGTGAAGAGATGACAATACGAGCGGGTCTCTAGAAAACCCTCGTATATGTTTCCTAGCAAAACATTTACCCCTCGGGCGTTGAGGGAAAAGCTACATGAGCGAAAGAGACAAAAAACAAGTAAGAAAAGGATAATAGACACCCGTAGCCAATGAGGGCAGTGGAAGGATTGGGCGGGGCTCCCCAAAGCTAACATGTCAGGGCGTGGCAATAGATCCTATTATTGTCTGGCAAGGCAAATAATATTTTGCACAATGTACACATTGAGGTACAAGGGGGTGAAGGGGGGTACTAATTTATTCCCAACTTCGGTTACGGGTTGTTTTTCAGCTTTGCGAGCCTGTTATTTAAATTGGACGAAGTTATTTGTATGTAGCCGTCTATAAGCATTGTTCATAATGAAGGAATTTCGAGCTGTTGTTTGTTAAGGGAAATTTTCGATTGTGCGAGGATTTACTGAGTTTTAGATTACTCTTTTAGATGTTATTGGGTTTGTTTCGTGTTTTAGACGTAATTGTGTTTTAAGCCTTTTTGTTTAACATTAAGCTTTACCGTTCTCAAATCAAATATAAGAGTAGTACTGGAATATAAGAGTTAATATTTACTTTTAGATTACATAAGACGTTTTGGTTATCGTTTAATTGAAATTAAGAAAAAGCGTAATCAAAAAGTTATTCTTTAAAAATGTTTGATAAAAGCACTACCCATTCACTGCTGTACACTTCAAAGGAATTCTTCCAAGTATACCGGCTCGTAAATTATAGTAAGTAGGACGCGAGGGTTTTGCTGTATTTTGGGCGAAAGGCTGACAGTCTTTCACTATTAAGTATACATCACGTTTCATCTGATAAGTAACTGACAGCTCTTAGAATTTATGTCAGACTAGCTTTTCGCCTGGAACTACGTTTCCTTGGGAATTTGGAAAAATTATATAGCCCATGTGTTACCACAGGGTGTCAGCTACCTCCATACCAAATTTTATCAAAATTGGTCCGACCGTTTGAGCGTGAAAGAGGAACAAACATCCATATCTTTTTCGCTTTTATAATATTAGTAGGATTTGGCATTAAGTGGTTCTAGAACTACTGTTGCCCTGCCTACCCCGATAGGGATTATAGGCGTGAGCATATACTATGTATGTATATGTAGTTAGCGAGCCTGTATATTTTTGACCGACTTTAAAAAAGGAGGAGGCTCGACTGCATGATTTTTTTAAACTCTATATTGTAAACTCTTACATACTCGGTTCTAGTGGAAAACATAACTATAAAGATGGACTTATCCCTAAAGGGATTTCCTCCAATCTACAAACTGTTTTACTCAAGTTCGCACAGAATATTAAATTAAAGTCGCCTTCAGGCCGACAGTTACCGTTTTAAATGTTGGATTATACATATACAGTGTGAATCTCCATAAAGTGCCCATATGGAAATGGGCGAAACTGACCACATTTTTATAGACGAGAAAAATCATTTAAAATTGTACGTAAGTAATTGGAATTGGAAAATCTTTAAAAATATCGAATTTAAATTAATTTTTTATACTAAAAGTCTACCTAAACTCACGTATATACTATGATTTTATTTACCTTTGTTTTTTAATTCGCGTATACTGGGTGAAAACAAACCTCCTAGCTATATTCAAAATCCTGAACCAGTATCACTGAAAGAACACATTTATGAAAAAAAAAAAAATTTTAATGGGAAAAGTTAATTTTTTGCCTAAACGTAGACATTACATTACTTCTATACCAGGCACGCGAGGGGTACGGGTAGCGCTCGGGGGATGAGTCCGAGTGGTGACTATGTTTAGGAAAAAAAAAATCCCCCCCCCCCAAAAAAAATTAATAAATAAAAAATGTTCAGTAAGTGATACTGGTTCAGGATTTTCAATAAAGCTAGGAGGTTGTTTTTCAACCTGTATATTATGATTTTACGTTTTAATATTAAATTATGTGTTTGATACCTGATTGCTGATCCAAACATAAAAAAATCACGAAATGTGCTCAAATGGCGAAAGTTTAAAGTGTTATAATATCGAATTTTCCATAATCTTATTCTCATTTTGTAATTTATTATTTTTTTCCTTCGGTAAACTGTGTAAACTCTTTATTGCAAATTCTTACAGACATAGCTGTATGCAAAGGCGGACTTAACGCTGAAAGGAAACTGTATTTTATCGTCACTGCCTCCTAATTACAATGATTTCCGTTTTTGTTTTAACAAGATTAAGGATTTGGTTCAAGGACCACAAGGTTTTCCTTACAGCTCAACAGTTTTTTAAGGAAAAAAAACGCCAAAATATTCGTTTTTTTGGCTCTACGCCTATTCGCAAAGTTGCTTCATTTTTTCACATTGGAGGGTTAAAAAAATATTTATGCAACCTAACCTAACCAAAACTTCAAAAAGTCTAACAGTTAGACCCTAACCTAACCTGTGGTGATCGGTTGAGAATAACCCCACCCCATCTCTTTCCGAGGGTGTCGTAAGAGGTGACTAAGGAAACACAAATGAGACCTGCCTCCTAGTATTCCATTTAAGCAACGACTCCTCAGTTTGTTTTCAATCTGAGGTGTTGTCCTATGGTCTCATGCGGTGTGGTAGGCTCTGTAAAGGGCCGTCTGGTTCGCGACCACCCTCCTACTCTTGCTCTGTTCCGTCGGTGAGTGGCCTTAAGTACCAGCGCCTTAATTGGCATTTTCTGGGTTAACTTGCTCCATCGTCGACCTCATGTATGACCTTGGTCAAGGTTGGGGTCAAGAGTTAACCCATCTCATAATAGAAAATTAAAAAAACCTAACATAACCTAGCTTATCCTAATTTTATGCAGGCGGCGCTTAAAATTTCGTGGAATTGTAATTTACCGGGGAAATTGTAACATCGCAGGAGATTATAATTTCACTTGTGAAATGGTTAAACATATTACGGTTTTTTTAATTTTACGGTGACATAATATAATAATTACAAGCTCGATTTGTTTCTATTGAAATATCTATTTTTTTTTCTTGACGCTATACACTCAAAGGCCCACACTAAGGTTTTCCCTTGTGTCGTGGGTCCCTTGGAACACACATAAAGACAAACACAAACACTCAAGACCCGAGAACAAACATCTGCTTTTTACACAAATGTTTGTCCCGACTGGGGATCGAACCCAGGGCCCGCCGATCAAGAGGCAGCGTCACTACCACTCGACCAAACCGGCCGTCAATATGTTGTGATGTGACCCTAAGTACTTACTACAAAATACAGAATTAATAAAGTACAACTTTTATAGGGTTCCTCCGTACCCAAAGGGTGAAACGGGACCCTATTACTAAGACTCCGGTGTCTGTCCGTCTGTCTGTATGTCCGTCTGTCACCAGGCTGTATCTCATGAACCGTAATAATCAGACTACTGAAATTTTCACAGATTATGTATTTCTGTTGCCGCTATAACAACAAATACTAAAAAACAGAATAAAATAAATATATAGAGGGGCTCAAAAGAAATTTTTTCGCTCGTTTTTATAGATAATTTTTTATAATAGTTCGTGCCGGTTTTTTGAACTACCGACCGAAACACCAGCTAGTCCTATAAAAATTATAGTGTTAGCTACCTCCGAGTTCCTTCTGTCAATTTTATTTCTTTTCCGCAATAACCCTAGGTACTATTTTTTTTTACCAGCTTATATACGTCCCCACCGAGGGGCACGGGCCTCCCTCCGAAACTCGAAGGGGATTTAGGCCATAGTCCACCACGCTGGCCCAATGCAGGTTGGTGGACCACTCGTCTTTCGAAAATTTTCTTGGACGGGCGGGATTCATCACGGTGTTTTCCTTCACCGTTGAGCAAGTGATAGTTAGAAATCCGTACTACATAAATCCGAAAAGACGAATTCAGTGGTACATGCCCCACCAGGATTTGAACCCACGACCTTCGGATTAAAAATCTGGCTCATTATCAACTGGGCTATCACCCACCGCTACTATTTATTACTATTTATTTAATAAGCGAAAATTATGGATGTGAATCAATCAATCAAAACATGAAACTGATTAACTTTCCCCAGGAATGATAGGAAGCACGAGATAAGTGATTATTAAATTAGAAGGTTTCCCTCGTTTTCCCTGGGATTTCATCATCAGATCCTAACTTGATAACAATGGGTCCACCTCTGGAGTATAATAGGTACTTAGATTGCTTATAACTTTTAAACGGCTAAACAGATTTTCATGAAACATGGCTGAGAACACTCGGGATAAAATTATCTATGACACAAAAAAATAAACGAAAATTGGTTCATCCGTTTGGGAGCAACGATGCCATAGACAGATACACAGACAGACACGTTAAACTTATCTTATAACACCCGTCTCTTTTTGCGTCGGGGGTTAAAAATAAAGATTGGTACGTACAGTTGAACATAGAACCTCTTCCTTTTTCAAAGTTGGTTAAAAAAAACACATACCTTCAGATATTAGGATAGCTAAAACAGCGGATACCTTTAAGAAGCGTCTCAAGGGCTACTTTGAAGCCCAGTGTGGCTATAAATAAATGGTTTCCTTTTCTAATTTTCTCTTTTACTTTTTAATTACTTTTCCTCTCTTGTTTTCCGTATTCCTTTTACCTACTTAGTTGTTTTTTTTTTCCTGTTTCCATCTCCTCTTTAACTATGTGTGTGTGTGTCTTATGTATCGAATAATTACATATTTTCTTTAGTATTATAAAACTGTATTATTATAATATTATATATATATAGGTATATATAGGTATTTATAAATATAAATACTTATATGTTTATTTTTTTTTAAATATATATTGTTTAGGTTTATATATTGCGCCCGCTCTTGATTTCACTATGCGACTTTTCATACCCAAAGGTTACCTGGAAGAAATCGCTTGAAGCGATGAGGTCGCCTATATTGTACCTTTTGTAAAATTACTTGTAATTGTCTCATCATTGTATTTCTTTTCAAATTGTGCAATAAAGTATGTTGTATTGTATTGTATACCTACAGATTGTATTAAGATGACGTTTTGGTTTGTGGCTATCTGCCATCTATCTGCTTGAAGACGGTTGATTCTTACGTTTTTGACACTAGGGTAGGGTCCGTATTACAGAACGCGACTCAGACTCTGATCGATACTTAAGTCGCAGTCGTCTTTGTCATTTTGATAGTGAGAGAAAGGGAGAATCAATAGGTACTTAAGTATAGATCAAGACTAACTTTGCGTCTCCTTCTGTAACACCGGCCTTAGGTACTTATTACAGAACGCGACTCAGATTCTGATATATATTAAGTAGCAGTTTCTTTGTCATTTTGATAGTGAGAGAAAGGGATAATCAATACTTAAGTATAGATCAAGACTTGAGTCTCCTTCTGTAATACGGCCCTTATTGTTTTTCAAAAGCTCCGTCTTAGGGGGCTAAAAAAAGTTAATGTGGATATCTAAGGTAGTCTTTCTGTCCGTAACTCTTCTTCCTTTAACCGTAAGTTTGCTCAGCTCTCACGACACAGCCGGATTACCCCGACTTTGCTTATCTTTCCTATTGAAATGTTTGTCTTGGATGCAAGACGCGTCAGGCAATCTTCTAAGCTTGTAATCTATGTGACGTTCGGATTTAGCTGTAGAGTTTGTATAATACCTGGGCAGGTAAGTAGTATGTAGAGTTAGATTTTGATAGATATAAAAAAAATATTGTAATCTTATAAAGGTGAAAAAAAACCTCCTAGCTATATAAAAAATCTTGAACCAGTATCACTTACAGAATTTTGCGCTACCTGGTGTAGGAGTAATGCCTAAAATGAACTATTTCCATTGAAAAAAAAAAAAAAAAAAACAGTGTTCTTAGAGTGATACTGGTTAAAGATTTTGAATATAGCTAAGAGGTTTTTTATCACTGTGTATAAAAAAGTATAAAATCTCAGGTCGAATTTTATTCAAAATAAATAAGTTGTGTCACCCCAGACATCCAATTGCTTAGCCCATTAAACGGCTAAACCAATTTTCATAAAAATCTCGATTGAGTACGTCAGCTTTTAAACAAGAAAACCGCTTCGAAATCAGTCCATTTGTTTAGGAGCTACGATGCTACAAACAGACACAGATACACAAGTCAAAATTATAACACCGCTGCTCTTTTGTTGTCGGGTTTCAGAAATGATTATGTGCTAAAGAAAATAAGAGCTCTATTCGCATACTGTGAGTCCGTTTAGTTTTTATTTCACGTACCTACTACTAGCTTTCCTCCCGGGACTAATTTCCCGTTGGAATTCGGGAAAATCATTTATTAAGTAGTCTGTATGTTACTCAGGTATAACGTAGCATTCTAATGGTGAAGGAATGTATAAAATCGGTCTTGAGTTTATTCATTACAAACAAACAAAAATACAAATCTTTTCTTTTATAATATTAGTAACAGATGTAAATTAGAAATAATATTACTTTTTTTTTTTCTTTCCTTACGTAATAAACGTGGAGCCGTCGTCGCACAACACAGCGCCATCTATCGTCTTTTCTGAGAAGTTTATTGAGTACGCCATCTTGTGGCTATGCTACGAACTTTTTCAAAACACTGCCATCTATTTTGATACAGCTATACTACAACAACTGAATTAGCGTTGTGCCCTATTGTCTTGTTTTAGTTCCTACATTATTTGATAGATGGCAACATTTATGTAATTCTTTTGCTACTATATGGCGTTTATTACCCTACCCACAGACCAGCCCCTTTCGCAGTTCCTTGATGATATTTTTTTTATTTTATGAATTAGACTTCTCTAACAAATAATATAATAGCGTATGGTAGAATATCAGAGGTATGTATGTAGCAAGTAACAAGAGGGAGAGGTGCGAAGCGACCCTCGCCGCGCACATCTTTGTAGGATCTTTTTTCTTTGTGAAAAAAAAAGAATCTCCGCCGGCTCTTGGGAAAAGAAATACAAGTTATTTCTTTGCAGAAATAACGTGGAAAGGGTGGTTCATCAATCGATGTCGTCCGTATTGAGTAAGGATCGCGATGGAACATTCGGCTTTCGAATGCATTAACGTTTTGTAAAAGTTCATAATGAATTTGTAAAACCAGCATTTAATTTGTAAAAGTACCCACTTAAAAGTTATTATCGAATTAAACATTTCAAGCGAGCATTTTGAATGAGAGATCACCTCAACCGAAATAAAACAAGATCAAAGATCTTGTTTAAGATGAAATTTAATTTAATTTTACCAAGCAGTATTTTATTACTGAGTATTTTTTCGTAGGAATTGAACTGCTGTTTTTTTTTTGAAACTATTTTTGCTTAGCAGTAGGTAAGTAAAAAAAAAATATTTAGTAAAAAAAAGGTTTTTATATTTAAAGCATTTGTCTATTTAACTTCAGGATAGTTGAAATCCAACATTGTTACTGAGATTCTTAGAAATTCTTGTAGGTACAGTCAACAGCACATAAGTAGTTCTTTCTTTTTATCGCAGCTATCTTTCCGCGGTGGATAACAAGCCGCGTAAACGCACCCGTGTTTGACAGCTGCTGTACTCGCCGCAGTCGCCGCGCGCATGCGTTGTTAAGTTGACGTGTGAAAGTTTTGTTGTCTGTCTGACACTTCTTTCGTAACATCGCGTCGTCGTGAGTGTCAGTGAATTTTTTGAATATTCCTCCGTAATTTAGCTAATTATTCAATCAATATGGAACGAAATGAACGTAAATCTAATTCCCGTGCTCACACAATGACTGTTGACCGTGAATCGAAGTTTTTAGTACGAAAAATTATCATGGATTTCGGCGTGTTATCCTGCAGTAAGTTTGGAATTTCTATTTTTATTTACTTTCCTCCAATTAGTATTTATAATTTTTTGAAAATACAGTACCTATCTATCGTTAAGACCGTTTGTATTTTTCGTTATCAAATAAAACGTCAATCGAAATAAAAAAAACGGTAGTTTTGAAATCGTTTGATAGCCAAGTTTTATTCACAACATTTTGAAACAGCTTTCGCAACTAACCTTGAATTTTTGCATCGTTATTTTCGTGAAATTAATGACCACCTACACACAATTACATAAGCACTTAGTTACCTATTTAGAATTACTTGAATGTAATGTAATCTGTCTTTTTACCTGTGTTACAATAAACTATATTTTGATTTTGAAAATTATGTGAACTGTGTCTCATCGTTAAAATCGCTATTTAATTAAAATCTTAGTGTAAGCTTATAGTTAGATAATTGCTATGATTGCAGAAAATAATATTCAAACAGCGTTTTTGTATAACAATCTAATTAAATAGAGGAAACCATTTTATCTGCATCAGAAATAACTGGGGCTAGGACGTTGATATTTAATTAGAACTAGAACATTTTAAATAGTGCAATTTGGAAGTTTTTTCTACACTATTGTCATAAAAGTTTTTACCAGTTTTGAAAATTATACACCTACTTAACACATTAATCTCCTATATTAACTTTTTACTTTTAGAAAATTTGCATCTTTGCAATTTTAAAGTCTCACTGATTCATCAACGTGCAGCTCAAACTCTTAGGCCCGGGTTTACCAAAAATATAACCAACGGTTAAACCACGGTTAGAAGCTAGTCAGTCAAAATGTCAAAAAAAATGTATGAAAATGACATTGTCAGATCTGTGGTTAGCTGCTAATCGTTAGTTATATTTTTGGTGAACACTGGCCTTAGACCTAGAAAGTTGAAAATTGGCCTAAAGGATTCTTTTATAAATGTAGACAAGGAGTGAGTTAGGATTTTACAAAATTCCCAGGGGAATGAAGTCTTAAATACTTAAGCATACGCTCTAGTTATGAATGATTTCATAATCCTCACTTCCTGAATAAAGGAATTGTTTATCCTTCCTTATACGTGTTTGTTGCCTTTCGTTCACGTCATGCTCACGTCAAATGGAGCATTATTTCTTGCATAGAAAACACTTTGAGGCCTGGAGAGTGACATAGGCAAATTTTCCACATAAGTGAAGTTGCAGGCAGACAGCTAGTTGCAAATTTAATGAATAAATGAATACTACACATTCAAATGGCCACACTAAGTTTTTATGTTGTGCCGTCGATCTCTGGAAACATACACAAAGACAGATACAAACGTCCATGACCCGAAAACTAACATACTTAGTGCTTTTTACACAAATATTTGCTCTGCTTAGAAATCGAACCCAAGACCCGTGGATCAAGAGGCAGCATCACTACCACTTGACCAAACTGTCTGTCATAGTTCTATGTATATTATTACCTGAAAAAAAAAATGTGCATAACAAAATTGTTATAATTAACAGGTATTTGCCCCTTAGTGAGGATTTGTTTGTTTTGTAAATAATCCTATGATCCTATTTTTGGGGATGTATGTGGGCTAATGATTATTGATAGATTTAAGAAAAAGGTTGCAGAACATAACTACCTACCTATCTATGGAACAAAATCCCTAACTAATAAATATTTAGTGACTGTGTTTAGTAAAAGGTACCTATTCAGGGTAGTAAGAGCGATTTTCAAAGCTATATGTATATGTCGCCGGAAAATAATAAGAATCGTAAGTTGATCTACCTCGAAAGTTGATAAACTTACGGTTCTTATTATTTTCCGGTGACATATACAACAACTCTGAACCAATAGACTATCCCTTTTTATTTGCACAGAGTTGTTTTTAACTTTACATTAAAGTTAAATCCCTACTAATATTATAAATGTGAAAGTAAATCTGTCTGTCTGTCACGCTTTCACGTCTTAACTGCTCAACCGATTTCGATTAAATTTGGTACAGAGATAAATTAGTCTTTAGGAAAGGACATAGGCTACATTTTATCCCATAGCTGGGTACGATATAACCTGTAGTCCACGCGGGCGGAGCCGCGGGCGGAAAGCTAGTAACACAACATCTATTATTATCAGCATATGAAGTCTTTAGTTTTCCCACTGTGAATTTTTGAGCAATTTTTTCCCATGTTTTCCTTATTAATTCAAAAGTAAGCAGAAACAGAAGTTAATTAATTCAGTACTAATGGCAAAATGATAATCTTTCAAGAGTGATTAACAGTCACCATCAGCATATATTTTCCGTCACTTAATCTAGTAAAACATACTATGTTTTCCTTATTTAATGACCTAAAATATTGAATAAATAAAAAATTGTAAGTAGGTACTTAAAGATTTTTTTTATTAGTCCATATACTTTACATTCCTACCGAGGGGCACGGGCCTGCCTTCGAAACACGAAGTGGATTTAGGCCATAGTTTACCACGCTAAGAATTTTCTTAGACGGGCCGGGTTTCATCACGATGTTTTCCTTCACCGCTCAGCAAGTGGTAATTAATGAAAAATCCATACCTAGTAATACCTACATATAATACAGGTTGTCCCAAGAAATAGTGTCAAGCGGGGAGTCCTGAGGTAGGACACCCCTTGGAGCATACAGGGTATATATTTTTTTTATAACGAATTGTTTGCTTTTGACCTTGACCACAATCTAGCCTAGGACGAAGATGTGGTTGAGGATGTAGCAAGCTCACCCAGAAGGTGCCTATTCACTCGAACTTTAAAGAGATCCGCAAAAGCAAAATGTGTTAACCTTGATACGCTTAAAAAGCGATAGAGACGACCAAAAACGCTGCTGGCAATTTATACAAAAAACCGTAAGTTCTAGAAAATGACCCAAAACTTGATTTTCACACAGCCCTTGTATTAACAGAGTTTACACTCTTGCATTAGCGGACGAACTCACAGTGCATGCTTTGATTCGGTTTCAAGTGCACCATTCATATTATACTCTAGTGGTGCTCCGACGAAATGCCATCGTCGATATTGAGAAGTGATAATGAGCTATGACACGAAATATCTTCTTTCACGTGCATCAGAAAATTAATTTGCTATTCAGGCTTCAAAAAATTCATGGTTTTTTAAACAAGGTATCAAAAATGTTCACCTGCAGCATACTTACCTATGATAATAAGGTTATTAGCCCATCAATCTTGTGTCAGATTGAAATAAACATCTAAGGAGTAACTTCTTAGCTTCTTTTTCTATGGAGGATTCGAATCCAAAACCTCTGGAGCGTCTCATAAATTGAGAGAGATATGTAAAGTATAGATGGTTAAACTCTTTATTCATCCATTACACAGCGCAACACAAACACAAAACCCAATTAGCGGTTAACAAACAACAAAACAGTAAAGCTCACCATCTTGTCAATATTGTGAAATCTATAGAATTCGCAGTAATCTTTGACATTGCAAGTTGATCGTCCATTAAGGATGGGTTTAGTCATTTTAAGTGACATTTATTACAATATTTTAAAATAACGATGAATCAGAATAAGTAGGATACTATTTAAGCCTTTTTAATGCAGATGTCCTGAACTGTATGTAAAATAATAGTTAAAATTATTGTTTTTGATATTCAATAATAAATTAAAATAATTATTGTTTTTGTTTTGATAAACCATCGATAGGATAACACTTGTCCCAACACTACCGCCCCGCTTCCCATTCACACTAAGAAATGTGGCATTGTCGGTATGTCTTACCATTTGCATGTTAATTACATGTTTTGTATGGCTATTTAAATGTCAATCTTATCGACGTAGGTGGTAATTATCGGTAAAGACATTCGCGATTGTCGTCGATGCGTGGCCTGATTTTTATGGGAGGTTCTTATGGCGTGGCGATGTCACTTTCTTTTTTATGGTCTAGGTTAGTTCAACGCTGGGTGTAAGGCACTATAGGATTTAGTTTGGGGGAGCTGACGTGATCGCCACACTAAATAATACATATTTCGTAGTACTAGTACTAGCTTATAAGCTTATAACGACACCCCTTGTTACATTTCACTGAAACTAAACCATTTTAATAGATATGATATACAGGTTGAAAAAGAACCTCTTAGCTTTATTGAAAATCGTGAACCAGTATCACTTACTGAACACTTTTTTTAAAATTTTTTGGGGTGGGGGTTTTTTTTTTTTCCTAAACGTAGACACCACTCGGGCGCACCCCCCGAGCGCTACCCGCACCCTTCGCGTGCCTGGTGTAGGAGTAATGTCTACGTTTAGGCAAAAAATGAACTATTCCCATTGAAAAAAATTTTTTTTTTCATAAATGTGTTCTTTGAGTGACACTGGTTCAGGATTTTTAATAAAGCTAGGAGGTTCTTTTTCACCCAGTATAATATCGTTATAAAATTCGCGTACTTCATTGAGTTAGATATATATTATGATACGTTTCAAAGATAGAATCCTTTCTTCAATTTAAATCATGCTTCTCACTGCCATTTCTGGAGATTTTACAAGCTCTACACTAAATTGATTGAAATCCAGCACAGTAAAATTCAATGGAAACGTGAGCGGTTTAGCTTCGGTAAATATGTTTAAACTTACTGCAATCGAGGGGCAGGAATGTTAGTGAGAAGCATGCTTTAAAGTGAGGAAAGGAAACGTATAAAACTATAAACCATGATACCTAATTGTGGCAAAGCTAGCAGAGGCATTCTGAAACATAATTGAACTGTTATGCAGGTTGTCTAGCGGTCACCCGCGATCCTATCTATACTTAAGTCTTGATTGTATCTTTCTCTCACTATCATAATTTTCCACGTTAAAAACGTATGAGTCACCGACTTCAATCCTAACAGTTCGCACAAAGTAGATATCTAGTATTTTTTGTGGACTACAATGCTTATTAGCAGATAACTACAAGCAGAAATGTCATTCATTTATTTAGATGATGTTCTAGTTTGTAGTATTTTTTGTTTTTGTTGTTTTTTTTTAAGCGCTAAATCATTTTCGATAAAATTTATATGGGACCTCTTCAGGAGTATACTCTTTTGAACAAATAAAGAATTATTCAAATCGGTTTATAATTGCCGGAGTAATCGCGTAACAAATATACAAAAAAAAATACAGTCGAATTGAGAACCTCCTCCTTTTTTGAAGTCGGTTGAAAATGACAAAGACGTTTACTACTTAAGTATGAATCAGTGTCAGAGTCGCGTTCTATAATACGGACCTCAGTGCCAAAGGCGGCTGTTTCGAAGAAACTTAAATTCCCTCCAAATCAACAAAAATTAGTTTGGCTGGGCTCATAACCGTTAGAAATACATTTTGGATAGATTTTCTTACTTATTATTTTCGCGTTTCCATGTTTTTTTTTTAATTTATTCATGTCATTCGATTTCGACTTGAAAGTTATCTCGTTTCGATTTCAGAGATTACTTTCAAGTCTATTCTATCAGTATTTTGATAAAATTCATAGAATTAGAAAATAATAGGTGACTTGAGATCAGCGAAAATTAAGAATGTAAAATCAGCCCACGAAACTGAACAACTTACCTAAAGGAACAGAGGTCGAAATATAAAAAAGAATCTGCAGATCAGTCTTACCTGTGTAATATGTGGAGGCGAAATTTTTTTTTTAGAATTTCGTATGGCTTCCTGGGGAAATTTATAGGGAGAATCATGTCGGTAATCCCATAGTCTACGGGAAAATATGAGTCGTCATCGTGTTATTCCAGTGATTCAGTCATATGAATCCTCTCTTCGCCAATTTCTTCCCAAACTCACACCACCTATTTGGAAATTGTGGCATTTCCTCTCACATGCTTATAATCCTTACTTCCTTACTAATATTGTAAACGCGTAAGTTTGTATGGATGTCTGTTACTGTGTTACTGTTTCACGCTCAAACAGCTGGACCAATTTTGATAAAATTGGGTATGGAGGTAGCTGACACCCTGCATAACCAAAAAGGCTATATAATTTGCCCAAATTCCCACGGGGACGAAGTCCCGGGCGGAAAGCTAGTATAGTATACACGTATTAATAATCCAGTTAGGGCCAGGCAGGATGTGAACAGGCAGGGTTCTGACAGGTAATTGTGCCCGTCAAAACATCCGACCACGGGCTGTCAGATTAAACGTATCCGCTAAAGAGGCATTCCCAGGACTCATATATACGGAGTGTTTATTTGTTCATATAACGCCATGAATTTATAAGTCCAGATTCCATAGTTTTCCTTTAATTTACCAAGTTTTTAGAGAGATTTCATCCTTATAATTGACCCTAACGATCGATGCAATAAAAGTACAGGGTGTAATTCTTACAGATTTTAAAATCAATTCGATTCCTTGGCGTGGCAAGCGAATTTTAGGAAATCCTTGAATGCAGTTTTCTTTCTTTTCAAAAATAAAGGGATGTTTTCTTTGAGTACAATTTTCTATCTACAGTATTAAGAGTACTTTCCCTTCAGGTGGCATTACAAAATTCCACCCTGTATACATAAATAGAATGCGTACGTTTGTTTTATAATATTCACAATATAAAAAGAGATCAACCTGTGTAGAACATACTGAAAGGAATTAAAAATAAGCTGCCCTGTTAAAATATGACTGCAACCAATTTCTGACACTGACGTGCGAAAGCCTGACGAGATCAGAAGCATTCGTTTCGCGTATTAATGTAACGGATTCTGAAATTCCAGTGTTATTTCGCGTAATGAAAAAGACTTGTCATTCAGAATGTGCTGTTTTAAGAAATACATATTTTATTTCTAGCAGCTTTTGATCTCATTGTACTGGGAGCGGATGTCCACTGTTTCAGTGTCTAAAGAATACGCCAGAAGACATAAAAACTCTTTTCAAATTATACTATAGTAGCTTTCCGCCCGGAATTTCGTTCCCGTGGGAATTCGGGAAAATTATGTAGCCTATGTGTTAATCCAGGGTGTCAGCTACCTCCATACCAAATTTTATTAAAATTGGTCCAGCCGTTTGAACGTGGTAGAGTAACAAATATCCTTACATCCATAGTCTATACATACAAACTTTCGTGTTTATAATATTAGTTACGAAGGAATATTTCTTGTTTGGCTCATTAAGATATTAGAGTGTAAATGTCCACTGCTCTGATCTGAGAATTTGACGACATCTATTCCAACAGTGCTAAAAATAAAATTTACGCTTTATATGCTATGAAAAAAAATCTCTGCGATCTGCTATATTAGTTTTTTCTCTGTAATCAGCCTTAGATTGGAAGTCGAAATAATACTGTTCGATTTTTTTATTTTCGGGAGTTGAGTTACACGGAGAACGGGACATTCGTTAGCTAATTTAAAGTCGGTAGATTTTCTCACGGAAAATCCAATTAAAGATAAAGTAAACAACGGAGCACCCAACCTAATTACTCCCTCAGGCCACATACAAAGTACTTAGCAGCGATTAAAATCGCAACACATTTACCTAGAACCGCTCCCATTATAACCATCGTTACTTAAAGAACTAAAAGCCATTAACCACTTTAGCTAGTGCAGTATGTGTTACTTGTTATCCTGTCTTATCTTTATGATGCCAGTGTGTCGCATCTGTGACAATTTAGACAGAATGTCTGTGGTAACGCTGCTGGGCAAAGATTATGTAATTTATATCATGTGAACAGACTGGACTTCGATATTGGTTTCAATCGGTCGTCCGGATTTTGTCGATTGACTACAGTCGTCATTCCAAGTTGGAAGCCATTTGGTGGTTTGAAAACTATAGCCCAAGGCTTAGCCAAGTTCACCACATACTTGACTATACCTTTAGGATAAGAAGGAATAAAGGAAGGGATTGGTCTTATATTAACAATAGGTATCCATTAAAGACAAAATATTTATCTACTTCTTAAATAACGGAGAAACTAGCTATTCCAAAAAACTAGCTATTCTTTTTTTTCTTCTATAGTAGAACTTAGTTCTAAAACGATTTTACTAGTGTTATAAAAAGCTGGCTGACAATTCACAAGGATTTTCATCAGTAAGTATAGCAAGGTTGGTCATGAATCTCTTAGTTTTAAAACGGTTCCATATTATGTTATTATTCCCTTGGAAATGTTTCTCATATTACCAAGCAGAATGTTGTGAATCTTATTCAATGAAGACGTTTTAATAGAGAGAAGTAAAGAAATACATTTACTCATGACAATAAACGAAAACGTACAAAGTAAATATGTACATGTACTGTGTCGGTGAATGAGCTTTGGATCAGCTTAATGTTGCGGCAATGCCATTCAGCCAACGCCCTGTTCTCCGCGTCTCTCATATTTTACCTAGTCTTTTCAGTTCTTTCTACAACTTCCCCATTCTTTGCTCCCTCCTCTGATGCGTCGGCGCTTGAAATTCTCTCTGCCAAAGAGTGTGTGGCGCTTGTAACATCAATATTTGAGTTAACTATCACCTTACTACGAGGGTGATGTAGGTACTTATGAAATATACTTCTTTGTGTAACGTGTTTACTTACGCAGGTCTTTAGTTTTTGTTGGATTTTGTTTCGACGGCGCTTTGGGCTGTTTAAATGGTTTGTTTAAAGAAGAGCCGTGTGATCAATTCATCATCACTTTCTTCTTCTTATCGTGTAAATAGAATCAAGTATGTGGCAAGCTTGACTAAGGCCCGTATTAAAGAAGGAGACTCAATTCTTGATTTAAAATTAAGTATTGAATGTCTCTTTCTCCCACTAACAAAGACGACTGCTACTTAAGTATAGATCAGAGTCTGACACCCATATTCTTAGAAGTAACTCGAGATTTCCTCGACTCCACTCAACCTCTGTCAAAGATTTTGATGTTTTTATTTGACAATTCCGTCCTCGACTTTACAATTTTCCTCAGTGGAGTCGAGGATGATTTGAGTAATCAATTGTCAAAGTTAAGGTACCTCGCGACCTACCTTAAGATTTTCTTAACGCTTTATTCGATGCTTGAGCTTGTTGTATGCTACTAAAAATGAATTATTTTGAAGATTTCGTAGATTATCTTTATGATAATAAATCGTTAAAGATTAATATCGAATAAATATATACGCTAGCTAGTGCCATCTATCGTCGAGTAGCTGAATTGCCACGTTCAAGGAATCTTAAGGTGACAACTAAGAATACCAAATTCGAGGTCGTTTCGAGGATTTCCTTAGCTGAAGTTGAGTGGAGGAAGTTTCGAGTTAACTTCTTAGAATACGGGTGTGAGTCGCTTTTTGTAATACGGACCTTACTCTGGTGTCCGAGATTTCCAGCCACCAAATGGCCTCCGAAGGCTTCATGTGCCATCAGAAGCACAGTAAAAAAATAGGCGTGTGTGCAATACACCATAATGCAATAATGCATACACCATGTGTGTGTAACACCATATGGCATCTAAAATGAATGTCCCATATTATATTTATTACGTCTACTTTATCTTTGTTTATATCAACTTGCTATTGTTAAGCCTATGTTTTGTAAACCTGTGCCAGTTTGCTAGCTATCCCATACTACTAACGTCAATATTCTCTATAAGGGTAACCAGAGCGTGTAGTGGTAATAAACCGAAGTCACAGTCAACGAGTATTCCGACGCTTATTAGGGAATTTTGGAAAATTATGTAGGTTATGTTTTTTTTTATTGTCTAAGCTATATTAGTGCAAAGGTTCATCAGAATTGGTCCAGTAGTTTTTGCGTGAAGGAGTAACAAACATCCACCCATCCTTACAAACTTTTGCATTTATAATATACTAGCTTTCCGCCTGCGGCTCCGCCCGCGTGGACTTTCACATTTTTTAAAATAAAAAGTTTGCTAGCTATCCCATACTACTAACGTCAATATTCTCTATAAGGGTAACCAGAGCGTGTAGTGGTAATAAACCGAAGTCACAGTCAACGAGTATTCCGACGCTTATTAGGGAATTTTGGAAAATTATGTAGGTTATGTTCTTTTTTATTGTCTAAGCTATATTAGTGCAAAGGTTCATCAGAATTGGTCCAGTAGTTTTTGCGTGAAGGAGTAACAAACATCCACCCATCCTTACAAACTTTTGCATTTATAATATACTAGCTTTCCGCCTGCGGCTCCGCCCGCGTGGACTTTCACATTTTTTAAAATAAAAAGTATCCTATGTTACTTCTAGAGCCTCCGAGAAAATGTGTACAAAGTTTCATGATGATCGGTTGAGCAGTTTTTGCGTGAAAGCGTAACAAACATCCACGCTTTCACATTTATAATATTAGTAAGGATATACACTCTACACTGTCTAGGGATATTGCACGTTTTTTAATACAAAAGAGATCTTTTTGAGAAGCTGTAAGAGTATACTCGGACCACAGACTTCTAATATACAGTAGCAGACGAAACATAAACTATGTTTGTGTGAGTTGGCCTTTCCATTTCGCACACTCCTAAGGGTTAGTGAATGCTGCTATCCCGTTTTTACAGGTATAGCAACACTGTCCATAGCAACTTCAAAAAAAATTATGTACACTTTGTTTTGAAAGGTCGGCCATTTTGATTTGCTGCCGATGCTGCATGCGATTTTCGATATCTAGTGGAATATTTATTGTTTTTGATGGTTATAGTTGTATAAAAAGAATAGTTAAGATGGTGAAATGCAGTGCCTATTTGTGTAAAAGTATGACGTACGGAAATATGCCTGGATTAACCTTTCATCGGTGAGTAAACATCGTTAGTTACTGAAACAAGCCATGAATTGTGTAAATTATGACGAGAATAAACGTAGTTGCATGTTCTACTTGTACTCGCTCGAAAGCTTAGTCATTAGAGGAAATGCCAATAAAGACAAACGTCTAATTATGAGGCCTGTATGCTATAAATTCAGTCACAGAAATATTATTGAAGATGCTTTGACATGTTATGTACTTGTGATTGTTATAGGGGCTGAATTTAGGTACATTTATATTTTTGTTGTGCAACTAAGTGCAACTAAGTACTTTAGTATATTCTGTGATTATCTTTATTATTCAGCACTTCAGGTCGGCGTGTCGCAAAAGAGACTGTCTTGTTCTCCTGTACTCTGAGTGGATTCACAACACTAGCTAATACTATATTACAAGTTATAATAATAAGAATCTACACTCTTGCATTAGGATACGAGTATTTCTGTAATGATCGATGTAAGCAAATAAAAAAGAAAGAAATATGTATAATATTACATACAATTTTAACTGCAAAACTGTCAGTATATGTATTTTACTGGAGATTATGTCATTCTTTTGTTGTTATTTTAATACCTGATTTGATGAAATGCCATATTTGTTATAGGTTTCCTAAGGACCAGACACTATGTGACATTTGGGTTTCAAACATGAAAATGAAAAATTGGAAACCCAGTGAAACAAGTCTTTTATGTTCCAAACATTTTTAAGAACATTTACAAAAGTCCTTTTTGAACACGTCTACGTCCTGGTACCAACATTATTTGAAATTTTACCAGAATCAGCTGAAGTAAGTTATATACTGCCATAATATAGAAACAAGTTTGTTAGTTATAAATATCATGAGCATATTACAACTAGCGTTTTAGAAGCTTTGATAAACATTACGGTCTAAACATTACGCAAAAGGTGTAACGAGCAATATATCAAATAGGAATTATTTGAAAAAAGTGATTTTATTACAAAATAAATAATTACCTACTTAAAACATTGTGTTATTATTCACTTCAATAAGCCCCATCATAATTATCCTATAACCTGTCCTATAAGGACTTTTGCACGTCACAGGTTTTTGGTTCTATGCGCATGTTTCCAGCTATCTCGCTTAGATCGTCTTGTCATCCAGCTGGGGCACGTCCTGCACTAGGGCTGCGGCGGTCTTTAAGTCTAAACTTCAGTAGCCCATTTTACAAAACTACAAGTTACAATTTTTCAATTGTAATTCGTTAAACGCTACGAATACCAAACAGCAAATTGCAATTGTAAAATTGTAACTTGTAGTTTTGTGAAAAGGGCCCCTGGGGTTGGGCGGGCATTGCCAAATACGATAACGCCATATTGTGTTTTTCATTGACTAGACAGTGGTCCCGCCATTTTGATTTTGATATCAAAATGACGGGACCACTTTCTTTGTATTTGTATTTTGAAATTTTATGAGTGTAGAATTTTACTATGAAAGTAAATAAAATAGTAGAAATGTTGTACTATATTCTACTCGCATGATATCCGAAAAACCCGGCGGGGCCCGCCATCTTTACATATTTTTTTTTATATTACAATAATATACGTACCAACTTTCATAGGGGCGCATGAAGCAATGGCATTTCTCAAAACGTAAGATATTAAGATATTACGTAGCAATACCTAGTTTTTATATTCTAAGTATGATATAGTCAACCAAGGTAATTGGATTGATACTTTACGTAACAAAGGCTAAGTTAATTTATACAGTATTTTAATCTAGGGCCTTTTCTTTTATCTGTATTACTTTTATCTGTATATGTGTTAAATGCTACATTAAATCACTTAGTCTGTGTTCCAAAACGTACTTAACCATGTTTCCAATTACCTACCCTGGTTGACTCTTTACTTTATAATTTCATGATTAATAAATAGAACTAGACCTAAACCTTTCTATCTTCGTCCCTGTATTTGCGTTAGTGTGTGTGGTATTTAGGTGTGTTTGTTTTGGCGTGCATTCAGAACTCTAATGTTTGGTCTGCTACTGGTAATAATATTGGAAGTCTGTGACTCGGACACACGAAGGGATAAAATTCTTAAAAGTGTTTGAATTGAATAGGTACCTTCTGTTTGAGCAATATTGAGCATGCTACATCCTCGACCATATCTCCGCCCTTTGGCTAGATTGCGGTCACGAGAATACCCAATGTCTATTAAATTTTTTTATTATAATCAATGAATTTTTTTTTGCTTGAAATAATTATGTGAAAACGTGACGACCGTTAAAATAAATGTGTAGATTCCTTCATTTTCATTAAAAAAACAGGAAGTAAGTCAATTTTCGTCTATACCACGTCGCGTTGGTAAGAACACAATAAAAAATAAAACGGGCCAAGTGCGAGTCGGACTCGCGCATGAAGGGTTCCGTGCCATTATCTATAAAACCGGCCAAGTGCGAGTCGGACTCTGTAAAAACCATTATCTCTATAAAAGCGGCAAAAGATCACGTTTGTTGTATGGGAGCCCCCTTAAATAGGTACTTAATTTATTCTACTTTTTAGTATTTATTGTTATAGCAGCAACCAAAATACATCATATTATGTGAAAATTTTAACTGTCTAACTACCACGGTTCATGAGATACAGCCTCGGACAGACTTATCTATAAAAATCACGTTTTTTGTATGGGAGCTCCCTTAATTAAATATTTATTTTATTCTTTTTTTTAGTATTTGTTATTATAGGGCCAATAGAAAAACATCACCTGCGAAAATTTCAACTGTCTACTATCACGGTTCATGAGATACAGCCTGGTGACTGACGGACAGACAGCGGAGCCTTAGTAACAGGGTCCCGTTTTTTCCTTTTGGGTACGGAACCCTGAAAACGCATTGGTCAGCCGTAAAATTCCTATTACTTAAGTCTGTTTAAGCTTTAATATTCACACATTCCCCAGCGTTTAAGCACCATTAATGTTCTTTCACGTCCATACACTTTACCTACTTTCTATAAATAACACTAGTTTATTACCCTCCCTCAGTACGCAAGTACAATAGTTCCTAGTTAGCTACAGTACATATTTATCAATGTTCCCATTTCCATTTTACGGTTTGTATACCGTACTTTCATAATGTTAAATTACACGGTTATTTCATTGATTGAAATGGAGATTGCGTAATCAAAGGATTAATAAAAAAAAGGATTAAAAAAAGGGAAAAAGGATTTGAATTTAATTTAATGTTATTTTTAAAACTTATGGATGATGCAATCTGAAATAAATGAGTTATTATTTTTTTATTAAAAAAATATTGCGATGATTACTCTAAAAATAACTCAAAAATGAAAATTTTGTATCACCCCGACATCGCTTATTAAAAATCTTACACAGCTAAACCAATTATGATGAATTATAGCTAAGTACCATATCGATAACGTCAGCCTTAAAAAAACCGCATCGAAATCGATATATTACGATACCTGATATTGACATTATTAATAATAGTTTAAATATAATTGACAAAATGTATTTTACTTTGACAAAATTGATTAGAATTATGTAAAATTTGTACACCGAATTCTTCGGTAGAATATATTGTGACTTAAGCATTGTAACAATTGTAAATGACACATATTCTAACAAATTAACGATTGATTGAAATCGGTCCGTTCGCCTAGGAGCTACGATGCCACAGACAGACACACAGACAAAGTTATACAAACATACAGATACACACGACAAACTTATAATTATAACACCCCAGTCTTTTTTGTGATTTTTGTCGGGGGTTAAAATATTTAAGAACTCGCATGATAAGACGAGTTTCAATTTCATTATTATTTTTTATTACAACTCGTTGCAAATCTTCACATGCAAGCACTTAAAGCAAGATTCATTTGATTTTATTAGCTCATAACTAAACATTAAATAATGTAATTTAACATGCAAGGTTCTTACGTTGTTGTTTATTGGATGATTAAAGTTTCCTGCGTAGTGTTTTTTATTAAGTCTTATGTTTAAATGACTTCTTTAAATGCGAGGTTGTTTTATTTATAAAAGACTAGCTTTCCGCCCGCATGGACTACAGGTTATATCGTGCCCAACTGTGGGATAAAATGTAGCCTATATCCTTTCCCAGGCTCTTAATTTATCTCTGTACCAAAGAAAGACGGACAGACAGACAGACAGAGTTACTTTCGCATTTATAATATTAGTAAGGATTGTAATTTATGTCTTGTTTTTTATAAATTATTCCCTTTATTTGGTATCTGGGTGTTAGAATTCAATACGTTTTGAAGCAACATCTATTTGCAATGGTATTTTTAGTTTTGTCATGTATTTTCTTATTTTGAAGTCTTCACTGTTTCAAATCCGGCTCGAAGGACCAAAGTTGAAGATGCAGCTGTTATTAATATAACCTCACTTATGCATAAAGTTTTGAGTTTGAAGATTGTAGGAATAGGTGTCACAGTTAAAAACCGTTTTTAGTTTTTAACTGTAACATAATGTCTCTATGTTATTGAATTGATTAAAAACAAAATGTAAAAATCTGTACATTAATAGTTTTTAACTCATACAAACAAGTCCTAGCTCTGAGTTTCTTCTTTGGGAATAAAAGTCTGAGGTTATGAATGAATAGTGTTTTGTCTAGTCTAGTACATGCAGTTGGTCTCGTGATAATATTGTTCGATTGGCACGGGCTCTCAATTGTTTACAATTAAATGAACTATTGCTCTGGCTTGAGTCGACTCACAGCAATGCACTGACAATGAAGCAGTTATAAACAGAGGTGATATTTGTAAAAGAAAATGTATGTTAATCTAATAAAATTAACTCGGGCTCCCATGGCTTTGCGGCAAGTATAGCCTCTTTACTGACACCTTTTCTCATAACGTCGTTGTAACGTAATAGAATAAAGAGCACATGCAAGCGAAGATTTAAGCTGGAGAAAGGCTTCGGAAGAGATATTGTTTTTTTTGAGTCATGTATTTACTTTTTCTTTATTTTGCTTGAAAGCTTACAGTCAAAGAAATCAATCTAATACATCAAAATCTGACCGATCTGATTATGAAAATCTGTCACAGAATCAATAAAAAAAATTGGAAATTAAACATACCTTTCAATAACAGAAAGAACAATCTGGTAGGCCTCTGATATTTTTAAAGACAGATATTTTACATATGATTTAGTTATGTAGTTTGACAGAAGTAACGAAAAGGCAGGTGTGCTCCATTAGAAATAATTTCCCAAAACTCCCTTCTGGAAGAATTCAAATTCCCCCAGAAACGATATGCTAAACGGCTCCTGGCACTACACTCTGCTTACATGGATATAATAGTAGAACGTGCTAAATCCTGCAGTATACAACATTGGACGTAAAAATAAAAACGCAAGGGTGGTGTCACGTTTAAGTTTCCTAAGTAGCATTCTGCTATACTTGCTAGCTACCATTCACGGTGCATTACCAGTCTACTAGATAATTTCTGATATTACACCCTACTTAGGGTAATACTACAGGTGAAACAGTAACTGCACATTGTGATGCACTTTTCACTGCTATTCCGGACTAGATTGCTCTTAATATGGCACATTGATGGCCGGAGGAAGCAGCCAAATTATTGCATCCGTGGGGCGTAATTGCTTGTATTAGGACCCTGCTAGTTCACGCTGTAATTTTAACAAGAGAAAATGTCTCGGAAACTAAGCAGCGCTCAAAAGATTGGATAAAAGATTCAGATGTTGGAAAAGACCGGTGTTCGGGATTCAGGAAGTGTAAACATTCGTGAAAAATAACAGTTTAACTAAAAATACCTTAGCATAACTTTGATTGCATTGTCTTTGCCCCAATTTTTTCGTTTCGAGATATAGAAAAACACACACAATCTAAATATATAAAATTCCTGACTCCGATACGAACGGTAATGTCCGGTTCGCTCACTGACTCATCAACGCCCAGCCCAAAACCATTAGACCTAGAAAGCAAAAAAATGGCAAAAAGGACCCTTTTACAACGGAGAAATGGAATAAGGAAGGATTTTACGAAATTCCCACGGGAACGTAGTTCGGAGCATCCTCTACGTAGTATCATAAAATTAAATGGCTGTGATTATCAAATTCTCTGATGCTTCCTACTTATTCCGAAAACATCCTTCTGACACACGTTTTCAATTTGCGTTTATCCAGAATACACGCTTCCGAATTAAAGCTCCATTCTATAAGGATATCTAATTTCCTGCCAACCCATAAAATCTAGACTTTAGTGTAACTCTATACCATGTTCAAGGCAGGATGGAATCATTTAGACTAGTGACAATTGGGACCAATGTGTAGGAATGTGTCATAAACTGAATTCAACTATTATCAGAATTTATTGGAATTGGGACAGTGTGGGATCTTGTTGGTTCTATGTTTGGACTAGACGTCGCCTGTTCCGCTTTTTGCGAGGCATTGGTAATATATAATTTGATTTAACACTTCTCAGTCGTTCTGTAAAACTTAACCTAAAGGACTCTAAAATGATTTTGGACTTTGCGTCAGTAGCTTGTTACAATAATTTATCCGCAGTCATATGCGGCTGCATTTTGACATCAAAATTGTAAACTATAATTATGTTTCTATTATTAATTCAGAAACAATAAATTAAGACAATTGCCACTAACTTGGTTAATTTTTTTCGGCTATCGTATGATCGCGAGCTAAGAAGATATTATATCATATATCACACACGCTTTAACTTTTTTCGTCTCATTTTTATAATGTTCAACTGATTCGCGTGCGCAATCACATCAAAAAAGATTTTATCGATATGCAGATCACAATTGCCAACAATTATGTCCAGTTTAATATTAATACTGTGTTCTATTTCAATACATCGAACTTATTTTTTCTTTGAATTGAAAGCGTGGTTTTTATGACAAGTATTTTACTCGTAGTGAATAATTCTTGTAATTGTATTTCTTGTAATTTACTAGTAGTGGTTTTTGCGAAATTAACACAAAAACTTAGCCCGACTAAAACAGAAAAAAAGTTCGACTCGGTGGTCACTCTCATTAAATGAGACATTCAAATGATCAAAATATTTTTGGGAATCGTTTTGCAGTCTGTTTTGCCATATCAAAAACTTTATTAATTGTCAAATTAAACTGCAACACTAGCTAGAAAACAAAACCTATTCAGCTATTTCAGACTGATTGAGCAACTGATATCCAGCACATACACACTAGAATTCAGTTGTTAAAGCGTTTATATTTCAAATATTTAGAACACTAGAATTAAGTTGTTAACACATTTATGTTGGATTGTACCTATCCAAAGTAAACATAGTATTCTCGTATTCACATTTATGTACAGTTGATGGAAACAAACTGAATCTTTGATTGATATTGTTTCCATGATTCGTCTTCATCTTTTGATTGATTTGAATTTGTAGAACATGTGAGTGATAGGTAGAAAATTGACGAAATATAATAAACGATGTGAATGTTTTTGCAGAGTTAGTAGGTATTGGTTTAAGTTTCTTCGTTAGCATACTAAGATTAAATTGGTGTCTTGTAAAGGCCTTGTAAAGAGTACCTGGAAGAAAAAGGCGAATGTGAGCTTAGAAGAAGCGCAAAAGAGGATTGTGTGGATAGGTAGCATTCTATAATATCTGCCCACCCCCATAAGACACATGCGTAATCTTTCGATGTAATCGAGTTCGCCATCACCGGGCTTAAGATCGGAAGATTGCTTCATTCCAGGAAGTAAAAGCTTAACTTATCTCAAAGATCAACGAACTATCTTGATAAATCGCTTTTTAAAAGAGTATTAAAGCCAAGCCCCTATCCGTCTTAGTAAATCTGTCCAGAAAGGGTAAACATTGGGAATTAAGTACTACATATTTCCATCCACAAGTCCATCAGTGGCTCATCTGTCATTCTTCGGCTAAGTGATGCTGAATGGCTCGGTATTGGAGTTTGGGATGTAGCAATAAATTGTATATTTTGAATACGTATTCGTAAATAAAAAGTTTTCCTTTATTGTCATCTTTTTTTATATAACTAGCTTTCCACCCGCCGCTCCGCCCGCGTGGACTACATGTTATATAGTGCCCAGATGTAGGGTAAAATGTAGCCTATATCCTTTCCCGAGGTCTAATCTATCTTTGTATAAAATTTCATCAAAATCGATTAGTTTAGGCGTGATTAGTAGGGATGTGTAAAATTAGTTGGACAGTAGATATTTTCAACCCCTGTCAAAAAAGAGGGGTATAACATTTTATTAAAATTGGTTCACCCGTTACTTATAAACTATGAATAACAGGAGTCATACAACAGTTTTTAACCCCCGACAAAAAAAGAGATTTTTTATAAGTTTGATGTGTGTATCTGTATGTATGTGTGTCTGTCTGTGGCATCGTAGCTCCTAAACGAATGGACCGATTTAGGTACGGTTTTAGTTTAAAAGCTGACGTAATCGAGATGGTTCTTAGCTCTATTTTGGTCAAAATTGGTTCAGCTTTAAGTCGTAAGCAATCAAATATCGGGGGTGATATATTTTTTTAAAATTTTAGAGTTAGCTAATGGCTAACTTTATTATGAAAAGGCTTCAAAGGATTTACCGAAATTCTGAATGTGTTTAAAATCTGCGGATACGTTAGAAAACTCAGGTCAACATCAACTTACAGATAACAGTAAACTCTTTGGCACAAACAAAAACCCCTCATTGCCAGTAACTTCAGACTAATTCCTCAAATATTCGAAATCCCCTCTAGTAACATCACTAAGTTAGTGTCTAACAGTTAGTAGACGACTGAGCATTCAGCCGTTTTTCTGAATCGACTCGCCAATGCCGATCCTTTCCACTCGAGCATTGTTGTGTCAATCAACAGACAAAACATTTCGCAGCCGAGCTGTCTGAGAAGTTGTTTTTGTTTTTTGAATGGGTTTAAAATAGACTTGCTTTGTGGACTTCAGGTTTTCTCTTTTAACGACGCTTGTATTTTCAAATGGGCAAACACCTTACATTTATCTCCTTTGTACGAGCAAACGTAATAAGTTCCTAACTAATAGACCTACGTAATAAGTTCCTACGTAATAGTTCAAACAAATTCAAAACAAATGTTGCGAAAATTTTATTCTATTTTATAAAAGAATGTAATGAATGCGAATAGTGAAATGGACTTTAAAAGAGTGAAGACGCTATCAGAGCTTAGTTGGTTAGAGAAACAGGAGATGCAATTCTTGGAATGCTCCTTCGACAAACCATACGGTTTTTAACCGACTTCAAAAAAAAGGAGATTCTTTGTTTGACCTGTATGTATGTATGTTTGTGCGCGATTATCTCGCGTTTGGCTGAACCGATTTTGATGCGGTTTTCAGAAAAGTATTATGTAGTTACATTTAGGAGAAAGTTTTAGTATTTTAACCATCTTCAAAAAAAGGGGGGTTCTCAGTTTAAACTGTATGTATGTAAAATAAAAAACTAAAAAATATATATTACATATAGCACATCAAATGATATTGTATGTATTTATTTTTCGGTTTTTGAAGTTGGTTCTATTTTTTTTCATTCATCACATACTTGGTTATACCTTCACAATAATTATAACCTTAGGGAGAGAAAGTCCACATTCATTCTTATAACAAGTTGTCAACAATATCTATCGATCAGATTCCCTACGGGAAGACACGATCGTCTTAATTAAAAGCTTCGGTCCATGTAAAGACATTAAAAAAAACACATCGAAATGACACGCAGTCGCTAATCAAGATCCATAAATCAACTTCAAACCTTATCTCAAATTGTAATGAAATAAAATCGTATAGCGTGTCTCTCCCACATGAGAAAATAATTAATGCCTTCAAAGATTTATGCTTTCTTAATGCTGCGCCTACGCAGGCGGAGTTATCGGGATCATATCTTTGATTTTAGACAGGTGTAAGGGACTTTATAAATGACATGCTGGTAAGAGTGCATGGAAATGTTTTGCCAAGTTTAAACAACACTCAGATCCATCATATTGGAATAATTGCTGTCTAATCTAGGATACTAAATAGTTTGCACCCGAACCTTGATGTGAAGAGGGCCCTACTGTTAGTGACACTTTAAGCCGTTAATAGTCACGCCATTTTATATTTTCGTGAAAACTTGCTAAAGCTATAGTCCATCAAATGTTGCAAACGTAGAATGAGCGGGGACTCAAAAAATAACTTATTGTTGATGCAGCTTGACTCTAATTTTATAGCAGCATTGATCTTAACAAACTCAATGCAGTGACAAACTGTGGAGGCAGATTGTCATCTGTTGTTAGTGTGAGAGGGACATTCGCTTCTCAGCTGCCATTAAGTTCTTAAATAGCGTTTGACCCTGGTTATTCCAATGTGACCAGTCCTTTATATCAAGGCATAAACTTCGCATCACACAAAGCAGTCCTTTTATGAATTTATCATGCCGCCCTTTTAAGAAATATGGCCTTTGAGCGCACAGAGAACAAATGAATGAACATGCATCGCATGTCAGGAGGGTAGTCGCAATTTATGATTTAGGATTAAAGGTTGCCGAAGTCGATTCGTTTAAAAGGATAATTAAGCTGGGAGATCTTTCTTCTTGACTTCTTTTATTTAGATGAAATGTATTTGGTGGTTTTAAGTGCTCACATCGAAATAACCGCAATACCACAGCAGGTCCCTAATTTCATATGAAGTTCCTATTTCGTACATTTTTCAAGCATAAAAAAATAACAAATCTGATCGTTACGAGTATAAGCAACGTACACAGAGGCAGGGAACCTGATGGGTGACCAAAGTGGCAATTTATCACGAGCGTTTCCGTACTTCGGAGGGCACGTTAAGCTGTCGTTCCCGGCTGTTGTCGGTTGACTACAGTCATCAAAACCAAGTCAGAGGCCATTGTGCGGTTTGAAAATTCTGACACCAGGGTTAGCCAAGTTCGCCACATACTTCACTATACTACACGATAAGAAGAAGACTGAGTAAAGGTAAAGCCTTAGTAGTAAGTACTACCTATCAGAAATTCATAATGTGCGGTGGTATAAATCAAGATAGAAGCGAGATTCTAAAAACGCATGACGACAATTGGCTCGAAATCGAAATAAACCCAATCGATGATAAATGCTAAAGAGGAATCCGTTTTAGCCGCTTTTAGGCATATTTGTAACGATATATTGCACTATCAATATATCTGATTTAAGGCATACATTAGTTTAAAACAAGTTATCTGTTGTAAGCTATTGTATGCCTTATATCAGATATACGTTAGCTTAAAACAAGTTTATCCATACGAATACAGACATAAGCACAAAATTATTGACTGTCAAAAGTTTAATCAAAGAGTTTTATAACTATATAGAATAGAAATATGGGGTGACTATAGAAAGTTTTACTTTACGGAGTTAATCTCTTCTTGAAACAGAACATCTTCCCCCTAGCAACCTATAAGAAATTCTTCAAAAGTTTTTTGATTTTACCTTATTTTTCAAAACGATCGTACAAGTTTCATGGAGAGGCGTTATTTTCCTTTTCATATTTTGACCTATGTTCTTTTACGAAAGTTGTACATTTTCGTGGGCTGGATCACATGCTTAATTTTCGGTAGCTAATTAAAGTCACCCAATAAGCAAGGTACAAATAATATTTTATGTTTATTGCAGAATTTATAAGATAACTAGCATTCCGCCCGGGACTTCGTTCCCGTGTGAATTTGGGGAAAATTATGTAGCCTGTGTTAATCCAGTGTGTCTTATAGTAACAAATCATTTTAAATTTCGCGCCATTTCTACACATGCTGCAATTGCTCGCAGCGCCTTTCGAAATGCAACCCAAATAATCGTTCAAATACTCGACAACAGATGGCGCCATTACACTTATTTTCCAAGTTGAAGGGTTGGAAAAGCCCTTATATCTTTAAAAACACGTCCTTTAGGTTAAAACGGGAACTTTCTTGTTCGAGGGTGGATAATGGGCTATCACACTATATAAGTCCCTTTATCGTGCTGGGACTCCTTTTTAAGTTTTATCGGCACGCACATTTTATTAACTTAGTTTTATTATATATAATGATTATGTGGTAAACCTAGCACAAACATGAAGATAACATGTCATGATATGAACATGACTAAATTCACCGCAGTATACGGCAACAATTTCAATTATACACAATGTTAGTGCCATTGAAGCATTGATTGATATTTGATCGTTTAACTTGTACACTAGAATTTTATCGAGCCCATTAATAGCCCAGCTTGTAATAACAATAAATTCTACAAAACAAATTCAATAGGACTCGACAGTATCGCTAGGATGGTTGTAGTAATTAATGCTACACAGGGAATGGTCACGCCTCCACCGCCTCTGCTCTATGCAAATAAACAAATGGATAAATAATGGAGAGAGTACAGTCAAGGATAGATTCTGTGTCCATTGTGGCTCATTGCTTTAGGCTTGCTTCTGTCGAGTTTTCATAAAGCAACTTTCGTGTTGTTAACGTTTCTTTTTTAATTATAAAAAGTTCTTTTGTATATTTTTTTCTGTTTTTTACATATTGTGTTTTGTGTGTTTTTTTACAAATTTACATTTTCTGTTTTTAAAATATTGATAACAATAATTGCAAAGAGATTGTTTTCTTTAATCTCTTTGCAATTATTGTTATAGCGAACACATTTTTCTTAAACTTCTCTTTTTTCATGACCTTTTCTAACTAGATCTTCGTTAGTTTTGCTCTTTATTTTCAAACTGTCTTTTTCTTGCGCAAATGACAGAAAAGCATGTTAATTGTTTTTCTACAATGATAATTGCAGAAATACCTTTGCATGTTTTTAAATAAATAATTGCAACAAAATCACTAGGAAATAATGCTTTTAAATTAAGATTAAAACAACGGACATCAATTTAAAATAAACGATCCACTTTAAATAAATATTGAGTGAAATGAAAGAGATGACATTTGGCTTGCATCCAATTTTGTTGAAAAAGTTAAATAGCTTGAGACAATGATGATCCTCAACTGACAGCTGACATGAAACAAGCTTAATGAACATATTTGGACCAAACTTCTGGAAGTAAATAAAGAAAATTTTATTTTTCTTCACATGTTCACATGTTTTCGCGATAGTTGATTTTTTGCTCGTATATTTACTTTAATGAGTCGAAAACACGTTAAATTTAAAAATATAAAAGAAAGTTTGTGGAATATTTATCATATGTTTTTATTTTAGATGATATTAATGTCAAACTAATTGGCAAAGTTTAGTCAAAACAATAAATATATTTACAAGAAAAACACAAAACTAAAGTAAGCAACAACATGATTTTTTAAAACATATAAAATCTTGATTAATTCAAAAATCTTTGTCCTTCACCGGAGCGTAGACCTCTTACGGCTTAACTTCAGGTTACAGTCCTCGTTCCAACCAAAGAAAATAAAAGTAAAACAAGTCGATAAAGAAATGGCAGCCGTATTTGGCCATCTCGAAGGGATTTATAGTCGTCCGTGTGGTCTATTATGTATTCGATATACTCAATACTAGCTTTCCGCTCGGGACTTCGTTCCCGTGGGAATTCGGGAAAATTATGTAGCCTATGTTACTCAGGGATAATGTAGCATCCTAATGGTGAAAGAATTTTTGAAATCAGTCCCGTAGTTTTTAAGTTTATTCGTAACATACAAAAATAAAAAAATACAAATCTTTCCTCTTTATAATATTAGTGTAGACTAACACCTAGTTGCAGAAACATTAATTAAAGCTTTTTTTGAAACATAATTCTGTCTTTGTTTATTTTAAAAAGACGGAAAATGACAGAATGCTAGTTTAACAGCATTAAGTTTAATGGACGTTCCTGCAACTGAGAGTAAATGCCATAATCAGAGACTTCGATTAAAGTTAAGTACTGTTAAACTCTGATGTTGTCTCTTTCACTCTTGTTGATATAAACAAGGATAGCATGACATTTAATTACTTCTTAACTTTAATTGACGTCTCTGAGTACGGCAGTAAGTCTCTCAAAACTTACGTATGTCTTTATAAATTGTGACCACAGTTCGGCATTTATACTTATGGCATTTTCCTAAGTTATTTTTAAGTAGTTTTGTCTTATTCACATGAGTATTCCTATAATTATGTGCACATGAACAATGTTTTACATTATTTATACCTCAAACTGCTACCGTACGCAACAATAACATTATTAAGTCATTGATAAGGACGTAAACAGACGGTACATCAAAGACCAATGTTATAAGGAAACAGTGCAATGACTTTTTAAATGGCATTGAAGTAAACAATGACTTTGGTTACAAAATATTTATAAAACACGGTAACCATGAAACAATAGCACCACATAATGTCACCACTACTAAGAACAAAGTTCGTCGACGCGCCGGTATGTCTGTAAACGTTATTTTGAATTGTAGTGTAGAGGTATAATATAAATGTAATATTACGATCATTGATAAGTTTCCTCCAATGGATAAAACAGGGAATGTATCTTATAATTATCTATTTAACTACTATTTGTTGTTGGTATTTTCAAAAAAATGATTTATTCTTCATAGTTTGTTGTATTTTCTTTTGCTGTGGCATAAAAACAGCGTGTATCTACCTATCAAGGCTTTTCACAGAGTCAAGTGGCAACAGGCGCAGTGATGGCTGCGCAAAACCGTTTGTAGTGTACTTTTTTGCAACTTCGGAATTTAAGTCCTCTGTCCAACTTTAAAGTTCGCCTTAAGGTTACAAACAACGAAGTCTTCGCTGAAGGGATTCCAATATTGTGTGTAACACTGACATTGGCTCGTTCAATATCTATTTATAGAACGATTCATGACTATGCGTGCACTGAAACCGCCTCGACTCAATTCAAATTGGTTTTATCGTATTTAAGATTATAATGCTTTGTTAGTGTTATTGCTTAGCGATACTATAAAGTGAATGAAATGGTTTTCGCGATAACCATTTGATCTTACTTTTGCTTTGGTGCACGTACCCGT
This sequence comes from Aproaerema taeniolella, assembly GCA_949987775.1. Lineage (NCBI taxonomy): Eukaryota > Metazoa > Arthropoda > Insecta > Lepidoptera > Gelechiidae > Aproaerema > Aproaerema taeniolella. Next base: position 13,111,288 of record OX465261.1, on the reverse strand, counting down.
GTCATTGCGTTTAAATAACTATTATTAATGTTATTCATTTAACCAATGATAAAAACAATTGCTAGTACGATTGCATTTAAATTTTTATTTATTTTATAAATAGAGAGTTCGCGCTGAGCAATTCCAGTGTTGTATTTATCCCTTAATGAAATTCTTATGTATTAACATCCTTTAAATAGTAAGTCATTGTAACAATTAGAGCTATATGCTTACGAATGTTCTGTTTAATTAGATTTCTACTATTTTTATTATAATCTCCGTTTGAAAACATGTGGTATGGTTTTGTCTTTTAGATTACTATCGTTTATGATAACGAATGAACTCCTAACACTGAATTTTCACCCATCATGAGAATTAACATTGGCAGGTCATTAGTAGTATAAAAAGAGTTTCTTCACCCATTCGACACCACAATACGATATCCGTGACCAGTAATACGTTAGTCTTAAATAAGAAAGGACCACCATAAATCCCATTAAGCGCCCATTGCGTACAATTCATCATGTCCATTCACACCATAATAAAACCGCAGTAAAATTACCCTAGAGTTTTATACGCACTTATAGGAAGTTGTTAAAAGACACAATAAAAATACATTCCCAAGCTCTCCTTAATCCTTCGAGATGTAAGGCTGAGAAAGTTGCGTGGGGTAATGTTTGTGCTCCTTTAATAATTATGAAATTGGTAAATTTTATGAGGCTTCAATCACAATAGCTGAAGTTACATTAATTATTATACAACAGACAATTACCTCTAACAACATTACTTTCACGTATTTATCAGGGTTTCCAAAACATCTTGACTCTATAGATAACAAATATTCTGAAGGGTATTTGATAAAACGTGATAAAACCCAATTAATACAGTAAAATATTCTCTGCGTCTTTGTGAACTCCCAATTACCGTTACATACATAATCTATTTATTCTGCTATTTTATTAATACAGGAGCAAAGAGCTTATCCGTTTTTCGAACAATCTTCAAACAGAGTCAATCTGCTTTCCCTATTACTATGAAATCATGCTTTTTGTGGACTTTGCGTGACCAAAACATATCTTTAGTCTTTTACTATACTAGACAAATACCGTGTGTTTAAGAATCTTATACGTCTAATCTACCTACATAAATAAGATTGGATGTGACAGCACGACGTTTTAAAGTAATTTTATTATCGTTTCTGCAGCTAGATTAAACAGAACTAAAGCTACAATAAAAAATGAAAACGAAATAATACTTACACTAATTAAGACAAATGCCCATTGTAAACCCGACAAAGAAATTAATCGCTCTACAATTATCGCAGTTGGTACGGCGCAGTGCTGTTTTATATTAATTGTTCCTTGCTAATGGAACAATTACATTTTTACCGACAAATAACTGGTTCTCGTGTTGAGGTCTTTATTTTATTTACTTTGTGTTCTTCTAGACTATTTTATTTACAGTTTCATCTTGAGTGGCGTGTTTCGTATAAAATTTTGGATCGATTATGGTCGATCGTAGCAGTGATTGCTCACGTGCTTCAGATGATAGATTAAACTGTTGAGCCAGTCTTCAGTCTACAAATCACTTCTTTTTCTGGTCCCTATAGTAAGAACTGGTCGGAGTTAGCGCAAGACCGCGGTAAATGGAGTCAAATAGGGGAAGCCTTTGCCCAACAGTGGGATCTGACATATACCCTTATCTTGTTGGAATCCCGTGGATTCGCACTCAGCGCTCTTCGTGATCTTTTATATTGCGCACTGCCAAGGAATGGAATGCCTGCGTCAGTATTTCTGAGCTCATGTAACCCGAATCTCTTTAAAGTTTGAGTGAATAGGCTTCTTTTGGGTGAGCTTGCTACATCCTCGACCGCATATTCCCCCTTGTGCTAGATTGTGGTCAAGAGCAAATCCATCATTATTAAAAAATAAAAAAAACAGTATTTTTTATTATTTTACTCATAACTTTACTTAAATTGTGCTTTAATTTTCATTGTAACATTGTAATTTAAGGACTGAGTCGTGAAAAATTATTGTTCTTCAAATTACCGTTGAACCCGCTTAGCACGCAGACTATCAGATTTCATGCTTCCATACGAAGTTAAGTACTTATTATTTGTGAATATTGCTCTTGTTACTTTGAATGTATTTTAGGTTGTAGTTCATTATCTATATATACATACTATAAAGAGGAAATATTTGATTGTTTGTTTGCATTGAATAGGCTCCGAAACTACTGGACCGAAAAATTCTTTCACCATTAGAAAGCTACATTATCCCCGATGGACCTAGGCTACATAATTTTCCCGAATTCCCACGGGAACGAAGTCCCAAGCAGAATGCTAGTGTTTATTATAAAAGATGACTTCTGTAGCTTGGTTGCCGTACGGTGCCTCATTTGACAAAATGATTACATTGCTTCGTTTTTTACGATGCTAATAACTAGTAGTAGGTAATGATTAATGACACTACTTACGTGGCAGTCTTTCCCACCAACAATATTATTATTGGCGTCCGGATGGTCAAGTTAGCTATACAATGTATTCTTTGCCTAAACGTAAGTTTTTTTTAGAATTTACATCCTTACTAATATTATAAACGCGAATGTTTGTATGTATGGATGTTTGTTCCTCTTTCACGCTCAAATAGCTGGACCAATTTTGATAAAATTTGGTATGAAGGTAGCTGACAACCCTGGATTGACACATAGGCTACATAATTTACCAGAATTTCCACGGGAACGAAGTTCCGGGCGGAAAGCTAGTTATTTATGTGTACAATACTTTTTTTATGTTGTCTGACAATTTATATTCCTTGCCATTAACGTCTGTATGGTTAAGTCATGCATATTTGTAATTGATTTGGTGTTGGCGATTTCGAAAAATCTAATTTCCAATATAATTTTGCAGCGAGAAACTGGCATTAATCTACTGGATAACCTTAATCTGACTTGTGTGGTCTTGCGTCTTTCCATTGAAATTTCCTTAGCCGCATCACGTACGAGTGATTTGTCCAAGGCATGTGAAGACATATCGGAGAAATTTTCGCTATCTGTAAATGGATTTCCAGAGTGAAATTACCCTACATGCCAAGATTGATTTAATAGACGTCGGAGATAGTTTCCTTATCGTTATTTTTTGCTTTAATTGTAAAGATTTTTTGTGTCAATCGTACGCAGACGCAATTTCCATACTATCATTGTAGGGAATTTGATTGATTTGGTTTACATGAAACGAAATAACCGAGACTACCCTCCTAACAAAGCTCCCGATCTTTTATTTTTCAGTTTTCTATATTTTTACCCGTAACACCAAAAAGTATCACATGAGATACTGGATTTTTATCGCACGGCGCGTAAGCTGGTGCGTGACTTATTTTGTAGAGTTCGCCGTTTTTTGCTTAAATCGAAATCTCTCTTAAAATGACTAACGTTGAAACAGTTGTGTCCTCATTGTCCTTAATATCTATATTTAATCCATTCAGTTTATTGTTATTGTAATATTTATGTTAATATACGTCGCTCGTGTAGTTACTTTGGAATTATACATTTGCAATTGTATAGAAAACTGTCTGGTGTATATTTAGACGTGTCAGCCATTGAAAGAGAAGAGTGACCTTATATTTATCAATAGCCATATAAAAAAATTGAAAATGCTCTTATATTTCTAAACTTTATCTGTTCCCGTGTCTCTGACTTTACATTTTCTAAGTTTAGCTGTTCTTGTGGTAAACATCCATAACGTTACTAATAAGATCATCAAAGTTTTGATTTTAATAATCTTTTACAAATCATATTCTCGGTTTTCCTTATTGACAGTGTTCAGAATTGGATATCGCTTGTTTGGTTTTCGTCAGTTTCATTGACCTTTTAATCTATTTTGTTTAATAAAAAACATGCGCATTTTTATAGATACCTACCATAAAAAAAATCATTTTAAATAAGCAACTAATCGTTATGTCGAACCGTCAAACAATCTTCAGTACATTATATATTTTACGCCCTCTATAGTCAGGTTTTAAATTTGCTCTCTAAGTAAGAGTTCTATTATTTGAAGTGAAAATCTGCTGTCTCATTTCACATTTCTATTTCTCCACACCCACTAAAAATCCAATCAGAGGCTCCCACATAGTGGGTGTAATGCATCCAAAAATAAACGTTCCATTATTTGTTCTCTATTTTCTATTGACAACTTATAATTTTTCTTGCATTTTCCCATATTATACCTCTTGAGCCTCTATTGTGGATGGATAGAGTGGTGTAATAACTGATCAAGTCATTTTCTGGAATAAGCTTCTCGATGACAAAGATGAAAGAATCCTTAGCGATGCAAAATTAAGGGGCCTTAAAGGTCAAATGGCTACCATTGATTTATAATCATCTGAGAATATTATTTGCATTTTTGCGACCAAATTTTTATTTACTTAATACAAGACCAAATAATGTTCCATATTCCACTGGTGGGAACTAATTTAAAGAGAATAGTAGAACACACACAGTCGGGGTCAACGCGCGACGCCATCAAATGACCACGCGAGGTTGTTACGTGTCGTAATGGGAATCGGAATGACGATGGGGGACTCGATTGAACTGATTGAATGGCTGGCCACTGCTCATTTGATATACGACGTCATGTTTAAATGGTAATTGAAGGAGATGGGTTAACGAAAGAGTTTAAAACAAAGGCAGAGCTAGTCGAATTTGTTGATATCGTAGAAATAATGTTGCTGACGCTGCTAGGCTGATTGCAGAAAGGAAATTTGTGTTATAAATAACTTTCAAAATTGATTGTCTGCATAACGGCTACATTATTCTATCTGGCCAGGTTCCCTTGTTAGTAGGAACACTGAGTCTTGACGGAATTTTTCAGTTATTTTTGGACCTGCTAAACCCTAGATCATTAGGGTAGGTAACCCGGAAACGGGATAAAGCACTAGATGTAAGAATCCTCATAATGGAAGAAAGCAATATTAAGGATGGCAGATTCACAAAAAAACTTGATACCTGTTTGTGCTAGTTATCAAAGGATTCATAACATCCTATCGCTAAGCTAAGGCAGAACTGGTCAATAACATCCGCTTGCGAACAATTTAACAAAGAATTTAGTTAAACACAATCAAATGAACAACACATCGCCATCACAACATGTAATGCTTACGAGAATTGAAACAGGGGGCCATTCATGCAGCAATGGTTGTTTTTATTTGACGGCCCGCCATGCACTAACATACAATATGTAAATCGTGTTACACGAATCCACTGACACAGACAACGCTTGCAGTAAAGTTTCCACCTTTGTTCCTTTGCTACATAAGGATTGATTTATATGAAAAAAAGCAATTTGGAAACACCTAAAATATTTGGATTCTTCAAACGAATTTTCTTAAAGTTGCAGCGTATTTCTTAAAGTTGTGTCATCGCCGCATTGCGTTCTTCAAGCTGGTTCCAATCGTGGTGGTATCGGCAATTCCGTAAAATTGCCCTTGTAAACTTAGAATGGAACTCAAAATTTAGAAGCCAAAAATTCACACATTTTACAAATGTGACAGCGGAAGTAGGTAGCAGCACTACTAACTAAACTTTCTGTATACTGACGAATACTTACAATAACCACAGCGACTGTGTTGCATGTAACATTACGCTTGAATTGTATTTGTACATATTCTATTTCAAATCCCACGAATGCAGTAAAATGAATATTATTTGGTATCCAACCGCCTACGCTGTCGAAATTTATTTATAAATTTGTCAGAGGTCAGCTTAGGTACATTCCTATGTTGATGCATCGAAAATTCAAATTAATTTTTCTTGTTCCTCATTCCCTCCCATTACTGTAAGACCTCTTGTTGTACTTCAGTAGTATCTTTTGTTTGGTTTCCCACTTCTATTTGTTCAACTAGATTCGTGTGAATAAACTTGTCTGTTTGTAAACTCATCAAGCACCTAATATGCATACACATGTTCTCTTCAAGAACACCATCGGTGGCCACCTATTTTATATTCGTTTCATTATACAGAACTGAGCATTCCATATTCTATGCGTTGCGTTTCGTTGCTCACACAATTTCAAATTACTTGATTGGTTATTATGTTTGCTGTGAAGACTTTTTATTTGATTAAATGAAATACATGCAGTTTAAAAAAAATGGCGAATGCCTTTAAAATCTGCAATGCATAAAACGTAATAACAGTAACTTCACTCCTGCTGTGACCTTAAATATGCCGCATGTTCTTCCAAGCTTCTGAATTAAGTCACCATAAGTTTTTACATACAAAGGACGTCGTTATTCAGAATTTACGGTACCTACAGAGACATCCTTAAACCGGTTTCGATTCTACCAAGCAGATAGGTTGCTTAACTTTTCCTTACATAAACAATCCTGATGTCAATAACCTCATTTGGCAGCATCTCCGCTAGAATTTCAAATACAACGTTATTACTATTATTTACAGTTATTTTGTCTTCATTAGATACTAAATCTTATGGTTTATATATTTTAGAATATTTTTACCAAGTGGGTGGGTTGAAAACGAGCATAACTTAGTCGAATTGAAATGTCATATTTACCTAACACAGTTGACTTGTTTGAGATTGCGCTAAAGTCTTATCAGATTTAAGACCTGTTACTGTTTTGAATGGCATATTTCTAAGACTCCGGCTTACAACTTGAAAGAACAGTTTGTAAACATAAGATATAAATGACGCACATCCTCTGCATTGCTACCATTCAAAGTAGGTACGCATGATGACATATTGTATGTGATTTTCATAAATTATGTTATTTGTGGCTTAAATAGGTTACCATTCTTTGGTGTACTTATGATATTGGAGTAAATTATGAAAGAACAAAGAAATAGGCTTTATGCCTAAAGAGTCAGGTGCATGTTGATAGGTTGCCAGTTTGCCTTACCACTATCTGTTCGCTGTTGGTCTAATTTGTACTTACTATGAAATTTCAGTTTATACCTACCTAGAATCCCAAATTAGGGTAGGTAAAATACCTATCTACATCAGAACAATGCACGGCGCATCTTTTTGAATAAATATCTACTTTTACTGTCACAATTTTACTACCTAACATGTATGAATTCGAGATGAAATAAAATTTTAGTACCTACATTTTCTTCTAACATTTATCACATCCCAACACAGTAAAGAAGCGTCTGTAATTAAAGTTATTACATTAAAATCATAAACCTTTCAACTATAAAATTATGTATTTCTCAAACTATGTTAAGTATCTGTTGTTACTTCTTTTGAAACGTACAAAAAGCCGCTTTAGTAGAGAAATCAATTAATAGTATTTAAGGAGAAAGTCTCAATCAATTTATCGACAGGGGAGTCAATTTTATGTCGTTTGTCGTTTACTTTAACTTGTCGTTTCGTTTATGTTCTTTGATGTTTAGTGGTTTCCTGTTTATGTCGAGTTTCCTTAAATCTTTAATCACCTAAGAGGCTTATGTTATCTTTTCAGATGTTTCATTGCTTCACTGTTGACTGTGCACCTGTTCCAAGCTATTTATTTTATTGTGCGATGTCTGCTATCATTTGTTTTCAGAGGAAATTGGTAGAATGCCACATTTTTCTTTGATGACGTTTTGCCGTCATTTTATCCTACTTTAATAAAGAATGACGATAACAAAAACTTTGACAAGCCAACAACATTCAACATCCTCAAATAAGTCCATATCCGTAACATTCTTCCTTCTTACAATGCAAACAAACCACAACTTTATTGTCTCAAACCTAATTACCTCTTGGATTACAGTGGTTTACAACTTAGCACCGTAATCTGAGCAAGTAAGCATGCTTCTAGTATGTAACTCTGTATTATGCTACTTATGCAAGAGGCCAATGACCTAATTTAGTGTACACCGCGTGATGAATCATACTTTGTGGTTTATGAAAGAGATACGCTAGTTATGGGGACTGTAGCGCGTGGATTGACTTTGTGTGACCAATGTTTGTTTTTGTAAGGTAGGTCATAACATCGATTCTTAAAATAGAAACTCGTTCAGTTTATTAATTTCTTTGTAAAGGCTTGGTCTAATGTCCATTTTGACTGAAGTGTTGTTATGGATTTTGCTGTCTGTATTGGGTGACTTTGAATTTATTATCCAAAATTAAGATATACGAAACTAAATAACTATTACTATTTTATCAGCTTACGAAACTAAACAATTTTCCCCAAAGAAGAAAGGCAGAAATATGAAAAAACAAAGTCTCTCCAAACTCTCCGTACAACTAGTATCAGCAGCTGTTTTGCCTTTGTTCGTTTATTCATTTATCAGTATTTAATTAATAAAAATTAATTCTTATTTATATATTTTGTTTCGTTTTCAAGTTTTGCAACTTACTTGACTTACCATTTTAATGTCGCAACACTCTTTGCGTAAACTTTTGGAATTTCATTGTATGTAGATAGTTAGAAAACTTTTTTATTTCAATTTATCGTTGTAGTTTTCGTAAAAGCATCTTTTTATTAAAATTACGTACCTATCCAGTTTAAAAATATAAGCTGTCACGTAACTCTCCTTTCAACAAATAAACGTGTCTCCAGCACGTCTGGCTTCTTGAACACAATCAATATTTAGTCTGCTCTATTCTTTCTATTGGCACAACACAAGTACGATTGTATTTACAAGTTCAATGGTACGGTCAATGTCAAAGCACTATGAAACGTACATTACATCATTAATAGCTACAATATAAGGCAGGTGTTCGGTAGCAAGTACATTCTACGCTGCGTTCGGTTCTTCTATCGCCCTTATTGCAAAAGATAAAGATTCAAATTGATCTAATATTTCTACACCTGTCGTAGTTAGTAAGTTCAAACATGTGTTACTGTTTCCTTTTTAGAGTTCTTGTAATGATTTTTCTGGTTTATAATTACTTGTGGCATCTGTACCTACTATTGCTTTACACCTTTTACTTTTTGTAGACTACCGAACTTCACTACATTGGATTCACTCATACATTTTTGTGCTTATAGCATTTGAATGTATAAATGATTTACTGCCTAAAATACCACCCTGAAGAAATCTACTGAAATCTAAAAAATGCCCAAACATCGCATTACCCCTAATCAAGTAATTCATGAAAACGACTTTATAATACCTATAATTACCCAACCCAACCCCAACAACCTATCATAACAAAATTGTTGAACCTCTAATGAAAGGGCGATTATTCAATTTGTCCTTTTAAGTTCGGAATCCGAAGCTATCCAATCACAATTAAGCAATCAGTATGAAAGCACAGAATTAGACATGGCTTTGAATTCTCTATGGAACCGTAGAGTTGTTTACTAGTGTTGTGAATTATATCGATGGATGTGTTTTGTTAAGATTGAGATAGTAAAAATAAGGGCACTTGGAACGCCCAAAATCAGTTGAGAATGTAATGTGCGTTAAGTTTCTAAATCTTAACGCGTTAAGTACCTGCATGCCAAATTTCAAGCGTCTAACTTAAGCGGTTTAGACTTTTCATACAAAAGGATTTTCCCGCTAATTCCCGTTCCCGTGGGAATTTCGGGAATTCCTGTCTTAGTGCACCTCTACGGTACCTAAGCTACGTCCCTTCCAAATTTCAAGTGCCTACGTTTAGCCGTTTAGGCTGTGCGTTGATATGTCAGTCAGTCAGTCAGTTTCTCCTTTTATATATTTAGATTATATTACCACTATTGAATGACTTAGACAGAAGAACGTCCTATCAAGTACCGATATCGACTATATTTCCATCGACGGCACTAATGTTATACAATTCAATCCACTCAGAAGTTCTGTAAGTCCATAATGGTGCGGGCATAAAACCGTGTTTGTTATTTTTACCAAGATCAATAACAAAGGGAGAGAGCCCTTTCTGTCTTCAATTATTTCTTAGTTTATACTGGAAGTGACTTTTGAAAATGTCGAGGATATTTGAAAATTGTTCACTTCAAGAATTTAATTTTTTTAACTCGTTAGAGTCGTCCTACAAAATATTTTCTTTACTCCTGAGAAACCTAAGTGCCTGGTTATAGTTTATATGTTCCTGGTCACAGGCTGTGTTTTTGATTCTATGGCTCTCCGAGCATGGTGGGATGGTGCTGTATTTTTTTGTACTGCGTTTTGCAAGTAATGGAAACAGAAAATCGCTGCCGCCCGCCGCCGCTGCCCTGCTCTGAGTAGTGGTCGGGCTATTCCAAAGGCAGTCACTGGTAAAACGAAGTTTATTCAAAAAGCTTTTTAAGCTGAAAATATCTATTTTGTATTAGATTGTTTTTAAAATATAATTAACTAGCTTCCTGTTCGGGATTTCGTTCCCGTGGGGGATTTCGGAAATAAATTATACACAAAAACTTTCCTCTAAATCACTCCGTCCATCGGTAAAAAATGTATGAAAATACGTTAAGTAGTTTTTGAGATTATCGCGTTCAGATAGACATACAGACGCGGCAGGGACTTTTTTTAATAATAGAAGTATGATTACTACTTCTATTTATAGAAGTATGATTACTATTTCATTCACTGACCTTTTTCTTAATCTAATCTAGTATCTCTGTTTCTTCAACCATTTATACGGTACCTGCTGTTTTTTGTCTTTCCTTAGAAGTGTTTGTTAAAGAAACAAATCTGTGAAACAATAGTTATGGTATCCCAAATGCGGTTGTTTCTGACATCTACTCCAATTTAAATTCCAACTTGACGATGGTTGATTTTAATCGCCTCACTTTTTTCCCTCCACTTTTTTCTTCAGCCCACGTTAATTATACTCATGATTTATATGGAGAATGTGTTTTAGTAATTTATATTGTGTCAGAATTTACGTTACTTTTTATGATATCTTTAATGTTCGAGAGAAAAAATAGTTTACATTTACACCTACTTTCATTAATTTTACGCTTTACGGTTTCATAGCAGCATAAAGTCGACTATTCAGCAGCTCTATACCCCATTTATTTTTATTGCTGAGTTTGAATTTTTTGTTACTCAATATAAGTAATTTTGCAATTTAATGAGCAAAATAATTTTTGCACCTTTAATTAATACTTACTGTGATATTTTTTTCCAAGTTTCATTTCTGGTGTCCAAAGGTTGATTTAGTTCAGTTTATTACAACTTGTTCTGATCTTGATTGCTTAAATCAATTAAGCTTATTAAATGTTTGAGCCCATACAGCAATTGGACACACCACGGGAAAATAATAAAAAAATGTGCTGCAAAATCGACTCCATTGTGGTACTAATCATCTCGTGCATAAAAAAAAATTATGTGCACAGAAAAAGACGTTTTTTGTAAACAATTTTGTCGTATCAGCGATATCTTTCTAAGTTTAATATGTTGGACAGTCTAAATCTTGTACAGTCGTCCTCACAGCTTGTTTTGTCTTGTTACAGTTGCCTTCCTAATCCTGGTGTTCTCATTATGGGGTACGCCGTACAAGCGGGGCTTCTTCTGCGACGACGAGTCCCTTAAGCATCCATACAAGGACTCCACAGTCACCAACCTCATGATGTACATCGTCAATATTGGCCTTCCAGTTATTACGGTAAGTTATTCATTACAACCTATAACTAACGCTCGTAGCCCAGTGGCTCTCGTTGATCTCAACCGATCAGTGAGGTTAAGCAACGTACACAGAGGCAGGGAACCTGATGGTTGACCGAAGTGGCATTTTATCACGAGTGTTTCCGTGCTTTTTAGGGCATGTACAATCTGTTGTTGATTGACTGCAGTCCTTAATAAAACCAAGTTAGAGGCCTTGTGGCGGTTTAAAACTCTAACACCAGGGTTAGTCAAGTTCGCCACACACTTGACTAATACCTACATGATAAGAAGTAGACATAATTAGTTTGCTATCTTATGTGAAAATGGTTGCGTAGACACTGTAACTCGAAGATAATACTGTTGTAATTAGACTATAATCGTTAAGAGGCCATTTAAGTCAGAGGCCATTTAGCACTAACAATAGGATTGATCAAGTTTGTCACTTACTCGATAATAGCCACATGATAAGGCCTGATATATCTACAGTTCAAAATACTGCTGTCTTACTCTCACTCCCGCTAACCTTTATAAAAGTTTAAATTAAGTTATAATTTCATGAAGCCAAACGATCTTATTAGTACAACGTCCAAATAAAATAATTTTAACATAAAAGCAACAACTGTAATGTTTAAAACTAAATCTTCCAACCACTTTACACGTTACAATGTGCTTAAAAATTTCCCAAAGCCATAGCACCTGTCATCATAACAATGTTTGACAGCATCGCTACCTGCAGTGGTGCAGTATCGGTGTCAAATTGTAAAAATGCCCACTCGGTGTGAGATTTAACCGCAACTATTTTTCCAGCTGAATGAGTACTGCAAAAAAATGGCCTTTGTTACTTACAAATAGCGTCGCTATCTTTTGCACGATGTTTTATGATTATTATGTTTATTTATACATATATCTGGTTTTGTTTCTATGAGACACGAAATACCGAAAAGCAATCCTTGCTATTTTGGTCTTTAGGTTTTTCAATAAAAAATACTTAAGTTTTGAATTTATTTTCTTAGGGATTTGTTTGTTAAAGCTCAGTATCTAAATTAGTTTATCATTCAAAAAGTGTGGATTCCATGATAATGACAAAGCATTTTCATCACAATATTCAACAGTATCATGTCAAATATTGCTAGTTTTATAGCTAAGGTAAAGCCTGTTCTGATAAGTTGCTATGTAATTTTTGTTGTACTACCTTCTATACGTACAAACGTTTAAAGTAAGTTCTGCTGTGTTAAAAAACCCAATGAAATTAGTGGTCAAAAGCACGAAAGCATTAACTGCAGAAACGAACTGCTCGCTCACTAAACCATGAACAATTTTCTGGATCGAATCGTAATGTTGTAAAAACTGAGTCATTGCTTTTATAAATGCCACAGTATTTTTCTTTTTTTGAGTTGCTAAAATTGTGTCAGAAATATTTCATTGTAGACGTTTACTGATACATTTATCCTCAGCAACTTTGGTCCCAGCAATGTTTAGCTTGGCCTTAAGCCAAGTCGTAACAAGGTTATGACTATCAAATGGCCTATCTGAAATATCTAGATGTCAGGCAAGATGACTTTCTCTTTCATCTAGACTTGTTGGTGTTAGTGTTACAGATCTTGCTATTACCGAGTAACCTGTTGCGATTGTCTAGTTGAAGAGACACTGCGTTTTAGTTGATGTTCTCCGAATTTCTTTAAAGTTCAAGTGAATGGGCATTTTCTGGGTGAGCTTGCTACATCCTCGACCACATCTACGCTTCTGAGTTAGATTGTGGCCAAGAGCGAACCCATTCACTATATAAGAAGAATAGAAAAGGTGTTAATGTTTTATCACAAGTAATTACATAATTGATTGCGATTTCTTCTGCATTTAATTAAATAATTGCTAGGATGTAACTGTAGGAGAAAGAATTATGTGTAAATAACTGTGTCGTGTAATTACACAACACAGTTATTTACACATTTAATTCTTTCTCCTACTACAAAATCTAATTAGATTTTGTACAATTACTTGGTGATAATTATAAGAACGTCTAAGCTTAGCTATCTATTGCTTTCCCAAGGAAAAATTTAGAACTTCTGCTCTACGTGCGAGTTTATGGTCAGGTAATCCTTGTATCAGTGTTTCCTGCCAACTATCTCGCCTAAGCTTATCGACTTACATTTTTTATTAATTTTAAAAGTTCATCAGTCTTATGACTTAACAAGCTTTACTTTATCGCACTGTAATCGTGTCATCGACCGAAGAAAAATTCACGAAGGTGCGATGTCACATATATTTCCGAAGCTATTTCTACCAATGCTTCGTCAATATTAGCCGTATCGATTACCTATTTGCTTTAGTCCCTGTGTGCTTCGTTATCAGTTGAGTTCACAACTTTTTTCGGGCAGCTTTGTGTTTCGACAAGCATTGGGCAAGCATTCTATAACATTTTATTGCAGGGATACGGTTTTAAGAAAAAAACTCTTTGGCGCCGCTTAGACAATGTTTGCCTGGTATTGTTATCTTTGTTACAAGGGTTTATCTCTGCTTTTATAGTTCTGGGTGGGCTTAAGATTCCCAGATTTTTTTATCTTGAGCTTATTCCAAAGTAAGTACCTTCTTATGTTAATCTTTCTGTTTGAAGTACTTTCCTAACTTTCCTATGTCTATTTGCGAATACTAATCTATGGTTTGTGAAAGATACAAAATACATAACTGACATTACTTTAGCTTTTTACTATCTAAATAACTTGTGAAAACATTATCAATTCTCAAAAACAGTTTTAGTAGATTGACATGAAATTCGACATAGAATAGTTCACTGTTTTAAACTCTGGTATTTTCTATTAGATCTCCAAAACAGATTCGGTGTATCTATTACAAAAATCATTTAAAACATTAAAATACTTTTAACCCCTTTAAAACCGATCGGACTATCGCTTACAAAACTCCTCTTAAATCTCATAAAATCTCGACACCTGTCTCTAACTTGTGAAACACCGTTAAAATCCTCGACTTTATCTTATCAGTGCCACAATCAATTTCCATCCCACCTAATCCCCCTTTAATTTGATTGAAGATAGTGTCTGGGAACACAGTTATAAAAGATATAGACATTGATTTAATATCTTTAACTGAGTCGTGTTTCTCATTGGGGTACGCTTGATCATTGGTCCAGTGTTTGGCAGGCCAAATTTGGCATTAAATCTATGATTCCTCACATAATAATGATTTTGTGCTTTTCCAAGTAAGAGATAAAGATAATATATACGATAGTAATTGTTAATATTTTATGTAATTGCTGTAAAAATTCTTAGTTGTGGGGTAGGTTGTTGGTTAACGATGGCTAACCACTGGTTCTCTATTGCTTTTATAATATAACTAGATGTAATCATGTGCGAGTGACTTAATCCTCTAGTAACGATCTCTATTTTCACTAGTAACGCAAGCAGTAAGTACACAAATCTATGTGTATTGTGTTACATACGTTCTTACTTACTCTTGCTCTCAGTTAATTTTATCTCATACTGTCTATAGTCTATACTATTCAATCTGTATACTAAAATCTCTCCAATACACGTGCATCCATATAAATTCCCACGAATACGTATCCTTATCAATTCGATTGCTATAATTAAAATTAGTTTGTGTACTATCGCGACACGTCAACTTAAAGCTATTAGTAACGCTCGTTGTTTAATAGGTTCAGCTTGTGAGATCGACTGTACCGAGTTAATTGGAACTCGTGTGTAAACATTTGATGTTTGTTCTTCAGTGACTCTTATGGCGTTGATTGTATGAGTTTTAATTAGCGCTTTATTGCTATGACTGTGAAACCTTTTCGATCTATTTAGTATGAAGACTTCGATTTTCGGTCAATCATTTTGATTGCTTGGGAATGAAAGTACTGTCAGTGTCCGCAGAAATGTGCTGTAATAATAAGACGATAATAAATGTAAGCAAGCCTATTTTAATTGAGGAAACCCATTCCAATTAGTTTAACTCAGAACCTACTTACATAGTATAATTATAAAGAGGAAAGATTTGATTGTTTGTTTGCATTGAACATTCTCCGAAACCACTGGACCGATTTGAAAAATTCTTTCACCATTAGAAAGCTACATTATCCCCGATGAACATAGGCCATATAATTTTCCCGAATTCCTACGGGAACGAAGTCCCGGGCGGAAAGCTAGTATAGTATAAAGGCGTCAACGTTTAATGTCATATTTTGTATACCATCAAACACAAAGCAGCGGGCTTTTGCAAGACGCATCCTCATAAAAAGTATTGTGTAAACCGGCCATTCTCAAAGTGTGGCTCCTAGGGTTCCGCAAGGCCTCTATGGGGGCTCCGCGAATAAACTAAAAGAATAATAGTACCGAAATTCGTAATGCGTGCATAGAATGAAAAACTTATTTTTATATTTATTAAAATTTTATATGGAATTACGAGCGCTAGAACTTTCAACCATGAGCTTGACCAGTTCAACTCAATCAGTTATCAATTTATTAAGGGCTCTGCCAAATATTTAGTGTTTAAAGGGAGCGCGTCGCCAAAACAGTTTGAGAACCGTTGGTGTAAACTGATATATGTATATCCGAGCTACTACTGCTAACCAATCACTTTAATTCACTGAACTTTTTAAATTACACTTTCTTAGAACCCAGCCTTGTCCACCCTATCTGATGTCATAAGGAATTAAAATGGTATCCAGGGGTGTCAATTAAAGTACCATCCACGGAGTATTATGGAAAAGAACAGATGTGGACGTTAAAAAGTCGGCCGTGACCTCATCATGAAAGAGAGGCTTTTAACTCCGAGCTTATCATTATAATCATCAGCCTGTCTTAGTCCATTGCTGGGCCTAGGTCTCTTATAAGGCACGCCAAGGAGCTTAATATTATTCGGTATTTTGCGTCGTCCACTTTATATTGCTTGTGTTTTTAACCGTGATCACTTGGTTCACTTTGGTATCCTCCAAAGTTCATTCAAATTTAAACCTTATTAAGCTAGATGAGATAAGATTCAAATTTGAATGAACTTGGATATCAAGAGAGGAAATAAATTGTAGTTACCTAACCAGTACATCATGCCCGTCAACGAGACCTGACTCACTTGCGAAGACTTTTGTAGGGCCATTGATAATGCAGTGCGCCTAAAATTGGTCCATAAAAATGTTGCCTTCGTCGATACTTTAAGAAGAAGTCGATTATACATATGTATTATACCTTTCTATTTCGCTTATTTCTATGCAAATATAAACTGTCAAGTCAGCAACTTGGGCCCTTATTACAGAAAGAGACTTAAGTCTTGGTCTATACTTATGTATTAATTGTATCTTTCTCTCACTATCAAAATGTCAAAGACGACTGCTACTTAAATATAGATCAGAGTCTGAGTCGCGTTCTGTAATACGGACCTTACTCTGCCACCAAACTAAAATAAAAGATCATCTTTTCCTTTCCACTCTGTGTATTCTTTATTGATTATTCGAATGACTGGCGTTATTCGATCTTTTGTTCGCCGCTTCGATTATTTCGCTTCGCTTGGTTCTTAATAGTATGGTATTAATACTTTCCTTTGACGGATCCTATTTCATATCGTTAATGACCGCTATTTCTTGACTTAGTGTCGTTTCAATATCAGAACTGTTACTTGCTGCTTTCCTCGTTAGAAACAGAGTTTGTACTTCTACTGTGTGTAAATTTGCGAAATCTGAAAAATTGCAAAAATTTTGATTTAAGTAATGCTGTTTTAGATATCATTCATAATATGTTAAAAACCACGTAAGAAATATTCACAAATAATTTTTATGGAAAAAAAAATCTTGAACCCACGATTCTAAGATTTGATCTCCTGGTCACACCTGGTCACATTTTTATTTCCATAAAAAATATTTTTAGTAGATATCATATTTTCACTTTCCGTGTTGACGTAAACAAGCACGGCATTACATTTAAAGAAGCTTTAATTAACGTTTCTGCAACTGAGCGTATGTATGTTCACTATAAGCTATCTTACACGAAACCTTTTTATTCTGGTATGGAATTACCTTAACTTTGATTGTACATACACAATTTTGATTTGCATACAGTTAATTAATATTTTTTTGTAAAATATTATGGAGATGAAATGTAAAAAATTGTATTTTTTTGTAATAAATAATCCATGCTCGTTCTTATAAATACTGCATTTTTCTAACTGAAAGTCAGATTAATGTATTTGATAACTCAGATCTTTATACTTTATCTATGTAGGTTTATGTTTTAGAAACAAATCAAGATGAAACTGTGAAAGCTAACAATATCCATAATGATGATGATTACAAACATAGAAAAGGCAATTAAGAAGATAATTAAAAGTGGAACGACATGGTTGACATTGCATTTTCTATAGGAAATGACGAGAATGAAAGCGTGAACGTTTGTTTCAAGTTAATGCGGTATTTAAGGACCGTTTCTAATCTAATTACGAGCCATTAGATGAACATCAAGGGAAATGTGAATTCTGTAAGCAGTGGTATAGAACTGTGACGAAATGGTGCAAAGAAGATTACAGATATTGTTGAAAGCGAATTAGTTTTCCGAGATTCTGCATCAAGAAATTATAATTTAGACAGCGCTCAGAAGAACAAGTTATTCCCAGGAAAGGCAATGAATATGAAATCATTATCAAAACAAGCTAAGAAAACTATCTTTATTATGGTTTAAAAAATAACGATATCGCTTACAACTATGGGCTCTGTGCTTAAAATATTAAAAGATAAAATAATTCATTAATCAACTAGCGTCGTCATTTATTTTTATTTTTTTATCGGAATAATTTTCACTTTAACCACTAAAACGATAAGTTTTGGCAATCCGCCCACTAAAATTTCCATTATTTAGCGCCCTATTATCATTATAACATCATTGTGTATCTTTCTGCGGTTGTATCTACTGTTCATAAGTAAACATTTGCATGTAGCGGTTCTTTCTACAATATTACACGTTTCTGAACAGTTTTCCACCTATGTTTGTTAATGATAATATTGTTGAAACATTTGTTTTTGGATTAATGTTCTCATGACGCAGGCATTTCAAGGCTCTTTTTAGTTATGAAATATGGTGTCTAGGGATCATTGTTTAGTAATTAAAATACACATTTATGTTACAGCAGGGTAACGAAGGTCATTAATTATGTAATGACTCAATTGTAAAATTGCAACACAGCTAAGCATCAAACGGAATAAATATTACTCTTATCAGCCCATACGTCCCCGCCGAGGGGCACGGGCCTCCCTTCGAAACACGAAGGGTATTTAGGCCATAGTCCACCACGCTGGCCCAATGCGGGTTGGTGGACCGCTCGTCTTTCGAAAATGAATTTTCTTGGACGGGCGGGTTTCATCAACTCGTCCATCAACTCGCGTTGGGCCAGCGTGGTTGAATATTGCCTAAATCCCCTTCGTGTTTCGAAGGGAGGCCCGTGCCATTCGATGAAGAAGTATGTGGGCTGATAAAAAATAGAGAAATGGGAAAGAACTGTTTGGTGATCATCAGAAATCAAACTTGCTTTATTGAACCCCTAGTACGGTCTGTAGAATATTTGTGTAGAATCCCAAGTATGTTGTCTATCTCAGTAACAGAACTGTTTGTTATGTATAACATATCGTTCTGATTTTAAACGGCACTAATGAAGTGGCAGGTAAAGGCTTCTTATGCATACCACGTATTGTCATATCATGCAGTGTTAATGCAGTTAATATTTGTTTGTCTAGTAAATGATTGTTTATGTATATTATGCATCTCAGCTCAACCTCACGTTTTGTCATCACGTTGTTTTGATGTCCTTTGATTTTCTACATCTATGTTTTAGTGAAAAGAAGTTAGTATAACGTAATTAAAAAAATACTGAACTTTCTAGACAGACAGATGTGGTTTCTCAATTATCTACAAACAAAAGTGGTAATGGAAATACAGATTTGCGGTTTAACACTTTCTTTTACTACTTAAAACCCTGTATTACAATTCAAAATTCATATAGAAACTATCATAGGCGATATTGGGAGCTTCATAAGCACTAAAAAAATAACTCTTCAACAAGTCATTTTAAAACCTTCATACTTTTTGCAAGTTGTTGTAGAATCTACATAGCTGAACATGTCGAGTTCAATTCAATTACTTGTTTATGGCCCCTCATAACATAACTATTTTGAATTGAACAGAATTTTAAAATTCGTATTGCAAAATTGGTAATGAGACTGCTTAACTAAAAAATAATTAATTAAAATTAATTAACTAATAGAATTAGAAAACCCACTTCACGTGAATGACATGAATCATAAATGATAGGCATCGTCTACCGATAATAATGACTGACTATTCATCAATTTACCAAGTAACTGTTGTATGGTGATTCCCAATAGAAATTGTTTTTGCAAAATTGCGGAGATTCCATGATCTTTGTGGTTAGAATATTAAAATCAAAATCCAGGTAGCGAAAATGCTACATGAACTTGCTTCTTATGTAGGTTTCTAAAACCGGTGCTTCTGAGATCCCGATAATGTTGCTCTATTCAATATTAGACCCATTAGTGTCTACCTATAACCTAGGAAAAGTTTGTCTTGTGTATGTCAGTTTAATTATATTCAAAGTGTATTATTTTATCATTTCATAGACAGTCTTCTCTAGAAACTGTAATCGTTCATTATCTTTAAATATAGGGTTTTCATTCGTATTACCACAACCAGTTACAGTACAGTGCTTCTATTTTCTTATTGTGGTTATGCAAAAGTATTTCGAATAAGTAAGTTGATTTTCAAAAGACAAGAACGAAACAGACACTGTTTGCCGGAACACAACAAGAAAATAAAATACCTGTACAGCACAGTACCTTTATAAAAATTGTTTCCTCTTTTTCTTGGATAGGGTTTAGTCATATTGATGTCTTGTACATTCTTAACATTTTGATATGGAAAGTGCTTTTCAAAAATCATAGGAAATTGTGTCAGCGTAAATCTGATATCACTAGTTGACAACGTTACTTTAAAAATGTCAACGCTATTTTGATACAAACGAAAATGTTTAGGTTTAGTCTTCGACATGCATTGAATAGCTTGAATCTCATCAGATATAGTAATAAATACTTACTAAATATAGAAATGGCAGTTTGCATAGTAAACCAGTTGCCTCGGAAGTAAAGATGTCAATGCCACTTCTAAATATAGTGTGGTGTGTTTGTAGAACTGTAGACATGCGGGTGATTTCGCTTTCAGTAGTTTCCCTCGACTCTATAAATAGGGTTTTTTTGTTGCAAATCGATTGTCATGTGAAGCTAGGTGTGATGCTTCTCATCACATTAAATTAAGTACATTCACGCTCATTAAGGAAAGGTCTTCACTAACCTTTAAACATATTGAGATGTAGGTCCCTATCACGAGAAATAGAAATATGGATAAGTTTTATTTTTCAAACAGGCATAATAGGGTTGGTGATCGCATTTTGGAATTTGATCCAATAGAAATTAGAATAGAATAGATTTTATTTCAGTATAATCAATAGTTATCTCAGGAGGTAATAAATAAAGTTAGGATTTATTCAGCCAACAGAAAAACAAAAAGTATAATGTATTTTTAAAAACACATTGATAGGAATGAGTTATAAAAACACATACAGTGCAGCTGAATATGAAAGTCAACTGAACCTGGTCGTCGAGATTTGTTGATTTGTCGAAATTTGTAGAAAATATCTCGATTCTTTGTCTTTGTAAAAGTTGATGCATTCGTATGTGTCAATAAAATTCCTACGTTTGCACATAATTCTACATACGACACGTTCAATTTCTGATCGTGTGTTTGATTAGCTGATATTACGTCATCCCATAAAATTTTAACGTCTGTTACTCGTCTTTAATAGTCTTTTTATTCTTAGGCAAATGGAAATAATTATCTGCTTACCTACTTAATACTCGTATGTGTTGACGACATTGGCAAGATTTGCATTAGCTGCATTTTGAGCTTTTATCAAGGTCAGTTTTCTGCAAACTTTTCCTGTTAGTTCACCCACAGAGTCATATTGGTACATGTAAATTTTTAAAAGATTATAATAAGACATTAAATGATGAATCACTACTTAACTTCTTATCTAATTTAAAGAAACGTTAGGTATAAAATCTCTGACAGACTTGCCATATATCCGCCGATGCATCGGCTAAAGAACATGGAGAACTATTGTGCAGCGGCAAATGCTTTGCGGAACATTGCTTTAGTCAAACCCTTACCTGTTTCGGATTCTAAATCTCTATAGATGTAAATTTAGTTGTCAAGTCGCTCTTCTAATCTGCTCCTACAAATAGTATAATTTGGAATTATAAGTAGTCACGCCAGTAGCCATCAGTTCCTAATCCTTTCCTTCTTACGACGTCGTTAGGAATTCTTTGACTGTTAACAAAAGCAGTTTTAGTTTCGGTTGTAAAGATAATATTTACAAAGCGCATACCGGGATTTGAAATATTATCTGGTTAAGTTCTTGGGGCTTATAGGTTATTGGATGACGCAACTGAAATGCCTGTCTTTACAAGTAAGTATTCTTATTCATTTATTGCTTTATTGTTAGTAGTAACATTTCCTTGTAATAACACTTAATTTTGAGAATTAAGAGAAATATTCTTATTTATGAGTTTTCTTATACATATATTGTTTTTTCTGAGCCCTCCCATGAGGATTTCATAGCAATAACTATAATCTTTAAAGCACGTAATAAACATAATACAGTTATACAGAGCCCTGAAGCCTGTACTAGCTTTGCAATAGCTTTGTTACAGACTATTACTATATAGCTTTAAATGACCCGTCGTTTTTATAAGGCCCAACAAATATTAAGTGTTTATTTACCAATCTCGGGCTATCTCTAACTATAGACATTTGATATGTACGTCAATCTTTGCAGGATTCTGCATGCATAATATGCATATGTCACTGTTGTAACTAATTATAACTGGTTTTAACTGCCTTGGTTAAAACAAGATTTTCCTAGCTATAACTAGAATTTACTACTAATTTTAGTTGAAACTATTTCTAACTGTGAACTTTAGTTAAAATAAGTATTAGAAAAACTTGTTGGGGATTCCAGAAGAAGATTAGTTAGGTTAGGTTCCTTATTTTCAAACAGCAGTTAATTCTAGTTTTAACAAAGGCAGTTAGTTAACTAGTTTTAACTTGCTATACGGGTTTTAATAATAGTAACACATACATCTTAAGTTCATAATAAATAAAGTTCACCTTTAATTTTTAGTTATTTATAGGATCGTTACTAGACTATAGAACATCATCTTTACCTGTTCATTACTAAATGTTGCTGTACTAGTTAACTTACCGTAAACCATGGAAATTAGCGCTGACTAAGATAAATCTGCTCATTTGGTTAGACTTGTAAGTTAGTTCTAAACTGGCCTTAATGAGAGTAATGTATTAGAAAAGGATGATTTGTTTTCATTTATTTCCAATTGCTCGTTTTAGTAATCAGTTTCCTATAAGAGAAAACCTAGAAATCATTATCATTAAGAAGATTACTATCAAGCAGTTTATTCTCGGGTCATGGGTGTTCGTATCTATCTTTGTGTGTGTTCTAAGGAACCCACGACACAATTTGGGAATCTAGGGTCCATTTGTTACTAATTTAAAACTTCATTCTTTCTTAGTATTTAATTCTAAGAGTACCTATAATAAATTGTAACAAGTCTAAGTTACTACAACGTTATACTGCTAAATAATGGAATCCTCTGCTTGAGTCGGCATTTCGGAGGTCAATAACTCGAATTTCTTTAAAGTTCTTGCAAATGCTTCTTCTGAATAGAATATAATAGAAAAACATTTATTTGGTACTTTTACATATAAAAAAAAAAACTAAAACTAAACTAAAAACCAAGTAAAAGAGTACCAAAAAGGCTTTCACTCAGCATAACGCCGTGGCTCTGTAGAGCCATTGACGCTGGTTTTCAGTGAACGCCTGAGAGAGGGGAACGCTGCCGTATCATAATATGCAGGGTGTTAAGTAATTCGGGTGGTGAATCAGCCCATGAAACTGAACAACTTTCCTTAAGAACAAATGCCGAAATACGAAAAAATGTTTTAACTTCCCATACGAATTGCATCAGTTGATAAATCATTTTGTATGGGTAGTCAACATTTTTTTTCGTATTTCGGCATTTGTTCTTAGGGAAAGTTGTTCAGTTTCATGGACTGATTCACCACCTGAGAGGATAAGATCGAATTACTTAACACCCTGTATGGAGGGACTGGAGGGACATATACAACTTAATCATTTATTGGTAATACGATTACATTCTGGTTCAACTTGCTATATTCTCGACCATATCTTTGCCCCTAAGCTATAGGTAGAGTAGGTAATCAAGAGCGAACTCATTCTCCTCATTACAAAAAAAACGCTACAAAAAGGCCAGTTAGATTACAAATCGCTACTGCTCTAGTAAAGCCGCAAGATGGTGGATTAAGGTAAAAACTTATAGCCATGTTAGTTTAGGTTCGATTTCCTTCCTGTCGTCCGTTACGCCCTCATTGTGATGTGTGCTTGTAGTAACGATAACGTGAGGTCAGTGAGGGGAACGAACAGCATCAGATGATTCGGATTTTGAGCTGATTGGTGGTTAAATTGAACCGTGATCGATAATCTAACGACAGATTAGTGATTCAGATCCTGCTTGAACGAGCAAAACTATTAAAATGGCAGACTAATGGTCAAAAACGAATACGGTCGTTTGTAATTGTAACAGAAAGCAATAACTAATTTGTGTGATGTACCAAAATACTAAAAATATCCAGTGATCACTTAAATTATCAATGACGTTACAGTTCGTATTTAGATATATTTTAATTTTTTCAAATGTTATTAGCTTTTGGCAGTCGGCTATTTTGAAAATCAAAAAATATAAGTACGAATGTAAATCCTTCATTGAGTTGGGTTAAGCTTGAAAACCAATTTAAAAACGTTGGCCAATATTTTAATATCGTCTACAGTGTACCTTAAAAATAACATTACAAACGTACCTACTCACATTTGTGCACTTGGCTGTCATGGTCACTCAGTTTCTTATTCATTCTTTGATGTGATCTGCTCACTGAATCACTTCACTATCGTACATCTCTATAGCCCACGGCAGATACATCGCTCTGATAAACGAACTCATGAATCAAAGATCTTGCATTGTTACATTACAAGCGATTGATGGGATAATTCATTGAATCAGTCTTTATTTCACCATAATTGACGTAAGGCATGTTTTTAATCGCTATGTGGCGTTTAGTTTCTTTCATAATTGGTTCCAAGAAGTTTGGAGTGGTTGTGAGATTTTTCGTTAAAATACTAGCTTTCCGCCCGCGACTTCGTTCGAAAGTAGCTCACGTCACTTCAGCCTTCCAACTATCCCTATCCTTTGCTCTGTTTCCACTTGAAAAAAGGACAATCAAACAAACAAATACACTACTATTTCTCATACATGTAATACATTTTAAGATTACCCACAGGATAGGTCTAGCCTAGTGTGGGGATTTTGTTAATCATAAATTGGGTACACAGAATTTCGAAATAGATAATTTTTATTTTTTGATAAATATTATCAAAAGTGTATGGATTTGCGTTCCTGTTGCTATAGTGAGCAGCAAGCAATGATGTGCCTCAACCAACCAAACAGGCGACAATTTGAATGATAAGTTAAAAAGAGCGACCCTCGGAGTTTCTTGCCTATTCTTCTCTTGAGGAAGACTGCACCTTTGCGAATAGGCACAAAGTGACAAATGCTAATGTAATTCACTACTTTGACTTATATTAAATAACATTCTGAATATTCTATGAAGTTAAGTTATTTTTGACTTTGACTTGACTTTGAGATATTACGTTGAGCATATAGCTGAGTTGAGGACCCTTTGTCTCGGACCCTACAACACAAAGCGATCTAAAGCTAGTTTGCTATTGTATTTGTTATTGTCTTTATGTAGTGTATCGTGATCGTGTTTTACTGTTTAATCTTGCCTCTTATATGTGTTGTGATGTCCGTTTTAATAAATTTGTCTTTCTTTCTTTCTTTCTTTCATATGAATTTAAAATCGAATACTATACTATTACTATCCAATGCTATCAGCTTTCAGACACAACAAACATCAATAATTGGTTACCTCACAGGTTACCTTTCATCGGCACAAAACCAGAGCACGCATGATCAATTACCAACACGCTAACTTTTACTATACTCATGCAAATTACACATTTGCATACATATTGTAGAAAATTAAAATTAAATATACATAGCTTAGGGTTATATATGACCGATACGTTGTTGAAAAATTTGTCGCGTGTATGCAAATGATAAGAGAGATTGCATAAACGTGCATTGATGCAATTGTTACTTTTTGTCGTGAATGCCAGTTGAGCATTCGCTTGGGTTAATGTACAGTCACTTGTGTACTTTTCTATTTTTATTTTGCTTAGAAATGTGGTCGTGTATTATGCAACTTATTTTTATCAGTGTTTTAATAGTTCATATACGGTTATGTTTAGGTTTCGTTCAGTATCTATTGTTGCCTAAAAGAGTTGGGTTCGGGTTCTTCTATAAAAGCGGAAAGATTTGTGTTTTTGTTGTTTTTAAAAATATTTTCACTAATAGAAAGCTCTCTTATCAACGAGTTTCATAAGCTACATACTTTTCCGAATTCCCATGAGGACGGAGTAATAATCTGTTATATTCCTTGATAGTTAATGACACTATAATGTATAGATAACATCACCTCGTCAACGTTGTAGTAGCAAAATCCTACGATGCTTTTTCTTTACATTTTTTTTGTAAGCTCATCAGTCATCAATTAATACACCCGCGTCCTTAATAACTTTACCTAAGAGATTCACAGATCCATAGATGAATATCTTATCATCATCATCTAGATACAGTAAGTCAATTGATTTTATCATTTTTTACCAGACTCGACACTCCTAATAACTTCTCAACATCGGTCGCTCGTTTTGACCAGCAATTTTTGACCGACAAAAAAAGAGGGGTTTTGTAAGTTGACGTGTGTATATGTGTGCCTGGTGTATCTGTATTTCTGTAAACCTGTGTGTCTGTATGTGGCATCATAGCTCTTAAGAGAATGGGCCGATTTCATTTTTTGTTTATTTTAAACCTGACGTAATCGAGATTGCTCTTAGCTACATTCGATCAAAATGGCTAGACTCTAGCAGTTAAAAAGTTAAAAGCAATCGAGTGTCGAGGGTGATACAACATTTTTGATGTTAGAGTTATTTTCATATCATAGCGCGTTTCAATAATGATTGATTACATAAATAAACTATTTAATCACTCAGTCCACTACAATATTCAATTGATGAACACAGTACTGACTGTACACTTCATTCATTCACATAATTCATGGAAGTGGCTCTCTCTGATACGGATACCACAATCATTGTAGTCCTGATTAGTTGAATGTGCACTATACATGCAAACTGCACTAATAGACATACTGACATACATATCTTTGTTGCCTTCTCCCACTTAGTGAGAATCTAGGAAGCAAAAATCATAAGATCTAACTACATTCCAGTTCGAGAGTTTCGAGAGGACTTTGTAAAATATTTTTTTAAAAGAAAGTAATTAACAGAACAGATAGAATTTTCAACAAGAAGATTATAATGTTAAGAATACTTAACTCTAAAATTAAAAATTCTGTATCACCACCGATATTCGATTGCTTATACCTTTTAAGGCGACTACAGCACCTAAATTACGATTTTATCATGCGTACATAAGCATGACGCACTGCATTGAATCGAAAAAAAAAATACTACGGTAATATTCAGGACATAAACTAGATAAGTAGTTTGCTGAAAACATGATTCAGCACTTTTGGTTCGATAGAAAAAGCGCACAAAGTCACATCTAAATACCCAATATTTGTATCTTTTAAGCTGTAAAAACTATAGTAAAATGCATACAGGAACTTGAATTTGCTATCAAAATGTTCGTGATTAAACACTCTCGATAAGTAATTAACGCATTTTTCGATTTAAGCTGTTACCTTTCCATAAATCTCATTTTTCTAACTTTCGAACATGTTTTTACGCACGCAAGCTATCATAGTCCTTAAACTTCGTGTATCGACACTGTTCGCACTGCCGGCCCAGGCCTGTTGAGAGACGGAGATGGCACTATTCCTATGTGTGCTGCCTTTATCGGGTGCTGTAGTCGCCTTAAACGGCTGGACCGGACCAATGTTGATCAAATATAGCTAAGAACCACCGCGATTACATCAGCTTTAAAACAAAAACAATACCATATCGAAATCGGTCCATTCGTTTAGGAGCCATAGACAGACACACAGATACTCAGACATACAGGTACACAGACACACTGATACACACGTCAAACTTATAACACCCCCTTTTTTGACGGTGGTTAAACATACTTACAAAGTTACTATATACTACAAAGATTTGTTCCCTTGCTTATTTCGCTTTTCTTTGACCAAAGACAGCAGGGGTTTTTCTGGAATTTTTCTAATTCTGAAATTTTTCTGTATTTTTTTAGAAAAGATTTTTTTAGAAAGTTGTGTTCTTCCGCGGCCACATACTATTGCTTGTTGTCATACAAGACTTCCGTGTCCTCTAACCTTTGAAAAACGTCGCCATAATTTATATCACCTTCGCCTTAGGACATTGCAGATTGTATAAATAAACCAATAAGCCATTTTACCAGTTAAACAGCTGTAAGTTCCAAATTTCCAACAAATTTCTTCGAAACAGTTCCAATTAGCTTCCAAATATGGGTGCGAAATATTCGCTGCGCGTGCGGCACGACCCTGCGCCATATCTGCACTTCAAGGCCGCACCATATGCTCTAGTATTGCCAACTTATAAGAAAATCGGCTTAAAAATTTGTTGAATCTGCCCAAGAAAATCCAATGTTTATTTGGATTTTTTTAAAGATAGCTCGTATACGGATATAGTTTTTGTGTTTAAGTTTTGTGGCTCCACAGCCACTGCCTTTAATTACAGGCAGTGGCTTTGGAGAAAAATTATCGAGCACTGGAAATTTGTGAAAATGATGTACCGTATGTGCTAATCCAGGGTATCAGCTACCTCCTTATCAAATTTTATTAAAATTAAAATTGGTTACAAAGTTTCGCTTTTAAAATATTAGCAATGATTTTGTCCTTTGATAAAGATTCATAATAGTCATCGACTCACCTCTAATAAAATTTTATATGAAAGAAATATCTCTTTCGCAAGAGATTTATTTGAAATAAATTTTAATTACTTCAAGTTACGTTGGCAACACTCAGGCTTGCACCAATAAATTCAACCGCAAGGCATGTATATGGCTGCCGTCTCGTGCAGTAGTTCCCAAAGATGTAAAAGGTGCAAATAAATAAAATTAGCCATCTCATATTTATTCTTCTATCCATTTTTTTGTAACTAATCGGAAATTGGGTTCATTGTAAGGGGGCCTGTGCCGAATATGGGCTGATGCAGTGACGATTTATTGGAAAATTATCTCCTCTGGGACAGTTAAATGATTCGGCTCTAATCTGTTTCTCTATATTTAGGTGATGTAACACATTTTAATGTAAGTTTCTGAACATAAAAGTAGATACATTGTTGATTTGGGACACTCCCGTGATTTAGTACGCTTTTAAAATAAATTAAAAGGGCAGAATACCAGCGTTGCTGTGGTAACTCACAGCAGCATTATGCTGAGCCAGCGCCTTTTTAATTGACACAGTAGTCATTATTTTTGGTATTCCTTTTTAGTTTTTTTTTCTTTCATATAAAGTGTAAGTTCTGTTACATACGGTGTCAGTTTAACAAAGTGTATTCTATCCTAAAGGTATTCCACTAATAAAAGAATTTCTCCTAATATTCGTTCAGTTTGAGAAGCATGTTTCCTTAACATGGCAAATGAGTATACTTCTTGCATATTCATATTTTCAGTACTTTGTTGCAGTTAACGCTATCTTTCTGCTACATGCTCTTTATCGTTGGTATACGTGTGAACTAGGCATTAATTTATGACTAATGGCCGTTTAGCAATGATTTTAGCAGTATTTACATTTGAGTTCCTATGCTAGTATCTATACCTGGTTACCTGAGGCCTTTTCCAGTTACCTACACTTCGCATTGACATTGGACAAGTGTCATATGTCACTCTCCAGCCATCAAACTATCTCTGTGCGATCACCTTTGAGGCGTGATGTGAAGGAAGGACGAACAAACAAATAAACATACAATCACACTCACCTCACATGTATATATGTATAATAATAGTAAGGAATTACAGTTTATGAGTATTATGATGATTATCCTTTTGGAAATAGTTTTTTTAGTTGCGCGTTTCTTTTCGACAGAGACAGATACAGTAACAGTAATAGTTATAGAAAGACCAAAGGTAAACAAAGTTTACTAAAAATAGGCGTTCAGTCTAACAAAGAAGCAAGACGTGGTCGGTGAAGGTCAGCAAGTTCACCCATAAAACGCCTAATTCACTCGAAGTTAACAAAACCGAAAACATAGTCGGCTCTGTTATATTCTTATTCAGTGCTAAAGCCCCGGGAAAAAGTGTTAAGTAATTAGTTTTAATTAAATTTTTTATATATAGTATTTCTTACCAGCCTATTTACGTCCCCCTTCGAAACACGAAGTAAAGGAAGGGAAGGGGGTATAGTATTTAGTATGTATGTATGTATGTATGTAAATCCTTTATTGTACAATAAATATTCTTACAGGAGCAAAATATGGTACTTAAAGTTAGAATAGATTTAGTTTTAGTGTTAGTTTTGTTATATTTATTTGTTTTAAATCTAAGCATAGTATGACATGTATATTTGTGAGTCTTGTTACCTGAAATAAGTGATTAAATAAAAAATATAGCGATCTCATACTTAAATGATCAATTTCTCAACGAATCATCCAATGATCAAGGCAACGCTAACAAGACTGATTATCTCTAACCAACTGTATAATATCACAATGATGATGAAAGACTGAGCTAATCTCGCAGTTAATCTCGTAAATTCCTCGTAACTAGACACTGGAAACTGTCATTAGCACAACGAACCTATATTTACACTTCTTTCTTAAGCTTTGATGTTTATTGATGCAGCTATTGTGATCAGGGTTTCAGTTAGCAAAAGGAGGTTTGGTTGCAACCTCCTTCCTAAGTAACTTGATGACTGCGTATTGTCGTTATTCGCATGTCTTCAGAAGGGATAAGCGGCATTCAAAGAATCTCTTTTCAAGTCAAAAGGCATTTTCTGGGTGCGATCGCTACATCCTCGACCTTAGCTTTGTCCTTCTGCGCTAGATTCTGATAAGAGATGAATCATTATATGAATATTTTGACTTTTAACTTTTTTTTAAAGGCTCCACACAGGGAATTTAAACAAGCGTAAGACTGAACTAAAACAAATGTTTTTTTTGTACATACAGTAGATCCAAGCTGAACTCAGTAAATGTTCATACCGAAGACTGCGATAAATTGTAGTTCAGCTGCGGGTTAGGATGTTTTCGATAGAAGACTGTCAAAAGGTTGTCTTCAAACCCTCCTAGAATATTATATTATGACCTTGATTTTTTAGATCACAGTCAAGCATACCTTGAATGAGGAACGTAACAAAGTGCTACGCAGAAAAAAATATCCAAATTTTGAATCTCTTGTTGTAACATGATAATTTTCTTGTCAACAGATGGCACTAACGGAGTGGCTGCGGTTACGGGACTACAAAGGCAGGCCGAGGACGATATTCGGAAAAGAGATAGCTACATGGATCTGGGAGGTGTACAGCGTCGTTGGTGTGTATCTCTTCGGCATGGCCTGCCAGCAGCTCACCACAGATATAGCCAAGTACACCATCGGAAGACTACGGCCGCATTTCTTCGACGTAAGTATATTATGATTTCTATTCTACAATCAGAATTATGAAATTCAATGGCTCGAGGTGGCTGGAATAGAAGTGCAAACTGTTTCGTAGTAGGTACCATTGCATGTATATTAAACCGATACTTTCTATTTATAACCTTTCTGAGAGACCTATTAACATGTCAGAAGCGTACAAATTATTAAGTCTTAAGATAATCTTCTTGTTTCTCTGACCGGAAATACATAATATAATATATTGAGTGACTTTTAATTGGAGGTCCTGATTCACTGGCTCATTAACGCCTAGCCCAAACCCTTAGACCTAGAAAGCTGAAATTTGTCAAAAAGGTGTCTTTTATGATTATGACGCAAGCAAGCACTGAGAAAGGATTTATCGAAATGGGTGAAATGGGGGTACAAAGTTTGTATGGAGAAAACAAATTTTTTGGACATTTCGACTCGAAATTTCGTCAAGATATACCTTGAAGCAAATAAACGGACACGTGTTTCGCGATTTTTAGAAAATCATTCCCTAAGCCTTAGGCCTAAGGGGTCAAGAATGAAATCGGTGACTAAAAGAGTTTTTTGCGCGAGCGAAGCTGCGGGAAAAAGCTAGTACCATACAAGTTAAACGATCAGCTAATTAGCCTTCGTATGGAATGTCGAAAATTTGTTTTAAGAATTTCTTAAACATTCCTTAGAGAAAGTAGCTAAGTTTCATGGAGACAATCACCCCCTGAAGTTTTGCTAGCTAATTCAAAGTTGTACTGTATGTGGTTCCGATGTGATCAATTTTACAACATAATGCGCCATCGACTTGCAGGTCAGGAAATGGAAGTAAAGTACAGTAGATAAGAATTAAGCAGGTGTATATTAATTTTATTTATAAACAGTGGTAAAGGCTTTCAAGTTAGACACACGAGTAAACAAAAAACAATAGGTACAATCAATCATATTCAAATTAATATGTCATATAAAAACTGCCAGTGTCCTTAGAAAAGGCTTTATGTACAACACCTCCCCGTAATAAGGACACTAAAATATGAATATAAAAACATCTATCTACATTAACTACACCTTAACCTATACCTAACACTAACATCCAAACTATACACGTCAAACTATACACATCCTTAAAATAAAAACAAACGACAATTCAAACTACATACATACAACTAAATTACACCTAATGACTTTGTACATTTTTGATGTTTTAACTTCTGAAGAGGTTTGGTTAAAACATCAGCGGGCATCTGTGTAGTGGATATGTATTTGAGAATGATGTCGTCCGGATGTGATCGTATGAAATGGTGACGAATGTCTATGTGCTTGGTGCGAGAATGGTAGGTGTTACTGTGAGCTAATTTTAAAGCACTTTGGTTGTCACAGTACACAGTGATAGGTGAGTTAATGAAAAACAATGTATTTACAATGGACCTAATGTAGATCGCCTCTTTGCATGCCTCGCTGAGAGACATATACTCAGCTTCCGTCGTGGACAGGGCGACTGTACGCTGTTTACGTGATTCCCATGAAATGGGACCGCCACTTAGCACAAAGACGTAGCCTTTGTACGATCTACGATCTACCAGACTAGATCCAAAGTCGGCATCGGCAAATCCTACCACAGAGGGGGCGGGTTGCCGACTGAAATTTAATTTTAGGTGTTTGGAGCCTTTAAGGTAGCGAAAGACTCGCTTAGCGGCTCGCCAGTGCACCTCCCCGTAATGTGTGTTGAATTGGCTGAGAAGTGACACCGCGTGTGCGATGTCGGGTCTCGTGCCAATAGCAACATACATTAATGAGCCGATAAGCTGCTGATAGGGGAGATCAGGTCGCTCATCCTCTTTTGGGGGTAAAATGAGTTTAAGTCCCGGTTCGAGAGGGGTCGAAACAGTGATGGCATCATTCAGACCAAATTTAGAAATGAGTTTTTCTATATAATTAGTTTGGTCTAGTGTTATAACACTATTTATCTGAGACACACGCATCCCGAGGCAATCTTTAAGTGGGCCTAAGTTTTTGATGACGAACTTTTCCTGAAGTTTAACTTTGAATTCAGTTTTCATCAAATCGCAGTTACTAAAGATAAAGAAGTCATCAACAAATACCGCTACAATTAAAAGATCGTTGCCATTTCTTTTGAAATAAATACAGTGCTCCGTTTCTAGTTGTGTCATAGAGAGACACTTCATCGCTTCACGAACCTTTAGGTTCCATTGACGAGGAGCCTGCTTTAAACCGTACAAGGACCTTTTAAGCAAACACACTTTAGTTTTGCCTTCGGAAGCATAGCCATCAGGCTGTTCCATATATATTTCTTCTTCCAGGTCACCGTTGAGGAAGGCAGTTTCTACATCGACGTGATCGATAGTAAGATTAAATTGGGCTGCAAAAGCTAGAAAGAGTCGAATTGATGACAATCTGGCTACTGGGGAGTATGTTTCGCCATAGTCAACACCGTAGACTTGAGTGAAGCCTTTGGCTACAAGTCGAGCTTTAAACTTGGCAATTTTGCCGTCAGTGTCCTTCTTAATTTTGAAAACCCATTTATTCTTTATAACTTTTCGATTATCAGGTCTGTCTACAAGTACCCACGTCCCATTCTTCATGAGGCAATTGTATTCCATCTCCATAGCTTTGACCCATTGATCTTTATTAGGATCCGCCATAGCTTCCTTGTACGTTTCTGGTTCAGAATCGCAGGAAACCATATAGAGAGTCGACCTGTCGTTTTCAGGGAAACGGATAGGTGGTCGTCGCTCTCTTGTTGGATATTGCCTCTCACTGTCGATCGTCTCAGTTTCTGATGCTTCCAGTGGAGGTTCCGATTCAGCATCGGCAAAAACCTCTACAGGTTCCTCTTCGACAGTAGTCGGAGTGGGATCAGAACTGGGTTGTTGGGACACTTCAACAGGAGGAATAACCAAATTTGAGACAGTCGGTTCTACTGTCGGGGATGGCGGCGCTGGTGGGAGAGTCACTTGGGTAAGAGACTGCTGCATTTCAAAAAAATCAGGTACCACGTCGGAAGTTGATTCCACATTGGGCTTCACAATTTGGTGGTAAGGCATCTTGTCTTCGATGAAGACAACATCCCGAGCAACTATAATTTTGTAGGGATTTCCCGGGCTGATCAAGCGATAACCTTTGCTTTCAGTTGAATAGCCAACGAAAACGCAAGTCTGGGTTTTTGGATCTAGTTTATCCCGCTTTTCCTTAGGAATTAGTACATGGGCTTCACATCCAAAAATCCTCAGGTGAGAAAGATTAACTTTTCTCCCGGACCATACCTCCTCAGGAATTTTATTATTTAGTGCCTGTGTTGGCGAATGATTTTTTAAGTATATGGCTGTGTTAACAGCTTCGCCCCAGAAAGCTTTAGGAAGTCCAGCATCTTGAAGCATTGTTCTTGCTTTTTCTATTACGGTACGGTTAACTCGTTCGGATAATCCATTTTGTTGTGGATTGTAAGGAACAGAGGTCTGCTGAGTGATCCCATTTTCCTTTAAAAAATTACGCATTTGAGAGTTAACGTACTCACCACCGCAGTCAGTACGGAGTGTTTTAATTTTGAGGCCAGTTTGGTTTTCGACCAAATGTTTAAACTCCACAAACTTCGTGAAAACTTCGCTTTTTGCCTTAAGAACATAGCCGAAGGTTTTCCGTGAGAAATCGTCCGTAAAAGATAAGAGATATAGAGCTCCTCCGAAAGAATGGGTACTCATCGGTCCACACAGATCCGAATGAATAATCTCTAACTTACAACTAGACTCTTTCGTAGAAAGTGGGAAGGGCCTCTTTGCTAATTTTCCTTGTAAGCATGGCACACAAGGATTTAGCATTTTGTCTTTGAAGTCTATGCCTATTTGTCTATTTTTTAAGACATTTATTGCCTTGACATTAAGGTGTCCAAGACGTCGGTGCCATAGCAACATTGTTTGTAAACATTGGTGTGTCAAATTTGCTTGACAAACATCCAATTTGTACAAATTATTATAATTAGATCCAGTTGCTACGATTTCGCCTGAAATTTTGCAGTTTTCCTTACGTAAAACTGTAGCACCACGCTGGGAGAATATAACAACATAGCCGTCACTTACGAGCTTACTTACCGAAAGTAAATTTGCAGCTAGCTTGGGAACATAAAGTACGTTCGAGATAGTGCTTAAATTACTAGAAGGCAAATGAACAGTACCTGTTCCTTCACACGAAACTTGATCATTATTGGCAACGAAAATGGGCTTACAAGTTTTGGTCATCGACTGGAAGCTGCGAGGATCGCTACACATATGTGAAGTTGCTCCAGAATCAAGAAACCAATACTTGTCATGCTGAGAACCTTGGGGAAAGTGATGAAAAGAAGATGAAAGTGTAATTTCTGCTATAATATTAGTTTTGTTTTCATTATTAACAGAATTCGATTTCTTACTTGCTTTTCTTTTTCTACAGTTATTAATAATATGTCCAAACTTTTTGCAAAAACTGCACTGAATTTTAGATTTAGAATTTGAGGTCGAAACTAATGCACTGGTCGAAGGTTCTTCAGGCGTGGAACGCTGATCTTCCTTCAGAAGTGTTGTTGCCACGGAGTCTGAGCAGATCTTCGCGCCAGAGTGTTCTAACGCCATGATCAAAGGCTTGTAGGTATCTGGCAACCCAGCGAGCATTATCACTCCAACAAATTCGTCGTCCAATCCAGCTTCAATCTCAAGAAGTTGTTCTTGCAAATCCCTTATAGCATTTATGTAGGTCTCCATATTGCCTGTCATCTTCGTGTTGAAGAGTTGCCTGAGTAAGCTAAGTTTGCGGTCAAGGCCTGTGTCTGCGTACTGCCGTTGCAGTTTTTGCCAGGTTTCCTTAGCTGTCTTAGCCGATTTCACCACTGAATACATGCGCGGAGACACGGTTAGGCAAATCTTCGCCCGTGCCTGCTCGTCGAGTCTTTCGAAGTCCGGTCTTTCCGTAGCGAAGACGGTAGGTTCCTCGATGCACTTCCACAGACCACAATCTATAAGAAACATCTTCATACCGAAGCTCCAGGAGCCGTAGTTAGAACGGCCTTCTAACTTGGGTATGGTGGATGGGACACCGCTGGGGACGAGTAGTGCTCTCGTAGCCGCTGTTCCGTCGCCTTGCGCCGCACCAACAGCCTGTCCCGACGAGTTCATGTTTCTTGATTTTTTAAGTCACCGCGTTTACAATTAAATATTCTGCACCTGCAAGGTCAATAGGCTTTCTGGGCCCATAACCTGCAGGTCAGGAAATGGAAGTAAAGTACAGTAGATAAGAATTAAGCAGGTGTATATTAATTTTATTTATAAACAGTGGTAAAGGCTTTCAAGTTAGACACACGAGTAAACAAAAAACAATAGGTACAATCAATCATATTCAAATTAATATGTCATATAAAAACTGAGTGCCAAGGTAGTTGACTGGTTTTGACGAGTGGTAGTGACGCTGCCTCTTGATCTACGGGTCCTGGATTCGATTCCCAGTCGGGACAAATATTTGTGTAAATAGCAGATGTTTGTGCTTGGGTCATGGGTGTTCGGTTCGTGTCTGTCTTTATGTATGTTCCAAGGGACCTACGACACAAGGGAAAACCTTAGTGTGGGTCTTTGAGTGTGTAGCATTTATTTTAGATCAAGAACCTTCTTTCCAGCAGCATTAGTGTTGATCGGTCACTTTTCTTCAAAAAAAGTAATTTATGTCGTAGTGTCTGGTTCGTCGTTGGAGTTTCAAATGTGACTTATTCATTCTACTCACGCTCTGTCGTCCAGCTGACATAAATTCTCTATTTTCTAGTGTTCTTTCTTATGCTGTCATCTTATTGATTTAGTTGCCTGCCGTCTCAGCATTTGCTTTTTACAAACTATTAAGCGGATCTTATCTTAAGTTTATAAGATTGACGAGGTAAAAATTAGACCTACACGGAAGATAACCTCATGAAGTAGCCTTAGGTTAGGACTGAAGTAATTCTAAAAATGATATACGATGCGGCTGCGTTTTAAAAGTACCTACACATTTATAACTTACTTGCACAAATAAGAGACGTAAAACTAGTGTACTTTTCTCCCGGGCAAAATTTATTTGCCGTAACGTGTTGAGTGTACAAATTACCAAGCACTGTACCCTGTGATACCAAGCAATGATTACCTAATATTACTGCATTGGTACTATCCCAAGGGCGATATAGAGGCTGGTTTTTTTTCCTCGGGTATCTCCGTATAAGTGTCACTTGTGTTTACCGATAGGATAACTACAGGAAATGAATAAGTGTGCCTTCAGGGGATGACGAACGTTTCTATTATGAAGAAGATTTAAAGAGATTTAAAACGTTCGTAACATTGACATATTTCATAGTTATGATTTCGGAAACTCAAAAAATATAGATTTGACTTCAGTTTTTAATTGTCCGTATGTTATATCTTATGTTAAAATCTCAGAATTAAAAAACCCCCCCCGCAAAAAGTAAAGCGGACATTTAAAAAGTAAAAAATAATACCTTTCGTAGAGCCATCAAATTCATTTCAGAAATACCTATATATATTTTAATTATCGAAATCGATGGATGGCACGATATGGTTTGCTCATTAAAATGGCGCTATAATGTCGCGTCGGGATACCGCTTTAGTGAATCAGACACTTCATTTGATTGACTATCTATTATTTACTAGTATTTTCGACCAACTTGCGACGAAGATCAACTTTTGTGACAAATCTAGTAACATTGGGTTTAAACTTAGCGGTACCCCGACGCGACATTATAGCGCCATTTTAATGAGCAAACCCTATCGTGCCATCCATCGATTTCGATAATTAAAATATATATAGGTATATATGGGGGGGGGGGGGTTTAAATTTTTAATTTAATTTTTATTTCTAAATTTTTAACTTATTTTCAAAATAATTAATGACAAGTACAGTTATATCTAAAAGGATATAGGTTTGTCTATAAAACATTCATCAAAATTATGTTCGGTTGTTTTGTTTTTAAACCAAAATGTTTGGAAGTTATGTAAGAGATGCTAAATTAACGGATTTTAACAACATCAGCTCACCGTGTTGCCACCATTGCATTGTATGCAGAATCAAATACTGATCAAAACGAGTCCAAACACGACATATCTGCTATTATTTTTTTAAGAGTGTACTAGTGTGCTGGATATCCTGGTGGCAGCATCAGCTCACCGTGTTGCCACCATTGCATTGTATGCAGAATCAAATACTGATCAAAACGAGTCCAAAGACGACATATCTGCTATTATTTTTTCAAGGATGTGCTAGTGTTCTGGATATCCTGGCCGCAGCATCAGCTCACCGTGTTGCCACCATTGCATTGTATGCAGAATCAAATACTGAACAAAACGAGTCCAAACACGATATATCTGCTATTATTTTTTTAAGAGTTTGCTAGTGTTCTGGATATCCTGGCTGCAGCATCAGACCAAGAGTTCCATAATCCTGCATAGTTATTAAGCATACATGAGTGTTTCAAGTTTTAGGTCACATGTATGTTTGAAAGTAAAGTAAATACACATTAAGAGTCTAAGAACCCTACCGCAGCTAACAAAAGAGCTGATGACCTTGAAACGGCT
The DNA here is from genome assembly GCA_949987775.1 of Aproaerema taeniolella. Taxonomy (NCBI): domain Eukaryota; kingdom Metazoa; phylum Arthropoda; class Insecta; order Lepidoptera; family Gelechiidae; genus Aproaerema; species Aproaerema taeniolella. Next base: position 13,072,309 of record OX465261.1, on the reverse strand, counting down.
GAACCGATTTTGATAAAACGTATCTAAGAACCATCGCCAAAAAACCTGCTTGTAAATAAAAAAAACGCATCCAAATCGGTTCACCCGTTTGAGAGCTACGGTGCCACAGACAGACATACAGATACCTACACAGACACACACACACACATAGCGGTCAAACTTATAACACCCCTCTTTTTTGCGTCGGGGGTTAAAAAAATAAAATTAACTAACAAAACTAAAGCGGAATGGAACAACACAAACAGAAATGTTGTAAACTTTGAATATTTAAGTACGAGTACTATTGAAGTTTAACGTGATGATTTGCGTCCATAAATGCAAGAAATGTGCAATATGTTACACAAAAGTGAAACATTCTGTTTGTATTACCACATAGTAATTATATTTAGATTAGGTAAAACATAACATATTAATTATCGTCGCGTTACAAACATCCAGTCAGACACAGACATTAAACATACTAGATGGTAGCAATCTTAAAAATAATGGCCCAGAAACATACTCGGAATAACTCGTAAAGCACCTATTTTCAGGTGTCGTAAATAGTTTCAAATTTGTCTATTTTATGACTTTAGTGGCTTAAGTTTATGTTTGTACAATATTGTAGCTGTTAAAGACAAAACAATGAAACGAAAATTTATTAGTTGCCTCGCTGTCTGAGCAAGATACAAAAAAAGTTAAAAGCACACTTTTGAGTGGAAGATTTGGATTAACCAGTAAAATAGCCGTGTATTCCATCAAGACTATCTACGAATACATCAGTTTTTTTTAAAGCAACTTTCTCTATTTAATGCTTACAAAATCTTGTACCATACACTCAATTAATTGAGAATCACCAAAAAAAAATCATACCAATTGTCAAATCTCCGTTCTTGACATTTAAAGGTGGCTCAATATCATCATCGTATTCACCCCCTTTCATATTCCTTGACGTTTCAAATAGTTTTGTCTTACGATTTTTTTTTTCAGTTATTTGTACCGTTCACTTATTCTTTCAAACATGCAAATATTGTACTTCAGTGTGGTTTTGAGTATACTGTAGAGACCAATAGACTTTATTAATTCAATCAACAGCCGATGTTCGAATGTCTCTCAGAAGCTGTGCCATAGCTCAGCGTGCAGCAATTCTGCATAATTTGATTAATTCACCGACCTCCACACTTAATTGGATACGCTTCAGTTGGCCCATTTTCCTCTGCCCGCATTCACAGTTTGTACAGTCACGTCTAAAGCTGAAACATTGACTGATTTGGTTTACTTTCTATCAAAAATGAGACATCACTAGTGTCACTACTCCATCTAAAGCAATTGCCAATGTAAGAACTTTAAGTCAAGTACTAAGCTAAAATGATTTGTGATTCCCAAATATTTTGCGATTGTTTTTCGCTGATCTTTGATAAATTGATGACATGAATTTCTTAGCAACTGCCGATGTCGTTAGCATTTTAATAAATCTTGTTACTTTATATGTTATCCTTCAAATACTTCTCCTTTGGAAGAGTAAGTAAATCACCCCGTTCTATATTTAACCCTATAGTTTTAAGCGACGTTTTGGCGTCTGGGTGGCTCGTGTCTCCTGTCTGTTCGATTTGAGAACACAGGCTTCGGGTTTCTATCCGGTCCCGAGGCGGTTTCTCGTTCGAGCTGTTTTTTAAAGTTTGTTCCGTGTCAAATTTATTTTCTTTAAATAAAAAAAGTTTTAACACGTTGCTCGTTTGTCTAACAGCTTCCAAAGTTTTTTTGAAACTATATAATGAGTTCCAAGTTTTTAACTTTCTCACTTCCTCATTCAGAAAAGTGACTTTTATCTAGAAAATAATGATCAAGCGTGTTGAGTTATAGCTACAATTTCGTGTAGCATTTTATCAATTCTCAAAACTATTTTAAAACACACTGTTTCTAGGTCGATTTGATCCTTCTACTCGTTGAACTCTCTTAACATCCACAGCTTTTTACATTTTCTCTAATAAAACCCCATCACGATTTTCTCTTTATAAGTTTCGTTCGTATGCACGTATGTTTTCAAGTAATAGCATAGCTTCGTCCAGCAAGTTGTATAAATAATACTGCCACGCTCCACCGCTGCAGTCGTGTTGTTTTGATTTATTGTACAGAATAAATTGTACTATACAGCCTCATTGAAAGACAGAAAATCGTCTTTTTCTTTGTATCTCTCTTAAGAGCTTCCACATTAAAATGTTCTTTCAACACCGAAGAAATTTGATGCTCTTTTGTATTTCCAAAACGTGTGTAATAAAGTATTGCATTGGCAGTGTCCGGTAGTTTACATTGTATTGTTTCTTCAACTTGCAATTTTCTGCAATCAGGATTGCAATTTACAGTAGCCATGTACTCGATACGATACAGGCAATAATTTAGCAAAGTACTTTGTTGACAATGGCGCATTGAAATTCCCGCGTGATTGACAAAGCGAAACGCCTGAACTCTGGTGACCTTTCACAACAGATTATATCTTGTTCACTGGTTGAACTGTAAATCTTTAAACATACAATTTGTCCTCTACCCGAATCTATACGTAAATAAAAGACGGAAACTTATTTCCGAGGTAACTTCAGAGTTTTCTGAGGTTATTTAAGGTTTTTTGCCCCAGATTTGTTTTTGTCTTTGTTAACTTTTGTGTTTGTATCTTTATTATGATGACAATTTAATCAATGACTCTTCATATTGATTTTTCCTTTTTTTTAATTCATCCCTTATAATTTAATTGTCTAGCTGGCCTCTACGTGTTGGCTTCGGCCCTATGCATGCCTTTCAAAAGTCAGGGAGATAATTTTCCGTGATTCCAAGGAATATAGACAAACATAATAAAAAAAATTGGTTATTTTGAACAATTCTTCTCCGCGTATTGTACTATCTCTTGTGAAAACACTTAAAACAGGGAAATCAAGACAAAGGCTCTATGAAGATTTGCGATACTGCTTACAAGATTTTAATTTTGTTTTAAGGAATCAATAAAAAGCTCTGAACCGACTCAACTGACCCGTTTGTCAAAGTTAATAACACCATAGAATTTGCATCCAAAGAATAATTTGACAAAATTACAAAAGCTGACAATCCTAAACAATAAGCCATTTATGCCGAAACGTCCTTAACGCTCGAGCGAGAACGCGCGGCGGCGGCGGCAGTGTGCACGATATTTGTCGAAAGTTGAAGGTGAAGGCTGGCTTGGTATTTAGAGTGATTTAGCTAGTGAAAACTGGGGACTAGAATCGACTTAACAACCTGAACGATTTTCCTCAAGTGTGGTCGGAAAATGTCAAAAAAGATTTTTCTAAATATATTGATTTTTCTTTATATATTTCTAAGTATAGAGATTTTAATCCACCAAAATTAATATAAAACCTTAACATCCTACTTATAAAGGTAACAACAATGATGATAACGATTAAGATGTACATATTAAGAAATTAATATGAATGTATATGTGCACCACAATGTCTACAGAAGTATTTTTCCGCCATTAGTAACTCATTATTATAAGCAAATATATGCATACGCCTACCGGATTTGCAAAACAAATGCTTTATAGTTTTATTCTTGATAAACATTCTGTAAGGCTTACTACAAACATTTGGATGATAAGGTTTAAATCTACCTCTATTTATTCCACAGTAAAAAATTGGTTCTTATTGCTCATTATTGTGATACTAGCTTTTTCCTGCGGCTTCGCTCGCGCAAAGAACTCTTTTAACCCCATTCATTCTTGAACCCTTAGGGGATAATTTTCGAAAAATTGTGAAACACGTTTCCGTTTATTTGCTTCAAGGTATATCCTGACGAAGTTTCGAGTCAAAGTGTCCAAAGAAATTCTTTTTCTCCATACAAAATTTGAACCCCCATTTCACCCACCCCTAATTTCGAAAAATCCTTTCTTAGTGTTTGCCTACGTCATAAAAGACACCTTTTGCAAAATTTCAGCTTTCTGTGTTTGAGGATTTGGACTGGGCGTTGATGAGTCAGTGAATCAGGATCTCCAATTTTATATACAGAAGATTAGCCTGTATTTTTACTATATTTACACTGTATTTTGATGTTTTAATACACTATTTGACCTATTTTTTGTGCCAAAATGACATTTTTCAAAAAGTCTGCGCTTCGTTGCAATAAAAATTAAAATAGCAAAAGCATCAAAATTCATGAAACAAAAATCTACATACATTCTAAATATTTTTCTCATCACGATCAGCAACCGGTTTATGATTGTCATACAGTCTTTTATGAAAAATAATATTAGCATTTTTAATATCCACAATCTTGTCACGTTTGACATTGTCCCTTTGGCATTCATGCGTATTCAAGTGGCTACATATGGGAGCGTAAGAGCTTTTTTTTGTTTATTAATAAAATCTTTGATATGCGTGATGGCTTTGTTACTTATGATAATATTGCTGCGATTCAATCAATTTTATTAAAACCTTCGAAAATAATATTTTTTCCAAAGAAAATCCGAACGTTGTAATAGTTACAGTCTAGCTGCTTAGCAAAAACGGACTGTTAAAAAACTGTCATGAATGTGTTAATCCTTTAATTAAGGTCAGGAGACTCTTAAGTTACGCCAATTTAGAGCTTATATTTAAGTTCATGTCAGATAGCAAAATCAGCTTTTAATATTACTCACCATTTGATCAGAAGAACTGAATTTTAATTATTTAATTCTTAAACTCGTTCTTTCTTTAGCTATGATTTACAAAGTTAATATTCTACATATCAAAGTACCAACAGAGCCCTATAAAACCGTTCCTGTGTCCGTTAGAGAACTGTCACCATCGTTTGAATGAGAGCACTCACGCGTGTTGTCAAAACGCTTTTGAAGTGCATTTTCGTGACATTCAATGTTTAAATTAAATGTGTCGTGTCACTGCGCACGATGAAGCCTTACCGAGCGGTGATAAGCGAAAATCCGCATTGTTTGTTCCTCGCTTTTTGATGTCAGTATTCGGTATATACTATTGTTTGACTTTCTTTAGACTATTCGCGTCCTCTTGTCATTATCAACACCATTCATTCTTGCTGATGCAGCGAGGCGATATTACGACATCTATCTTCTACTATGTCCCACAAGTTTTTGCTACGAAGTCTCCCGAGGAAAACCTAGTAAATGAATATTTTTGTACTAAAATAGTCTTGCAAAACATGTACCGTCGTATATAAAGTTCACATTTTGCAAATGACAAGTCAAATGCAGTACTAACATAACCTTTTTAGTCTCTACATAATTTGACAGATGTCAACTTTAATATGATGATGAATTATTTCCCTTCGAAATTCAAAATTACAAGTACATTTCAAAAGTGTCCGCACTCATTATCTTTGGCACATCATTTGTCGTGCGGCCGGATACCGTTTCATTTTTGCTTATTTTCTCGCTCAGTTTAGCTCGTTTCTTTATTTAGATCTAATTTTATTTCTCCTTTTTTTATTTAAGGCGTTTTATTTTGACCAACTCTTTATTCCTTGACAAATGACGAGCGGGCCGCACCGTGCGTTGGTAAGTGATTCTGTATCTTCTCTTTTGGTTTATGTTTATTACTTTGGTTATTTTTGGACGCAGTACAAATTATAGTGTTTGAAGATTTATATGGGGCTGCTTGTTTTGTTTTGGTAATGTATACTCTTAATTTCGTAGTCTTATTATAATCTACTTTTAGGATGTTTAGTTGTATTGTTTTTCAAAAATTATACAGTAAAATTAATTCATAATTATGACTCTTGCGTATTGTCATTTGTGTTTATCTTCTCAATACAGAATGTCATTGTTTTTAAGATATATACGAAAGACTTGTGTTTATATAGATTTGTGTTAAATTATTCCCAATTCATTAATTTATTTTCATGTTCCTCCATAATTGTGAATGACACTTCGTATCTCCATGTTCTTGAACCTAAGTTCACATAATATTTAACATAACAGTCATTATCTTTATTTTATTTGTATATCATTTTAATCGCTACGGATCAAATGTCACATATGGACCTAATTTTTTTATTGTTGCTGTAATCTTCGCATCGATGATATTATCTCTGCTATAGACGTGACTTTTTGTAAATTATGCAAAATTTGCAGAATAGAGTACCTAAAGTATTTTCCTTCTAGAGTTTTTCAGGATTGTCACTTGGTAATACAACATCATAATTTCTTTATTCTATGGATTCTTTTCTATACGTAGTACCAGTAGTACAATGTTTTTGCAGCCGGTTGTTTAGACAAATCTGTTTTTTCGTTAAAGACTTCATTTGGGTTTCTTCTTCTTCAAAGCAGTACGTCAGTATGTAAAACATCATTGCCTAAATTACCATCTAATCTAATAGGTACTAATCCAGTACTTTCTTCCTACAATGGCTCACACGCCAGGTCGTTGGCAGCAGTCGCATTAGCGGCGCGTCTCAAACGACCAATTAGTGCTATCTATTGGTGCGACATCTGAGCGAGGGCACATAGCAACGTAGGAGCGTCAAGCGGTTGACTTAAGATTAAAACATGCTTGTTATTTTTCAGTACACTTTGTGAAACTGCCGTTGTTTGTTCATCTATTAGGGAGAGACATAAGTAACACAGATTCTTTATAAGACTTTTTCATCGGAGACTGAAATTGGTTTTGCCTACGTATACCATACGATAGTTTTAGTTAATTCATCACTGCCCTTACCTGGGCTTTTAGAGTGAGCAATACTAATATCCAATACAGTCATCCCTCATAACTTACCTAAAACCTTATGAGATCGCTCTTTCTCTTACAACTTATACCAAACAATTTATGTCACTTGTGTTTATTTTGTAACGTGAATCTGTAATTGAATCTAATTCGAACCGAATGGAGAATCAAGCACTTCTTTTTAATTTATTCAACATTTCGAAATCTTCTGATAAGAATACACAAAAACATGTTCTTTGAAAGTTGCTTTGGGATTTCATTGCTTGTTTTATACATAATTTATTTTATATTATTTCGAAATTACATTAAAAACTTGTGAAGTCTGTTTAAATTTGATAAATTTTATAGTTGGTTTAAACGACCTAAAGATAACTTCGGAACTAAATATTTTGAATGTAATTACAAGAGCTTTTTATTTTTAAGTTAGATTTTGTGCCGGTTCATATTCCACATAACTGTAGCTAATGCAACGTAGTGAAGGGCAGAATGTAATGGGACTTTACAACAATTAATTACAACAATATCAATTAGTTGTAATAGTCGTTAAAATTATCAGTGGTTTCATTACCAAGACTAAAATCAGCAGTGCAAAAAAAACGTGAACTTAATTAACCCTTTGCTAATCAATACAACATGTCATACAAACTGTGGAATGTTTTTAACTATCTAACTTCATCAACTATCAAGAGCCTATAAAATTTACTCATTTACGCAAACATAGTCGATTTGATTGTGTAAGCAATCTGAAAACAACACATTATTTCGAGATCATTTCTTACGACAATAAGTGGAGTCAGTTCAGTTAAACGAACACTAAGAAGACACACAGAAGTCCTCTTTCGCCAATGTAACTTCATCTCATAATATTTCCCGCTATCGCCTGAAAACAATAACACTTTTAGTTTGGCCGCGGTAGCAGCAACAGCAAACATATGATTTTCTACACCAAATGCAAGAGCAATGTAATAAAGAAATGCTTGTCACCATCGCTACCACTCAGATTCGTGGCCAAACTGCCACCAGTGTGATCATAAGAAATGCCAAACGACTCTCTTCTAGAATGCTAAGCTCAGTTGATTAGAGCACCAGAAGATCTAATCGTGGGTTTAAGTCCTATTCGTTCCGAATATTTTTCCTTTTCTTTCCCGAAATTATTTGCGACTCTTTTCTGTATACAATTATTTACTTACATTACCAACAATGATATGCAGTGTGAGAGACTAACAATGCAATAGGCAGTGACGTGGCTTCTAACATAAATAATATAGTCTTCTTCTGGGTTACCTACCTCATTGTGTCCAGCCCATGTCTGTAGCAGCAACGATATCAAGTACATATACTCGTAGTATTTATAAAAAGAGTACCGTATCATGGCATGGCTGTACGTCATTTGCTTTTTATTTGTCCAGATGTTACTAGTATTCTGTAGTGGCACAGAATACCAATTGATACTGACATACAGTAGTCAGTAGCACTCCACTGGGACGCTTAAATGAAATGCCAAATATGTCAAAGCTGCTGCTTCTTTAAACTCTACGACGTTCGCAAACTCTCTGATTTGTTTTTACGACAACCTCAGGAACCAACTTTTAGTTGGTATCATTAATTCATAGTTGCTATGCTACACTTAGTTGTATTGAATTCTTTGTGCCACGCATGCGTAATGCAAATTCTACAGATAGATGGTCTTGCTTAAATCGTTGTATGTGTAGCTCACTCGTTTAATTTTGTTTCGTCGTGAATATTCTATGTCATGATTTTTCTTCTCCAAAATCAGGTTTAACATCTCTTGATATCGCAAACAAGACGCCATTAAAGAATTGACCTCTCTTGCTCCTTTAAATATAGTCAATTCTTCTTTACATAAAATGTAGGCCAGGGAATTCATTTGCTTACAATTTTGCTATCTTTGATATTTAGATACCTTATTTACTTATCTTTAACCTTTAGCGTTTGCATCGCAGCCGCAAGTACGATTTGCAATTTCAATGCTATCAGAATCTCCTTTTTAGCTGAACTAGTGGTTAAACTAGCTTTGATAGCCATTTCTATAGCTGCTTTCATTTGGTATACATTTTCGGTCACTTTAACAGATATTAGATAGTGACCGTACCTAAGTAACTCTTTGTAAAAGTATTTTAATTAACTTAGAGCATTAACAGGTGTTATGTTTCATTACACTTGATATATTCTGAGTTTACTTGTAACTTTTTTTAATAGCTGTTTTCTTTGTCATGTACATAATTACATTTTAGTCGAATCCTTAGTTTAATTAACTCTCCATTCTCTCTTAGTAAGTATTTACTAATAAAATTAGCAGAAAGAGTATGTGTATAAAGGTGTGAAATATGTATTTGCATTACGTTATTAAATCTTCACCGATTTTCTGAATCCCCACCTTTTTTTGCTCCTAAATAACTAAATAATGTTTACTTCAACTTTCGGTACGTTAGTACTATTATTTATTCTTTTGGCTCGTAATCGTACAAATGACATTAAATTGTAGAACCCCTGACATAATATATCGCTTATAACTTATAAACTCTTAAATGGCTCAACCAATTTTAATCAAATATACCTTACAACCATCTCGATTTTCAGACAGACACACAGATACACGGACATACAGATATCTACACAGATATTCTCGTACACGTCAAACTTATAACACCCCTCTTTTTTGTCGGAGATTAAAAACACAACAACTTTTGAAGTGTGGTTACAAAATTCGTTCATCTCATGTTCGACATTCAAAATGTCGCCTTTAGCGATGCCTACAGTTTTAATACTCGGAGCGAGACTCGTAAAAATGTTTATAGTTTAGAAGACAATTTCGTTTTAACTGGCCATTCCCCCTTAATGCTCTTACGGTTCCCCTTATGTGTCTCAGAATGTTTCTGTTTATGATATTTTAATAAAGGCTATCAATTTTATATTCTTGTTTTCCAATACTCACCCGCTTCTCATTTTCTTGTTTCTTAATATTCCGATATTATCATTCATAAGTCGCTTTTACTAAAGATTTCTGTCAAACTTTGTTATTTTGCATTATCGTGTTCTACCTGAATTATGTAGTTTTTTTTTATTGGTGTACTTTCTTATCGAATTAAAAAAAAAATCTTTTATGTAGAAAACTTTTGTTATTGTGCGTCTGAGTATCTTTTGTTGGTATTGTAGATAATATTAAAGATTAATTAATTATCATTAATTTAATAATACGAAAATTTAAATGTTTCTTCGTGAATGTTTATTGCTAAATGCATGTAATAGCAATACGGTCAAAGAGAGAGTCTTAAAATAATATGTTTAGTTTGTTTCTATTGGGTGACTTTTTTGTTAGTGAAAATGAAGGACGTGTACGAAACTGAGACACTTTCCTAAGCAACATAGGTTGAAATATGAAAACACAACTTCTCTTCAAGCAACTTGTGTGATTACTAATTAGCTAATTCACTGTTGTATGGGAAGATAGTTTTTTTTTTCAGAATTTCCTACAAGTTCCTTTGGGAAAAGCTGTTCAGTTTATTGAGAGAATCATCGTCTAAAGTTTCGCCTAAAGTCACCCCAAATGTTATTGTCGTCCCATACAGTAAAAAACGTACCTATTAGATTTCACCACAATCTTCATTGTCATAAACGACTTTTCCAATTTGTCACATTGTGATAGGACTTCTATTTACACTGTCATTCGTAAATAGGCGAGTTAATTTCCTAGCCCATAATTTTATAGGCTCTCATATACCTTTGATTACTTTGCCTGATAACTTCAACGTTTTCAATCTTCCTAATAGCTAATATAGACATAATCTCTTTACTGTATCATTGCTAACTGGTTACTAACTCCTCTGTAGTTATCACATCGTAACATGTTATTCGAACCTGTTTGTTATTTCCAGGTCTTATACCACTGGTCCTGACTAAATTGATCCTAGTATTTGCATAGTGAGTCTTGTCTTATATTTTCTGGTTTTCCCACAGTTACGAGTATGTATATCTTCGGGCGTTCATGTAAGAAAAAATTATTCTGTACATCGAACAACTGTCTATTTATAGATAGTTACCACTTGTTTTACTTGATGGTTTAAAAAAATATTTTGTAGCTTATGAGAATTACAATAACTAAGGTATTTTTGATTCAGGTTTATTATTTTAGGAACAGAAATAAAGTAAAAATTGTGGTCAGACTGGTATCTGAGATGGTAATAATAAGTTCAATAGCTTACATAAAAAGTCGTAGAAAAAAATTGTTTGATGTGAGCTCAGCGGCGCCGTTTTTGTTTTTATTAATCTTTTTTTTTAAGTTTTCGAAAATATGCACAACAACGTAATACCGAGATGCCCATAAGTACCACCTACACTTGTCTGTCGAGAACCGATAGTATTGTAATCCTAAGCCTTAGTCCATATAGTTTCCGATAATAACTCCACGATTAACCCGTACATGTTAGTATGTTACAGTTTGATTAACATTTTCTATTTGCTTAACTGTAATCCTCTATCCATCTTATGTTTACGTTTAAAAGATGTATTACTTTATCGTGCGAATGATCACTGCTTCTGATCTTTCTTGATAATTTTACTTCTACTTGATACTTGCGCCGATTCAACAAATCTGCATTTTCTAACTTGAAAATGTATTAAGTTCCTAGTAAGTTCGTTGTCACTAAAGCCATTAATTTCCAAATATCGATGACAGTTCGAACCCCACATTTGAAATGCGTAACAGCATTTCTATTCCATCGGCCACTAATTCTGTCCAGTATTCCCATCGTATTTCTTTTCAATCAATTACACGCCAATAATCTTTTGTCACTTTTCTATCCTCTTCTAGCTCGTTAACATCCGTATCTCCTGTCTCATTTTCATTCCCAGTTTTGACAGTTGCCCTAGCTTAATGTTCCATTTTAATTAAAAGATATGACGCATCACCATTACCCCTGTGGGTCTGTTCTATTGTAGGCAGTTATCCGTTGATTTGTTAACGCTCGCCCCTGAATTGACCTGTTTCGTCCAGATAACCATGACCTATTATTTCTTTTTTAGTTTCTTTTATTGCTTGTATGTTGAATGGGTCTTTATGTTCTGGTTTATAACACTCTTTACAATAGTCTCTGGATGAATGAATTCCAAACCATGTTCTTTCTCTTTCCTTCCTTTTGTTGTGAGATTAGCAGTGTCAACTTGAAATCGGTCTGGTTTCCCTATTATTTTTTCATGTATTTTTTTTAATTGTCATGTCCCTTATATTTTTTGTAGGCATTTAAACAAAAATTACCTGTGTCGCTTTACGATCGCTTCTGGGTACCAATACAAAAGGAAGACATTTTTACCTGATATAACAAGCGATTATCGCATGAAGAATTTACAACTTACGCAATAAAAAGTTTAAAAACTCTTCTCTATTGTGCAAGATACAATTTGCTTCCCTTGTTTTGTTTGTTAGTTTATGACTTAATTTTTCACGACGTACTGATCGCTCACTATTACTGGAGAATATTACGCGTATACCACTATCACAAAATGTCTTAAAGACAAAATAATCCGTTGAGTTTTAAAGTCCAACTTCGTCTCAATAAAGGAACTGCCTATATGCCTATTTAGAAAAGTTTTTAAATAAGTAAGTGTACCTAGTGTCTGATGTGGAAACAGCGAGGTTCTCCCAACATAAGCATTTACATTGCTTTCTGGGAGCGCCAAGGATTAAGACTTCTAATAGAAATAAATCTTTGAGATTTTTTTCAATGAAGTTGCAGCGTCAAGTGACCGACCAAGAAATTGAAACCTTGAAATCCAATATCCCTTTAAATCATGAAACAAAAGAGTGCAGCTGCGTCGATTGTTTGCTCAGGTCCCTTATTAATCACAATTGGTTCAGATTATATAATTCTACTATGGGAAAATGTCGGTCTTGAACTTGAGGTTCCTTTGTGTCGTGTTCTAGAATGTGCTGAAACGTGTTCAGTTGCTTTTTTATTTTTATTTAAACATTGCTTCTAAAGTCGCCAGCAGAATAACAGACGGTTCAGAAGCATTTGTGATATTTATTAAATCGAGAGGCTGCTCATACTTGTACTTAACCATGAATTTGCTCCAATAAGAAAGCATTGGTTTTCTGCTCTAATAAAATATGTAGTTTCTAAAAGTAGGTGAGTACAGAAAGTGTTTGAATCGATTTAAATGAAGTCCCTGCCGATTATTGCATCAAATCTAATAGGTATAACATGTGTTTATAAATCTCTCAAATTCAGTTAGAATTTATCTAAATTGACCCGTTTCCAAATGAAAAACGGTAAATAGCTTCTCGCTTCCCATAAATATTTACCTTGGCAATGCCTTCAGCGCTTTGACACCCACATCTTAGCTTAGCATCATACCTGACAGCGTCTCGTCACATGTTATTAGAGACATACCTAGTGCTAACCAATGACTATTGGCTCAAATGAGATAGCACCATTGCAGCTTAACTGTTATACATACACACGTATACGCTCACGCCTATAATCCCAATCGGGGTAGGCAGAGTAGGAGTGGTTTTAAAACCACTTGATGCCACGTTTGACATCACCACCTCTCTTTATATGTTCTATGTTTGACATAAATTCAAAGGGTTTTTAGATGAAATATGGTGCACACAGCGATGTGCTGTTGTGTGTACCTAAATGGTAAGAGGATGTCAGCCTTTGGCCCACACCAGCAAAACCCTCACGTCCCACTTACTGGCTTTTACAGTATGCACATTCAAGCTTTTCTTTTACTTCCAGTCCAGCGTGGAAGCAACTGTTGTAAACTTTCAATATACAGGGTGTAAAGGACAGCTTAGCAAATACTTAAATGGTAGAATCTACCCATAACTATTTTTTTTTCCCGAAAACGTCAAGTTAAGGAGCTTTCATTACCTATTTACCTACTTTGGCGCTACGCAACGTATCGCGAAAAAGCGCCACGCGCGCGATTCCCCCGCGCTGCGCTGCTATCGGAGTGCATTGAAGATTGCTGGTTTTCGTGTTTTACGTTATGATCGTTTTTATTGCAAAATGCAGTATATTCGATTAAATAATAAAAAGTGTAATGAGAAAATATTTAAAAAAAATGGAGAAAAAAATGAAAATTTACCGGAGAAAAATTCCACTGAAAAATCATTCAGAATAATGATTGTCTGAGTCGCAAGGTTTCAGTTTTTGCTAAGCTGTCTTTTACACCCTGTAGATATTGATTTGCAGGGCAATCGCGCTAAAAAAAGTGGACTGAATCGCAATTGAACCGCAGCTGAGGGGCTACCACCTAAGCGAAGCTGATGCTGATTGAACGAATGGAATGATGTACATTGCTGTGTTTGGTTCATATCGTTAATCAAGGTCTCCTTATAAAGAAGCAATCGACTACGTTCCATTCGTTTACGCAGCATCAGATTCGCTTAGGTGGTAGCTCCGCAGCTACGTTTCAATTGCGATTCAATCCACTTTTTTTAGCGCGATTGCCCTGCAGAACTCGCAAACTAGCTTGTAGTTATGAAAACCTAGGCTATTACGGAAATAAGATAACCGAATCATTATAGTGCATAATATATGCCACACATTACTCGAACTCGATAAATATGCATCACTCGTATGACTTTTAAAATGGAAGATATGCGAAAGATCGTAAGTCTTCTAGAATGAAGAACACATGTTTGTAAGAAGAAAGCACATAACTTTCCTGTTCACATAAAAAGCATCATAAAAATGTTCATTCCTAGACAACTCCCTTTTCATGTCTTGGAAGTTACTTAAGATTCTTCTCAGAACGATTCAACCACAGCTAAAATAATAGTATTTTGATGGTTTTCAGAGGATTCTCGTATGAAGCTTAGTTGTCTCATTCTTATTTCTTTACTGTTACTCCTCTATTTTCAAAGCTATGATTTTTACTATTTTTACAGCACTTCATACTTTTTTTACAGCACTTACAGCACAAGGGACGCATAACTATATAATTTCTTAATTTTCACAACCCCGTAGATATTGGTATTAACCTTAAATTTTATGTATGCAAAACTTTTCTGTATGATATACATTTTCTTCATCTTTAGAATGTAAAAGGGCCTGGAGACTGTCACACAGGTAAAAGAAACCTAGTATAGATTCAAGACTTGTTTGTGTTTTGTTGAAAATAAAAATAAAGAAAACATACATATGCTCACGCCTTTAATCCCCATCGGGGTAGGCAGAGCATCAATGGTTCTAAAACCACTTGATGCGACGTTTGACATAACTTGTGAGGGTAATTAGATGATGTGTAGTGGTGAGAAGTCTGCCTTTCGCCCACGATACATCAAAACCCTCGAGTCCCACCTACTGATTTTTACAGTATGCCTCGGGAGAGTTAGTAGCTGGAATATTCTACGTTTTTCTTCCACTCCCAGTCCATGCACATTTCTATTATCATGTAAAGAATAGGTGTCTGTGAATAGGCCTCGTATTGGTGTGTGATGCAAATGGTTTCCTAGCTTGGAATTTCGCACCTGGAAAATGAAATACCTAGCTAAGTTAAATGCATGTACAATATTGACACAACAATACACTGGCTCTCTGCAAGCGTCGACCATAACTCAACAAACAATCCAGCTTTCAAGTAATAGATTTATGTGAAGCTTTGTTTATACTCTCTAAAGCAACCCATTGTGGAGATAAATGACGAAGCTTGTTAATGAAGCTTTATAGGCAACAAGAACTTAGAATTTCTTCTCGGGCAATCAAGTGCTTTCGTGTTACACCTAGAGTAAGATTAAAATGTACCAGCTGCCAACTCTTCCCAGACATAATTTGAATAGGGGAAATAATTCGTGTAAAAGTGATTTTTGGCATAGCTGTAGGGAATGGTGTCTGAAGCAACATACTGAAAGTCCTGATGGATAGGGGTGGAGCTAACGGGTATACGGGGGTGTAACGGTCCCTTTTTAAGTTTTTCTTAAATAACTCGTAAACGGTGGCTCTTAGCAAAAAAATTCTTTTACTCAAGTAATCTACATAAAATTCTCTAGAAAAAGATTCTTGTCACTTTTTCGCTCGGATCAATATGTAATTAAATATGAAGGAAAGAAGAATAGTACGATAAAATTAGGTTTTGACCTAGAATTTGATAATTATTACTGAGCGGGACAGTTTGGAATGTGTTCGGACACCTTCCATAATGACACTTGGGTAAGTCCCTATACCTCCCAGGTGGTATTGTCGAGATATCCTGTAAAAACTGGAATTCGTTACAAATAACGACATTTTTTTTTCATTCAATCGCATTTTTTTACGGAAAGGACATCTAAGACTTCAGATTTACTTTCTAGTGTCAAAAAACCAGGAAAAACTGGAATTATCTTTGAAAAAGCTAGGATGGGCAGAAAATGATGGCACGACGGTTTAGGGCACTTTCTATTATTCTGAATACATTCACGTTAAATATTTTCAGTTCCTGGATTCCAGGGTACCTAGAATTTTACTGGAACGAGCCTTAAATCGTCAAAAATTTTGGAATGGCGGTTTTTTTTGCCATTTTGCCTTTTTCCAGCATATTTCGTCTATCCCACCCGGGAAGTTTGGGAACTTTCCTGAGAGTCATCCTGAAATTTTTATTCAATTTCTTCTTCTTTTCAAATCTTTGAAAGACATGTATTAAGTTGAAAAATGAAATGAAAATGAAAAATTAAAAATAGTTTATTTTTGTTTACAGAGTATTGTAGGTAACTCAGTATATGGAGCCTCCTTTTAAGCAAGTATGTGCCTGCACCAGTAGAAAACCTACAAAGTACCTATACCTATAAAATCACTATATATTCACAGTTACTAATGTGATTAACAAATAAAGTTAGACGTGTAAGATAATTATAACTTAAAACAGATTGTTTTTTTATTTAATATATATAAATCTCCTGTCACGATGTTTGTCCGCGATGGACTCCTAAACTACTTAACTGATTTTAATCAAATTTGTACACCGTGTGCAGTTTGATCCAACTTGAGAGATAGGATAGTTTTTATTTCAATTCATGGCCTTAATAATTTATAATTAACAATAAACTGATTATCAATGTTGATCGTTGTCATTAATCGTAAATCTCTAACAGATGGCGCCACGGCAACGCGGGGCCGGGCAGCTAGTTCCATATAAATATTACTTACACTATTAAAAGTCGCCAAACTACAAGAGAATTCGATTTGTTTTTTTTGTTTGAAAGCTGACGTAATCGAGATGGATATATTTGATCAATATTGTTTCAGCCATTTAAAAGTTAAAAGTTAATCGAATTTCATGAGTGATGTACAATTTTAAATTTTATTTATTACTGAAAAGCCTGCAACGACACAATTAGAAAAATGAATTTTACTTTCTATGGAAATATATGTGGTATATGACTTTGCTGAAAATTTGAGTGGTCAAGGCATGTCATCATTTGAAGGTGCGGCAAAAATAGAGTGCGATAAAGATAAACGATGCCTAGAAACAAGATACTTATTTTATTATGGCCCAACCCTAGTGACCATAATACATTGTGTGACAGTGAAAATGGAACTGTCACAAAGGTGCAAAATATATACTGTGATAAACATTACGCATATTGTTTTGTTATGTAGCTCTAAAGGCGTTCTAAAAGCCCATGTCGGGTGGAAAAATGCATGAAATCAATCTAAATTTAATTTGCTTTTAAAGATTTTTTTGTTAGCCCATAACGTCCCCACCGAGGGGCACGGGCCTCCCTTCGAAAACCGAAGGGGATTTAGGCCATAGTCCATTACGCTGGCCCAATGCGGGTTGACCCAATCGAAAATGTATTTTCTTAGACGTGCAGGTTTCTTCAGGTTGTATTCCTTCACCGATGGGCAAATGATAAATTAATGAAAAATCCGTACATAAATCCGAAAATACGAATTTAGTGGTACAGGCCCGCACCAGGATTTGAAACCGCAACCTTTTGGTTACAAGTCTGAACCGTTACCGACTGAGTTACCTATCACTGCTCTAAGGAAATGTGCACTTGAAATCATGTATTAACAATTTTAACCAGGAAGGTTAAAAGATTATGCTTCGAGTCGATTTGTATAGCTCGTAATGTACCTCATAAACACTAAATTAGTGTGTTAAATTGTTAATGTTGATGTCATCCACGTTTGTTTCCAATGTTTTGGTTTTAAACACGTCCCAAGAAATAATGTTATTGTTCTGGTTATTATTACTACAGCCAATTCTGCTACTGAATGTTTTCAAAATTTCAACATTACAGGGAGAATTATGAGAATTACAAAATAAAACATTTTGTTTTTCGAAGGGTTTTCGAAACTATAGATTTGAATTTGGTTTTGCTAGACCAAAAAGTAGTTGTTTCTATGGCCATTTGGTTTCCTTCAACTTCCATCGAGAACAACGACTCTGAAATAATTAGAATCTATTTATTTACTAGTTTGAATTTCTTTTATATTGCGTCAGATCAGACAATACAAAATATGTAATTCAAATAGATAGTTTCCACTCTCGTTAAATATTTTATTTTAAAAACTGATAAGTAAGCTTGCATTACCTAACCTACTAAATGCTCTTTCAAAGTCTACTCGCGTTTTATTTGTTCTAATAATAACTTAGAAACCGTTCTTTTGAAGTGCAAGTTTGAATAAATAGATAGATAGATAGATAGATAACAGCTTTATTCACTCCAATAACACACATCAAAACACATAAACAAAGCAATAAGAAAAAGTTAAAAAAAAAAAATTAAAAATAGGTACTAAGAATCAGTCGACACTGAGTGTCACAGGAGTGAAGAGGCGCTGAATATTACGCATAAACGTATTTCTAATTGTGTAAACATAAAAACATTACGAAAAACAAAAGCTAATCCATCTAACAAACACCCACATTTACATTACCCTTATAAAATGTATCTTATAATTTGTATAAGGCCTAATGGGGTCTACCATGCTGGCCTTATTAGCATCCATATGTTCATTGCAGTTATAGTTCCATTGTCCTCATATACTAATAGTGGTACTATTGTTAAGATTTGCGTCAGAGGCGTGGAAGGCTTGCGTAGCTTCCTTTACTTCCTATTGTCCGTATGAATCATATTGAAAGGCCTATCTCTTTGGTTCTAAGGTACATATTTTTCTCCTTTAGAAATTGTAAAGGTTCTGTGATTAAAATGTGTTATTTTTCTCCAAAAACTTTGTTTTGTTTGTCTTTTGGGCTACGCGAAACTATTAAGCAATGTCTTGTGTAACAAAACCCAAAGATGATAATTCAGTAAATATTCCTTTAGAAAAATTGCTTATCAAATCTGTGCGTCTTAAAAAAAATGTTGCGATATATCCGTAACCTCATATTTAAACCCTGTAAGGTAATGTCCAATTAGATTCGTATCTTCTTTATCACCATAGTTGTCGGCAATATCTATCGGTTTTGATTCTATAATTGCGTCTATCTTCACAGGATCTAGAGATTCTAGCAAACCTGTTCCGTACCAGTCGGCCACGACTTTAAGGGCCTGGGGTGTTTCGTATTTCACAGAATGATTCTTCTTTGCTTTATTAAGACTAAGCTTTTATAAGCTCGTACATGTAGAAATAGTAAAAAATGTAGAATCGTAGGGGCCTTAAGATTTGTCCAGTTTTCTGCAGATTAAGATACTTTTATTGAGCTAGTAGTATAGTAGCCAGTGAATATTTTAAAATAAAATTTAGATATTATTTTATTAAAATGAAATAAAACAGTCATCGGTTACTGCTTGGAGCGTCGGTGGTCTAACGGCTAGCGAGTCGGATTCATAAGCAAGAGGTACCGAGTTCAATCCCCAATGCCGCCATGCACCAATTTCTCGTTTTCTGAGTTATGCACATTAGTTACCACCGATGCTATTTTACAGTAAGGGAAAATATCGTGAGGAAACATGCGCATTGACTGACTTGAATATGTAACTATGATACAATTCTCTCAGGTTCCCCTGTTACCAGGGTCACGAAGGTCAGATGGCAGTCGCTTCACTGTAATTACCTGGATCATGGTTAAGCGTACCTCTAATGAGAAACGGGACTAAGCCCCAGGAAGAAGAAGTCATCGGTTACTGCTCTTCAATAATATGTATTCGTAAAATAAACCATCCTAATGCCTCAAGCCCTCTACAGCTAAAATGCAGCACGTTCCAATAGGATTGCACGCTCTATCATAAAAGCCACAATATTTTCACACTCCGGTACGCCTGTCTGCAAATGACCGAGCAATTTTCTTACTCCTTTATTTTGCTCTGTCCCATCTTATTTTATTTTCTCCTGTTGTAACAGATAGATTCACGATTCATGTCTGTGGGAAGGATATGTTGTGATTATAATTTGCTACGTTGAATTAAATTGCTTGAGGTTTGATTTTTTTATTTGTTTAATCCATCTTTGTTTGGAACTGCCCACACCGAATGAAGTACGTGTGCTTTTTGCAAAGGTTTTATGAGTCAGTCGTTTGTTTATAGCTCGCTCTAAAAACTACCATTAATGTATTTGTAACTTAATTTTCAAGAGTTGTGCTCTGTTGATGCGACTTTGCAATTAAAATTAAAGTTAACGACAGAATGTTGTTGAAGCTATCTTTGTAATTTATAGTTATAGTAAGGCTTCCTTAAAAACCATCAACTTACCGACGTATTAAGTGTTATTTGCAAGTTCACCTTAGTGTCTACTTAATAGCCCATAATGTAGCAGTTTTAATTATCTGCACCACGCTTCCCTTGCCTTGTACGTTTCATATCTGATTACCTTACGCATAATCTGTGGTCGAGTAGACTCCGACTCTAATATCCTTAGACACAATAGCCTTAACGTCATGTTACAGCTTTTTATCTTCTTTTACAACCTCGAAGTCATCTACAGGCTTATCTACTCTATCCTTTACGCATTTATGATTAAGACTGGCATTTCTTTGAACATTATCTTAGTATCTAGAAGGCATTTCACCACGGCCCTCCCCACGTTCAACATGGGATTTTATCTTAGAAAATTTAGTTTGTATCAGATCTAGAATTTTGTATGCTACGCCTGTGTTAATCCATTTTGTATGGAGTTAGATGGTTATGTCGAGTTTTAGAACGCAGCATCTTTTATTTTTACCTTTGCTTATACTTTTTCTATTTTGTTTTTTTAGTTAAACGTGTTTCGTTCGTGTTTCAGTTTTATAATTTTGTATATTCAAACTTATTTGAAGACAATTTTGGCTTCCCTTTATCTTCTGATTTAAAATGCTTACACTTCGAAACACGTACAATGAGCAAATAAATATTTTATCCAGCGAACGATCGATAAGAAAATGTTTGTATTACAAAACAAAAGCGTCAAACTTAAACAATGTAACTTTATATCGCTTATCACAAAGCTTCGCTGTGTAAATATGGCGCAAACGACGCGAAATGTTTTAAAAACTTTTGAACATTGTATGGAATTACATTGTAAATTACTAGTTAAAAGTCTATGTATCACAACTTTATGTGAACCCGTAGCATAAAATATATCTTTGTTCACTTTGCAACAAACTGTACTTTTTTTTTTTCTAGGTGCTGATTGCAAGACTCTGTCTCTACATAATTGTCATATTATGAGATTATGACCTATCTATACAGTGTGAGTCTTTATAAAGTGCACATATTAAAAAGGGTGAAAATATAAACAATTTTATCGACGGAAAAAATGTAAAAAAAAAAAAAATTATGGACTTTAAATTTTTTTAACTCTCGTCTTGGTTCCCTATTGTTACTACTTTTAAACTAAATGTGATATTAAAACAAAACAAAATTAATAATGATCTCTAATAATAGGCCAAGCTAATAAAGCCATAAGTTTTTGAAAAATAAACCTCATAAATTAATTATTAATGATTTTTTGAAGAAAATTTACCATTTTTCTACCAATTTTTGCAATAAATTTAAAATTTATAAAGTATTATTATTATTATTTTTTTTGATATTTTTTCTGTCGATAAAATTGTTTATATTTTCACCCTTTTTAATATGTGCACTTTATAAAGACTCACACTGTATAAATAAAAACGAATTTTGCTAAGCGCATAATTCGAGAATGGCTGAACCTATTTGGATGATTCTTTTTTTGATGTGTTCCTTATTGTCGACCAGGTTTATATTAAAGAAAAATGAAAATCCACTGAGACAATTTCCTCGGGAACGAAGTCGCGAGCGGACAGCTACTTAGAAATAAAACTTTATCCCACTCACTTGATATTAAGTACCTATTTTCATAAAATTATCAATTGGTCATCAATTCCATGCACGTTGATTTGCAGTCGCCAATAAGAGAGGTTATGTGATGAATATTAAGCTGCATTTCCAATTATCACGGTTTGGAAATTCAATTTGTTTTATCTGCAATGATATTCATTTTCCTTGTGTTTGTGACTGTTATTGTATCCTTTGTACAGGGCTTTACGTTTATTCAAAATGTTTTTTATTAATACGAAAATACAGCAATGATCATCCGACGCCTCTATTGTAGCTAAAGGTATTTATTCAATCTGTCTTTTATTGATATTGAATTCGTTATTATTATTAAGTAGACCAATTTTTGTGAAAATAGCATACAGAAAGTGTAACATGATACTAATAGAGATCGGTAAACGTTTGCTCATATAGAAACAAATCATATCGTAAAAACGCCAATTTGCGTAAATATCCGAGCAACATCTTACGTAAAGCACCGAGCAAGCTTCTGTAATTTATGCACAGATAACCCGTCAAGTGGATAATGATATAAAATTGTCAGTTCAGCATGTCTGTGGAAAGGGAAAGCATCGACTCCCGCGCAACTGCCCATAATGTGATACATTATCTGTTTCGCAAGTTTGATGGCAGGGGTATAAATATCTAGGTGTTTACAAGCGCTATGGCTTATTACTGGCTGTTAACAGCTTATGAAATTATCGTTGGATAGTTGGATATATGTCTTCATCTGGACTTCCTTGTCTAATTACCGACTGAATAGTTAAGTGTGTCAAATTCAGTGTATATACAATAAAATATTTTCATAAGTTTTGTTTCTTGCTATCAGAAATATGTAAGCAATTTTTCATAACATAATAGTTCAAGCCTGCGGAAGCTTTCAACATCATGGAATTTTCAACATCAATCAACACTTTATTTGTAAATGTTGCGACAATGCAACAAACAACCTATGGCGCTAAAACCGGTGCTATTTTAAACGTGATCTTTTGATGCTCAGAAGCTTGAACTTTAATTAAATGTAAATTACATATTACAATATGCCTCTAAAACATAAAACATGGACTCTAAATAACGTCTTTATTACCTCATTATGGTTCTGCGAGACCAGACACGTCTGCATATAATGTTGTGTTAGTTATAAAATAACTCCTTATACTTGCATTCTCAGACGCCGAAACATCTTTTTAATGTGCATCGTCTTTCTTGCCTCCAAAATCACTTTTTAAAATAAAGCTTATTCAAAAACCTTTGGGAAGGAGACAGATCCATCCTGGGAACTAATCTGACTGTTAGATCTTTTGCTCGTCTATAAGACTTACAATAACTTTTGTTTGTTAAGTATTATATTTGCGTATTCTTGTTTTATTTAAATGTTTTGTATTTTACTGTATGGTTTTTATTCCTGCACTGTTCTTTAAAACTTTTTCACATCGCTCATGATAATAAAATTGAGTAAGTTTTATTTTAAAATTTACAACTTTTATATTCAGTCTTAAAAATTCTTCGCCTCCATCAATAACTATACATTCACGTCCCGACCTTATTTTGCATGCAAGACACGAAAAATAAATACTTTACCAGTTTACGAAGGTAACAGGTCGTTAAAACAGGCAATTTCATCCGAAAACCTGCAATGAGGAGTCATTATTGGACGTTGCAAAATATGGCCCAGATACAGTTGTAACATTTTTAAAGTAACGACACTTAACATCTTTCTCTTGAACCCTACGTTTTTTTAATTGTTTAGATATGGATTCAATTTCGTGTTGTTTATAAAATGTATTTCTGTGCTTATCGTTGTGGAACGAGAATCTTCCTTCTTTGTATTAAATCATCAGAACCTGTATCTTTTTTTAGAAACTCTATTATTCGTTTAATTTGAGTGTTACAATTTTTGATGTTAGGTTAGCCCAAAGGCATTTAGATCTTTTTCCTAGCATTTTCCCGTTCCAGTATCTGCTTTCTGACTCTGTCTTCTCAACATTGGTCGATCTTAGGTGTACTCCCTTCTTAAAACTCTCAGTACTTACCGTACCATAAATATACACTTCTCTTGCAAAATATGACCGAAACCTGTTAGCGATCGGCGCCACTGCTTGATTGGATGATTGACGTGTCCATATAAAGACGAAAAATTATTCAGAATAATCGGGACAATATCCTGTAATAATATGTTATCGATATTGTAAACAAAGAAGTAGTTTCAATTGTTCGACAGTTTAGTTCTTTTAACCCTTTTAGCGCCAAGAGTTTTCGTCAAACACGCCCACCACACGCCACGACATCAAAAAATTTTAAAAAAAATTTAATGTCGTGGCGTATGGCGAACGCTTGGTGAACGATATTAAGGTTAAAAAAAATAAATTGTCTGATATATCAGACTTTGGCGGCGAGGGCACGAAACTTAAACATCTGAAACATCAGGCTTTGGCGGTGAAAAGGTTAACCATGAAAAAAATTATAATGTGCAGAATTCTAAATATGGTTGTTACCGGCGTCGCCAAGT
This sequence comes from Aproaerema taeniolella, assembly GCA_949987775.1. NCBI lineage: Eukaryota > Metazoa > Arthropoda > Insecta > Lepidoptera > Gelechiidae > Aproaerema > Aproaerema taeniolella. The sequence continues at coordinate 13,047,897 of OX465261.1, read as the reverse complement.
TGAACCATGAGCTTTTAAGTATCTCATTTTTCCAAATCTTTTTATTTTACCTTGACTTTAGTTCAACTTCAACTTATAATGAATGGCAATTATTGCATAAAACGGACGATCATTGCTGTCGCATTTCTTGTTTTCTGTCGCGTTTCTTGTTTTTTTTTGACAGCAAGTAATGTTTTTTGGATGTCCTGTCCATTTTGTTTGTGAGCTGATGTTATACTTCAATCTCTACGTATTTTGGTGTCAAAGAGTTTGAATGCTTTTTTATGCATTTGCATACTTAATCTCTTACCGTTCTAATTCGACCCATATTATTTATGCAGTTTCTTATGTTACATATTTCCAAGAACTTTTAAGGTAATTATGAGTTATTTGACGCTATTCATTGAAAGAAAGGACAGCAACAATTCTTGTTTCAATAGCAACCGCACTTGTTAAACCTGCTTTAAACTTAAGCCCTCAAGCTTAAAGACAGAGTCTGATTCAGTAATGGGCTATACACGCCTTAATTTTTTTCTGTAGATACATCAAAAACCTTTAAAAGCCTATTTTATGACTTCCTAATTTTAATTATTCCAATAACTTTAATTTTAAAGATTATCGGATTCTCGTCCCGATTACTGATTTCAATAAGCTTTAATATTTCAGACTGGCTGCAAGTTTCGTGGTGACAGATGATAGTTGTGAAAATAATTCCCAAAATCTCGAATAATAAATGATATTTCTGTTTAAACTTTTGAACTACGCATACTAAGGTCCTTATTATAGAACGCAACTCAGACTGATCTATACTTGAGTAGCTGTCGCCTTTGTCGTTTTAATAGTTAGAGAAAGAGACAATCAATACTTAATCATAGATCAAGACTTGAGTCTCATTCTGTAATATAGGCCTTATTATATACACTTATTATACAGGCCTTATTATACACTTAATGTCAGATTTGAATTGTGACTCTGCGAGTGTAAATAATAATTGGTAAATCGTCTTTTACTAATTAAAAGAAAATTAAAAACTACTGTTACTTATACTTTATGGTTCTCGAAAAACCTTTGTTCAGCTTTTTGAATACTTATTTTTATTTTTTATTATAAGATGGGTTAACTCTTGACCTCAATCTAGACCATAAGGTCAAAGATGAGGTCACCCAGGAGTTAACCCAGAAAATGCCTATAAAGGCACTGGTACTCCCACGCACCGACGGAACACAGCAAGCTGTTTGGCGTCGGACTTCGATAGGAGGGTGGTCGCGAACCATTTCGTTATCATTTATTTCGTTTTCCCCTAAAACTTCCCTGCTTGGAACCGACTATCAGTCAAAGAGATTGTTTTTAAGCGCAAAAGAATTAATTGGCCGACAATTTACAACTCACGGGACCAGTTTAACATTGTTATGGTAATTGGATCCCTTCGGTGATCAGTCATGGTATTCCAAGTTTTGCATAACAAACTACCACTGTTATCGGATTATAACTTATGAAATTTTAATATTACGTGGGTTGTGAAATCAAAATGCAAAAGCAGTAGTTTGTATGTTACTGATGTGCCTGAATTTTTTTTAGTTCACAAGATTATGGGTCCCTATTTTTAAGGAATTTACTTATGAGTTGAGACGTTCCAAAGAAGATAAATTATTTTATTAACTATTATTTACGATTGTTTTTTTTTTTGGATAAATGGTTTAGTAAATGACTACTCTAATATTAAATGTGCTATTTAAGAAAACGGGAGATAAACGAAATAAAAAAGAAACAAGAGTATTCTGTAATCTAGTCTATTTTTCAAAGTTTTTAGTATTTTCTGGCTAACTTAAAATAATGGATATTGCCATTATGATATCTTGATAATGATCAGGATACCACATTCTCATTGTAAAACCGTTCTCATCGTAAGAACAGACTGTGTATCTGCCTAAATAAACCTAATCTGCCGCCTTCTGTATGGCTCACTTTATTGAAGTCTGACCTCGATTTACTTATAACAATAGTTTCTTAGTATCAGCTTATATTATTATTACTAGCTTTCCGCCCGCGGCTCCGCCCGCGTAGACTACAGGTTATATCGTGCCCAACTGTGGGATAAAAAGTACCCTATGTCCTTTCCCAAGGTTCCATCTATCTCTATACCAAAATTCATCAAAATCGGTTCAGCGGTTTAGGCGTGAAAAGGTAACAGACAGACAGACAGACAGACAGAGTTACTTTCGCATTTATAATATTAGTAGGGATTATTATTATTATATATACTTTATTGCACAAAAAAACAGGACATCACAGAAACATAAAAACACTACAATAGGCGGCCTTATTGCTAAACAGCAATTTTTTCAAGGCAACCGGAGAAGAGAAATCAAGAAGAGAAAGAAAGTAGCCGGTGCAGCAATATTAAATAAACTACATGACAATAAGTAAATACTTATACCTAAAATAAAATAAAATAACATTTAAATACAAATACAACACAAATATACAAAAAATAAAATAAACATACATACTATTATGGACAAAAATGGAAAACTATAACGAGATACCTAAATATATGGATAAGAAATTAATAAAATAGATACATACATTAATTATTAAGGTAATGCGTTCTGAGGCGGCTTATAAAATGTTATCTCTTTCGTTCCAGGTATGCAAACCAGATATAGACTGCAGTTTACCAGAGAACAGATGGCGGTACATCGAAGAGTTCACGTGCAATAACACGAGTCCTAGCAGGCGTCTCAAAGAAATGCGGCTGTCCTTCCCTAGTGGGCACTCCTCCTTCTCTGCTTATAGTATGGTTTACTTTGGGGTAAGTGAAGTTCTTTTATGTGCTATCGTTTATGAGTAATATTATCTCTCCTCGTGAATATTTTAAAGGTAAACTGGCTGATGGAAAAACATAGATGGATTCCAGAGTAATTAACTACTGTGCTATAATAGCCAATTTACCTGCAAAACATGTCTTTGCTATCCTTTCCAAGCTATTTGGGGAGGCGTTTCCCAGCTGTGTGAATTTATGCGATGTTGTGATTATTCTGGATCCTGTCCTTCATGTTCATTTTAGTTTGAGAGTCTGGTAGTTTCTGCCAAGAAGCGTCTAGTTTTTGGCCATTTTCTTACCGAAGTCTAATGCTTATTAAGTAATGTAAGTATGATCCGTGGAAGTACTAGTGCTTTTACAAGCAATTTCTTTACAAACTCGATACTCGTTGACGTCGTTAGAGCCTCAACGTTATCACGAGTACTATTATTTATGTACACCACGTAACATTTCGATGTGTTAAAATTCCCTGTATCTTGTAACACCATTATTCACTATTTGTATTCTTTGTTCAGTCACGCATGCGTCGGATAAAGCTGATGAGAAAATTAGCGACATAATTATCTTGTTCATATTAATTAATCGGTAACGCTTTAATTGGATTTCATTTTTATTTCCATCTTTGGGTTGATTTGCAGAATAAGCAACTTTGTATTTTGCTGTATTCTAATAAACAATTTATTTTTGAAATGCTGTCTTACTTGTCCGATAGTACACCAGGTAATTTTACGTATGTTTCGTTCATGGTTTTGTTTTTAATCAGTTATTTACTGCGCCCTTACTTTTGTAGATCTATTCAATTTTAATTAAACTTTAACAGGATATTTTTTTAATAACTAAAACTTTTATTGTGATACTGTTTTTGACTACCACTCAATAAAAAATATTTTTTAAATCTTATCGACTTTCCATAACCAAGTGATCAGTGATCACACAATACAGAAGTGTTTTTTTTTTCTAGTTTTAAATTAAAGAATTCTTATAATTTTTCAAGCGAATAAAACAAGTCACGTCTCAGTCGTTTCTTTGTTATTAAAAATAGAAATTATGTGAATATTCTTATGTTTATCCCCAGATGTACATTCAACAACGATTCACATGGCGAGGCTCAAAGCTCCTCCGGCACGGGATCCAGTTCCTCCTTATGATGTTTGCCTGGTACACTTGCATGTCCAGAGTTTCTGACTACAAGCATCATTGGAGTGATGTCTTGGCCGGAATCGCTATTGGACTGATCTATGCTGTCGTCGTGGTAAGATATCATCATTTTATTTTGCCTAGTGGCTTTTGTCAAAATTGAATCATTTATTTTCAAAAGTTTAATATTTTTGAAATGTAAAATGTGCGAGTGAGACGACAGAAATACGAGAGCTCTTTTAATTTGTGACTAACCTGTATATATTATAGTAATTATAATTTTTAATTATTTTCTTTATTTTCTACTATTATAATAAGTTACAAAACTATTTTTCTAAATTCCAGTTTACCTTCATTTCGAACCTACGAAAATCAACTCGCCACCGCCTGCCGAACCACGAAGCTGAGCTGCATGTTACCAACGGAAACAGCCGGTCTGCCGCTGGATGGCAAGTCTGACAACCCACCCCGCCTGGCTCTCAGTCCCTCAGCGAGGAGGAGGAGATGCCATGACCAGACCCACAACAAAATCAAATCTCGTGGATCTCTCACGAGTATATCACCAACTAGACTCTGTGGTCGAAATGGTGAAAAAGAATGGCTTTCATGCCTATCTTTGAGTGAAAATGGTTGGTATAAACTTATATTGGTGTGATTGTGAACATATCTAAGCTATATAAACAATTTAGAGAAATGTGGTGTATTGAAAAAGTTTACGTCTAGTGTATTTGGACGACATGAAAGTGCAATTAAGGATTGAATTTACTGAGATGTTTTGGTGTCTGTTAGATATATTATCTTATTTACAAGTTACTCACAGGAAAGTTTCGGGTACTAGAAGTATTACTAACAAATCCGATATGTTCCTAGTGCATAACTATTTAAGATTTTTATCAATTTGATGCGATTGTTACGATTGAAATCTGTACTTGAAAAAACTGTGTCAAATCAAAGCGTTAGTGTAAGTTCATTTTAGCAAATCTAAGAATGCATCTAGTGTTAAACTATTTCACTTTAAATAACACGGCAGTTTATAATGCAGCTTTGGATTAATTTATCAATCAGAGGGCGGTCAATATACGATTAATTATTACCTTAGGGATATTCATTTAGATATGACTTAGACTGACCAACGATGACTTTCACAATGTTAAATTTAATTTCAGAATCAATGTAAGATGTACAATTAATGGCCTTACATCAAGTGTATATTTAAGTTAGTCTAAGGGCGAAAATTATTTTGTCTGGTTTGGTGAAGTTTATGGATGTCTTAGCACTTGCTCTTAAATGAAATTAAAGAAAGAAAAGAACATACCTCACGCCACTATCAGTGAACGATAGAGAGACTGCTGTAAGTTTCTCTGATCGGAGTGTGTAAGCCCTTTTAAGTTTTATATGAATCACATTAGTGAATTACTCGGTCACATGCTGGTAATGTTTTAGGAGACAGTTTCAAATATAATCGCAATATTACGTATACTAAAAGTTTAGTTGTAGTTCATTTGACGAGAGGTACAATGAATTTATTGTAATTGTAACATAGTACAATTTTATCGATTTATAGCAATTTTTCTCGAACTTGAATCTTAATCATCTTTAATCTTTTTTCTTTTATTTAATTTGCTAGTGTTTCTTCTATTAGCTTGATAAAAGCTAGAATCGGTATAGCATTATAGATGGCTAAATCTTTGCCGTTATACGTGTTTAAATGTTTCGAAACTATTAATGTTAAATTGACTTCATGTGCCCTGTCCCTTTCTTTCACCACTTCAAATATATTTCCTATTCTTTCTTACCTGCAAGTAAGCTTTACTTTATAGTTCCATTGCAATTATTATTTATATTAAGAATTTTAGCTTTCTTCTTCTTTGCACAGATAATGTACAAGTAAGTAGGTTATATAGAAAATATTTTTAAGAATTTATTTTAAGTAATCGAAATATTTTTAATTGGGATTTTTTCTAGAAAAGTAATTTGGGCGGTTTTTGACTAGTTAGCGAAAATTATGTATTCTTAAGTTTTGCATTTTTGCACAAGTTGGTGAGACCAGTATTTGAACAGCAGAGATGTTTATAGAAAATGTAATTTAGGCGTCATGAGAAAAGTGTCGTGGTAAACTGTCGCTAACTTATTTAAAATACCCTTTAAATACCTTTCATCAAAATTGTTTTAAATTTTGGACCTGGCAGCTAGAATGCATTGTTTTTTATACTTATGCGAAAAATGTTAGCTTATTTATTTATTTTAATTATAGTGTTAGTGCCCCCGATCTCTAAGAGACGGGGGTTGTATTTTAATTCTGTGATATAGAGTCGTCTAGATATTATTACAGTCTTAGTAATCTTTTGTATGATTACTTCTACGGGTTTTGATTTGATTTGATTTGTTTAATATGTAAAATTTGAATCATGACGAATTTTTAGAGAAAGAAGCAATTTCGGCGCGAGGGGGACTTGAACCCATGACCCCAGGCCATTCAGATTTCGCGTCAAAGCATTTTAAAAATACTAAAATATGATGTATGTCTATAAATGTATTTATTTACAGACATATATCATATTTTAGTATTTTTATACCTATGTTTTTCTCTATTGTTATAGGTAGGTATATATTTTTAGTAAGGTTATTTGCACCGCTTTCTTAACTGCAGATTGTATAAATATCCATGCAACTTACTCTTTATATGCATTTTTTTGCATTTAAATTGCATTTTACAAAAAAATTACAAAAATCAAATCAAAACCTTAACCATAGCTTTAGTTGTTTTACTGTAAAATTAGATTTTAAGATGAATTATTTAGGTGCTAGCTTTTAAAAACGTATTTCAAAATTGTTTACCTACTTAAATTTTAAAGAGTTGACTCGAAAATGTTTTGAGACCATTTTATAGCATTAAAGTTTTACTTTGATCACTTAGGAAAAAATAATGTGGCCTATAGTGAGAAGAAAATATAGAAAAGTGCACTGCCTTATAGAAAGTAGAAAATTCGGCAGATATTTATTTATTTTAATTGTAATGGTTAAAAACTATTGATTAAAAGCATAATAAAAGTACGATCTTTACACTTCATTTTTGTTTTAATTTCTGTGTTTATAGCTATCAGCGCCATCTGTTCCAACTAGTTAGAACTACTTAGTACTCTACATAGCTACACGTGCAGGTCATTTACACATTGTTAGATTGTAGTTCAAGCAAACTAACCCAGGTGACGCTGTTTTCAATAAACAAAACCGAATCGAATTTTATTGAACTTTCACTTCGTTTTCGGTTTTATAGCACGTTCAGTTTTTACCAAACGTACGTTTTGATAACAACTCGCTTATTAACAAACTAATATTTACACTCTAAATGACTATTGTGCTTAATGAAGTAATAAAATCTCTTCTAGCATGAATAATGCGAGTTATCTAATCTACCCACGTATCTATATTAGTCATTTTATCAGTGTTTTTTATCAGTCAGTGATTGGTGGTTTGTCAGTCGAATCTGTCGTTTGGTCGAGGTTGGTGTGCTAGACAATTTTTAATGTGTTCTTTTATGTGAAACCTTAAAAAAAATTTGAGCTAACTATGGCAGTGGATCGAATGATATGGAAGATCGTGTTGGATTTTGTCATTTTGGCTGTTTGTAAGTAACTTTTTTTTAACTTATCCATATGTTTTGGATGTGAATCAGATATTATCTGATCATAAGCCTATAATAACGTCCTTACTGTTTTAAGGAGACGTACAAACTTTTATTGAAGTTAAAGCTCCTGTAAATATAATGCTGTTTATGACAAAAAGACGGAAAGTGAAAGTATCATATAAAGAAGCATTAAATTTAATGGACGTCTCGATCCATCGTCTTTTACTAAACCCTGTCCATTTTAAACAGTCAAGAACACTTTCAGCTTGACAAAATGCAACCTTAATCCGTTACATTAAGAGCAAAACTGGCAAGCTGAATGTGTTTTTGACTGTGACTACTATAAATAACTAAACGCACTTGTCAACAACGCCACACTCAAAGGCTCACACTAAAGTTGTCCTTGTATCGAATAGTAGGTATCGGATTCCCGATGGAGGCAAACGTTTGAGTAAAAATCCGATATTTATTCTGCGAAATAGATTTCTCGGCATTAGGACAGAATACGATATTGTAGTTTCAACTCTTCAATGTCAGTTAATTGTGACGTTTCTTCAGTTAAGGACATTTTTTTAATAGTTAGAAAAAGTCATCGAGGAAAATGGTTCCAGTCACAATTTATTGCGAACTAGCATTCTGCTCGGGAATTCGTTCCCGTCCATGGTTCCCGTGAGAATTCGGGAAAATTATGTAGCCTATGTTACTCAGGGATAATGTAGCAATCTGATGGTGAAAGAATTTTTAAAGTTAGTCCAGTAGTTTCGGAGCCTATTCAATGCAAAAACCAAACAATCAAATCTTTCGTCTTAATAATAATTTCGCTACGCAGATTAGGAACAATCAATCAATCGAATGCAAAAGAAACGAAAACTTTAGCTGCAAAAGAAACATTTAAGGTTATGTTTTGCCTGGCAATCTTAGATCATCTGGCAAACAACTCTCATGAGAGTGAGCCAGAGAATAACACCACTCCATCTCTTTCCGTGGATGTCGTAAAAAGCGACTAAAAATGTACAAATGAGACCTCCTATCATCTTAGGTAAAGACACCTCAATTTGTTTTTAATCTGAGATGGCGTTCTATGGTCCCATGCGGTGTGTGTGTGTGTGTGTGGTAGGCTCTGCAAATGGCCGTCTGGTTCGCGACCACCCTTCTACCTACCGAAGTCCGACGCCAAACATCTTGCTGTGTTCCGTCGGTGTGTGGGAGTACCAGTGCCTTAATATGCATTTCTGGATTAACTCTTGACGACGGAGCGAGTTAACCCATCACATTTTTTTTAACCATATACGCCCCCACCGAGGCGCACGGCCTCCCTTCGAAACACGAAGGGGATTCACCCATTACATAATTTAAAAAATAGCTTGTGAACTACATTTTCACTATTAAACTGAAACATTCCAAAATTTTAAGCTTGACTTGCTCATACCTGTACGTCTTTAATTTTACAATATTGCAGCTGGCAGAGTTTAAATAGCTGTGACCTGTGGTGTGCATGCGTGAGGTCAATAATTATGTTCTCTTGCACTTTATTAAACCCGTGTCAGTATAATTGTTTGACCAGTTTCTTCATTAGCCTCATATAGCACTGTTTCTAGAATTGTAAGCGGTTAAAAAAAAGTGTAACTAACACCCACAAATCGTTTACGAGCACTGATTTTATCAACTTGACTAATTCTTCAGATATTGTGTTGTATTTAAATAAATAAATAAAATAACAATTAAGTTCAAATATTCTGGCAATTGTTTAAGGCAGATTTTATTATGTTTCTGGTAAAAGGATGGTCGCATCGCTTACCAGATGGCCCTTTACAGGCTGCACTGCTTAGGACCTCATGTTCACATGCCAGCACATAAGGCTTTAAATATTGACCTTGACGTCGCCCTTATCTCGCGCATACTAGCGCTGGTTTTCGTAGTGCAAATGGGTACAGACGTGCTGTCTGTACTTCACAAACTGTAGTCCACAATCTCAAGGAAATAAGGCATCACCTAATAATCAATCACATACTTAAGCTGTCACCGGAGAGTTGTAAAAACCGTGATATTACAATTTCATTAGTGAAACTATAATCTCCCGCGATATTACGATTTGTCTAGTAAAATTATAAACTTACGAAAGTTTAAGGATCGCCTGCATGAAATAAGGATAACTAAGGCCCAATTTCACTAAACTCTGTTGTTTAACAGACGATTAGCAGCTAACCCGAGATTTGACCATGTCATTTTCATACTTTTTGTTTGACGTTTTGTCTGATTAACTTCTGATCGTGGATTCAAATAGAGTATGGTGAAATTGGACCTTAGGTTATGTTATTATGAGCTTATTGATTTTATCTGCATCTTCTGGTTAATTACCTACCTCATTTTCACTGCAATAAAGAGTACACGCTCGTGGTAACCTAAATGTGCGGCCCCTGTAGGGGGGCCTTTTTATAATTCGAACGGCACGGTAGGGGACCCGACAGAATTTGTATTACCGTTGCCTTCTATATGTTCCCAGCTTCTAGTATCACTAGTGCATAGGAGGCAATGGTAATACAATTTTGCCGTGCCGTTTTGGTATTATGAAAAGGCCCAATAACTACAAATCCAAGTGCCTCTTCATTTTTATAATGTTTTCTCTTATCGTGGGAGTATTTTGCATATGCCAGTTAATATATCCATTTTATCAGTAGTTATCGTTCCTATAATCGGAAGTTATTTGACGATCTGCGTTTAATGTGAAATATGTATTTACCTTGTCTGTTTGGACTATTATTTACGAACGTAATTTCATATAAATTTAACAGACTGAATATTTATTTTATATCGTTTCACACAAAATGTTCCAGCTAGATTATCGGAATCACGGAAATTAGTTCTTCTTCTATCGTGTCGGCAGTTGGTTAGACTAAACTAAATTTTGTTAGACAAGAAGCTTACAATTTTGAATGGGAAAAAAAACATTACTTATCGTCCAATTTACCCGAACATTTCGTGAGACCAGTGTTTCTGCGTTTCTAAAAATTCCTCCCCTAGGACGTTAACAAAGGTGGGGTAACAAAGGTTGAAAATGTAAAAAAACCTATTGACAACGTAAGAACAATTTGATCAGTGATTTAAAATTCACCTGTATTTGAGATCCACTTTCACTTTCCTTTTAACCAGAGGCTAGTTTCCATTCGTTCTTTCTATTCGTAGCCGTTCACTCTTTTTGAAGGCGGGTCAATTTTTGTCATATTTTTTTTTTATCCTACACCAGAGCCCCGATTCTGTACCTTCTTTCGTACGTACAAAAATTGAGAACTATCCTTTCGTACATCTAATGACAGCTGCTTTGACTGGTGGTTTGAATTTTCAGTTGCTAGGAAGTTTGCAACTTCACGTTAGGTTGGTGGTGGCGCTGCTGGTCGGGGTGGCTGTCAGCAAGTATATGAAAATTTTCTCAATTTCGCCACCTGAACAGATAAAATGGTCTCCATGCCATCGACACACAACTGTGAAGTTACAGAATCGGGGCCCAGTTAGGTTGTCTAGAAAAGATATCTTATTGTAAGCTCGCCTTTGTAACTAAGAGCTTAATGAAGTTCTCAATAAGTGTGCACAGTAAAAAATACTTAATTTAGAAAATGGTGTAATACTTAATAACAGGGAGCGGCAGAATATCAAGCGCCTGCACTTTTAGTTCCGTATTACAGAACGCGACTCAGACTCTGATCTATACTTGAGTAGCAGTCGTCTTTGTCATTTTCATAGTGAGATAAACTGCCATACTCAGAGACGTCAATTAAAATTAAGAAGTAATTAAATGTCATGCTATCCTTGTTTATATCAACAAGAGTGAAAGAGACAACATCAGAGTTTAACAGTACTTTAATTGATGTCTCTGAGTACGGCAGAAAGAGACATAAATACTTAAGTATACTTAGATCAAGATTTGAGTCTCCTTCTGAAATACGGGCCCAGTGCGTAAATATTATGCTGAGTCGTATCCCCATTCTTCCTTCTGCTCTGTAGAATTTATTTTTCTGTTTCTCTGTTTGAAATGCTGAATTTTATTCTCAAATATCTTTTTGTCTACTAAAAATATCAAAAAAATCAAAACGTATGGACCTAGTTTTTGGTGTTCCTGACACTATACCAAAATTTCACAGGGATCCGTTGAAGTTTCGGGGATGGAATCCATTGACGCCGTTTGTATGGGGAAAAAACACTGAGACGATCCTCTTAACTTAGCTCTATATTGTTTACTATCATACAGAATAGGAAAAAGACGTTATCTTATGATTGACTATATTCCAGTTGGCTTCGCCCTGCTGGCCATAAGTCTATGGGCCGAGCCGTTCCACCGCGGCTACTTCGTCGACGATGAATCCCTTCGGCTGCCGTACAAGGAACAGCAGGTCTCCGAGGGTCTGCTGGCTGGCGTGGGATTTGCTCTAAATGCTGTTATGGTATGTACGTACTTACTTATATTTTGTCAATATAAATACATTTATTTATTTACTTTGTATTGTACACAATAGACATACAGGAAGAAAAATGCAAAGAGAGAGACGACACAACAGGCACTGCTTATTTCGATGAAGAAATTTCTTACAGCAGACTTAACAAGAGAGATTGGACGAAGTGAGGCGAGTACGACGTGCACATCGTATAGAAAACAAAACAGAAAATTAAACTTCTTAGAAAATTAAAATATGCTTTACTTCACACCATCATTTATGGTTGTACTTTAAGCGAAACTTTAGGGGGGGGGGTTGCTCTCCCCATGAAACTGAGCAACTTTCCGCAAGAAACAAAGGTAAAATTCAAAAAAAAAATTCAACGTTGCTTACAAAGGCAATTATCTGATTGCACAAGTTTTATGTAGAGACGATTTCGACCTTTCTTCCTTTGGGAAACTAGTAGTTCAGTTTCGTGGACTGATTCAAATCTTTCATTTTCGCTAACTTTTTAAAGTCACCCAACCCAATTAATGTCACACCAACATATTTACAACCTACTTGAAAACTAACACAAGTTTTTATTTAGTTGACAAATCTTTGTCATTTATGGAATTAAATGCAATTTAAAAATACCTTACATAACAAATTATTGAACTAAAATGTTAAACTATTCATTATATAATAGATTTTTGATGAGACAGTAATTAGGAATGTCATCTTCGATTAATTAAACAGTAGCTCGAGCACGATAGCGACAAACTCGCGCTCGGCTCACGCTGTAACTTCACTTTGATTGCGCGAGGGTCCCGCGCAAAGGCTTGCTCGCCCTATGGCGTTCTCATTGTTGACATTTTGACATAGAACCGCGGTGTTGTCGCGGCGCTGTCATTATCGTACTCGGCCTGCAGATCGAGCACGATAGCGACAAACTTGGCGCCACTCGGCTGACGGCGAAACTCGGCCTGCAGATCGAGCACGATAGCGACAAACTTGGCGCCACTCGGCTGACGGCGAAGCCTTTGCGCGAGCGCCCTCGCGCAAAGGCTTGCTCGCCCTCTGGCGTTGTCAATGTTGACATTTTGACATAGGATCGCGGATCGCGACATATTACGCGCGATATCACCATCCATAATCGTACTCGAGCTGCTTGTGGCTTTAAATTAAACTTACGAAAATTGCGGATATTTATCAACCCTTAAATATCATCCCTTATCGGCCCTTAAATAACTTAAAAACGTTAATTTCAAGTTATGGCAACAAATATAAAGAAAAAAAATATTTTTCTACACTTTTATATATCTTAAAATGTGTTGGAGATTTTTTTCAGTCCTTAAACCGAACTTTCTCCAAGAAACAGCTGTTAAAATATGAAAAAACTCAGACGTCTGGACTTAATCACGATGTTTTCCGTCACCGCTGAGCAAGTAATAAGAAATTAATGAAAAATTCATACATAAATACGAAAATAAAATTCAGTGGTACAGGGTCGCACCTGGATTGAACCTGCAACCTTCCGGTTACAAGTCTGGCTCATTACCAACTGAGTTATCATAAGAAAAAATGGGTTTCTGGGGTAAACTTCTTCAGATTTATAGGAAGAAATACCACCTAAAGTTTTACTGACAAGTTCATGCCATAAAGTAACTGATTTTCACAATAATAATTCCAGATTATCGCAATCGAAGTATACCGCGACAAGCAAGGTAAAGGCACAGGCGAGAAGTATCTCTCCAGCCACCTGGTGCCAGGCTGGGTGTGGCAGAGCTACGTTTCAATCGGGGTCTTCACCTTCGGAGCGGCCTGCCAGCATCTCATTTCTAACTCCGCTAAATATGTCATTGGGAGACTGAGGCCGCATTTTTTTGATGTAAGACTTAGTCACAATTTTTTGTTATTATAAGATGGGTTAACTCTTGACCTCAATCTTGACCAAGGTAATAGATGAGGTCGACGATGGAGCGAGTTAACCCAGAAAATGCCTATAATAAAAGGCACTACTCCTACGCACCGACGGAACACAGCAAGCTGTTAGGCGTCGGACTTCGGTAGGAGGACCACGGCCCTTCACAAAGCCTACTTACACCGCATGAAACCACAGGACGCCACCTCAGATTCAGAACAAATTGAGGTGTCGTTGCTTGGGGTGGATTAATAGGAGGCAGGTCTCATTTGTGTTTCCTTAGTCGCCAACGGAAAGAAATGGGGTGGTGTTATTCTCAACCGATCACCATACTGCAAAACTTTCTTCCTTAGGTGTAAATATAATTAAGAAGATGACACAGTTTCATTATTTCTATGATGACGATATGACTTAGAGTTTTTGAATTGCCAAATGGCTTTCAACATCTATAACAGCTGAGACTGACGATTTAATTTGCCCCCTGAAGCACGGAAACGCTCGTGATAATTCGCTACTGTGGTCACCTCATTAGGCTCTTATATTGATTGATTCTTTACAATGGGCTAAAAGCGCTATGTTTACGATAATCGAATTTGAAAAATCGTGCCTAATTCTTTGATAAGGATATCCTGACGTTAGGACTAGGAGTGATACAAAACAACTTAAAATATGTCAGCTGCCAACTCTTCCCAGGCATACTGTAGAAGCCAGTAAGTGGGACGTGAGGGTGTTGCTGTGTTGTAGGCGAAACGTCACCACTACACCCACATTACATCTAATAGCCCTGAGAATGAATGTCAAAAACTGCGTCATGTGAATGACGTCATATGTATGTCAAACAGAGCATCATGATGGGTCTCTGCACCCTGTCAGAGTTTACAGACGTGAGTCTAGGGACGGATAAAGACCTTTGTTCTCACTATAGCCTAATTAATGAAGGAAAAACTGGGGAAATAATTCGTGTATAAGCGATTTTTGGCATAGTTGTAGGGAATGGTGTCTGAAGCAACATACTGAAAGTACTGAAGGATGGGGGTGGAGCTAACATGTAGGGGGCGGTTTAAAGGTCCCTTTTTTAAGTTTTTCTTAAACAATTCGTAAACTGTGGCCCATGGCAAAAAAACATCTTTTACTCAATTAATCTACATAAAATTCTCTACAAAAAGGTTCTGTACACCTTTTCGCTGGGATCAATATTTAAAGAGACGGGAATGAAGTCCGAGGTATGCTCTAAACAGAAACAAAACAACTAAACCACCAACTACACTCAAATTGTTCTCTGTCAAATTTTGTTTAAGTAAATTATTTTTCTTTTCTTTCTTTGTTCCACATGTCGATGTAAATTAAGTTAACCAAATTAATAAAGAAACATAAATGTTATCAGGGACGTACAACTGGGGCTCTGGTGACCTGAAGCACAGATTAAAGTCTATTTCAGGCACCAGTCTCCACACGTACCTTAGCCTTGTACGAATGAATACCTATACCGTTTAACTAGAACTAAGATTTTAAAATAAGTACCCAATGTAAGGTTTTTGTGGAGAATCAAATAAATGCTTTTTTTTTATTTAACTGAAAAAATTGTAAAATTTTTTCAGGTCTGCCAGCCAGTTCCAGCGACAGTTCCGGAACCATACGAGTACATCACAAACTTCACATGTTCCGGGACCACGGACCAGTCCAAACTCAAGGACATGAGGCTCTCCTTCCCCAGCGCTCACTCCAGCTTCGCAATGTACAGCGCCGTCTTCTTTATTGTAAGTTTTTAGAAATAATTAGTTCTAGCTCATAGAGGCAAAGTAGATTGTCTATGTGTTTTTTACAAAATGTACTTCGGGGAGTTAGCTCATGAGATGTACGAGCTCATTCCGCCTGCCCCTTTCTTCTACTGGACGTCCAGACGCAGACGCAAACCTTTACTTCGTCGAGATTCCTTGGATCCGTACTGAATGCTTCTCTTCATATTTTATATTGCGTACCGCTAAGGGATGGAATGCCTGCGTATTTATTTCCGAGCTCATATACTTAACCCGGATCAGTTTAAAGTTCGAGACCCGAAGAGATCTTTGGGACTAAGATTTAGCAAGCTCACTCGGAAGGTACCTACCTATTCACTCCTGATCACAATCTGAGCTAGATTGTGTTGAAGAACAAACCCATCCCATTATCTATAAAAAACAATAATAAAAAATTTTAACCGTAATTCTATGAAATCATCATCAATCAGTACCTAAGCAGTTTTTAACACAATCGAATATCCATGCCAAATAAGTTTAACACGCATTTTTGATTGACCTGTGTATAATGTAATTAAGTTTGTAATCTTTACTATTTTAATCACTTCTAATTATTGTATTTTATCACAAAAATTGTGCCCAGTTTCGCTGGCTGATCTCAATCAATAGTGAGGTTAAGCAACGTACACAGAGGCAGGGAACCAAAGTGGAAATTTATTACGAGCGTTTCCGTGCTTCGGAGGGCACGTAAAGCTGTTGGTCCCGGCTGTTGTCGATTGCCTACAGTCGTTAAAACCAAGTCAAAGGCAATTGTCTGGTTTGTAAACTCTGACACCAGGGTCAGCCAAGTTCGCCACACACTTGACTATACCTACACGATAAGAAGGAGACAAAAATTGTCAGTATGTAAGTATGTGTATTTCTGACACAATTGGAACAGAATCAACAACAGAATCCTCACAGGGTATGCCGGATGCATTTACCTAAAGCAGAAATGAGGATGTGTAGCGAGTCCTTTATGCGATTGTGAGCTGGAGGACCAAACCGCAGAGCACATCACTAAACAGCGCTACTACCACTCGACCAAACCGGCTGTCAACAATTCTCCTACAAGTAATAGATTATTCGTAGTTAAACTTAAAAAACTGCGCTTTTTTTAGTTTAGCTACGAGAAATCTATTACTTGCCTTTTGTTTTGTTCAGATAAGTCACTTATTAAGTTTGTCCAACTCAGGTCCGTTACGTATTACAGAACGCGACTCAGACTCTGATCTACACTGAAGAAGCAGTCTTTGTCATTTTCATAGTGACAGAAAGAGATAATCAATACTTAAGTAAAGATCAATACTTAAGTCTCCTTCTGTAATACGGGCCTTAGAGTCTATTAAATTTTCATTGTATAAATAACTTTTCTTACAAAAAAATTTTCAGCTCTACATCCAAGCCAAAGCAAAATGGCGTGGATCGAAACTATTTCGGCACGCTGTCCAGTTTGTAGTACTTATGGGCGCCTGGTACGTGGGGCTGTCGAGGGTGGTGGACCACAAGCACCATGCGGCTGACGTGGCCGCGGGGTTCCTCATTGGAGCCGTTATTGGAGTTATTGTGGTGAGTATGGACCTAGGCTACAAAACTATGTCTTTTATTTGCGGTACTTATGGGCGCCGGTACGGGGCTGTCGAAGGACCATGCGGCTGTTATTGGAGTGATTGTGGTGAGTATGGAGATAGGCTACAAAGTCGTGTATTGAAATCTGGTGCAATATTCTTGATCTTTCGAATCTTCCACACTGGACTGGGAGTCAAATAAAAATTTGGGATGTACCAGCTGCCAACTCTTCCTAGGCATATTGTAAATGTCAGTACGTGGGATCAAGACACATCATCACCAATATAAAAACAGCACTTTCGTGCTATCACGCTTATGTAGAATCTATATTACGATATGGAATTGTGTTTTGGGGAAATAGTACGGATATAGGACGTGTGTTTGTTGCTCAGAAAAAATGAGTACGTGCAATGTGTGGAGTTCCGCCTGATGCTTCGTGTAGGTTATTGTTTAAGAGACTCTCAATCCTAACTCTACCGTGTCTCTACATACTGGAGGTGTGTACTTTTGTCAAAAATAACACTCAACTTTTCCACAAGGCTTGTGATAGGAATCCTAGATTGAGAAGAGACTTGTGCAGGCTGGATTTTAGAGATACTCCTGTTACCACGAAGTATTACAAAGGTTGTCTGAGTGTGTGCGTTAAAATCTATAATAAATTGCCTAATCATTTAAAGACCTTGAACAAAAGATTGTTTAAAATAAAATTGCGTGAGTGGCTGAGTGAACATACATTTTACAGTATTAATGAATTCTAACATTTTGTGATTATAATTTTAATTTTGTAAGTGCTTATATTTACTGTTTGCATACCATTGGTGAATGGTGAAACATGTAGCTCTGTGATATGTTTGTAAGACCTTATAACCATGTTTCAAAGCAAATAAAGTTTTTATGATTTATGATTTATGATTCATAATATCATGTTTAATCTTATAATTTATGTCAAACGTAGCATCAAGTCTTCTAGAATCATAGTTAACAATACCTCAAGCATTTAGTCTGCAGTACTATAAAAACGTACTGGGCCACTGTATGTTTACCCGAAAGAACTAAAAAAATGCACAAAAGTATATAAGGAGTATATAAGTTATCTAGCACACCCATAATACAAGTATTGCTTAGTTTGGGGTTAAATGGCGCTCTGAGAATTGTCCAAACATATTTATTTATTATGTTCATTTTTTGTTTCAGTTTGTGTACGTGCTAAAACCTAAGAAGTTTGGACTTCCAGGGTCCTGGGATGACCCAGCACTACAAACACAACTACCTAGACCGGCTTAGCACTGTTTATTTCTAGTTGGATTTTATCTAACTAATGAAATCAGATCGACTGATCGATATCGAATGGTGGTTGCAGTGCCACAAACACTTAAATAATAATTATGACTTGTCGTTTTTACAAGTTATAGGTAATTTTATCAAGTTTGTAATGTTTAAAAGTTGATGTGGACATTGTATGAAAGTATTAAGGAAGTAAAAGACAAAAAAGGAAATAAAATGATAATTTATTTATTAAACATGGATAATTCAGATGTTAGTGTTCAAAAATTTAAACGCCAATATTTAGTTTTATACAGGGTTACTGGAAATAAGACACGATCCCATGGGATGATAGTAGTGATCATTAGAGCTATCAAATCACCGTCGGGGAGACAGGGGAAATGGACCAAATTAAAAAAAAAAAACAGCATAAAATTTTAATCTTTATCTTCGTTGTTATTTAACTAAGCCATTGTAAAAATATACCAACTCGTAAACGGTGGCTCATAGCAAAAAAATCTTTTACTCAAATAATCTACATAAAATTATCTACAAAGATGTTCTGCACAGTTTTCCGCTGGGATCAATGTTTAATGAGATGACTGTGCCAAAAATCGCTTATACACGTATTATTTCCCCTAGTTTTCCTTCGTTAAATGGGCTATTTCTTAAAAAAGGGGGATTTTTTCCAAATTGGTACATTTTTGCCCTTTCAATTTTTTCCTCCTTATTTACGTTCTATCAACGTTACTGACACCGTAACAAAAATTTGGATGGTGATAAAAAAAATCACCCTGTATAGTTTAACTAAAAGAACCAAATAAAATAAATGAATCAGTTCATTTGTTTAGAACATGGACTTAGTACTTTCTCTTTTAAAGGACCGATTACTTAGAAAAATCGTATTAAGAAATATGAAACTTAACCCCATAGCAATAAGGTACACTTTCGACTGCTTCTCCGACAGCCTCTATTGAAACCGAAAGGGACACCGATGTGCGAGGCGGATTGTCTCTTTCTTTTTTCTTGCCAATTTAAAAAAAATCTTCATTAATCAAAAAAGTCCGGCTTTGACAATGAAGTTAATAACGAAGAAATACGTTGCATTTGAAATGAATTTCAGTTCAAATTGATGTAAATTAATTGTAATCATAATAACTTCGTCATCTTTTCCTAAATTACCAAAAGAAAACGTAAATTTTTTCAAACCATTTATTTCTACTGGCATCCCGTAAAGTGTCATCGTAATGTCATGGTGGCATGCTTTAAATCGTATAAAAATAATTCGTAATGGTAAGGATTATACCAGTTTTTTAAATTAAAATACTGACAAAATGGTAAAAAGATGTTGTGTTCACACTTGTTCAAGTGAATTGTATGGTGGCTGTAACATATCTTTTCACAAGTAAGCTAAAATAATTTCTTACAAATCTATTACTATGTTGTCCAAGATTTCTTGTGTTTGGCGGAGAAAGGTTCTCAACAATGCTATGCTATTTTATTGCAGAGTGCCTAAAGATTCAGAACAAAGACAAAAATAGCTCAACAGCGTTGAAATTAGACAAAAGATAACAAAAATTCCGTTGTATGCAACCGGCATTTTGTGCCAACTTGCTTTTATGCTGGAAATTCCCGCCAGTTACTCAAAGTGAACACAATTCCTACTATTCCTCCCACGGTAAAAACTATGTACTATTGCGAAATTGTATTTTTTTGAATTTGCACACTAACACACCATAAATACACGTTACATGTCTACAAAGATCTTTTAGCCCGCGGTTTCCATGGTGACGCCTTTATTTACAATACAAGGTCTTCTAGCTACAACTGTCACCCGTCGGTCACAAGATCTTTGTAGACCTATAAAATACTACTTAACAGTTATAGTTTTAAATGCAAAGTCCCCACCGAGTGGCACGAGCCTCCCTCGAACAGTGAAGGGGGATTCAGGCCATAGTCCACCACACTGGCCTAAAATGCGGGTTGGTGGACCATGCGTCTTTCGGAAATAACCTTTAGAGGTACGGGTTTCCTCACGATGTTTCCCTTCACCGCTGAGCAAGTGATAACTATTAAATACGAATTAAAAGACGAATGTATAGTGATACAGGCCTCAACCTGGCATCGAACCCACGACCCTCCGCTCACAGGTCCCACTCACTATCCAGGGTTAATTTATTCCGCTCTCATTCCAAACCGCCCTCGTCCAAGTACAGTTAGCATCATCATCCTTTTCAAACTTGGAGTTTTTGAAATGAAGCTTCTTTGGGCACGTTGAGAGTGAAATTTCGAAGTTGCGTCACGGTATTCAAAGTTTACCTTTTGAGAAATTTAAGACAGTAATTAAACAAAAACTTTACAAAAAGGGCTATTACAAAATTTCTGATGACCTAACTGACATGGAGCCATGGGAATGACTGCTCAGCTTTATAGTTATTTCAGAATTAGTTAAAATTAGAAAATAGGAAAATTTGTAATGCGATTAAAAAGAACACCCTTAGAGTTTCTTGCCTGTTCTTCTCTGGGAAAGACTGTACCTTTGCGAATAGGCGTAGAGTCAGTAGGGTCAATAGAACGAATGCGTATGTATGGTATGTATTTAAATCCTTTAATGTTTGTTTGTATGTATTTCATGTAATCTTGACTTGTTTTAAGTGGCATCCTGATTATCCTATAAAATAAAGATTTTTTCTATTCTATTCTGTGAAAGGGGGAATTTATTATTTATTAGTTTCTAATAAAAAATAACATAAGATCAAAATTAACTTATATATACCTATGGAACTAAACGGGCTCCTATGGAACTAAGGTCCGTTAGATAAAATAGGAAAAAAACAAATTTTAAGCATAAAACTCCAATTTTACAAAAATCCAATACCTATGGATTGTTTGGGGAAAATGTTTTCATGGGAAAAGTTTTGAAATTAAGTTAAAATCATGTTTTAATGATTTGATTATAAGATGAGACGAAAGGTGAGTTTTTGTTTTATTTTTTCGCAACCTAACTACACAACTTTGTGCCGTGTGGTGATCGGCTTAGAATAACACCACCCCATTTCTTTCCGTGGGTGTCATAAGAGGCGACTTAGGAAACACAAATGAGACCTGCCTCCTATTAATCCATCTCAGGCAACAACACCTCATTTTTTATGAATCTGAGGTGTTGTCCTATGGTCTCATGCGGTGTGGTAGGCTCTGTAAAGGGCCGCCTGGTTCGCGACCACCCTCCTACCGAAGTCCGACGCCAAACAGCTTGCTGTGTTCCGTCGGTGCGTGGGAGTACCGGTGCCTTATAGGCGTTTTCTGGGTTAACTCGCTCCATCGTCGACCTCATCTATGACCTTGGTCAAGAGTTAACCCATCTTATAATTAAAAAAAAAACATATTGCCGATGTCCACTACTCTGTGTCCTCCTTTTACATTATCATACAATTTGGTGTTTCATAACAAAAATGTAGTAACGTAAATGTTGCTGATGGTTTGTTATATAAAAATAAAATTACAGGAAAACTTCTATCCTTAAATGGAAGCCTGTATTTGTCTGTTACGTATACTTTGCACTCCAAAAAAAAATATATAATACGAGTAATCGCATTGTCACCCTACTAGAACGAGACGTTCTGCCTCGTTGCTCTATCTCTTCTTCGGCCCGCGTTTGAGCTCGAAGATTTCTATCCTGATGTACTCGTATTAGATCCATGGTTTAGAAGCTAAGTACGATGCCACAGACAGATACACACGTCAAACTTAGTTTACTCCTGTATTTTTGTCGGGGTTAAAAAAATCAACGTAATGGTAAATACCATTTCATTTCGGGGGGGGCTCTTTTGACTAGGGTTTAATTTTGTATATTTTTAGGTTTTTTTTTCGGGACTGTCAAAGCATGTTGCTTATTAATTTCAAAATCCGTAACAGACAGAAAACAGAAGGAGCTACCGGAAAAAAGGACAGATGGATTCGGAACGTGACTTACTTTTATACTATGTATACCTAGAACCGAGATGATGCAACAAAGTTCCATTTCCACGTGTTACAAAGTTTAGTAGAACTAATTATATATTAACAGAAATAACTCTTATCTAACTTTGATAAACTTTGCACATTATAAGGGTCAGTCCAGTTTACTACAGAATCTGTCTTGTAACCGAAAGGTTGCGGGTTCATATCCTGGTTCAGGCCTGTAGGATTTTATATAAATATATTTTATATATATAGGTAGTGATTTTTTTATATATATTTTTAAATTCGTTTAAAAATATATATAAAAAATTCAAAGAGATCCTTTGAGAACTAGTGGGTAGAAACCATTGAGGTAATATTGTGTTATAGTAAGTACAGACAGCAGCACGTCAGGTTACCCATTCGCACTACGATGTGCTGCCGTGTGTTCATCAATGGTGGAAACAGTTAACGCTGTTTGTTTACAAAAAAAAATCTGATGCTATCTTAAGCGCCTACTCAAATTTTAACCGGTCACATGTTCCTCTAAATAAAAATAGCAACTCCTAGATAACGCTGCGACTTATTTTTCAGAAGCATATCAAGCAACTAATAAACATAGGTCAGTCACATCATTGAAAATCAGTCTGTAAGAATAATAAACAAGTTTATCTTTTAACTCTATTGAACTTAATTTTTGCATTACTCATTGTATTAACCTTACATTGCGCGCTGAAAGGTTCATAGCTAACTAGTTTTCCGCTCTGGACTTCTTTCTTGTGGCAATTCGGAAAAATTATGTAGCCTGTGTGTTAATCCACGGTATCAGCTACCTCCATCACAAATTTTATCAAAATTGGTCCAAACGTTTGAGCGTTAAAGAGTAACAAACATCCATACATACATCCATACAAACTTTCGCTTTTATAATAATAATTAGTAAAGATAGTAAAGACTATCTTTACTAATAATTACTAATAATAATAATTGTCTTACTAAGTTGGTACAGATGACAACACATTCTGTAACTTCAGTTGTGTATCGATCATGGATCTAATACATTATACTAAGTCCATGAGACATACTCAAAGCATTAAAATCTTATTAAAATCGAAAAACAATGACAACCACCCAGCTGTCATAAAAAATCAAATTACTCGTTTCGTTTCGTTCCGTGCGTTTTGAGTGTGTTTTTAGTTTCTTGGATTTGAGAACGACCTCAGCTTCTCTCACGGACTTTGCGAACCTTACTTACCTATGCGCCCCTTGCTTCTACCCCGGACACCGAGTAACCTGCTTACACGAGTTATTTTGGACCTTTTACGCCTTCCGATTGGATGTTTGCCATGGATCGGTGTATTAATTGCGGTATAGCAACTGGACGCTGCAATACACTTAAATATAAATATGAACAGAGAAAATGAATTGAAAGATTTTAAGGCTAACTATTATTTTATTTACGGAGAAATAAAATTACACTCCATTTTTGAACAACGCCATGTATTGGAAGAAAACTTATAAATTTTAGAGATCCTTACGCAGGCAAAGAGCTTACATCAATACAGCCACAACATATTAAAAATTAAAATATTATCTAACTTATTTAGTTTTATTCAACATTCCCTTCTAATATTTTATATTTTTAATAAATTATACAAAACCAATTACAGAAAGGAGTTTTAAATTAACAATTTTTTTTTTAAAATTTTTAAAATAAATTTTACAATTCTAAATTTTAAAATATTTTTTACAATTTTAAATTTTAGTAACTTTTACAATTTTTAAACGATTTTAAACTTAAAAGAAAAATTTTTTTTAAACATAATAATGAAATTTAAGATAAAAAAATAAACTTATTCTAATAAAATAGTCTTATATACTTGTTATGTAACTTAACATAGTTTTAAACTTTATAGGTTCCAGTGGCTTTGTGAAAATATCAGCATATTGAAAATTAGTTGGGACATATTTCAATTTAATTTGGCCACTTACAACCTTCTCATGAATGAATTTATATCTTACATCTATGTGTTTAGACCGGCGATTCAGAACTCCATTTTCTATCAGCTTGATAGCACTTTGGTTGTCCACATGTAGGTTGACAACTATTTCTTTATTTATGAGTTCTTGAATAAGGTTCTTCAGATAAATTACTTCTTGACAACACTCAGCGGCAGCTATATATTCGGCTTCACACGACGACAGGGCAACTATTGGTTGTTTTCTCGAGCACCATTGAACTGCACCTCCACAAAAAAATATTATATATCCAGTAGTACTTCTCCTTGATTCGCTATCGCCGGCAAAATCTGCATCACTGTATGCGTCCAGCTTAGTCAGGTCCGATCTCTTGTTGTATCCAATATTTATTTTTCTGTGTCCTTGTAAATATCTCAGTGTTCTCTTAACATTTTTAATATCCTTATTTTCTGGCTTTTCCATGAATCTGCTTTCATAATTCACCGCATATGATAAATCAGGTCTTGTTTTATTAGTTAAATACATTAAAGATCCAACAGCTTCTCGATATGGAAAATTTATTTCATCTTTTTCTGTTTCTTCTTCTTTTTCTTCACAATTTTTCACCAAAGGTGTTGGGCAAGACTTTGCATTTTCCATATAAAATTTTTGTAACACAGTATCTGTAAATTTTTCCTGACTGATTCGGATATTCTTATTTTCTTCTCTCTTTATTTCAATACCAAGAAATGAATCTGGTTCTTCACAAAATATCATTTCAAAATCTTTTTCTAAATTTTTAAGTATATTTATCATTTTCTTTTTTTCTTTTCCAATTAAGATTCCATCGTCGACATAAATTCCAAGGATGATTTCTCCATCTTCAGCTTTAAAAATACAAGGATCTGTATCCAGGGGTAAAAAACCTTTTTCTTTTAATGTTGATGAGAATTTTTGATTCCATTTTAATGGAGATTGTTTCAACCCGTAGAGACTTCTATTCAGTTTACAGACTTTTCCTTCGATCTTTTCATAGCCTTCAGGGATATGCATGTATATGTCTTCTGATATTTCTCCATAAAGAAATGCTGTTTTAATATCAAATTTCATGATATGATATTCTTTATTTGCAGCTACAGCCAGTAAAATTCTTAGAGAACTGCTGTTTATGACAGGACTAAAAGTTTCTTCATAGTCCAGCCCTGGTCGTTGTTCACATCCTCGTACGACTAAGCGAGCTTTGTATCTTCCATCAGTTTTTCTTTTTAGTATCCATCGATTGGTAAGTATTTTATTATTCTTCATTTCAGTTTTATCAATTATCTCCCAAACGTGATTATCTTCTAAAGATTTCCTTTCCGAATCTATTGCATTAATCCAATTTTCTTTTTCAGAACCTTTAATTGCTTCTTCATATGTAAGGTAAGTGTAATAGTCTTTAAGTTTGTCAGGAATTTTCTTCTTTCTTTTTGGTCTAATTATTTCATTTTCAGGATTTGATACAACTTGTGGTGGGTCTTCTTCTACAGTTTGTGTGTTATTTTCATTTTCAGGTCTAACTTGATCTTCATTCCCTTCGAAGCTGTTTTCATCAAAAGAGTGGTATCTTTCTTCAGTTTCAGAGTTAGTTTCTTCAGTTTCAGGGCATTCAAAATTTGTGTTTTCAGTTTCTTTTAAGAGATCTTCAGTTGTTGTTATTTGTATTTTCTTTTCTTGTTCTTCTTTTTCAGGTATGTCTTCAATTTGTTTTTCTATTTTAGGTTTTACAAATACAACATCTCTTCGGATAACAATTTTTCTCGTTTCAGGATTCCAGAGCTTGTAGCCGGTAGGAGCGTATCCGACCATAATGAGTTTTTCACTTCTCTTATCCAGTTTCTTCAGTGGTGTAAGTATTTTAGCATAGGTTTCTGATCCAAATATTTGTATAATTTTTGCATTAGGTTTTTTTTCAGTCCATTTTTCAATAGGTGTTTGTGTTCCATCTTTAGGTATGCGGTTAATTAAGTATGTTGCTGAATACACGGCTTCTCCCCACATATCATGTTCTAAATTAGATTGGTAAAGCATTGCTCTTACTTTTTCCATTAGTGTACGATTAAATCGTTCAGCTTTGCCATTCTGTTGTGGTGAATAAGCCACAGTATAATCTAGCTTGATACCTTTCTTTTCACACCATTCTTTAATTTGGGAGCTGGTGTATTCACCTCCATTATCACATCTGATCTTACATACACGTAGATTTGTTTGACATTCGATTTCTTGAATGTAGTTTCTTAGATAATTAAATGCTTCACTTTTGTTCTTTAACAGTCGAGTTTCAGTGTAATCAGTATAATCATCGATCAGTGATAAAACATATCTTTTTCCATCATACGTCATCGGAGATAAAGGACCAAGTAGATCAGTGTGTATTGTGTGGGCTTTTCTTTGACTTTTATTTCTGGTATAAAAGGGTAATCTTGTTTGTTTAGCTTTCAGGCATATGTCACAGGTAGTATCTAGTTTATCTATATCTTTATTTGTTATATTTAATCCATCTACAGATTTGATAATATCTTTGAGAGTTTCCTTACCTGGATGTCCAAATTTAATATGCCATTCTTCAGCCAAGCAAGCAGTCTCTTCATTTTCGGTGTTTAATTTTATATTGTATACTCCAGTTGTGTTCTTTTTACCTTCCAGTATAATTTTGTTGTCTTTCTTGACAATCACCTTGTCTTTTGTAAATATCACCTCACCATCATTATTGGTTATTGCATTCACCGATATTAAATTTTTCTTAAGGTTGGGTACAAACAGAACATTTTCAAATGTTACATTTTCGGTTTTTATTTTTCCTTTCTTTTCAGATTTTAGTTTTATTTCTTTTTCTGCTGTTTGTATCTTTATTTCACAATTTATTGGTTCTTGTAGGATATCTTCCTTGTTAGTCATGTGACTGGTACAGCCAGAGTCAATCACAAAATCTTCTGTTTGTGTAAAGAATGATGTATGTTCTTTGTTTTCTTTGTTCTTGAAATAACAATCTTTTTCTTCATGATTATTTTTCTTACAGATTGAACACTGTTGTTTTGGTTTGCTTTTGAAATAGCAATCTTTTTCGTTATGGTTGTTCTTTTTGCAGATGCGACACGATTGTTTATTCTTATTTTTGATGAAACATTCATTTTCATTGTGATTGTTTTTTTTACAAACTGAGCACCATTTCTTTTTATAGTTTTTCTTATTATTCATCACAGCTTTGAAAGCGGTTACATTTGGTTCATCTTTTGAATATCTCTGTTCTTCGGTCATTAATCTAGCAGTAAGATTGAGTAACGTTCTTTCCTGTAGTGGAGTAGATTCCCATGCGGTTATAAAATAATTATATTTTGATGGTAATGTTGACAAAATTTTTGAGATGAGCATGGAATCTGTTACCTTTTCTCCAAGTGAACCTAATTTCTGACTTATGTTTTGTAAATGAGCTATGTTGTATGTCACATCTTTGTTTTCGTTGTAAGAATATTTGTAGAAATCCTGTAGTATGTTACATTTCTGTTGTTCTGCTGAGCCGTTTTCAAAAACAAAACAGAGTTTGTCGAACATTTCTTTAGATGTCGTGCAAGTCATAATCAAGGGAACAAGCTTTTTGTCGATCGTTTGTATTATGATTTTTTGTGCTTGAGCGTCTTTTTTTATAAGCATGGCGGCTTCTGCTTCATCTTTCGAAGTCGAGGGTTTCGCTTCTTTTTCGACAAATTCATTCAAACCATAGCTCTTGAAGAGTATGTTAATTTGAAACTTCCACATTGTAAATGTATCAGCGTCGGAAAGCTTTTGAATATTCGATATTTCTTCCACGCGAACGGAATCCATCTTTTTTTCGTTTTACTTTTAGTTGTTACTTTTTACTTGTTTTTTACTTTGGTTTTAGGTTTTACATTTAACACTTGAACGCGGAACTAAGTTGCGCAACCACGCTCTGCTACCATGAAAGATTTTAAGGCTAACTATTATTTTATTTACGAAGAAATAAAATTACACTCCATTTTTGAACAACGCCATGTATTGGAAGAAAACTTATAAATTTTAGAGATCCTTACGCAGGCAAAGAGCTTACATCAATACAGCCACAACATATTAAAAATTAAAATATTATCTAACTTATTTAGTTTTATTCAACATGAATTAGCTGATTTTATTATAAGGAACCAATATAATAGACGTAGGGCTAATTTACAGGTAAGGTAATCACTTTTTCCCCAGCTATCATATGACGAACTTATATTAATATCATTGGGTACCTATCAACTGAAGCAAGCACGTTCCTACTTTGGTGAACATGTAAGAGCAACTGATGGATATACATATTATAGAAGT
This sequence comes from Aproaerema taeniolella, assembly GCA_949987775.1. Classification (NCBI taxonomy): domain Eukaryota; kingdom Metazoa; phylum Arthropoda; class Insecta; order Lepidoptera; family Gelechiidae; genus Aproaerema; species Aproaerema taeniolella. The sequence goes on along the minus strand of OX465261.1, from coordinate 13,019,129 downwards.
GTGCAGAGAGGTGGACCGCAGCCTACTTAGAGAACTGTAAGCATCAAATGACTCATGGCTTCTAAGAGGCCGAATACAGTCTCATAATGGGCGAAAAGTATATTTTATTTATATACTAGTAGATACTTCTCGGAGAGGCAGAGAATCAATTATCCAATGTTATTGTAATTGCATTGTAGGCAGGAGAACAGTAGGCCGCTGTGCCCATATTATGTCTGAATATGGTACCTTAGTTGGGCAAGGTACTGTACTGATCCCCACCTGCATTAAATAAAGGTGGATACTCTACACTTACGGCTGTGATGTCTAGAGTCCTACGTTGTGAATTACTTTTAAGATTCTCGCAGGTACAAGCAATTTAAAAGCGGGTTTCAGACTTAGAGAGGAATTAAAAGCAAAATCAAGATTAAAACAAAATTTAATGTACTCCACATAGTCCAATAAATTACATTTTTACATATTGACACAAAAGGATTAATCTCTTGATTATTCCATTCGAAGCAGGATGAGAGCCGAAGGTTGGGACAACGAGTAGAATACCTAGACAGAGAGATTAATATAAGCCCAGGGCATCATTTGGGAGTTCCCCGTTCTAGGGCCCCCAGCCACGCCCCGGAACCTGTCGACGGCGCTCCAAATGACGAGATCCGTCGCCTTGGGGTGACCAACCCGGGGAGACTGTTCGAGTCGGGCATCTTATAGGATCTCCTAGAATCGTTATGTTCTCTGAGCGACAAAATCCTCAGCTAATACTAGGCCAAACATCGCGCTTCCCTATTTCTCCTGTGAGTGGATTAGACTCCGAACTATAAAGCCAAGTGTCAGAAAGGAAAATCGAATAGTCGCCATCTCTCCTCCCCGCGAAACCTAGGAGCCGTCGCCTGCAGCGCGTCCTTGTATTACCGCAGACTACAGACCCTACGACTGACTACCGAAGTAGTCAGCTGTGATCACGTATACGGGTAGGACAGTGTTCCTTGGGGTGGTATTACAAGCCCTCCCCTAGCGCCTCGGTGAACGAGATTGCGCAACCCCAAGGATAATTTAGCAAATGAGGAGACTGCTCAGCTACATGGTTCTGAGTAGGGTGTATAGTCTGTAGAGGTACTTTGTTCAGTGGTTGTGAGGGGCATCTCCTGGTTTCCATAGGTCAACTGTAAAGCAAGAGGGAGCCTACGAAAGCAAACTAAAATCTGACGTTTGCCGCCGATGGTCATCCGTCTTTTGTCGCTACTCGTGTATTGTGCTACACTAATAGCAGCGTCACAATTGCCCTTCGTGAGCCAGTAGAAGAATCGTAGAAGGAGAGATAGGTGCTATAATATAATGTCGTCTCGGAAATTCAGGAAAACCTAGTCACTCAGGCCTCGCCGAACATCGCGAATCACGAAATAACGATCCTAGTAGACAGAGGGAGATGGAAATAAAATAAAACCTTCAGGCGGATCCTAAACTAGCAGCAAGTCCGTAGTTCTTAAATCGTTTAATAAGAAAGGATAAAATAAAGGCATAACGTTTTGCCAAAGTCAAGTCATAAATAAATAAAAGGAAAAATTCAATTTAGAATCCGCCCGAGATTTAAAGAACATTCCTATAACTTAATCCCTAAATAAATAAAATCCCTAATGATCTTAAAGCAGGTTCTACTCACCAGAGTCCAAAAATCAAGAACACAACTTCACTCGGTACCGGTAGAGAATTTACTCCTAATATCTGATTGAGAATCTCTTAAGTCAACTTTGGCCTGTTCCATATTCAAGTTCAAAATAAAACTGACAACTTCAGTTTATTTCAGTTTGATTTATTCTTTTCACTTTAATGTTAAAATATTGTATAACTATTTAAATTATTGGATTATTTTTATCAAAATTATTAATAGATTATTTAATTAAATATGTTAAAATGATTCTAAAATTGTATAAGAAAAAAAATTAGAAAATGAACTGGAGACAGTTACTGGATTACTGACCATTCTGAAACCCCATACTTTCCACCTATTCCAAAATGAAATTCTCCATTCAAATTCAAAAGTCAATTTTAATAATTCAAATTCAAGTGACAACTTAATAATTCCAATTCAAGTGTCAATTTGAATTTAAAAAAATAGCATTTTAAAGTTTACAATTCAAAGCTCAAACAATATGACAATTAGGATGACGTCTCAGTTGACATCCGTCGGAGGTAACATGCCCTCTTCACGCCAAAAGACCTCGGTCCCTCTTCTAAGCCTGGGTTTGATGAATATCTTAAATTCCCCTCTCCCGATCAAAATGCCGTACCACAACTCCAACTCTTCACGACCCCAACTCTTCACGATCAAAATTCCGTTCCACAACCCCAACACTTGTTCATGCAAAACTATTTATTTCGATTAATTGGTGAATAATTCTCTCTTTCATCTAGACCTCAAAGGACTCTCCTCTCCCCCGAATTCTATCACTCCATGATTTTTTGTAACTATCACCAAAATGAGTCAAATTATCACTCGCGACCTTTCCCCTTTTGTAAACGAGATTTCCCAACACTTAATCTCAACACTGTCTAATTCTCTTCAAAAATATTAACCTCATATTTAATGTGTGAGGGCTGAGGGCTTCCCTCTTTGTTTTCACTGACACTTCACAATTTATTTATACGTCATTCAGCACTTTATCACAACACTGTTTGGTTCTCTTCAAGAATATTAACCTCACATTTAATGTGTGAGGGCTGAGGGCTTCCCTCTTTGTTTTCACTGACACTTCACAATTTATTTATACGTCATTTAGTACTTTATCACAACACTGTTTGGTTCTCTTCAAAGTTGCACTATTATTTTTGAGAGGGCACTTCCCTCTTATAGATTTTGTTTTCACTGACACTTCAAATTTATTTATATGTCACTCGCGATTTTCTAATTGTAAATGGAATTTAGGGTTTTAAGCAAAGTTTAAAAACCGCTGCTTTCATTGTCCTGTTAATAATAAAATTAATAAAACTATACACTCAAAGGCCCACACTAAGGTTCTTCCCCGGTAGCATGGGTCCCTCAAAACACACACAAGGACAAAACAAACACCCACGACCCGAGAACAAACATCCGCTTTTCACACAAATGTTTGTCTCGACTGGGGATCGAACCCAGGACCCGCCGATCAAGATGCAACGCCACTACCACTCGACCAAGACGGCAGTTCTATTTAAGGGTTTTCTTTATACCGATGCCTTTCCTGCGCTTTTATATATGAAACTAACCAACAACATTAGATAAAACTATCCACTTAGCTGTAAAACCGTCCCAGTAGTATTTTGCTTTCAACTATATCTTGACTTCTATTTGGTCCTTGTTAATTTGCTCCTGCAAACTTATAATTCCGTCCAAGTCGTCTGTCATTAGGAAGGTAGCACTGGAAAGTAAAGAAAAACACCGACGAAACTACCACCCATAAATATTCCCTTAATCCCCGAATCGGAAGTTGGCCTTTCTGGCTAATTGCATTCTCTATCCTCGCAAGATCCCCGGATAGCGTCCTCAATTAAGGGACCCGGTAGAACCTTGCAAAAGATAACGAATACTATTATCAACTTGCTAAACCTAAAAAAAAAATCTATTTCCCCAATTACTTCAAGTTATTTTAAAACTCATCACGATTTTTCTATTTTTTTCAAAAAAAAACAATCCCCCAATTTTTCACTTTTTTCTGACCATCCCCCTTGTCATTCCTTTTTCTTTTACCTTTTTTATCAATGACAAAGCGAGACTTTTAATTCTAAAAAGATTCGATACTCTTACATTAAAACTATTTCTTTTAATAAGTATAATTAGGCGTTTAAGGACGCATACAGCACAGTACCAAGACAATATAGTACCACCTGCACAGTTCTTAGATGATATTTTAATTATAATTGAAGAAGAGTAATTACCTTGCCCAACTAAGGTACCATATTATAGATATAATATGGGCACATAAGCCTACTGTTCTCCTGATTATTGTAATTGCATTGTAGGCACCACGACAATATACCACCTGCACAATTCTTGGACGATATTTTAATTATTATTGAAGAAAAGGAATAAAAACTTGTTTTGAAATACGAGTACCTTTGTGTTTTCTTATCTGGGGGCACGGCAGTGCCCCCACCAAGTCGAGCAAAAAAGCGTCACGGCCGTACCATCCTTTTCTCGAAGCAATTCAGACCATTTTCGACCCCCTGTAACTTCGTTGTGGATAAAACTAGAAGACTGAAATTTCAGTAACCATGTAGGCATTGTAAAGACACGGTATATTTCAAATTTCATTCAATTTGAACCAGTATTTTAAGAATTATAACGGGTCAAATTTCTTAATTTTGTCACTCACTGACTCACCGATCATCAAAATTCTAAGGCACTTCTAGCAGACCTAGAAGCTTCAAATTTGGAATATAAGTAGTGTTTGGTGTATGAATCAAGGAAAAACTAAAATATCTAGAAAAGACAGCAAAGAAAATTAAGCCCATACAGCCAAGTCTTCAGTTACATTTTTCAATATTGGCTTTATTCGTAACGATGTTTTACGGCAGTTATTATTATTGCGTGCGAAGCCGCGGGTTTAAGCTAGTCCCATATAAATATAGGCGCATGGTAGTGCCCCTGCCAAATCGAGCAAAAAATGGGTATTCCCGTCATGAAAACACGCGTAAATTAAATTATTTAATGCAAAAAACGTACCTACGGGCGTATTCGTACTTATTACGAGTGCGTAAGGTTGTAAATTAATTATTATACCACGCGCTGCGATGCTAGCGAGTGAGCGCGGGCCGTTACTACGCGCTGCGCGGTGCTAGCGCGAGGGCGCGGGGCGGGGACAGTGGCGGGGCGCGCGGAAAGGTGAATGTCGCCGAGCGAGCAGCAGCCACGCTCATACGCGCGAGCGACCCAATGCTGCTCGGATGTGCCCAGAATTCTTACCTATAAGTTTGCGATTTTCATTGATAATTTCGATTGCTAGGCTACTCTCATTGGTTTACTGATATTATTTGCTTACAATTTGGACGTTGTTCGGATAAATAATTTAAATTAAATTTAAATCAAATTATAAATAAAAAAGGAAAAAAGTAGAACTGTCTACAAAATACAAAAAGAAATGAGATCCCATCAAAAACAATACTTGTCAAAAAAACCAAGTCTCGCAACTCAGTTGTTCTGCGGTAAAAAGTTATGAGATCCATGTAATACCAAGTCGGTTATTAATTTATTCAGTCTCTACTTAAGCGACTTTCTGTCTTAATACGTCCAGTCTCTAAGACCACGATCGTGGTCCATAACAATTGAAAATCAATTGTGTCTGGAATCTCTGTACTCGAAGCATTAAGTTGTTACGTTACAATTAACAGCATCTTATAGTGACGCATATCAATATTAAAATTCTTTAATGTTTTATATAAATATATTGAGACTTGGCCATCGCCTGAAAACACGTGTAAATTCAATCGCCTGAAAACACATGTAAATTCAATTATTTAGTGCGATGGCCAAGTCTCGATATATTTATATAAAACATTAAAGAATTTTAATATTGATATGCGTCACTATAAGATGCTGTTAATTGTAACGTAACAACTTAATGCTTCGAGTACAGAGATTCCAGACACAATTGATTTTCAATTGTTATGGACCACGATCGTGGTCTTAGAGACTGGACGTATTAAGACAGAAAGTCGCTTAAGTAGAGACTGAATAAATTAATAACCGACTTGGTATTACATGGATCTCATAACTTTTTACCGCAGAACAACTGAGTTGCGAGACTTGGTTTTTTTGACAAGTATTGTTTTTGATGGGATTCAGATATTCCTGTACCTATTAATTTCGACTTAGATAAGAAATATTAGACCATTGTACAGAAGGCAGCACATCAACCTACCCACCACTAGTATAAAATGAGCTATGCATGCGCGACAAACCGGAGAAAGTAAACAAGGTGGGTTGAGATGTTGTCTTCTGCACAAATAAATTAACAGCAGACAATACTTTAGTTAGGGGGTGAGCCTTTCGGCTGTCCTGAGTGCGTGACGCATTTGTACAAAAGCACGTCAAATTGGCTCGCGAGGCAAAAGCGTCTCCACACCGCGAGGCATGCCAACACCCGCTGCACGTATGCATCATGTACCTATGACATTTCTTTCTCTGGGGTCGTAGAGGGAGTTCGTCTAGTTGCCTACCTTCATTCGCAATCCGCCCCTGTCATACAACTTGCAGCGCGGGCGGCCGCGGCGGGGCTGTATGATGTAACTCTCATGTTTTATTTATTTATTTTTATTATTATGACGTCAAACATACAATATTATAAAATATTACAGCAAAATTATCTGGGCTACGTCGCGCCATCTGTGCAAAGCCAACCGAAGAACACATAACCTCACTTTTACTGTATCCCCTATATCTCAGCTCCTGGATTGCCAAAAATCACAGAATTTTCGACGATTGTTAGTTGACATGTACTCTTTAAATATATGTTGCTTTCATCTTGTTAACACCTAGGCCCAGGTTTGTATGACAGAGTATCTGTCTCCTAAAACTGCCGTAGAACTTGGTAAAATATAATTTATTTACTTGATAGCAAAATGCTACAGTTTACTAGGTCTAACTCCTATGACTGCTGCGTAAAGAATGATGCAAAAATGGCCACCTCTCGAATTTCATATTAAACATTTTGGCGGTAAAATGACGAGCTCTGATTGGTTTAAGTCTCCTGTGGCGTCAGCCAATAATCTTCTTGTTCACAATGTTGGAGGGAAAATAACGGGATCCTATTGGCTACTGAAAAAAGGCGCCAACCAATCGCACCCAAACAAAATGGCAGTCCTGAACGGAGTTGCCATTTTATAAAAACAAAATATTGCTACTAAAACTTCTTTAAAAATTACTAACCCTAACACTATAGAGAAGGTTGCTAAGGTGAGATACTTGGGTGTCATTATTGATCAGAACATGTCATTTGAGCCACATATCATGTCCCTGTCTGCTTGCTTGAGAAAGTTAATATTTATAATGAAATCCCTTAGATCTTCGGCCTCAAGGGGGACCCTTCTGTTAGTCTACAAAACTCTATGTCAATCAATAACTTTATACTGCATCCGAGTGTGGGGAGGTGCTGCCAAGACCAAATTTATTACACTTGAGCGAGCCCAAAGAGCTGTTCTTAAGGTTATGCTTAAAAAGCCTTTTAGGTATCCTACGGATAAACTTTACAGCGAAGCGAGGGTTCTCCGGGTTCGACAACTTTATATTTTGAGGGCTGTCGTCAATTGTATAGGAATGTACGCAATTCCTCAGATATTGAGACAACACTGAAACGAAGAATCTTCAAAATTAGGGCCCCAATCATTCGTATACCACATTTGCTAAACGGCTACCCTTATTTTTATTTTCATATTTATTTAATAAAATTTGTAATATCTTGCCTCACATTTTAACCGCCACAGTCCCAAAAACAAAAATTTTAATCGAGAATTGGCTAATAGACCTTGATTACATTCAGACAGAGGACATACTCCCTCTACCAGGATCATGATTCCATAAACCGTACGATGGCGATATCGGGCGTTTCCCCACTGGACGGCCCGGCGGCCGGCGCCGTCAACGGTGAGAGTGACAGAGCTGCGCCGGCAACGGTGAGAGTGACAGAGCTATACTAGGAAAAGAGATAGACTACCGATTTCTTGCTTCCTAGTGTAGCTCTGTCACTCTCGCCGTTGCCGGCGCCGGCCGCCGTGCCGTCCAGTGGGGAAACGCCCATTCACAGCACATTACCATCTCACACCACACGTCACTAACTCACACCACACACACACACACACACACACACAAACACACACGCTACGATCACATACACTAACACATACTTTGATTATTCACGCAATCCGTACCAACCTTTCAACACGAATGTTACTTAAGTTTTATTTATTTATTTCAATGTTTTATTTTTTATTTTTGTAACTGTTTAAAATATTGTATAATCATTGTTGGCAATCCACATCAGGGCTGCTGCGATACAAGCCTAGCTTAGTGCAGGGCCTGCTGATTTTGCATGTAAGTGTAATCTGTTTTGTTTAATAAATTATTATATTCTATTCTATTCTATTTTACAGTTACGAGGAATTCGCTCCTACAACTATGTATGTACCTAGAAACAACAATGTATGATGTAATTCTCATAGCAACCGTTCAGGTTACAGTAATACGCTTATCGTAGACATAGCGTAAGCATTGTTCATTGCATTGTGTATGGCGTCACGCCTTAGCATAGCTTTCTGGTTTATAATTTGGCATGTTTAATTTACAAAATTTTTGAATTATGTACCAAATTCTAGGGGGGTGTAATGTAGGGGTATATACATATACTATATACTAGTATATACTAGTATATACACGACTCTCCAGTCGTTCCCCGCGCGCCTTGTCCACCACACATCTGTATAAACCAACACAGGTGAAAACTAATAAACGCGTAATATTCGTGAACCGCATTGAATCTTTCATTGGAACATTTTCCTGTAGTATAAACTTTAGAATCAGTCAAATAATTAATTCTACATGGACCTAACCTTCTGAGTGACTAAATTAACGACAATATACATATTGGAACTACCAACAACAACCCCACATGATTTATTTTAAAATATGACACTGAAAGACATATTTATTTCTATTGTTTTCGTGTTTTCTTTGGTACTTTGACATTGTCAGAATCATTGCCACCAAAGGCGATAGATTGCCAATATTACAAAATTCTATTCTATTTACACTAAAGAAGTCAACAAAGATAATTTAAACACCAGCGTTTAATTCAAGTCATATTACTTTTATAAATTTATGATTTCCGTACAAAGTTGTACCTAATTATAAAATCAGATATTTGCCATATTATAAATTCAGATACGATTCGATTTGCCAAACATTGCCATTATTCTGAAATTCAAGTGAAGTGGTACCTAGTGAATCTGCCCAAACCAGAATCTATCACGAGGGGTCTGGTTAGAGGGTCATAAGAACTCAGCTCAAGAATTGAAGTTGTAATCAGTCGCTAATTTGTGAGTTCTGTCTGATTAAATAATAAGTAATAACATATAATTTTTATTTGTAAGGCATAGGTTATTATTATGATAAGTTCATATAACCTTACAAATAAAAATAAAAAAAACCAAAACACAGCAGAAGGTTAAAGAGTCATGTTAGAGAAAGGTCAGAAGGTCACCTTTAGGGGCGGAAAAAACTAAACATGCCTATGTGACCCAAAGTTGTACTACTTGCGTAATACGTGACCATGAACCTCTGACCAAAACAACTTTTGGAGTAACTAATTATGTAATAGTGAACGTGAGCCGGCGGCGTGTTCTTTCAACGAACGACCCCAGCAGCTAAATCAACAGAGAATTGTCAGAGGGTCATGTAATCCTAAAAGCGGTCAGAGGGTATGTTAGAGAGATCCAAGTAAGTGGGAAACCTAGAATATGGCTTCTATGTGCCTAAAACAGTGCTCTGGACGTTCAAAAGGATTTGTTTACATCGTCCAGGGACAGGGTCACTGGAATAATTCTCGTATCGGACCGCGGTAAGAGACACCGCTTGGTGTTTTTAAAAATCTCGAAATATATACGAGTTGTACAATTGGCAGAAAAAGTAATTGAAATCATTTTTTAGTGTATAAACACATTTAAACAATTTACGAAAAAAATTATCACACATGGTTACAATCTGACTAGGAAACTATATAATGCCAATTATTTTTTAAATCACAATTTTACGTTAGTGAAGTGATTACAGTCTTTTACAGATTTTAGCAAAAACAAGAAGTAAGATGACAAACCCACGAGCTTAGTAAAAACTTAAACCCTAAATTAAAACTATTAGAAAAATAAAATATATGTACTATATTTAAATACACTCCATCTCTACTAATACTATAAATGCGAAATTAACTCTGCCTGTCTGTTACGCTTTCATGCCTTAACCGCTAAACCGATTTCTATGAAATTTGGTATAGAGAAAGATTAGACCTTGGGAAATTAAATTTTATCCCAATTTTATCCCACAGCTGGGCTCGATATAACCTGTAGTCCACGAGGGCGAAGCCACGGGCGGAAAGCTAGTTTTATTATAAAAATAATAATTTAGCATAAAACACGAAAATTGGCAATGAAAACTAAGCAATTTGATAGCAGCGGCGCGGCGAGGCGTAGGATACGGTTTTGCGGTGCATCCAGTAATGCGTAGCGCCCAAATAGATAAACAATGAAAATTCCTCTACTTCACGTTTACAGTAAAATGATACTTGTAGCTGATCAATTAATCATAGTTATGGATAGACTGCACCATTTCAATAATTGATATGCTGTCCCTTGCATTTTGAAATAAAATGTGCGAAAAATTATAAAATATACTTTTAAAGTTGGTACCCGTTCTAAGAACAGATTTTCATAACCAATTTCCTCTCGGGCTATAACTTGTAAAATGCTTCAGATAGATTTATCATATGAAGTTCTATGAACATCTGCAGCGGCTCGGTGGGTGGGTTAAGCAATGATAATCACGTTGAAAAAATACATTTTATCCGTTCAGGTGGTGATATTGAGAGCTATTTAATTTTCATATACTTTGAGCCAACCACCTCGACCAGCAGCGCCACCACCATAGGAGACTATCACACACCACGTGGACAGAAAATCCCCACCTTTTATCAACTTTCCCCGTCCGTTACCGTTTGACGTTTCGTGTAGTGTTGGCAATTCTCAATTAATTTTACCCCGAAACACCAGTTCTGCAAATAATTTTTAATAAAGTAGGAAAAACCTTACACATAGTTATTAACTAATTTGACGCTCCCCTCCCCCCCGCCGCGCCGCCGGTGCCGTTGTAATTGCTGGTTTTCGTGTTTTTTGCTGTTATCATTGCTATTGTATTGTAAAATGGAGTGTATTAGAATAAACAATTTTATTTTAAAGCAGAAAAATTAAACTACATGAAAAATAAAATTCCACTGGAAAATCATTCAAAATGATAGTTTGAGTTCAGGGTTTCAGTTTTTACTAGTTGTCGAATCACTAGAATTTCAAGCTTTTGTTGCTTCAGTGATACGAAGTATAATTAACGAATTCAACGAACTTACCTTGTGAAGCTCGATTCTAGAGGTATCACGAACACGAACAAAAATGATTACCATACTTCTTCCTAGCCCGATTGAATCTTGGCCCATGTTTAAATGGCTCTAGAACTAACGGCTAAGTTCAGTGTGGCGTGGGAAGGAGCCGCCGCATGAGGGATGCAAATCAAAGTTTTTCTGCTTTGTTAACTCTGACATTGTGGTACGGGCAGTAAGCTCCGTGTACTGCTGCAAGTGAATCATAATTATTTTAGTCCGTGATCCTTCTATAACTACAATCAAACTTCACAACTACGTTTTATATTAATATGTTTTATGTTTCAGGTTAAGAAAATGCCGTTTCCAAAATTTTCTGATATCGTAGCTGCTGTAAAAGCTACATTTAAATATTGGCCGGTAATCAGTGCAGGTGTATATGTTGTTTTTGCTGCATTAGATTCGGTGGTTGATCATCAAATAATGAAATTATTGAAAACTGTTAAACATATAGACTCTATGAATTATGCACTAATGCTTATGTATGTCATAGTGCTACAGAGATGCAAGCGATACAATAACTGGACTATGTCCTGGAATAAGGAACATGTATGGCAGGAACCGGCGTGGGCGTGCTTTTTTTCATATTATCAACGAGACGTGCCTGAAAAATTGTCACGTCAATTTTATTTTTTAAATATTGATTTTGACCAAGTAAGTGCGTCGGACTTCATGGAAAAATTAAAAATCATACTGATATTTACCATAAATTCTTTCATATGTACATCAGTACATTTTGTGATGATTGTCTTGACAATATGTATTTATATTGGCCAATTAAAAAATGACCCGAACCCGATAATACTGAAAGTCACAATTGGAATCGCATCCACCGCTGGCGTACACCGAATCTCATCGGGTATTTTCGTAATTAGCAAAGTCAGTAACTTAGTAACATTGCTTGCTAACTTAGGGTATGCCTATATATTTATAGGGTTATTTTATTGTTTTGAGGCGGTTGCCGCCTTTGTTGAACTAAAGAAATTACATTAGGAAAATTAGGTTTATACTTTATTTTTACCGTTAAAGGAATAAATTAACATATTCTCGAAAATAACGTGGTTTTTGTTTTTGACAAGTTCACAACGTATTACTTACATTTCAATGTGTGGAAAAATTACAGCGTGCAGCGCCCTCATACTATATACCCAGTGTGATTTACCTAAATGTAACAATATTTATGGGGAGAGGACCTGGATTGCCTTACATATTAAAACTAAATGAACTAGGTACCAATAATTATTTTCTTTTAGCATTAGAAATTAGTTTCATGTGAGCGTTTATTCATAGTATTAACTAGCTTTCCGCCCGCGGCTTCTCCTACGTGAACTATAGGATATATCGTGCCCAGTTGTGAGGTAAAATGTAACCTATGAACTTTCCCAAAATCAAGATCTAATCTATCTCTGTACCTAATTTCATCAAAACCGGTTCAGTAGTTTAGGCGTGAAAGTGTAATAGATAGACGCGTGCGATCGCTGCTACTCATAAAGTGCTATTAGGGCGAAGCGCGGCCCTCGACGCGTTATTTATTAGGCAAAATATTCATATAATTAAATGCTGTAAAGGCCATATTGATTTACAGGGTAGAATGAAGGGAAAGTACTCTTAATACTGTAGATAGAAAATTGTAAAGAAAACATTCCTTAATTTAAAAAAAAAGAAAACTGCATTCAAGGAATTTCGAAAATTCACTAGCCACAACCGGAAATCGAACCGACTAAAATCTGTAAAAATTACATTATGTACTTTTATTGCATCGAACGTTATGGTCAATTATAAGGATGAAACATCTCTAAAAAAACTTGGTAAATTAAATGAAAGGAAAACCATGAAATCTTTTTAACCATTGAATTTAACATGTTGGTATTGTATTGACCCATTGAATTTATAAGTCCGGATTTCATGGTTTTCCTTTCATTTAATTTACCAAGTTTGCTAGATAGATTTCATCCTTATAATTGACCCTTTCGATCGATGCAATAAAAGTACAGGGTACTTATTCTTACAGATTTTAGTCGGTTTGATTCCCGGGAGTGGCAAGCGAATTTTCTAAAATCCTTGAATGCAGTTTTCTTTCTTTCCAAAAATAAAGGAATGATTTCTTAGAGTATAATTTTCTATCTACAGTATTAAGACATCAGTGTCATCTACCTAGTCTGTGGGTTAAGAGTACTTTCCCTTCAGGTGGCATTACAAAATTCCACCCTGAATATTAAACGCACAATGTATTTAAGGATCTTAATTGGATAAGGAGTAATGCTGTATTGCTTAAATTGGCTTCGTAAATAAGCCATTTTGTCGTAAAAAGTAAAGGATAAAAATAGTTATTGTGGGTTATCCCTAAGAGTAGACATATGCCATGCATCGTAGACTGTTTTGACTACAAAACACGGATTTTGATGCGTTTTTTTAAAGATAGAGTGATTCAAGAGGAAGGTTTATATGTATAATAGGTACGGTACATGCATAATATAGTAGAGAAACACTTATAATTTTAGAGGTTTTTATTGTGATGTCGTAAATAAGTAAACACTTTTTTGCGCTTACATTGCAAACGCAGGCTGAACCCTACGAGATAGATCAAAATAATGTACACTCGCCAGCACATCAGACTATACATGCTAGCCTTGACGTCACCCTTATCTCGTTCGTAATAACGCCGGCTTTCGTAGTGCAAATGGGTAACCTGATGTGCTGCTATCTGTACTTCAGTATTGTACACCTTAAAAAGGTCTACCTTTTTAAGGTGTACAATACTGAAAAATTACTAGAAATGAAATACGGAAAAATTACTAAAAATGAAATACTGAAAAATTACTAAAAATGAAATACTGAAAAAAACGCATCAAAATCCGTTGCGTAGTTTTAAAGACCTAGCACACATAGGGAATTACAAAATATCTAAAAAGATCTACCTTTTTAAGGTACCTAATATAGGGTTCAGCCTGCGTTTGCAATGTAAGCGCAAAAAAAGTGTTTATTTACGACATCACATGAGAAACCTCTAGCATTATAAGTGTTTCTCTACTATATTATGCATGTACCTATTATACATATAAACCTTCCTCTTGAAGCACCCTATCTTTAAAAAAACGCATCAAAATCCGTTGCGTAATTTTAAAAATCTAAGCACACATAGGGACAGACAGACAGACAGCGGGAAGCGAGTTTGTTTTATACTATTTTGTGAATCTTCTAAGTTCGTATTTTTACTTAAATTATTTTTAATATGGAATGATTCCTTTATAGGACAGTCAACGAAAAAGTATAGAGAGGAACGCTTGGGACACAATTTTTGACTTCGCAACTTTGTTTGGACTAGTTAGGAGGTGAACATATCAAAAGACCCTGCCCGTAGCTGTTAAGCCGAGGGGGGAGGGGGGTTTGAAGGTCCCATTTTTTGGTTTTTCGGATATATCTCGGAAACTCCTTATGCGCCCTAGTGACATGAAATTTTAAACAAAATGAAAGCTGATTAAATTTTCTACAATCTTAGGCCCGTATTACTAAATGCTACTCAGCTCTGAATCTAGCTTTAAAGCTCGATTTGAGTCAAGCTTTTATTATAGAACGTAACTTGAGTCATGGTTTAGCAATCCGCAATCACTTGAATAAAATCTTATTATTGGACGCAACTTACGTAAAAATCTCGACTCAAGTATGACAGATGACGTCATTTGCGCGTTGTTTACGTGAGGATAGTCTGTGCTATACTTGAGTGATGGTTATATTGTGTTTTTCAGTTTTTTGTATAATTAATTGGTATTTTTTGACATTTTGCTATAATTTGGTTTGGTTAATTTGGGGTTTTTGTTATCGATTTATTTAGACATTGACTATTATGACAATTTATTTAATTTGGGAGACCGAAGGATGGACATATATGTTCTACTTAGGTTGCTGAGAGATGGTCAGGATCCTTACGCCATGGATGTAGAACACTCGAATTCACCAGGCTCGGGCAAAATAACAATTACCCAGGGCTACAAAATATAGCTGGGGTAATCGACTGCACTCATGTCAAAATTGTTAATACTCCAGGAGTGCAACATCACGAAGCCTTTAGAAATAGAAAATCTTATTTTTCTATAAATGTTCAAATAAGTTATAATTTTTTTTCTGTTGTATTTAGTATGTAGTCTTTTTTTTCTAATACATGAAAAATATTTATTAAAATTAATTAAAATTAAACAAAAATATTTTCTATGAGTAACTTCTGACTATTGCGTCTCTTATGGTAAAACCTTCTGCAGAGCCACTATTTTCAGGATCGTTGGGGCTCTGATCGTCTTCTGCTTCCAAGGGTTCATCAGTGGGTATCTCTTCATCATTTACGTGCTGTGCTATATTAAACAGCACAGCACAAGCAACAATTATACTCGAAACTGTGGCTGGCTTATTTCCTAAGCCTCTTTGAAGGCAAGGAAACCTCCTCTCCCACCGGCCAAATGTCCTTTCAACAGGATTCCTTGTTTTCACATGCACCTTATCTAGACACGTGGCAGCGTGTCAAGCCAAGTTCAAGCAAAGGAACTGGCTAGCCAGCGCCGAGTGTAATATTACACGAACCATTTGTAGCCACTTTTGACCCCTTTATAACTCAAAAACTATTTAACTTAAACAAACCAAATTTTCTACATATAAAGAGACCCACATATCAAGATAAACATACATATCAAGATAACATATCAAGATAAACAAGAAACCCAAAATTTAAAAATACGGATTAAACAGTTAAGTAGTTATTAACATCCAAAAATCTTCATTTCATTGACTGACTCCTTTGATCAAGTATAAAAAACTAGATACACAATCAACTACAAAAAGCGTCCTCACTAAATGACCGCCCACTTGACGTTTTGGGTTGTCTTTTCGTTCAGTAGCATTCGGGCGATCCGAGAGAACGTATTGTAGTTCGGTCACTATTTTGTTTTATTTTGTATGAAACTGTGTATCTAGTTTTTTATAGTTGATCGAAGACTGACTCATTCATAGATAGATCAAAAACCTAACCTACTTCCAGATGACCTAGAAAGTTCAAATTTAGCCTTTAGCTAGGTGATAGTGTGTGTACAAAGGAAAAAAATCAGAAAGCAGTGAATTTATCGAATTTGAATATTTTTTCCATTAAACAATTTTATAAGGTAAGGTTAACGCCTGGCAAAACTTTAAGAGCAAAATGTATTTATTTTACCTCTATTACAACTTCATGCAGTAATGTTAAAGCGGTTTAAGTGAATACTTAACTTTGTTAGGTGACGATTATTTGTCTGTTTTAATAAATAACATAAGCTGGGAGTACCTCCACGCGGTGAAGGCGGTAACAGTTCAATACTGGCTAAAACTCCTGTATTATTATTATCTCATAAAAGATGCCTTCGGGCTTATGTTGTTTTGCGATTTACGTATATAACAATTTGGAAGTAGCCTAAGTGTAGCCTTTAGCTACACTTAGCATAAGCAGAAAACGAGTTAAAAAAATTGCAGATAATGAATGGGCAATGCGCGCTGATATTTCGAACATACAAGAAAATATAGAAAAGTACTAAACACACCATACAGAGAAAACGCAAGAAAAAATAAAAATAACTCTATAGGTATAAAAAGTTTTATATTCATAAAGGTAAATCTAAGTATAGTAATTTTCTTTACAAAACGTGATGATATCCCACCAAAAACATAAATGTGAAAATGGGAGCCAAGTTCAACCGTCGACTTTGCCGAAAAAAGAATTGAGATCTAAATGTGTGCCAAGTTCTGTAGGCAGTCCAGAAATTTATTTACAAAGACATGAAATTCTTAGATGGATTTTAAACTCAATCATTATTTTTCATAAAAGACCTATCATCGTTTTGATATTTCTGATTCTATCGGTCCAATAGTTAATAATATTACAGCAACACTGTTATCTACTAACTGATTAATTTTGTTTCTATTATTTCAGGCAGTTGTCGGGCCAGCTGGTCAATTTTTAGACATAGTGGCACGACGGGCTGGCAGTACACTTGATAGCCGGATCTTCCAAATGTGCAGCTTAAAAAATATGTATGAACCAGGAATCAACAACGGGAAACTTGTTGGAGATAGCGGTTATCCATGCTTACCATATTCGCTAACACCTATTAATCCTCCAAGAGACCTTGCCCAAGAAATATATAATAAGGTGCATGTGAAAACAAGGAATCCTGTTGAAAGGACATTTGGCCGGTGGAAGAGGAGGTTTCCTTGCCTTCAAAGAGGCTTAGGAAATAAGCTAGCCACAGTTTCGAATATAATGGGCTATGTGCAAGATTTTTAAAATAATTTGATTTTTTTATTTTAAGTAGGTTTAAGGTCCCATATTCAAATAAAAAATATATCAAATAATTTTGATCATAGATATAAAAATAATTAATTTTAAAATTTTGGTTACGATTTGTTGCTTATTACAGCATTCTACAGATTAACTCCTTTGCCAAAGTAAAAAAAAAAACCATTGACAGTTGGTTGGTTATACCTATACCGTTGCGTTTTTGAGTTTAAGTTCAACATTTAAGTTTCAATCACAGACTAACTAGAGATACGTTTCAATGTACTTACGTTTAAATGATCCTCACAGCAAAAAAGTGGACGTTTGGGACAATTCCTGTCAACCATTTTACACCAACTTTCTGTCAATTCCTTTGGAATGGTAACAAACGTCAAATCTGGTGAGTTAATGTCAGTGTTTGAACAAAGGTAAAAAACATTTTTTGGTTCTCTCCACCGCTGTAACTCGTCAGATGCCATGTTGAGTAGCAAAGCCTGCTGCGCTGTCGTTATTAGTGTTATTCCACAAATCCGAAGAGTTTTAATCACTATCGTTGAAGCAGTTTTCGGAGTCCGGTATGAATAAGGTGTAGTCGTGAGAAAATCAGTCAAAATCTAGCACTACAAGTCCGTGCAAAGTTAAATCGTAATCCGGTATGCGGTAGCAGTAAAAGACTTCAGAAAAAATTAACCAAAAGCAAAAATAAAACTCAAAAATAAACAACCAAATACAAAATGAAATAGGTTATGTTTTTTTTTATTGACATGACAGCTTGGCAAAGACACGATTGCATAATGCCGTATTTATGATTAGTTTACCCTACTGAGAAACTTTTAATTATTTTATTTTTATTTCAAAAGATAGATTTTTTATATATTTTTTTTAGGAAACGGGACCTTATTTTTTTATGTTAAATATAAAATTAAACGAAATTAAAAATATTTTTAAAATGTCGTACATAGCCCATTGTTGCTTGTGCTGTGCTGTTTAATATAGCACAGCACGTAAATGATGAAGAGATACCCACTGATGAACCCTTGGAAGCAGAAGACGATCAGAGCCCCAACGATCCTGAAAATAGTGGCTCTGCAGAAGATTTTGCCATAAGAGATGCAATAGTTAGAAGTTACTCACAGAAAACATTTTTATTTAATTTTAATTAATTTTAATCAATATTTTTCATATAAGTAATTTTTTTGCCTATCATTACCAAGTGCACAAAAGGATATGATTATAATTCATGTTTAATCATTGAATCTAGTTTCGATTATCGAACAAACATCAATACCAGTGGATGTGATAGTCTGTTCCAAGTTACCTTTCATACCTAAACCACTGGACGGATTTGATATTATATATATGTTATGGACCAAGTGATTAATGCGGGCATTATTAATAATCCCTGGCTTTAGCGGGCAAAGTGATTAATTACTATTTAAACTTCATTATTTATCATATTGCCCGGTCATTATTATATTGCTTCGTGACAATTGGACAATTTGATAATAATGCTAAGTTTGACGCGGTGCGGGAAGGAAAGTGCGGGGAGGGAAGCGGTGTAGGGAGAGAAATGCCCTTGTTGCAATTTAAAAAAGTTTTCATTATTTTTTCACGGCCGCCGTCTTAGATTTCAAAATGGATGTCAATTTTGGAATAAGAACCCCCAAAAACCTATTAAATTACATCCATGACAGATTTTTACAAATAATGCATGTCCGCCATCTTGTATTTCAAAATGGATGTCGTATTCGGAGTCAGCACCCCCGAAAACCTATTAAATTACACCCATGACAGTTTTTTCAAAAATGTAAACTTCCTACATCTTGGATATCAAAATAGATGTCATTTCCGGAACCAGAACCTCCGAAAACCTATTAAACGATACCCTTCTCGGCATGCCCGAAAATTTCATATCCGCCATCTTGGATTTTTGGTGGGTTGTTTGTGGGCGTCACGTCCCACAACCCACAACTAAAATCTAAGATGGCGGATACCTATGAAATTTTCGAAAGACAGTCAGTAGGTAAGACGCTTGGTGATGTTTCGGGCTTCGCCTTACGAGGAGCTCGGCCTTCGGCCTCGTCCTATAAGCAGCTCGCCTCGGCATACGGCCTCGCCTCACCTTTAGAATCTAAACTTATATGGCGGCCATCTTGGATTGAGGGGGTTGACGCTCCGGGCTTCGCCCTCCGCGGAGTTCGGCCTTCAGCCTCACCCTATACGCGGCTCATCTCGACCGGCCTCGCCTCGCCCTTTCGGCTCGTCTGATTATTTAAATTGTTTAACATTTAGTTTATTTTAAGTTAAATGACTAGATCACTATAATAATTAGAAAAAATATTAATAAAATATGTTTGTATTACTCTGCCCAAAAGGTGATGGGCATTATGTATAATGCCCGGTCAATTTGATTATTTGAATAATTATTATCAAATTGCCCTCTCATATTGGGCGTTATACATAATGCCCAATTTATCACTTGGCCCATCTATCTATACATCTATAGTCTATACATATAATAAAACTGTAGAGGTCGAATTTCTGTAAGTACATAGAAAAAATGCTGATAACCGAGTCAGGGGGATGTAAGAAGAGAAATAAAACAAATCCCGATTTTTTTTAATTTTTTTGTTTCTCTGTTTGTCTGTTTGCACGGGCTAATCTCCGTAACTGTTCGACCAATTTAAATGAAATTTTGCATGGTGGTACCTTATATCCCCGGTCAACATTTAGCCTACATAAATCTCGAAATTTAGCCAGTAAATATATAACCAACAACAAAAACCCCTGAAAAAATTCAAAGTCAAGTTTTTTTTAGTTTATTTTACTCATACCCTCATACCATAGAGATCAACGTATTTTTGACATACATGGGCTAATCAATCAATCAATTTTGAGATGTGGCGTTTCCATATGTGATTTCGCCAATGTCAGAGTGTATTCTGCTTGGTATCGATGGAATTGTCGCCATTTTATACGTTCAGGTGGCAAAATTGAGAACTATCTAAATTTCATACATCTGATGACGGCTGCTTTGACTGGTGGCGCCACCTCCAACTTAATTTTCAGTTGCTAGGTAATTTGCAACTTCACGTTCGGTTGGCGGTAGCGCTGCTGGTTGGGGTGGTTGTCAGCAAGTCTATGAAAATTAAATAGTTCTCAATTTCGCCACCTAAACAGACAAAATGCCATTCCATTGACACACAACTTAAGTAACAAAATCGGGGATCAGGAGACCAAGATTCGCATAAGAATCGCATACAAATCTTGTCAATTCGTTTGCGAATTGGAATTCTATTGTTTCAAAAATACGTCTCCAGGGCGTCTATTCCACTAATCAATGGCATCTCAATGGCGTTTGAATGACGATGATGACCATGTTACCCATTCAGATGATGAAGTTGAGAACTATCAAAACCCTTGTCATTGTCAAAACCTCATACACCTGATGACAGCTACACCGACCAGCAGCGCCACCACCAACCGAACGTTATGTTACAAACTACGAGTACAAAACAACTTAGCAGTTAGTTGGCGGTGGCGCCGCCAGTAAAAGCAGTCGTAAAAGGGATGTTGATAGCGTTTGATTTTACGAATTATTGTATGTGAACCAAATAATAATGCTAGAAATATATTCATATCCGAAAACAGCATTAAAATTGATTTATAAATGAACAGGGGAGAGCTAGCTATCTCGTTTTTATCTACGCAAACAAATGGCGGTGACGTCACATGCCGGTAAGTGCATCTCTTTTTTGTTGTTTGACAGTTTCCCCCTATATTGAAATTTAATAATTTGTAACTTTTTTATTTCTCAATAGTTTTCAAAAATTATTTCGGTTTTGGGTTTTGGATTCAATTCCTTTTTAAGATAAACAATAAAAAAAAATTTGTCAACATCCCTATTTCAGCACATGGATGTATAAAATGGCGACCATTGTCATTCTACCGCCATTGATTAGTAACGTTGGTTCCCTGAGAAAAACCGCGGACAACGTTTGACCATAAGGCCGCAGACCCACCGCGGCGCAAGATGTGCACGGTCACGCGGCACATTTCAGCTGCGTGGATTCATTGGTTTGTCAACGTGGGTCTACGTTCCACTGCAGTTCACGCTATACACGAATTGGATTAAATCAAAATATAATTTGAGCCTTAATGTCAAACTCACTGAGTAGATAATCACTTTATTTGTCGCTTTCGTGTGTAGCGAGTTCGTGGGCTGTCACGTGACAACCCACGAATATGCTGCGACAAACGCCAGGTGAATATCTACTCAGTAATGTTGACATTAAGGCTCAAATTATAATTTGATCTAATCCACGTAGCTAAAATGCGCCGCGTGCCAACCGTGTGCCGCATGCACAACGTGCATGGCGTGGCGTTGAGCTATGTCAGCGCTTATTCGAGCAAGCCACGCATATATCAATGACGTCATTTCATGCGTAGCGCGATCGCGGGTCGCAGTGGACACCATCACATACATTTTCTTGCGAAGCGAAGTGCGTAGCCTCTCCGTGCGCCGCCGTGGGTCTGCGCCTTAAGGCGACTACAGCATCTCAATTACGATTTTATGATGCGTAGATAAGCATGACGCACTGCATTAAATCAAAGAAAAAAATGCTACGGTAATATTCAGGACATAAACTAGATAAGTAGTTTGCTGAAAACATGATTCATCACTTTTGGTTCGATAGAAAAAGCTCACAAAGTCACCTCTAAATACCAATATTGTGTATCTTTTAAGCTGTAAAAACGATAGTAAAATGCACACAGGAACTTAAATTTGCTATCAAAATGTTCGTGATTGAACATTCTCGATAAGTAGTTAACGCATTTTTCGATGTAAGCTGTTACCTTTCCAAAAATCTCATTTTTCTATTTTATTTTATTTTATTTTATTTTTTATTTATTCTTAAGTCTACAGCATTATCAAAACTTATAAATCCTAATATTACTAATTAATTACTAATTAATTTATCTGAACATTCGCCAATTACAGACTTATAATTTATTATCTTTACATACATGAATTTTAGTGGGTACATTTTTAATGAAATATTGTGAAATTAAATGGAAACAGCAAACTAATCAAAACCAGAAGTAATCCAGTAGGTATACAATATGAAAGCCAAACAATTGTCTTCGCACCAGTGTAGTATATTGTTGTGTTGAGCTAGCGAGTAAATGTGTGGCTGTGTGTGTGCGCGTGTTTGTGTAAGTGTTGTGTTGACTGTCGTGAGGAGTGGTTAGCTTATAACTTAACGTTTGATAATGGTTGGGTTACATGGCTCATGACCAGTGCAACTTTATAGGGTTCTATTACTTTCAAACATGTTTTTACGCACGCACGCTTTCATAGTCCGTAAACTTCGTGTATCGACACTGTTCGCACTGCCGGCCCAGGCCTGTTGAGAGACGGAGATGGCACTATATTCCTATGTGTGCTGCCTTTATCGGGTGCTGTATTCGCCTTTACTATAAAGATTCGTTGTTTATTAAAAATAATTTTAGTTATTATATTAGTACAACTATTTTAAGCATATTGACGTCAAATACTAATTGATAGCAATTAATTTAAGATATCGAATGGATGTTGCAATCACAACAAGCTTTTACGGCTACAGAAAACACGTGAGAACACCCCTGACATTCATCCCTACTAATATTATAAATGCGAAAGTAACTCTGTCTGTCTGTCTGTCTGTCTGTTACCTTTTCACGCCTAAACCGCTGAACCGATTTTGATGAATTTTGGTACAGAGATAGATTAGAGCCTGGGAAAGGACATAGGCTACATTTTATCCCACAGTTGGGCACGATATAACCTGTAGTCCACGCGGGCGGAGCCGCGGGCGGAAAGCTAGTTGCATATAACTTTTAAATGGCTGAATCAGTTTTGATCAAATATAGCCCAATTACCAGCTCAGTCATGTCAGCTTTCAAACAAAAAAAACGCATCAAAATCGGTCCATTCGTTTAGGAGCTATGATGCCACAAACAGACACACAGACATACAGATACACAGATACACTTGCCAAACTTATTATAACACCCTTCTTTTGTGTCGGGGGAAAAAAGGAAAATTACGAAATCTCTAGTTCCTGCATTGGGCGCATTATTTTGATGTCCAATATCTAAATCGGTCGTAATGTCTTTATTTATAACGCGACGTCTCGCGATTACTGATAACGAATGGCGACAAAATGACACGCACTGATAATGGCTGTAAGAGACAGCTTAGCAAGTACTTAAACGGTGAAATCACCCCGTAACTACGATATTGGATAAAAGTTTTTTTTACGCCGGTAACGTCATATTAAGAAATTTTCTTTATTTAACTACTTTGGCGCTACGCGACGCAATGTATCGCAAAAACGCGCCACGTGCGATGGTGGGCGCAACGCCGCTATATAACAACTCGATGTCCATTACTGGTTTTCGTGTTTTACGCTGTCATTATTGTTTAGCAAAATCGAGTGTATTCAAGTAAATAATTTATTTTTAAGCAGATTAAAAATAAATTATTCAGGGGGAATTCAGGGTTTCAGTTTTTGCTAGAATAGAATAGAATAGAAAAAATCTTTATTTTAAAGGACATTCAGGATGCCAATTAAAACAAGCCAAGATTACAATGAAATACATACAAACATACATTAAACGATTTAAATACATTTCATTTCATTTCATTTCATTTATTGATTGATTTAAAATTACAAAATGATACCATTACGGGACTTAGGCCCAAGTCGATAGCATTATTACATTATAAATATTAATATAGAAAACCTTATATACTACGTATTAATACATACACATTCGTTCTTTTGACCCTACTAACTCTACGCCTATTCGCAAAGGTGCATTTTTCCTAAGCTGTGCCTTACACTCTGTTTAATCGTAGCAATAACATATTATCGGCAGGACCTACGCAAATTGTGGGTGTGTCCGAGTTGACCTGATGAGATATGAGATTGGAAGTTACCATTTCCTCATTCATCATTAGTAAACATTAGATAGCCCAGTCGGTAATGAGCCAGACATGTAATCGAAAGGTTGCGGGTTCAAATCCTGGTGCAGGCCTATACCACTTAATACGTCTTTTCGGATTTATGTACGGATTTATAATAATTATCACTTACTCAGCGGTGAAGGAAAATATTGTGATGAAAACCGCCCGTCCAAGAAAATTTCATTTTCGAAAGACGAGTGGTCCACCAACCCGCATTGGGCCAGCGTGGTGGACTATGGCCTAAATCCCCTTCGTATTACGAAGGGAGGCCCATGTCCCTCGGTGGGTATATGGGCTGGTAAATAAAAAACATTAGAATTGGGAATGGCGTAACTATACGGTGACAGGGCTGCCAAAATGCCACGACCCCGGCCAAAGAGGCCACGAGCTCAGAAGTAACTAAATATATTTTTTTAATATTTGGTAAATACTAGCTTTCCGACCTGGACTTCGTTAGAATAGAATAGAATAGATTTCCGTGGGAATGTGTAAATTCAGGGTGTCAGCTACCTCCATACCAGATTTTATCAAAATTGCCGTTTGAGCGTGAAATTTTAATAAGGACTAGCATTCCGCTCGGGATTTCGTTCCTGTGGGAATTCGGAAAAATTATGTAGCCTATGTTACTCAGAGATAATGCATCCTAATGGTGAAATAATTTTTAAAATCGGTCCAGTAGTTTTCAAGTTTTTTATTTTTTATTATAAGATGGGTTAACTCTTGACCTCAATCTTGACCTTATCAAAGATGAGATCGACGATGGAGCGAGTTAACACAGAAAATGCCTATAAAGGCACTGGTACTCCCACGCACCGACGGAACACAGCAAGCTGTTTGGCGTCGGACTTCGGTAGGAGGGTGGTCGCGAACCAGACGGCCCTTTACAGAGCCTACCACACCGCATGAGACCATAGGACGACACCTCAGATTCAGAAAAAAATGAAGTGTCGTTGCCTGGGATGGATTACTAGGAGGCAGGTCTCATTTGTGTTTCCTTAGTCGCCCTCTTACAACACCCACGGAAAGAGATGGGGTGGTGTTATTCTCAACCGATCACCACACGGTTAAGTTTATTTGTAACACGCAAAAATACAAATCTTTCCTCTTTATAATATTAGTGTAGATGAGGATAGAGATAGTTAGGATTAAAAAAAATTACAAGTTCTTAAAGCAATTAAAGCTGGAGACAAATAAAAAAAAAATTAATATTGTAACGCATTAATACAAAAAGTATGTCCAACGATTTTTGCAAGGTCGAATCGTCTTAATCACATTTTCCTTTTAAATACAACTAGGCCACTCGCACTATTACATCTAGGTTTTTCCTTCTTAGTGTTTCCTAATTATGCCATGTTAAAGTCAATATTATACAGGGTGTAAAGGACAGCGTAGCAAATACTTAAATCGTGGACTCCACTCATAACTACGATTGAATAAAAGTAATTATTTGGTCCCGGAAATGTCATGTTAAGGAGTTTTCGTTATTTACCTACTTTGGCGCTACGTAATGTATAGGGGTCAGAGCGTCAGGTTAATCTATTTTCGTTACAAAAATTGCTCTTATCGCAACAGCACAGAGTGCAAGCGTGTGATATCCTGATGTGCGGCCCTCTGTACCACGAAACCGCGCACAGGAAAATCATTCAGATTTTTTTTGTGAATTTTTGATAAGATACTTTTGCACACTGCACTTTTAAATAATCTTCGTTGAACTTTGAAATATCATGCAACACCCAAACGAAGAAGCACTGACTTGGCAACTAATAACATTGATATGATACTTGATAATTACTTACTTGAAATGATAAGACTGGATTACCCATTCTTCTAAGCAGAGATTATTTATCGGCATGGACTGTGTCATTCGGCGAACATGACATCTTCACGCATTGTGACACAAGCAATATAGTATATACTAGCATTCCGCTCGGGACTTCGTTCCCGTGGGAATTTGGGAAACTTATGTAGCCTATGTTACCGTGTGAGTCCCCGGCAGAGTAGAATAGGACCACCCTCTTTCTTACCGTGGTGTCGTACAAGGCGACTAAGGTAAATATGCAAGCAAGTTCATCTGCACACAGAGAAGGAAAACTCTGCAATTATATCAAAACCCTCGCCAACCCGTCTGCCAAGCGAGGTGAGTATGGCATTTACCCCTCATGTTATTGAGGGAGGCCCGTGCCCCAGCAGTGGGGACATATATGGGCTGATGAAGAAGATGTTACTTAGGGATAATGTAGCATCCTAATGGTGAAATTATTTTTGAAATCGGTCCAGTAGTTTTTAAGTTTATTCGTTACATACAAAAATAAAAATCTTTCCTCTTTATAATATTAGTGAAGGTATGTATATATGTATGATAATAAGGGTTTAGGTAAGTATGAAATTGCCGAATTTTTTCAAACTTTATTTTGTTTATAATTTATTTTATTGAACTTACTTAAATTGATTTTTACTTAACCACTTGGCCATGTAATGGAGATTTTAAGTAAAACGAATACATAAATTAACTTTGGATTGATTGAGTGAAAACGTTTCCAGTTCATTGCTTGTTTTTACTCTACCATTGTTAAACTTGTCGCTTTCAATAAACTATATAAAATAAATGTTATTTTATAAAATTAAATGTTATTTAAACCTCCTGACAAAATGTTGTTAAATATTGATTCTGCATTCCCGAGAAAATAAAAAACGTTGGTAAGAAAAAATCAGGCAATTCATTTTTAAATATTGTATTAGGTAGTGAAACTTTAGTTAAGCCCGTATCGTTTTGAAGGTGCGAATAGGTCACGTTTATTGGGCCTTTTTATAATTCGAACGGCACGGCACGGCACGGCACTTCAAAATTTGAATTACCTCTATGTTCTCAGCTTCTAGTATTACTATTACATAGGAGGCAATGGTAATACAATTTTGCCGTACCGTTTTCGAATTATAAAAAGGCCCTATATCTGAAGTGTTACACGTCAAACTTAAGATTAGCCGACTAAACTTAACATAACCTAACCTAGGTTTAGCCGGCTAATCTTAAGTTTATGTTCACACCATTTTAGCCGTAACATATATGAGTATACTCAAATTACTTAGTTGAGGTTTTGTGGTATGAATATAAAGATAAGGGATCTTTCAGGGATAAGTCTGCCTTTGCACATGTTTCTTTTGTATTATGTCTACAAGAGTTTGCAGTAAAGAGTTTACACACACACATCCCTTTGTTTTTAATTGCAGAAAATATTAAAAAAGGTGAAAAAAATTAAAAAGTTTTCCAGACAAATCATTCAGAACAATGATCTTAATTGCGCCACGTACCGGAAGGCGCAGCGTAGGAAGGCCTCCCAAAAGGTGGGCCGACGATCTGGTAAAGATTGCGGTTTGCTGCTGGATGCGGGTGGCACAGGACCGATCGAGGTGTAGATCCCTGGGGGAGGCCTATGTCCAGCAGTGGACGTCTTGCGGCTGACATGATGATGATGAATATAAATATTACTACCAACCGCCTGCAGCTTTGTCTATAAATGCATAGATATAGAGTTAGACATTGTATTTAGATAAAGGTTTGGACACACCCCCGCCGGTTGAGTTATCATTTATAGGTTGCGTGTTTCGAAGTGGAAGATAAGGAAAACTATTTAATATATCAATCTTGAGCTTAAGAGAAGACATAATATTCACTACTTTTACACTCAGTTGCAAAAACTTTCATTAAAATTAAAGCTTCTTTAAATGTAAATGTGTTACACAACACATAATACATATATGCACGCACGCTTGTACGGCATGCACACACATCAAGATATGTACTGTATATTAAAAATAATCTTAGAAATGTAAGCTCACCTTTTTAAAATGTTTTCAAAACCCTCACATAGCTACCTATCTCTGGGGTTTGAGACCTGGAGTCCTATAGCACAGGCCTTGGCTTAATTTAGGCTCCGGGCTCTTTCAGATAAGAACGTACGTTATAATTAATGTAAGCTATATAATTACGTTTTTATCTGTGAAGAGCAAATAAACATTTTTTTTTTATATTGCCGTTCTTGTTTACGTGAACAAAAAGGAATGTGACAGTGTGATATTTAAAGTAGCATTAACTTTATTGGATGTTTCTGCAATTGGGCGTCAATATTATAAAAAAGTTTAATCTATTTCCTAAAATACAGCATAATTAACATAACTTAAAACGGAACGATCTACTAATCTAGGTACAGAAGCCAGCGCATCAGGTTACTCTATTTTCATTGCAAAACCGCTCTTATCACAACAGCACAGAGTGCACGCGTATGGTAACCTGAGTTGCGGCCGTCCGTACATTGTGATATGTACAGTCCATATGTACAAAATACCAATACAAAAAAAATAAAAAAATTCCATTTACAATTTTTAAGTACATGATTATTGTTGGAGCCGTCTTTTAAGCATGTGGTATGCCTGTATCAGAAGACTCCCTTCTTCCCTATTGATCTTATTAGTAAAAATAAAATAATAAAAAACAAAGCTTGTAAACAAAAACAAAATGGAACAAAATAAAGTATTTAGAAGTAGACTGTGTGAAGTAATGTATGTTGGGCATGTGTGTGTATAAGTGTAGATGTGTGTGTATGTATGTGTAATTAATTGTGTGTGTGTGTTTGTGTTATTGTACTAGGTCAACTGGTTTAGCCCTGCGATGGAGTCTTAGGATCGAAAGCTGTCAGGGTCTGACAGCTCCACTAACCGGAGGTACGGTTATATACTTGATAAATCAATAATTATATGGAGAACGATTTGCTGTTTTACGTACACAAGGGACGGGACCAAAGAAATGTAAAAGGAATCTTAATTGCTACGAAGTAAAGGTTTTTTTCGTCTGTCGCTCTATCTCCAGGCGACGCATAGGTAGTTCTTAGCGCTTCTGTTTTCGGCAAAAGACTTTTTCATCCCCCCCTCTCGGAAAGAGTATTCTTGCTCTTCGATATCTGACAGCAAAAACTGTTTTTACCTGCTAGAGGATAAAGTAAAATGAATTTAGAAAATCGTGTGCACTAAGTTTGTGAATTCAAAACATCATTAAACCTATTTAATTCTACGTCCTTGGTGCCGGCCGAATTTATCATACAACTTTTTTAATTTGTTAAAAACTCAGATCTCCTTTGTGTACTTTTTTTTAATTTCCTTTGTGTGCGCCATTTTCTAACCTTAGGTTATAAACAAGAAACTTGAAAACAAGTAGGTAGTAAAAAACCTTTCTTTGGCGGGAACTCGGCGTGGGCAGTTGCTTTGTCAATTGAATTTTCGTTTTCTGCGTGAAAAAGTTGTTTAATGTATAATATTGTATAATATTATGCAGTAAATTGACTAAAATTCGTGAAGTGATAAAAAATTCCAGTGATAACAGTGTTTCTGCTCCGTTTGATACCGATAAAGATCCTCGCGGTTGTGCTTCTCGCCGCCAGTTTTCGTAAAACAGACGTTATCCGGTTTCACGCAAAACATGAAGAGCTTAGGGCTTAGGTTAAGTTGAAGAAAGAAGATTTTTCACTGAAGACATGGCTGGATGGACATAGTTTCCTTTGCCTTTCCCGAAATTGATAAATTAAACAAAAAAAACAAGTAAAAAAACCTACAAAGTGATTCTAGCGACGAAGAAATTAATTTGACGCCAACAGAATTGACTGAAACTGTTAATAATAAAGGAGCCAAAACTTTCTCAGAAACGTTTTGCTGGCAAATTTTATTGAATTATCCCAGTCCGAGACCAAGAAATCCAGCACTCTATAGATATGTAGTACGTATTCAATGCTAAAAGCAACAATTAAGATGAAAAAAGACATACATTCGACATCTATCCTAAATTAGTGGCATTTTTAAAAAGAGCTTCATCTGGTCATCAACCAAAAAAACCGAAGGTTTTGAAAGCATCTGAAATTGAAAAGTTTCTTAACGAAGCACCTGATTTCGTATATTTGGCGGCAAAAGAAAGTCAGTTATTAATCAACTACTTAACATAATCTAATACGTACTTAGTAGATGTTGATAGGCATAATTATTATGCATGCATATCAATTTTATTAATTTATCTACTACAATACTCTTTTCGTTACAGGTTGTTCTTATTATTGTTTATACGGAGCATGTCGAACTAATGAACTAACACAACTGTCAAAAACATTGAGAAACATTCAGATGACTTACTATTAATTAATTTACCTAATACAAAGACAAAAATAGACCGCAACTTCGTCATTCGCAAGGAATACGTAACGATTGTTGAGAAATATATCTTTAACTATATCTATTTTAGAATCCTTCGCTTGATCAGGCATTAAAATTGAGCACGTGTTTAAAATGCAACTTCGCACTCTTGTATAACTAATAACTATTACATTTTATGTTGTTTTGGTCGCCGCGTCCCGTCGTCGTATTTTTATAGTAAAACAAAGTTATTTCGTCAAAAGAAGAAAATGTTTTGAAAACATTTACAGTTTACACTTTGCGTAGTTGCCCCTTGATAATAAAACACATTTTCAATTAGATAATAGGTAAAGTATATTTAGCTAAAATTAGCATTAGCTTCAAACCCAAAGACTGAAAAAATTATGTGTTTAGTGAATTTAGATAACAGTTCAAAAAATGACAGCAGGATGACTTATTAAATAAAAAACGGACAGAGCGGCTTGGGAGAAATTGAGGGTATTGACAATTTTATGTGACCATTTGACCTTTAGATTTGGGCTAATACACCTTATGCTATATTAGTATTATGTGATGTCATGAATCTGACCTTGGCATTAAAATATCAGGAATATTAAT
This sequence comes from Aproaerema taeniolella, assembly GCA_949987775.1. Taxonomy (NCBI): domain Eukaryota; kingdom Metazoa; phylum Arthropoda; class Insecta; order Lepidoptera; family Gelechiidae; genus Aproaerema; species Aproaerema taeniolella. Next base: position 12,987,877 of record OX465261.1, on the reverse strand, counting down.
AAACTAAGTAAATAAAATCACTCCAACTGGCACAAAAACCTAAGGCTATAATGCCTATTGAGTTATTCTTAGCCTACTCTATTACGGAGATTTTATGCATGAATGTATGGATAGGTTGTTTCGTATTAGCTAAATTTAATCTGAATAGCCAAAAAACCAAAAAAAAAATTTTTTGCGAATGTTATGTAAGTTGCTAGAGTAAACATACTTATATACGTAGAAAAGAGAATAAAACGTTTTGAAAATATAACGGGTTCTTACCACGATTTTCGTTTATTTTATTTTTATTGGATAGTTCAGTTTTGTGGAAGATTCATATACTTTTTTTTCGGTGTCTAATTAAAGTAATTTCACTTACAGGATAAATTCCTACGTAGCTACTACCCCCAAAACCCGCTATATTGGGCCTTTTTATAATTCGAACGGCACGGCATTTCATAATTTAGATTACATTGCCCACTATGTATCATTAGTACACACTTACAGCAGCATATCATAGGTTATACAGTCGCACTACGAAAGCCGCCGCTATTACGAATAACATAAGGGCGACGTCAAGATTAACATGTATAGCCTGATGAGCTGTCGTGTGTACATAGGGGGCACTGGTAATACAATGTCGCCGTGCCGTTTTCGTATTATAAAAAGGTCCATTGGGTAACTTTAAAATTGGCCAACTTAAGGATGTGGAACATAGGTCGAAATATAAGGAAAAAAAATCGCCTCTCCATACAGCTTTTTTACCCGACTGCCAAAGAAGGAGGGTAATGTTTTTCGAGTGTATGTAAGTATGTATGTATGTCTGTTCCTTTGTGACCTCCTGTAGCCTAAACGGCTTGATGGATTTTGATGTATGAGGTATCGTTAGATTTGTCTTGATTACGGGAGTGTCATAGGATACATTTTATTTTAGTGTGCAGTCGGGTATTTTGTTTTTTTAATAATTTAAAATTATTTCGATAATTTCATAATGTTCCTTAGGCTTTGTTTTAATATAAAAAAAATATCGTGTGATGTAGGCTACTTTTCCACGAGAACAAAGTGTCGGGCAGAAATCTAGTTATCTGATCCGTATTACAGAACGCGACTCAGACTCTGATCTATACGTAAGTAGTAGTCGTCTGTGTCATTTTGATAGTGAGAGAAAGAGACAATCAATATTTAAGTATAGATCAAGACTTGAGTGTCCTTCTGTAATACGGGCAAGTGTATACAAATTCAGAGTTCTGACTCACGCACTGATTAATTAACGCCCAGCCCAAACCCTTAGACCTAGTAACACTAAAAAAAAATATGGCAAGGACTTTAATAAACTATGAGGGGCCGCTTGTTGGTTTTTTGTTTAATTAAAAATAAAACGGGCAAGTGTGAGTCAGACTCGCGCACGAAGGGTTCCGTTCCGTACCATTACCTATACAACCGGCCAAGTGCGAGTCGGACTCTATAAAAACCATTACCTCTATAAAAACGGCAAAAAAATCACGTTTGTTGTATGGGAGCCCCCTTAAATATTTATTCTACTTTTTAGTATTTGTTGTTATAGCAGAAACCAAAATGCATCATCTGTGAAAATTTCAACTGTCTTACTATCGCGGTTCATGAGATACAGCCTCGAACAGACTTTGTTAAAACGAGCAAAAAAAATCGTGTTTTTGTATGGGAGCCCCCTTAAATATTTATTTTATTCTGGTTTTTAGTATTTGTTGTTATAGGGCACAAAGAAATACCTCATCTGCGAAAATTTCAACTGTCTAACTATCACGGTTCAAGAGATACAGCCTGGTGACAGACGGACGGACGGACGGACGGATGGACGGACAGCGGAGCCTTAGTAATAGGGTCCCGTTTTTTCCCTTTGGGAACGGAACCCTAAAACACAATTAATAATATATATGGATAAATAAAAACTAGTAAAGATATCTATGATAATATGATGTAACACCCCTATACCGACTCATCCAAATCCGTCATTTCATTTAAAAGTAATGTAAATTGTGATTAGATACAAATATTTCTTATCTACGTTTGTAGTGCTTACAATTGTAAAATAGATGCGTTGTGATCCAATTATCTTCGTCCAGAATGTAAAAGTACTGGATAAGGCTCTTTAACAAGAAGGCTATTTCGCAATTTAATTGTCAGTACTAAAAAGCAGTGATAGCCCAGTTGGTAATGAGCCAGACTTGTGATCGGAAGGTCGCGGGTTCAAATCTTGGTGCGGGCATGTACCACTAAATTCGTCTATTCGGATTTATGTACGGATTTCTAATTATCACTTGCAACGGTGAAGGAAAACATCGTAATGAAATCCGCCTGTCCAAGAAAATTCATTTTCGAAAGACGAGCGGTCCACCAACCCGCATTGGGCCAGCGTGGTGGACTATGGCCTAAAACCCCTTCGTGTTTCGAAGGGAGGCCCGTGCCCCTCGGTGGGGACGTACATGGGCTGATGACGAACTAAGCCTTGGTTATTTGTGTGAGTTGTCTCCTAATATTTATTTATACAGGGTAACATTTACTTAACTTTACTGTATAAATAAATACAGTATTTTTGCCATTAAAGTTGTCGCGTCGCTTTAGTTTTACAAAAACTTTCAACTTCAAATCTAAGTTAAAAATGTTTCTGCATCAGGTAGATAAATTATTCAGATAATAAAAAAAACACGCCATTACACATCTCAATTATTTACGTAGCAATAGCTAAAATGGCAGTAGTCAGAATTCCCAAAAAAATTCAAAAAAAAAACGTCTTAATTCGAAAACTACCAAAGTCCTAGAATATACATGTGGGTATTTTTAGGTGCCTCTAGAGGTATTTTAGAGGCTTCCTTCCACTTATCACAACTTTTAGGGATAATCTGTATCGTTGGCGGTGGCACTGTTGGTCAAGGCAGCTGTCATCAAAGGTATTAGGTACTTCACGAAAGGATAAAACGGTTACCATCACAATTCTACTTCCATTGAAACACCACCGATTAGCAGAATAGCCGCCCATTGAGGAAAAAAAAAAACGCTATACACTCAAAGGCCCACACTAAGGTTTTCCCTTGTGTCGTGGGTCCCTTGGAACACACATAAAGACAAACACAAACGCCCATGACCCGAGAACAAACATCTGCTTTTTACAAAAATGTTTACCCCGACTGGGAATCGAACCCAGGACCCGCCGATCAAGAGGCAGCGTCTCTACCACTCGACCAAACCGGCCGTCAAAAAAACATTGCAAGGGCACATTTAGGCGACCCACTGGGTAATTACGATTTACTACTTATACATACATACTCGTAGTTAGACCCTTTGCACACGACGTCGTAACGTAAGAATATCGTAATACGCGCGTAGTACGAAAGCACTTCGAGTATGTACGGAGAGCCGCACATCAGGCTACCACACGCATGCTCTCTGTGCTGTTGCGCTAAGAGCGGTTTTGCAACGTAAATGGAGTAACCAGATGTGCTGGCCACTGTACATCTTCAAACAAGTCCGCAAACGAAGTGGCTAAGTAGGTTGTCCAATTAGCAGAGGCATGGATGGCAATTAATTACACCTACCTGAGATGTCAAACCCTAGAATCCCGAGACAAAGCCCAAATTTATACGAAACATAGAAATCCTAATAAACATAGAATTTCCTTTATCTATGCTATAAGACGTTGCTTCGTACCAACTTTCAAAATTCTGAGTTCACGGGAAGTACCCTGTAGGTTTTGATTCCCTTGCGAGTGTCGAAAATTTGCGGAATTTGCGGCTGCGTCTTTTGATTGCGCTGGCTTAGAATTTTGATTTTTTCACAGCTCCAAGGGACAGTAGACCTGAGTATTTGATATAAATTCCAGCTTAATACCTCTGCGCGTTCGTGAGACGCGTCAACACGTTCGTTGACAGACAGACAGATGGACGGACGGACGGACAACAAAGTAATCCTATAAGGGTTCCGTTTTTCCTTTCAAGGTATGGAACCCTAAAAAGATAAAAATATAATAATTCCTAGGCCCTGTGCCACCCGCATCATAACTTTCCGTGATCTTAGACAAAGCCTTCCTATACGCTGGCCTTCCTAGACTGACAAAAATCGCTGAGCCCAGGCCTTTTTACTCACTGCAGCATCCATACGCAAATAAATCTGTTTATATTGCTTGTATTTTTGTTTATTTTAAATGTGTTTTTTTTTAATGTAATTTGTGATTGTCTAAATGTTTGTATCTGTGTGCTGCATAGTAAAATAAACGTTTTATTATTACGCTGAGCCTTTCGGCACGCGGAGTCGCCACTTTAGAAGCCTTCTGCTCAATTCTGAACAAATGTAAGTATAATCTAGTAAGTTTATAAATCAATGTTTTGCCTTCTATAAGCGATAACGCCATTGATCGTTTCATAAAAGGCCAATCGCTTGCGCATGCAGCAGAGTTGTCGCGACGGTCGACCAAACAGGTCGACAGGCTGAAAAAATACCTTATTTTGTTAATATTAGTTTGTAATTTATAGTTTTTATTGTTAGGTTTTAATTATTTTTTATTAACAAAATGTCGAAGGACGACGCGACGATCCATATTTTAAGGAAAGTGGTCATTGATGGTTTTATATTATGTGGATGTAAGTATTTTTCTTAGATTTTTTTTCTTTTCTATAGTTATTTTTAGCTTCTTTTTTATTGTTCACGTAAAGGATATTTAATAGACGACTAAATTAAACATCTGTGCAGTGCTTTTTCTTTATTATTGTTTCTCGGCAAACTTCGTGTTTCCCAAGCTATAACCAAACGACAATAAAGTATGTAATTCTAAACATAGAACATTGTTGATATTAAATCTGATAATAGAGGTTAAAATTAAAACAAAAAAATCATAAAGAACGAAGTTTTGAATTCAAATTATAATAGGTTTTAAATCGAATAATTAATAAATTTTTATTATAAATCATAGGTGTTTATTCGTAAAATTGATGATTTCCGAAACGCAACAAGACGTTAGAAGCACTGTACTTGCGTCAGCTTCCAAGCCTCCCAATATTTAAGAACTAAAACTTTTTAGTATAACTTTATTTTAATTTTGTTGCGAAATCAATAAGGTTGGCTAACATATTTATTCATATATTATAAAACAAAGAGCTTGATCATTGACACTTTAAGATATAAAAAGAAACTAAAATAAAATACATTAAGTATTTTGGAAAATATTTCTAGGTAATCCTCCTACCGGAAAACTGCAATGAAACAAATATATACATATATACATAATATATACATAAAACTGCAATGAAACAAATATAAACAAATATATACATATATGCCTAATAAGCACTAACTTTGTATTTTGTCTATTTATTTCATATCCGTGGCGAATTTCGAAACAAAATCTCATGCAGAGATATTATAAAATTACAAACCTATTTCAAGTTATATCATCAATTAAGTCAGGTACTTACTCGTAACTGTTAAATACCTCTATAGAACGGGACCCAAGGAGAATGACTTCATTTCCGTGGGACTTACCTCCGCCATACGAACTACTGGTATGTACTTATTCGGCATATGTTCCTGAACACATAAAGTGCGGTAGTCACTTTCTGAGGGTATGGAGGGGGTAGCTATGACGTAAAAAAGATGGCGGCCAGGCCTATTTTATTTACGCTATATTTAGATAACTACTGGGCAGATTTACTTAAATAGGGTCTCAAATGAAAGATAATTTAATAAACTTTGTTTTATTCTAAAGATGCATTAGTGTAAACCTAGTAACAAAATAAATATTTTCAAAAAACGACATTTTGTAAAATTAAACTTTTTTTACTGTGTGAAAAGAACAGAAACGTTAGGATTACGGTAATTTAGCTTATTATAAAAAAAATGCTACACTTATCAGCATTCTAATGAACCTAAAAACGTTTAAATCTAGCTATAAACAACAGAACTGCAGTCGTCTAAGTGAGCGTGGGTAGCGCCGAACTGACTACGGTACTTAGATTTTGGTACGAATAATCTTGAAAATAACGTGACAAAACGGCAAAATGAAAAAGTATTACGATCAAGCATCATTCAAAATGAAAAAGTATTATGAACAAGCATCATTTTTTTTTAACAGGCATCATTTTTTTTGTCAAAAAATTTTTCTTAATATTTTTACGAACTATTTTTAAAATTTCTCGTACAAAAATAACGCTTCGTATCATATCGAAATAAAACTCTTCATACTTGCACGTACTTGCGTTATATTTCAAAACAAAGGACTCAATGGTACTGGTCTGTACTGATGGACATGAGAGTGTAAACGTACACACTCGAGACAGAGGCAGGTCGCTGACATGCGAGAGTGTACAGCCGCCGTTATATTTTTTACATCGGCAACACTGAGATTCACTCCGAGGAATCCCTGCACCGTGCTGCGCCATGAACTTTGGCACTTGTCGCTTCATTAATTTGAAATCATTTGATCAGGCCTATGAGTACCAATAACTGCGAAACGGCGCTGCTATCGCCTTTCAAAATTAAAAAAATAGTTGATGTTTGATATGGGTTCCTTTAAAAAAAGTTCTTTAGCTTCATGAGAAGCCCTAAATTTTGCTAGTTTAAAAGCATCAATAAAGCTTTTTTTATTTGAATATTTGACCCATTTTAATAAATCATACATGAGTTGAAACAGACTCTTGAGTAGCTGTTGCCTTTATGTTGTTGCTACGTAACAGCTACTAGGTTGGTGCCCTCTAAGTTTAATTTTTTGTCTGTTCTTGGAGGATGATTGCACTTTAAAAAGACATAGATCAAAATTCAAATGCAATCTAAATAAAAATGCAAAGCATCTCCTTTTCAGATAACTAAATTATGTAATATGAAATGCTATGGTTCAAGTTACATTACACGAATCAAATGTTTTTGACCCTGATTGATTTTTTAGATACGTAGTTTTATTAAATAATAAATATACATACCAGCCCTTCCAATCACCAAAGTCATTTCTGGGGTATCATCCTCATTTTGCTCTCGAAAATAATTATAAATAAACAAATATAATATTATAAAGAGGAAAGATTTGTACCTATTTTTATATGTTTGTATGTTTGTAATGAATAGGCTCAAAAAGTACTGGGCCGATTTAAAAAATTCTTTCAACATTAGGATGCTAAATTATCCCTAAGTAACATAGGCTACATAATTTTTCCGAATTCTCACGGGAACAAAGTCCCGAGCGGGATGCTAGTAAACAAATAAATAAACGCTACACACTCAAAGGCCCACACTAAGGTTTTCTCTTGTGTCGTGGGTCCCTTAAAACACACATAAAGAAAAATACAAACACCCTTGACCCGAGAACAAACAAATAAATCTTTGACATGCTGCTGGGTAGTAATAACTAACATTACTTAAATACTTAAAAGCAGTAGGTACAGTTTTAAAGTACAGTGTGTAATAAATATGCCTATTGGGTTTCTTCATGGGACAGACTGTCAGCCGACTCACCCTGCATTAGGAATAAATCTGTATTGCAGTGGTAAGACATCTAGTCAGTTCACGAGAGGCAAGGTTATGGTACTTATAGTTGAGTTGTTGTACAACTGAATAAGTACTTCGCTAAAGGCTTGACCAATTTCCAGAACTAGTAAATAAAAGTGAATAGATAGATTCTCAAATATAGACCCATATGTGTTGCCACAATTCCGTCAATATCATGTAGCACAGAACACTTCACTTTATAATAAATGGCAATCAGCCATTTTGTGAAAAAATTGTGGATAAGAACTTTTTTGAGTGACACCCAGGTGACACCTTTAACACTCTCATGTTTTCAAAATGGTTCAATGATAATCAATGGAAAAGTAAACGAAAAAATAAAATTTTTCAATGACTATCAACGTCTGACCTTTTTGGCGGGAGCTGTCAGGCAACTTGAAAGACTACTATAATTATTGAATTGTTATCTTTTTTGGTGACCCCAGTGTCATTAGTTCATTACACGGTTACACATTACTCTCTCTGCTCTTTGTAGCTGACCGACGTGATGGAAAGTTTTGAATTTGAAAATTAAAATAATAGGTATAGTGTGTCCAATTAAGAATAATACGTAACAGATTTACTCAGTGGTTCACCCAGAGCAATTCCGTTTTCAGTGAAGAGACATGTGTAAGAAAAGCGAATTCTCTTGCCTTCTTCATCGAATTGGGTTTTGTCAAAATGTTTTTGACAAACGCATTGTTTCAACAATTGCTCTTCAGAGAGTTCAAAGAGTATAGGATGTGTTGGCGCGAAAAAAGACATATCCACAAACTTCTTAGATAACTGTTTCTCGGGAAACAAAAAAACCTTAGCGTTTCACCTGTTGCAGTGCAACCACCAACACAACACTTAAGCGTTTCCATGTTAAAGCAGGTTGCAAAAATAACCTAAGATGAAAAAATCGTCGACGGAGGAGGATTTGTGACAAGAATCTCAATTTCAAACTCAACATAAAATACACGAGCACTCAACTCGAGCTCGCAAGGGTTCATAGAATTACTCTTGAACGATAAAATTGTATATAAAAATCACTGTTCGCCGACCATCGGCTGAAAGAAAAAATCTTCAGCCGATACCTTGTTGTGCCGACAGCTCAATTCGCCGAAAGGACGTTCAAAATATTTTTTTTTTTTTGCAGATAAGCCGGTTCACTGAAAGCTCGACTGAGCGAATTAGCTATTTATCGATAAAAAGAATAGCAGAAAGCACTGTTCATATTTTCATTTACTAATACTTACTACGCCATTTGTTGGAACATAAGGTTTAGTTTTTTCAGAATAAAAAGTAGCTTATTTATTAATCTAGAGCAGCACATTCCATCAAAATCAGTCCGTTAGTTTTAGGCATAGAATAAATAAGGTGTAATTCACATTTGTTTGTTTATATTTATTATAAAGTAGTCATAAAAAAACTTATATTATGATTTGCAAAACAAATGTATTTATTTTAGATATAAAATTGTTACCAAATGTTGTTGATAGTTTTGACACTCGAAAATATTTTTTTTCACGTACCTACAAAATAAATAACAAAATTTTATATGGAATCAAAGCTAAATGGTAATAATACGGGTTACACATGGCAAAAAATGCTTATGACAATCATAAAATAAAATAAATATAAATGCATTTTAGTCATTTCCGCGACGAAAACTGATAATAAGTACTGCATTTATTTAGCAATGCACTTCAGTAAACGCCTGTGCGAACCATGAGAGCAATCATAAATAATACCGTACTTGTACTTGCTCAGTGACAAGACGCCATCATGGAAGTTTGAGGTTATCTTGACATACAGCATGACGTCACAAGATGGCGATTTAAAGGCGATAGCAGCGCCATTTCGCAGCTATTAGTACTAACAGTGTCATAGGCCTGATCAAATGATTTCAAATTAATGAAGCGACAAGTGCCAAAGTTCATGGCGCAGCACGGTGCAGGGATTTCTCGGAATGAATCTCAGTGTTGCCGATGTAAAAAATATAACGGCGGCTGTACACTCTCGCACGTCAGCGACCTGCCTCTGCCTCGAGTGCGTACGTTTACACTCTTATGTCCATCAGTACAGACCAGTACCATTGAGTCCTTTGTTTTGAAATATAACGCAAGTACGTGCAAGTATGAAGAGTTTTATTTCGATATGATACGATGCGTTGTTTTTGTTACGAGAACTTTTGAAAATAGTTCGTAAATTTTTACGAACGAATTTTTTCTTTTTTTTTACGAATTTTTTTTATCATTATTTAATGAAGAAAATTTTTTGACAAAAAAAATTATGCCTGTTAAAAAAAAATATGACTGTTCATAATACTTTTTCATTTTGCTGTGATTCTACTCGTTTTATCACGTTATTTTCAAGATTATTCGTACCTAAATCTAAGTACCGTAGTCAGTTCGGCGCTACCCACGCTCACTTAGACGACTGCAGTTCCGTTGTTTACAGCTCGATATAAACGTTTTTAGATTCATTAGAATGCTGATAAGTGTAGCTATTTTTTATAATAAGCTAAATTACTGTAACTATAATGGTTTCTGTTCTTTTCACACAGTAAAAAAAAGTTTAATTTTACAAAATGTCGTTTTTTGAAAATATTTATTTTGTTACTAGCGTTACACTAATGCATCTATAGAATAAAACAATGTATATTAAATTATCTTTCATTTGAGACCCTATTTAAGTAAATCTGCCCAGTAGTTATCTAAATATAGCGTAAATAAAATAGGACCGGCCGCCATCTTTGATACGTCATAGCTACCCCCTCCATACCCTTAGAAAGTGACTACCGCACTTTTTGAGTTCAGGAAAATATGCCAAATAAGTACATACCAGTACTTCGTATGGCGGAGGTGAGTCCCACGAAAATCGTTATTTGAAGACTTTCTTACGAATGGGTCCCGCTCTACTAGTCAATTGTATCATAAAAAGTTAATAAAATAAATCATATATGAAGAAATTGCTTTCAAACAATAAGACAAGCAATTACACACACGCGCACGGGCACACACACATTCACACGTATATAAATTATTTTAAGAATAGACTATAATTCTGTAATTAAAATGCTATAAAACTAGCACTTTATTATTGTTATGTTGTTACTAATTGTGCTAGAATTGTCACGGGGAACGAGCGAGACAACCCCAACAGAAGTATTTTATTTACTTACTGGGAGTGTCTCATTTTTGTTAGTACCTATTTAATAAGGAGTAATAAAAGTTTATTTTATTTATTTATTTTTTGAGATGGTCTTCTTGTAGGTACACTGTGTTGAATGCCTTGTACTGTGTATCCTTATGTGTGAATAAAGTATATTGCATTGTATAATATTTAATTCTCGCTTTGGCAGGTTTGCTGTACTTTTTAGCTAGGAATAAGCTATGCTTGTTTGGTATTTAACAGTATATACCTATAAGTATATTATAATCCGATCTTTAGAGAATTTAAATACCTACCCCTTGCATTAGGTGGAGTAAAAGCGTATTTGATATTATGTTGTCTAATATGGCGACCTAATAAAAAAAAACTTTTTGACTCAGGAGAAGGACGCGCAAGCCGCTATGTTAAATTGAAATTTCGTTTTTTTATTTAGTTTATTTATTTATTTTATGTGCGTTTATTTATTCATTTGTTCATTCTCATTTCACATCGCAGTGGGGTGTGTAGCAACGGACCCAAATTTTTTTTCTAAATCGTTAATTACCGCCTTAAATAAGAAATTGAATTGCTATGCCGTAAATATAGGCGTAATACAAATTCTAATATTTTATTTAAAATAAAAACTTTCCAGTGGTGATAAGCATCTTGGTAACAAATGCCTACTGGCAGCCTTTCGAGCGAGGGTTCTTCTGCGGAGACGAGAGCCTGATGTTCCCTTACAAGGATGATACGGTCACAGTCCTCATGCTGAGGTTATTTGGCCTTGGAATACCTTACTTATCTGTGAGTATATAAAAACCTTATTACAAAAATTAATTCCTTTTATGTTGAACTATTTTTACACTTCTTGTTTTTTGGTCGTCCAACTGCAATGACAACTAATAACATATTTTTTTTTACTTTTAAGATGATTTTTGGCAGTTTAGTCGTAACGTGTTTTTTTTTGTCACCAATGGCTCTACGGTCTATATCGATCCCAGAGCGGCTAGTTGATATTTGGCTGAACTATACCAAAGGTGGCTGCAATACTTAATGCACGATCGGACCTGTGCCTTATAAAGTTTTAGGAGTTGGTGAAGTGATGAAATCATAACACTCTCTTTTAGCGCAGTTTAAAAATATTCTGAGGGTTATCAAATAAATGAAAAATGACTAAAGTGGTGATTTAAGATTTTTACTCATCAGTATCAAAAACGTTTAAATGAAACATTCTCAATGTTTATAAACCGCCATCTCCAAAAACGCAGGTAGTCTGAAAACTTAAATAAACAGTTCAGATTGCAATAACATAATTTATTGGGGTTTTCTGTACATAATACATAATTTGATGAAGTGATCGATCACTAAATGATAAGGCTTAGACCATAAACACTATAGACTTATGACGTCAAAGCACTTTTGAAAGAGATGCAAACATGTGAGTTCCTACAAGACAGTAAGAGATGGTTACTTTAACGCCATCTCTTTCTGCGTAACCCATTTTTTGATGTCATACTTTTCAAAGTGTGACAAACACAGCGTTTGATCTGCAGCTTCTGTCAGTCATTACGGTTTTTAAGGTTTTGCGCATAAAGTTTATTCGTTTTTGTGGTGAATTTGTGAGAAAAGAGACTTCATTAGTTAAGTTGTGTACAGATTTTGTACAGTGAAGTATGGTTGGGTGCAGGGAAGGGCAGTGGCATAGTATAAAAAGGGGAAGTATGTTTCCTTCATAGTATCTATGCGTAGCCGCAAGCACACTCGAACCTTGTGCGGGGGCGGACTCCGAAACACGCCGAGATTTTGTTGAGTGTGCGTGCGGCGACGCATAGATACTATGGCGCACACATACAAGCCGCGCGCGGTGCGTTTGTATGAAGATAACCTACTTCCCCGTTTTCATACTATGCTATTGCTGTCTAAAAGGGGCACGCTCCTGGCTCCGTCTATAGTGTCTATGGTCTAAGGTACACAGTGCTTCTATTTTTTAACGTCTCTCGGAAAACTGTGTCTGTCTCGTTCTTGTCTTTTATAAATCAACTTACTCAAAATAGGACATTTGCCGAACCACAATAAGAAAATAAGTATAGTCGCTTGGTTGTGAGAACTTGTGACGCTTTTAATAAAAACTACAACGATTTGAATTTGTATTTATCTCAATTTGTTTCTGCTATCAAAAAACTTTACTTTCTGTTAGGTTTTGGCTTTGAAACCTATGGTCTATTGTTTCCATACATGTTTTTAAAAAAAGATGTTTAATTTAATTTTTTTTGTTGTATCCAACGTATAAGTATAATGTTGTATCTGTTTGTGAAAACTTCACTGGATAATGGATTAATTCACATTAGAATAAGTATTTGGTATTGCATAGCTATATGTTTCGCATAATAAAGATAATAAAAGTAATAAACAAAATAGTTTGATGCGTATTCACCTACGTGTTACATAGGTACTCGGCTTGTAGCATGTAGGTGCATTATAAAATACTAGCTTTCCGCCCGGGACTTCGTTTCCGTGGGATTTCGGGAAAATTATCTAACCTATGTTTAATCAGGGATAATGTAGGATTCTAACGGTGAAAGAATTTTTCAAATCGGTCCAGTAGTTTCGGAGCCTATTCATAAACAAACAAACAATCAAATCTTTCCTCTTTATAATATTATTATTATATATATATATATATATATATATATATATATATATATATATATATACATTTACGCTACACACCTACTCGGAAAGTACCTTCATATACACAAAAACGGAAAATAAAATACGACCATAAAAAGAAAATTTGTATGAAAATACTTTCAATTGCCTGATGACCAGGCATCGCATTATGCCCAGTTTACCTACACTTAGAGATGATATAATTTTGTACGAAAAACTAACTCAAATTAAAGTTGGTTTGAGGACACGATGGCAATGTTTTCGTGACTGCCATTATTTAAAATTGACATACAAACAAACAACACTTAACGGCCATCAAAAGTTGTAGATCTTTATCAACTACAATTTTGCCGTTTAAATTTTTTTCCATAGGACTTGTAGTGTATGAAAACTAGCCAAATCAGACGTTAAGCTTCAATACAATACAATACAATATACTTTATTGCACAATTTGAAAAGAAATACAATGATGAGACAATTACAAGTAACTTTACAAAAGGTACAATATAGGCGACCTTATCGCTTCAAGCGATTTCTTCCAGGTAACCTTTGGGTATGAAAAGTCGCATAGTGAAATCAAGAGCGGGCGCAATATATAAACCTTAACAATATATATTAAACAAAATATAAACATATATAATATATACAGCTTAACATAAATACAGTTTTACATGTAATTATTCGATACATAAGACACACACACACATAGTTCAATGTTATCCTAAGTTACAAGAAGAAAGGAAGCGATGATAGCCCAGATGATAATGAGCCAGACTTGTAATCCAAAGGTCGCGGGTTGAAATCCTGGTGCGGGCCTGTACAACTAAATTCGTCTTTTCGGATTTATGTAAGGATTTCTAAATATCACTTGCTCAACGGTGAAGGAAAAAATCGTGATGAAACCCGCCCGTCCAAGAAAATTCATTTTGGAAAGACGAGCGGTCCACCAACCCGCATTGGGCCAGCGTGGTGGACTATGGCCTAAATCCCCTTCTTGTTTCGAAGGGAGGCCCGTGCCCCTCGGTGGGGACGTATATGGGCTGGCAAGAAGAAGAAGATAAGAAGAAATTATATTTAAAGTTGTTATAAAATATTTTATGTTGTTATAATTAAATTTCAAGAGTGACCATTGAACTTGGCATTCATTTAGATCTCACTTGTTTTTTTGTTGAAGTCAACAACCAAGGCATATATCATAATCATAATATTGAACTTGGCTCTTATTTCACATTTATGTTTTTGATGGGATAATAATTATCGTACTAATTTGAAATAAATCTAAAAACTAGCTTCCATGCTGGACTGAGAGTGAAAGGAAAACTTAGAATGTACCAGTTGCCAACTCTTCCCAGGCATTCTGTAAAAGTAAGTAAGTGGAACATGAGGGTATTGTTGTATTATGGGCGAAAGGCTGACAACCTCTCACCACTTTACATCATATTTCATACTAGCTTTCTGCCCGCGTGGACTACAGGTTATATCGTGCCCAACTGTGGGATAAAATGTAGCCTATGTCCTTTCCCAGGCTCAAATCTATCTATGTACCAAATTTCATCAAAATCGGTTCATTAGTTTAGGCGTAAAAGACGGACAGACAGACAGACAGATAGACATACATACAGACAGAGTTACTTTCGCATTTATAATATTAATATAAAAATATAAAATAAAAAGTAAGGATTATAACCCTCTATATGTAAAGCGTGGCATCAAGTGATTTTAAAACCACTAATGCTGTGCCTACCCCGGTAGGGATTATAGGCCAGAGCGTATGTAGTATATATGTCAAAACAACATACAGTTTTAAAACATACATTCTTAAAATTGAATGCAGCTGTAATTTAATCTATGTTTTATCAATTTTACCTTATTCTGGCCAGAAAAAGCAATTAAAAATGAGTAAAAATCAATAAAACCAAACGCATGACACCATTTCTAACCTGTAACTGAACATAATAAAATTATGGTAATAAAGATTTCCATACTAATCTTGTTTTAGAGTTCGTCTCGTTGTGGAAGTTATTTACATATTTACATAATCATGAATAGAATAGAATCATGCGTCAAAGTATGCATAAGGAGGTTATTATTGTATAAGTCGTTTTAGTGAGGATTACATTTTATCTATGAATACATATGTAGTTTTGCGGTTCTTCACAAAACTTTTAAAAAAAACTCTAGAATCTAAAATACAAAAACATTTTGTGGCTTTATCGAAAATGGGACGTGTATAATTTAGAAAAAAAAACCAAGTGAAGGTATTTTTTTACATTTTCTCAGATCTTAATCTGCGAATGGACCCTCCTGCACGACTACAACGACGATCGGCGATGCCTGCGCATGCGCATCCCAGCCTGGATGCGCGGTTTTTACTGCGCCGCTGTGTCTTTCAGCATAGGAGTGTGCTTCTCTGAGCTCACTGCTAATGTCGCCAAAAGCACCATCGGAAGGCTACGGCCGCATTTCTTTGATGTAAGTTGAAAATTGTATACTATGGTATGCATTCTCTTCCGTAGTAAGCCTGCATCGTCGCTGACCGTTCGGCTCTTACGAGTTGCTGCTTAAAAATGAATGTTAAATATTTTAGGAGAAAAAAAGGAGATTCGGGAACAATGGACAGCATATGACAGTCACTCGTGCCATGGCCATTATGGAAGAATTGAGCAACCAATAGAACTAGTGGGAACGGGCGTTCTGGAAGTGTATAAGCGTGTTCATTAACCGTGTCTTGAGAGGTGTTCTCATACTAAGTGTGTTATTTAGTATGTAAGAGAATAAATGGTATAATAATAATAATAATAACAATAATAATAATAAAATAATTTATGATCAGGCATCTAAGGCCCATAGATACGGACAAACATACATATGAATTACAATTAAACAAAATAACTAACTAAGACTATTCCCGGGTGTTTTTCCGGGGGTGTCTGCAGCCGGGAATCTCCCTCGGAAACGACGGAACACCACGCCCTCCGGCCAAAAGCTCTCCTTCATGACTGTCTTCAGCATGAACGTCGGGAACCGCACCACAAATGCTTTGAAACTAGCATGGTGATGCGATTCCAACGGTTTTACTCTCTGGAGACCTAAGGGAACTTTTGTCTAAAAAAAAGTCGAAGCTTATATGTTTGTTTTCTTTAAAAAGTTGGAGTGGAAACTCATAGCACCTGAAAGCAAATAACGTACCGGTTGCAGCTTGCCCCCACGGCAATTGCTACAGTACTATGCTTATTGGGCCGTCACCCACCACGCTGGCCCAATGCGTATTGGTGGGGAAGCTGTCGTCAGAGCCTCTTGCATAGTTCAGCAGGGTACGCCGCTGATATTAGAGGTTGTGGGTCGCGCAGGATCGATCGATGTGGAGGTTCTTCGGGGAGGCCTATGTACAGCAGTGGACGTTTTGCGGCCGAAATTATGATGATGAAGTTGAAAACTCATCGACTATGTCAACTTAAAAGGATTATCAGTTGGTTGTTAAGAGTATTGGCAAAGTCTAGAACACCATCTTACGCACAGGAACCGGCGTCATGAACGTTGGCCAAAACAAGCAACTCATTTTCCCCGTAAAATTAAAGTTGTCTTAGAATTCTTACTTCTTTTTCAGCTGTGCCAGCCGTCAATAGACTGCAGCAGCCCTGCGAACCAGCACCGGTACATCAGGTTTGCTGAGTACACCTGCACCGGTGACCGCACCGGCATGTTCGGAGACATGAGGAGGTCCTTCCTCAGCGGCCACTCCTCCTGGGCTGCGTTTACTATGATCTATATAGCTGTGAGTTGCAATTAGTACTATAAGCTTTATTGCACACAAGACCACCTTTTTTAGCGTTCCGTACCCAAAGAGAAAATAACGGAACTCTATTACTAAGACTCCACTGTTTTCTTCTTCGTCCTCGCCTCTTCGGCTTTCCTAATCTTGAGGCGTCATTCTCTACGCTTGTAAGCTAAGTCAAGGGTGTCATCAAGTGCATGAGGTTTTGATATATCTGAATTGTGACACATAAACGGATAAAATCATCACCATTGTCATTCAACCGCCATGTCTCAGTCTATAAAAAAAATATTTCTGTCTCACATATTCTTAGTCTAGGCAAAGTCTTCCTTTATACCACCATCACATGCGATACAGCAGTCAAGAAAACCTTTTTTTGCGCTATATAGATGACAATGACGGGTAGAGACCTTTCGAACGTCGAAGGCGATTCGAGATATCCAAAATCACATTTGACAAGGTCATAGAAAATCGGCCAAATGCGAATCAGCGTATGAACACGCTTATGCTTATGATCGATATGAGATGTTTACAAAATATGACGTCCAGACCAAGATTTTATCGCGCTCAAGGCCGTGCAGCGAACACTAGTAAATTAATAAACCTGTAAAAAGTTAGTTTGTTCGCACACTTCCATGATGGTCTGAGAGTGAAAGAAAAACTTAGAATGTGCTTTACTCTTCCCAGGTAAACAGTGGGATGCGAGGGTTTTGCTGTATAGTGGGCGAAAGGGTGACCACTTCTCATCATTTCCACTTGTTCCATCTGATAACCCTCACAATTTGTTTTTTTTAGTTGTGTTATTATTAGCATCCACAGACTTTACGTCCGTGCCTTTGTCTAGATTAAGTTTCTTGTTAATACTTGCTTTTTTAACTATAATACAATACAAATTGTTTTAAATGTGGTATCAAGTAGTTCGCTAGGACCATGTATGTTGTTCGCACACGAAGATTACTAAAGTAAATGTTATTTGCACATCACAATTCAAGTGGTTGGCGTCCCCATCGAGCCCAAAAAAGGTGGATCCGCGCTAAACAGCTGATTGGTTTAAAACCTTCTTACTTATTTACTCACAGCACATCACTATATCAGTATCTTTAAAATTCCAGCTGTACTTAGAAAAGCGCATGGTCTGGCGAGGAACGAGAACCATCCGTCATGTTCTTCAGTTCTTCTGTATCATGCTGAGCTGGTACTGCGCTCTGTCCCGGATTTCTGACAACAAGCATCACTGGAGCGACGTGTTGGCGGGATACTTCGCTGGAAGTATTCTGGCTGTGATCACGGTAAGAGACCTCATTATCTGAGGGTTATTAATATTATTGAGAGTTGAAACAAGGTTATAATAGTCATATCTTGTCAGCCTTTCGCAACCTTGGCCAAGATGTTAACCCATCTCATAATAAAAAAACAACTAACACAAAACCCTCGGTCACTTCACTGACTTTAAAATCATTTCAAAATAAATGATGAAGCTTTTTATCTTGTTCTTATACAGAGTTTAAGTCACAGCTTAGCAAATACTTAAGTGATGGAGTCTACCTATACCTAACTGTGATCAGCTAAAACAGAAATGTTTTGCCGGAAATTTCAAATTAAGGAGTTTTCATTGTTTACCTACTTTGGCGCAATGTACCTTGTTACTGTACCTAGAATCCAGCAATGTACAGAATGTGATATACACTGCTGGATTTCTAGTTTTACGCTGTTATTTTACGGTTTTCAGTCGAATTAAATCGTTTAATTTTAAAACAAAAAATATTAAAAACATAAGAAAATCATTCACAGTGATTGTTTGAATTCAGAGTTTAAATTTAACATTGGATAGATATTCGGACAGACATCCGAACATACGTAAGCATTTTTGCCCAAGCTGAAACGAAGACGCTTCGCTCGTTTGGTCAAATAAAAGCAAGCCCTAATTAAAAGACTAATAAGGCCCTTATTACAGAAGGAGACTCAAGTTATCATCTATACTTAAGTTTTGATGATCACTATCAAAATGACAAAGACGACTGCTACTCAAGTATAAATAAGAGTCTGAGTCGCGTTGTGTAATACAGACCTAAACGGCGAATGAAAAAAACTGACTTTTAAATAAACAACTGCATAACAACTTATTATCGATTTGCTAAAAATAGTGGAAGGTTTTTTTTAAATCAGACAGCCTAAGGTTATCTTGTAAGACTTACTGAACTTTTGAGGATACAATCTTACTTACACGGAAAACAAAGATGTTAGATAAAATTAATTAAATATTGTTATTTTAATATTTCTCTTTTAATTTTTAAAGATGATTAATGGGGTCGGGACCCGTTCGACAGGTAAAGTTCGGCCGGTCACAAAAAATGATATGGTTCGACCTGTATTTTGGTGTCGTTTCGGTGTGCATTTATTTTCAAGTGGCGAACGGGCACTGGTATTATTTTAATTTATTTGAAGGGGCGTTTCGGCCGGTGTTTTTTTATATGCAAAATTTAAGTCCTGCTGTACGTAACCATCGCAACTATTAATCTTATATAAAAAAACGAAACCGAAACGTTACTTGGAAATTTGAAAAAATGTAACTACATTTTTTCTTAGTAGTAGTTTGATTCCAGGCATTTTATTTCATGTTTTTATGGTCTATTAAGAAAGGTTATGAGTAAAATATATAGGTATTTTTTTCCTTTTTTTTGCATAAATTTAACACCAAATCACCGTTAACGTAAAATTTTCAATTTTTAATCACAGAAATAAAGTTATCGTGACGGATCGTCATAATCAACAAGATGGAAAGTGATAGTATGATATTAAAAGTAACATTAATTTTAATGAACATTTCTGCAACTCAACGCGAAGTTATTCTCAAAGTTAAACATTAGTTATTGTGTGAACATATGTATGAATGTATGGTAAAAACTTACGTATGTATGTAAGCCGTGTGGTGATTGGTTGAGAATAACACCACCCCATTTCTTTCCGTGGGTGTCGTAAGAGGCGACTAAGGAAACACAAATGAGACCTGCCTCCTAGTAATCCACCCCAGGCAACGACACCTCAATTTGACACCTCAATTTGACACCTCAACGACACCTCAATTTAGTCTCATGCGGTGTAGTAGGCTCTGTAAAGGGTGGTCTGGTTCGCGACCACCCTCCTACCGAAGTCCGACGCCAAACAGCTTGCTGTGTTCCGTCGGTGCGTAGGATTACCAGTGCCATATAGGCATTCTCTGGTTAACTCGCTCCATCGTCGACCTCATCTATGACCTTGGTCAAGATCGAGGTTAAGAGTTAATCCATCTTTTAATTTTAAAAAAATACAAGAAAATAATGTCTTTCAAACTTTTTCAACAAAGCATTTTTTTTTATTTTTCAGTTTGCCTGGGGCACAGAACTTATTGAGAAGAAGGAAGAGCACCACCCTATCCCTCAGAACGACATCTCTCTTTCCTCACGCCACATCACTGCAGAATCTGCTTGACCATTAACCTCTGTGTTTGACTCGAATATTGTTATTAGTTAGAGTAAATTAATTGAAAAGTCTTTATATAACTTAAGACCCATTTATGACCTGTTCCACGGCTACAAAACAAAACTAGCGATATTGGGACTTTTTATAATACGAAAACGGCATGGAAAAATTGTATTACCATTGCCTCCTATGCACTAGTAATACTAGAAGCTGGGAACATAGAAGGCAATGGTTATACAAATTCTGTCATACCGTGCCGATTTATAAAAAAGCCCATTGTCTGAAAATAATATATAATTTTTCAATTGATAATAAATAATACAAGTAAAATATAGAAAGATAAATGTAAATAAATTATTTATTGCTAGTCGAAGAACTTGCGTTGTATCAACGTGTAATCATTTAGTTGTAAGACAATGTAAAATAAATAAATGTTAAATGACTATTACTATTATTATTTTATTACTTACTTACTTCCCACTTGTTTTTACCACAGCGATGAATTCTCGACCAAGTCTCTATGATTCAGGAACTTTAGCATTTGACTTCGGAAAAATTCCAACGAAGCTGAAAATTTGTGTACATGTACCTTTTAACTTCCTGAATAACTTCTGAAAAGTCTCAAGAGTCCAGGCGTGGGCATAACTTTTGACAGCTAAAAAACGGTGAAAAAAATGATACTCCTTCGGTTTTTTTGCTAATATTACCGTTCCTGTTTATCCTACCACTATGAGGTGCTCTAATTAAAAAAAGAATAGAAAATTCTCTACAAAAAATCTTAAGAAAGTTCTTCGATAAAATCAGTCATTTCCACAGAAAAAGGTGGGAAACATCGGATTGAGTTTCAATACGTCACGTTTCAGAATCACGCCCCTGATTGCCTATTTTTGACCTTAATAACCTTATAATTGCTAATCTATTAAGCACTTTGTGATAAATATTATAAATGCGAAAGTTTGTGAGGATGTATCTACCTTCTGACTTAAAAAATATTGAATCAGATCGAGTTTTTAAGGCAAAACTAGCTGCTTATGTGGCTGAAAATGTAAGTTTGGTGTAATGTTAATTTTGATGTATTGTACCCAGTTATTAACTTTTTTACGACTTTATAACTGCATAAACATGTTATTTGTGGTTTCTTATGTAAGTGACGCTATGTCTTGAATAAGAAATAAAGATCCTTAAACCTATGTATGGATGGATGAATGTATGGATGTTTATCACTATTTCACGCTCAAACGGCTGGACCAATTTTAATAAAATTTGATATGGAGGTAGCTGACACCCTGGATTAACACATAGGCTACATAATTTTTCCTTAATTCATACGGAAACGAAGTCGCGGGCGTAAAGCTACTTTATGATTAATCTAACAGTACTTGGATTTAAAGATAGTGCCTGTGTTTAAAAATGAGCAAACTATCCTCCTAGCCTCTCTTTTTCTGCTGCGCGGTTTGTACAGCAGATCATTTGACACTAGCAAACAAATGGGTTTTGCAAATAGTTTTAAAATTGTACTAGGCGTTCCGTTTCACCCAGCCTGCTTGGCCAACGAGCATTATGCTAATAAATAATAATGATAATAAAATATTTATTTAAATTCATTACTAAACTGCAAAATAATAACACAAATGCCTGATCTAGGATATAAGATAATCCTGTATCTCAGGCGGAAGAGGACTTACTGCCGTACTCAGAGACGTCAATTAAAGTTAAGTACTGTTAAACTCTGATGTTGTCTCTTTCACTCTTGTTGATATAAACAAGGATAGCATGACATTTAATTACTTCTTAACTTTAATTGACGTCTCTGAGTACGGCAGTTAAATAACTATTCTGTAAAATCACTTATAAAGGATTTTTATAATAAAGCTTACACACTCAAAGGCCCACACTAAGATTTTCCTTTGTGTCGTGGGTCCCATGAAACAAACACAAAGACACACACACTGCCATGACCCGAGAACAAACATCTGCTTTTTACACAAATATTTTCCCCGATCGGGAATCGAACAGGACCCTTCGATCAAGAGGCAGCGCCACTAAAACTCAACCAAATCGGTCATCTTTTTTTTAAATATAAGGAGGACTATGTCCAGTAGTGGACTATAATAGATTAATTATTATGAACTTAGCAAAGAGGTACGAGAAGATTAAGGCCAGTGTTCACCAAATATTTAACCGACGATTAGCAGCTAACCAGAGATTTGACAATGTCATTTTCATACATTTTTTTGACATTTTGTCTGATTAGCTTCTAACCGCTGTTTAACTGTTGGTTATATTTTTGGTGAACACGGGCCTAAGAGATAAATAAATTTGTAAATGTAGAATTTTACAATTATTTTCCTAATAAAAGAATATGTAACGCGTTGATGTCTTTTGTTTGAAGGTTTGTATAACATTTTACGAAACTGAAAACTAATATCCGTGTGTTTCTGTGCTTCGGAGGGCACGTTAAGCTGTCGGTCCCGGCTGTTGTCGATTGACTACAGTCGTTAAAACCAAATCAGAGGCCAATTGGCGGTTTGAAAACTCTGACACCAGGGTTAGCCAAGTTCGCCACACACTTGACTATACCTACACGATAAGAAGAAGAAGACTAATATGGGGGGAGACTTTAAATTAGTGAACTAAACTTTAGGGACTGATTGTCTCCATTAGACTGAACTTCTTACCGATTTTTTTTTAATTCGACTTATCGTACCATACAAAGACAAATCAGCTGTTCGCATAAGTGGTATGGAGAGATTTTTTTTTACATATTTTAACCTATAGTCCTTGGGGAACATAGTCTAAATAAATTAGTTAATAGAATAAAACATTAACTAAATATAAAGTTTAATTTTAAATTTAGGTAAAGTTAGGTTTTTAGTACTATCTGGTTGTACTTATTTGTTGTACAGACGAATGCACATAGAGTGGCAATTATTGTAGTACGGAGGGCCGAACATCAAGTTACCCATGTTTGCATTCTGTGCTGTTGTGATAAGAGCGGTTTTTCAATAAATCGGGTTAATCTGATGTGTTGGCCTCTGTACCAAGCAGAACGTGGCTACGAGTGGCATGCGTCTTAAACGGCTGAACCAGTTTTGATCAAATATAACTAAGGATGAATGAAAGAAGATTGGCGAAAGAAATATATATATTTTTTTTATTATAAGATGGGTTAACTCTTGACCTCAATCTTGACCATAAGGTCAAAGATGAGGTCGACGATGTAGCGAGTTAAACCAGAAAATGCCTATAAAGGCCCTGGTACTCCCACGCACCGACGGAACACAGCAAGCTGTTTGGCGTCGGACTTCGGTAGGAGGGTGGTCGCGAACCAGACGGCCCTTTACAGAGCCTACCACACCGCATGAGACCATAGAACGACACCTCAGATTCAGAAAAAAATGAAGTGTCGTTGCCTGGGATGGATTACTATGAGGCAGGTCTCATTTGTGTTTCCTTAGTCGCCTCCGCGATATAGTGCGAATGTAGTTCGAAGGGTCGGAAGAGGGCGCTCTAGGCAAACGTACTTTAGACCGAATTTGTGATGTACTGAGAAAAGGCCGTGTTAGGAGTACCCGAATCCGAAGAGCATGTATGAAGCGAATTATGAATATAGAGGAAGCGAAAGAGGTTTGTTTCGATAGTAGCAAGTAGCAGTCTGTTTTCTCTGCCTACCCCAATGGCACAAAGGCGTGAGCTTATGTACTCGTATGTATGTATGTAATCATGTCGATTACGAGAGTTTTCAAACAAAAACAATCTGAATCAAAATTGGTCCATTTGTTTAGAAGCTACGATGGTACAGACTGACACACAGATACACACGCCAAACTTATTCCACACCTATTTTTTGTCAGGGGCTAAAAATCAAGTAGGCCAAGAAAACCAACTGTCAAAAGAATAACCTTTAAAAAAATGTATCACACAGCATGACTCCAGTTCGTTTACAATTAGAACTTCAAAAGAAAAAGAAATAAAATTCTTAATTTGAATTTCCCATGTGTTAGTGTGAGATGGCTAGTGGGTCAGGTAATAGTGGTCGAATTACTTTCTCCACCGGCCGATCCCCCGCGGAATGCCCAGAGTAGACTCTGAGAGGGCATAGAGTAAGACCGAGTGTGCTCAGGATACAGATAGGTGAGTAGGCAGAATGTGATTATAATAAACTCATATCATATATACACTCGAGCAAGCAAGGTTGACACGATAAGAACACAAGTCAACCACTATGTTTGTTGTGTATAGCATATCTATTGAGATATACATACAAAAACAGATTTTTAAGTAGTAAACAAGTTGAGAATTTTTTAGAAAAGTTGAAATAACACTTACTAAAATATTGATTTTCACATCATGACAATACTTACTAAAACTATGAATACTCAGCTTCTTTTTATTGAACAAGGTGCCTTTCCTAATTTTAAAATTTTCCCCCAACGTTTTTACAAACACAGATTTTTTTTAAATAAACGTTTATTTAGAAAATAAACGAACAAAAGAATTCATATGAAGAATTTAAAAAAGAACATATGTGCATTTGTCAGAATATACGGTAAAGCCACGCCGAAGGGCCACCGGGTTCCCCAAACAATTGAAAAACCGTTCTTATCGCAACAGCACAGAATGCACGTATGATATGAGTAACGTGATGTGCGGCCCTCTGTGCATACTGGTATGTAATACGTACCATAACTACCGGAACTCACTGACCTAGGTCTGTGCCGGAACTTTATTAAAACTGTCTCTTTTATCCAAAATCTTTAGACGAAAATATCAAGACACTACTACACAAGCGTAGCGTAATTTGTTTTTTCACACTACTAGTACCGCTAAGATAGACAAGATGGCGCCTGCAACATTAAAAGGCGTTTGTACTACCGCGTGTATTAGTTTATATTCTAAAATTATTCTTACCATATAGGTATATATAGTTCGTTCGGGCAATTAGTGTGCAGTACAGGCGCACGGTATATTGGGACCATTCTTTAACTTAAATGTGACTCGTCCACAAATGCAAATTTTTTAATAAAAATTAAAATTAAATAGCCATCTTACAACTTAAACATATATGCTATTTTTGTAGCATAAGTATAAAAAATCAATCTAGCTATTCCGAATCAGAGTCATCTGTATCACTTTGTGTGTTTATTATGAAAGTGTCTCCGTTAACATCAACATGCTGGTCTACATTAAAGTACTTATTCTCTTCTTTGATTGCGTGGGCAATATATTTACCCCACAAGTCAGATGTTACGTTCAACATGACCTGCCTGATCAATTGACATACGGCACTGCTGTTTTTGGGGTCGCAATTGTTGGCTCTAAGGTCATGTTTAATTTTAGACCACACTTGTTCTATCGGATTAAAAATGCAGTGGTATGGTGGAAGACGCACCACCTCACAACCATTCATTTTTGCTATTTCATCAATGACATATCTTTTTTCTATGCCCGCCTTTTTCACAATATCCAGCAGCACTGGAATGGTTGGGGTTGGCTCTGGAATGGAAATTTTGTACTGTCTCATAAAATCAAGGATCTCCCCTTTTCTGGTTGTGGTGTTTGGAATTCTGACGGATAGTCGCGAGTGGTAAGGAGCGTTATCCATTACTATTAGGCTATTTGGTGTTATGTTTGGCAATAATTGCTCCTGAAACCACTTTTCAAAGAGCACTGAGTTCATGTCGCAGTGGTAATCAGCGCTCGCATCGCTAATCTGTTTCGCAGATAGAAGCAGTCCATTTTCGACCCAACCGTCTTTGGATCCAGCATGCAATATGATAATGCGTTTCCCACGAGTGGAAGGCAAATCTGAAATGCAGTGACAACTACAATCAGTCCAACTTTTTTTGACGGTATCATGTGTGTCATACCACGTTTCGTCCAGGTAGATTATATTTCGCCCCTCTTGACGTGCTTCTCTGAGCTTTGTTATATATTTATAACGCCAGACTTGGAATCGCGGCGTCTCAAGCAACACACTGCGTTTATTCACTTTTTTATAGTTGAATCCAAGTTTACGTAAAAGCTCATACAACGTAGTACGTTGATATGGGAAGTCCGTATTTGTCTTTAAATCTTGCAATATCATATCGAGTGTTGGAAGTTTCTTATCTGTATAGAATCTATATACTGTGCGTCGAACTAAATCGCATTCAAAATCATCTATCTTTAAGAATTTTTTCGTCTGACTTCCTCTCTTTAAGGGAGAAACTGGTCCTGATTTTATAATTTTGGCGACAGTGTTTCGATGCACATTAACCATTTTCGAAACTGTCCCAATAATTGGATAATTTTTAAATTCCATCTCTTTATCATTATCAGGCGGCATTGTGTTGACGCAGTATTGATGAACATTCAAAATTATTTCTTTGCAGTTTTTATAAAGCGTCTTCCTTTTTTTAATTGGAGCGTTATCGTCTTGAGACGTACCACCGCTGTTGTCATTATTCGCAGTGTCATTGCCAGTCTCCTCCAACATTCTCAACTATAATTAATAATGCCCTTTCTCAACTCCAATAAATAAAATAATATAATTATTGAACTTATGCCTATTCTTTTAAATATGGCCTCCGCATAGTGATTTTGCCAATGTCAGTATTTGAAAGAAATTCAAATAATAAATGTCGAAACTCATATCTATCTATAAATAAATTAATCTATGAATATCACATAATGACCGAAAAGCTTTTATTCTAATGACCGTTACTGCAACTGGGTATTTGTAATGCAAGTAATACCTACAGGACGAATTATCTGAACCCTCCTTTGTAATTTATAAGTTAGCAGAACTAACTTCCTTAAGTACTTCTTTTTGGAAATATACGTTATTATTATTTTGTAAATGTTAACGATAGTGTCAATGAACACATACAATAATTTATTTACAGTTAAGTAATTTTATTTTCAAATAGGTACGAATATTTTTCTTTCAAAAAATAGCTATACTAATCCATGTAAATATTTACAGAGACCACAAAATATTATTATTTTCGTATTATAACTAGTAGAAAGAGATAGAAGATATGAATTACCATTCAAGTTTTCTTGCTCCCTGTACCGCCATACATTTCGAGATGACAGCTGACAGCTACCCATGCACACTAATTGAGCGAACAAACTGTAACCTATGGGGTGGAGTGGCTTTAAATTCTGTAATGAAACTTTAAGAGGTGATTCTTCCCAGGAATTTGAACAACTTTCCCCAAAGAACCAATATGATTATCCTTAAAAAAATGAGCGACTTCCCATACAAAGGTTGATCTCACAAGTAGTATTGAGAGGCAAAGTTTTTTCACAACTTTTCAGAAAGGTTCCTTGGGGAAAGTTGTTAAGTTTAGTAGCCTGATTCATATCCTTAACTTTCGCCCACTATTTTAAAGTCGCCCAATTAAAACCTCTTAGAGACATGATACACGTAACCACAAACCGGTCACACCTGTTGCCTGCCACCTGCATACTCTATGTCATGTTACCGCTTGGTCCCAGTAAACAATCGCCGCAGTTGTCCGCTGGCATTCGCGAGCGAAGCCCGTGTCGTACCCCAAGGTACCCGTGCCTTCTAAATTCAAATTAAAAAACAAGATTCGTTCGTTTCCAAATCCTAATTCAAAAAGTGCCGTTGTCGATTGTTTTTTTATTCATTTCTTTTTCTTCTGTCACGCGCGTGTTTTTCTAGTGCTGTGTAAAATACTGGATTGAGATTTATGCAGATGTGGCCGTATGAAAGTTGTAAATTAAGCCCTATTTTGTGGAGACCGTTGTTAATTTGGTTAGAGAATATTTAAAATAGCCGGTTTATGCCGTTTTTTCTGCTTTTTCCTGTCAGTTTCTGTCTCTTCTTGAAGTAGAGACGCCAAAGTACCATTGTACTTAGTATACTTAGTACATATTGTCGTACACTACACATTCCTTACTATAAGAGCTTATGAATGAATTATTTGAAATTCCCAATACTATAAAGACGCGCATTGTTTAAGAAACTGGTACAAAAAGAAATGTATCTAACTGTTATTACAGCTAGGTACCTACTTAGTTAAGTCATTCACATGGGAGCGTAAAAGTTCATTCAAAAGTAGGTAAAGAACATTTTCCGTCACGTGAACATTGTAATTGTTATTAAATTAGACATTATTCTTTTGAATAATAGAGTCTTGTTAAAATTTAGAATATTAAATTGAAGTTTCACGAGTTTTTCGATAGTAATTTTGCGTTACTATTTTTAAACTCTCAATAACAAATAAAATTTTAAATTGTAAAAAGGATTTCGCCTTTTAAGCGCACAATAACAAGGATAGTACAGACTGTGAAGCTCGATGTACAGAGAGTAGCACGTCAGGTTACCTATTTTCACTACGAAATCCGAAATTATTACGAAGGTGTTAAGGGCGACTTTAATATCAACATGTATAGTCTGTTGTGCTGCCGTGTGTACACTGAGTGTACATTAAAATAGTTTGATTATTGGCCCAAAGAACTAACAAAAATAGTTTTACCAAGGGAGCTTTTTCAGATGGTGAAGGTTCCCCTTCAGCTTAAAGAATACCCTCCCAGGCCCCACTTTTGGGCACTCTAGCCAGGCAAACACTTTTTTGTAAACAGTACCTTGAGTAATCAGTCGTTATTTTTTCATATCTTTATCGGGTGCTAATGCGTTCGGAGGCAAATGCGAAGGGTACAAATGTGAACAGGTCTTTGATAATCCTCATTCCTCTCAGATCTTCAATTTATGATCCTAATATCAGTAGAAGTTTTGTAGAAAAGTACCTTGGTATAAAGAAAAAAATCCGAAAGAAAAAAATTCTAAAAATAAATAAAAGTAATAAATAAAAACAAATACATGTATTTGAAAACTATTAAATTTCACCAAATACATTTTTTATTAGTTATTTTGCCACTACACAAAATACGTCACAAAAATATCAATACTCTAATATTATTAAAAAATTGTCAGTATGATGCGATTTGACTAACTCTACAAAGAAAAAAAAAAATTGATCTCCCATACAAACTTCATCAGCATATAGCGGATTTTTTATGGGAGATCAAAATTTTTTTTCGTATTTTGACCTATGTTCCTTGGGGAAGTTGTTCAGTTTCATGGACTGCTTAACCACCCGAGAGGTTGAAAGAGAGATACCTAAAGCCCTGTAAACAAAAGTTGACTTTTAGTCATCATTTTTAGTTAGCTAACTACACAACGTCACAAAACTAGGTATAAAGAACATTATCATTTAACCTGGAAAATACTATGACTCGTGTTTAACCATAAAGGTTAAGATAACCTGAGTTTAAAGTCTAACTGTAGTTACGTCTGTCGGCGATGACGAGTGCTAACTAGCGTTAATAAGTGTCGTTACGTTAACTTGTAGTTTAGGTACTTATGGTATACTACGGAGTAATCTCTTCTAATATTATAAACTAGCTTTTCGACCGGGACTTCGTTCCCCTGGGAATTTTCCCGTCAATTTTCCAATGTTTTTAATAGTTATTCTGCTATTCGGGACGGAGAGAAAAACAACAATATGGAAATCGGTCCAGCCGATCTTGAGTTATAAGTGGTGTAACTAACACGAGAACCACATCTGGTTCTCTCTTGCCATCTCTAAGGTAGACTGGAAGAGATCCCTTCAGGGATAAGTCCGCCTTTGCATATATATGTAATATCTTTTGTATTAGACTGTAAGAGTTTGCAATAAAGAGTTTACATACATACATACATACATACATACATACTTTGTTTTATATATTTACTAGCTTTTCGCCCGGGACTTCGTTCCCGTGGGAATTTTCCCGTCAATTTTCCAATGTTTTTAATAGCTTGAGTTATAAGTGGTGTAACTAACACGACTTTGTTTTATATATTTACTAGCTTTTCGCCCGGGACTTCGTTCCCGTGGGAATTTTCCCGTCAATTTTCCAATGTTTTTAATAGCTTGAGTTATAAGTGGTGTAACTAACACGACTTTGTTTTATATATTTACTAGCTTTTCGCCCGGGACTTCGTTCCCGTGGGAATTTTCCCGTCAATTTTCCAATGTTTTTAATAGCTTGAGTTATAAGTGGTGTAACTAACACGACTTTGTTTTATATATTTACTAGCTTTTCGCCCGGGACTTCGTTCCCGTGGGAATTTTCCCGTCAATTTTCCAATGTTTTTAATAGTTATTCTGCTATTCAGGACGAAGTAATATAATAAATCAAAAAACATGGAAATCGGTCCAGCCGATCTTGAGTTATAAGTGGTGTAACTAACACGACTTTGTTTTATATATTTATAGATTTAGATGCGAAACTAACTCTGACTATCTGCCTGTTACGCTTTCACGCCTAAACTACAGAACCGATTTTGATGAAGTTTGGTACAGAGATATATTAGACCTTGGTAAAAGACATATGCTACATTTTATCCCACTGCTAGGCGCAATAGAATTGCCACAGACAAACACACATAGCGGTTAAATTTATAACACCCCTCTTTTTGCGGCTATATAATAATAATAATAATAATAATAATAAGCATTTATTTGTCCATTAAAAACATTTAACAATTATGACAACAAAACAATATGTATAATGTTCTAAGGACAAATTGGTCTGTGGCCTCAGACTGACTAAAACCTATTGAGGGTTTAAGTCGCTGTTATTCTGCCACAGCCTTATAAGAAACACATCAAACGTATAGAAATAATAAAATTCTTCATCAGCCCATATACGTCCCCACTGCTGGGGCACGGGCCTCCCTCAATAACGTGAGGGGTAAAATGCCATACTCACCACGCTTGGCAGACGGGTTGGCGAGGGTTTTGATATAATTGCAGAGTTTTCCTTCTCTGTGTGCAGATGAACTTGCTTGCATATTTACCTTAGTCGCCTTGTACGACACCTCGGTAAGAAAGAGGGTGATCCTATTCTACTCTGCCGGAGACTCACAATAAAATTATAAATACCAAAATAATTAAAAATTAAAAGAGTACGTGAATAGAATATCACGGAGAGCCATAAATACATATGGCAGAGCCATAAATACATATGGCAGAGCCATAAATACATATGGCAGAGCCATAAATACATATGGCAGAGCCATAAATACATATGGCAGAGCCATAAATACATATGGCAGAGCCATAAATACATATGGCAGAGCCATAAATACATATGGCAGAGCCATAAATACATATGGCAGAGCCATAAATACATATGGTAGAGCCATATGTTCGCTGTGTTTCCTACTTTAACTTATTTTAAGTAACATCCTGAATGACTCAACTAGTATGAAATCCTTACTTTCTTACATATTATAAATGCGAAAGTAACTCTGTCTGTTTCCGTCTTTCACGCCTAAACTACTGAACAGAATTTGATGAAATTTAGTATAGAGATAGGCTACATTTTATTCCACAGTTGGGTACGATATTACCTGTACTCCACGCTGGCGGAAAGCTAGTACTTTATACGAATTTGTATGCTATTTAACATAATCTTATACTTACGAATAGTTTAACGACCAACTTATGGAAATCACCCACATACCTCAAATTTCAAAAAAAATTGTCAAGTTAAAGAATTTGCATAACTTTAAGATTGTTGCCGTGGAAACTATGGACTAATCAAAAATATATCCACTCACGCTTATAGTCCCATTTGGGTGGACAGAACATCGTGTAGGCAGTTTTAGAACCACTTGAACCAGGGTTGGAAATCGTAGTATAATTACACTATTTATACCAGAATTTCATTAAGCGTAGTATGTAGTATTGTAATGCCAGTATACTATGCAAAAATACCAGAATTTTTATCGACCAGTGGAAGAGTAGTTTTTAATGTATTTTTTTACTATTTTCTGTCTTTTTGACAGAATAGGAGTTGTTATGTATTTTATCTATGAGTGTGAGTGAGATGACGATTACTTATATGCACTTTCTTGTGTATGCTGATACAATTTTCTTGAATAATTTGCTAAAATAAGGTAAAACAAACAGTCTTTTTTATATCGCCGTTTCTATCTTACTTTAACTCAATAAAATAGGGTAGAAATTGAAACAAAGGATATTTTTGTGATTATTTTTTATTATTTTAATTGTTTTTTTTATGCATTAAAACAAAATTTACTTTTAAGTCGTTGAAAATCTAAATGTAGTATAATTTTTTGTCAAGTAGTATAATTTGGATCTCCAAGTAGTATAATTTTCAGTCGGTCTGATTCCAACCCTGACTTGAACCCTTGAACATCTAGACTTGAGAATAAATACCTGCGTCTTCCAAAAATCTTTGCCCCCAACTTGAAACCGAAACCAGGAATCTCAAGATAGCTAGCACGACCCGCGACAAACTCGCGCGTCAGGCCCCATGACAGTAAACTTCCCTTTGATTGCGCGAGGGCAACGCGGAATGACTTTGTCATTTCGACACTTTTATGACATTTGATTTTGAAAACTTGAGCTGCCGGAGTCTTCAATTAGAATAGAATAGAAAAATATTGATTTAGGAAATCATACCATAAATAATTCTTAAAAAACTAAATAACAAATTGCCGAAACGGATGCAGCTCAGCATAATGCCTGAGCCATGACGCTGGTTTTCAGCTTCAAACGGTTGGTAGGCTAGGTGGAGTATACATATGACGACAAACTATTTTGGATGTCTTTAAATTATTAGCGAATATCTAGGCTATGAATTTGCCCACAAAACTGAAGAGCTTTCCTTGGAATTTAGGTCTAAATATGCAAAAAAAATCTGAAGTTCATATAGGTCCCTTGAATAAAGTTATTCAGTTTCATGGGGATATTCAGCCCCTAAAGTTTTGCTAACTAATGTAAAGTCACTTCATATATTCAGATTTGCTATAAACGTCTGTACCAAACTCGTATCAAACTAAAACATGCATAAATAAGTGACGATGGCAGATCATTTCGCATATTTTCGCTCCAAATGCCTCTAGATCACCTTGTAACTATGTGTTGTTTGAAAATAGCTTTTATGACCTAATGTTATAAGCGTTAGCGTCTCTGTGGGTGGGCAAACTGCATGCCTCAGCACAGTAAGTACAATTTCAACAGCTCACGAAATTGGTTCAAGTTATACATAAGTACATGAGAGCAAATCTTAGTTTATTTGTTTAACTATTCTAAAAGTTGAAAGTATTTTGCACTATCATATGTTATTAATTATATCGCTACGGGCTTTCCGCCTGGAACATCGTCACCGTGGAAATTCGGGAAAATTATTTAGCCTATGTCCAGGGGGTCATACAAACACACTCATAAACTTTCGCCTTTATAATATTAGTGAGATTATTGTGTACGCGCCGTTATGAACTGAGTTTTAGTTATCGAAAAGGTCGTTACCGATTACGCCCCGTAAAACCTTTCCATTCATAAATATGCGACATTTGTTCGACTATTACCATTGAGTAACAAGTAAAAGTGGTCCTGAGTCGGCCTACACTTTACCCACGCTTGTCCATATTTATCGATAGACCATTGACCAACACTGGCCAAAACCATCACCTACATGATGCAAAAATACAATTTACATAAGAGAAAATCATTATCAACCTTATTCCGATCGAAATTAGATAGATTTCGGCGGCAAGAAAATCTTTGTCACATAGTTTGTAGGTAGAGTTTTCGTTTCGCAGTAAAATGTGTGTTAAAGCTACAAAATAATACTTGAATACGTATTTGGAAGTCTATTATTATGTAAAATTGCCTGTTCCACATTTTATTTCTATAATCAATTTTGGACATTTCAAATATTCGCGATTTCTTATGACTCAGTGTGAACATTTTGATTTTCCTAATCTCCTTATATGTTAGACCATAGCTTTAGAACAATTCGAATCTTAGCTATGACATCATTCATAAACAATTATTACAGTTATCAGGTTTCTCTATCTTGATTTACGCTCCATGATCATTGATTGCGAATCATATGAAGATTCATATTAATTTTGTTTCAAACGAGATCTTGATAAAAGCCAACCAATCAGATTGTATCTGTGAGATTAATTTAATGTGTTCATGATAACCCTGGTCTATGATTGGCTGATGACGAATAAATCAATTTAATATTTATTCGAAATGTGTAAATGGTTAATCAATCCTATAGAAGAAAAAATAGTTTTCTATGAATACTCAATACAATAATAAATACCTATAATGTGTATAAGTCAGATAACGTAACAACTAACATATTACATACAACGCTAGTGGAAATAATACTAAATAAAACGGGCAAGTGCGAGTCAGACTCTACAAAAACCATCATCTTTATAAAAACGGCAAAAAAATCAAGTTTGTTGTATGAAAGCCCAATTAAATATTTAATTTATTCTACTTTTTAGTATTTGATGTTATAGCAACAACCGAAATACATCATCTGTGAAAATTTCAACTGTCTAACAACCACGGTTCATGAGATACAGCCTCGGACAGACTTTCTATAAAAACGAGCAAAAACATCACGTTTTTTGTATGGGAGCCCCCTTAAATATTTATTTTATTCCGGTTTTTAGTATTTGTTGTTATAGGGCACATATAAATACGTCATCTGCGAAAATTTCAAATGTCTAACTATCACGGTTCATGAGATACATCCTGGTGATAGATGGACAGACGGACGGACAGACGGACAGCGGAGCCTTAGTAATAGGGTCCCATTTTTTCCCTTTGGGTACGGAACCCTAAAATGTAGTAGTTACATTTTGTATGTTATATGGGCCAGTTAGGGAGGCGTGTATAATGTCACCGGATAATGATAAAAACCGTAATATTAGAATTCACTAGGGAAATTATAACATCCCACAACATTACAATTTGTTTAAGGTCTAAAACCGTATGACACATAGTCATAGTAATCCATCCCAGGCAACGACACTTCATATTTTTCTGAATCTGAAGTGTCGTCCTATGGTCTCATGCGGTGTGGTAGGCTCTGTAAGGGGCCGTCTGGTTCGCGACCACCCTCCTACCGAAGTCCGACGCCTAACAGCTCGCTGTGTTCCGTCGGTGCGTGGGAGTACCAGTGCCTTTATAGGCATTTTCTGGGTTAACTCGCTCCATCGTCGACCTCATCTTTGACCTTATGGTCAAAATTGAGGTCAAGAGTTAAACCATCTTATAATAAAAATAAAAAAAACGTACTAACACGACTTTTATTTACATTGCAATATTTGTTTGGCTGAACTAGTGCAACTAAACTGTAGTTTTTGAAATATCCTGAATTGATTTATATATTTAGTCCGTCACAGATTCTTTGTGTAGTCAACAAACCACCACAGGACCACATCAAAAGCCTTAACAAATACCTATAAACGTCAAAGCGATCGATCAAAGAACATAGTGATATATTGCGAGCTTGCGTTTCATGCGTCAATCGACAATGAAGAAATAATTCATCATCGTCATTAGAAAATCACATGTCATAAGCATTCTATTTGTAGAGTAATTACACTTTCTATGTACAGATTTGATCTTATCACGTAACATGGCATTACTATTATATTTTTCACTAAAATAACTAAATACTCGTTTTGTAACCTACTAAACTAAATATTTTACCAGATACCAGTTAAATCACTACTCAACAACCGAAGAATTTCGTTGTACTACCACTCTCCTATTTTTTATCAGGATCCCCACCGAGGGGCACGGGCCTCACTTCGAAACGTGAAGGGGATTCAGACCATAGTCCACCACGCTGGCCCAATGCGGGTTTGTGGATCGCACGTCGACCCCCATTTCGCGAACCCCCAACCCTTCGCTTTTTTTTATGTATGTTATTAAAAAATATGCGTTTTTATAATTAGGAGGATATACATACAAATGCCTTGAAGTGTTTGATTCCATTTGCCTTCTCGTATTTGTGTGACATTTTCATCAATAGCCCGAATAAAAAGTAAGCAAAGAAATAGTTTTTTTGGAATTCGAACGGCACGGCACGGCATTTCGAAATTTGAATTACCAAGAATGTTCTCAGCTTCTAGTATCACTATTACATAGGAGGCAATGGTGATACAATTTTGCCGTGCGGTTTTCGTATTATAAAAAGGCCCATTCTCAATGTAGCTTAAACGGATCTACGATGGGAGACATTATTCAATCAAAACAAGCGCAACCTTCGCATTAGGATGGACGAGTAGTCATAGGATTTTATGTTTTGTTAATTTATTTTTATGAACATACAAATGTTTATGAATATATCCTTCTAAACTTAATTGAATTTTTTAACCTCTCGCGTGCTAAATGTGCACACGGTGTGCGAGATTACTGACCTCTCGCGACCCCCGTAAAGAAGCTTCGACCCCCTTGGGGGTCGCGACCCACACGTTGAAAAACACTGATGTAGAGAAAATATGACTTAAAAGCCTTAGTAGATGACTATTCATTCTTTTGATATGTCGTAAGTGTTAAATATTTGTTAGGCTTTAAGGTGTTAAAAGGAAGATAAAGTGATAATCTGATAATCTTTTCTAGGTACAATGATCTAACCGTATGTTAAACAATAGATTAGTAAGGTGATAAATACTCAACTTTATCAGGATTTTAAAGTAGACAAAAACATTGATTTTTTGTATAGTCTGTTTCCTCAATGAAGTATCCATTCAAATATTTTATCTGTAAGTTTCAAATTAAAATGAACGTATATTGTAATTTTACTTTTAGTAAGATTGTACTCGCTCTGTACTTTGTGAACTGCCTCATTTTTTTT
Source organism: Aproaerema taeniolella (assembly GCA_949987775.1). Classification (NCBI taxonomy): domain Eukaryota; kingdom Metazoa; phylum Arthropoda; class Insecta; order Lepidoptera; family Gelechiidae; genus Aproaerema; species Aproaerema taeniolella. The sequence goes on along the minus strand of OX465261.1, from coordinate 12,950,646 downwards.
CATATTGATGGACTCTTTTATAATATTAATGCAACTTGAGCCAACTGAACCTAAAAAAGCCTAACCTAACTTAACATAACCGTAGGTGAATGGATCTCTTTAAAGTTCATTCATTCGATTGAATAGTCATCTCCAGCAGCTCTAGCACGATAACGACAAACTCGCGCTCGGCTCACGCTGCAACTTCACTTTGATTGCGCCAGGGGTCCCGCGCAAAGGCTTGCTCGCCCTATGGCGTTGTCAATGTTGACATTTTGACATAGGACCGCGGTGTTGTCGCGGCGCTGTCACTGTCGTACTCGGCCTGCAGGGTGCGCTTACTACATCCTTGATCACATAGATTGTGGGGACGAACAAACTCATTAATTTATTTATTATTTATTATTTTTTAATTTAAATTTTTAAATTTTGTTTCTCCCCCAACATTCGATTGCTAATTAGTCATATTACTTTTAAACGGCTGAACCAACTTCGTTCAAATGTCGAATGTTCGAAAAATCATCTCGACTACGTCAGCTTTACATAGACAGACATAGAGATTCACAGTCACACAGACACTCAGATAACACGTCAAACTTACAACACCCCTTTTTTTGTCGAGAGTTAAAAAGTTGGCTATAACTAGTAAGAATCAGTCAATAAGAATAAATTATACTTGCTGCTGATCACGCTCTGTTAATAATAGCATTGCAAAAACAATGAACGGTATTGCCGGTTCACGACGCCATTTTGCCCACTGTTGGGCAACTAGCAAATTGCTCTCCAACAATCATTGTCTGTTTCAAATGATTAGATCGAATTGTTATGTCATGTTATCATATATAAATGTACACACGACAGCACATCAGATTAAGCATGTTGACATTGACGTCGCCCTTATCTCGCTTATAGTAGTGGCGGCTTTCTTAGTGCAAATGGGTAAACTGACGTGCTGCTGTCTGTACACTACCTAAAGATTACATTTTCGAAGATGACCTGCTTAGTACAGTGGACAGTAACGCTACTTCTAAATCGACGGATCCTGCGTTCGATTCCCGGTGGTGGCAAATGTTTGTGTGACGTGCAAGTATTTGTGTCAATCTCTGTATGTGTACCGAGCAACGATTTTAGTTTTTGATATGTGTTTTAGTTGCGAATCTCTTACTGAATTGTTAAGTACAGAGGCCAGCGCATCAGCTTACTCCATTTTCATTGAAAAACCGCTCTTATCACAACAGCACAGAGTTGCGGCCGTCTGTTCTTTAAACCCACTACCAGTTGTGATTGAGATGTAGGTTCGTAAAAATTAATTAGGTACATTATATAAAAAATATCAATACACTATACATAATATCACACATGTTTATTAAATTAAACATAATTGATTTTATACACAATTAACTCTCGATACTAATGATCGTTATAGCTACACGCAAGTCGTGACCAAATTAAACGTAAAATAGACTTACAAGTACAGCCAAGCTGAATGCACTTCAAGCTTAACACGATAGATCTAGAATCGCTATTATTCCGTACGTGTAAGGTGGAAAATTGTACTTTTATTGTCAGGCGGGAGCTGCTACTATCTGTACAAACTACAGCACATCAGGTCACACATTTGCAAGATGAAAAAGACATCAATAACTCACTAAATTAGGACGATGAAGTTCAAAGTGAATGTGTAGTCTGATGCGTTGTCTTGTGTACATTTTTAAGTACATAGCCCAGTACATTAAAATTACACATTAGTGTCTTCTATGCCGTTGCGATAAGCACGATATTGCAACAAAAATTATCCTAATGCCTTAGCCTCAGTTTATGAACTATTAAGTGATCATTGGGTCCTCTACTCATCACTTTTTGTGTAATTACAGCAATCATCTCGTTTCTATTTTCGAATGCTTAATTAAATACTAATTTAAGAGGCCTACTAAGGTTTTCTGAATGTAGATGTGATTTTTTTTATGTAACCTGGTTTTAGGAGAAAACGTCTTTGATGGGGTTAGCGTATAGTTTTGTTGGCTTGTTGAGCCACTTGAAGCTAGGTTTAAGTATATTCATCATCATCATCAGCCTGTGTCAGTCCACTGCTGGACATTATATTACCAATATATTACCACGGCAAAATTTGTATTACCATTGCCCCCAATGTTCCCAGCTTCTAGTATCACCACTACACAGGAAGCAATGGTAATAAAATTCTGCCGTGCCGATTTCCTATTATAAAAAAAGGTCCATTTAAAGACAAAACAAAAATCACTGTGACCTTTCTACTGGTCAATTCTTCACCGATTTAAAAGCACAAAGGGGTTCCTTAGACGAGGGTGGAATGAGTCAATACGGTTGCGTGTTATAAACGAACAGACGGAATAAATTAACCAAGTGTGGAACTAAAATTAACATTAGGTATCTTCTTGGCTTGTTATAACTGATATTTTTAATGGGGTTAGAAAGGCCCGTTTATGGATTCTAGCTCTATGTAGAGTTAATCATTAAAAACTTTCGATCGAAGAGAATTTGTTGAAGACTCAAATCGTGACTGCAAATAGCACTATCCAATGAGAGATTCACTTCAAGCTCTATTAAGATGAAGAACGAACTGATAATATATAATATAAGCAACCGCGGCTCCAACAGAACACCAGCACTCTTCTCTAAAGGTGGAGCACAATGCTGAGTTGGAGGCATTTTTTGTCACTGAAGCACACATCTTTTTTTTAAATTATAACTTGGAATCTCATAATCGCCCTCCGTAAAGTGTGTGTTGAAGAAACAAAAATAAATGATATCTATGTTTATGATTTATTGATCCAATTTAACACACGGTTGACAATTTGGCCATATAGACTTTTTACGAACGAATCTTGTTGTTACACCTAACTATTTAATTTACCAATAAACTAACCACAAAAATTCTCTTACAGGCGGAATGAAGTGAAAAGTGTGAACAATGCAGTGACTAATCGGAGCGAAAAGTGTAAGTGAAGTGTAAGTGTGAATTATGACTTGATAGGTGTCAACTGGAACAATGTATCGGCCGAACTTCTACGAGAGTACTTGTTTTAGGTGTAATGAAATTGTGTACCAAGTGGACAGAGTGGGCCCGCTGAAGGATTTCACCTTCTTCCACAGTGGGTGCTTTAAATGTGCTGTCTGTGGGACCAAGCTTACTTTAAAGGTGAGTTATTACGTCATCATATTTTAGTAACTAGTCATATCATATCATACTATATTATAAAATAAAGTGCCCCACCGCGCCGCGTCTTTCTGACTGAACGTGATAAACTCAAAAACTCCTGAACGGATTTTCATGCGGTTTTCACTAACTAATAGATTAAAATGGGTGGTTTATGTGAATTACTCATACCCAAACTTCCCGCAAGAACGAAGTCCCTGGCAGGAAGCTAAGTTAACTTTTAAAAAAAAGTCCCCCGCCCGCCGCGTCTTTGTAAAATCAAAAACTATTGAACGGATTTTCATACGGTTTTCACCTATGGAATAAGTGATTTAAGAGGAAGGTTTATATGAATAATTAATTCCCGTAATTCCCGATATACTGGGCTGGAAGCTAGTTTTTTTATATTAATTAGATGTTTTTTAATCAGCGAGAATTTGTGATCGAAATCTTCCTACTAAAGCAAAATACAGAAACACAAAGAATACACGGCCATTTCATAAAAAAAATTCAACTTGTGCGATTATCCGATTGCATGAACATTAAATTTGTCAAATTCCTATTCCCTTGGAGCGTGAGGTTGCTAGAAAGAGGGTACTGGCAGCAAAAGAAATTAAACCATTTTCATAAAAATAAAAAAAGTGTTTTCACAAATTCCAATCAAAACAAAATTCGTTGATTAGAATAAAAAAATTTGCACTTGCTCATCTGAAGATTTTATCCCTCCATGTCTCGAATATGCTTTTATAGCATCTCAAACAGACCTCCTTTTTTGTATGAAAAATCTTGCAATATCCCTAGACAATGTTGATGTGTGTATCTTGTGTTGGTATCTGATTTTCATAACCCATGTTTTATTTTATTTATTTAAACAAAACACTTGTACAATTAAAATAGAAATTATATTGTATGGTAAAAGTGAATGAAATAACTGAATAGGATGAATCATTTCTGTATACAGTTCTACACTACGTCATTCGACACCATCTGATCTGAACTGAGTCATTTTAGGTTTATTTGTAAATGTTGAATCATGATATAAAATACTTACAGCTGGAAAATAACTATCAATTCTAATTTACTATTTAATAACCTATTATTATTTAATACAATAGGCCTTAACACAAAAAGTAAAACAAACTTAGACAACGTTTAAAATGGCTGTTTGAACAAAGATTCCTTTGCCTTTCCCGAAAGGGATATAAAACAAGGTATTTCAAAAAATCCAAAAAAAGAAATTCCATAATTTAATTTTAAAAGTGAAATAGTCGCAACTCTAGTAATTGGTTGCACTGTTTGACATCTTTTAAAATGAAAGTTTCATATAATTAATACGACATACTTGTCATATTTGTAATAGAACTGCGCAATAAGCTGAATTTTAATTAATTTTGAATTATCTTTTTTTTGGGTATTTTTCAAACACCTTGTATACAAACCTCACTATTATTTGTATATTATATAATATTATAATATGTATTATAAATGCGAAAGTAACTCTGTCTGTCTGTCTGTCTGTCCGTCTTTCACGCCTAAACTTTTGAACTCATTTTGATGAAATTTGGTACAGAGATAGATTAGAGCCTAGGAAAGGACATAGGCTACATTTTATCTCACAGTTGGGCACGATATAACCGGTAGTCCACACGGGCGGAGCTTTGTAATGTCTTTAATGGGTAATAAATAGGGTAAATGAATATGATAAAGTAGTTTTTACATTTCTCTTAACACGCATTTTAAAGTTAACTTTTACGAAAAACGTGTTCAGTTACTGTCAACTGTTAAAAATTAATTAGAGGAATGGAATACCTATAGGTAGCAAGTAGCAACAACAATAAAATGGCATAAGTCAGTGTAAGACATCCTGGTGTTTTTGATATTTTGTTGTAAAAAATGTTTTTTTATAAGCACCTAGTAAAATTAATAAACATAAATTAAAATCGGTATTTTTTAAAATAAATACATTAATTATACAGTAGCTATTTTAAAAGTATGTTTCGAGTGTTTTCAGCAAAACGGTTTATGAGAAGTCTTCCGTGAAAAAATAGCCTATATCGTTATCAACCGAGCGCGGCATTTTTGCTTGGTATAATAAAGGGCGCGCCGCACGATTTTTAAAAGTTGTAGTTGTAAATTGTATTGCAAATGGTAAAAAGTTATTTTTTTTTAATAACTTTTGTCGACGTAAACAAAATCCAGGGGAGGGTATGTAATTCTAAATTTAAATTACTGTCAACGATAAATCTAATAAGTAATAGACATAAAAATTATGCTGGAAGAAATTTCTAAATAGAAATAAGCTACAACATCTATTGAGTCGTCTATCTTTTTAAGAAAAGAGGTATAAGTACCTACTTATCTGTTTAAATATACTGTCTATCTTAGCAATAAATTGTTAAATAAGTAAAAAAGGACGTAGTTCTGAATTGAAACTAATGTAGGCGATAAATCTAGTTTCATAGACATAACTATCATGTGCAGTTGGAGAATCGATGGTTACCAAGACATTATTGTTGGTTTTATAATAAACGCCTGTCTAAATAGTGAGGCAAGCGTTTTTCAAAATTTACAAGCAACGACGATAATTCAGTTGACATAAACCTATCGTCTAACAGTAGTACTCTTAAATTCGCAGGAACATTTCAATACTGCGTTAAAGAGTACTGGTAGTTCCACCTAGTGTTTTTCGTGAGAAGCTCTTTAGCGCTGGCATCTCTTACCGTTATCAAGTATGAAGTCTTAACCGACTTTAAAAATTAAAAAAAAAAAAAGATTTTTAATCAAGTTTGTGTAACTCATTCAGGCGACTAGGATCCAAGCATGGATTTCGGGGATATATGATGGAACTCCTTAACGCTTAACAATATAACCATTTCAATAGTAATATTAGCGAGGTAATTCAAATTAGCCGTTTTTCGGTTGATTATTTAATTTGACAAGCGAATTCGGCGTTGACGTAAAAAATATTGTTCCTTTCTACTTATCACATCCCGCTGTCAGTGTACTTAGTGCTTTACCGGTAGCTATATGACGAAACTCCTCGATGCTCAATATTTAAACCATGTGAATTGTTTTATTTGAAACGTATACCTACTCTGGCATCTTGTGTTGACATCATTTAAATTAGCACAGCGGAGGCTGAGTAAATAGAACACTTGGTTTAGTCAAAATATTATTAATTATTACTGGATGAGTAGATTTTTTATTCTTGCTTTGTATCTCCGCAATATAAGGTTAAATGACTTACTGACCGACCGACATACAGACAACGCACAGCCAAAACCGATATTACAGCAAAACTATGAGAATGTTGACATTTGAAAAGTATAAGTCGCCGGAAAATAATAAGAATCCTAAGTTGATAAATTTTTGAGGTCGTTTATAAACTATCGGAAAATCATAAACGGCAGTTGAAATGTATTATTTAACGTAATTAAATTTTAGCTAATTGATCAACTTACGCTACCTGGCTGTAAGTTTACATTTACATCAGAAGATGACAGCAAGAAAATAGCAAAATAAGACTGGGAAATAGAACCCCTTAGTTTCATACATTTAACATCTTATTAATAATATCGTTATCAGTACAACGACTTCATTTCACCGAGACTTGATTATGGGTTTTGCTAAACAGGAGAAACATGGGCATTATTTATTTGGTAATAAACCAGGTCTTAGTTCTTAGTGCAGCAGTAGGTAAGTATCTACTTACACAATTATCTACTTACTCTTTCTTTCATTAATCGAACTATAAATTGTTGACGTCGGTTAAAAGTTGTTGACGTCACAAATAAGAATTCCATAACGGTACGAGATGCCAGCGCTATGCAGTTCTCACGAAAAACACAAGATGGAGCTACCAGTACTCTACAACGCGGTATTGAAATGTTCCCGCGAATCTAAAAGCACTGTTTGATGATGGTTATGATTCGCAGTTAGTCTGAAGTAATTTTTGAAAAACGCTTGTCTCTCTCTTCAGACAGGCGTTTATTATGAAACCAACAATAATCGTTACTTTATGTTTTATACTTTATACAGGGTGTAAAACACAGCTTAGCTTAGCAAAAACTGAAACCCTGGACTCAGACAATCATTCTGAATTTTTCTCCGAAACATTTTCAATTTAATTCATGTTTTTTTTAATATTTTCTGCTTTTATTTGTTATTATTTAATGGAATTCACTCAATTTTGCAATAAAAAACAATCATAACAACGTAAAACACGAAAACCAGCAATGTACATCGCACTCCGATAGCAGCGTGGCGCGGGGGGATCGCGCGCGGGGCGCAGTTTCACGATACGTTGCGTAGCGCCAAAGTAGGTAAATAATGAAAACTCCTTAACATGATGTTTCCGAGAAAAAATATTACTTATAGTTGACGATTGCTATGGGTAGATTCCACCATTTAAGTATTTGCTAAGCTGTCCTTTACACACTGTAAGGAGTGTCCACTTTTGTGAAAAATATTTTATATTGTCTCTCGGCATAATACAATTAAGAAAGCAACAATAAGTTTGGTATATGTAATTCTAAATACCAAACGTATGTACTACCCGTCAATGAGCACTGCTCAAGGCTCATCAGTCAGGTGAATATATTGAATTACAGAACGAGCGGCCATCTTACAATTAGAGACTCATCTATCTACCGCTAGCAACACCAAACTACCCGTCACTGAGCACTGCTCAAGGCTCATCAGTCAGGTGAATATATTGAATTACAGAACGAGCGGCCATCTTGTGGTCAAGCAAGTGCAAATCAGCAGACCGAACATATCCACCTGCGTCGAGGAGTGCGACAGGATGATGTCATATCACCGAAACTGTTCACTAACGCTCTGGAGGATATGTTCAAGACGCTGGACTGGAAAGAGTACGGCATCAATATAAACGGTGAACACATCTCGCACCTACCACCTACGATTGCAGACGACATCGTCATTATGGCTGAAACGCTGCAGGATCTTCAACGGATGCTGGACAGTCTGGCTAATGCGTCTCAGCGTATAGGGCTCCGGATGAACTTGGATAAAACCAAAGTCATGTTCAACGAACATGTTGACCCGGGGCCAGTCGCGGTAAACGGAGTCCCCCTCGAGGTTGTTTCTGAATATGTGTACCTGGGGCAGATGCTCCGAGTAGGTAAAGAAAACTTCGATGGGGAAGCTAAGAGACGGATACAGCTGGGCTGGGCAGCGTTTGGGAAACTCCGCCGAGTCTTCACGTCATCCATAACTCAAAGCCTGAAAACGAAAGTTTTCAATCAGTGCGTCCTACCCGTGATGACATACGGAGCCGAGACGTGGCCACTCACAGTGAGATCCGTCAGAAAACCAAAGTTACCGACATAGCCCGGCGAATTAGCAAACTTAAGTGGCAGTGGGCTGGTCATATCTGTCGTAGAACCGATGGCCGTTGGGGCAGAAAAGTTCTAGAATGGAGACCACGAATCGGCAAACGTAGCGCAGGGCGCCCTGTTACTAGGTGGGGTGACGATATTCGTAAAGTAGCGGGCAGTGGTTGGAAAAGGAGAGCTGAAGACCGAGCTCAGTGGCGTGCCATAGGAGAGGCCTATGTTCAGCAGTGGACTGATACAGGCTGATGATGAATTCTAAATTAAAAATTTTATCGACAACAAATCTAATAAGTAATGGATATAAAAATTACAACATAACATAAATAAATTATGTAGTTCTGAATTCAAATTAATGTACGCGATAAATCTAGTTTCGTAGACATAACTATCGTGTCCATTCGGAGAATCTATGGTTACTGAGACATTATTGTTGGTTTTATTATAAATGCCTGTCTGAAAAATGAAGCAAGCGTTTTTCAAAAATCTAGAACTAGGCGTTCAGACTGCGAATCTTAGCAATCATCTAACAGTGCTTTTAGATTCGCGTGAACATTTCAATTCTGCGTTGTAGAGTACTGTTAGCTCCATCTAGTGTATTTTTGTGAGCTGTTTAGCGCTGGCATCTCATACCGTTGTGAAGTTCTCCATTTATCCACTTGTCTTTAACCAACTTTATGATACAATCAAATCCGTTTTTATTCCGCAACAACATGGTTTTCTCAGGGGTAGATCAACGGTGTCTAACTTGGTTGTTTTTAATGATTACCTTACAAGCAAAATGGACAGTGGATTTCAAGTGGACACCATCTACACTGACTATAGTAAGGCGTTTGACCGCATAGATCATAATATTCTACTTTCTAAATTAGCCGCTTTAGGTATTCACGGTGACCTGTATAGATGGTTCTCATCCTATGTTGAGAATAGGTCTCAAGCGGTTGCAATAAATGGGTTCACTTCTTCCTGGGTAAACGTCCCGTCAGGAGTCCCGCAAGGGTCCTTATTGGGGCCTTTGTTATTTGTAATTTTTATAAATGATATCAATTCATGTTTCCGTAATTCAGAATTTGTCCTGTTCGCTGATGATATGAAGGTATATAAAGCTGTGAATTCATTATCTGACGCTCTTCAACTGCAAGAGGATCTTGAAAGATTGGACCATTACTGTGAGCGTAATAAATTGGACCTAAATGTATCTAAATGTTTCTACATAAACTTCTCGCGTAAAAAGAAAATAGTAGATTTCAATTACAAATTAAAAGATCAGAGGATTGATAAAGTCACTAGTGTCAGAGACTTGGGAGTTTTACACGACAGTAAATTAATCTTTGATCAGCACATCGATGCTATCGTTGATAAGGCGTACAGGGCATTGGGATTTGTCATTCGCTCCTCTAAAGACTTCCGAAATATGAAAACCATAAAAATTATTTTCTGTGCATATGTACGAAGTCACTTGGAGTATGCGTCTGAAATTTGGAATCCCTGTTATGACAAATATTCTAAAAACATAGAAAAAATACAAAAAAAGTTTACAAGGTTCCTAACATTTAAATTTAATCTACCTAAGCGTGACTATTTACAACGGTGTACTAGTTTTCATTTATTACCTTTATATAAACGTAGACATATTGCTGACATTAGTTTCCTAGCCAAAATTGCCCAGAGTATCGTAGATAGCTCATTACTGCTCAGCAAAATTAACATCCAAATCCCAACACGCACACTGAGAAAAAAGGTACTACTACATGTTCCTCTATCTCGCACACAGTACAGACGGAATAGCTTTCTTTTACGTAGCATGAACTCATTTAACCAACTAAATGACGACAGTAGATTTGACTTATTTTCTGGTAGCATATGTGGCATGAAGAATGCGCTCGCAGCCGACTTTAATTTGAATCCTTGTTGATAAATTTGTGAAAGTACTGAGTTGTTCAAATCTGTCTTCTTATTTATTAACGTATAGTATATGAACCTAGTATTTATTTTCTTTCAATATGTGGAAGCTTGTTATTAGCTCCTAGTTATTTAATTAAGTTTCTGTGTTGTAAACGTAGCTGTAAGCTCCCCAAATATAATAAAATAAAATAAAATAAAAATTATCTCCGAAATCCATGCTCAGATCCTGGTGACCTGAATGTGGTACACAAAATTGATTATAAGTCTATTAAGCTGTTTTTGAAGTCGGTTAAAATTTTTTGACGTCACAGATGAGAACTTCATAACGATAAGAGATGCTAGCGCTAAACAACATCTCACGAAAAACACTAGATAGAGCTACCAGTACTCTACAACACGGTATTGACATGTTCCCACGAATCTAAAAGGATTGTTAGATGAAAGTTATGATTCATTCGTAGTTTAGTCTGAAGTAATTTTTGAAAAACGCTTGTCTCTCTCTTCAGACAGGCGTTAGTTATGAAACCAACAATAATCGTTACTTTATGTTTCATAATTCATATTTTTTTTTACTAATTCGGAAAGCGGGTTAACTTTTGTTAAAAATATTTTATTTTCTTATTTTCTCTCGGCATGGTATGCACATCATTTCAGGAATGATAAGAAAGCAACAATAAGTTTAGTGTACGTAATTTTAAATTTTATCGACCACAAATCTAATAAGTAATAGATATTAAAATTATTACAACGTAACATTATTCAAGTACGTAGTTCTGAATTCAAATTCATTTAGGCGATAAATCTAGTTTCATAGATATAACTATCGTGTGTATTCGGAGAATCGATGGTTGCCGAGACAATTATAGTTAGTTTCATTAAAACGCCTGTCTGAAGAGTGAGACAAGCATTTTTTTATTACTTCAGACTAACTGCGAATCATAACTTTCATCTAACATAGTTTTAGATTCGCGGGAACATTTCAATACCGCGTTGTAGAGTTCTGGTAGCTCCATCTAGTGTTTTTTGTGAGAAGCTGTTTAGCGCTGGCATCTCAGACCGTTATGGAGTTCTTATCTGTGACGTCAACAACATTTCACCGACTTAAAAAAAACAACAAAAAAGACTGATAATTAATTTTGTGTACAACATTCAGGCCACCTGGATCTGAGCATGGGTTTTGGCTATTTGTAACGGAATTTTTCTACGCTTAATAGTAAAACCATATGAAAAATACAATTTATTTAAAAAGACAATCTAAGTATGTAATCACACATTTTTAGGGACACTAAAAATAATAATCTTCATATGTCATAATAAAATAAAAACCGGCCAAGTGCGAGTCGAAGTCGCGCACGAAGGGTCATGCACCATTATCTACAGGGTCTACGTTTGTTGTATGGGAGCCCCCGTAAATATTTATTTTATTCTATTTTTTAGTATTAGCTGTTACAGCAACAGAAATACATCATCTGTGAAAATTTCAACCGTCTACCTACCACGGTTCATAAGATACAGCCTGGTGACAGACGGACAGACAGACGGACGGACGGACATCGGAGTCTTAGTAATAGGGTCCCGTTTTACTCTTTGGGTACGAAACCCTAAAAACAAGGGAGTAGTCGCCCTGGCCCTGGTGACTGCGCCAACCAATTTAGCCGACTTCCATTTAAAACAAAACATTTTTTTTCTACATTCCCTCAAGGAACGTAGGACAAACCGATAAAGTTTTATGGCCTTTGGGCAAAGCTGCGCTCAAACACACAGTTCCCTCGCCATTGTTCTCTTTAACATTTTTTCCTACAAAGTATGTAGCCAATTTTAATTATTTTAAAGGCGGCTCAAATTTTGTTGAAAACGTTTTATTTTTCGTATTTCCGAAATTATAGGAAAACAAAAATAAAGAATGTAATTCTGAAAGTAAATTATTGTCAACAATAAATTTAATAAGTCATAGATATGAAAATTAAAACGAAACAAGAATAAATTACGCATAGTTCTGAGTTCAAGTTAATGTAGGCGATAAATCTTATTTCATCGATATAACTATTATGTGCTTTCGGATGGTTGCCGGGACATACTCCTAATAAACGCCTGTCTGAAGACAAGCATTTCTCAAAAAATACATATGACTTCGAAGAAAAACCTTCTCGGATCATAATTTATCTTCTAACAGTGCTCTTAGATTCGCGGGAAACTTTCAATGCCACGTTGTTTAGTACTGATAGCTCCATCTAGTGTTTTACGTGAGAAGCTCCTTAGCGCTGGCATCTCATACCGTTCTTCTTCTTCTTTATTCTTTATTGTACACACATATACATACAGATTACAGAAGAGAAAGGACATATACAACGGCGAGCTTAACTCAAGAAATGAGTTTTCTTCCAGCTAACCTATGTGAGAGGGAGAGGTGTACCAAGAGAAAATGTGAAAAATTAAATTTATTAGGTTGTGTTATATTAATAAATAATATACAAATAAAAAATAAATAAATATATTTATAAACACATGCAATTTGCTACATAGATAATAAATACCTACATATATAATATAATACCGTTATGAAGTTCTTATCTGTGACGTCAACAATTTTTAATTTTAACTGACTTCAAAAAAAAAGACTTTTAATCAAACTTATGTACCTCATTCACGCAACCAGGATCTGTTCATGGATTTCGGGGATATATGATGGAACTCCTCAACGCTTAACAATATAACCATTTCAATAGTATAATATTTGAGAAGTAATTCAAGTTAGCCGTTTTTCGGTTGATTATTTAATTTGACAAGCGAAGTCGGCGTTGACGTGTCAGTGTACTTAGTGCTTTACCGGTAGCTGTTACTTCATGATTCATATCTACACTAATTTATACTATCTATATGTCACCGGAAAATAATAAGAATCGTAAGTTGATCAACTTTCAAGGTAGTTTATCAACTACCGGAAAATTATACACGGCAGTTGAAATGTATTATTTAACGTACACATTTCCGGTAATTGATCAATTTACGGCGTCTCGCGGTAAAATAATCCGATGAACGCGAGGTGTACGCTGATTGGTTGAATGTCCACTTGCTTTCACCTCGCTCGCTCCGCTCCCCGCCAGCCGCCTCCATTCGAAGTAAACAACTTCCCCTTGGAACATAGGCCAAATACGAAAAAAATATTTGATCTCCCATACAAAATGCGCTAAGTATATGCTGATGAAGTTTGTATGGAAACTCAATTTTTTTTTCGTATTTTTACCTATGTTCCTTGGGGAAGTTGTTCAGTTTCAAGGACTGATTAACCACCCGAGAGGTTGAAAGAGATATACTTAAAGCCCTGTATATCGTGTGAATTTTGAATAGTCCACGATAGCAAAAGATATGCATGTACTCGTAATTACAAACAACTTTTACTATGGGACCGACTCTGAAATCGCAAAAAAAAATCTGCTGTTCCATAGAAGTTCAAACAGAATGTATGAAATAGCTGATTTCTTTGTCGCGATTTCAGAATCGGTCCCATAGTAAAAGTTGTTTGTAATCACGAGTACATTGCATATATTTTGCTATCATGGACTTATTAAAAATCATCCTATAAATTAGTTTTCATGTTGTTGAACTAAAAATGTCAATATTAAATTGTCAGGTCTAGGTGTTGTTAACACTATGAATAATCACTTGCCACAGCTTTGCCACCAATGCCATCGACCAATCAGAGAACAGTGTATTATATTACGGATGTCAGATTAACGTAAAAATGTACACTGAGCAGCGATTGGTCCATTGGTGTATAATTTGACGTATGGTAAAATCGTAAGTTGATAAACTTACAACCAGACACCGTAAGTTGATCAATTAGATAAAATTTATTGCGTTAAATAATACATTTAAACTACCGTGTATGATTTTTCTATAGTTGATAAACTACCTCGAAAATTTATCAACTTACGATTCTTATTATTTTACGGCGACATATACATATTATAAAGAGGAAAGATTTGATTGTTTGTTTGCATTGAATAGACTTTGAAACTACTGAACAGATTTGAAAAATTCTTTCACCATTAGAATTCTGCATTGTCCCTGAGTAACATAGGCTACATAATTTTATATGGAAAAATTAGCCTATGTTAGCCTATTAGCCTATGTAGCCTATGTCACTCCGGGACAATGAAATTAGAATGCTGCATTATGTATAAAATTACCTCTTCACTCCTGTGACACTCAGTGTCGACAGATTCTTACTATTTTTAAATTTTTTTTACTTTTTCTTATTGCTTTGTTTATGTGTTTTGATGTGTGTTATTGGAGTGAATAAAGCTATTATCTATCTATCTAATTATGTAGCCTATGTGTTAATCCAGGCTGACAGCTACCTCCATACCAAATTTTACCAAAATTGGTCAAGCCGTTCGAGCGTGAAGAAGTAACAAACACACATTCACACACACACACACACACACACATACACACAAACATTCGCCTTTATAATGTAAGTGTGTGATGTAAAGAAAGAAAGAAAGAAAACATGTTTATTGACGTCATTATACATTGGTAGACAAAATTCGAAGTAATTCTATTCAAATTATGATCTAATGACGCCAATGGGCCTCCAACTCAGCATAATTGTGGTTTCGGAAGAATCCACAACGCTGGTCTTCCGTGGAAACCCAGAGAGCGCTACTTACGCGCAGTCAGATCACACGTTGATATACAAATTAAATACTTACTATGAGCACAGAGCATAAAAATAGTGAATCTAAAAAACAGCATCTAAAACTAAAACAAAGAGATTAATTATTTTTTCTAAGAAACAATAACATAGACTAGCCACACAACGCAATCAAAAACTCAATTTTTATTTTATTTTAAACTGTTGGCGACATATTTGAAATTGATTTTTTGACATTAATGTGCGGTTTAATAACCGCTTAAAAAATATTAATTGCGGTTTGATAACCGCTTATAAAAAAAGGTTGGATTTTCGCAACGTAAATTTATAACTAGCTTTCCGCCCAGGACTTTGTTCCCCTGGGAATTCGGGAAATCATACACCTTATGTTCATCACAGATAATGTAGGATTCCAATGGTGAAATAATTTTTTAAATCGGTCTAGTAGCAAACAAACAAATATTCAAATTCAAATATTCAAACCCTGGACTCAGACAATCATTCTGAATGATTTTCCAGTGGAATTTTTCTCCGGGACATTTTCAATTTTAATTTATGTTTTTTTAAATATTTTCTGCTTACATTTGTTATTATTTAATCGAATTCATTCAATTTTGCAATAAAAAATAGTTCTCTCTAAAAACACTAGATGGAGCTACCAGTACTCTACAACGCGGTATTGAAATGTTCTAGCTAATCTAAATGCACTGTTTGATGATAGTTATGATTCGCAGTTAGTCTGAAGTAATTTTTGAAAAACGCTTGTCTCTCTCTTCAGACAGGCGTTTATTATGAAACCAACAATAATCGTTACTTTATGTTTTATACTTTATACAGGGTGTAAAAGACAGCTTAGCTTAGCGAAAACTGAAACCCTGGACTCAGACAATCATTCTGAATGATTTTCCAGTGGAATTTTTCTCCGGAACCTTTTCAATTTGAATTCATGTGTTTTTAATATTTTCTGCTTACATTTGTTATTATTTAATCGAATCCACTCAATTTTGCAATAAAAACAGTTCTCTCTAAAAACACAAGATGGAGCTACCAGTACTCTACAACGCAGTATTGAAATGTTCCCGCGAATCTAAAAGCACTGTTTGATGATAGTTATGATTTGCAGTTAGTCTGAAGTAATTTTTGAAAAACGCTTGTCTCTCTCTTCAGACAGGCGTTTATTATGAAACCAACAATAATCGTTACTTTACGTTCTATACTTTATACAGGATGTAACAGACAGCTTAGCAAAAACTGAAACCCTGGACTCAGACAATCATTCTGAATGATTTTCCAGTGGAATTTTTCTCCGGAACCTTTTCAATTTGAATTCATGTTTTTTTTAATATTTTCTGATTACATTTGTTATTATTTAATCGAATTCACTCAATTTTGCAATAAAAACCAATCATAACAACGTAAAACACGAAAACCAGCAATGTACATCGCACTCCGATAGCAGCGCGGCGCGGGGGGATCGCGTGCGGGGCGCAGTTTCACGATACGTTGCGTAGCGCCAAAGTAGGTAAATAATGAAAACTCCTTAACATGATGTTTCCGGGAAAAAATATTACTTATAGTTGACGATTGCTATGGGTAGATTCCACCATTTAAGTATTTGCTAAGCTGTCCTTTACACACTGTATAATTTTTTCAGCAGTTTGGAAGGAGTGTCCACTTTTGTGAAAAATATTTTATATTATCTCTCTGCATAATATAATTAAGAAAGCAACAATAAGTTTGGTATATGTAATTCTAAATTAAAATTTTATCGACAAGAAATCTAATAAGTAATGGATATAAAAATTACAACATAACATAAATAAATCATGTAGTTCTGAATTAAAATTAATGTACGCGATAAATCTAGTTTCGTAGACATAACTATCGTGTCCATTCGGAGAATCTATGGTTACTGAGACATTATTGTTGGTTTTGTTATAAACGCCTGTCTGAAAAGTGAGGCAAGCGTTTTTCAAAAATCTAGAACTAGGCGTTCAGACTGCGAATCTTAGCAATCATCTAACAGTGCTTTTAGATTCGCGTGAACATTTGAATTCTGCGTTGTAGAGTACTGTTAGCTCCATCTAGTGTTTTTTGTGATCTGTTTAGCGCTGGCATCTCATACCGTTGTGAAGTTCTCCATTTATCTCCGAAATCCATGCTCAGAGCCTGGTGACCTGAATGTGGTACACAAAATTGATTATAAGTCTATTAAGTTGTTTTTGAAATCGGTTAAAATTTTTTGACGTCACAGATGAGAACTTCATAACGATAAGAGATGCTAGCGCTAAACAGTGCATCTCACGAAAAACACTAGATAGAGCTACCAGTACTCTACAACACGGTATTGACATGTTTCCGCGAATCTAAAAAGACTGTTAAATGAAAGCTATGATTCAATAATAGTTTAGTCTGAAGTTATTTTTGAAAAACGCTTGTCTCTCTCTTCAGACAGGCGTTAATTATGAAACCAACAATAATCGTTATTTTATGTTTTATAATTCACAATTTTTTTTCACTAGTTCGGAATATGTACATCATTTCAGGAATGATAAGAAAGCAACAATAAGTTTAGTGTACGTAATTCTAAATTTAAAATTTTATCGACCACAAATCTAATAAGTAATAGACATGAAAATTACAACGTAATATTATTCAAGTACGTAGTTCTGAATTCAAATTAATGTAGGTGATAAATCTAGATCTAGTTTCATAGACATAACTATCGTGTGTATTGGGAGCATCGATGGTTGCCGAGACAATTATAGTTAGTTTCATTAAAACGCCTGTCTGAAGAGTGAGACAAGCATTTTTTTATTACTTCAGACTAACTGCGAATCATAACTTTCATCTAACATAGTTTTAGATTCGCGGGAACATTTCAATACCGCGTTGTAGAGTTCTGGTAGCTCCATCTAGTGTTTTTTGTGAGAAGCTGTTTAGCGCTGGCATCTCAGACCGTTATGGAGTTCTTATCTGTGACGTCAACAACATTTCACCGACTTAAAAAAAAAACCGGCCAAGTGCGAGTCGGACTCGCGCACCGAGGGTTCCGTACAAACCTGCAAGGTTTACAAAGTTCGTTCATTACGACAATCGAGTCATAACTATGGTATTTTTATTGCAAAATGAAATTCATAACATTACAATGGGGAAAGATGGAGGAGCATAAATTTAAGACAAAGATCTCTTTATCGTTTAAGTAATCCTTTAGTTTATATTAACACATATCATTTATCTATAATATAACTGAAACACTTATACTAGCCTTGCAGCAGACTTGCGAAAGTTCTTATATTAAAGTTATTTATTTACTAAGTTTTTTAGTCACTATTTAGAAATCTGGTTCAAAAATATTAATTAAGTATTAAATTTGAACCAGACCTGTAAATGGTGACTGAAAAAGTTATGAATAGTACCACATTGAACATTGAAGTTCGAAAAAACGTTATCAATAGTTGTACAACTTCGTTATTTGATATGAATTTCAACTTGATAGCTCTACGCGTTCATGAGGAAAAAAGTAATAAGTTTATATTTATTAAAAAATATATATTTTGTAATGTAACTAAAAATTTAAGGTTTTCGGAATTTTTCCTTTATGTGTGCTATAAAACGTTGCTTCATGCCAAATTTCAAGATTCTAGGTCGACTGGAAGTACCCTTTAGGTTTTGATTCCCTTGCGAGTACTTGCGAGTTTCAAAATATGCAGCTTAAATTGCTGTTTCTTTTGATTGCGTTGACATAGAAGTTTGATTTTGTTACAGCTTAAAGGTATTATAGACCTGAGTATTTGGTATGAATTTCAATTTAATACCTCTACGCGTTTATGAGGAAATGGGTAGTAAGTTTAAAATTATTAAAAATATATATATTATGTGATGTAACTAAAAATTTATAGTTTTCGTAATTTTTCCTTTATCTATGCTATAAGACGTTGCTTCGTACCAAATTTCAAGATTCTGAGTTCACGGGAAGCACCCTGTAGGTTTTGATTCCCTTGCAAGTGTCGAAAATTTGCGGCATAAACGGCTGTATCTTTTGATTGCGTTGGCTTAGAAGTTTGATTTTTTCACAGCTTCAAGGGACAGTAGACCTGAGTAATTGATATAAATTTCAGCTTCATACCTCCACGCGTTCCTGAGAAAAAGGGTCTTGACAGACGGACGGACGGACGGACAGACGGACAACAAAGTGATCCTATAAGGGTTCCGTTTTTTCCTTTTGAGGTACGGAACCCTAAAAAACAACAAAAAAGACTGATAATTAATTTTGTGTACAACATTCAGGCCACCTGGATCTGAGCATGGGTTTTGGCTATTTGTAACGGAATTTTTCTACGCTTAATAGTAAAACCATATGAAAAATATAATTTATTTAAAAAGACAATCTACGTATGTAATCACACATTTTTAGGGACACTAAAACTAATAATCTTCATATGTCGTAATAAAATAAAAACCGGCCAAGTGCGAGTCGAATTCGCGCACGAAGGGTTACGCACCATTATCTACAGGGTCTACGTTTGTTGTATGGGAGCCCCCATAAATATTTATTTTATTTTATTTTTTAGTATTAGCTGTTACGGCAACATCTGTGAAAATTTCAGCCGTCTAACTACCACGGTTCATTAGATACAGCCTGGTGACAGACGGACAGACAGACGGACGGACGGACATCGGAGTCTTAGTAATAGGGTCCCGTTTTACTCTTTGGGTACGAAACCCTAAAAACAAGGGAGTAGTCGCCCTGACCCTGGTGACTGCGCCAACCAATTTAGCCGACTTCCATTTAAAACAAAACATTTTTTTTCTACATTCCCTCAAGGAACGTAGGACAAACCGATAAAGTTTTAAGGCCTTTGGGCAAAGCTGCGCTCAAACACACAGTTCCCTCGCCATTGTTCTCTTTAACATTTTTTTCCTGAAAAGTACCCAATTTTAATTATTTTAAAGGCGGGTCAACTTTTGTTGAAAACTTTTTATTTTTCGTATTTCCGAAATTATAGGAAAACGAAAATAAAGAATGTCATTCTGAAAGTAAATTATTGTCAACAATAAATTTAATAAGTCATAGCTATGAAAATTAAAACGAAACAAGAATAAATTACGTATAGTTCTGAATTCAAGTTAATGTAGGCGATAAATCTTATTTGATCGATATAACTATTATGTGTTTTCGGATGGTTGCCGGGACATACTCCTAATAAACGCCTGTCTGAAGACAAGCGTTTCTCAAAAAATACATATAACCTCCTAGAAAAACCTTCTCGGATCATAATTTATCATCTAACAGTGCTCTTAGATTCGCGGGAAACTTTCAATGCCACGTTGTTTAATACTGATAGCTCCATCTAGTGTTTTACGTGAGAAGCTCCTTAGCGCTGGCATCTCATACCGTTATGAAGTTCTTATCTGTGACGTTAACAATTTTTAACTGACTTCAAAAAAAAGACTTTTAATCAAACTTATGTACCTCATTCACGCAACCAGGATCTGATCATGGATTTCGGGGATATATGATGGAACTCCTCAACGCTTATCAATATAACCATTTCAATAGTATAATATTTTAGAGGTAATTTAAGTTAGCCGTTTTTCGGTTGATTATTTAATTTGATAAGCGAATTCGGCGTTGACGTGTCAGGTACTTAGTGCTTTACCGGTAGCTGTTACTTCATGATTCATATCTACACTAATCTATACTATCTATACATATTATAAAGAGGAAAGATTTGATTGTTTGTTTGCATTGAATAAACTTTGAAACTACTGAACCGATTTGAAAAATTGTTTCACCATTAGAATTCTGCATTGTCCCTGAGTAACATAGGCTACATAATTTTGACAATGAAATTAGAATGCTGCATTATGTATAAAATTACCTCTTCACTCCTGTAACACTCAGTGTCCACTGATTCTTACTATTTTTTTTTAACTTTTTCTTATTGTTTTGTTTATGTGTTTTGATGTGTGTTATTGGAGTGAATAAAACTATTTTATATCTATCTAATTATGTAGCCTATGTGTTAATCCAGGCTGACAGCTACCTCCATACCAAATTTTACCAAAATTGGTCTAGCCGTTTGAGCGTGAAGAAGTAACAAACACACACACACAAACACACACACACATTCACACACACACACACACACACACACAAACATTCGCCTCTATAATGTAAGTGTGTGATGTAAAGAAAGAAAGAAAGAAAACATGTTTATTGACGTCATTATACATTGGTAGACAAAATTCAAAGTAATTCTATTCAAATTATTATCTAATGACGCCAATGGGCCTCCAACTCAGCATAGTTGTGGTTTCGGAAGAATCCACAACGCTGGTCTTCCGTGGAAACCCAGAGAGCGCTACTTACGCGCAGTCAGATCACACGTTGATATACAAATTAAGTACTTACTATGAGCACAGAGCATAAAAATAGTGAATCTAAAAAACAGCATCTAAAACTAAAACAAAGAGATTAATTATTTTTTCTAAGAAACAATAACAAAAACTTAGACTAGCCACACAACGCAATCAAATACTCAATTTTTATTTTATTTTAAACTGTTGGCGAAATATTTGGAATTGATTTTTGTACATTAATGTGCGGTTTAATAACCGCTTAAAAAATATTGATAATATTTGCTAATGCAAATATTATAAAAAAGGTTGGATTTTCGCAACCTAAATTTATAACTAGCTTTCCGCCCAGGACTTCGTTCCCGTGGGAATTCGGGAAATCATGTACCTTATGTTCATCATGGATAATGTAGGATTCCAATGGTGAAATAATTTTTCAAATCGGTCCAGTAGCAAACAAACAAATATTCAAATCTTTTCTTTTTATAGTATTGGTATACAACCACTTTCAAATATTGTCAAGTATTAGTTTTATTTTTTGTGTTTAGGCCCTAAAATTTCGACCTTCGTCTTTGCAATTAAAAACACTTCACATATTTGCCAAAGGTCATGATAATAATTATAGAAAATTCTCGGATGCCTGTTTACCCAGGTATCATCTCATACTTAGGTCTCGTTAGCCGCAAAAGCAGCTTGAAACAGCCTTGCAGGCATACTTTATTCTGTTATTACACGCTTATTATTCAACTTGTAAATAGATAAAACGTTGTAGTTGCAGTAGAAGTGATAAGCTGAGGGTTTGGCGGCGCCGAACGAAAAAAATATATTAAACAAATATATATTGTCACAGAAGAAAAATTACTTCCCATTTGCTTTTTTTTACTACTTTTGCGCTACTCTCGGTGTTTTAGTGTTGTCCTCTCACCTTGGGTTGCCTGGAAGAAATCGCTGCTTAACGATAAAGCTACCTTTGCTGACTCTAAGATACGAGTTTTTTTGTATTTTATTTTCATTATTAAGTACGCAATAAAGTATTTATGTACCTAAACAAATATTTAAGGTAGGAGATTTGTTTTGTTCATAAATTGAAGTTACTGAAGTGTTGTGTGTGTGAGCGTGGAAACGCTAGTTAGTCAAAGCTAATTGATCATATTTGTAAACGATTTCGATTGTTTGTCCTATACTATTGAAGATTTCTTAAAATGTTTGTATGATGTTTAAATAAAAGTATTTTCGTAAACACAGCTGGTCATATTGTGACTTCTATTTACTAAACAAGCAGATTTCTATGTGCGGATTAATAAAACTATTTTATTATTTACTAATAATGTTTCCTAGATGTAATCAACTGGTCACGAATAGGCGACCTTGTTACATCTTGACATTTTACGACTGTACTGGTACAGTAAGTTACAAAAATTATGTTTGGGAGAGTTTTAAATAGACACAACATTTACTTTATTTCTTAATTACATTTATTAAATTACAACAACTTTTTATTCATAACATTTACACTCAAATATTATATGTATTTTTTGTTTACTACTTGTATAATTTTTGTATAATTTTTTTTTTGTCTTTTTTTTTACTTGTGTCTTCATTTCATGTAAGTGACAACTGTATCAAATGAGAATAAAGTATCTTTAAATTGAATCTAATTTTAGTTACATATTTTTTTCATAAATTAAGTGAACTTTAGTCCAAAAAGCTATCATGACCCGAAGCATCTTTTGTCGCGATGGCGTTCAGTTATTAGCGTGAGAAGCGTCACATATTTTGTTGCTGATTGTACCTGTACATCTTTGTCTATAAGTTGAGCTTTTAGCGACTGTTATTTGAATACGATAAAACTTGGGACTTCCGCGTTTGGTAGGATTTTATAATTTTATATCTGACGTGACGATAATGTCATTATTATGGTCTTATACGAGTAGTATTTCCTATTTACTGAACTTTAATATTTGACTGAATAAATTTTGAATCAGTAGCCAAATTCTTTAAAAGTTTTTATAAAAACAGACCCTTTTTATGTTTTATATCGCTTCAACCAAAAAATTCAAGTTAGATCGTCTGAAGCATTAAGATAAATCAAAATTTTGAATAGAAAAAAATAACATCATCCAATCGACTTAAAACTTGGTAATAGTACTCTTCAACACAATTGTGACCCTTATTTCGGTGTTTTAAAAATTCGTCCTCTAACTGCCGTACGTCAATTAAAGTTAAGGGTTAAGCTCTGATGTTGTCTCTTTCACTCTTGTTGATATAAACAAGGATAGCATAACTTATTACTAGCATCTTTCATGTAATTACTTCTTAACTTTAATTGACGTCTCTGAGTACAGCCTAGCTACGCCACTGAGTATGTCCTATACAATACGATACCATGTTTTTCATAAAATCGAAATTTAATTAATTTTAATAAAAAAATAAATTCAGTCGCAGCTCCATTTCTAGAATATTAAGTATGTCATGTTGTCTTATGGCAAGTGTACGAATCTTTGACTTCGAAGGATGACTAAACACACCACTGATTACTAGAGTTGAAACCGATTCAATTTTGAATTTGATTTTGTTTTTGTTTGTGTTGGGTTACTTTCAAACACCTTGTATTATGTATATTTATTTATGCTAATAAATCTCTTATCAACCCATATACGTCCCCACCGAGGGGCACGTGCTTCCCTTCGAAACACGAAGGGGATTTAGGTCATAGTCCACCACGCTGGCCCAATGCGGGTTGGTGAACCGCTCGTCTTTTTCGAAAATGAATTTTCTTGGTCGGGCGGGTTTCATCACGATGTTTTCCATTACCGTTGAGCAAGTGATAATTAGAAATCCGTACATAAATCCGAAAAGACGAATTTAGTGGTACAGGCCTGCACCAGGATTTGAACCCACGACCTTCGGATTACAAGTCTGGCTCATTACCAACTGGGCTATCACTGCTAATTTATTACTAGCATTCCGCTCGAGACTTCGTTCCCGTGAGAATTCGGGAAATTATTTAGCCTTTGTTACTCAGGGATAATGTAGCATCCGCATCCTACTGGTAAAAAAATTTTTGAAATGGGTCCAGTAGTTTTTAAGTTTATTCGTTACATACAAAAATTCAAATCTTTCCTCTTCATAATATTAGTATAGATCAACTGTTACCCACGGGCATTTGGCCATGGAAAAGTCATTTCTAAAAAAGCGATAATTTACGAACATTAGATCCTCACTAATGATATTCACCCACTCAAAGGCTTTTAAATAACAGTATGATTGTCACAAACTAACTGAGCATATCACTAAACTATTATTACATTACTGCTTTCATCCAACATCCATCATAACCAGACCTTTAAGCGCTTGAAAAATCAAAGGTTTTCAGACAAATTGATGACGCATGAAAGGTCAAGTTACAATGGTTATTTGGCTAATGTATGGAGCGATTTATTCAAAAGATATAATTGCATCAATGCAGAGTAATTGAACGGTTTTAATCGACAATAGAATTATTTTGGGCCGGTTGTTAGTGTTCGGGGTTTTGATGCAATCGATTTGGTTTGGTTTGTATCGATTGACGATCGATTTCGATTGATATTGTTACACTTACACTTTTCGGAAAAAAATGGAATCAAAATTTGTCTGAAGTTTTATTTCAATAATTTTTAAAACTTATTATAACACTCCTCTATTTTATCGGGTTAACAAAACGACATTTTCAACCGACTTCAAAAAAGGAGGAGGTTCTCAATTCGACTGTATTTTTTTTGTATATTTGTTACGCG
This sequence comes from Aproaerema taeniolella, assembly GCA_949987775.1. Classification (NCBI taxonomy): domain Eukaryota; kingdom Metazoa; phylum Arthropoda; class Insecta; order Lepidoptera; family Gelechiidae; genus Aproaerema; species Aproaerema taeniolella. Next base: position 12,925,437 of record OX465261.1, on the reverse strand, counting down.
ATTACTCCGGTAATTATAAACCGATTTGAATAATTCTTTATTTGTTCGAAAGAGTATACTCCTGAAGAGGTCACATATAAATTTTATCAAAAATGATTCAGCGCTTTAAAAAAAAACAACAAAAACAAAAAATACTACAAACTAGAACATCATCTAAATAAATGAATGACATTTCTGCTTGTAGTTATCTGCTAATAAGCATTGTAGTCCACAAAAAATACTAGATATCTACTTTGTGCGAACTGTTAGGATTGAAGTCGGTGACTCATACGTTTTTAACGTGGAAAATTATTAGATGTAAGTAATTCTAAATTTAAATAAGTGAAGACGATAAATCTGATAAATAATAAACAGGCATGAAAATTAAAACGAAACAACAATTAACTACGTAGTTCTGAATTCAAATTAATGTCCTTACTTCCTTAATAATATTATACATTATAAACGTGAAATAAATGCGAAAGTTTGTATGTATGTATAGATGGATGGATGTTTGTTAGACTTTCACACTCAAACGGCTGGACCAATTATCATGAAATTTGGTATAGAGGTAGCTGAAACTCTGGATTAACACACAGGCTACATAATTTTCCCAAATTCCCACGGGAACGAAATCCCGGGCAGAAAGCTAGTACCTCTATAAATCTAATAAATTGATGGATATTTCGTGTACATTCTGAAAATAAATAATCTTCGAGACACAACAAACCTTGTACCCTTGTATCTCCATCTCCATTATATCTCACTCTCTCTTCATTCCAGACATACTACAACAACCAGCATTGGACGGAAGACAAAGAAGTGTACTGCTCGAGCCACGTGCCAAAGATAGGGCCTGGTCACCTGGACAACTCCTCAGTGGGCATCCGAAGTGCACTGAACGTGCCCAAGAGCAACAACTATGTCAATGAACAGATCAGAGGACAGCCACGGAACAGTCATGACACTGAATGTGAGTATTGTAATCTTTATGTTAGGGGCGTTAAATTAAACACTGCAAAGCTGGTATTACATATGATAGCTGATGCCCGCAACTTCGTTTGCGTGTTTTTTTTTTGTACAGAGTACACAGATTGAAAACATCTATCTTACGTGATTTAGATTTTTACATACAAAAGTTTTTTCCCGCTAACTCCCGTTCCCGTGGAAATTTTGCAATATCCTGTTGCAACTAAGCTTTAAGTACCTGCATGCCAAATTTCAAGCGTCTATCTTAAGCGGTTTAGATTTTTCATACAAAAGGATTTTCCCGCTAATTCCCGTTCCCGTGAGAATTTCGGGAATTCCTTTCTTAGTGCACCTCTACGGTACCTAAGCTACGTCCCTTCCAAATTTCAAGTGCCTACGTTTAGCCGTTTAGCCCCTTAGGACGGACGTGAAAAACGCTAATCAAAAAAGATTTCTGCTCGAGCCAAGCGACAGGGAAAAAGCTAGTAACTGCCTATTTCGTAGCAACCTAGCAACATCTACAAACAACAATTAAATCAACTTCTAAATATTGTCCTACAAGCGCCATTGCTTGTAAACAAAATGTCTAAATATACAAACAACTCGGCTAAAGAATGTTCAACGCACAATGCATAAAGGTCGCGGGACTTACTGTTTTTGAATGGGCCAAGTCTGCGCATTTCAAGGTTCATTGGTTTGCCTAATTTGTTGTATTTGTTGACAGGAAATTTGTTGAAACGGTTATTCTGATTTTGTTGATAGATAAAACTTAAATCGGCGTAAATTAGAGAGATATGTACCATATCTTTCGAAAACTTCGGTAAGAAGATCACACTGCTCATTTTTTGAAGCAAGGCTTAACTTTAACTTAAACGGTTTACTCACATTACTATAAATCGGCATTAGGCCGGCAGATTCCATCCTAGGACCTTGATCCGGGAGTGAGGCACGTATAACCTGCCATACTAGGATCGATCAAAACTGTCGGCCCAATGCCGATTTTTATTAGTAACGTAAGTAAAGCCGTTTAAATTATAAATTATGTGTAACACTCACGAATCGGTTATTAGTAAAATAAGACTTTGTCTTTTACGCAAATAAGTACTGTACCTCAATACCTGCATCTTCCAACTAACTTGTCAGGATTGAAAGAATCGCCACACTGGGAATAAGCAAGAAGGCATTACAAAATGAAATACTTACAGATTCTATAATATGAGTAGCACCACTTGAGTAAAATCCTAAATGTTCTATGAAATCGAGCTATTTTGACTTTGACTCTATCATTAGAAACCTGATCGATGCAAAGTCGATATTCCCAATCTTTAATACATATATACATAAACTCACGCCTTTGCCCCATTGGGGTAGGCAGAGACCACAGATTGCCACCTGTTAGGATCCAAAAACACCTCTTTCGCTTCCTCTACATTCATAATTCGCTTCAAATACGCTCTTCGGATTCGGGTACTCCTAACACATCAATCTCTAATATCATTCTCTCATGTCAGTCTCAAAGACCAATAGAATCAACGGGAATTTCCAACACATGGGTGTGTAAAGCACAGGACCAGTCTAAACGGCTAACATGGAGGAATATAAACAAACGCAAACCTGCAAGAATCCGGTCCAACTTCCGAAGAAGGTTCGTGCCGCTCACGAAAGCTCTCGAACTTCGGCAATCATCGGAAACATTCGGCTGTTATCGGGCTGCGCACGAGTCGGAAAGAGAAGGGAGAACTTGTTGCAAAACTCGCGACCGCATTCCGAGATTGCGCCCAGTGACCCACAGCCGAAGCTTGGACCTATTCGCTACAGGTTAGGACTTTAGGTTATCAAAGGGTCTAGTTTAAAGATTTGGTGGTATTTCATAGATTTGTATAAGCTATTCTGTCGTCGTCATCAGCCCTAATAAGTCCCCATCAAGGGGCACTGGCCTCCCATCGAAACAATGAAGCTATTCTGTATAATAATGATGATATATTATGTATTACAGTTAAAAGAAGCATGTGTTAGGCAGTGTTGCGGCATATTCATAGTTTTATTGTTATATTGTTGTTAATATGTTTGTATCAACACTTGTTTTCTTGACCACGAGAGGAAACGTAAAAAGTTTTATTTATTTTAAAATGTTGAACTTGGAACACCTATGGAGGAACTGCTTGCTAACAAGCTGAAAAAAACAGTGAACTTAATTGAGAAATTGAGAAAAATATTAAAAATTGGAAAATCAGCTGATCCGCTGCCAATTAGTATGAAAAACTAATAAATAATGAGTTTGTCCTGTTTATCGAGTAATTAACATTTATATAATGAAAATTGAAATCTCATAGTTCTGATCAAAATAACGTCCATTCATTAAATTTTCTCTACATATTTGTAATTGGCAATATAGTTTGCAATACTTGGAAATACCAGCAAAATTCTTGTAGCACTAATTGACCGAATTGCCTAAGTGTGGACGTGGCAAAAAAACTGGCTATAAACTGTGCAGTATCAGATCGCGAGTTTGCGTAACGACACGAATGTATGCGTACACGCATAGCTCTTTACTATCAGCACAAACTACTTACTATGGACAGTAGTTAAAAAACAATTTTGATCGCAATGCAATTTAATTAATGCACGCACGCATGCAGATAATAATAATAAAATTGAAAAATAAATTTTTAGCCCGAAATTACATAGAGCGCAAACGCACCAACTCACAATTTTCTTTTTGCAAATAAATTCATATTATTAATTCCCAAAAAACATACACAAGTTGGCGATTGACCCACCAGAGTTGGCAGAAACCACAGATACCAATTACAAACCGAATATTTTTTGCTCTACGATATTCTACATTAATAATGATTTATGTGACCTATTCGCATCACAACACTTCTAATTTTGTTGTCGTGTCTCATCATTAATAGATTTTCCAAATGCACGTGAACACTGCATGAATTATATGATTAATCAGCTACAATAATCTAGATTCTAAACTACGAACTTTATTATAATTTATTTTTGTGTATTACTTAGAAAGATAAATCTACGAAAATTCAAATTAGAATTCAAAAAGATAAATACTTCATCATAGTTTTGTTATAATGTCGCAAAAGCCGAGAAAAATATTTAAAAAAAACGTGTAAAAAAGGCGGCCTTATTACTAAATATCAATCTCTTCCAGGCAACCTTGATAGGAGCCTTATAAATTGCTTTTTTCAGTAATCATGCCATTGATTTGGTGTCTATCTCGTCCTGGGCCCAGACTCTGTAACTTCAGTTGTGTGTTGATGGAATGGATGCTATTTTATTCGTTCAGGTGGCAAAATTGAGAACTATTTAATTTTTATATATATACTTGCTGACAATCTCCCCGACCAGCAGCGCCACACCCCACCGAACGTAAAGTTGTAAACTACCTAGCAACTAAAAATTCAGTTGGCGGTGGCGCCACCAGTCAAAGCAGTCTTCATTAGATATATGAAATTTGGATAGTTCTCAATTTCTCCACCTGAACGGATAAAATGGAGACCATTCCATCAACACACAACTGAAGTTATAGAATCAAGGCCCTGACATATCATCTGTGTACTGTCGTTATTACGTAAACTAAAAGACATTGTGATAGTCACGTTAGAATTGCATCTATTCATAGAAAATAATTGAACACGTAAATATCAGACTCGTTAAAGAAACTTTATATTCAAATCGACTTCGAACCTCCCTTTCCATTTTGTGATGTATGTAGTTTTTTTGAAGAGTAAAGTAAATTGTTGTGCGTTCTTCTTTTTTATAAGACTTACTTTTTGAAGTTTTCGAAATTATTAGGTAGTTAAAAATTCCAATCCTTATATGTGAAGATGATGTATTTAGTCATCACGGATTGAAGGATTTTCGTATTTTTTACATAGCGCAGTCACACACTATGATCCGTGCTGAAAGCTGCTAAATACTCGTACATAAGTTAGGAAAACTTTAGGAGGTTGGTTCCCATGAAACTGGTTAAAAATATTAACAAAAAACAAATTTAATTCACTTACAAAATTAAGCGAAAACCTTTATTGCAAAATTCTTCGTCTAACCCACCTAAGTTCCTAAGTCACCTGAGTCCTGTTCCAAAATTTAGCATCAAACCCAATTGTTTATAAACCCTGTTGCAAAATTCAACATCAAACCCTATTGTTTGTAAAATCTGTAGCAAAATTCAATATTATTAAAAGTCTTCTAACACCAAAACCAGTTGCAAAATCCAACCTCCGTATAAATAACTTTTCCTAAGTGTACCTGAGTATGGCACCGGCTGAACCCTATTTGGACCATTATGCGACTTTAAACGAGCCATGGCTTACGACACTAGGTGAGGAAATTAGTTCAACTGCTGTAAGTGCTCAATTAGGTTTGGTTTATGGCTGGATGTATCCTTACTAATATTATAAACGTGAAAGTGTCTTTGTTTGTCCTTCCTTCTCGACTTAAAGGAGTTAACGATCGACACGATTTCTATAGCGACAGAGTGACAGGTTTTTCCACGGTAACGAAATAGCGGGCGGAATCCTATTCAAATTAAATTTAAGTTAACTAACATAACTAACTTTAATGCACGTTTCTGCAACTAGTTGTAAGTACAAATATATTCGCTTACTACTTCACTATCACAGCGAAAAGAAATATTCTACAAATTGCAACTGCTGGGACCAATTAGTTAAACGTGCCCTCTGAAGCACTTAAAAATATCTAGAGGACGCTACTCAACCCTCCGTTCCGTCAAAAAGCCCTATTTAATACATAATTGTATTTTTTTTCTACAAACGCTTTTTAATCAACCTTACAAGTACTTATGTGTATTTAGAATGAAAAAACATACAATTTTCAAGAATGTAAATACGAAGTTATGGCTAAGTTCGGATTGCTATAGTTCCATTTTTCTTAAAAAGTTAAAAAATTAAAGTTATCTAAGTTTATATAAAATAGAATAGAATAGAAAAAAATTTTATTTCCACACCACAAAGAAAATTAGGTTACACAAGAAATATAAAAACAATGTAACATCTGTTACATTGTTTCCTTAAACCTTATTTAGCAGTTAACAAAAACTTTACATTATTCGTGGGGGCTGGTGCCTAAACTAAACATAAAAGTGAATTTACAGTTTTATTATATAAAAACGTTAGAAAATTATTGGAAACAAGGACTTCTGGTTCCTTAATTTCCAGGACTTTTTTCAATTTATTATTTTCGAAGTATCCTCATAGTTCTAGTTAAAATATTAAAAAAAACTTCAAGTTGCTAAGAAGAAGTATACAATGAACTAAACCGATATGGTGATATCCCGTAAAGTAATTCTCAACAGAGCTACAATTTACAGATATTTATATAGCAGTTTCGCAATCAACGGTGCCATAAAAAGTAAACCTACCTACTTCTCTAAACATGTGGTTTCGTGAAATAATGTTTTTTCATAGAAATGTGAATAGTTAACTTAATATTAGAAGTCTAATTGCCGTACTCAGAGATGTCAATTAAAGTTAATTACTGTTAAACTCTGTTGTTGTCTCTTTCACTCTTGTTGATATAAATAAGGATAGCATAACATTTAATTACTTCATAACATTGCTAAAAACAAGGATAGCATAACATTTAATTCCTTCATAACATTGCTAAAAACAAGGATAGCATAACATTCTTAATTGACGTCTCTGAGTACGGCAGAGAAATATTAGAATTCTAACAAATTAGTACTTTAACTTAATTCCATCTTTATGTACGTCAACAAGACAGAAAGTGACATTTAAAGTAGCGTTAACTTTAATGGAGGTTTCTGAAATCTAGCGTATGAAAGGCAATTACTTTGCCTCACTCACATTTCTTGTTTAGCCTATTTTCGGTCACTCATAAGCAAAAGGTTTTCTCTCATCGCTAGATGCACTTCCGACCACAGACAGCCGTTCAAACATTATTGCTATCATATGGAGAATATATTTATTAACAATGCTATCTAAGACAAAGGCACGGACATCAAGTCTGTGGATGTACAATTAACTGTAAAATTTAAAAAAAAACTATTATACTGTCATACATGTGTAATTTCACTATTGCAATTTGCAAAACTTCATTGAAAGTTAAACCAAAACAACCGTTTCTTTACAAGTTTTTTAATTCCCGCAGAACAGTTTTTAGGAAAATAAAAATATTCAGCGCGAATAGGACTTAAATTCACGACCTCAGGATTAGATGTCCTATTATAGTGCTCTACAACCAATTGAGCTATCGTTCCTTTAAGTCAAGCGGCGAAATTTGTCATTCCCTTCTCTTATCAGCCCATATACGTCCCCACCGAGGGGCACGGGCCTCCCTTCGAATCACGAAGGGGATTTAGGCCATAGTCCACCACGCTGGCCCAATGCGGGTTAGTGGACCGCTCGTCTTTCCAAAATGAATTTTCTCGCGGGTTTCATCACGATGTTTTCCTTCACCGCTGAGCGAGTGATAATTAGAAATCTGTACATAAATCCGTAAAGACGAATTTAGTGGTACAGGCTCACACCAGGATTTGAACCCACGACCTTCGGATTACAAGTCTGGCTCACTACCAACTGGGCTATCAGCGGCGAAATTTGTCATTCCCTTAATTAGCACAATTTGTCGTTCGTGTATCCTTCAAGTTCCATTCTCGTTGAATATTTTTATTTCCCTTAAATTCTTTGTTAATTTAATATCCCTCGAAGCGGGTAAGCGTTTGAAAAATATTCTCGTAGATCATCATAAACAAGATGGAAACTCTATAATTCATGGTCCAGTAGCAACGTATGACTTCTATAACTAGCTTACTAATACTTTTACGGCGTAACTTATGGACTTATGGGTTTCTGCGGTCAATGACACCATTTGCCTAGATGGTGTGACGTTTATGAAAAGTGTACTTTATTAGTCAAGAGATAAAGACTATTTTGCTATCGATGTTAAAATTAAGGTTATGACAGCTAAGAAAATATTTTGGAATTGTAGAAAACAAGTTAGTCGAAAATCTACATGAATTCGTTAATGGAAACGAACAACATTACTAGTTAAGATATTTTTTTTTCTTCTGTTATCTTTTATTGGGTTTTATAACCAACTAGCTTTACGCCCGGGACTTCGTTCCCGTGGGAATTTCAGAAAATTATGTAACCTATGTGTTAATCCAGGGTATCAGCTACCTTCATACCAAATTGTATATATTCTTTATTGCACTTAGATAAATTTGATCAAAATCAGTCCAGCCGTTCTCGAGTTATAAGTGTTGTAACAAACACGACTTTCTTTTATATATATAGACTAGCTTTGCGCCAGGGACTTCGTCCCCGTGGGAATTTCGGAAAATTATGTAGCCTATGTGTTAATTCAGGGTATCAGCTACCTCCATACCAAATTTGATCAAAATCAGTCCAGCCGATCTTGAGTTATAAGTGTTGTAACAAACACGACTTTCTTTTATATATATAGATAAACGTAACCTTAAGTAAGTTAATGTAATTAGTATACACGGCTTTAGGTATCTCTCTTTCAACATCTCGGGTGGTTAATCAATCTATGAAACTGAACAACTTCAATTCAATTCAATTCAATCGTTTATTGCAATTCATATGTACAGAGTATATAAAAGATCTTAATTCTAATATTATATTTAGGAACATCTTAACATATGAACCCTGTCGGGCATTGCAATGAGGAACGGCAGGCAGACTCATTTTGTACAACTAAGAAAATATTTAAATCACAATTATCATCCTATCTAAATTATATTTGAGCGTTATTTATTAGTCAATGTATTTATTGTAAATGTTAGTAATGTTCTGTCAAGTTTAATACAGGTCAATAATTAAATATAACGTCTTTGTTAAGTTCATAATTAAATGTAAAAATATAAAGTATATGTCAATAATAGCGAATTAAGTTCATGTCAGTTTAATAAGTTAATAAATAAAATTGAGTTGCAAATGTCATTTTAAATTGAATAATAATAATAAGGAATATAATGCATAGTACCTATTAAAATTTGTCATTTAAATATTCATTCAATGAGTAGTAGCATTTTTGTATCAACAGTTGTTTTAGCTCACGGAGGAAAACTTTATCATCGTTTAGATTTCTTAAAAAAGCAGGTAAGGAGTTATGGATTTTTGTTGTCATAGCAAGTGGTCCAGAGTCTAATATTTTCAATTTTGAGGTGGGTGTAACTAATCTGTTTTTATCTCTGGTTGGGTAGCGGCGTGGCAGATCTCCCGTTTTCGTGTAGAAGTGGGGGTATTTTCGCACAAACTTGCATGCTTTAAATATGTACATTGCAATTAATGTTAAGACTTTAAGACGTATGAAATGAGGCCTACAGGATTCTAGATTGTCTATGTTGACGATAATCCGAATGCACTTTTTTTGTAAAATAAATAGGGAATCTGCGTCAGTACTATTCGCCCAGATTATAACTCCATAATTTAGCCATGCATAGGCATAAGCGTAATATGCGTTAAGCGCAGTTTTCTGATCTGTCGTTCTTTTGAGCTCCCAAAGTGCGTAAGTAAACCTCGATAATTTCAATCGTATTTTGTCAACATGGGCTTTCCAATTTAAGTTAGTGTCTATGTCCAATCCTAGCAAGGTGAATACTTCAGTAGTTTCTAGTTTAATACCGTTATATAATATTTTATTTAAATTAATCGGAGCTGTTTGGTAGGGCCTAAATTGCATTACTTTAGTCTTTGTGAAGTTGACCTCAAGGTTATGGTCTGATAGCCAATCAATTACTGTGTCTAATACTGTAAGCAACTTGTCTTCTAAATTTTCGGGAGAAGTGTACGAAGTGAGCAAGGAGATATCATCGGCGAACAGTACGCACGTTTCATTTATTACTTTCGGCAGGTCGTTAATATAAATTAAAAACATGAAAGATCCCATCACGCTACCTTGTGGTATGGACCAGTTGGTCTTTTGGAAGTTTGAGCGTTCTATTTTTATGGTTTTATCATTGTAGTTGTAATGTTCTATGTCTACGCACTGCATCCTATCCTCCAAATATGACTTGAACCATTCGTAAGTAATCCCCCTTATTCCTATGCTGTATAATTTATCAAGTAATATGTCATATTTGACTTTTTCGTACGCCTTCGTCATGTCAAGTAAAATACCTATCCCGTATTTTTTATTATCTAATAGTGTTAATATTTCTTGTATATATTTAAATGTCGCCAATACTGTAGATCTATTTTTCCTGAATCCGTTTTGGCAGTCGTCAATTATGTTAAATTTCTCGCAGAATAATAAGAATAATAAATAAACTTCCCCAAGGAACATAGGCCAAAATACGAAAAAAAAATTTTGATCTCCCATACAAAATGCGCTATATGCTGACGAAAGTTTGTATGGGAAGTCAACATTTTTTTTTGTATTTTGACCTATGTATCTTGGGGAAGTTGTTCAGTTTCATGGACTGATTAACCACCCGAGAGGTTGAAAGAGAGATAACTAAAGCCCTGTATAGGTAAAAGAGTCACTGAGGCAATTTATAATTGTAAAAAAATAATAACTGTGTCAGGAGTTCCTGAATCCGATAAACACAAATAAAGCGAATTATGAATGTAGAGCAAGAGATTATGTTTGGATCTTACGCGCTGCCCTATCATACGCAATGAGAGTTCACTGTCATGAGATTAGATTGCCAAGTAAGTTTGCATTCGAATTCGAGTGACGCTGACAATTGATCTTGAATTGCTAAATTCAAACGCGAGAGAAGCGAAAACTTTTGTCTATACACATAGGGTACATTTTACTTGTGTTCATTCGGAAGAGAAGTCTCATTACGTATGCTAGGGCTGCAGATGGCAATATGTAGTTATCTGCAGCCCTAGCATACCATAAGCAACCAGTGCACTTTGTCTAGAAGATAGTGAAAACATAATCCCAATGAAAGCATAATAATTCCTTCGTTTTTCAAAAGGTATTTAACTGGACTGGGAGTAAAATAAAACATAAAATGTGCCAGCTGCCTACTCTTTCCAGGCATACTGTAAAAGTCAAAGTGGGACGCGAGGGTTTTGCTATTTACATCATATTTTATCTTACAACCCTCTGAATTTATATCAATCGTGGAATTAAGTCGTTTTAAAACCACTGAAGCTCTGCCTACCCCAATAGGGATTTTAGGCGTGAACTTATGTATGTACTTGTTAAATATATTTTTATTATCACATCCGGTATAGTTTTAATTATTAATCAAGCTCTTAAGTCCATTACCTAATGAGCATTTTAATTATCTATTATATCTCATAAACTGCTAATTTTAATAACTTGTTGAGTAACATCAGCTCGGACACAGGTGTTGGTATATTGAGCATCAATTCTACTAATGAAACGAGTTTTATAACACAAATGTTAGGGCCGGTTTTTCACAGATAACAGTGTGACCCCATTGAACACTACTATAAATGTTCTTTATATGAAACTGTATGAATTAAGATGCCCCAACCGATATTGTGGCAGTGTCAGTAATATTTTCACACGTAGGCAGCTTCAGCACGATGGCGACAAACTCGCGCGGCGCGCCACTCGACTGAAGGTGAAGTTTCTACTTTGATTGCGCGAGGGCTCCGCGCAAAGGCTTGCTCGCCCTCTGGCGTTGTCAATGTTGATCACCATCGTACTCGAGCTGCAGTTGGTAATGAGCCAGACTTGTAAACGAAAGGTTGCTGGTTTAATTCCATAATAAAAGCAGATTTATGTACCGATTTCTAATTAATAATCACTAGCTCAGCCGTGATAGCCCAGTTGGTAATGAGCCAGACTTGTAATCCGAAGGTCGCGGGTTCAAATCCTGGTGCGGGCCTGTACCACTAAATTCGTCTTTTCGGATTTATGTACGGATTTCTAATTATCACTTGCTCAACGGTGAAGGAAAACATCGTGATGAAACCCGCCCGTCCAAGAAAATTCATTTTCAAAAGACGAGCGGTCCACCAACCCGCATTGGGCCAGCGTGGTGGACTATGGCCTAAATCCCCTTCGTGTTTCGAAGGGAGGCCCGTGCCCCTCGGTGGGGACGTATATGGGCTGGTAAGAAGCTCAGCGATGAAGGAAAGACATCTTGATAAAGCCAGCTCTACTAAAAAAAATCGTTTTCGAAAGACGAGCGGTCCACCCACCCGCATTGGGCCAGCGTGGTGGACTATGGCCTAAATCTCGTTCGTGTTTCGAAGGGAGGCCCGTGCCTCTCGTTGGGGACTTATATAGGCTCGTAAAAATTATCGCTTAATAATACAAAGCAACCCATTACATAGGCATTTTAGGATAGTAGAATAATAATAATAATAATAATACGTTTATTTCTTCAGGACAGCACACACATACATTTAAAAAAAAGTTCAAAATATTCTTATCCTATTATACAAGTTTAAGCTTGCATATGTCTGCCGCAGCGAGGAAAAAAGGCCTGGGCTCAGCGACTAATGCCAGACTGATTATCAGGCTGGCAACACTGATTTTCAGCCCTCGCCCAAGTGAGATGCGAGGGACAGAGTTAATACTATATAATGTTAAGACTACAAATCTAGGGCCTAATTCAAGTGTACAACATGTAATTCAACATAGAACGGCAAAATTAGCAGTATATGTGGGAAGTCAGCCCTGTATCTTTAGGTAATTATGAATTCTGAACTGCAGTCCTGGTCCACCTTGAGTATAATGCTATGTAAATACGATTAGATTTAATTGCTAATGTATTGCAATGAAGTACCGAGTAGGACTACTTGATCGTAACTAATGTGATAAGTTGTCTGTTTGTTAACTAACGACATTTTAGAAATAGCATGAGACTCGTTAAAATGTCTGTACACCTGACTAAATGACGCCTGAGAATCTAAATGCTTTGCCAGAAGAAATTAGGCGGGCTCCCTCTCTGGAATCCTTTAAGAATCGCCTTAAAGCGCATTTCCTTAAGATATAATTGTCTTTTATTTTATCAACTGGTCTTTCTCTCGTCCTTTTGTTTACGCTATGTATATCTAATATATAAAATTCTCGTGTCACAGTTTTCGTTGCCATACTCCTCCGAAACGGCTTGACCGATTTTTATGAAATTTTATATGCATATTCAGTAGGTCTGAGAATCGGCTACTATCTATTTTTCATATTAAAAAAAAATCCACCGGAAACGAAGTCGCGGGCGGACAGCTAGTATTATATATATATATAAATAAATTAAAAATACAGTTTTAAGAAAGCATGGAAACATTTTGAGGGATAATCGTACCTACTAAGAACTATCGAGACCAAGTAAACGCCGTCATCGAGTGTACGAGTTATATATTTTTATGATCATTATTATATTTTACACTCTCACACCTACAAACAATCATACATCACTCTCATACACATTCACACTTCTGGTTTGCAATCGTATTGCTGCACTCGCGCCCGGTACTACCTCGTAGGCGGCAGCTGAAAATCAGTGTTTTGCCACCTACGGTAAAACTTTATATTGAGCTGCAACCTCGTTTCCTGCAGCGCACACTTACTTTGCTTTGTTTTTTTTTTTAATTATTGTTATTATAATGTGTGTTATATTTCTTTATGTTATTACGCTCTATGTTTCTGTGCTTATCTTATCTACTTTCTTTGCTATTTATTGTTTTTTTGTTCCTTATTTCCTTGTTTGTTGTATTGTAAAACTCTATCGTTGCTTTTGTGTTTGTCTCTTTCTGTACTAAATCTTTGTAAGTGTGTACTGTGATGGAAATAAATGTCTTATCTATCTATCTACCAGGTTTAGATAGTTTTCAATTTTGCCACCTAAACTGATAAAATAGACACCATTGTCATTCAACTCCCATTAAGACGCCATTGATTAGTAGAATAGATGCCCGTTGTTAAACAAAGTCAGAGGCTATTTCTATTCTCCTTTCTCGCCTATAATCCATGTGGTTAGGCAGAGTATCATAATGGTTCCACCTTAGAAGTGATACCAGGTTTAGTCAAGTTAGTCCATTCATCCATCTATACACTCACGCCTATAATCCTTTGCAGGGTAGGCAGAACGTCATGTAGTTTGATAACCATCACTCGACGCCACATTTGACAATCACTTTGAGGCTTATTAGATGGAACAGATAGATGGGTGATAGATTGGGTGATAGATCCTCACATCTCAGTTACTGGCTTCTTCATCAGCCCATATACGTCCCCACTGCTGGGGCACGGGCCTCCCTCAATAACATGAGCGGTAAATGCCATACTCACCACGTTTGGCAGACGGGTTGGCGAGGGTTTTGATATAATTGCAGAGTTTTCCTTCTCTGTGTGCAGATGAACTTGCTTGCATATTTACCTTAGTCGCATTGTACGACACCTCGGTAAGAAAGAGGGAGGTCCTATTCTACTCTGCTGGGGAGTCACACGGCAAAGCTTCTACAGTTTTTATTTTTATTTTTATAGAGTTTGCTCTTGACTACAATCTAGCCCAGGGGCGGAGATGTGGTCGATGATGTAGCAAGCTCACCCAGAAGATGCCTATTCACTCGTACTTTAAAGAGATTCGGGTTATATGTGCCCGGAAATACCGACACAGGCAGAGAATTTAGGCAGAGTGCGCAATATCAAAGATATCAGTACGGATCCGAGGATGTACAGTATGCTTGGGAAGAGTTGACAGCTGGCACATTCAAAGTTTTTCTTTGATTCTCAGTCCAGTATGGAAGATCAAGTTTGTCACTTACATAATTATACCAATACGATAAGAAAGCAGTGTAATACTTAGACGACTGTAGGTATTCTTGATCCGTCAGCCCACGTTGACCCGAAGACCACGCGCCGTATGCGCGCACGCAGTGATCCGAGCGAGTGATCGCTAATCGCTAGACTGCGGCCATAGTTGCCGGTTGCTGATACCGTTCGATGGGGTACGCTTAAACACTGCTATGAACTATAATTGTGTATTATAGTTCATAGTAATGCATCATTACTAATTCTATTCTTACCACAGTTGAGTTTAGCAAGAAATTTGTAAGGCATTTGGAGCGGACAGGTGATCATTGATGTCTTTTAGGAGAGTTTATCTTTTCAATTAATTTTTTTTTTAAATGGCGTCCACAACGTTGTGGTTTTGCCAATGTCTGAGATTTTTAATCCTAACTCAGGTATACCACGTTATTTTTTAATCAGTACCCAAACTTTTTGTATGTAAATTTTATGAACATTTAATAGACCTGTATTGTTTTGTTTTATATCGTTTCATATAAAAATTTCAAGCTAGATCGTCTGAAGCATGAAATTAAATCAATTTTTTTTTATGGAAAAATAATAGCATCGTCCAATTGACTTGAAACTTGGTAATAGTATTCTTCAACACAATTTGAGACACTTATGTTTCTGCGACTTACAAAATTCATCCTCTAAGAAGTTAAAAAGGGGTATCAAAATCTGAAAATTTTGGAAAAAAAATGTACGTTCTATCAACGTAAGTGATACTTACCTACTTACTTACTTCGCTGGCTGAACGACCCAAAGTGGGTCTTGGCCTCCGACATTAAAGAGCGCCATCCATTCTGTCTTGTGCCATTATTGACCAGTCGGCCACTTTCAGCTCTTTTATGTCTTTGGCGACTTCATCTTTCCAGCGATATCTTGGACAACCCACCGGGCGGCGCTCGGAAGGTAGTCCAAGATATGCTCTTTTGGCAGCGCGATCCTCCCCCATCCTCTCTTCGTGGCCGAGCCAGCGAAGTCGGGTGGCTTTTATTTCTTTGATAATATTGGGCTCGGACACTAGCTATTCTATTTCTCTGTTGTACCTTTGTCTCCACTCTGTATATGTACGTATTAGATTGTAACAAAACCTTATTGTTATAACTAATAAATAAAATAAAATGTCAAGTTCAGATTGCTGCCTTTCAGTCAACTTTTCCGATTTTTAATTTTAATTTTAATGTAAACAATATCTAAGTATACCGAATTGATATTAAATAGCAGCAACTCGCCTCAAACCCAACGACCAATGACGATTGTGGGTGCAGTCTCACCACGAAAGAGAATGCATACTATGGTATGCAGACCTTCATGGAGGATCTGGCCTAACGCAACTTCTTTCTCATTCGGTAATTTCGAAGAAGATAATTCGAATATCACTTTAAAAGGTTTGAAATGGTATTCGATGTCAACATTCAAAATGACTGAAGATCTGGTCTTGCGCCATTCATTGTACAGAGCTCGCGGAATAACTTTAATAAATAGCACTTTACTAAGCGTTATATAATTATAATTAACTGTGTATACGTTTATAATAAACAACAAGTGTAATAAAAGTGCCAGTAATCATTTAAAAATATAGTACCTGTAGAAGAGCTACGTCTTTCACTCTTTGCCCCTAGAACAGGTGCTACAATACCTACCACAATATGTTTAATAACTCCTCGACGACGAACTATGCAATGTACGGGTTAACAATTTCGTTTATGTTACATTGTATTAAAGATAGTTTTTAAGATAATTGTTTGTAATAAATTAAAAAAAAAAATTCTTTTTATTTCTCTCTCACAAAAGAAAACAAACAAAATACAATAATTATATTACAAATTCATGTGGCACAAGCTTCTTTTGCGAGAGTCTGGTGTCTATACTAGGAAAACCCTGTGTTACAGCGCACCAGGCTCTCACCCCTAACCTCTAGAGTAGACTGTAATACAATAAAATGTACAATTACGAGAAAGGAACAAAAACAAGAACAAAACTAAGTCGGAATTAACAACAAAAAGAAAAAATGAAATGAAATGAAATAAAATAAAAAGGTAAAACACAAATTTAAAAAAAGAAAAACGGTTAAATCAACACATATTTGATGTATGCGTGAATTTCTGTGTGTGCGTGTGTATGTGTGTGTGTGTGTACATGTGTGTGTGTGTGTGTGCGTGTGTGTGCACGTGTGTAGTGTGTGTTTAATACATAAATAAATAGTTAAATGGTTTTGGGCCAAACCAACTATTGGGTGAAATAAAATTTAAACAATCACCTCTAGTAATTTATCAGTGCTATCGTAGTTGAGTGAAATCAGATAGAACTAAATTACCTACATACTAAACTAAATTACATACTAATTAAATACTTACATGTCCTCGTTGAAATCTTTTATACGGGAAATCGAAAGACTAAGTACATAAGACAAGTTTTCAAATGGTAATAATAAATGGATTTACGTTTAGATAGCTTTTATAGCACTGTCTCGCCATTGTTGAAGAAATAACTTGTTGTTTGTTAGCTAGCTTTTGCACATGACTTCGTTCAAGTTTAAAAACCCAGACGTTTCCTATGAGAATAAGTAAATATGGTGTGACTTTAAATTAATTATCGAAACTTTTGAGGAGTGGTTCTCCTCATGAAACTAAACCACTTTCCCTAAGGAACCCAATGAAATTCTCAAAAAATAAATGGCGGCTTCTCATACAGAGGCAAATCTATTCGCAAAAGTTATATTGAGAGGCCAACCTTTTTAGGGTTCCGTAGTAATCTACGAACCCTTATAGTTTCGCCATGTCCGTCTGTCCGTCTGTCCGTCTGTCCGCGGGTTTTCTAAGAAACCCTTGGTACTACAGAGCTGAAATTTGGCATGGTTATACATATTAATTACGCCGACAGAACTGTAGAGTAAAACCTTAGAAAAAAATTTTTTTTCGGGTGTCTCCCATAGACGTGAAAGGGCGATGATTTTTTTTTTCTCGCCAATATCATCGAGTGGGGTGTCTAAGAATAGCTTTTTAAAAGATAAAAGGGGTTTACTAAGAACGTTTTTCGATTTAGCACTCCGTTTGCGAATCATAAATTTTTAAAGTGAAAATTTTTGTCAAACACAAGTGTCCCCCCCCTCTACCAGCTAAACGGTTGTTTCTAAAAATGTGGGAAAATTCACAGAGGTAGAATATACATCAAATTTAAAAGGAAAACTATAAAACATAAGTTGGCCCTTCAAGTTTGCGAGTAATGGTAAACCAAGTGCCAAACATTGTTGGGATTAATAAGAATATATTTACTAATATTAGATCCTTGGTACTACAGAGCTGCAATTTGTCATGTTCATTTCATACATATTAATTGCGCCGACAAATAGAAAAAATAAAATTTTGTAAAAAAAATTTTTTCGGGTGTTTCCCATACATGTGAAAGAGCGATGGATTTTTTTTTTCCCGCCGATATCATCGAGTGGGATGTCATAGGATAGTTTTTTAAAAGATAGAAGGGGTTTACTTCGAACGTTTTTCGATTCAGCAGTCAGTTTGCGAAAAATTAATTTTTAAAATGAAAAAAAAAAAAAGTTAAATATTTCACGATCATTTAGCATTTACGACGAAGTTTAACCTAATCCAAAACAACTGCCATACAAAGTTCCACGCTAAAAGTGAGGCAAGGTCGAAAGCCAAGCTGTACCATATTGACATTTCATGTGTCGTTATAGGTTTTTGGGGGTGTTAATTACGAAAATTACATCAAAATTATATACAATCGCCACGCGACCTGCTCTTTAGCACCAGCTCGAAATTATTCCTAACAATACTTTTGTTGCTAAAAAAATTAAAAAAATAATAATTTTTTTTTAAGTAAAAAAAAATTCGCGCTCCCTTCGCTCGCGGATTAAATACTTTCATTCTGTTGTATTTAGCCCTAAACCAAAGTTAGTGTCCCCCCCCCCTCTACCAGCTAAACGGTTGTTTCTAAAAATGAGAAAAACTTCTCGTTGGTAGAATATACAACGAAATTAAAAGAAAAACTATCACACATAAGTTGTCCTTTCAAGTTTGCGAGTGATAGTCGACCAAGTGCCAAACGTTTTTGGAATTAATAAGAATATGTTTACAAGGTTCAATACTAAAAATGAGGCGAGGTTATTTTATCAGCAGGTCTGTATTATTTCTAATAACATTGTCGCAAAAAAAAAAAAAATTTCGCTAGCGAATTTTATAATTTCATTATGTTGTGTTTAGACCAAAACTAAAGTTATTTCTGAAACTACAAACTCTTTAACACATTTGTTTTTTATACTATAGTATTTGGAGATTTTAACATCGACTATGACTAGTGATGGAAGACACTCAGTCTTATAAGGCTTTTAATAAAGAATCACCTTATTTTTAACGCCTCACGACTGATTCAGTCTTTTAGTTCCCAACCTTTAGTCATAAGACTAGCTTTTGTAGTTGAAGTCTTTTAACGTAAAAAACTGAGCTGTTACTTAAACAGCTTAAGAGGATCGACTACCGCGCCCATGTCCATACAAAAAGGGAAAACGTTTTGCTACCCCTAAATCTTCTCCGATTTTGATAATTTTTCACTATGTTGTTGTCCCTATCAAAAACTATGCCTCTATGTTTTCCTTTTTTGAAAATTTTGTTTAGATAAAAAGTTATAAGGATCTGTAATCTTGCTTTATTGGGTTTGAAAAACATTCATTTTAAATTCATTGTATTTCAGAAATAAAGTAAATTTTCGGAAAAAACAAAAAATAGAGGCATAGATTATATTCTGCTGAAAAGATTGATACCAAAAAGTAGTATATTTAGTACAGTTTAGGGGTTGGGAAACGTTTTCCCCCCAAACGCGATTTTCGACAAAAAAATACCTAGAAACACAGCCGAGCTGCAACTGTCTCTATCGCACGTTTGCGAGCGGGGCCGAGCGCGGTCGCGACAGAGAATGATTCTCCAAATACCTATTTTCCTACGCTCGCGGCGCTATAGAATAGTCTTAAAAGGACTTAAAAGACTGGAGACTCATTATCTGGGAAGTCGACAGTCGTAAGGTATGTGTTGATAGAATGTAAATATCTCATTTTATCTCCTTGTCAAATGTTATCAAAATGTATTTAGTGGTTTAGGCGTGAATTATTCCTTTTGGTTGATAGGTTACAAAAGAAATATTTAATATCACACACAAACTGCGGTGCGATCCCTTTTACATAAAAGAACTTGAGTCGTTTAAGTCTTTTAGTATTTGGAAAACAACTCGAGTCGTTTCAGTTTTTAATCTTTTAATAAACTACTAAGTCTTATTAATAAAAACTCGAACTTTCAGTCTTAATATTAGAGTCAAGTCCTGTAAGATGGAGGCGAGTCTTTTTAATAAGCCTTAAAAGACAGTCTCTTTCATCTCTAACTACGACCGTAACGATAGTACACCCGTTTTAAATGAATACATAATGTAAACAATTTTTATGCAACCATTTGCATCCACGCGAGGTGGTTATTAAACAGATGATTTTTTTTTTCATTTTCCTTGTGGCGCTGAAATCTACATTTTTCCTTTAGTTACCTTCTTTCTTTGTGACCTCGTTTTTATTAGACATTATTAGCGATTTAACCGTCCATATGTTCGTAGAATTAAGAAGCCAGCTGCATATTTGAACCATGCTGCTACGGAACCCTACAATGCGCGTGTCCCGACACGCTCTTGGCCGGTTTATTTTTTATATTTCGACCCATATTTCTTGAGAAAGTAGTTCAGTTTCGTAGGTTGATAACTCAGAGATAATGTAGTATTCTAAAGGTCACAAATATTTTTTTATAAAATATTATTTTATTTTAGTAGTTTCTAGTTAATTTCAGTTTTTCTAACCGTGAAAGATTTTTTTAGTCCAGTAGTTTCAGAGCCTATTCAATGCAAACAAACAAACAAACAATAAAATCTTCCTCTTTATAATATTCGTGTAGACAATAACTACTTTTTATTCTTTCCAGTATCCCCAATCCGAGCAACGAACGGCGGCAGTGTGCACGCCTCCCCTGCAAGAGAACTATCGCGTGATACGCCGGACTACCAGTACGGTCGGTTCGACGCCAGCGCTTTACACATCGCACATGCGCTCAAACAGACAGAGTTACAGAAAGCATATCATCGGCCTAAGGAGAAACCCATCGACTGCTATTTGGTAAGTGTAGTTTTTTAAGTTGTTATTTTTAATAAGTTTTAAACATTTGTTATTTTTTTTATATTTTAGATTCACTTTGGACCATAATCTAGGTCAAGGGCAAAGATGCGGTTGAGGACATAGCAAGCTCACCCAGAAGTAACCTATTTTTATTATTATTATAAGATGGGTTAACTCTTGACCTCAATCTTGACCATAAGGTCAAAGATGAGGTCGACGATGGAGCGAGTTAACCCAGAAAATGCCTAAAAAGGCACTGGTACTCCCACGCACCGACGGAACAAAGCAAGCTGTTTGGCGTCGGGACTTCGGTAGGATGGTGGTCGCGAACCAGACGGCCCTTTACAGAACCTGCCACACCGCATAGGACGACAACTCAGATTTAAAAATAAATAATAATAAATGAAGTGTCGTTGCGTGATGGATTATTAGGAGGCAGGTCTCATTTGTGTTTCCTTAGTCGCCTCTTACGACACCCACGGGAAGAAATGGAGTGGTGTTATTCTCAACCGATCACCACACGGGGAAAACTCTAACTTTAAAGAAATTCGGGTTATATGTGCTTGAAAATGCAAATGCAGGCAGATAATTCCATCGATGATGATGAAAAGTACTCTATCAGTGCAAATCCGCAGGAGTTCTGAAGGGTTTAGGATGGAAAACTAGGATATTAAGTCTTATTAAAAGGAATTAGGAAAACAAAACGTTCTAGCAAAACAGGGATAACACAAGATAAGTAAGTGGTCAGGCGGATGAGATAATGGTGGTTAAGAAGTTAAATTTTATCTTAAAAGAACTACAAACTAGGTAACATAAATATATTTTTTAGAAGATCTTAAATACTTGTAGAAGTTTTATTTAATGGTTTATTAGGAGAAATAAAAGTTCATAATAACAAAGCACTAATTATCGTCAACACAAGAGCACTACAATCGCCTTCATAGCCTAAGAGGCGTGTCCACAATATCAGTGGATCTAATGCGCATTCCTGCCTCCTGGACTAGAACCGATCGCGTGTGCACCTGGAATGTAGGCTGTATTACAAGGCATAAGATGTCGCGGATAGAAAAATAAATATATATTATACGATTTTTAAACTTGATTTAAATAGAGCATCATCATCGTCATATCAGCCCATTGCAGTCCACTGCTGAACATAGGCCTCCCCCAAGGTGTGCCACTTTGCACGATCCTCCGCTGTTTTCATCCAGCCACTACCCGCTATCTTCTTTAGGTCATCTGACCATCTGGCTGGGGGGCGTCCTACACTACGTTTGCCAAGACGTGGTCTCCATTCGAGAACCTGTCTACTCCAACGCTCGTTGGTTCTGCGACAGACATGGCCAGCCCACTGCCACTTCAGCTTGCTACACTTTTGGATAATATCCATCACTCCGGTTTTCTGTCGGATGACCTCGTTTCGGATTCTATCCCTTAGCGAGATCCCGAGCATGGAGCGTCCCATTGCTCGCTGGGCCAACCTCACTGTCATGTTCCACGTTTCGGCTCCGTAGGTCATGACTGGTAGGGCGCATTGATTAAAGACCTTAGTCTTTAGACACTGCGGGGAGTGGCGACGAAAAGATATGACACAGCTTCCCAAATGCTGCCCAGCCAAGCTGCACTCTTCTGGTGATTTCCCGCTCGAAGTTGTCTCTACCTACCTGCAACGCTTGCCCGAGGTATATGTATTCCTGAACAACATCGAGCGTAACACCGTCAACAGAGATCGGCCTGAGCACGACATGATCATTGAACATGACCTTGGTCTTGTCCAAGCTGCTTTTACATTTAATCGAGCAATCTGCTTTTACATTTAAATAGAGCGATACCTCGGAATTTCTTGTTTGTTCCTCACAAGGAATGCTGCTCTTTGCGAACATCAGACATAGAGTTAAAAAACAATAATGTTAAACACCAAATTAGCATAAACACCAAATTAAAATAAAAACTTAAATTAATAAAAATGTCAAGCATGTCAAATGAAACCAGCAGGCCGAGTACGATAGTGACAGCGCTGCGACAACACCGCGGTCCTATGTCAAAATGTCAATGTCGCGGGACCCTCGCGCAATCAAAGTGAAGTTTCAGCGTGAGCCGAGCGCGAGTTTGTCGTTATCGTGCTAGAGCTGCTGCTTTTACATTTACTTTTTTTGCAATTTTTTTCTGAAGATGGAATTTATTCCCTAAAAAAATCTCCACTTTTAAATTTGTTAATCTATTTGAGTATTATAAATAGCATGTTAGTGAGTAGTTCTAATGCCTTAAAATTAATAATAATAATAGAACATGATCCAATGAAAATAGATCCCTCTTTACCAAAAACACTACCAGCATACCTTTATACTGTTTTTAACAGATTTTTTAATTTCGATATAAATCAAACAAGCCAATTGACACTTAATCTTGCGTGTTATATACAGCAAGAACTAGGTGATAACTCGATAATTATGTTATAATTAATTTCATAAAAATGACAGCGCTCTTTGGAGCGTGAAAACACATTGACAGAATTTTTTACAACGCTGCTGACTATCATTTTCATCTGTTTCTTCATAAATCACGCTATACCGTGATACAATGATTTAATCATCATGTTTTATATGAATTTTCACGTCGATAGTGTTTTTCTTCGAATAACGGAGATATTCTTCGAATAAAACATTATCCGATGTCATCGTCGTGTTTAGTTCAACTCTGTGAAAAATCTGTTGTTTTATTAACTGCGTTTTCACTTTTTTTTTTAAATTTATTGTAGTTAATTGTGTATCCACACACTGGTATTGAACATAAAACAGATATTTCTTATGTTCCATAAATATTTTACGTAATGTTCAGTGCAAAATCCAATTTGTTTCACAAAGTTATTATTGCAGTTCTTATTATTGATTTTGTACCGTACTATTTATTTATCAGTGGTTTATATTGAAAAATTTTTTTTTTTGTAACAATCATTTTGTTATATTTACCGTTTCGCTACTTGCCAGCATATCATTTACAGAATTTTCTATTTGTTTTTGATATTGAAATTCAGTTATAAAGTGTAGATAAAGTACTACTACTAAAGTGAGTATTCATTCACCTATTACTATAGGGAAGTAATACAATTTGATTTTCACTGTACTTTTGCGGCCTTGACGACGGAGTAACTTGACAAAGTCCAGAATGTACCAAAAAAGGAATTTGACGAAAAATAAACTTGACGAAAATGGAATTGACGGAAGTCGTGTTTTTCTATGTTTGTTTGTTATTTGACAGTTTCGTTTGGAATATAATAGTATGCTGCCGCTTATGACTTATTCTGTAGATAAACTCTCATAGTTCAGGCGCTAGTTTCCGATAGGATTGGCTTGGCTATCATTATGACTTGCTTCAGACGAATCGGATAGACCTCGCGGTCTATCTGTACGGAAGATATCATTAATACAGCTTTTACAACGTTTTTGCCAGTGGATGGAAATTTAATTACAAACGGGAGAAAGCTATCTTATATATTTTAACAACCATAGAAGACCCACTGACCTAAACTTCTATGGAGTGATATTAAGTTAGTTAGCGAAGTTTTACGGGGCGATTCTACTCATAAAACTGAAAAAAACCCCTAGGAAACTGTATGAATTTCTTAAAAAAATTGTTGACTTCTCGTACTAAGGCAATTAACTAAGGCGAGGCTAACCACAGCTGTCTGGTGTCAGACTTCGGTAGAAGGATGGTCGCGAACCAGACGACCCTTTACAAAGCATACTACACCGCTTGAGAGCATAAGATCACACCTCAGATGCAAAACAGATTGAGGTGTCATTGCCTAAGATGGATTAATAGAAAACTGCAGCTCTAGTATACGAATGGTGATAGCAAGCGTAATACGCCGCGGTCCTATGTCAAAATGTCAACATTGCCAATGCCAGAGGGTGAGCAAGCCTTTGCACGGGCCCTCGCGCAATCAAAGTGAAGTGTCGCGCCGCCGAGTAGCGCGCCGTACGAGTTTGTCGCCATCGTGCTCGAGCTGCTGGTCTCATTTGTGTTTCCTTAGTCGCCTCTTACAATGACCACGGAAAAACATGGGTTCATGTTATTTTTAACCGATAACCACGCACGACACACAGTCTTAGTAACCGCATAAGCACATGTTGTCACGTTTAACCAATAAACTAAACATACTAATAATACCTACTGTAAAGTTTGTCGACTCGTACCAATTTAAAACCGCACGAGTAAACATTTAGAACAGTTATGCCACTGCATTAAAACACAACCAATATAACTCTAAAATTATAAAATTGTATCACCACCCCCGACATTCGATTGCTTGTAACTTTTAAACGGTTGACAGAACCAATTTTGATCAAATACTGCTAAAAACTATCTCGATTATGTCAGCTTAAGCAGCATAAGCGGCAGCACAGACAGACACCCTGATACACACGTCAAACTTATAACATCCCCTCTTTTTGTTACTTGGGAAATATTTATTTTCGCAAAATGTTGTTAAATCACTATATAATAGGTCTTTACCTATGAAATTGCCGATTTTTTCTCAAGCTTTATTTTATTCTTATTTTATTTGATTGAACAGCTATTACTAAAATTGTTTTTTTATTTAAAACCTTGGCCATATAAGGGAGATATTGAGTCAAATTAATACATATTTACTTTAGATTTATTTGCTGAAAACGAAGCTCAAATATAACGCGTTTCATCCGTTGCCCGTTTCATTGCTTATTTTTGCTGTACCGTTGTTACAGTTACAACTTTCAATAAAATAAGTATGATGAAAATTAACTTAATGTTTTCCAAACCTTCCCACAAAATTTTGCTAAATTTGGATTTCGTATTCCCGAGAAAAATCCAAAAACGTTAGTATGGAAAATTCAGTTTTCCAAAAATATTGTATGAAAAATGGCAATTTCATAGGTAAAGACCTATTATTTGTAACTAGCATTCCGCTCGGGACTTCGTTCCCGTGGGAATTCAGGAAAATTATGTAGCCTATGTCCATCGGGGATAATGTAGCTTTCTAATGGTGAAAGAATTTTTCAAATCGGTCGAGTAGTTTCGGAGCCTATTCAATGCAAACGAACAAACAAACAATCAAATCTTTCCTCTTTATAATATGTATAGATAGATATAGATAGATAATTGTAATTTTAATCAATTGTGCCAAACACAATCACTAAACACTAATTAAACTAAATATACGATAACACCAAAATCCCTAAAATTACGATGAGTAGGATGAACATTTCAATCGAATAATCTCCATAACCGCTCGGCTATAAGACATTTATGGTAAAAACCCTATCAAGCCAGCAATGGACGAGCTCTATAAATGGGAAGCAGTGAACAAGACAAGGCTATTATCGTTATGGGAAGGTTTCCTTATTTTTATGTAACTCAGTGACGCAACCATCAGTTTTATAAGAAGACGGCAGGTTTGGTCGAGTGGTAGTAGTGCTGCCTCTTGATAGACGGGTCCTGGGTTTGATTCCCGGTCGGGGCAAATATTTGTGTAAAAAGCAGATGTTTGTTCTCGGGTCATGGATGTTCTTGTCTGTGTTTGTATACGAGTATGTTTCAAGAAACACTATAGAAAACCTTATTGTTGGGCCTGGCCACCTCGCTAGGCTCTTTGATTTGTTAGTTTTATTTTTCAGTGTCATTATATTCTTTCTTCTGTTCTGTTTAAACTTTATATTTATTTATTTTTTCATTTCATTTTGATATTTAATGAAAAACATTGTAAACATTCACAACCATTGTATTTATGAAATAGATAATGTTGAAATAAATTATCTAATCTATTTCCTCCCTTTCTTCCTATTTTAGGTCCTTATTTTAGACTGCAATAATATTGCAGAAGACTATTAAAAAAAATAACGGCCATTGCGAGAAAAAAGGAAAAGTAACGCACTTTGTACCTTACAAAACTTATTCCTTTGTAACTTCTAATTAAATATCGATTATTTCACGCAAGAAGTAACAATGTTGCATTGGGGAAAGTCAATATTATGACATTGTTATAATAACTGCTGTTACATTGTTACTGTACTAACGACTATGGTTAGCAAAAACTTGTGGTTGCCGTACGGTTGTGTAAGAAGCCCTAATCTGTTTCATCTGAACTCAAATTGTCTCTATTCTATAAATAATGGGATTCTGCCATTCTGTCGTTTTGAGTTTAAGATTTCTATCTCTTCTATTCAAGATCTAATATAATAGTAGCGTTCCGGCCGTGATTGCGTTTGTTAAGAAAATTAACTTTTGAGTGGTTAGCATACGCCAACCAACAGTGATGTATGAATAAAAAAATACTATAGCAGTCGTCAAAAGCCGGGATAGACAGCTTAATGTGCCCCCTGAAGCATGAAAACGCTTATGATAGACTGCCATTGGTCACCAATCAAGGTGCACGGCCCTGTACACGTTGCTTAACCTCACTGATCAATTCCGAACCACTGTTCTATGCACTGATCAATTTGGAACAACTATTCGGAATTGATCAGTGAAGTTAAGCACTATAGCTAGCTAGAGTAGCTCACTAGTTAGTTTGGCTAGAGCGCTTTAATACAGGGCTTCAGGTATCTCTCTTTCAACCTCTCGGGTGATTAATCAGTCCATGAAACTGAACAACTTCCCAAGTAACATAGGTCAAAATACGAAAAAAATATTTTGAGTTTCCATACAAACTTCATCAGCATATAGCGCATTTTGTATGGGAGATCAAATTTTTTTTTCGAATTTTGACCTATGTTCCTTGGGAAAGTTGTTTTTCATGGACTGATTAACCACCCGAGAGGTTGAAAGAGAGATACCTAAAGCCCTGTATATGGGTGACATTAAAAAACTTAGCGAAACTTTATGGTTAGAACCATTCAATAAAACAATTTCTCGAAAAAAGAAATTCGATTTCTCAAACTAAGGCAATCGGTTGATCGCTCAAGTTGTATGTAGAGGCGAATTTTTTTTTCCATATTTTGACCTATATATTCCTCGAGGAGAGTCGTTAAGTTTCGTGGGATGATTTACATCCATAATTGTCGCTAACTAGTCTAAAGTCACCCAATACAATAATAGGTAATGTTTACATGAGTTCCTATTACAAAATATTTTAAAATTAAATAAGCTAGATTAATTGGCTCACATTTTCATTTTTATACTGGTTTATAACTTCCACATTCCATCCCACTTTTCCCTCTAATAAAAGCTGATATGCCAGTGTGAATTAGGAATTTTCCCCCATATAAACTCAGGTCCGGTTTTCACCAAGTCGTTGGCAAGGGACCACATTTTGCAAACCCAATGCATACTGGGGCACTCATGCATTATTGATGACGTATTGTTGTGCTTACGTCAGCTGGGTACTTGTGTAGAATGTTTTAGATTCATCTGATCTAGTTTCTGGATGATTTTTCTTTCCATCCATGCATAATCACGGCCTCTTGACGTCACATTCGAGATTCATTTTCAGGGTTATTAGAAGGAACATGATTATTCTTCTTTGCCCTTTTCAAAAAAAATGCCATTTTCCATTATTTGGGACATGAGTATAGTGGTGATAAATTGTCAGACTTTTGGCCACGATTGATACAGCAAGATTTTGGCGACCCACTTACTGGCTTCTACAGTATAAATCTAAATAAATCTAAAAAGTAATACATGGAAATACATACTTAACTCTCTTGTCGTGCCTCAATAAACAGGTCCAATTTTACATAGTTGTCAACTTAAGTAGACGTTATAACACTTTGCAGCACTTTGTTATATGTTTGTAAATGTTTTTTTGTTAATTCTTTAATTTGCCTTTAATTTGTTTTTGTCTTTGTGTCTGTTAAGTATCTTCTGTGTTTCTTCTGTTTTTCTATATTGTGATGTCTGTGTTGTACGCCGAAATAAAGCATTTTCTATCTTCTATCTATCTTTATACCTGAATCTAATGAAGTTAACCAATAATATGACCTTATTCTTCAACCATTACAGTAATAGATTGGCAGTAATTGAAGAACTTCAGTTAGGTATTGTTCTGAGACAATAACACCAAATCGTTTTATATTATCATTTTTATTGGATCTGGGATAATTCATGATCGAATCAGTCAAATTAGTCAATCTTCTAGATAAACTGCAGCTGAAAACAATTTAGTCAAATGTCAAAAAAGTGTCGAAATTACAACGTTAAGGCCTGCTCCTGAAAATTCCAGTTTTTCCAGGATATCTCGGCTATCCCACCCGGGAGATTTTGGAAATTTCCCAAGTGTCATTTTGAAAGGTATCTGAACATATTCCAAAGGTCCCGCTCAGTAATTATCAATGTCCGGGTTTAAATAAAAAAGGGTTTAATTTTCCTGTAGTCAGAGTGCGAGCAAGCCTTTCCGCGGTGTCCTCATGGTTTAACCATAATAGTTTACTAAAACACACCAATAGTAAGACATCAAAGCTTCATCTTATGAGTAGTTGCCACATATCCGACAAAGGAGTATAGTTTACACTCCATGCCCTCTTTCGCAAGTTATAATAGTCCATTTTCAATGAGATGGAAGGAGATAGCGCATGTCATTGTTACGCGGAAGACGCTAGCTTTAAGAAGTAGGGCTGGCTTTTAAATAACTAGAACATTACATATTTACTTTGAAAAGCGGTGCTAGCCCAGTTGGTAAAAGAATTTTGTAACTGAGAGGTTGCGGATTAAAATCTTGGTAGGTCTGTACCACTAAATTCGTCATTTTGGATTTATGATCGGATTTGTCATGAATGTTATCACTTGCTTAGCGGTGAAGTAAAACATCGTGATGAAACCAATCCGCATTGGGCCAGCCAGCTGGACCCACAGCTTAATAGGGTCCGTGCCCCCTGGTAGAGAGTATATGGGCGGATGACATTGACATAACATGACCTGGTAGTGGCCAAAACTCGACGGTAATTTTTTCGTAAAATAAGTCCGAAATTTGCTTCATGGAAACTCGCAACTTCCAATAAGCGCGCAATATTTTTGATAAGATATTTAAATTTTTATTTTCTATTCATATACACGTATATTCAGACTCGTAATAACCTTTCTCTACATGGACATTTACAATCATAACTTTATTTCCGTATCGGTCCTTTTTTTAAAGTTGACTTTGTGTCACAATTGAAAATTATTCTTGATGATTAATTTTATCTCTTCAAATATATATCTCATACAAATATGTAATTGCATTATATTTCGTAACCTAATAAGGTCTTCTTTTTATCGTGTAGGTAAAGTCAAGTGTGTGGCGAACTTGGCTAACCCTGATGTCAGAGTTTTCAAACCGCACAATGGCCTCCAAAGGTGAAAATAAATATCACAGCTACATATAGCAACATATGAAATACTCGTATGTAGGGTGCAATGAAAGTAAAAATTCCTTCATAATATCTGCTGTTATTCCTATTTTGTTTCTCCTAAACTGCATTAACAAACGCGGTATCAACTCAATGAGATTAATTCCCTTTCCTAAGCAAGAGCTTTGAGCAATATAGGTGCGTACTTACATAGGGTTGTAAGTAAAATACAATTACCTAGAAATGTTGCTCTCTACCAGCCCTACGAGGAAGACAGACAGCATCGGCTCCGCGTTGTATAACCAAGCTTCAGCAGTTGATACCCTCTTACCGAGCTGATACTATCGCGCCATTGACTCCGTTTAATTGCACTGAGAGCTTTGCTGGCCTAATGGTTAGCAGATTGGACTCGTAAGCGAGAGGTATAAAGTTCAATTCCTAGTTCAGCCATATTCCAGTGATCATTTTCTGATTTTCGTACATTAGTTCCACTCTAACCGATGCTTTTAGGATGAGGGAAAACATGGTGAGGAAACCTGTGAGGCAACTGAATGTTCAACATGATTCAATCCGGTCAGGTTAGCAGGGTCACGGAGGTCAAATGTCAGTCGCTTCATTACAGTGACTTGACCTGCCAAATCCTTTATTATGGTTAAGCGTACCCCGATTGAGTAACGGGACAAAAACGGAATTTAAAAATAATTAAGCCGAAAATGTTAGGTACCTAAATATTTTTTGTATTTCACTATTTCTTATAGAACAGCATCTGTGGAACATTATTATGTACTTTATTATTGAAATCTCTAAGTAATTTAAATTTAGTCTATCAGTTTTGTACCAGACTGTTTGTTCTAAAATAAAAACAAAATAAAAAAAGGAGGAAGAAAACTCGGTTTAACTGCATCGCACTGTTTTGCGAGAAATGCTCCATTAAACTATTAAATAAAATTGTCGCTTTGTGTACGTAACCTAAGGAAGTTCAAAAGTAAAAGTTGGTTAAGTCATCTTAATGGTAAAAACAATAATATCTGTGATTTAAGAATTCACACGACGACTGAGCGCTTCTGGGCTTAATGGTACCTACAGAGGGCTGCAAATCAGGTGCACACATGCATTTTGCGTAGTAGGCGCAAGCTGCAGCCACTACTTTTTTTTTATTATAAGATGGGTTAACTCTTGACCTCAATCTTGACCATAAGGTCAAAGATGAGGTCGACGATGGAGCGAGTTAACCCAGAAAATGCTTATAAAGGCACTGTTTTTTGTCGGACTTCGGTAGGAGGGTGGTCGCGAACCAGACGGCCCTTTACAGAGCCTACCACACCGCATGAGACCAATAGGACGAAACCTCAGATTCAGAAAAAAAATGAAGTATCGTTGCCTGGGATGGATTACTAGGAGGCTGGTCTCATTTGTGTTTCCTTAGTCGCCTCTTACGACACCCACGGAAAGAGATGGGGTGGTGTTATTCTTAACCGATCACCACGCGGATTAAAAAAACGTTTCTTATTTTAGGGGCTATTACTTGTATTGATTGTCTCTTTATTGATTGTCTTTTTCTCTTACTATCAAAATGACAAAGACGACTGCTACTCAAGTATAGATCAGAGTCTGCGTCGCGTTGTAATACGGACCTTAATGTCCACGCTTGTTTTTCAAGGAGTTACTTCCGTACAATAAACTTATTTTATTTTGACGGCAGAGAACACTTCTTTGTTTGCTTAATACACTGATAACACACATTACAATACCGCGTATGTCACTTTTGGGGAACGCGCCTGCGCACTTCCAGAATATCTATATCTATACGAATAGCTTACGGCTCTAGTTGCTGCTTCTCAGTCAATTGTTTCCGATTTTAAATTTAATCTGAACAATATCGGCAGCTCGAGCATGATGCGCGACAAACTCGCGCGGCACGCCACTTGGCTGACGGTGAAACTTTACTTTGATTGTGCGAGGGCCCCTTCGCAAAGGTATTCTAGCCCTCTGGCGTTGTCAATGTTGACATTTTGACATAGGGCCGCGGCGCATTCCGCGCACGAGCACATTGGGCTCTTACTGCTCTACACCTAATTGACTTACTATCGACACTAGTAGAATGACCAGTGACGTTGGTGGATGCAGTCTCACCACGGAAAATAATGCATATCAGAGTACACTTTATAATAGTTGTAGACTGTATATCTCAGTCAATTCTATAATAAAATGTATATTTAATAGCTAGTAGTTCCGTGTAACAACAATACGGTTTTTTGTTTTTAGTCCAGTTTCTGTGAGAATTTTTTTTTCGTAAGATCATGGGGTCAGTATTGTTTTGTGTACAAGATTTTAATTTACTCGCTTATTGTGTGACTAATGGAGGTTCCGAATAAAGATTTTGTTAATTAAAGTGAAGTAGGTATGTCTTTAGCTGTATAGAAGCTTGTTTTAAGTTTAAAAACGAAAGCTAGCTAGCTTATTATTAAGACCAATGTAACTTTTGAATTACCTACCATTATTTACGTTGTTTTGAATTTTTTAAGACTTTAAAAAAAGGAGGAGGTTTTCAATGCGACATCATGTTTTTTTTGATTGTTACGTGCCAACAATTTTCAATTTTTATTTTATTATTCGAAAGACTCCCATAGGATAGGTGAAAGACTCCTGAGGTGGTCCCATATATATTTTATCGAAATTGATGACAAAAAAGTGATATAGTTATATTAAAATTTATTCAGCGCTTTATAAAAAAACAGTAACAACAAATAAAACCGGCCAAGAGCGTGTCGGGCCACGCGCATTGTAGGGTTCAAATATGCAGCTGGCTTCTTAATTCTACAAGCATATTGTCATAGTTGATGTTAAAATCCCCAAATACTATACTTAGTATAATAAACAAATGCACCTATTAAAAAGTTTGGCCTAAATATAACAGAATGGAAGTGGGTAATGCGCGAGCGAAGCGAGCGCGAATTTTTTTTTTTTTTTGCGACAATTTTATTGTAAGGAATAATAAAATAATAGCACCCACAAAAACCTATTAAACGACACCTGAAATGTCAATATGTTACAGCTTGGCTTTCGGCTCGCCTCACTTTTAGCGTGGAACCTTGTATGTCAATCATTTTGGATTAGGGTACACTTCGTCGTAAATGCTACCCTCGTGAATTATTCCACATTTTTTTTCGTTACAAAAATTAATGTTTCCTAAACGGATTGCTGAATCGAAAAACGTTTGTAGTAAGCCCCTTCTATCTTTTAAAAAGCTATCCTATGATAACGCACTCGATGATATCGGCTAAAAAAAACCATTGCCCATTCACGTTAATGGGAAACACACGAAAAAAAATTTTTTCCACCATTTTATTTTTTAGATTTGTCACCACAATCAATAGATATATATGAACATGCCAAATTTTAGCTCTGTACTATTAAGGATCTAATATTAGTAAATATATTCTTATTAATCCCAACTAAGTTTGGCACTTGGTCGACTATTACTCGCAAACTTGAAGGGCCATCTTATGTGTGATAGTTTTTCTTTTAATTTCGTTGTATATACTACCACCGTGAATTGTTTTACATTTTGAGAAACAACCGTTTAGCTGGTAGAGAGGTAGACACTTGTGTTTGACAAAAATTTTTACTTTAAAAATTTATGTTTCGCAAACGGAGTGCTGAATCGAAAAACGTTGTTAGAAAACTCCTTCTGTCTTTTAAAAAGCTGTCCTATGACACCTCATTTTATGATATTGGCGAGAAAAAAAAATTTCATCACCCACAGATGTGAAAGGTCACATCTATGGGAGACACCCGAAAAAAAATCTACAGTTCTGTCGGCGTAATTTATATGTATGACCTTGCTAAATTTCAGCTCTGTGCTACCAAGGGTTTCTTAGGAAACCTGCGGACAGACGGACATGGCGAAACTATAAGGGTTCGTAGATTACTACGGAACCCTAAAAACAAATGTATTATTAAAGAGTTTGTAATTTCGGAAATAATTTTTGTTTTGGTCAAAATACAACCGAATGTAAGTATAAAATTCGCGAGCGAAGCGAGCGCGAATTTTTTTTTGTTTTTTTACGGCAATATTACTGTTAGAAATAATATCAACCTGCTGTTAAAATAATTTTGATGTCATTTTCGTAATTAACACCCCCAAAAAACTATTTAACGACATCTAAAATGTTAATATGTTACAGTTTGGCTTTCGACCTCCCCTCACTTTTAGCGTGGAACCTTGTAAACATATTCTTATTAATCCCAAAAACGTTTGGTCGACTTTACTCGCAAACTTGAAGGGCCAACTTATGTGTGATAGCTTTTCTTTTAATTTCGTTGTATATTCTATAACCGTGAATTTTTTCACATTTAGAAACAACCGTTTAGCTGGTAGTGTCCCCCCCCGGAAACTTGTTTTTAACAAAAATTTTCACTTTAAAAATTTTATTTCGCAAACGGAGTGCTGAATCGAAAAACGTTCTTAGTAAACCCCTTCTATATTTTAAAAATCTATCCTATGACATTCAATTCGATGGTATCGGCGAGAAAAAAAAATCCATCGCCCTTTCACGTGTATGGGAAACACCCGAAAAAATGTTTTTTCCAAAATTTTATATTTTAGATCTGTCGGCGCAATCAATATCTATGACCATGCCAAATTTCAGCTCTGTAGTACCAAGGATCTTATATTAGTAAATATATTCTTATTAATCTCAACAGTGTTTGGCACTTGGTCGATTATTACTCGCAAACTTGAAGGACCAACTTATGTGTGATAGTTTTCCTTTTAATTTCGTTATATATTCTACCAACGTGAATTTTTCCACATTTTTAGAAACAACCGTTTAGCAGGTAGAGGGGGGGGGACACTTGAGTTTGACAAAAATTTTCACTTTAAAAATTTATATTTCGCAAACGGAGTGCTGAATCGAAAAACGTTCTTAGTAAACCCCTTCTATCTTTTAAAATAGTATCCTATGACACCCCATTCAATGATATTGGCGAGAAAAAAAAATTCATCGCCCTTTCACGTCTATGGGAGACACCCGAAAAAAATTTTTTTTCCAAGATTTTACTCTACAGTTCTGTCGGCGTGATTCATATGTATAATCATGCTTAGTTTCAGCTCTGTAGTACCAAGGGTTTCTTAGGAAACCTGCGGACAGACGGACATGGCGAAACTATAAGGGTTCGTAGATTACTACGGAACCCTAAAAACATATACATATTTTATTTAGATGACATTTTGATTTATGATAGGCATTGTTGGGATTGAAGTCGGTTGATTGTTACGTTTTTACGTAGACAATTAATTATACATGAAAAAATCTTTAACAAAACTGTCATTTGATTTTTTTTTAAACACTTGCGGTCGCTACCATCACCTACGCTCCCGTGACTTCGTTTTCTTGGATAAGTATCCATATACAATACATATAAGAGAACATACTGAGTCGGTTGCGAACGCAAATCAACAGAGCAATTTATTATAATTATTTCATCAAAACCGAGAATGTTCCTACAGACAAGTATTAGTATTACAATTACTATGGTATACTCGAGTGCATTATGCGATGTGCAGCTAGTGCATGCAGTGTGGAGTATTAATTACCTATCGCAGGGGAAGCGAGCCGTGACGTACCGTTGTCGACACACTATAACGTAGCGCATGCGCTCTTTACTTACTAGATAGACTAGTCTACGCTAACTGGGAATAACTAATAACATTTAAAATGTCGTATCACCCGTAAAATTCATGGCTTACAACTTTAAAACGTCGGCACCAATGTTTATTAAACATAGCTAAAAACCATTCCTATTATGTAGACTTTCAAATAAAAAACACCGCATCAAAATCGCTCCATGCGTTTAGGAGCTACGAATGCTACGATAACATAAGACACACAGAAAGACACACAGATATACAGATACACTCTTCAAACTTATAACATACTTATTTTTAGGCACGCTAGGCAAACTTATTTAGACCCAGTTGGCGATGGACTAAGAAAAGAACGTGTTAGGAGTACCTACCCGAATGCGACGAGCGTGTATGAAGCGAATTATGAATGTTCAGGAAGTGAAGGAAGTTTGTTTGGATCGTACCATTTGGAAATTTGTGGTCTCTGCCTATCCCAAATGGGACAAGAGCATGAGCTTATGTATGTAGATGTAATTGAATAAATTACTTAAAACAATATCTAATTGATGTAAAATGTTTTCAATTCCTACGCGCGAAGTGAACTGTCCCACTTTTCTCAACACTATTGAAGTTGCGTATTATTTACATACCTATTTGAGTTTTTCACAAGAAACCGAACACTTTTCCGGTCAGAAAGACGATAATCGTGTCCCACAATCAACAATACCTTGCCCTACTAAGAGTGACGTAAGTTTACTGTCGTATTGGGTAATAAAGTAACACATATTACGTGTTTCTTTTGTCAAGCTAGGGCGTTGAGAATAGCCCTAATAATAGGGCTGCCCATAAGCATAGTATACCCAATTTTTCTTGCATAGTGAGTTGGAAAACTTTTAGATTTTTTACAATACAACAAAATACAATACAATATTCTTTATTGCTCACATAGGATTACAGAATATGTTTGTACAGCGAATCTTTAGCGTTAATCTTTATTTCCTGCTCTTTTCTCTATTGAGTTTTTTGAATAAGGATTATCATAAGGGATTGTATACCTAGTGAAATAAATACGCGGAATATAATAGTTTCGGAGCCAGTAGGTACACAGCAGAATATCAGTGTGTGCCGGCTGGCTGCGGGAGCAGGGTGAGTCGGAGCACGATGGAGTAAAAAGAAGATTACATTTTGGCTGGATTACATTTATTACACGAAACACTTAAACTTTTAACATTAGTTTATCACAAAATACATAAAACAGTATATTATGCGCCTGCGACGGAAACTCAGTTGGGTCTATGTCATCCTAGCGAATGACAACTAGAAGTGTTCAATTTAGAATCTGGATTCGGAATGCCGAAAAACAGGCGAGGCGGCATGCGCCTCGTTACAAGTGTTTTGTCGAAAGGCAAAACATACGCTGAGCTACGACCCTTTTGTAACAGAGTGGCATACACATTTACAATTGTGTTTTTTGTATCTTTAGTTGCTATGCTTCTCTCTTTATTAATTTTCTTTTTGTATATATTGTATTGATTTTGTAAATAATGTGTGTGTCTAAGTGCATATTATATTTAAAAAAAATATCTATCTACATATTCTTCGGTCTCGTCTTCCGCTCCAATTAGTTATTTAAACACGATTTGAAATTAGTTATAAGTAGGTAAGCTCTACTCATAAGAACTGGCCATTTAGGACAGGTGCTTTAAAATGCTGATTTTGCAATTGTAATTTGTTCGAGTAATTTGTTCGAGTTTAGCGAGTTATTATCGGCAGCCCTAGTGCGTTCAAAAACGTCCATTATTATAAAACAACAACCTACACTAAGCCCACGTGGTCTTACATTCACATAATACTATAATCGTAAATTACACGAAAAAGGCGTTAAAGACGTCTATTCACTGGAAATTTCCCAAGGAAGTAAGAAAAGTTAAAGACGTCTATTTAGAAACACGAGCCATACTTTCAGTATACTGAGCTGGGAGCAAGGGCGGATCGAGGGGGGAGGTCATGGGGGTCATGACCCCTCCCCTGGGCTGGGTCCAGGGCCTAGGCGAACCACTAATTAAAATTATAAAAAAAATGTTTTTATATATTTTGACGTAAAACGCCTTCGTCTCAAACGTTCAGTAAACAACGCCGATTCCGTGAACACCTCCTCGATTTTATTATCAAAATTAAATTATTACTTCTTGTGACTTGACCACGACTATGTGACCTCCCCCAGGCGCCAAAGCTGGATCCACCCTTGGCTGGGAGTGAAAGAAAAAAATTATCTAACAGGTGCTAACTTTTTCCAAGCATGCTCGAAGTTTTAAGAACGAATGATAAATGAATCTGAAAACCCAAAGACTTTTGTACCGTGATGAACCTTAGAATGGAAAATAAAATTCAACTTTATAACGCATTCAATTGATCGCACAAATTGCATGCTAGACTTTTTTATAAGATATCTTGACCTATGAAATTATTATTTTTTATTTAAATTTTTATAGCCCGCCCGTCACGTTCCCGTGGTAATTTCCCGGTGGATTTTTTTTTACCTATGTTTTTGAGTTTTAGCGAGACTAGAACTCCAATCTTTCCTACTAATATTTTAATGCGAAAGTCTGTGAGGATGTATTGATGTACGGATGTATATAAGTAGATGTTTGTTACTCTTTCACGCTCAAACGGCTGGACCAATTTTGATAAAATGTAGTATGGAGGCTGGAGGTAGCTGACAACCTGGATTAACACATAGGCTTTCCACCCGGGATTTCGTTCCCGTGGGAATTTGGAAAAATTAGGTAGCCTATGTGTTAATCCAGGGTGTCAGCTAGCTCCATACCAAATTTTGTCAAAATTGGTCCTGCTGTTTGAGCGTGAAAGATTAACAAACATCCATTGATCCTGACAAACCTTCGCATTTATAATATTAGTAGGATATGTGTGTTTGCAGTGTTTTTCAGGAAAATACTAAAACCTGATTTTAGACGCACTCGCTCAGTTTGGCAATAAACAATTAACCTCAAGATTAACTATCAACTCTCCTAGGCAGGAAAAGATCGATCATGTTATGGCCTCCACTTTCATTTTGCTGTTAGTTTTCCTTTAAAGAACTCACATGACCACAAAGTAATGAAATAGTTAAATAAATAATACTATGACGTAAA
Organism: Aproaerema taeniolella; assembly: GCA_949987775.1. Lineage (NCBI taxonomy): Eukaryota > Metazoa > Arthropoda > Insecta > Lepidoptera > Gelechiidae > Aproaerema > Aproaerema taeniolella. Next base: position 12,886,485 of record OX465261.1, on the reverse strand, counting down.
TGTAACTTTTATTTTAATATTCTGGCATTTCTGATCGATGTGTCGCTGAGTTTAGCTGTTTTTAGGTTATAACCCTAAAAGAAAACCTTTTACTTACCCCGTGACTCATCAACCTTTGGATCAAGACTAGACAGCAAAAATTTTGCACAAAGGTTACGTTCGAATTCTCACTAGGATTCTAACTGGCCACAATAAACTAAACAAACATCTACACAACATGGGCCTCACCGTAACCAAGTTATGTAGATTCTGTCAAGAAGCTGACGAAACGTTTCTTCATGTAACCTGTGACTGCAGCACACTGCACTGCAGCAGGAATCGGTACCTTGGAGGCCACAACTTGTCCTACCCAGATATTAAGGATGTGCCCGCTAAGAACATAACCAGATTCCCGGTTGGCATAGGACTCCAGGATGTACTGTGATAATACAGAAGGGTACTGTTACAATAGATATGTCAAGGTCGCAGTGACACGGGGGCCTGCGTACACGCTTGACCCCAACCCTTCGAACTCCTAAAATAATAATGGCTCTCCATACACGTGATCCGCTCATCGCTGTAGATTTTTTTGGAGTTTCAAATGGGTTTCTTGGGAAAGTTTTTCAGTTTGACGTGCAGATTCACATACATACATACGCTTATGGATAAAATCCCTATCGGGATAGGCAGAGCATCAGTGGTTTTAAAAGACCACGCATAAGAGCATAAGAGACCACGTTTGACAAAAATGAGAGTGTTATAAGGTGAAATATTTGGTAAATTGTGAGTTGTGGTCAGCTTTTCGCCCACAATACAGCAAAACCCTCGCGTCACACTTACTGACTTTTACAGTAGGCCTGGGAAGAGGAAGCACCTGGCACATTCTGTGTTTTTTTTCTCCCAGTTCAGCATGGCAGAAGTGCAGATTCCCCACTTTAAAAGATATCAATGTTTGTACACTAACAAACTTTATGAGAACAATCTGTGTGGGCACAACCTTCAATGTACTGTAAGGTACACCTTAGCGTCGCTGCCGCTAGTTAAAACTTCAAAGGTGCCGCTGTCTTAGGCAAATAAGCAAGAGTAGGTTTAGTAAATTACTTAATTACTTATTCTGTGGTATTTACTATAATTGTTCTTGTGCTCAAAGTCATAGATTTACGCAGATATAATCACGTTAATTTGATGTAATTATGCCTACGACTGATACTTTTAACTATTATTTTCATTTTATTCGTCTGAAATTTAACGTTATACAAGACAAACATACTTACGATAAGCAATTTATTTTTATTACAAGTTAAACGGTTTAATTTATTCTTAGTTACGAAGAAAGAAAATTGTATAATTAAAAATCGTAATTGCCTAGTTATACTTCTTCCATTCATGAATGAAAAAGAGATATAAAGTGATATAAGTATAAAACAACATATAATTTAATATGTCTTTATCCATTACTTGACCGGATTGACTGAGAGAACTCCAAATACTTGTGACAGATGTATTAAATACTCTATATTAGGTACAGACAGTCCATAGAGTCAATAACATAGTATTTTTTGTAAAATGTGTATAAAACACGAAAGAAAATCATTCCCGTAAAGGTTTACCTAGTGGTGTTTGGTTAACCTTTACAACAAAGCAAAACTCGCGTTTCATTCTGTTCTAAACAAACGTGCTAGGGTCAAGAAGTCAACACTAAAAAGCACTTTAACAGTTCAATTTGCGTGTATTCAGCGTAGTAGTAAAACAAAGTGACGATGATATAAAGCGTATAGCTGTCGGATGCGCAGGCGCAACGGTTCGACCCGCTATTCCCACGATGCGGTGCGGTGTGGCGCATTCTCATTGCACTCCGATGTACTAAGCGATCTGATGTTGTTAGTTTTTGTGGATATTTCCGGAATTTTTCTTTCGTGTGAAGTTGAAGAGCCAGTTTGGTAGCAACAGAGCTTCTTCAAACTCATTTTTTTACAGTGAATCCCAAATATCGACTTTACATAGAAACTGTAAGACTATTATTGCACAAGTGGTGTTAAACAGGCGAATTTCTTTTTGTAATATTGCGACACGTTTCTTGACAACATTTATGCAGTTTAGTGGTCTAATTCACATTCTCAATTTTTGGTAACGACAAATGGCAACATATTGTAAAATGACTACGCTATTCGTATATGAAAAAATAATACCGGTATCTTTTTCTTTCATTGAAAATTACTTGATCTTCCGCTATTTATCTCATATATTTTGCAGCATGACACGAAGTTTTTATAGTTTGGGTGACTTTTAATTAGAAAACGAAACTTTAGGGGGGATTCACCCCATGAAACTGAAAAACTTCCCCCATAATTCGATAGATGTTCCCAGGGGAAAGTGATTCAGTTTAGTTGGCTGACTCACATCCTATATCGCTAACTATAAATTCAATATATACAAGGCTCATATTTCTGTGCAATTATTTATTTCTACCAACATCAATTTCTATTACATACAAGCTGATTCTTTAATCAGTAGCCAAATTTTGTGTACGTAATTTCTATAAAAATTTAACAGACCCGTATTTTTTATTTATTTCGTTTCATACAATAATTTCAAGCTAGATCGTCTAAAGCAAAATCAAAAAAATAAATCAAAATTTAGGTAGGTATAGAAAAAAATTAACATCGTCCAATTAACTTGTAACTTGGTAATAGTAATCTTCAACACAATTTGTGAGATCCGTATTTCTGCGTTTTATAAATTCATCCTCTAAGACGTTAAAAACGGGTATAAAAATCTAACAATTTTCTAAAAAAAAATTTTACTTTCTATCAACGTTGCTGACACAAAATTGGCCGGTGTTTAAAAAGTCACCCTGTATAAGCATATAAGTAACCAACATCTAGGTCTTTAGACAACATTGGGTCATAGATCACTATGATCTATCTGCATAGCAATGTGCAAATGAGGCTGTAAGCGACAATGCCTGCTTTGTCGACGTTACTACTGTGGAGCTATGATTTATAATGGCCTCTAAGATTTATACGTTCATGCAGGTCTCTTAATGTGCAATTATTCGCTGATGTTCTGTTTCTAGAAGTATTAAATGCGTATTATCTGACAAAATAAGGATCGCTTAATTTATAGCCTTGTTTTTATAATAAACTATTTGAATTTTAGGGTTTTTTTTACGATTCCAATACCAAATGGTTTTTAGATATTCCTTCGAGCTGTATATAAATTATATAAAACTAGCTTTCCGCCCGTGTGGACTACAGGTTATTTTGTGCCCAGTTGTGGGATAAAATGTAGCTTATGTCCGTTTTCAAGGTCTAATCTATCTTTGTACCAAATTTCATCAAAATCGGTTTTGTAGTTTATGCGTGAAAGCGTAAAAGACAGAGAGACTGAGTTACTTTTGCATTTATAATATTAGTAGGGATTGCAGATCCTGACTCACTGACTCATCAACGCTCAGCCCAAACCCTTGGACCTATAAAGCTGAAATTTTGCACAAAATTTCCTATAACGTCATAAACATGGAAATAAGGATTTTACGAAATTACCACGGTAACGGAGTCCCAGGCATGCTCTAGTTCGCAAATAAAAATCATATACAATATGTTTTTTTTTTAAATGACCACGTTTCTAAATGAGAACTACTCATATATAAATATTCACAAACACGTGCGACGCATTGAATATTTATTTAAATTATAACACTGTTGATTTCCATCACTTTTACTGCTAACTTTCGCCGGAGGTGGTCTGTAAAGTGTACATGTTAACAGATTTTACTTTGAGCAATCATCGCTTCAACTAATTGTATGTTATTTATGAGTTCTATTTCAATAACTTGGAAAGTTTTATTAAAAGGCTATTACTAGTGGACGATCAAGATTGGCCAACTCAAACGATGCTTTAAAATTCAACCTAAACTTATATGGGACTTTACTACACGCGTTTAAAACCCTGTTTGTTTTGTATATATGTAAACTCTTTATTGCAAACTCTCACAGAGTAAAAGAAAAAAAATAACTATATGCAAAGGCGGACTTATCCCTGAAAGGATCTCTTCCAGTCTACCTTAGAAACAAGAAACAAATGTGGTGCGAGCTATAACGCAATAATGTGTGCACTATCTACCAAATATGTGTTGGCAAGACAAACATACAACATATAAACAGTTATAATGTTTTGTCAATCTACTTTAACCATATCATAGGGTATATAATATAGACTTACATATCACCCAGTTCATTCCCACTTCAGACTCAGATTTCGAGTTTAGACACACAAATTCTTTGCCAATATTTTCTTTCTGTCAGAAACGCGAGGTTTAGAGAGTTAGCAATTAGTAAACCGACCCATGGGAATTCTTAAGTATTTAGACAAAATATCAATTATAGCAAGCTTCTAACCGTCAGTTAAATGTTTGTGAAAATTGGCCTATAAACTCATCTTATTGGTCAATAAACACTAATAAATGACTAATTATGGTGCTGTTAGTCACAGCTAGGTTCTTTGATATAAGATATACGAGTAATTCGCTCATTATCTCTCTGTTTTACAATATGCAGTGTTGTGAAGCCATGACATGCATCTGCGGTCAATTACCCTTCTTAAAGGTATAAAGTTTATTATTCTTGTAAAATAATTGATAAAAGGTAACTAAGTATTGTTTGTTTGTAGTTTTAAATGTTCTTGGACACAGCTTTTAATCTAGGTTCACTCGTTAAATTAGATTCAAGGCTAAAACCACCTGTTAGTAACATAATGCTTATTAATTAATTATATGTATAAAATGTAGGTTTTAAAAAATTGATGCATTAGCCACCACGGGTGGTCACCGCAACCTTTTCCCGGAAATTAACTCCACTTGTACTGAAAAACACTCAGTTATAATAGATTCAGGGTTTTATGTAATTGTGTAAGCATATAGGTAATTTAATCATAATTTAATTAAAAGAGTTCTAGCCACCAGCCGCTTTGCTTTTTATCGCTTGGAAAATATCCCTACCTATAGAGAAAAAAAGATTGCTAAAAGATATTGCTACCTTGTCAATAAAGCGGCCTTTTGTTACATTTTGCTTACAATCGTTTATTTTTGTATGTACTTTCAGTTTCTATATAGTAAAATCTTATATCATTGGTAAAAATGTATACCCAGCGTTAAAAATTTAGTAGAAATCATTAACTCACATATTTACTTTTCTTTTATCATCACAACCTTACCTGCTTCTTGCTTATTTAGTTACGGAAATGCCGATACCGTATCGAAGCAGCTATTATAGTTTTTACAAAGTTTTACTATAGCTACGACATTTACACAAGTGTTCGTAAAATACGATGAGAGGTATAATGTACACATACAATACATTATTATATATATATTCAAATTTACTTTTAAACTAGTTTTCGGTCTTATATACTTTTCTGAGAAAACAGATCTGGTATATTTTCGTTACAACGTACAATAGAACATAATAATAAGTGAATGCTAATTTTATTACAAATGAATGTATAATTTCTTACTTACACACTGACACACATACACTAGCGTGTATATCTGCCTGTCGGGGTAGGCAGAGCGCCATTTATGGTTCTAGAACCAGTTCACATCATATTTGAGAAAAATATATTCTGAGGGTCATAGGATGATACATTAGTAGAGTGGTAATAGGTTGTCAAACTTAATTTACTAAAAGTTGGCTTGAGCCGAGCGACAGTTTTCATCCTAACCACAGATAATTATAGTACTATAGATCCTAACCGATCAACATTACCATGAAGCTAGGCTGATCTGCCTTCTAGTACCTAAAACGGTAATAAGTAAAACCATCCTACAATTTATCTAATATATAAAAATAAGTCGGGTTTTCCTTCCTGACGCTATAACTCCAGAACGCAGGAACCGATTTCCACGGTTTTGCATTCGTTGGAAAGGTCTCGGGCTCCGTGAGGTTTATAGGTTACTTTTTATTTTTTTAAAAATTAGGACGCGGGCGGAGCCGCGGGCGGAAAGCTAGTATCGTATATAAAAAATAAAAAGGATTTCAAGTGTCACAGTCTCGGTTACGACAGTCTATCATATCTTAAAATAAATAGGGGTTTTTTTATGTTTAAGTTTCTGTATTCAAAACTTGCATAGCTCAATTTTTCTTATACTAAGTACCCAAAATTCTTACATTTTGTGGTATACTATGTACAAACGAAACAGTAAATACAACAATACTCAAATAGTAATACTTAGTTAGTACCTACTTGTTTAGTAATAAACGAATCGTGAATTGGCTACTTAAGTTAATAAGTCGATCAAGCAATAAAATGTATTTTTTGAAACTACGAAGCCTTACACTGCGCGTGGCCCGACACGCTCTTGGCCAGATTTTCTTTACATGATCCTCATATCTTCATTATAAATGTCTTCTTTACAAAAAAAAACTTTTATATAATACATAAATTTAAAATATGGCACAATTAATCATTGGCTTCAGTAAAAAGCCACCCCTCTAAACAAAAACAGTAATGGAAGTGTCGTGGAAGCTGTGATGCAGTGATGCAGCCTAGCCTCGTTCATTGACTCGACACAGAGAAAGTTGTTAATTAAAAGCGGGCGATTGGCGCTCGATTCTCGATTGTGTAACCGAACGCAACGACCATGTGGCTGAATAGGGAAATACCTTTGCCGTGGAAAGTGGTGATTCCATTTTCAAATAAAAAGTAAATTTTATCTGATCTGTGGTTTGTTTTTGTTTCTTTTTGAAGAAAATGAAATTGCTGGCCTGTAACTTCCTGTAACTTTGTAATAGAAATCTCGTTGCGTTTACTGAAGTGAACAGTCCGAGTTAAGCAACGTTGATGGGTGACATCTGTAATTTATAAATGTGTTTTACATGGGGCGAAATAATAATGTCGAATCAGTCGAGTGGAAAATTGTTCATGAAAATTACGAAGGAAAACTCTGAATTGTTTCTGAAAATTTAAAATCATAAGATAGGAATTGTTTGTACCAAAAATACCCATTTTCAACTAAATAAAAAGAATACGAATTTTACCCGTATTTTACGAATTGTTTAAGTTTCTTTTTTTATTTTTACGAGTTTTTAACCACTGAGAAAAAAGAAGGGTGTTATAAGTTTGACATGTGAACCTGTGTGTCAGTGTCTCTGCAGGCCGAGTACGATAGTGACAGCGCCGCGACAACTCAACGCCTCGCCTCGCGTCGCGCAATCAAAGTGAAGTTTCAGCGTGAGCCGAGCGCGAGTTTGTCGTTATCGTGCTAGAGCTGCTGTTGTGTTTCTGTCGAGATGGTTCTAAGAAAAATTTGATCAAAATTGGTTCCGCCGTTTAAGAATTATAAGCGATACATTTTGTGTCGGGAGTGACACAAAATGTTCAAATTTTAAGCTATTCTCACTACATTTCGTTATGATTGTGTTTAAAAATGTCCTAGGGACAGACTTTTAATCGAAAGGTTGCAGCTCCAAATCCTGGTGCGGGCCTGTACCACTGAATTTGTCTTTTCAGATTTATGTACGGATTTGTAATTAATTATCACTTGCTCAGCGGTGAAGGAAAACATCGTGATGAAGCTCGCACGTCTAAGAAAATTCGTTTTAGTAAGACGAGCGGTCCACCAACCAGCATTGGGCCAGCAGTGGACTATAGCCGATGACTATGGACAGTGTATCCGTTATTGTAACCTTTTCACCGCCAAAGTCTGATATATCAGACGTCAAGTTTCGTGCCCTCGCCGCCAAAGTCTGATATATCAGACAAAAAAAATATTTTTTTTACTTTAATATCGTTCACCAAGCGTTCGCCAAACTCCACGACATTTTTTTTTTTTAATTTTTGATGCAGTGGCGTGTGGGCGTTTTTGAAGAAAACTCTTGGCGCTGAAAGGGTTAAAAAGGATGTTTGTCTGGTTTTTAAAAAGGAACTTTGTTTGGCTCTAAAATAGCCGTATCTTTCATAACGATTACAATACACGTACTTAGTTACAATTGCAACTAAATTGCACAATTGCATAGTGCCATAAATATCAATCAAGAACGGATGAATGGAATTCAGTCTAGTTACAAGTTACAAGTGCAACGCCGAATCAACTTTGATGAATGGGCGGGACAGATACTGACTCTATATTATTAAATTAATTCATTGAAAGATAAAACATTAAGGCCAGTGTTCACCAAATATTTAACCAATGATTAGCAGCTAACCAGAGATTTGACAATGTCATTTTCATATATTTTTTTTGACATTTTGTCTGATTAGCTTCTAACCGTGGTTTAACCGTTGGTTATATTTTTGGTGAACACGGGCCTAAAAAGATAAAACTTACAATCATTATTATGGGGTATCGTTTCACCTTATATTGAGTAAATACACTTTTCATATTTTAAAATACTTAAGTAAATTCTATTAACATTTTTCTTACACTTTTCCACAGTGCCCTTCTAGGCAGGTATCACTATATTTTTATATGTATGTAAACTCTCTAAAAGCCGACGTATCTCTGAATCTTCCTGTCTACGTTAGAGGCGGTGCGGACTTATATAAAGTGTCCCTAAATATCACTGTGTTAAGTTTTTCCACTTTCCCCGAAAATTGTACATTTGTACCACTTTTGGGGTTGTCAATAAGAGCTACTATTTACAATAGCTCATCTCAATAATAGTGAACCATAACGAACGACTAACCCTCAAGTTGTATCTTTCCCTTTTTACAGTCATTCATAGTTAAATAAAAAAATAAAATAAAAATAAAATGTTTTTATTTCTTCTAGACAATGGTTTTCTTAAAACTAGTTTCCGGTGCAACCTGGTAGGCTTATCGCCTGTGTTAGGCTGCACCGCTGTAATCTTATGCTATCTTAAGCTATCTTAAATAGTTGTGGGTGTGTGTTTGTGTGTGTGTGATATGTGAGGGTAGATGTGTTAGCGAACGAATGTATACCTATATGTGTGTATGATTCTAAATATAATGTGTATAATATGTAATATAATGTTTGTAAATATGTAATAGTTAAACTTAGTTCAAGCACAGATTAATAAATAAATAGTTGAAGCATTTCAGAGCCTTAGGGTTAACATTGGCAAGTCGCCATTCTGCTTGCTAGGCAGGCATAGCATCAATTAAAACTGTCTTTATATGTAGCCGTACCCGAGCCCGGCTCTGTTTAAATTCAATGAGCTAGCTAAAGCATACTACGGGCACAGATAGAATTCATTACATTATTCTTCATAACGGCCACAAGTATCGGGTTACTATTTGCTCTAGATGATGTCTAGATCTAGTACTTGTCTTAGGTGGCCTTGAGTAATGATAATCTCGGAGTGCTGAAGTCTTTTTAACCCCCGACAAAAAAGAGGGCTGTTATAAGTTCAACGTGTCTGTCTGTGGTAACGTAGCTCCCAAACGGATGAACCGATTTTCGTTTAGTTTTTTTTGTGTGACAGATAATTTTATCCCGAGTATTCTTAGCCATGTTTCATGAAAATCTGTTCAGTCGTTTAAAAGTTATAAGCAATCGAATGTCGGGGGTGATTCAAAATGTTTAATTTTAATGTTATTTAAGTATACCTTTGACTCACAACTTTATATACCTACTAGCTGTCCGCCTGGGACTTTGTTCCCGTAAGAGTGCGGGAAAATAATGTAGCCTATGTTACTCAGGAATACTGTAGCATTGTTACAGGCCCGAACCAGGATTTGAAATCGCAATCTTCAAGTAACAAGGTTTACCTATCAGTTCACGAGTTTAAACAAGCGACAAGGTGGTCTTGCTGCAATATTTATACGCTGTGGCTACTCTCATACGATACCAAAAGCAGGCCAGGCATCGGCATATAGATCGGCAATTAACTCTCTTAATAGGCAACCAAGTTTTCTTGGCAAGAATTCTACGTGAAAAAACACGCGCGCGATTACCGTAGCGGTACGAAAGCGTAAAGTGTTTGCCAGTGTATGTTTAGAGTGTCAATGCTGGTCGTCTTTTGTTTAGAACATTCGAGATTCTAAGCGGTGATAGCCCAGTTGGTGATGAACCAGACTTGTAATCGTAAGGACGTGGGTTCGAATCCTGCTGCGGGCCTGTACAACTAAATTCGTCTTTTCGGATTTATGTACGGATTTCTAATTACTCTTGCTCAACGGTGAAGGAAAACATCGAGATGAAACCCGCCCGTCCAAGAAAATTCATTTTCGAAAGACGAGCGGTCCATCAACCCGCATTTGGCCAGCGTGGTGGACTATGGCCTAAATCCCCTTCGTGTTTCGAAGGGAAGCCCGTGCCCCTCGGTGGGGACGTATCGTATATGGGCTGGTAAAAAAACGAGATTTTATTGATTTGAGCATATAACTTGGAAAATTACTTCCAAACTGGAGGGAAAGAAAAACTTTGGATGTGCAAGCTGCTATTCTTCCCGGTAATACCGTAAAAGCCAGTAAATGGGACGCGAGGCTTTAGCTATATTGTGGGCAAAAGGCTAACAACCTTACTTATATTCCATCTAATAACTTTCAGAATTAATGTCAAATGCGACGCAAGTGGTTTCCCCGAAAGGGTATAAAGGGTAGGGTTTGAGTATTAATACAGATTATCCCAAAATTAAACTCACTTCGCTAAGTTACATGATATGATTAACCACTCTTAGCCTAGGGCTGGTTTTCGAATGTTCAATTGTTAAGAATTCAGGATAGCCAATAGGTATTCTGAAACATTCGTAACTACCTTTATAACTCTAATATTCGAGTATCTTAAACAATACAGCAACAAAAAACACTTCATTGCTCATGTAGACGTGTAGATTAACACCCTGACCTCACAGAGGTCAAGTTTATCAGAACAAAAGAATTGTAATCATTCGGCGAACTGAGACTAGTCAAAGTAGCTATATTTAATTATGCAGTGTAGTTTTTAACTGCATTATTATTTGCTGTAAGAAATTTCTACCTGAGAAATAAGCAGTGCCTGTTGTGTTGTCTCTATTTATGTACACACGGTCGCACATCATATATGTATGTTTGGTCGAGTAGTAGTGCCGCTGCTTCTTGATCGACGTCTTAGGTTCGATTCCCAGTCGAGGCAAATTTTTGTGTATAAAGCAAATGTCTGTTCTCGGATCATGGGTGTTCGTGTCTGTCTTTGTGTATGTTCGGATCCACGACACAAGGGAAAACCTTAGTGTCGGCCTTTGAGTAGGTACCTAAGTATGTAGCGTCTATGTCTCCATGAATGTCACGTATAAATGTACAATCGTAAATAAGTCATAGTATTTTATAAAAAAGTCCTTTGCGGAGTACCTCTGGACGGAGTGACACAAGTGGAAAGTTTACTTGTTTAATTAATTCCCGAAACTCTTTTATAAAGACTTTGTTAAAAAAACTTAACAAAGCACATACCCATTTTGAAACCATCGCTTGATAGTGACTTGTTCTGTAACGATTAGAAGCAAAGCGTTAAGCTTATATTGTCCTATTGACTTTTCCAAAGTTTTACAGAAAAAATACAACATATCAGATTTCGAAATACCTAAAACGAGTTCCTACATTATTCAAAGACCAAAACTATAAAAAATCACTGTGGTCACAAATCTAAATACTTACAACAAAATGGCATCTTGATTAATGTTAACAAAACGATTTCATCTAAGCTTAGTGAGTTGTTAAAACATCGAAGGAATAAAATTTCAATTTGATTACCATCTTTATGGGTATTGTTGTGACTAGTAATAATAAATGGCTTCTTCTACGAAACGTAGATATGTGGCCTATCTAAGATGAACAGCATTATAGACCAAGATCCCAGGGCCGCTAGACCTTACTTATTTTCTCATAAACCAAATGTGTGGGAAATAGTAGTGCTAGTACGTATTAGTAATGTATGAATACCAGCTAACCTAGGCCGACGGCCAATTTTCAGCTACCGGGTTCTGAAGGTACTTCCAAAAATTGCTCACTTGTCTTGAAGTCTGGGTGCTATAAAAAGTATTGTTATAGTTCCCTGAACATCATATACAAAAATCACGGCTCAGATTGTAGGTAAAGAACAAATACAATAATTACTTACGGTTCACATAATTTACTTGCGAACTGTAAAGCGTCTGGCAGAAATTACAGCTGACGGAGAGTGTGTGGCGGTGTTGAACATTAATTTTTATATTTAATTAATTGTATTCTATAAGACACCAGCAGCCAGACTTCAAGACAAGTGAGTAATTTTTGGAAGTACCTTCAGAACCTAATAGCTGATAGCGGCCAACGCCAGCCCAGGTTAGCTGGTATTCATACATTACTAGTACGTACTAGCACTACTATTTCCCACACATTTGGTTTATGAGAAAATAAGTAAGGTCTGGCGGCCCTGGGATCTCCGTCTATTAGGCAACAGTAATTTATTCAATATATTGTTTAAGATTCACGCAGTTATTTCCACTAGTTTCCGTGATCATGGTGCTTGCAACAGCGCTGAAATATCAGATACTCATACGTACACACATACGCTCACGCCTGTAATCCCTAACGGGGTAGGCAGAGCATCAGTGGTTCCAGATAACCACCCAATGCCACGCTTGACACAAATGGTGGTCGGATCCTAATTTAAAACAAAATCGTGGTAAGAACCCGTTATGATATATTTAAAAGTAATTTATTCATTTTTTTAATTGCGTAGACTTACACATGCAAAACAATATTAAATACTTAGTTAAATTCGTTCATAGTTTGATTAATTTCTTAAAAACAAAAGGTAGCTAATAAATTATTTTTTCACAAAATTCAGTAAAAAATTCGTTAAAAAAACCTTTGATTTTACATTTCTAACGGTGATATTCTACAAATTTTTTTCGACAATTTCCATCTTATACGAAGACCTTCATCAGGGATTGAGGCAGGTCATGCGCCGAAGTTAGCGAAATTGTAGAATTATGTTATGAAATACATAAATGTATTACCAGCAGCTCTGGCACGATAACGACAAACTCGCGCTCGGCTCACGCTGAAACTTTACTTTGATTGCGCGAGGGTACCGCGCAAAGGCTTGTTCGCCCTATGGCGTTGTCAATTTGACATTTTGACATAGGACCGCGATGTTGTAGCGGCGCTGTCACTATCGTACTCGGCCTGCTGACTTTCAATAATTGCTTTCATTTAAATAAACACATAGGCAAAGTCTGTAATCAAAAGTTAATCAAAGTTACAAATAAAGATCGCCATCTTACGAGTAGGTATAACTGCACCAACAAAACTATGTCATCACATTTCGTACATCATTTTAATTTTAAAAATCATAAAAAACACATTTACAAAAAAACATATTTCATTCATTCATAAATTTTCATTACCTAAGTCAATCACTTTAATCACTCTCTTTAGAAACAACATATCATTCGCAGATAATGATAAGATAACAAAATTATTAACAAACAAGATAACAACATAATTTAACAAACAAATCGTTGTTATCAACGAAACGTATTTTTATCAACATTTAGAGTTAAACCACTCATCGAAACTGTGCCAATGTTTCACTTTATCGATTAAATTATAAATTATAAACAATTGTTTAAACCAGAAACTTCTTAGTCTTTTCTTTAATTAAAAAACTGGCAGTAGCACTCCCGGAATACTTTTATAAAACTTATCTAAGTGGGCACATTGTTGAATTAAATGCATCGTTAAGATCGCCTCTTAATTTAAGCAGGCCGACTCACATAAATTGGAACATATTGGTAGTCTTTACATTCTGAACACACCGAATTTGCTTTCTCTAAACGGAGCATTCAAAGCAGCCGATAAACTTAAACCTATAACTCGTCTTGTATCTCTAGGAGCAACAATACCATCATCCCAGAGCCTGGCTGAGCTGTAGTATGGTTTGCCTTCTTTTTCGAACAGAGCTTCCAAAGGACCCCTTACTTTCCTTTCATCCTCGTCAGTCCATTTTCTTCCTTCTCGTTGGGCTTTTTCTTTAGCTACTAGAGATAAAACAGTTGCTGCCTGAGGTCCACCCATTACGGATATTCTAGCATTCGGCCACATGTAAAGGAAGCTTGGTGAATAAGCTCGTCCGCACATCCCGTAATTACCAGCACCAAAACTGCCGCCAACGATAACTGTTATCTTTGGCCCTTTGAAACAACTGACTGCTGTCACCATCTTAGCTCCATTTTTCGCAATGCCACCTGCCTCCGCTTCTCGCCCAACCATGAAACCTGTAATATTTTGAAGAAACAACAAGGGAATCTTCCTCGTTGCACAAAGCTGAATGAAATGTGATCCTTTTAACGCCGCCTCTGATTGCAAGACACCATTGTTTCCAATCACTCCGACGGGGTGGCCGTATAAAGTAGAAAATCCACACACTAAAGTATCTCCATAAAGCTGTTTGAACTCATGGAATCTACTCCCATCTACTATTCTAGCAATTACTTCTCTAATGTCAAAAGGTCTTTGTATGTTCGCTCCTACAATTCCATGCAATTCTTCAATGTCGTGAACTGGTTCATCAACTTTAGGTGCATAAGCTCTAGTTCTTTGATCGTTATTCCAATTTAGGTTTGCAACAACGTTTCTAGCCAAATGTAGAGCGTGCTCGTCGTCTTGAGCGTAGTGGTCTGTTACGCCGGATTGACGACAATGTAAGTCAGCCCCACCAAGATCTTCAGCAGAAACCGATTCACCTGTAGCAGCTTTCACCAAAGGAGGTCCAGCCAGGAAAATCGTTCCTTGATTCTTAATAATAATACTCTCATCAGACATACTAGGTATGTAAGCACCACCCGCTGTGCAGGATCCCATTACGACAGATATTTGAGGTATACCTTCAGCAGACATGTTGGCTTGGTTGTAAAATATTCTACCAAAATGCTCTTTATCAGGGAACACATCAGCCTGGTCGGGCAAATGTGCACCGCCGGAGTCTACTAAGTAAATGCAAGGGAGTCTACATTCCTGTGCAATCGCTTGAGCACGTAAATGCTTCTTCACAGTAACAGGAAAATAAGTCCCGCCTTTAACAGTAGCGTCATTAGCGACTATCATGCAGTCGCGGCCGTGAACTTTGCCGATAGCGGTGACGATACCGGCGCTCGGTACCTGCCCCTTATACATGTCGGCAGCGGCTAAACTGCTTAGTTCCAAAACGTCGCTGCCTTCATCCACCAACCGGTTAATCCTGTCCCTCACGAGGAGTTTTCCTCTTGCTGTATGTCTCTTTACAGCTTCTTCTGGGCCACCTTTGATAGCGTCATTTGTTTTCTGTCGCAGTTCCTCGACGAGTTCATCCATGCGGGTTTTATTTTCTTGGTAATAGGGGTCACTTCTGTTCGGCTCAGTGCCTATGACGGCCGCGTGACTATGTTGTCGGCACTGGGCATTCAACCGCCGTATTCCTCTCACTAACTTTAGCATTTTTCTATGAGTCTCGTATGTAAATCACGGTTATAAAAACACGACCGGTCGGCGAGCCGCTGCCGCGCTACTGACGATACCGAGTCCCGTTATCTATACGATTCGAATCATACAAAAACAAAAATTCTTTAGTCAAGCTCCAACTTGATAAAAACACGCATAATGTATGAAATGATAATGTGTTGCTATTGTCACGACTGTTGGCGACTTGTTATATTTACATTGAGCGTATTACTGGTGAATAAATTCTGAGCACATCCTGTTTTGCATAAGACCACGAAATGAATAGTAGTAAACACTTTTAGCGCACGGTTCTTAACTTTAATGCATGCTCTGAATGGGTATTCAATCATTCTGACATGACTTGGCCTACTTAAGTTGCAAATATTGGTATCAAGAATGTACTTGGATACTTCAAAGTAGACCTTGATATCGACTTCTGGGCCTTTTTTTGCAAAATGTACCATTAAAGATTTTGCCCTTTCATTGATAGAATCAGCATAATGCAGTAAGCGTGTAAAAGTGTCCAGAGATGGAGGATCTCTCTCGATCTATCATCGGCGTTGTTCTTTTTGCTCTCGCTATCGCCAAGCAATTGCCAGCTATCGCCTAAGTCGGTATCGCTTCGGGCGGTGTAATCGTAATTCGCCGGTCGTCGCGGTCTAAAGCGCAGAATAAAGATAAAATAAGCAGTAAAGTATACAGGCATTTATTCCACAAACCAATGGTGTCTCAATCGGCCTTTTTTATAATTCGAAGACGGCACAGCAAAATTATATTACCATTGCCTCCTATGTAATAGTAATACTAGAAGGGGGCAATGGTAATTCAAATTTTGAAGTGCCGTGCCGTCCCGTCGAATTATAAAAAGGCCCAATGGAGGTTGAATGACATTGCATCGTCGTGAGGCTAACATGACTCTATATTCGCCCTGCGAAATTTCCCGAAGTCCTCAAATTACTTCTGACATGGCAGGGAGGGACGATTTAACACTATTACTATCATTACCGTCCTCTATACGTTTCTCACTTGATAACGGAGAGTAAGCGCTTGTTTTCTGTCATTTTTTGTGAACACCGTATTTGGTACTATGGCCAACCCCTTTACTGCTCCGAAGGTAAGTCCGCGTTAGGGACGTTCTCGGCCTGGTGATGAATGCTTTTATCATGTTTTATAATAACAACAATGATAACAAGATTAAGTAGCTCGTTTAATAACAAAGAATAAATACAATTTTAAACAGTCTTTTTAGCCAAGGCTAGGGCCTATAGCCCTAAGATTACACACTGCTTGTAGACCCGTATACTACGCGAAGAGGCCCCATCGCTCGCGCAGGTGAACGACACTAATTTCACTTTCCTCCGCGACCTGCCGTGAGGTGGCAGCACTGATGACAGCACAGGTGTCACATCCAATGCCTCGTTACCTTTATTGTGCTGTTAGCTTGTGTTCCTTGTGTACAGTCAGACGTACTTTAAGGAACCTGCAATGAACACAAAAAAATTTGACCTACTGCTTTCAAAGGCAATACAGGGCTTTAGGTATCTCTCTTTCAACCGCTCGGGTGGTTAATCAGTCCATGAAACTGAACAACTTCCCCAAGGAACATAGGTCCGAATATACGAAAAAAAAATGTTGATCTCCCATACAAAATGCGCTATATGCTGATGAAGTTTGTATGGGAAGTAAAATTTTTTTTTTTCGTATTTTGACCTATGTTCCTTGGGAAAGTTGTTCAGTTTCATGGACTGATTAACCACCCGAGAGGTTGAAAGAGAGATACCTAAAACCCTGTATAATGCTTTTAATTTATTTTGTGTCTTGGTAGGTATTATAATTTTCGATTTTTCGAATGCACACGAAAAAACTTAAACAACTGAACTAATTTTGATCAAATACAGCTAGGACTATTTTGATTACTTACGTCAAATTTTAAAACAAAAACAACCGCATCGAAATCGGTCCATTCGGGGCAGCTACGATGCCACAGACAGACAGATACACTCGTCCAACTTATAACAGCCCTCTTTTTGGGGGGGAGTTAAAAACATGAGGGTTTATTAAATTGTCAACAGACAACCCACAAAACTAGGAACAGTTTTGTGGTTTCCATGGAACAGTTCTTGTAACAGTTCTATAAGTGATTTTTGATAAGTACATAAATAATAAATAAAAAAAAGGACTAGCAAGAGCTTTTTTTTTGCTTTCAAAATAATTAAATGAACACATCCACACAATCAAAGGCCCACGCTAACGTTTCTTTAATCTCGGGTCCCTTGGGACACACACGCCTGATCGAACCAGCATATTTTACATGTTAATTTTGATATCTTCTCCTGATGCTGACAAACAAAACGTTATTATTATTTTAAGGAATACAGTTTTTTTTTTCTTTTCTGATAAGTTGGCAAATATGTGGAAGACTGTAGTATGATTACGAAGTACATTGAAAATTGCTGTCGATATATTAGAAAGTTGCGTTTTAACAAAGTAATGGACACTCATGGACAGTTAATGCCATTGTTTTCTTGTTCCTTGTGCAAAACAATCAGTTTTATAGAGGAAACATTAAAAACAAGTATTTATACGATTTAAAAAATTAATTCCATAAGAAGTTAAAACGGGGTAGCAATACATAGAAAAAAATCCTTATTTATGTTCTATCAAAGATATTGAAATGAAAACGTAAGGAATGTATGACCAGCGATGAAAAATAATTTAAGATTTTCGCGATTATTTTCATAAATTTTGTCAAAGACAGGTCGGACAGGCAATGTAACCAAAGTAATATAATGGATTCCGATTCAATGATCAACGGCGAAAAATATTTTTTAAAACAAAAATCTATACCAATTTTAAATATTATGAAAAAATTTTAACCCCCGTGTGCTGATTAAATTCTTGAATGAACGCCAAGGAATGCGGAATCATTTATTTATTTTTTTATTATAAGATGGGTTAACTCTGACCTCAATCTTGACCATAAGGTCAAAGATGAGGTCGACGATGGAGCGAGTTAACCCAGAAAATGTCTATCAAGGCACTGGTACTCCCACGCCCCGACGGAAGACAGCAAGCTGTTTGGCGTCGGACTTCGGTAGGAGGGTGGTCGCGAACCAGACGGCCCTTTACAGACCGCATGCGACCATAGGACGACACCTCAGATTCAGAAAAAAATGAAGTGTCGTTGCCTGGGATGAATTAGGAGGCAGGTCTCATTTGTGTTTCCTTAGTCGCCTCTTACGACACCCACGGAAAGAGATGGGGTGGTGTTATTCTCAACTGATCACCACACGGGGTAATTAGTGTTATTACACTAAAAAAAGTTTTTTATTTCGTAATTTCTACATTTTAATTAGTTGTAAGTTATAAATCTTACGCTCTAAATACTTCAAGATATTGCCTTACGTCACGTTAAATATGAGTCAAATATTTGTTTTTTTTTGTTAGTCGTCTTCTAACTCTACCAGCTTGTACAAAAGCAGAACGAAAATTAAACTTTCCCTAGGGAACATAATATGGGGTGAATTTAAATTTGCTAGCGGAACTTTAGGAAGATTTTATAGCCCAACTTAAAATCAATGCCTGTAGCCTTAAGCCATGAAATGTCTGTACTGTGTCGAAATTGTGACTTAAGTTGTAAAGCAGACACTTATAGCACAGGTTTTTATTAAACCTATTTTAAGTGGCTGCTGTCCCTAATAATATAGCTCAGTGGACAAACCTTGTTAAATATTTTAATGTGCTGGCTATCTTTCTAGTGTCAAATAAACTTATTATTTATTTATTTATTTTATTTAATTCTCCCATGAAATGAAACTGTACATTTTTTCCCAAGGAATCCATTGAAATTCTCAAAAAGAACAACTCCATACTCAGCTATTTTTTTCTTCATATTTCGACCTATGTTATGTAAAATATGTTCTTTGGGTAAAGTTTTTCAGTTTAATGTTTACATCCTCAATTTTCACTATTTCAAATCATCCAAGTTTCATTTTGAAGCGCTCGTAGCCCAGTGGCGCCCGCTGATCTCAACCGGTCAGTGTGGTTAAGCAACTAACACAGAGGCAGGGAACCTGATGGGTGACCAAAAGTGACAATTTATCACGAGCGTTTCCGTGCTTTGGGCACGTTAAGCTGTCGGTCCCGGCTATTGTCGATTGATTACAGTCGTTAAAACCAAGTCAGAAGCCATTTGGCGGTTTGAAAACTCTGACAACAGGGTCAGACAAGTTCGCCACACACTTGACTATACGATAAGAAGAAGAAGACCCAAGTTTCGTAGCTACGATTCACGAGTTAAATAATTTAAAGTCCCGTATACATCTATGATTAACTGAATCATCGAGTAACTAATATACTAGGTACCTATACGTATACAACTGTTATTTATAATACAAATCATCTGTTATGTTACGTAGTTAATTGTATTTTAATATTTAGTAACGGGACGTTAATGAGGTGCTCAACGAAAGTCCGAAATAACTAATTTGAATCACGTGCTAGTTTGTTCTTGACCACTTACTTTGAATATTAACAAGGCAAAGTCAATTTGCTTTAGACAACTATGCAAATGTTTAATAATAAACTTGTAATAGGCGTATTAGCAATAAGTCATTAAACTTATAATTATTATTTAGTTAAGGTTTTTTGATTGAATTTTGTAATATGGCAATCAGCAGCTCTAGCACCATAACGATAAACTCGCGCCCGGCTCACGCTGAAACTTCACTTTGATTGCGCGAGGGTCCCGCGCAAAGGCTTGCTCGCCCTATGGCGTTGTCAATGTTGACATTTTGACATAGGACCGCGGTGTTGTCGCGGCGCTGTCACTATCGCACTCGGCCTGCTGCGTTCATTGTAATTCCGTCAACTTCGCGTACATTTTTCTGAAGTGTACGCAAATATAGTTGAACGCTCAGTGATCCTATAGTTTCTCTTGTCGAACGTGTGTGAAATAGCTCACGTAACAAGCACAGCCCCTGAATTATTGTATCCTTCCCGTTGCAGTACCATCAAAGGCCATAAATGCCGCAACCCGAAACCAACCAGCGATTAATTCACATTATAATTATCTACACCGTTTAGATTAGACGATGAATTTGACTATTTTATCATCTGCGATTGCCAACGTAGTGGTAACATTTTCAAATGTCAAATGTAACAAACGATTAGAAAAAGATTGTTTTTATGAACTTTATGAATGGAGATCCTACTAATATTTTTCTTTGTTTTGTTCTTTTCTTTCTTTTTTTAAGTCTTGGTTTTCTCCTTTTACAATTTAAGTACGGACGGCCGCACATCACGTTATCACAAGCGTGCACTGTGCTGTTGTGGTAAGAGCGGTATTACAATGAAAATGGAGTAACCTGATGCGCTGGCCTCTGTACAAGTCCACATAATCAGTCTTAATATCTGTTCAGATGAATAAGAAAATAACCAAATAATTTTTTTGTCCCCAGGACCGAGATGAGCAAACGAAGCTTGAGATGAAACATCGACAGGAAGAAGATGATTTATACAGAAAATTCTCCAAACATCGAGAAGAAGAAAACAGAAGAATACGAGAAGAAATACAGGTACGCACTTCTCAAGTTTGTGTTTCTATATATATAATAAGGAACAGGAGTTTATTATTACTATTACAAAGACAACACGAGCTTTTTGATACCTTGAAAATTGATTGTTTAATTTATATCAGCAATACCAGCATGGAACAGAATCTCGTAAGGCAACACACAGTGAAATGCTGAATATTTTGTTGGTGTCTGCCGTTTTAAGTATGACTCAGTGTCTAGAAAGGCCTAATATAACCATGCCAGAGCACAGAATAAATAATAGTACTAACGTAGCCAGAGTTCTGAAAACAGGACTAACTTAAAAAATTGCCATAGAAAACTCATCGTCATTAGCCCACGTACGTCTCCAAAAAAGGGCACGGACCTCCCTTCGAAGCAATGAAAAGGGCGAGAAAATGCAGGATACTATAGAAGTATTCAGTATTTTTATTCAATTAATATTTACAAAACATCGCCATTACAGGTAAGCCCAATTCGACAATGTCATAGTTACTAACAATAATCAATATACATAAAAAAAAATGTTTGTATACAATTAAAAATCTTATAGACAGGACCGCACATTAGGTTACCACATGCGTGCACTCCGTGCTGCTACGGTAAGATTGGTTTTATAATGAAATTGGGGTAGGTAACTCATTAGGCGTTGACTAAAATTTTCGTTAAATTCGATTTGATTGGTTAATTAATATGTGACATAACATCTTCCAGGATGAATGGGAACGTGAATTAGAAAGGCTGACGAACAGGTTCCAGCAGGAAATGCAAGTGAAGAAAAGGAGACCAGACTCAGAGCTTGGAGCCCTCACATTAAGGCACCAACAGGAGAGAGCTGACTTAGAGAAGAATATGACGCTGAGGAGGGATAAGAAGAAAGAAAGTTTAACTAGGAAGATGTTGGAGCATGAGAGGTAGGTGTAGTTGTCGTCAAGAAGGTAAACACTAAAGCCAACGAACGTATTTACCCCGGGCAGATTGAAGCACTCATTGCCTAAATAATTCTAGTTACACTTTTTGATTGACAGCAAAAGGGAAATCCTCTTCAAAGAGTTTTGTCATTTCAAAGATCTTTATAGTCAGTTCAGAACGGAAAAGACCGTAAATAGTAAACTTGACCACAGCAGATGCTCTAAATGTTTAGTCTGTATTAGTTACTAGCATCCCGCTCGGGACTTCGTTCTCGTGGGAATTCGAGAAAATTATGTAGCCTATGTTACTCAATGATAATGTAGCATCCTAAAAGTGAAAGAATTTTTAAAATCAGTCCAGTTGTTTTTAAGTTTATTCGTTACAGACAAAAATACAAATCTTTCTTTTTTATAATACTAGCTTTCCGCCCGGGACTTCATTCCCGTGGCACTTTTTTAGTTTTTTCTTTCATAAGAACCTTCTCCTGGCAATAAGGAACACAACAAAAAAAGAATCATCCAAATCGGTCCAGCCGTTCTCGAGTTTTGCGCTTACCAACAGATTTAGTGATTCATTTTTATATATAAGATTAGTATAGACAGAGAAACTACAAATCATAACACCTAATAATCAAGAAAGATCAACTTGTGTTTCTGATGATCGATCTCTGATGATCTAACTGCTGACTCTATTGACACATTTGTGACTGTCTCTTGTGAGAAATATGTTTCCTTACCTCAAGCAATTCAAACATGCACATTTCCGAATTCCAGGGCAGCAACGGCAGCACTAGTCGAGAAACAGAGTCATGAGATGATGGAGCTTATTCAGGAGCGACGGTCCGAATACATGGCTGAGTCTTCCATATATTTGGATGGTGAAGAAGCCCCTCCGTACCCCTCTAGGGCACCACCCCCTACACCCCCGCTAGTGTCCAAGTTCCACATATACACAGACCCTATGGAGTTCGCTGATGTGGATAAAATCGCTATCTCGGTAAGTTAGTACTTATGTTTACGATATAATTTTTATTAAACGAAGATTTGGCACAAGCATGGCGAAGAGTGTCATCGTGCGCAACGCTATGTTTTAAACAAAAAATGCGATATTTCAAGTAAGTTTGGTAGACATTGAGGATAATATTGGCGCATACATTCAATTGTGGATATCGGTTTGAATTAAATATTGCAGCTAAGAAATGTTATCATTTAAATCATCGATCACACTCACTCAAACCCAGTTGCAGAAAAGTCCATTATAG
This sequence comes from Aproaerema taeniolella, assembly GCA_949987775.1. Lineage (NCBI taxonomy): Eukaryota > Metazoa > Arthropoda > Insecta > Lepidoptera > Gelechiidae > Aproaerema > Aproaerema taeniolella. Next base: position 12,863,361 of record OX465261.1, on the reverse strand, counting down.
TTAATGCAACTTTAAATTACTTATATCGTATTGTTATTTTTCATCTTGTTGACGTAGGTATTAAAATTATAGAAACTTCAACTTTGATGAACGTTTCTAGACATTTTCTTTAATAATCGTCGATACCGAATCAAAGCAATGTCAAACCTATAAGTAGTATTAAGCCATGGCAGAATTTCACAAAGTTCAAGTTTACCATGATCATTACAAGGTCATTAATTCCGTTACTTGCCTCCCGGTTTTATCATCATTCCGTTACAAGCACGCTTCACCTGTGTATCTTTTTATGAACACGACTGGCGTAGTCATATTGACGTACAATCTTGTTGAAGTTTACTAAACACTGATTCTTCCTCAGGTGGCGCAAGAAGACCAAAAGACCTTCACAGATCTAGTCCGGCAGCTAGTCGGTAGATGCGCAACAGACGTGGAGAAAGCGAGGACAATATTCCGCTGGATCACTGTAAAGAATCTCAACAACATCCAGTTTGATGACAACCTCAGAGGAGACTCCCCTCTTGGACTGCTGAGGGGGATCAAGCACGGCACTGAAAGTTACCACGTACTGTTTAAGAGATTGTGCAGGTTAGTTCTCAAATAATTTTGATGTTATCACGGAGAAACGCAGAAGATACATTTGTCGCTGGGTAGCTTCTGGGTAGGGTACTATGTACTACAAATGTGACTGTTTTTAGTAAAAGGTACAACTTTCGGGGTTGTCAATAAGAGCGATTTACAATAGCTCATTATAATAATATATTCAAAATTGTACCTTTCCATTTTCACAATCACAAATATGGATGTAACAGACATCGCAATAGGTTCGTCTTTACTTGTCATACTCTGTAAAAACTGTATAGTATCTAAAGTATCTTGCAAAAAAACTTATCATAGAGACAAGGAAATTTGACGAGAGCTTTCCACGACTGAAAATCCCTTAACACTCGTTGTACTAGTTCATTTTATCCCACTTCTAATCCTACCGAAACGCGTCATTTAGAATCTAACTCAGAACTTTAAAACCAACGTCAAAGTCACATATCCAAAGTTATGAGAGGTGCCAAGTGTTAGAAAACCAAGAATCAGAAACCAAGTTATTTAGATTAGATATTTGAAACAAGCCGGTTCAGTGGGATGCTCAAGTGTCCTTGCCATTAAGAGGTAGCAAACGTGTTCAGCTAGTCGATTTTATTGTCAGTAGGGTCGATTGAGGCCTACTTAAACACTAGGGGGTCCAAGTTTATTGCCTTGCAGTCACATCCTGTTTAGAACTATCGCCTATTTTGCATAGTGCCTGGATTGCTTCCGCGTAATGAAAATTTTATGAGGGTGCTCAATCTGAATTTATTATCTCCTTTGTGTTTGAATAAACATTGGTTTTATGCAGATTTTACTGGTCCTGAGTAACACCTTTATTGGCATCTTAAGTTAGGGTTTCCTTTAGTAAGAGAAAACTTGACTGGACGGATCAAGTTATGCTAATTCCTGAGAATTCAAGCGATAAGGAACTGTACGGTGGCAACGACATTCACAATTATTTAGGAAAATTCAAAATGATCTCATCTTGGTAATTTTTTGCCTTACTTACATTACAACTTACATTGAGACAATTATATGTACTTAAACTTGAATAAAGCACATCTAGAAGACTCGAAGTATTTCTTGAACAAGCTGTAGTGATTAATTTATCAATTTGTCTCCTTAAAGCAACTGCCTTCTCTGGTACACATAACTGACCAAGCTTTCTTCCTACCAGCTACGCAGGCCTCCACTGCGTCGTCATCAAAGGCTACAGCAAATCAGCAGGCTACCAGCCTGGCGTCAGATTCGAAGACAACAGGTTCAGAAACTCCTGGAACGCGGTCTACGTGGCTGGAGCTTGGAGATTCGTGCAGTGTAACTGGGGGGCGAGGCATCTCGTCAATGCTAAAGATGCTCCCAAGCCTGGGAATAGAGGGAAGAGTGATAGCTTGAGGTATGTTCTGTCGATATGTTCTATCGTTTAATACATTTTTCATCTTTTGTTCTCTTAAGTTGTTTTGTAGCTTAAAATAAATAAGATATCGACCCAATCCAATCCCCTCTGTAGCTTCTAGTGGAAGAAAATATGTTTATCACCATCCTGATTAAGAAATACTGAATTGATGCAAATTGCCAAGAATGATTTGAGACACACAAGAAAAAAAAATGTAAGAGAGGAGAAGTTTTATGTGTATAACTTATTCCCAAAATTCCCATTGGAATGAAGAAGGACGGGAAGTAATTTTTCATACATATATTTTCTATACATCTTTGCTTTCCTTGTTAGTTAGGTAGCTTGTGTTTTTTTTCTACCTATCTTTACTTTCCTTGTTGGTAAGGTTTAAGTGTTTTATTTATTCCTAAAATTCCCATGGGTAATGTTTTTTGTTTTATTTTTTTTTTCTACTTACATATCATATTATCATATATATTGATGCCTACATATCATATTATCATATACCTACATATCATATATTTGTTTGAAATGTAACGGATCTTTCATTCACGTTAATTCATCCCTCTCACACCCAATTCCTCAACTCCAGATACGAATACGACGACCACTACTTCCTGACGGACCCTCGGGAGTTCATCTACGAGTTCTTTCCACTCCAGCCTGACTGGCAGCTGCTGAAGACGCCCATCACACTCCACGACTTTGAAGAGCTGCCGTTTGTGCGGTCTCTGTTCTTCAGATATGGACTCTACTTCAGCGATCCCAATACTAAGGCTGTTATGTTTACTGACTCCACAGGTAAGATTTTTATTGCTGTATTATTACCAGAGGCATCTGATACTCATAAGGATCTCCATGCTGTTCCGTTCTGTGCCATCAACTTTCAGTCCTTTTTGTGGAAGACTTTTCTAGACTTTCCTATGCACGCCTTACATTGGCTGCCACTAGAAGACTCCTGTCCAAACGACCGACAATCCTTAAAACAATGTGCCCAGATTTAGGTTTACACGCCGTGTGGAGGTAAATTTTATATGGGGCGATTTTAAATTAGCTAACGAAACTTAAGGGAACAATTCTTCCCGTGATACTGTGCAATTTTCCCCAAGGAATCCTTAAGTTTAGGGTAATCAGCTGATCGCTCAAAAGTTGAGGAAAGTTGTTCAGTTTAGTGAGCTGATTCACTAACCAATTTTAAGTCACCCAGCAACATATTTCTGTTCCGCAGGGTACGTTTAACCCCCAACAAAAAAAAGAGGGGTTTTATAAGTTTGACTCGTGTATCTGTCTGTGGCATTGTAGCTCCTTAAGTGTCCTTAACGAATGGACCGATTTCGATGCAGTTCCTTTTTACCCGACTGCCAAAGAAGGAGGGTAATGTTTTTGTTTGATTGAAAGCTGATGTAATCGAGGTGGTTCTTAGCTATATTTGATCCAAATTGTTTCAGCCGTTTCAAAGTTATAAGTGATGGAAAGAAGAAAGTGAACTCTTGCGTAGTTATTTTGCAAAAAAGTCGGGTTTGTTCGAATACTTATAACTCGAGAACGGCTGGACCGATTTTCATGGTTTTTGATTTGTTGTATTTGTCTCCGTCCCTATTATTTGTTCCCACAGGAACAAAATCCCGGACGGCAAGCTAGTAACAAATATTTCTTACCTTGTTTGCGACAGGTGCGGCGACTATGCGCATAGCCATGCCGGCACACATGCAGAGCTCGCTCATCTTCCACTACAACCTCAAGTTTTACGACACAGAGGGCGACGGCTTTGACGGAGTCAGCTTGAAGAGATTTGTTATGCAGGTATGTTTATTATAGGAACTATAGTATTTATTTTATACTCACTTACTAAATACCCGCGAGAATCCTAAACTATAAAATATTTTACTTGTAAGAACTTGCTATCCATTCTCGCAGCTCGTAAATAAAATTACAAACATCTGATTCGAAATACGTGGAATTTTTCCCTACTAGTGGGGATAGCTTGGTAGGGATAGATGGAACGGGAAGAATTATTTTGGACTAGATCCCTCGCTTTCTAAGATAAAGTGGCTGACTACCTAGGCTAACTTAGGAGCACATCAAGCTTGACACTTTCGATTTATTGTACCTACTTAGCTTGTACTGTTCTTATAGCAATGAGAAAATCTAAGAAAAACATTAACTGCTTTCGCTTTATCGCCAAATGTTCTCATTTGTGCAAAACGTCCTAATCAATCTCCTAAAAATGGCAGCCGGCTATTAAGACTATTTGTAAAATATTTAGCGTCATAAAATGACGGTGCCGTTTTTTACTAAAGAATTTAGACATGCCAGCTACTTGTCCAGAAACAGTCAAATTAAATATACCATTTACCGAACTCTACTTTTTCCTCTTTCCAGTCTGTAGTGGGCAACGTAGTCTCGTTCCGAGTCCACGCGCCCTGCAGCGGCGCATTCCTCCTGGACATCTTCGCGAACGCAGTCACTCCTCGGGAGTACCTCACTGGGGAGCCGATGAAATTCAAGAGTGTCTGCAAGTTCAAGATCTGCTGCGCTGAACTCCAGACAGTTATGGTGCCTTTACCCGACTGCGCTAGCGGGGAGTGGGGGCCTACTAAAGCGACCAGACTGTTTGGGCTCGTGCCGATCACTCATCAGGTAAGGACTGGATTTGTGTCACGGTTTTTATTACTATTTGTGTCACATACATTATGCGTTTTTTTTGGAAACTAAGCGTCTAAGCATAATCAAACAAAATTTCGTCCAATTTGAATTGTCCATTTGGAAAGTTGTCCTTTTAGGAGTATGGACATACAGAAAACAGTCCATTTAGGAATTTGTCCATACGGAAAGCAGTCCATTTGAGAAATTGTTCATACGGAAAGCAGTCTATTTAAAAAGTTGTCCATATGGAAAGCAGTTCATTTGGGAAGTTGTCAACTTGAGAAGTTGTCCATTTCGGAAGTCTGTCGAATTTGGAAGTTGTCTACATAAACTGAAAGTATTTCTTATGGAGAAGATCTCGCCCAGCAGTGGATTTTCACAAGCTTTTATGGTGTAACAGTGACTATTTAGTTATGATAAACCTTATAGACTGAGACCCCAAGGCCACCAGACGTAACACAGTAATTTTTGTAAATACCTTCAGAACCTGGTACAGGTCTGTTAACTAAAGCTGGCGCGTTCACAGTACTCACACTTATGCAATTTCACTATACAGGATGTTTAAAACTAAATGATTTTCAAATAATTGATTCATAAGTGTAGACTAGAGTTAGTTTTTAGTAAAATGGGTGCGTTGTAGATAACAGACACTACACAAACGGAATGTGTAAATGTGTTGAACGCGCCAGCTTTAGTTAACAGACCTGTAGCTGAAAATTGGCCGTCAGCTGAGGCTAGCTGGTATTCATACGTTCCTAATGCGTACTAGCACTACTATTTCCCACACTTTTGGTTAATGAGATAATAAGTTACGTCTGGCGGTTCTGGGATCTCAAACTATTACTTAAATCTATTATTTTCGTATTTTCACAGGAAGCGTTAGTGTTCGCGGGTCGCGAGCTAGAGATCCAGTTTCGCATGTCGCGCCCTCTAGCGGACTTCATGGCGACTCTGCACAAAAATGGCGTCGACGAGAAACGACTCTCCAAATACGTGCAACAGAACGTGTCTGATGACATCGTATCGTTTTACATCACTTTCCCCGAAGAAGGTTAGTAGAATTTAGTTTTTGAGCCAATTCTTAGTAATGCTTATCTTTGGTAGAGAAGTTTTTTCAGTAAGTCTCGTCAACGTCTACCGGATGGGACAAGGCGATTCGCTGACTCTTACATACTCTATGGGTCAAGGACTTATTTATTGTTAATCTACTTTTAAATAAGCTTTTCCAATCACAAGGGAACCTGACAAAAGCTTTCGTTGGAGATCTCTGGAAAGCTCAAACTACACTCGGCTTCAAAAAAATCGCACGTCCGTAAAATAGGCTTTAAGCACTGTTAATCCTTAAGACAAGCAGTTATTCGTAGCAATATTGGTATCATTTGAGAGCCCTATAAAAACTCTTTAAAAAAATATCCATTTCATTTGATTAAAGAAAAAGCTTGACACTTTAAGTCACTGTGAATGACAATGGAACTGATTCTCCTCTTCAAATTTTGTTTGTATTGTTTTGTTTTTTGGGTATAAAAGGGTCGATACAGCTTATTGGGGGATAAATTTGCTAACAACAGTCGAAGAAGACACAGAAGAATATCTTTCATCAGAAAAACGTCCTTGAAGATGGACGCTACTGCTGCTGAAGCCGCCCAAGTTACCGCACTACTGCAATCAGGACTACGTCAGTGTGATGTTGCTCGGCAATTGCACTTGAGTCGCTTTTCTGTTCGAAGAGTGTACCAGCGGTTCCTGCAGACCGGTGGCTTGGTCCGAAGGCGTGGGTCTGGTAGAAATCGCTGCACTTCTGCGAGAGATGACCGATTCGTCGTATCGAAGTCTTTGAGAAATCGGTTCTCTAATGCTGTTGAGTTGCAACAGCAGCTTCAAGCAGTTCGTAGAAGGGCCGTGAGTGTCTCTACAGTTAGAAGAAGACTAAAGGAGAGAAATATTGTGGCTAGAAGACCTGCCACGGGTCCAAAATTAACCGCAGCGCATCGGCGAGCACGCCTGCAATTTGCTCGCGCCCACGTCAATTGGACCCTGGACCAATGGAGAGCTGTTCTCTTCTCAGACGAAACGAGAGTGTGCCTTTTCTGCAACGATAGACGCAAAAGAGTATACAGAAGACAATGGGAACGTTTTGCCCAAGCCTGCACCCAAGAGACGGTAGAATACGGGGGCGGTTCCTGCATGTTCTGGGGCGGCATATCTGCCGACGGCAAAACTGAACTTTCTTGCGTCTCTCGGACCGGCGGTGCTCGCGGGCAAGGGTCGATGACTGCTCACCGGTACATCACAGAGATCCTGGAAGAACATGTGGTCCCCTATGCTGGATTTATTGGCGACGGGTTCACATTAATGCACGATAACGCTCGCGCGCACACTGCTGGAATTGTGCAGGGCTACCTTCAAGAGGTTGGGATCCCTGTCATGCAGTGGCCAGCGAGAAGTCCAGATCTGAACCCGATAGAGCACCTCTGGGACCAGCTGAAACGCAAGGTTAGATCCCGTGATCCCGCTCCCGCGACTCTTCTGGAGCTCCAAGACGCCGTTATTGAGGAATGGGACAGAATCCCTCAAGAAGAGGTCCTAAAGTTGGTGCGATCCATGAGGGAGCGCATGGAAGACGTCATTAGGGCTAGGGGGGGTAACACTAGGTTTTAGGTTAGTTTTAAGCAACTTTGTTTTGAAAAATTAATCAGATTTCATTAGGGTTTTTTAAGGATTTTTATTGTTTTGTAAATTTTTCTCAGTTCCAATAAAAAACATTGAATGAATTATTGTTTTTGCATTCTCTGTTTCCTTACCTTTCAAATGATACCGAACATTACCAATATTTCATAATACAAATACGACTGAAAGATGTTTAAAATAGATTCCTTAAAAGGTGCGATTTTTTTGAAGCCGAGTGTAGTTTGGCCAGAAATTCGCTTTGGCCGGTAACATAATCTTAACTTTATTCAATGACACACCCAGCTACGTTTATATTTCAGGACAATATGGCCTAGCTCAGTCTTTCCCAACGTGGGCGATAACGCCCCCTTGTGGGCGCTGCAGGCCTAAAGGGGGGCGGTAAGAGACCCAGAAAAAAAAGGGGGCGTTGTGTAGGGCTTTGGGGTCGATTTATAATTTCATCTACCTAGCTAGGAAGACTCTTAGACACCGACTGAGCTCTCGACTCTCGACTACATCTTGTGAACATCAACTAATATTAATTAAGATATAGCTCAAACTCGGTTCGATATAATAGACCGCGGGCAATCATGTTTTAACAAGTTTTTGTTAAATAATCCGATTTGTACATTCCTGTATCAATCGGCTGGTTCTATAATACTTGTTCTTGCTTGTCGAGTACGATTGGGCGTCGAATGAGATAAACGAGTTTATGCACGTTTGTCTTATTCCTGTTGGTGCGTGCTGCTTATGCAATCCTATATAAACGACGTAAATTTATTTTATTTTCATTTGCGGTTTCGCGCATAATAGATAAGCAGTACTTCATTATAACACTTACGTATTTCTCAAAACAAAACAATGTCGGAAGTAAAAAAGAAGAGACGGCAATACTCTGCGGAATATATTAAATTCGGATTTATTGAAAATCCCACAAACCCGTCGTCGCCTTTGTGTCTTCTATGTCTAAAAACATTTTCGAACGAAGCAATGAAGCCTTCAAGACTGCAAGATCATTTGAATAAAATGCATCCAGATAAGAAAGACAAGAATGTAGCATATTTTCAAGACTTAGAGAAGAAGCATAATACTCAGCCAAGTGTATCAAAACTATTTTCGGCGGCTGCTAAGCAAGATGACGACGGACTTCGAGCTTCGTACAATATCTCTTTGTTAATTGCTCAAAAAGGCAAACCACACAACATCGGAGAAGAGTTAATTTTGCCAGCAATAAAGGAAGTAATAACTACTGTGCTTCATAAACCGGCCGCAGATATTATCCGAAAAATTCCTTTGAGTAATAATTCTGTGCAAAGACGAATTGATGAAATGGCTGAAAACATTGAAGAATCATTGTGCAATCATCTGAGGACTAGTCAATTCTCAATTCAGCTCGATGAGTCCACTTTACCAACTAATGAAGCGTTGTTGCTATCTTACGTGAGGTTTATTAAAGATGAGAAAATACGTGAAGAACTATTGTTTGCCAGAAATTTGGAGACAGATACAAAAGGCGAAACCATATTCAATACATTGGAAAAGTTTTGTGAAGAGAAAGAGATTCCTTTGAAAAATATTATATCAGTTGCTACGGATGGCGCTCCGGCTATGACAGGGCGCCATAAAGGCTTCATAGCGTACTTAAAAAATAAAATTCCAGATGTCCTTGCTATACATTGCGTTATTCATAGACAATATTTGGTTGCTAGAAACTTAAGTGAACGACTATTTCAATCACTGCAATATGTCATCAAAGCAGTCAATAAAATCCGTAGCAGCTCTTTGAATGATAGATTATTTCATCAGCTTTGTGTTACTAATGACGAAGATTTCAACCGTTTATTGCTTCATACTGAAGTTCGTTGGCTGTCAAGAGGCAATTGTCTGATTCGATTTTACAACCTGTTTGACTCTGTGATAGAGTTCTTGGAAACTAAAGATACAGAACTGCGCAACAAGCTCATAACATCAAAGAATGATATAGCTTACATGACAGACCTGTATAAATTGTTCAACGACATGAACCTCCAACTGCAAGGCGATAAACTAAATTTAATTAAAACAAAAAATGTCGTTGCTGCTTTCGCAGCCAAACTGCTTCTGCACAAAAAGAATATGGGCAGACGTGAGTTTCACAATTTTCCGAATTTATCAGTATCCTGCAGTAACGACGACTTGTTTGCCTACTGCCAACATTTGGAAAACCTCCACATTGACTTCACCGAACGATACCAGGACATTTTAAACTTGGAAATACCAGACTGGGTGTTAGATCCGTTTTCAAATGTCAACATAGCAATGTCACCTCAGCTGGAAGAAGAACTTATAGAATTGACAACAAACGAAGAAATAAAAATCAAGTTCAAAAATGGATATCAAGAATTTTGGCTTCAAAAACCGATCCTGCAATTGTACCCTGGATTGTGGTCAATTGTTCAACGATTCTTGATAGCATTCCCATCGTCATATTTGTGTGAACGTGGTTTTAGTGCTGTGGCAACGCTGCTTACTAAAAAGAGAAATCGTTTGCGTGTTACCGAACGTGACGACTTGCGGCTGTTTTTGAGTAAATTGGAACCTGATATCAACAAACTTATTGAACAGCATCAGATTCAACCTTCACATTAGTTTTTATATAAGAATTGATTATGTTTGTTTTATTTTCAATAAAAGATACTCTGTCCGAATACTATAAAGTTGCGTTTCAATAATCAGTTATAAGTACTTAGCGGTTTTTAAGTATGTTTAAAAAGGGGGGCGTTAAAAAATAATTTATTCTTAAAGTGGGCAGTAGACAAAAAAAGGTTGGGAACCCCTGGCCTAGCTAGACAAGACGTACACTCGAATTATGTGTAAAAGTACTGATAAATTCTAACATTTCACCATCAAAGTTCTAACAACGTTTACTATTCAACTACAAAAGTAACTTTCTTGCAAAATATTTTTTTTTTACTTTTAAAAGATTCCACTAAAAAACTGCAGCTGCTCTGCAACTGCACTACTGTGCGACGTGTGTCGTATTGAGCAGTTTGGTGACATTGATATACACACCAACACGGTCTAGGGATATTGCACGATTTTTCATATAAAAGAGGTCTGTTTGAGAGGCTACAAAAGCATACTCAAGATACATGGAGCGCTATTATTTTGAGACTAGCAAGTGCTAAACCTGAATTTTCAATTCTAGTCAATAAATTTTGTTTTACTTTAAATTTGTGAAAACGTGACTAAAATGTTTTTTTTTTTTTGCGTAAATTCGACTATTTTCATACATAAAGCAGGCAAAAAGTGCATTTTCGTTTTCGTTTCCGTCACGTTTTCACAATTGTCAAGTAAAACAGAATTTATTAACTAGAACTCAAAACTCAGGTTTAGCACTTGCTTTTCTGAAAATTATAGCCCTCCATGTATCTCGAGTATGCTTTTAAAGCTTTTCAAACAGACTTCTTTTGTATGAAAAATCGCGCAATATCCCTAGACCGTTTTGATGTGTGTATTTTAAAATTTAGTGTTTTTAAAACGCTTACCCGCGTGAGCGATACTCACAAATAATACGATAGCTCAGTTGGTTAGAGCACCAGGAGATATAATCCTGAAGTTGTGGGTTTAAGCCCCATTCACACCGAACATTTTTCGTTCCCTAAAATTATTTGTCGATGTTGCTCAATTTGACAGACGTCGCTCTGCAGTGCAGTTGCAGTACAGCCGCAGTTTTTTACTGGAGTTAGACTGCTGATAACGTTAACATAAATTACTTACGTAGCATTTCTGCCATTCCAGGACAATACGGCCTCGACATATACACCCGGGAGCGCGGCGGCCCCACCGCCATCCACCAGAACGGATCCACCGAGAAGGAGAAACATCTCCTCACGCATTGCTGCAAGTATCTCATCAACAGCAGTAAGAGGAACTGAATCATATATTTCAATAGCGGCTTGATTGCAACTGGATATGACGTATTTCGTTTCTAGCAAAAGCAATCTATCGGTAAGGCGGCGTTGTAAGCTTAAAAATGACTAGGACCTATTTTCGCCATACTCTGTTTCTTATTTAACAGACGATTAGCAGCTAATCCAAGATTTGATAATGTCATTTTCATTATCAATTAGCAGCTATTATTATACAGGGCTTTAGGTATCTCTCTTTCAACCTCTCGGGTGGTTAATCAGTCCATGAAACCGAACAACTTCCCCAAGGAACATAGGTCAAAATACGAAAAAAAAATTTTGAGGTCCCATACAAACTTCATCAGCATATAGCGCATTTTGTATGGGAGATCAAATTTTTTTTTAGTATTTCAACCTTTGTTCCTTGGGGAAGTTGTTCAGTTTCATGGACTGATTAACCACCCGAGAGGTTGAAAGAGAGATACCTAAAGCCCTGTATATTATTAGCATCTATTATTATTTATTATTAGCAGCTAAACCAAGATTTGATAATGTCATTTTCATTATATAATCTTAGGTTAGCTGCTAATCATCCGTTTGTCTGATTAACTTCTTAATCGAGGATTAACTAACAGAGTATGGTGTGAAATTGTATGATAACTAGCGAATCTTTAAGACGTGAAGCTTTACATGAAACTGAACTTTATTTTCATTTGGAGGTATCAGAAAAAATTGAATTTCCAAACTAATCAGCTAATAGCACAAGTTATAAATAAGTAAAGGTGATTTTTATTGAATATTTCGACCATTGTTTCTTGGAGAAAGTTTTCTGAAAATTGTCTCATTTAAAGCCACCCAAGTACACAAAATCGTGGGTAAAACTTCAGTTTTCCATCTTCTAACATTGAAGTCACGTACGTATATTAACTTTGGACTTGTACCGTTCTTCTAAGACTTTGAAAGCGGCGGTCAAACAATAAGATATTGTTTGTGGATGATTTTGCTTGGAGTTTATTTCAAAATATCAAAAGCCCACGACTGTTATTTACGGAGACGGCTTGTTTAATGTTGATTATTTGTAATTTATCCGAAACCTTTCACCGTATTAAAATAAATAACTTTTGTTCTACGACTATTAACCATAGGTAGGTGAACCGTGGGTAAACCGTCATACGATATATATTGACAGAGGAAAAGGCAGACAACGCCGAAACGATTATCGTCACAGAATTAAAAACTTAATAAGAAACTTTTTTTTTTAACTCATAAAACTAGCTGTATATTTTGAGGAAGAAAAACACGGTACGAGCGTATGCCCATTTACAATAAAGAATAAATAATTTTAATACCATTTAGAATAAAGAATAAACAGAATAACATACCTACGGTGTTAAGTTTCGGATAGATTACAAATAAAGAAATATAAAATCCTTAGTTTACGAATATATTTTATAAAAGTAATACCCAAATGTAGATATTAAAAAACTAATGATATTAAGGGTTAAATTAAATCCGTCCATTAAAAAATACAATTTTATTATAAAATTATGAAATTTTATACAATTCTACGTCAATTTGTAAATGATTGGACACTTTAAGCTATTTGTAAGAAGGTTGTGCATAACATAAGCAATCTGATTGCTTGATTAAATAGAATTTAAATTATAAATGTATGCGTTATATTTTTGTATAAACTTTAGACTTACTTAAGGCAGTTTAAAGATTCGTTTAAATGTCAATAATTTATCACTTCAGTGAGTAGAACTTAAAATCTTATAAAAAATATGGCATAATGGTAAACCCAAACGGATAGCTAGTTAAAGTAATTTCTAATTAGCTATTTACTTTAGTTAGCTAAACTATATTAGCTTGTCTGTCAAGAAAGCTAAATTATATTAGCCAGTTAAGCATGTTAGCTCCATAATTTTAGCTAATTAACCAAGTTAGCTAAAAAAATTGCAAGCTAATGAAGCTAACAATGTATGAAAACGTTTGTATTAAAGAAATAAGTTTTTAATATACTCGTTACAAGGCGATATCTTAATTAATAATATTAATCTCCTTACTTGAGATCGATTATGCCTCACCAAGCGAAACTCTGCACATACATAGATTGCTCTATTTTGTTTAAATCTAATTCTTACGCACAATGAAATAAAGCAATGTATTTAAAATAACTTTTAACTAGTACTAAGAGATACATATTTTTTAATTTATACTATAGTTTTTTAAATTTTATTAAATAAACACAGCAATATGTAAATTTTTATAAAATATATGGCATGTTACTTTTCTAAATGTTTTGTTTGAATTTATTCCTATCAGATCTTATTTTAAGTCTTATAATTAATTTGAGCACCTTGGCAGGACGGCACATTTCTTAAAATCTACTTTTATCGAATATACAGATAAGTACGACACATAACACAAAAAAGGCACAAGTCATAATACAAAAGTCAAAAAACAGACACAAAAGTCAATAAAATAATCACAACAGAATCTCACTTGGATTAGATATTGGACCATACATAGTAATAACCATTTATGTATAAGAAATAAAATTTCTGAGAAGCAACTCATTTCAAACACTGTTTAGAGGAAATAGAATACTTAAAATATAAAAAAATCTGAGAGTTAAGAAAATGAATAAAGAATATTAAAATTAAGAGGAAACGAGAGTCTCACGTCAAAAGGGGACAACGCAAATACGAACTTAAAAGCGGTAAAACCGACGAAGATTTGCAGAATGAAACCCCTTATTTTGCAAACCCAGCAGTGAGGCATAAAGTAGGCTACTAAAAAAAAGTGGCGAAATTCTGACATTATTAATGTTAATCGGTCCACAAATGACGGAGAAATCGGTGAACATACTTAAAAAAAGATACATTCAGGCAAATAAAGCCGCCTCCTTTTTTGAAGTCGGTTTTAAAAATAAACATATCACTTACAAAATCGCAAGAAATCTCGTACAAAGTTGATTGAAGGTCACACGAGACCTTTGGTAGCGTTGAGCGTCGCCCTCTGTTCCACTCCTCGTATCAAAGTGCCAAGAAGTCCTTCCATCTCATTCGCCGTCTCCCTTAACTGGGTATTGTCGAAGCATGAGTCTGCGCAAAAAAAAATCTGCTTACTGCTTGAAGTATGAGAGATTAGGTAAAATCGTATAGATAATAAAAGTCGTGTGTTCGAGTAAAGAATGAATGCATTTATTTCATACTTAGGAGTATTTATAACAATGCATACGTCATAGATCATCGTATGATGCGCTTCCCTAATATGGCAGTCTTTTACACGCGTAAACTCAATACAATTTATGTGTGACTCCATATACCTCATGCTGGCGCCAGCAAACGACAGAAAATAAGACTTATATGTTAAACTTAAAATTGCCTGTAATTCGTATGGAATAGTTACTGCTTTTGTGAAGGACTCTTAAATCTTAAATCTCAGAAATGGATATGCATACTCGTATATGTATATGCATACCATTTATGGGTAAGCTCAAGTTTTCGGCTAAATAAATTTATGATGATTCCAGCTATCGATTATGCAAGTTTCATGCATACCCGCCATCTTGATTCAAAAAATCAAAATGGCGGCCAATCGATAGGGCGCCTTCATACAAAATATTCTAATACCTTTAAAGGCATCACAAATTCTGAAAAATTCTGAAAGGTTCCCCTATCAACAGGGTCACAGAGGTCAGATGGCAGTCACTCCACTGTAATGACTTGACCTGCTAAATCCTAGATCATGGTCAAGCGTACCCAGAATGAGAAACGGGAGTAAGTGCTAGGACGAAAAAGAAGATCATCCTTAAACGAGACGAAGCACCAAAATTAAGAAAACATTCATTCATTCATCCACTCACGCCTATAATCCCTTACGGGGTAGGCAGAACGTCATGTGGTTATGAAACCTCTTGACGCCACATTTGACATGTGTTCTGAGGGTTATTAGATGGATGGTGGTGGTGCTATGTTGTCAGCTTTTCGCCCACCATATAGCAAAATCCTCGCGTCCCATTCACTGGTTTTTACTGTATGCAGAATTACATTTTTTTTTCTTAGTTCATATACGTCCCCAACGAGGGGCACGGGCCTCCCTTCCAAACTTAATAAGATTCCCATGTGTATTCAAAATTTACCTTTGGATAAATTTAAGACAGTGATTAAACAAAAACTTTGCAAAAAGGGCTATTACAAAATTTATGATTATCTATCAGACAGGCAGCCATGGGAATGAACTGCTCAGCTCTAGAGTTATTTCAGATTTAGTTAAAATTAGTAAATGAGAAAATTTGTAATGCGATTTAAAAGAGCAACCTCAGAGTTTCTTGCCTGTTCTTCTCTGAGGAAGACAGCACTTTTGCAAATAGGCGTAGAGTCAGTAGGATCAAAAGAACAAATGCGTATGTACGTATTTAAATCATTTAATGTATGTTTGTATGTATTTCATTGTAATCTTGACTTGTTTTAAGTGACATCCTGAATGTCCTATAAAATAAAGATTTTTCTATTCTATTCTATTCTAAACACGAAGGGGATTTAGGCCATAGTCCACCACGCTGGCCCAATGTGGGTTGGTGGACAGTATGACATATACGTAAGTTTTTCTTTCACTCCCAGTCGAGTGTGGAAACTAGAAAGTAAGTAAGAAGTAAGAAAACGCTAATTAAAATTTAAACTTACCATCCATAGCGAAGTTATTAGTCAAAATTTGCTGGAGCCTGTCCAAAACAGTGTCTAAGTCTGCGTTTAGTTCCTTCATCTTATCGTTGCTGGTCTCGACGCTTCGAATGTCGTCGGCGAAACGCTGCTCAGTCACTGATATAGACTGGGAGTGCGCTGTCAAGTCGGGCTTTTGTCTTTGAAAGCGTTTGTCTGGAGCGAGGGACTCGTTTTCTGTAGAAATGTGTACATGATTTATAGACAACAGCACAACAATGGCCTCTGACTTGGTTTAATGACTATAGTCAATCGACAACAGCCGAGACGTGACATCGGGATTAACGTGACATCGTAGCCATAGCCGACAAAATGATGAAATAGGATAGACTTTTATGAAGATTTCTTGTAAGGATTTTTGATTCTCTTGACTTTGAAGACCTAAAAACCCAAATACTCACGTTATTTAAAATCGCCATTGGGCAGTTTCGATCCTATACGAAGACCATTCAAATCATTATATATAATAAAACTAAGTTAATAAAATGTGCGTGCCGATAAAACTTAAAAAGGAGTCCCAGCACGATAAAAGGACTTATATAGTGTGATAGCCCTTTATCCAACCTCGAACAAGAAAGTTCCCGTTTTAACCTAAAGGGCGTGTTTTTGAAGATATAAGGGCTTTTCCAACCCTTCAACTTGAAAATTAAGTGTAGTGGCGCCATCTGTTGTCGAGTATTTGAACTTCATTTTAACAAACAACGATTATTTGGGTTGCATTTCGAAAGGCGCTGCGAGCAATTGCAGCATGTGTAGAAATGGCGTGAAATTTAAAATTATTTGTTACTACTACACAATAAGTGTTAAAATATCACTTATTTGCTGCTCAAACCTAGTTCTCCTAAGTTAAAATCATTTTTGTATTTATAAAACAGGCTTTAAAAGTATTTTCATATCTCTTTTGTCAAAATAACAAGTATTTATTCGTTTGTATTCGCCTAAATGTTGTTTACTAGTGTACATTCTCAGTGGATTGTAGTCCAGAATCAAAATTTAGATTTATACAATGTAATCTGTAACGACTGTGATCTGTCATGTATACTTTTACAAATAAATAAATAAATATAAGACACTGGACTAACACTTAGGCTACATAATTTTACCCAAATTCCAATGGGAACGAAGTCCCGGGCGGAATGCTAGTTATAAATAAGACGAGCTATCCACCAACCCGCATTGGGCCACCTTAGTGGACTATGGCCTAAATCCCCTTCGTGTTTCGAAAGGACCCCTCAATAGGGATGTCTATGGGCTGATAAAAAAATCAATCTTCGCTTCTCGCAATACTTCAATGATTTTTCACTTCGGCGCGCGGTCCGCCACTCGTTTCATCTCTGTCTCGCTCGCAAGCAAGATTGGACTCGTGGGGGGGATAAGTCATCTACTGATCAGAATTTTTTTGTTACTTATTTACGTTCAATGCAATTTGATGCCTAAAATGTACTCACCATTATACCAGCTGCTAATATCATTCATAGAGACAGTAGATATACTATCAGAAGTCGCATGAACAACCACAGGTTTCAAAGCATCCCCGGACATAGTCAGAAGGTGAGGAGATTCTGTCTGTTTAGACGTTTCAGAGAAATTTCCAGAATCTAGGCTCAAAACTCGAGGCTGGTTTTTAGGGTTTTCCGTAACTTTGGATGGTTTGACTTCTGGTATTGGGCTGAAAAAGTCGAACGCTTGAGGGCGGTCCGCTTTCCATGCTTTCTCAGTTGCTTGTGGGTTTTGGGTTAGGGCCAGGTTTTCCTGTAACGAAAGACGATTAAAAATGTATGGAAGGTGGCCTTCATCTATGAAATTGACAATTTTACACATACATAAGCTCACGCCTTTGTCCCATTGGGGTAGGCAGAAACCACAGATTGCCACTTGCTACGAATATTAAATACCTCTTTCGCTTCCTCTACATTCATAATAAAATAAAATTAAATTTAAAAATGTATGAATTAGAAAAACATAAGTAAATTATTAGAAAATATTATAATTTACACTATTTTAAGTTTTGTTGATATTACCTTGACAATTTTGAGTCGGTTAATTTGTGTAGAGATCTGATTGTAGTGGGCATTCACTCGTTCTTTTAGAACTTCGTCATCTCTTTTACTCACGTCTAACTGCGAATACAGTTCTTTGAGAGCCCTGAAATTAAAATAAACACAATTTTATTGTAAAAAACATTCATATGCATGTTTAATAAACTTTTGTTTTATTAGTTCTATCTAATGTAGATATGTTTTTTTTTTCACAATTAGTATAAAACTTAAGAACCACAACATGATGCTCTACCTAGCCTGATAAGGATCGTAGGCATGAGTGTATTTGTTGATTGAGGTAAGAGCATTGAACCTCTTTGGCATACCTAGCACTTACCTAAAGTTGCAACAATGCAATTTTTTGTAAAGAGATTTTGTGAATTTATAAAAATAAATTTTTTGGTCATATATTTCTTCTTCATTCTCTCATATCTCGAAAAGTACTCATCATTTACGAGAATTTCTTTATGATTTTTTTTTGTAATCGCTTAACTTTTCGATTAACATATGTTTTATCAGTAGCCGCTGAAACTAGACATTTTAAGTACTTGCAACTTTGGTATGCCAGGCTTCATAGAAAAATATTCAAACATCTTTTTTTTTACTATTTCATTTATTATCATTAAGGCATACTTCATAAAAAAACTTACTTATTCTGCGTTTCCAACTGAGCTATAACATCTTGCAGCATCGCCTCAGGGCTGCTAGCATTATGACCAGACGCCTTCCCAACAGTGGACGTAAACATAGTCGGTTTCCCATCCTTCCTCCTCTTCAGCGTGCCATTTCCATCCTTATCACTATACTTTTTAGAGCTCTTTTTGCTTGTTTTTTTCTTCTTAGTTTTAGTGCAGAAGAAGAAACGTCTCATTGTTTTCATGAAGCTTAGACATTGGGATGGGTTTGCCTGAAAGCATGTTGATATATACAGACAGCAGTAGGGCAGGTTACCCATTTACACTACGAAAGCCGGCTCTATTACAAGCGAGATAAAGGTGACGTAAGAGTCAACATGTATAGCCTGATGTGCTGCCTTGTGTATAAGTGTACCACTTTTATGTGTAGCGTTTGCGCAAAACAACGCTGACTGAGACCGAATGACTGAAGAAAAATATACTTATTTTACATTTTAAGAACTGTAAAACTCACGAAGCAATTAATGTTGCACTTGACTTTGGAAAGTTTGTATTTATGGACATTTATTACTCTTTCACGCTCAAGCGGCTGGATTTTGATAAAATTTGGTATGGACATTGGGATGGGATATTTATTTAGTACATCTTTAAAAAAAATTGTTACCTCTCCATCAATAATCTCCAGCACAACGTGGGTCTTTTTATGCGCCCCCACTGCAGTTAAGTCCTTGTCATACAAGTAGCACTTCTCACAGAAATATAGGTCGTTGCACTTCGTACATTTGAATTTCAGCACCTATGAGTATGAGGAAAAACTATGTTGAATAATAAACATGAATGCCCCATATGTGACTGTATTTAGTAAAAGGTATAACTTTTGAAGTAGTCAATAAGAGCTATTTGCAATAGCTCATCACACTAATTGTGAACCTTAACGACTATCACGGAAATTGTACCTTTCAGTTTTCACAGTCACATATTCTGACATGGCGCATCAAGATTTTTGTTAACGTTTTATATGTACACTATACGTAGTGGACAACAGTGGCTCGTTTCTTTTTTTTTGTAGGTGTCTTTGCAAAAAGTGGCAAAAAAAAAAGAAAAAATTTTTTTTTAAATCTATGTTGAGGCCAGGATGTTCTATAAAAATATGCATTATTAACTCCATTGTATTCTCATTAGTCCTGATTTTGTTTGGTTTTTCTCACTTGCATGGTTTAGCTAAAATATCAGTTTGAATATTCCTTGATTGTTTAACATTGTAATGATTAACTCTAGATCAAAAGTACTCCACCTAAAAGGATAACCAGATCCCTCATGAGGGCCACTCTTCTTCTTTATTTATAAATAGCATGTCAGATGAATTACAGAAATGTTCCTTAAAATTAAAAGAACATACATGTGACACAGGTGGCAATTGTAGAGGTGCACTACAGAAATAAACTCTTAATTGACTTACAAAGATTTTAAAGTATTAATTTAAGTGAGTGTGAGTGTGCGTGTGTGTGTCTGGTGCTTGTGCGTGTGTGCGTGCGTTGGCGTGTGCGTGTGAGGGTGTGTAGGGGGGGTGTGTGGGTGTAAGTGTGAGTGTGTGTATGTGTGTTTTCTAACCGATTTTATCATTAATATATTTTTTTTTATTAGTAATGTTTTCAGTTCTTTTTCAAAATGAGCGTGTTTTGTTAAATTTTTTATCATAATTGTGTGGGGAGTCGATGTAAAAATGGTTAACTTGGAAAATGGTTTTTCGCTTAGTCGCGGGCAGAAATCTAGCTGGAATATAAGAACAGAGACTCAATACGTCCGGTTTGGTCGAGTGGTACCTAGTGGCGCTGCCTCTTGATCTACGGGTCCTTGGTTCGATTCCTAGTCGGGGCAAACGGTTGTGTAAAAAGCAGATGTTTTTTCTTAGGTCATGGGTGTTTGTGTCTTGTCTTTATGTATGTTCCAATGGACCTACGATACAAGGGAAACCCTTAATGTGGGCCTTTGAGTATGTAGCGTTTGTTTATTTTATTTATTTATTTAATATTAACATTCTGCCCGGTACTTCGTTCCCGTGGGAATTCGGGAAAATTATGTAGCCTATGTCCATCGGGGATAATGTAGCTTTCTAATCGTGAAAGAATTTTTCTTTCAAATCTTTCGGAGCCTATTCAATGCGAACAAACAAACAATCAAATCTTTCCTCTTTATAATATTAGTATAGATACCTGTATAAGTGGTTGCTTGCAAGCCCAGTAGTTTCGGAGCCTATTCAATGCAAACAAACAAACAATCAAATCTTTCCTCTTTATAATATTAGTATAGATACCTGTATAAGTGGTTGCTTGCAAGCCCCACAGAGGGCGCTATGCGTGGCGGCGGCGCGGCTGCGGGCGACGCGGTCAGTGACCCCGAGCCAGCGCGCCGTCCCCCCGCCCGCGCCCCACTCCGCCACCCCCGCCGCGGGCGTGCCCAGCATACCCGCACTCTGACAACACCATAGGCTCACTTTAATATCCACTTCAAACCAACTGTCTTAGTAATACAATACAAGGCTATTTTGCGGATTCGAAACTAAATAAGTATTTAATTATTTTTGCATTGAACGGGCCGCAAAAATAAGTTGGTTTTACAATTTTATTTAAAAAAACTGTTTTTAAATAGTATGCTAAAAATAATACAATAAAATGTACCTTTAAAACTTTTACTATCAACATAAGTCGCTAGAGTTAAGTACTCTCGTATTTACTTACGTTTGAAAATTTTTAAAATTAAAATCAATGAAATCGAGTTATTTAATTTCCTTGTTTATCTAGATAGGTAAATGTAATTTAAATAAAATCTTGTTTTTAAAAAAGTTTTCTTTCTTTTAATTTAGTTTTTAGTTATCGCTGTACAGGTTCTCAGTCTGTTCATCTTATTCAACGCATAAAGAAAAGCAAGTCCTTTCTATTCATACCCATGGTAGAAAAGCAAACTTAGTCCGCCATCTTTACAAGTCCGCCATATTAGATTTAGAGTGACGTCACTTTATTTTTCGAATCATTCTCAGCAAGCCCTTAGATTATAAAAATAGGAACATACCTACCTTGTCAAAACAAGCGTCAACATCGGCTTGAATCTGATCAATTTCACAGCCTAAATACTGAGGCAAGGCAGCAAGGTGAGCGAGCAATGTTGCCAACCTCCGCGGCGAAACGCACCCATTGTGATCGGCGCAAGAGTTGGCCAAAGCTTGCCATTTGTTAGCAACTGACTCATCAGACAGAATGATCAGTAGTATCTTTGCTGCTAGTACTCTGATTGGTTCTTTTCTGTCTCTGGAATAATTATGATTTCAAACAACACATATAATTAGAATACAATTTTTTTTTGACATAAACGAAATCCAGAAATGTCTGATCATTAAATTTTATGATCAGACCTTTGTCTATTTCATTATCAGATCTTTGTCTACTTTAATCGATTTAAAGATCAGACCTTTGTTTGCTGGTACATGCATCACATTCTGAATGTGATGCGGCGCAGGGGGACCGCGCGCGGGGTGCGGTTTCGTGGTACATTGATAGCGCCAAAATAGGTAAACAACAAAAACTCCTTAACATGACGTTTTTGGAAAAAAATATTACTTGTAGTCAATCATAGTTATGGGTAGATTTCACTGTTGAAGTATTTGCTAAGCTGCTCTTACACCCTGTATACCAAGGAAAGAATAATATTTTCATGAAAAACTCACCTATCATAAACATTAATAAGCATATTAATCATCAGATCAACAGCCAAGTCAACATCTCCCGTGAAGAGGCCTTCTTTCTCAGCAGCAAAATAAATATCAGCCAGAACTGCTTCCAATTCAGCTATCTCCAAAGACAAGCTGGTTTCCGATAGACTAAGTTGGTGTCTGGCAAACACTCCTGATGCTATTCGTAGAGGTGGCACTAACAGGAAGACCGAACAATGTGTGAATCTTATTATATTTATGTCCTACCTTCGATCAACTATAAAGAACTAGATACACAATCCACAACAAAAAAGTTCCCTCACTAAATGATCACCCACTTGACGTTTTGGGTTGTCTTTTCGTTTAGTAGCATTCGTTCGTTCCGAAAGTAACCATGCCTCAATGCGCAGTGAAAAATTGTAAAAATCACACCTCTAGAACATTACAGGAATATGGAATGACATTTTTTAAATAAGTAGTTTTGTAATTATTATATGTGAATTGAAATTATCTTGGTACTTGGCCAAGAAATGGTTATAAAACATTTTTTTAGTTTAATTTAATAGTTTCGGCGGGAGAATAACCCTTTAAATTGAATAGACACTAGCGGAACTTACAAATCCATACCGTTGTATTTCAACATCATTTGTTCGGGTTATGCAGTGACTCTGTTCTAAAACAAATAGAGACGCTTTTTTTTCTATTGCTTTTTTTTTTCTTTTTCATCTGTGTTATAAAATTTAAGTGTAAAGAGTATATATATTAATTCTGTTTTCTATACTTACATTAAAGGTATTATGGCAAAACCATTAATCATATAAAATTGAATTAATAAAAAATTTAACGTGCGTGACGTTTACAAACATAAAGTTTTATTGGATTTTTAGTTTTCCTAGAGATCCTGTGCGATGTGGACAGTGGACATACGTGGTCGCACGTCAAAGATGCAAAGATTTTTTCTAGCCGTCGCAAAGTAGTGTCTTTTGCTCCAAGCATTTTTTAGAAAGTGACTCGTATGTCATTACAAAAGGAGTCAAAAGGTTACACAAAACAGCTGCACCTCAAATAGTATGTACCTTTTTATCACTTTTGATTTGGAGTTTCTTGTATTGAATAAAAAAAAATATATGTTTCATCTTCAGGACAAAGATGATGACAGCGAAGAAGACAAATGTTTTTTTTTGAGTTAGTTGCTTTTTTTTAAAATAAATTATTACTTGTACTTAAATATCTATTTAGTTTCATAGCTAATTTCCACTCTTAAATCTCAATAAGTCATTTCTGTTCAAAAAATTATACTAAGTTTTAAATAAGCAAAACATAATATATGTGTAATCGGGAAAGACACAGTTCTTTTCTTTTTTTATAAGTTATTTCATATTTCATAAAAAAATAAGCATAGAATATTAGGTTTATAAGCAATGTAGGTCAGGACAGCTGAGACATGTCGCCCGGAGAGATCTCGCATATTCAGGTCGATAGTAAATCGTTTGTGACGACAAACAAGCAAACTTTCATCGTTTGTGACGGTATACTTTCGCCAAAAAATAAAAAAAACATGGTTCAGCCAGCCGGATTTTGCACTTTTTGGAGCACATCAGGTCTCAGCTCCTGAAGGGTTTTCGGGATTCGTTCCTGATCAAAAGTAAAATGTGACGCCTATGTGACAGAAATTCAAACTGATTTCATCTATCGTGATGCAATACTTTTGGAGAAATCTTGAAAAACAAGTGGTTCAGCCAGCCGGATATCAGGCTGGCTGGACACTTGTTTTTCAAGATTTCTCCAAAAGTATTGCATCACGATAGATGAAATCAGTTTGGATTTCTGTCACATAGGCGTCACATTACTTTTGATCAGGAACGAATCCCGAAAACCCTTCAGGAGCTGAGATCTGATGTGCTCCAAAAAGTGCAAAATCCGGCTGGCTGCACCATGTTTTTTTGATTTTTTGGCGAAAGTATACCGTCACAAACGATGAAAGTTTGCTTGTTTGTCGTCACAAACGATTTGCTATCGACCTGAATATGCGAGATCTCCCCGGGCGACATGTCTCAGCTGTCCTGACCTACATTATAAGCAATAATTAAGAAGAATGGCGGCGGCTGTGATTATCAATTGTAATGTATATTAATCGTCGGTTAATTTGAAATGAATGTGATTTTTTTAATAATAAAAAACCATAAAAACTAACATAAAAGTAAACGGCTGAACCAATTTTTATAAATCATATCTGAAATCCAGCGCAAGAAGAAGCTTTCGAATAAAATAAACTGCACCATTAACATCATCAGTTGAAGAGCTATGATGCTCCTATACATACACAACACATTCAGGGGTTAAAAAGAAAACCACACCATTTCGTAGCATTTTGAATTTGTTAAAAAGTTTGTATGAAGATTTTTTTATGTGAAATCGACCCAACTAATATATTTTTAAAATTAACAAAGGCAACTCCACTCCTCCCATGTTCTACATGACAGCCAGTGTCATCAAATTGTCTAACGTTATCCTTTGTTCAAAACCAAAAGTGGTATTTTACAAATTAAACAGATTTTATTTTCGACCTTATAATATTACGTTAAGGTTTAAATTAGATTAAAATGTTTGACACTTTAGAACTTTTTCATAATACATGAAGTGGTATACAACTATCTAAGTACGTATTGTAGTTAGGACACTTTTAAATTTCATTTTGTATGGGACTGTGTATCTAGTTTTCTATAGTTGATCGAAGTGTCCTACTAATCTTTACTAATCCTTACTAATATTATAAACATGTGTATGTATGGATGTTTGTTCCTCTTTCACGCACAAACGGCTAGGGGGCCATTCAAGTATTACGTAAGCAGATTTATTACAATTATTTACTCCCCCCTCCCCCTTGTCAGCAAAAGTAATCGCAGTTCCAATTTAACTTAACAAACCTACAAAACTACAGTTTCTATGCAGGTTTTCTCGAAAACTATTAACTTTAGCAAAACAGTCCACAGAGTAAAAAGTGTTTATCTAGGTCATATGTAGCAAATTCAGTCATAAAAATCAGTCATAACACCGCCCCTAACATGACCCACTGACCCTATGGCCACCTCCTGACTCCATCATCAGGACCTTTGACATCATCTAGCACTAAAGTGCTCGAAAAGATAAATCCAATGAGCTCAAACTCAATGCGATTCCGCTGTTTCGTTTAGGAGTTCCTATGGCCATCACTAGACACCATTATGAGGACCACGGTCATTATTTAGCACCAAAGTGCTCGGGAAGACAAATCCAACCAACCCAAACTCGATGCGATTCCGCCGTTTCGTTTAGGAGTTACTATGGCCACCTCCAGACTCCATCATCAGACCAGCTTAATGGTACCATAACATTGCATTGTCATCGTACTTGCATAAGTATACCAAATTTCAGCTCAATCGGTTGAGGAGAAATGGTCTTAAATTCAGTTGCAAGATTTGTCCCACACTCTTGTAATTGTAATAAAAATCTGATTAACCTTTTATAAATGTTAACATATTGAATAGGTTAACCGTTTCAAATGGTTTACTGAATCTAGATTTTTAAGTGTTAACCCCATTGGTAAATTAACCTTTTATAAGGGTTAACAGTATAAATAGGTTAACCGTTTAATAGGGTTACCAAATGCACTGTTAACCTTTTATAACAGTTGTCCTTATGAATGGGTTTTCCGAACACTGCATATAACGATGCAGGACTGACTTACTTTAGTCTCAATAAAAGTTTTTAAGATGAAATCTAATAAGTGTTTTTTGAGATATTTCGCATTTTCAATGATACATGGCTGAATCTAGTTCATCCTCATTTAGTTCCAAAAATATTGTGATCATTGTTACCATGAATAAACGTTTTCTTAATCATCTCAAGTATTTTAATCGATAAACATACATTTCTGGTGAAGGTTTAGACCACACGTTTTGCTTCTAGAAAATACTTTTGTAACTTTCGTGTATCTTTGGTAACTTTCGTGGGCAGAAAATTTTCACCATTTAATATTTCTTTCAGTAAATACTGCACCAATTTAAGTTCCAATGAAATTGTACATATAGTTTTGGGAACTTTAATTTGCCACTATTAGTCAAGCATACCGACATTTAAAAAAAATGTCCACGAAAGTTACAATGAGAACACTTTCGATGAGAACAACCCTCTGGTTTAAAAAAAAATTAAGGTTCTTACCTCTAAGATGTTTTTGTAAAGCAAATATTTTGAATGCAATTCTGTAAGTACTATATTTAATTCCATCGTATTCCTCCAAAGATTCAATAATTTTAAGGTACTCAGGATGATCATCTTGCTGTTTTCCTGTCGTTTCGCTGCAAAATAAATCGAAATCAAATCAAAATATAATTTATTGTAAGTAGAAACTTGGTTTGAGTCCCAAACCAAATGAAGTGAAAGTGTTGCTTACTCAATGTAACACGGATATCCAGCTTCGTTTTCAACTTTCCTCAAAGTTTTGCAGGCCATTTTTTATTGTTTATCTAATTTCATGCCTTGTTCAACTAAAAACAGTAAGTCCTACGAAAAAAATAAAATGCAATACGCTGAATTTACGCTTTTTAACCGCCGCAAATTATTCAAAAAAAATGTCAAAAATATATATGTGTGCCATTGGTGCCAAAAAACACTCATTCAGTCCACCAATAGTAAAGCATGGTGTAGAAAATGATCCTATCAGAAAAAAACATTATAAAAGTTCTATTGGCTAAAATTGTTGATTGCGATTCGTATCACGGAAGGTGTATTTGACCTAATAATAAACAGAAACCGAAATCTAAATAAAAAACTAAAAAGAAACTGCACACCTTTTTAGACTCATAAAATCATAATAGCAAGCCAAGTTTATTTTAAGTATCATCAAGCGGGGCCTTTCAGGTAGAACAAAAATTAAATAAAACCAAAAGAAATAATTATAACTCCACGGGCAGTTGCATGAAATGGAATGTAATAGAGTTATATTGCGCTAAGTGCGTTTTCAATGTCAGAAGTGTGACCAAATAGCAAGTGGCCAATCAGATGCATATCTGTTTTGTTTACGTGGTGTATTAACGAATAGCGAGCCCGTATTTGAATGAAATTTCTTCTGGCATTTTCTCCCTTGAAAAACAGACGCCATTTTGCAAGCGTCACTTTGCGGCGTGTCGCGCTTCCGCGTTCGTATTGTATCAATAATACGTGCACACCAAACACCATACTGATTTGTTTTTGTGTAATATGTCGTATCAGTCTAGTGTAGCGCAGGATACTTTAGCTGCGGCACAGTTGGAAATGGCCGGTAACCCCAATTCTTTGGCTCTGCGTCGGCCTTTCGACCCGGTGGCTCATGACTTGGAAGCTAGTTTTCGTCTGACACGATTCGCTGATCTAAAAGGAAGGAGTTGCAAAGTACCTCAAGATGTGCTTGGTAAACTCGTGGAATCATTACAGCAAGATTATTCTCAACAAGATGACCAGTTTATGCATGTGGCGATACCGCGCATCGGCATCGGCTTGGACTGCTCGGTGACGCCGCTCAGGCACGGCGGGCTTTGTTTGGTACAGACAACTGACTTTTTCTACCCCCTCGTCGATGATCCTTACATGATGGGAAAGATTGCGTGTGCTAACGTACTTAGCGACTTATACGCGATGGGCGTGACTGAATGCGACAATATGCTTATGTTACTAGGCGTTTCCACGAAGATGACTGAGAAGGAGCGTGATGTAGTTATTCCCTTGATTATGCGTGGATTCAAAGATTCTGCTTTGGAAGCAGGCACATCTGTTACAGGTGGGCAAACTGTAATCAACCCCTGGTGTACTATTGGGGGGGTTGCTACCACTATATGCCAACCTAATGAGTACATTGTTCCTGATAATGCCGTAATGGGTGATGTCCTCGTACTCACAAAGCCTCTTGGCACCCAAGTAGCTGTAAATGCTCATCAGTGGCTTGATCAACCTGAACGCTGGAACCGCATCAAGTTGGTTGTCTCTGAAGAAGATGTTCGTAAAGCGTACCATCGTGCAATGGACTCTATGAGCCGACTGAACCGTATTGCTGCACGACTGATGCACAAATACAATGCCCATGGATCTACTGATGTTACTGGATTTGGTCTCCTTGGTCATGCACAGAACTTGGCTTCACATCAAAAGAATGAAGTTTCATTTGTTATCCATAACCTGCCAGTAATTGCAAAAATGGCTGCAGTTGCCAAGGCTTGTGGAAATATGTTCCAACTGCTACAAGGGCATGCTCCTGAAACCTCTGGTGGGCTCCTTATTTGTTTGCCAAGAGAGCAGGCTGCTGCATACTGCAAGGATATTGAAAAGCAGGAGGGCTACCAGGCCTGGATCATTGGAATTGTTGAGAAGGGCAACCGTACTGCTCGTATTATTGATAAGCCACGGGTTATTGAAGTTCCCGCTAAAGATTAAATAAATTGTTTTAAAACTTTTCAAGTTGAAACTTCTATTCTAAACTTTTTGACATTGGAGCTGGATAAATCTTATTTTTTTGTTTAAAAGAACCTATTACAAGATACGACATTATTTTACTAATACTTAGCTGATTTTTGCTATTGTATACCAAATCATAAATGGATTCTGTGGTAAAATCAGTGTAAGACAGCTTAAAAATTAATCTAGTGACATGGTGTTTATAAATTTAGTTAAGATACACTAATAAAGTAAGAGAACAATTCCATTAGGTACCCAGTAGACCTAACAATTGGTTTGCAGCTTGTTTTAAGAGAAAACTTTTCTGCAAATTGTGAGATAAGTATAATGATAATTGATAGAATAAAGTTATTTTTCAGTCAATGTGCAGTTTCATTTTATGCTTACCCAGTTAGGAAATGAAAACCCAGTTGTGTCTCTTCAAGAACTGATTTAATTGCCTACCAGTTAACTCTGTGAACTGATTATACACACCAGTTTAAAATTGATGGATCATATCAAGTCCTTGTGCATAAAACGCAAAATACGGTTTTTTGAAATATAATTTTATTTCTTCAGATATTGCAATACAAAGTGAAGACAAAATAATATTCACGATAAAATAACAAAGCTACATTTGTAGAAGTAGAATGTTTTTGGTGCAATTTTATAGATCAATCATGAGAGCTGTGAGAGAATATAGGCATATTTCGATCCTTCATGGACATTCTCTGTTAACTTGCTATAAATAGACACGAACAATACGGTAACCTACAAAATAAAATTTAATTCAAACTTTACTGAACACATTGTATTAACACTTAAATCAAGTATCTAGTTCTAGATATCTTGAGTAGGTACTCAAAAACCAAAGAAAGTTTATATTTTTTATAATGTTATTATTGAAACTTAAAAGCCTTTCCCATAAATCAAGACCCAAATTCAAAGTGTTTCATTTCTAATGGAATGAGCCTTAAATTTAATTTATCCACTACAATAAAATTAATAGCTACCTATTCATAACATGCATTAATTAGTCTCAGTAAAATTATTGATAATGTTTTTTTTATAATTATTAAAAAATGGGACTTACAGCTTAGGATAGTTTGAAATAATTGAATTATCAAATATTTTGAACTTTCAATGATTCATATTAATTTATATATAAAACATAATATACTGTTGAAAAAAAAGATTGATCTTCCAGAGAAAAAATATAATGGCACTCCATTGCAAAATTAGGTGAAGGTGTAAATAACATAGTTACTTTTGGCGTCACTTATTTCGGCACTGACCAGGTCTCAGATCTTGATTTTAACTAGACAGAAAATCAGTACTTTGACTGATTTTGAGTAAAACTGGGGATAGACCTGGGCAGTGCGGAAATAAGGGATACCTGCTTTTGATTTCAAAGTCTTAGCAGTGCGAACTGTTATTAGAAATAAAAAATAACAAAGTGCACTTGTTAGGGTGGAAATTGCATTGGATTCGATTTTCTTACAGATGTAGTCAATAAAATACATCTACATGTCAACTGAAACTAACACTTTACACAACCTTCGAACAATAACAACCAAAGTAGGTACCTTCGAATGAAAACAGAACTATGTAGAGAAAATGTCGCTTTTACAATTGTACACTTGGGACATAATTTTCAGTTGTGTCTAAACTCTAATGAAAAAAACTATTATTATCATAGTCCTCCATATATGAGCTATATGGAGGACTGTGATTGAAATGGTTTCCTGATTGAATGGTTGCTGTCCTTCCACAAAATAGGTTTGAATAAAAACAAGTTAGGTATAAACAATTGTCTAAAACTTAGAAATGCCTTGTCTTTAGGGAGTGGTTTTTAATCGCAAGATAACTAGGTAAATCAATTAAATTATTTTATGCTTTGTGATCTGATGGAACTCTATTGGATGTAGGTAGAATTTTATAAAAATAAAACTTTACAGTAGTTCTACCATGTATTTAAATTTCAGTTTATTTGATGGTGTAACCAGTCATACTTACAAAAAATTTAATACAACGTGGAACTAGCTCTAGTTTAGTATCAACCTATTTAATAAAAGTTGTCAAAGATTTTATAAAGAAATTAATATAGTCTGCTGGAATCCAGCATTCAAAAACCAGCCACTAACTAATAGAAGAACAAATATGACTGAAAATGGAAAGGTAAAACTTTGGGGATAGTCATTTAAGGTTCACAATTTTTATAATCATCTATTGTAAATCGCTCTTATTAACAACCCCGAAAGTTGTACCTTTTACTAAAAACAGTCACAAATATTTACGTTGCTAAGTATTTACACCATAGTCAACTTATTAAGTGTGTAAAGGTGAATACAAATGGCGTACACTGTAAAGTCCAACTCAAGCACAAATGTAGCGGGTTCAGTTCAGACAGATGGTCAGACAGGGCCTTTTGCGTGGTCGACTTTCATCACCGTTCTGCTCGATGTGGCTCTGATCCCGTTTCTTTGGAGAGTTGTTATTCTGGAAATTGTAGAAATTGATTTTTATTAGAAGATCTATACTACCTATCTATATAAACACGTCTATAATCTTCTTCAGAGTAGGTAAAATTTCATATGGTTTTGGAACCAGTTGACACCACATTTGACATTAATTCTGAGAGTTATTGGATAGAATATGAGTATATGGTGAAAGGTTGTCAGCCTTTCGTCAACAATACAGCAGAAACCCTTAAGTTCCACTTATTGGTTTCTACTGGGAAGTTTCCAGCTGACACATTCTACCTTTTTCATTCACTTCCAGTCTAGCATGGAAGTTATTAATTTTTTTACATATTTATTACTTAAATGAAACTAACCACTTAATTATTATTAAATCATAATGCTCCTAAAAATATATAATTCACAAAAAAACCAGGAATGTTAACTAGACTTGTCTAGTACAATTTAAAGAAAAAATAAGTATAAAATGAATAAATAGTAGAGTTAAGATGGGTCACAGGAGTAAGTATTCAACTTTTAATACCAACTTAATAATAAAATTAAATTGTTTATTACCCTCATATAACAAGCTAATCAAATTTCTTGTCAAAACTTTATTGTAAATGATAATTACCTTTTTCTCCCATTGTTGATGTAGATATCGAAGAAGAATGTTTGTCTTTTCTGTGACGATAACTGTAACAGTATTTAGTTTAATGAATGATAATAACAACACCCATTAGTACCAAGTTAGTGATAAAAACACAGTATTATTTAGTTGATAGTCACAAAGTAGGTACAGAGATACTTCTTCCATTATCTGAACAAATATTTTAGGATAAATTTATTTAGGAGAATATAATTTATTTCGAATACCATATGGATGGCCAGAAGTACTCAATGAAAAACAATGAAAACCACACCTACATTTATTTGCAATATAAGGTTCATAGAAAAGAATTTCCACTTTGACATAAATTCTTTAAAAACACATGATCCTCTGACCAACTTTTGTAAGAGAATTGAACAATATTATAGCTGATGACGAAATATTCTGATTGGCGAGCGTACTTACTCTGATCCGATGGTATGTCCTTAGTTGGTAAATAAATAGAGGGCCTCTTGGAACAATTTCTAATTCCGTGGTCGGTATTAAACAGGGTGAAGTTGTGCTCGTCGTAGGACGGCAAATCCTTTAAAAACTCCATCACCGACTGCAAAAATACACAAAATCCCTCAAAAGACTTCCATCAAGGCCCCCAAAGCATGGTGCGCAATCAGCACAATACACTCACTTTTACCAAGTTATCGTCACAACTCAATGAACTTACCATTTTGATTATGTACTGATATGATCCGAGCGCGTTTTCAAGCAATCACCAATTTGCTAAAGCAAACAATAAAGAGAAAATAATCAAAAATAAAGTTCCCAAAGATCGCCTTGCGCAAGCAACCAGATGAGAATGACAGCTATGAATATTGTTGCCATAAAAGCTAAATTTTCTACCTTTTGATAAGTAGCAACTCCTTTTACTACCGGAAAAATGTAATGGAGATTCCAATAAACGAGTTTCTACAGCTAGGTACAATTTCAAAAATACAAAATCTTTTTTGCAGCCCGGAAAGTTGCAGGCTGGAAAAAAGTCAATAAAAACAATTGCAACATTTTTAGCGCGAAATTTAAAAAAAACTTTTGAACTTTTTCAGTTGAAGAAGATAAAAGTGTAAACTCTGATTTCTGTGTTGAGGATGAACAATTTAGTAAATTCAAACTTTAATCGCACTTACAATCCTAGTGGGAGACAAAATGCATTATCCAACATCAAAAGATTGTTAACTTCTCGTGACACAGAAACCCAAAATAAAGCTTGTGGTTATCTCAAAGAAGTTGTTGGACGGTACAACAGAAATTCAAGTGAAAGTACGCGTCTAGTCGAATATTTGTTGGACAACGACATCACAGTTTTTCTGTGTGAGGCAACTTCTAATTTGGATTTTTCTTTATTCAAGTAAGGAAAATCTTTACTAAAATTTAATAATTTTTAACCCAACGTTTGTTTGGGTGGAAAAATGTTTTATTTTTAATTACTTAATTGTTTTATACATTAAATATTAATAGGAATCATATTTTTGTTTAGGCTCCTAACTCATAAATTAATGAAACAGTAACGAAATGTGTTTCTAAACACAAACTCATGCACGAAACCAGTCACAACCAAATTATTTTAGAATTTCCTGGGTTAGGCCTTAGTCCAGCCAGTGAAAATGAATGAAAAATCCGACAGAAATACGAAAACACGAATTTGGTGGTACACTTCGATCCGCGACCGTCCGATTATCACCACTAGGCTATCACTACTCGATGTATCTACTTGGGTGCAAATAAAGTATATATGAGTCTCTCTCAAAAAAGTGGCACCGTAACCTGCCGTACAGTTTTTGATTAGAAAAGTATGAATTTTTGAGTTTTGCAAACTAAATGTTATATTAAAATGTTGTATCGAGTCTTATTACATAGAGGCCAGCTATTTTAATGGCAATAAAATGAATATTTCTTGAGCAGTAAGAGTTTGTAACACCAGTTTCCCATCAACCTGCCGTGTCCTAACGCGACTTACATCGATTTAAAATCAATTTGACTGAATTAATAAAGTGATTTCTTTTGTTCTGTCCACTTTAATTGAAAGATAGTGAACTAAACATTGTTGTTTTGTAAATCATGGCTCATATTTATAAGTAAGTACTAAATTAACTTAAGTTAAACTTTGTCCGGCGTTATTTTGTCATCAACCTGTCGCTGTAAACACACAAGCGTACCACTCACACTATTGCAATTTGAACCACTCTCCTCCCATGTAACAACGCAGTCAGTCACTGGCTACGCATCAAAGGTGAAATACGTGACCGTTGTTGCCAAATTTTTAAGCTATCAGCGACGATCTGTCTGGATCTGGGTTTTGTAACAGGTATGTTATATTTATCCTGTGCACGATATTTTTTCAAATTGAATCGTTTATTTAATGTGAATAATTTGTATTCCTTCTTCAATTAGCCTATTTTTAGATAACGGTTTCTCCAGCTCAGTACAACAAAGCGTTTAATAATTATTATTATTTTTCGGCTGATTCTCATTATTCTGTGCCTATTTAACCTGCCTTATTATGACAGGTGAAAGAGAAACTAGACAGGTGAATGAGAAACTAGTCAGATTACTATGAGAGTTGTTTATATTCATTGTTATTTAGTACTGTCGAGTATGTTAACCAAATACCTAAACTTATTGATCAAATCACATACACTAAAAGCTTTTTTATTCAGTATAAAAACGTTCTTCCTTAGAGTAATAGTTTATTTCATTTTGTATATAAAGGAGACTGGGCGGGTGCGTCTCCAGTGTTGTAAAGGTTGTGTTATATGTCATTTTAAAGGCCATAACAATAGCTTAATTTTATGCTATGACACCAAGAACGAAACTTGTGCAGAGAATGAGCTATGAATCGGATACAGTCGTATACAGAATATATTTTTATTATTACGCTTTTATCCGCCAGCAGTGGTTTATAAGATTGTTACCATTTTATTCTAAACTTCATAAAAATAGATTTTTTAAGCCAATCATGGGTGCCGGACACATAGGCGTATATAGGGGGGGGGCCGGGTGGGCCGTGCCCACCCCAGTATGGTCTAGGGCCCACCCCAGAATATTGGGCTACCAATTCGAAATTCTATAATTGATGCCAAAATACTGATAACTTCACACAAAAATCATAAAAAAAATCTACAGCTGAGAAATCTACATACTTATTTATTATTACATACTGTAATACTGTATTAGTTACTTTTGAATACACATAGCGTATTAAGCTAGAGTACATTTAAATTTCGCCAGGCTCGCGGCCCCCCCCAGAAAATTACGCTAGATACGCCAATGGCCGGACAGGAACAGAAGACACTCGGGTTATTATGGGACCCCGAAAACGACTAGCTACGGTTCAACACTTCTCTCAACAGAGTCGACAAAGAAGTCAGAGAAACCACACGCCCTCCGACCAAAAGGGAAGCACTCAGCGCGGTCATGAGTATTTACGACCCACTTGGACTACTCAGCTGTTACACCATAACAACAAAGATTGCGCTGCATAATCTATGGCGCCAGAAGATGGAATAGGACGAACCAGTACATGATTTCTGCGACGCCAGACAAGACGTCTACACTGCAGCAGCCTACTGGAGACTCGAGCAAGAGGAGGGAGAGGTCAAAGTCGTGTTGGTGGCAGCCGAAGCCAAGGTCGGACCACTCAAGGAGCTAACCATACCCCACATGGAGTTGCAAGCAGCACTCATCGGAGCCAGATTGGGCAGTCATGTAATAAAGGAGCACAGATGGAATACCGACAGCGTGACATATTGGACTGATGCCCAGGTAGTGCTGCATTGGATCCGCAACAACAACCGGCGCTATACACCCTACTTGGCGCACCGACTTGGAAAGATAACTGAACTCACCTCCGTCCACCAACGGAGATGGGTACCCACGAAGAGCAACGTAGCCGAC
Source organism: Aproaerema taeniolella (assembly GCA_949987775.1). Taxonomy (NCBI): domain Eukaryota; kingdom Metazoa; phylum Arthropoda; class Insecta; order Lepidoptera; family Gelechiidae; genus Aproaerema; species Aproaerema taeniolella. The sequence continues at coordinate 12,827,618 of OX465261.1, read as the reverse complement.
GTAGCAACCCGAGCAAGCTACGTACCTGAAAATGAAGAAGACCCCTGGTTCAACGGTCCGGAAGTTTTGAAGATGCCAGTGAGCGAGTGGCCCTAGAATGTACCAAGTCATGAAGAAGAAATCGAGCAAGTTGCCCTCCACCTGGTAGAGCCTGAAGCGACATACCTACCCGATATCAAGTGCTTCTCAAGTTACGAATGCTTAATAAGGACAACGGCAAGAATGTTCTTCTTCATAGATCAATGAAGAGGAAATAAGAAGGATTTGGAAGTGGAACATCTTAAGAAGATTGACGATGAATGGATGGAGAAAGTACAACGAGACGACTTTGCACAGGAAATAGAAATGCTGAAGAAGAGCAAATGAGTACTACGGGCCAGTCTACTTCACTTACTTGACCCGATCAGGAGAGATGGGTTACTAAGGCTTTACGGAAGAATAGGAGCAGCCCAAGGACTAGCTGACGAATACTGGAGGCACTGGCTGAAGAAGTACCTGCCCACACTGATTGGTATCTCGAAGAGACGCATCGCAGCCCCACCAGCCACTTAAGGAAGGACCCTTCCGCCGGAGTCCAGCGCCAAGCAGACTTGCTTGCCACATCTGCGTTCCGCTGGTGCACGGAAACTAAGGAATGTAATTCTCTGCCTGCGTCTGTATTTCCAGGCACATATAACCTGCATCTCTTTAAAGTTCGAGTGAATAGACATCTTCTGGGTGAGCTTGCTATATCCTCGATCACATTTCCGCTTCTGGACTAGATTGTGGTCAAAAGCAAACTCATTAACTATAAAAAAAGGAGTTGTGGTCATAGTCGTCGACCCCTCACTACCCAGGAACACATGGCCTAAAGGCGTCATAGAGAAGGTTTATCCGGGTCCAGATGGTCACACACGCAGCGCCGACGTCCGCACGCAAGGAGGGATCTTCAGGAGGCCTACGTCGGTGCTGGCAGTGCTACAGAAGGACAAGCCCGCAGTAAACCCATAGAAGGCTACGTCAAGACTTCGCCGGGGGGAGGATGTAAAAGACAGTGGAGGAAAAATCATAGTATATAAGAATATTTTTTTTATCTAGCCTACAAGATCCCACTGCTAAGAACAATTACGTAGTAATATTGTAAAATTAGGTATTAAGTTTTAAATCTAGGGCATAAATAGAAAAATCATAGCATTTGTAGTTTATTGCCTATTCTTAGTATAGAATCACATTAACCTGTGCCCGTTTCTCAGTTAACCTGTACGATGCCTCATTCACCTGTCCACCTATTTTTTCTGCGTACTCTCAAAGGCACAACTCTTTAAAAAACCTGTTCCCTCTGACATATTTATATTTAAGAGGGGGAATACATTTTTTTTATATTTTTAAATACGTTATTCTCACACTTTTTTGAAAATGTGTAAAAAAATTCAGGCCGTGCCACTTTTTTGAGAGGGACCCATATTGTATTGTCTATTGTATATAGGTCGGTTCTAGCCTGCCTGCGTCTCTTATGGCGCGAGCGTCGTTTCTTCTCGGAGGAGCACGCAGCTCATGCCATGACGGCAGTGTTGCGAGCTCTGGCACATTACACGGGCAGCGGCTCCCACGCCGCGGTAGACGCTTGTCTTCAGTTCTTATGTGAATTACTTACTGGGTAAGTTAAGAGTTTTAATTTATACAATAATAGGCGCCGCGCCGGCAATCAATAAGTACAGAGGGAAGACTACGCGTGCACCATGTGACGATGAGACCGATTTTGCAATGAAGATTAGGTAACCTGATACGCTGGCATTGACACATAAGAAGACGTAACACTCGGTATTGGCTGTTTGCTGAATTTGATAACCTTAATGGGGACATTTCCTAAGCTGCATAAGATGGAGGGTGTATTTTGAAGTTACTTTGAAGCTACGCTCCGTGGACAGTGGGCCTTAGTGAATGAGTAGAGAACGAGCCAAAATATTTTTTCGTAACTACAAGTCAGATGATGTGAGCCTACCATCTATTTCTACATTTTACCACATAAATTCAATATCTGCTTTTCTTTGCAGCATCAGCGTATTCGAAACCACATCGCCCTTGTCCCACCAAAGCGCTTACAGTGCTATACAACTACTAGCTTGTCTAAACGATTTAGCACCTCGGATCAACACGAATCCTAACACGATCCTCGCAAGCGCTTTAGTGCTGCATGGCTTGCTATCTTACCAACCTGATAGTCTTACTATAAGAGGGAATACCGCTAGAGCGTTAACGGAGATCGTAAAGCAATGGTTTGTGCTTCTTATGAGTGCTTTGAACCATTCCATGCTGGTGGGAGAGGGGGGAAAGTCAGGGACTATTTTGGTGGTGGTATGTCTACTTGGAATCGATGTGCTACGGTAAGTGTATTGATTTTATTTTCTGGGTTTTCGTCTAGTGGCTGGTCGTGGCCAATTCTCCATTATAATAATTTGTCTATTTTTGAATAACACTTATAAACGCTTCACACTCAAAGGCCCACATTAAGGTTTTCCCTTGTGTCGTGGGTCCCTTGGAACACACAAAGACAAACACAAACACCCATGACCCGAGAACAAACATCTGATTTTTACACAAATATTTGCCCCGACTGGGAATCGAACCCAGGACCCGCCGATCAAGAGGCAGCGTCACTACCACTTGACCAAACCGGCCGTCAATATATAGGCACCGATATTATCACGACATGAATCTGATACTGAAACTGAAAAGAGGCCAATTTTCTTGCGTTCCTTAAAAAACTGTAAAATTAGACCTTTCAACTAAGTACCTACTTATAAATTATCAATATTAATATTGTATGTATAACGCCAGCGAGTTTTTCTCATAAATAAAATGTAAGAAAGTCTTAACCAATTTTCTTTTGCAATAGGCTAATAAAAGTGTTACAGCACGGCAATCAGAAAGCCGATTTCGTTCAAACTATCTTAACTGACGAACAGGAGATTGCTGATCTCAGGCAAAGTGCCTTTGAGATGAAGAACTCTGTGCATCGGATTATGTCAGAACTTGTTGTTTTTATCAAGGTAAGACTTACTTTAAATAATTCATTTTTGTTCCAGACTAGCTTCCGGCCCGGGACTTCGTTTCCGGGGGAACTTTCGGGAATGAATTACTTAAGCCTTCTTGAATTGCACCATCCATTGGTGAAAACCGAATGAAAATCCGTTCGGTAGTTCTGGGGCCTGATTTTTGAAACAATAGAATTCCAATTCGCATGCGAATTGACAAGATTTGTATGAGTTTCTCACGCGAATCTTGTCAATTCGTATGCGAATTGGAATTCTATCGTTTCAAAAATATGTCTCCTGGAGTTTATCCTGAACTCGATAAACTCCGAAACTACCGAACGGATTTTCAAAATGAGTCAGCTTCTCATTTTGCTGAACATAATTTTATATTAAATGTTAAAAAATATTGCTACTGTAGGTACGAAGTGATTCTCACTGTGGGTTATTATAGATATAAGTAAGTCTATTGGTCTATTCTATGTACGAAAAATCGACATTGTTCATTTGTGATTAACTTTTTTGTAATTATAAGTTATCAACTACTATCAATTTATCTAGCTAAAACTAAATTCTCTGAATTGTTTCTAACATAGGAAAATCAAAATCAAGTCCCGACGGAAGAATATGGAATGTTCTTGAAATTTTTACTGGCATTCTTCTACGATAACAAGAACACAGAAGTATTGCCAGACTTTTGTGATGTGCTTTTCTCCAAAGGATACTTGACGATGTTGCCACAGGCGCAGATTATCAGGTATGTTTGATATCTGAAAAATGGAATTGCTTTCAAATAATGTTAGAGAGTGACATAGGCTACTTTCCATGTAATAAAAGCCGAGTCAGAAAGCTACTAGCCATCAAAAAATTTTAGCAAGAAAAGGATGATAATATATATATAGGCCAAAATTTAACTTTTTTTACGCTTACTGAAACATGGTTTCCAAGTTTTTTTTTCCTGATTGATCCCATCCTCCCTTGCGAGCTCCATCTTATAAAAGCGAATCGTAGCGTCACCGTTTCCTGGGTCTACATCGTCGAGAAGTGAATTTTGTTTAAAAGACAAACAAAAGGACTGTTAACTCTTTTCACAAAGATGCGCGTTGGCTTGACATATTTGTCTAAAAAACTTGGCCTCAAAATGTTTCAGCAGGCCACATAATTTCGAGTTTTTTGTACCAGTATGGTTTAGTCTTTACGATTTTCTACAAATATTTAGCGAGAATGCGATTAGCGTACTTGTATGTCAAAGACGCTCCTTATCTAACACATCAACGACATTTTCATTTCAGAAAAGATTTATTAGTGCGTAAAACAAGCACTTTAGTTCTAGGAGAAATGTTGAAAGTGATGTCTGAAAAATACCTGAGAGTCGAAAGTACCCAAACACCTAACACCGCATGTGCTACAGATATACACGTAATGTTCCATTTTTTTATTCCATTTTTTATTCCCTATACCTATAATATAATTACTAGGCAAGTGATGTAGGTTTAAAATAAGGTGTGTATGTATTTTTATTTAATTTTGCGTTTAATGTTTCAGATGGGTCTTGTAGAGTTACAACAAGGAATAGAACAACCACAGAGTATTGGATTACAGCTGCAGAAAAATCGACCTTATGGTCTTTTGATTTACGTATATTTTCACTGCCAATCTTCTGAAAAGTATGCACCATCATTTCCACTTATTCTCTATTGATAAAACTTCACAAAATGTTTGTTAAACATAATAAGTTTTTTTTTTCAGTCCCGAAGAGACTACGGCATTTCTTCTTCCGTACTTAGTCGAACATATTTTAAGACTTCCAAGATCTTTCATTCCTCCGAAGTACATCATTAAAGCTCTGTGGCTGGTGTTTGCTGTAATTATTTCACTTTTTTTATTTCTTTGTTCACCCGAAAAGTCCTTGGCCACTCTGACAACGCGACAGTTAAAGGACTTCTAACTTTTTTATTTCTTAATAAATTTATTTTAATATGAGGATTAAGGATGCCTGCTGGATGCTTGTTACTCTACTAGTATACAAAAACTATCAAACGAATTCGATCACATTTCCTCATAGTGGCTCATATTCAAAGATGAGCCACTATGAGCTATGTTATCAGAATAACCCATAGGCTGCATAAATAAATAATAAGCAGTTAGGTATATTGGTAAAATGTATTTAACTAAATAGCTATAATTCATTCAAACAAATGCTGCCGGCCGTTAAGCTGTCGGTCCCGGCTGTTGTCGATTGACTACAATCGTTAAAACCAAGTCAGAGGCCATTGTGCGGTTTGAAAACTCTGACACCAGGGTTAGCCAAGTTCGCCACATACTTGACTATACCTACACGATAAGAAGAAGAAGAATACTTAAATTCGAACATGGTAGGGAAACCTAAATAAAAAGGGAATAGAATAGAAAAAGTTTACTATTTCTTTTAGTATGTAAATCTATGAATTTTTTTTTTACTGTTTCTATTTGTTTGTCATTTCTTAGTACTAATGTTTTTTTTTTTATTTAGATGTCAACAATATCAAACGGCTCTTTAGAATCTCTAGAAGAGAGAGTGTACCTCGAGAAAGCAACCGATCGTCTCGTTACAATGCTGCAGCCAGACCTATCAATGTACTACACACACAACCCAGCAATTCTATTGTGGTCGTTAACATCACTGAGGATTCCCAATTATTTTAGATTTCAAGTCGTAAGTTTTGTATGATAACATTTTAAAAAGATGATAGTACTAAACCAGTACCTTGTGGTACCTTCCCCTGTTCTTTTTACAATAATTTTCTACTCTGTCACAGGGCACAGGCAGGTTAAAGCCCTATCGCTTTACATTCAGAGTACCTAATCTTGATCATGAGCTTAGATTTGACAATTAAACCAAGTGGAGCCACTTAGACCTTTGTGACCTTTGTGACCCTACTAAACAGGGAGCCTGACCAGATTAAATATTGGTAAAATACATTTAGCCGCCTAAAGACTTTCCTCACAATGTTTCCCGTCACCATAAGAGCAACGATGGTATACAGTAGTAACCATTAATGAAAATAAAAAATATTGATTAGCTAAGTATTAAAATACCTTTGTCAAGGGAACCCTAAGTTACCACATAACAACTAATTGGCACCGATAACGAAGCAACCTGTATTTTACCGAAAAACGTTTGGCGCTGGCTTCATGTATTTTATTTGTAAAAAAAGTCGGCATGTGGCGAAATGGATATCTTTTTCTCGCTTATAAATCCGACCCCTTTACTACTTTACTGTGCCACCACAAGAGTCGTATTTAAAAAAAAAAATATTTTTTAATAAAATTATTGTTTTCCCCATAGATTTTTTTTTAGTTTCCTTATTTAAATGTCCTGCTTGATTCGCAGCTGTCCCAATGGCTCCAACTAGAAGACTCCATCCCTGAAGGTCTAACACAAGAGCCTTTAATCTGGGAACTTTTACTAAACATTCTCGTTCAAAACAAACACGCAAAAACGATTACGAATTGTGTGAAGGTTCTGTATACATGTTTGGAGGATGCTGACGATGAAAGTAAGCAGGAACTTGCTAAAATGATCTGGTCTTCGCTACCTAGAGTGCTATCGAAAGCTTTGATTGATGACACTGAGATTGGTAAGATACAACAAGATAAATTGGATTTACTAGACAGTCGTCTCCACGAAGTAACAAACTCTTTTATGGACAAGCAACTATGGGAATAAATTTCTCAGCTCCAAAATTATTCAGATATTAAGTCAATTAAAATTAGAAAATAAGGAAAGTATGATTGAGTTAAAAAGAGCGACCCTTGGGGTTTCTTTCCTATTCTTCTCCGAGGAAGACTGCACCTTTGCGAATAGACGCAAATGCTTAAAAATGCTTGTTTAACTTATTTTAAGTAACATTCTGAATATTCTATGAAACAAAGCTATTTTTGACTTTGACTTAGGAACTCAGAAAATCGTGGTTTTCAAATATATCACAATGCAATTTATATTTTTTTCTGATATACAATTAAGTATTTTACTTAGTAAAAACTTACATTTACTTTTACTTAAGTTTTTTTTTTCCCGTAACAATTTTCACATAAGTATGTACTTTTAATTTTCTTCACTGCAAGGAAAGAACAATAGCAGCAGCATGAAGAACAAAACAGCAATAGGTAAATCACATGAGATTCTGCTAGTAATTTTCCTGAATTTACTAGCTGTTTCCCAAAACTCCTTAAATTTACGTTTCCGGGAAATATTTTCCACATTTTGTCCTACGTTCCTTCGAAAAAAAAATTAATTTAGTTGCTTTATGAATCATATCTTTAATTTTCGCTAAATTCGGCCAACATAAGTGCGCGTTGATGTCTTTTATACTGTCGAATTTTAATCAAACGCGTTTTCGTTAAATATGCTTATTGATCTCCAAAATATCATGTCTACAAAACGTTAATGAAGTGACTTTAAATTAAAAAAAATTAAGGATGTGAACCAGCCTACTAAACTGAAAAACTTACTCTAAGGAATGGTCGAAATAATTAAAAAATGTGTTTCTCCATACAACTTCACTGATCAGGGATGACTTAGTAGGAGAAGTTGAAATTCTGTTTTAAAATTATAAAGTAGTTTCATGGGTAGAATCACCCCCTAATGTTGACGGCCGGATTGGTCGAGTAGAATAGAATAGAATAGAAAAATCTTTATTTCATAGGACATTCAGGATGTCACTTAAAAAAAAGTCAAGATTACAATGAAATACATACAAACATACATTATATGATTTAAATACATACATACGCATTCCTTCTTTTGATCCTACTGACTCTACGCCTATTCTTTTTTTTTTATAAACGCTTCACACTCAAAGGCCCACATTAAGGTTTTCCCTTGTGTCGTGGGTCCCTTGGAACACACAAAGACAGACACAAACACCCATGACCCGAGAACAAACATCTGCTTTTTACACAAATATTTGCCCCGACTGGAATCGAACCCAGGACCCGCCGATCAAGAGGCAGCGTCACTACCACTCGACCAAACCGGCCGTCAAAAAAGGGCTATTACTCAATTTCTGATTATCTATCAGACAGGCAGCCATGGGAATGAACTGCTCAGCTCTAGAGTTATTTCAGATTTAGTTAAAATTAGAAAATAAGAAAATTTGTAATGCGATTAAAAAGAGCACCCTCAGAGTTTCTTGCCTATTCTTCTCTGGGGAAGACTGCACCTTTGCAAATAGGCGTAGAGTCAGTATTTTAAATGTTTGTATGTATTTAATGTAATCTTGACTTGTATTAAGTGGCATCGTGAATGTCCTATATCAAATAAAGATTTTTTTCTATTATATTCTATACTAAGTATATCACTTCTTTTAGTAACAAGAACCACAATGAAGATCCTTTTTTATGTTTCCGTATAGATTCAAACATCTGCTACCTACTAGATATAGCAACAACACTGTTGCCTAACGAAATCGACCAAGCAACTTGCCTCAAAATTGCCGTGATAATAACGACCATATTCTCAAGGAATAAGGACCACAGTATTGAGGCTGACCTCAGGCATCACTACGAATATGTGTGTTTGAAGATGTGTCTGTATTTGTTGGGACTATCGAACAACCAGGATGATAATAGAGGTAAATAATATTTGAGCAACAATAAAGTTGTTTTTTTTTGCTAGTCCATATATGTCCCCACCGAGGGGCACAGGCCTCCCTTCGAAACACAAAGGGGATTCAGGTCATAGTCCACCACGCTGGTCCAATGCGGGTTGGTGGACCAAAGTTGTTTAACGTTGAATGAAACAACATTTACTCTTGTAGATTCTTAAGGAGTCGTAACATGTGCTAGCTCAGCTCTCATTTATAAGGTGCACCGCTGCTTGCTCTTTACAGACAGACATACTGTAAAAGTTAGTATAAATAATAATAAATAAATAAATCTTCATTGTAACTTAAAACATTGATAAGGAGACAAGAAGCCCTGCAGCCTGTGCTAGCTTTATGCTCGAATGTTTTGAAAAAGGCTAAACACCTGCCCAATTTTTTTTTTAAGTCACAGAATTGTTAGCAGCTATGGCGTTATGGCGGTCAAATGTGACCATTTTATCTGTTCAAATGGCAAAATTCAGGATTATGAAACCTCATACAGATGACAACCATCCCGATCAGCAGCGCTAACTTTACATTCAATTAGCGATGGTGCCCCACAAAAGATAGCAGCTATCTTTTGACAGCTGCTGTCAACAAATGTATGAGGTTTAGATAGTTCTAAATTTCGCCATCTGAACGGATAAAGTGGTTACCATTATCATTCCATGCCATTGAGACGCCATTGGTTAGTGGAATAGCTGCCCAGGTGGAGAGTTTTATAAACTCTGTAACTTGTGAAGTGTTGTACACTAAACAAGTTTTGGATTGAAGTTCTCTGTAACCAGGCCATAAATACTTACATACGTACGCACAGGCTCCCGCCTGTAATCTCTGTCGGGGTATTTCATAAATTCCTAGGGTTATTGATAAAACATGATGTTATAATAGTGAGAGGTTGTCAGCCTTTCGCCCATAATACAGCAAAACCCTTACGTCCCACTTACTAACTGTTACAGTATGTCTGGAAAGAGTTGGCAGCTACATTATAAGTTTTTCTTTCACTCCCAGTTCATAAATACCAAAAAAGAAAAAAAAAATTCATCAACTCTTTTAGTTCTCCTAACGTACATCGACCGACCAGATTTCCTGCCACGCGTGCTATTAGCTACGAACTCTGCCAACGATAAAGTTGCTTGTGCTGCTCTACAACTGCTGTCATATATAGTACACAACTTCTCTAAGAACAAATTTGTGGTAAGTCGCATTTTTTTCACTTTTTAACCCTGAACGTAAAAGGACCTATGCTCTCCCATAAAAGCAAGAATTGAAATTGTTATTGCTCGACCACTAGGTTTATTAACAAAGCTGTATTTGTGCAGAATGTATTAGCTACCTACCTCCACTTTGCCTATAACAGGGGTTCCCAAACTGCGCCGCGGCGCCCTGGTGCGCCGTAGACAGTACATAGGGCTGCCGTGAGTCGATCCTGTGTACCATACTCCGATCCGAAACCTTAACTAAATGATTGGCGGATACAAAATAAACACTCCAACGCTTTGAAAAACGTGTGGAGATCACCAAACTCAATCTATCACATTGACTAGGTAGCTGTTTTTGTTTAATTGAGTATTCTAACGTATAAATAAAAAACTCAACTTCATATTGTGGATGTTTACATTTTTGTGCCTATCTACCTAACAAGCATCATTATACCTACATATTTCTTTCAAATGTCTATTTTGACTGTCTAGCTAGGTTAGGGCGCTGTGCCGAAACCAAATTCTGAAGTGACAAGTGCGCCGCGGACTGAAAAAGATTGGGAACCCCTGGCCTATAATATTATTACTTACATATACCTAGTAAGAGCTTTGTATCAGTTGTTTGGCATATTTTAAACTTATCCTTAGAGGCGACTAAGGAAACAAAATGAGACCTGCCTCCTAGTATTCCATCCCAGGCAACGACACTTCATTTTTTTCTGAATCTGAGGTGTCGTCCTATGGTCTCAAGCGGTGTGGTAGGCTCTGTAACCTCCTACCGAACCACCCTCCTTCCGAAGTCCGACGCCAAACAGCTTGCTGTGTTCCGTCGGTGCATGAGAGTACCAGTGCCTATATAGGCACTTTCTGGGTTAACTCGCTCCATCGTCGACCTCATCTTTGACCTTTACGGTCAAGATTGAGGTCAAGAGTTAACCCATCTTATACAAAAAAAAATCCTGACTGCATATAAAAGTGATGGATCTTCTAAGATTTAATATTTTGATTTTATAAATATAAGGTTTCGGAAATTTCATGTTTCTTTCAACTTCTTTGTCCTAGATATATGCTTTATAAAAAATATCCTTTGTATTCCAGCCAAAATCACTTCTCCATATCCAGACCCATTTGGTAATAAAATCGTTGCGTCAAGACAGCACCAACAAACGAGGTCCTTCATTACTCCAACTTGTGTATTTAGTGCTGAAGTCTGGTCGAAATACACCGCTGGTTTTGTCTTATGATTTCGGAGAGCAACCGTCAGCTGTGCAGCAATGTAACGCACTTAGAGCACTTATGCTCAGAATACAGTTGATGCTTTGTTGCAGGGTGAGTTTTGTGTCGTTTTCACAGGCTTTGTGCATTTTAATGCTAGGCAAAAGTTTGTTTTAATTGTCTAGGGATGAAATTCCATTACAGCTACGTTTGACGCTTGTTAAGTTGAACATCGCCTAAGCTGTTAATTGAAAAGCTACTTAGTTGTGACAGAATGCTGGTTAAATACTTCATTAACTACTTTATATCATAAACTAAAATTATTATACTAAAGCTCTTTCCCATTGCACAATCTCACTAACCATGAAACGGGATTTGGCAGCACAGTTGTTTACAGTGAAGCGACTATCATCTGACCTCCGTGACCCTAGTAAATGGAAGCCCTAATTGATAACCTCACTGGATTGCACCATGGTTATACATTCTCTTAAATGTGCAGGTTTCCTCACGATATTTGAACTAAATTAATAAACGCTACACACTCAAAGGCCCACACTAAGGTTTTCCCTTGTGTCGTGGGTCCCTCGGAATATACATAAAGTCAGACAATCAGGACCTGAGAACAAACATCTGCTTTTTACACAAATGTTTGCCCTGACTGCAGATCGAACCCAGGCCCCGTCGACCAGGCCGTCCTCACATCAGTTAGTATGTTATTTTATTTCTGTTATCTAGGTTCCTGTACTAATTACATTTTCAGGAATCAAATAGCCAGTCTTCTGCTGGCTGGATGACTCTGACCTCAATCTTCAAACACGCGATAATTGCAAGAAACGACACAAAATTAGTAGCAACACTGACGTCCCAGCCATGGACGCATACATTAATTCAATTCCAACTAACGCAAAATACGAGTACTTCTGAAGAATTTTTATTATTTCTCCAAACTTGGCTCAATTTACTAAAAATTACAATCAAAAACAGTCAAGAAGGGAAAAAAAAGCAAATGTCAAAGCACAGCATGGTAATCAGAACCATGATGACATTGAAGAAGAACTTGGTGATAAATGAAGAACATGTACAAGTAAAAGAGAATATTATTTCTACTATCTGGGAGATTTTAAATGAATCGGGCGTTAGGCTAAACTAATAATTTAATTAGAATCTGTAAAAATCCCAACCTTATTTTATTCCATCTTAATTGTTGAATTGAATTGTTAGTAGTTTTTTTTTTTCAAAAAAATATATTTTCTGTTGATTAATCAATGTATCTTAGTCAGCATTTATCTTACCTATTTGAAATCCTTACTATAATATTAGCGCAGAAAACGCCAAAGTTTGTAGGTATGGATGTATACATATATGTTTGTTTTACTCTTTCACGCTCAAACGGCTGGACTAATTTTGATAGAATTTGGTATGGAGATAGCTGACTAAGACAAAGGCTACATAATTTTTCCAAATTTCTACGGGAACAAGGGGTCGTTTTCAAAAATAGTTTCAAAATATTGCCAATTTCATTCTAGCTAAGACAGCTCGTCAAAATTATGGTAACCGTATATGTAAATATTCCTGGCATATGCTTCAGTCCATCCTCAACATTACTGTTACTTAAACCACCTTAAATCAATAGCTAGACAAAGATTATAAAATGGAACCTAATACTCAGTTGCAGAAACGTTCATTAAAGTTAATCTTTAAATGTAATGCCTTCTTTGTTTACTTCAACAAAACAGAAAGTTATAGTATGCTATTTAAAGCAGCATTAACTTTAATTGACGTTTCTACAACTGAGTGTAGCTAAGCCTTATGCGTTATTAAATAACAGCTTTAATGTCATAATAACGACAAAGCTATAATGGGCACTCATTTATGTAATCCTTTAACAATACATCATACTTACTTATTAAACGTCCTAATAACTTTCTATTTTAACGGCTACCCAAAATGTTCCGGAACAACTTTCAATACTTTCCAAAGGGTAAGAGAAATTATAGCAACAGGCCCATATGCGCTAGCGCATCCTGAGCAGAATTAATATGAGGGAAGAAAGCAAACAATAGATATTAATTTATTTATCGATGCGGAGGCGATGGGTATTCGCGTCATTTGTATGCGAGAACGAATTTAAAAGGCCTTTTGACATTTTAATAAGATTGGACAGGCAGTACGTTTTATGTGTAAGAAAATAGAAAAGTTTCAGAGTCATGGAATCACTGAGAATCGTTCAGAAAGGCTATATCTCCATTCGCGATATTAGATTGGATACTCAGGTAGTTTTCATCATTATTAAGTATCGAAACAGAATCCGTCGATAGTCTTTGACAGATTCTGAATTAAAAAAAAATTAAAAACTGACCACCTGTTTTAAAAACATCAAAGTTTTTTTTAAAATCTCAGTTTCAAAAACAGTTACTTGTGAATACAACCGTTTCTTTTCAATAGACATAAAAATGAATTTTGAGTAAATAATATTATAAAATTTTAATTCAGAATCTCCGAAGAAACCTGTTTTGCATCTTCCGGATTTACCGGAAACTGGTTGTATTATGTTACAAATTGACATTACATAACCATTGAACAATATGGTAATTTAAGTCTAGCGATTATGGCGTGGCGGCAGGCGTTCGATTCGTACAGGTTTTTAGACGAAGATGCATGATTTTGTTAATCTTTTACTTTGTCGCTATGGCGATTATTATAAAACAAAATCTTATTTTTAATTTTGAATAGCTTTTACAACCTCTTATTGACTTAGACCGACACAGTGTGACAAAGTGATTTTTAAAATATTGCAGTAAATACATAGGGCAGCACATCAGACTACATATATTAACCTTCATGTTGCCCTTGACGCCTAGGCAAAGTCACATTACTAAGATCGATAGTTCTGAAATAAATAGGCCTTTTTATAATTCTAATACGGCACGGCAAAATCGTATTACCATTGCCTCCATGTTATAGTAATACTAGAAGCTGAAAACATAGGAGGCAATGGTAATTCAAAATTTTAATGGGATTGACATGACGTGACTTCTACATATAGTGTTTGTCAATTCCATACATTTTATAACTCTCGATTTTCTTTATTGCTAAAAGAATGTGACATTGTCTAGAAGTTCCTATGTCGTTTGTAGTGCAAATGACATTTGTAGGGACAGTTGAAGTGATAATTTTCCACGTTATAAAAACGTATGAGTCACCGACTTCAATCCCAACAACAGTTCGCAAATGTCACTCATTTATTTAGATGATGTTCTAGTTTGTAGTATTTTTTGTTTTTGTTGATTTTTTTAAAGCACTGAATCATTTTCGATAAAATTTATATGAGACCATCTCTAGAGTACACTCTTTTGAACAAAAAAACAGTTTTGAAAATCAGTGCATAATTGGCGGAGAAATCGGTGAACATACATTTAAAAAAAAATACAGTCGAACATAGTATACAGATACAGAGACAGATTAGAGCCTGGGAAAGGTTATAGGCTACATTTTATCCCACAGTTGGGCACGATATAACCTGTAGTCCACGCCGGAGCCGCGGGCGTAAAGCTAGTAATATTAATAAGTAAGGATATCCCTCACGCGGGTAAGCGTTTTAAAAATACTAAATTAAGATAGAATAAAGTCAAACATCTCGAATGTCACAAAGGAAAATCGTCACCAAGAAACTACCTACCACTATTTCGGTGGTAGCGTTTCTCCCCCGAAGAGTCTCGGGCTCAGCGGACCGGCGCGCGCGCACTCGCCACTTTCGTTGCAGAGTCTCGCGCGCGCTTCACGACAGTGAACGTACTATTTACTACTAGAATATACTTGATAGTAACACATTACTATTGTAATACGATACTCCTTGTGCTGTGACAGTGATGCCCAGTGATTAGCTTTGCTGTGATGTTTTTAAGGACTTTTTGTGGCCTGAAAATGAGTGGTGAGTACTTTTAAATTATTGATGAACTTTATTTCTAAAGTTTTTTAAATATTTTTTGTCGTTTTCGGCCTCGAGGAATATTCACAAATAATTTTTTTTGGAAAAGAAAATTTTTTGATGAAAATTGAGAAATATAAGCGGGGATATTTCTTGAAGGCGAGATAGCACAGTTGGTTAGGGCACCACGATATCTAATCCTAGGGTCGTGGGTTCTTGTCCCATTCGCGCCGGAACGTTTTCTTTTCCAATTTTTTTTTTATTAAGTACTGTTAATTTTTTTATGAGAATACGTTCTGGCTTTTTATAGCGTATCGAAAGTTTCTTTATAATATCTTAAATAATAAGTTAAACAAATAACGAAACAAGATAAGCAAATCATGTAACAAAGTTTGAAGATTATAGTTAGTATTTCGTGTGAAAAATGACTATGATTAGCTGTAAATATTGTACGTATACATTAATAAAAATTTTACATTTATCATATATCCTGCTACAGTAAAAAAATTAAAGTGTTAAACTACATATAACAAACAGAATTTTGTTATAAAAATAAACTATACATAGTATAATTTAGTCATAAATCATAGAAAGATGAATTTCGTCAAATAAAATATAGAAGACTAATTTTTTAAAAACAGTGTTTGATTAATGAATTTCACACGAGTTTCGATTAGCGATAGTCTTTCACTACAAATGTTCATTAATCACGAAATCATCAATAATTCAGATAGAATCAGCACCATAACTGATACTGGCAGCAAAACAGGCAAAAAATGAGCAGGATACGCATCATAAGATACGATACACACAGCAGCGTAGTTCCCGTTACTGGTTAGTAGTGCAGCACACGGTCCAAGAAAACAAGGTCGTTTCTTCCCATGGGTACTAGTTGCATCGCTTACCTCATAGCGAGATCGAGGATGCTGTAGATTTTCGTTTTTTATAACCAATATGATGTAAGTAAGTAATTGTGGAATCGTTACACATAAATTGTTAGTATAAAAAATCCAAAATAGGCAAATATTAGGTGACTTTAAATAAGTGAGCAAAAAATAAGAAAACTGAACAACTCTCCCAAGAAACATGGGCATATAAAATTTTTCGTCTTAGCAATGTTCCCGCGTGTATTTATCTTGATTGTACCCAGGGCAACACATACTTGTATCCATTTGGTTCTCGTTCTACTAGAATCTCTAAGTATCTGGTTTTTCTACTAGCCTTGAGAAAAGTAGGTTTTTTAGGCCTGACACGAGACCTGGTTTTAGGTTTCCAGTTCCGAGAAAGTTCAAAAGTATCGGTTGGTTACTTATAATGCTTATGAATTAGTTTTAGAAAAATAACCTTATTTGTTCATTCACATCGCAAAAAATCTTTCTCTTAGTAGAATCCTTTAACAAAATTAGCTTCAAAGGCTTGGCAGGGCCAGGAAAATGAAACACTGCTTGAATAAAGAGGAGTTTTTTTGCTAATATTAACAGAACACAATAAAAGCTACCTAAAATAAACTAATTGTTGTATACTCTACCTTGTAGAGCCTAAAATTTGTAAAAACATTTTTATTGGACACAACACGTACAGCAAACAACTAGGCGTCATTATTGATACGGTTGCAATCTGTTCCAGGCTCTATCTAACTACTTAGGCCTACTTCTACCAATTTGCGCAAAATTGAAGATAAATAAGGTGCGTAGGGCAGTGCAAAAAGAGGAATTATAATTATATTAATTTCCAAGAACCAATAAAATGTATTTTTTTAAAGAGAAAAAGTTTTCTAACTGGCAAAGTAAACAATCCATGAAAATTGGTTCTTTGTACCTATACAGCAGCCAAATAATAAAAGTGAAATTGAGTAATCGATCACGTTGTGCTTTCTACTTTGTGGACGAAAGATATTTGGGATGCTGCTGAAACAATGATTCTTTTGTGAGATTTTGAAGTCAAATAACGGCTATCTAAAGGAAGTTGACTAATGGAAAAGTGATGCACTGCTGTGAGCGACAGGGTAAAATTATCCCATAAAAGAATGGACCTACTTTTGACAGGCTTTTAGATAAATCAGCTGATTTGGCTCTGATCGAGAACTCAAGCCTAAAATAACGTATATTTGTAAGTAAATTCTTGTATTTGAAAAAAAAAAAACAATATTTTGATGAGAAGCTGAATATGTTTTACTTACAAGTTATATAACATATGTCCCTTTAGGAGAGTTTGATTTACAAAGGTTCATTTATCTACACAAATTTTCAAGTCATTCCAATAAATTAAGAGTGATTTTAGAAGCGATACATTGCAAAAAGATGCCATTCCATTGCTCTCGCCATTCCTGTGTATCATTTTTTATTTTCTCACTCTTTGAGAAAAGCACTAAATACAGTGCGGATGGCTGTATTAGTCTTGCGTGGGAACTTAGTACTTAACTTAAATTAGTGAACCGGTCATACACTTAAGTTCGTGTTAGGACGTGCGATCAAAACCTAGATGTAGTGCTCACCTCTAATCCTTGGAATCCAAGTTTTATAGGAAAAGCTTGTTGATAATGATCTTAACGAGGGATAATTGCAACTTGCAGGCTTATAAGCTAACTGTTTATAATGTTCTTACAGCGCTTATTAGACGTTACAGTTAGCAGGATACCAGAAGTACAGGAAACTTAGAAACATGAAGCACAAAACGGTACAACATTGATGTGTTCAGTAAAAGGGTTGATCGAGTTTGCTTCATTATGCCAACAAGACGAGTATTCTTTGTTCTAGATATTGTTCGAAATAAGAACCTGGTTTCCATAAGTCTAAATAAAAAAATAAAAAAATCTACAGTAATGTAGATGAGACTTTTTGTTTGTTTTTTGAAAGCTTTATTGTGAAAACAAGCGGATTCAACAGTTTTTACAAGGGGTTTATATAAAATTCGCGCTCAGCAGGCGGAGTACGATAGTGACAGCGACGCGATAACACCGCGGTCCTATGTCAAAATGTCAACATTGACAACGCCATAGGGCGAGCAAGCCTTTGCGCGGGACCCTCGCGCAATCAAAGTGAAGTTTCAGTGTGACCTGAGCGCGAGTATGTCGTTGTCGTGCTAGAGCTGCTGTCACAGAAACCATCATAATTAAAGTAAAAGCTTCTTTTTTAATGTCATCCTTGTTAACGTCAACAAGACGGAAAGTGACAGTATGATATTTAAAGTAACGTTTCTGCAACTGAGTGTTCAGCGGTTCTAGCACGATAACGACAAACTCGCGCTCGGCTCATGCTGAAACTTCACTTTGATTGCGCGAGGGTCCCGCGCAAAGGCTTGCTCGCCCTATGGCGTTGTCAATGTTGACATTTTGACATACGACCGCGGTGTTGTCGCGGCGTACTCGGCCTGCAGGCCTATAACCTACGATCTTATGCGATACAGACAGATATGATCCTTTGGTCCATTTTCATAGTTTAGGGTACAAGTAACAACCTATCTGCATCATTGCGTTTCGGCTTATGTTCGAACATTTTTTTGTTCATCTAGACAAAAAGCTGGTCTTGTTATATGTTTGTTACGACTCGAGTAAACAGCAGAACTAACAGGTAACAAGCACGTATCATTACAGTAAACACATATGTTATCTAACTATCCAGTATAAATAAAAACTCTTATTATATGACATGAAAATCAATTATACAACGGAATCATTTCAAGTTAAGTAACATACAGTTTTATTATACCTACGAATTTCGATGATTATATTTTTCTTCCTATCCCTCGAGTGAGACCGCTCTTAACCATGATCCAGGATTTGACAGGTCAAATCATTACAGTGGAGTGACAGTCATCTGACCTCCGTGACGTGGAGTCACGTGTACTTCTTTAGTATTATATTATCTGTGCGTGTACGAAAAACAGGACATCACAGAATCATAGAAAAAAGGTAAAGAAAGCAGCACGTCAGATTACCCATTTTCAGTACGAAAGCTGGCGCTATTACGAGTGAGATAAGGGCGATGTCAAGGTTAACATGTATAGCCTGATGTGCTGTCGTGTGTACAATAGGCGGTTTAAAAAAGTAAAAAGATTCTACTTTTAGTTTCGATCATTGGATAAAGAATCTGAATTCTTTGTAAATAACTCTAATTGTAGACTACAAGGAAACATGCTCTCGTAGGTGTATAATTAAATAAATAAATAAATAATTTATTTATTTACAAAAAGGCATACATGATTAGCATTAGAGACTATAAAAATATTAAAAATAAAAGCTAACTTAACAATATTATATTATTGAAGACAGAGCTGAAAAAAAATATAGGTACTTTCCAAACACATGATAGATTATTTATTTTCCTTCCAAAAAAATTGTTAAATCTATCTCTACATACATTTGGTTATATGTAATCAACTGTACAGACAGTATTTCGACAGGAAGTTTCGTTGGGCAGCTTATTGACGGAAAAACTGTACTTATCGAGTCTTTTTTACATAAACTATTGAGTAAAAACATATAATCCAATCCACTTAGAACGTATGAGCTTGTTTTTAGCGCTAAAGGCATAGCATGAAAAGATTTAATAATCCTCTAATGAATAGCCTAGGAGCGTTAGACTACCTAGCTAACAGTTAACAAGCTTATTATTGATTACAGCCTATACCACAGGCTTTCTAGCCTAAGAGGTATATTTCCTTACTCCTTCCGGATGTAACTCCCGTATGGGTTAACTTTCCTTGGCATTACACGCGAAGTGACTGTAGTCATAAAACTACTGTGACTAGTTATGGTGACAATTTCTCGTCATTTGGTGAAATTACAAAGTGGACAATGATTGCGAGTTTGTTTTCTATTGACGACGCCCGCCGTGTTGCGTAGCCGTAATGGCTATGAGAAATTTATAAAAAAATTTGTTAGCTATTTTAAAATGTATGTTGGCATTTTAAAACATATTCTGTGAGACAAGTGCTTGTTTTTCTTTTTCCTAAATTTCACAAAATTCTGCATCGGCTGTGAAAGAAAAATGTGTTAACTATGACCTCAAATGGTTCTGGACTTAAAAAATGGCCCGTATCACTGTACAATCCTTTATTACAACCAATTTTAATTTAAAAAATCATATCGATCAGAATTCCGATACTTCGTCGCGAAATGATTAAGAGAAAATTAAACAAACAAAAAACATATATCTAAACAATTTGTTAATAACAAGGATATTTCACATATTAAGTTTAAAAAAAGTACAGTCGAATTAATTGCTTACTTATATTATTAATTTTCATGAAAGGCTTTTGACCAGTCCTTACAGTTAGTCAGTATTATTATACCGTCTATTATAAATTATGTATAGCACTTCTTCTTTTTATCGTGTAGGTCAGGTATGTAGCGAACTTGTCTTTTATTATTAAACTCAAACTCAAAAATAGCTTTATTTCATAGAACATACAGAATGTTACTTAAAATATGTCAAAATAGTGAATTGCATTAGCATTTTTAACTTTAAGATTGCTTAAGATTGTTTATAAATTTAGTAAGTTCAAACAAAATCTTTGTACGGGACACCACGATACAGGCTTGCCTAGTGTGGGGATCGGGGTAATACTTTTTTGTTACAAATGGTACTGGTAATAAATATTTTTTCTTTTTTTTTTCATCCATATACTCTATCAATGAGTTAGCAAACAACATCTTGTTTCGTCGTACAAACGACATCAACGCGCGCATCCCTTTTCTTTCTTATAAATATTTGGTGTCTTCAAATTAGTTTCACCTAAATTGAACTTCTTTTCTACAATATGAAATATGCAAAAAAAAAATAACTTTTCATACATTTTTGTAGAAGCTCATGTTATATTTTATAATACTAATTTCATAGTCACATATTATTCAAATATTACTGTAAAATTAGAGTTTTTAAATTAAACATTTTGATAGTATTGATTTTAAATCATAAATTGAAAACCTTCTTACATTGTAAGTTTTCTTGTTATTTAATTTAATTTTTGAGTTCAGTTTTCTTTGAAAACTGTTGACTTTCAAAGAAAACCAATTAACTACGGTGTCTGAACACACATCTTGTTCAATGCTCATCTAACAATAACAAGTTACACTTGAAAACACGTTGGAATTTTAGCTCTTGCATCAGTTGAAATAAGGGCGTAACAGCACATTATAGCATATGTTATATAGTTACCAATATCCAACCATGGTGATGTTAATCTATCTAAATAGATGCTTTTTTTCGGCTGCTAATTGTTTTACTTTCTCTATGTTGGTATCATGGTCATAGGGCCACATGCGTAGGTTATATTGTAAAGTTGTGTTTTCATTTTTGATGGCAATTTTAGGCCATGGTATTGCTTATAGCTACCGATACTCATTCATAATGGCCTCCCACGCTGGTCATCAAGTGGTTTTTTCATCAGGCATACTTTTAAGACTTAACGAAAGGCCTTAATGGTTTTACTGTATTTGGGGAAAATGCTTACATAATCAAGTTAGGTATAATTGTATGTCGTATGCGGATGTATGTGTATTTATCATGCATATAAACAAGCATATATTATGTTCCTTTCCTTATCACTTAAACAATGTTTTTGTCCTAGCCTATAGATAGGCGTACGTAAGCAACTGAATATAATGAAATGAAAATGATTACCTATTTTTTGTTTTTAAGAACAGCTGCGTCTGTTTACTGTTTTTCTGGTTGTGTGTACACTTGGGTAAAAATTCGATTCATAAAGTCTAGTTTATTGTGTAATTGAGAGAAAATTATATAATAGAACGCAAATACTTGTGACTTTTTTGTATTTTTGTTTATGAATTCTTGGTAGTAAAATAAACAGTGGTGTTAAGTTGGATCTGAGACCTATTACCATTACTAATGACTTTTTGAGTTTTTTTACGGTTGCATACACACCGACGCTCTAACGGCAGCTAGTTGCTCGAGCATGATCGCGACAAACTTGCGCGGCACGCCATCGCCACTCGGCTGAATGACGGTGAAACTTCACTTTGATTGCGAGAGGGCCGCGCGCAAAGGCTTGCTCGCCTTGTTGACATTTTGACATAGGACCGCGGCGAATTACGCGTGCGATGACGTCATGCTCTATCTGCTGGAGATGTTCCACTGTAATGAAAATGACATCCGAATACCTTATCGTGTCAAACTTTACCAACCCTGGTGCCAGAGCTAAATGCCCAGTACGGTACAAATCGCTGGGAAAAAGAGAGATAAAGTAAACAAACGTGCTCGCTCATTGAATCAATAAATCGAGTCGATCAAGACTCAGTTGATTCTAGATTTCTATTGCTAAAACGGTAAATTGAAGTTACTTTTACTGAGACTGTCTTCGATTGGATAACTTTCTATCAAGTGAGATTATGGATTTTTAAATATAAAGAAAAATAAATTATTGTAACAATATTATTAAACTTTGATGATTTTATAAAATTAACGAGAAATACGAGTGCTAAGGTGTTACCGTTACTCAATAATTTTCGAGATTATGTCATGCAACGGATTTCATTATTGCATTTTCTCAAATACCCGTGGTTTATTAGCTTTCGTAAATAGTTTGTATTATTAAAATGTTTAATTAAAGTCATTCAGAAAGATTTACATATAATGACTTGGCTGCCTAGACAATTCTATCTTTCTGCCAATGGCTACTTTGGTCGATTGTAAAAGTATCTTGCGTAACTAGGTAGTATGTTGTTTATCCTTTTGAATGAATGAATGAATGAATCTTTATTTGGGAGACACAGGAATTTTTCTTAAATCTAACTTACAATTAAACCCAACAATCGTTACAGTGCCACCCAAAAAGGCACTGTTTTGTTTGTTTATCTGCTATTACCCTTGTTATTCGTAATAGTCCATAATATGGTCTAGCTATTCCAACTGATATCTTCTCAAAATGGCGATTGTATGTACTATTCAATGTCACTGAATGACGATGGTGTCAATTTTAAGCACAGGTGGCTAAAAAAAGAACTAACAAAAAGACAGTACGCAAAATAGTATAATAGTAACCAACGAGACCCAAGGAACAATACTGTTTTTCAAAATTCTTTATTATAATAACATTATATCAGTATACAATTGGTTGGGGCACAATTATATATTTAAACATAAAAAATGTATTTACTTACAGGCTGCGAATATGAGGAACAATACTGAGTAAAATGATAGAAAAAAAAGTTACGTTTATTATTTCATGTCAGTTACATCAAGCATTCTTTAAATAAATAGAAGCGCAGCGTCATAAATATACACATCAACACGGTCCGTTCTAGGGATATTGCACGATTTTTCATACTCTTACAAAAGAGGTCTGTTTGAGAAGCTACAAAAGCATACTCGAGATACATGGAGCGCTATAATTTTCAGACGAGTAAGTGCTAAACCTGAATTTTCAATTCTCGTCAATAGATTTTTGTTTTACTTGAAATTTGTGAAAATATGACGAAAATGAAAAAATAATTGCGTAAATTCGACAATATTTATACAAAAAGCAGGCAAAAAGTGCATTTCCGTTTTCGTGTCTGTCACGTTTTCACAAATTTCAAGTAAAAAAAAATTATTGACTAGAATTGAAAATTCAGGTTTAGCACTTGCTTGTCTGAAAATTATAGCCCTCCATGTATCTCGAGTATGCTTTTGTAGCTTCTCAAACAGACCTCTTTTGTATGAAAAATCGTGCAATATACCTAGACCGTGTTGATGTGTGTACTTGTACTAGCACTAAATAAAATAAAAGGATAGGATTTAGATAGGATAAAAGCATTTCCGTAGGTTTTTTTCCCTTATTAAATCCTTGCGTGGCAAAACTGACGTTTCACGAAAGTCTCGCGTCACACAAACACCTCTATCATACGATACACATTACACCATACTATCACGTTGCCGAAATCTAATCAAAACAAAAGAAAGTGTTCACCGGACCGAGTCTGAACACGTACCCATGGAAAGTGATTTCGTCATGACGCGTGGACTGCATGGGAAGGTCAAGGGAATGACGATGGCATGTTGCAAAACCAATAAACGTCCTGAAGAAAAAGATTTCGTATCTCAAAGCAAACGTTCAATGACCTAGATTTAAAAATAGTAGGTATTTAAACTGGATAATATGTAATTATTTATTTATTTTAATAAATTAATAAAACCGCTTTAGTTTTATTTACAACAGCAGTTAGGTATTCTTACAAACATTGAATACTAATTTCTCATACTAATCTATAATAATTAACAAATAAATTAATTTAATTATTAAGTCAAAGGACAACATTATTAATGAGGTTATAAAAATGTCAATTTAAAAAATCTCCCCGTGTCATCCCCGCTGCAAAAGTACCCATCACACTTGCGGCGTTTCCGCGCTGGATAGCGATGGATAACCTTTGCAGCAGGAACGACCCGGAGCGAGGATCACTGCCTTTTTCCCGCAATCGACGGCCGATTTCCCGAATAAATTCGATTGCCTCAGAGCCCCAGCACCCGGTCGTTTCAGCCGCGACAGGGATGAACAAGTACTCCCGCGCGAGCACTGAGTACTTTTCTCTCTTCCTAATGGCTGCCTGTTCGGCCGCTGCTCCAGCCGCTCGGACGGTGCGTGAGAGGTGAGACGCTGCGAATGTGCTGACGCATGTTGCATCCCACAGCAGGCTCTTTCCCCTCTGCCATGGCAATAAAGTAAGGCCATCAGGCCTTTTGCCATCCGAGCGACTTAGGCCTGGAGGCTCCAGAACGCAGGGAATCCCAGCCGAAACCAGTGCCCTCCTGATTATGTCATTAAGTGCGTGGTGGCGGGGGAACCTTCCTTTAATAAATATATAAGTAAAAACCGGAAGCGGAAGCTTTCTACGGCTCAAATGTCACAATTTTCTCTAAGGGGTGACCCTCGTACATCCCGTTCATGACAATATGACACAACCCTTAACTTATTTTACTAACTCTTACAGTGTGCCTGCAAAGAGGTCAATCTAGCATTTTCTTATTTATTTCTTCCGATCCGCTCAGGGTACTCTGTTAGCCGGTTCATAGAGGTCAAATGGCAGTCGTATCACTGGATTATGGGCAAGCGTACTCCAAATCCACAAATAATTAGTATTCTCTGCCCAAATCGAAAATGGGAAAAAGCAAAGCGTTAGGAAGAATAAATAATGTCGGTTTTGTAGTAATTTGTGTTCTTGCTTTTCTACTGTGCTTTTCATTGGGCCTTTTATAATTCGAAAACGGCACGGCAAAATTGTATTACCATTGCCTCCTATGTAATAGTAATACCAGAAGCTGAGAACATAGGAGGCAATGGTAATTCAAATTTTAAAGTGCCGTGCCGTGCCGTCTGAATTATAAAAAGGCCCATTCGTTTCTTCCCACACAGTTCACAGTGGCTAAATAGCATATCATTGACAACAGCTTAACGTAACAGTCCTAGATAATCTCACGGAAAAAGGAAGAATAGATAACTGGATGACAAGATGCATTTACATGCATACTCATTGCGCAATGCGCTTTTACCTCCAAGCCACAATAGCCAATTTAAACTGGTGTTCTCACGGGTCGCTTCGACGTTTTTATTCAATATCGAAAGTGAGTGATTTTGCAATGACAATGAACGCTTGCCATGTCACTGACCTTGGCTAAGATGAGCACTTTGTAGAAAAAGATCATCTCATCGTCAGACAGTTGTAAAATAATTGCTGAGTTAATATGTTTGAGTTTCTCGCGTGTGGCAGTTTTCTTTCGGAAAGTTTGTTCGTGAATTGAAGTCGCTACAAGACTATTGTAAGATAGATAGCTTTTTGATTTATTAAGCACAAAATAGCTACTATATATTTCAAGAAATATTAAATTATAAGTTTCCAAGTAACTACTACCTACTTGGTAGTTAATTCTTTACATTTCGTGAGTTAGTATTTTTATTTACTCTGTAAAAATGATGATGTGTAAAATTCTGAAAATGTGCACAAAGTTTTCAGTATGACCCTTGACATGCACTGATAGGTGTTTCTCACTGTCATCGGTTAGTAATCGATTAATGTACGCGTAGTATTTTTAACCGTCTGGTGATCGGTTGAGAATAACACCACCCCAAATTCTTTCCGTGGGTGTCGTAAGAGGCGACTAAGGAAACACAAATGAGACCTGCCTCCTAGTAATCCATCCCAGGCAACGACACTTCATTTTTTTCTGAATCTGAGGTGTCATCCTATGGTCTCATGCTATGTGGTAGGCTCTGTAAAGTGCCATCTGGTTCACGACCACCCTCCTACCGAAGTCCGATGCCAAACAGCTTGCTGTGTTCCGTCGGTGCGTGGGAGTACCAGTGCCTTTATAGGCATTTTCTGGGTTAACTCGCTCCATTGACCTTATGGTCAAGATTGAGGTCAAGAGTTAACCCATCTTATAATAAAAAAAAGTAGTTACCACCGCATTCAGGTCTTTTAATAATGCAAATGAAACCGAAAACTTACCTTGTTTACTGGCTTTCTTATTAAACAAAGAATATGTTCACACCGACAGCCATCACCACTGGTGGAAAGAATGGATCTTACAAACAAACGTTTACTTTTAACTAGTCAGCTAGATAATTATAGTAGAATATCAATCAATATATGTTATTAAGTAGTTAATTTCTTACAGTTATCATGTGTTAGTTCTCATAAAAGATTGAATAGGCATGGAAACAAATGTCCCGTATTTAGCGTATTACTTATTACATCACACAAAACAATCAAACATTTTTCTCATGATTGATTAAAGAGATATAAACGTTCTTGCATAATTAATAATTATCTAACTTTACAAACGTACATTTTATTGATTTAATGAATAAATCAACTATTAAAACATACTCAGCTCTACCTAGTACGTTCATCTCGCTTTTTGAAAGTTAATGTTTATGTTTGAGTGCCTATCTATGAAGTGACATTAAACTATTTAGCAAAACATTAGGGGGTGATTCAGCTCATAAAGTATTTCCCCAAGGAACCAATTATGAAATTATCTAAAAAAAAATTTGGACTCCCCATACAAAAGCAAATCAGCAGATCGCACAAGTTGTAAATGGGGTAATTTTTTTTAATATATATTTTGACCTAGATGTTTTTTGGGCTGAATCTGATCCTTAATTATCGCCAACTAAAGTCACTCAATGAATACCTTATATACTTTATTCCTTTTATTAAGATACCAAAATTCCACGCGCTTTTGAAATTTGATAGACTATTGTGAAAAGCAGATTTCCACAAGGGGTGTTACTGTGAGAACTATTTATTTAAGTAGTTAATTTTACCAAATTTTTGAAACTCTTAGTTTTAGTTTTATGATAGGAGCCTAATATTGAGACGATGAATTCTGCCACCGGAATTATTTTCTCACTTTTACCAGCCAAGCAAAGGGAACCCCAACAAAATACAAACTAGTATTCAAATCAGAAATTAATTTATTTAAATTAATTTATTTCCAAAAACTTAGTCTAGGTTTACAAGATTGTGGTTGATACTTTCTTTTAAGCTAATCGAATGCTTCCATATTTATTAATAACCGCTCTTCCATATTTATAAATTATAGACTACACAGAAAAACTTTTACAAGTAGGTTAAAATGGTGGGTGAAATTACAATATGAAATTGAGATGATTTAAAATATCAATGTATATGTATTTGTAATCTGTGTAGCCAGAAATAAGAACGGAAATTTTAGCTCAAAAGCACTAATCTATCGGATTAATTTCTTGAAGAAGGCTGTTTAAAAGTTCCCACAGATTAACCAGTCTGCCTAAATCAGTCAATCACTTTTTTGCTGAATAAATACGTCTGGTCTAGACAGACACATCAACGCACAACCTGATTCGCGCGAACTAGTACATAAAATGTCGCAAAAACGAGTCGCAGAATAAAATGGAATTCAATGAAAAGGCTAAATTCTCACGGGAATATTTATTCATTTTATTTCAAGACTGTTGAAATAAAATGAAATCAATAGGAATAAAATGAGTCCTATTTAAAATGGATAAAAGGGGAAGATTTGAAAAATATTTTTTTTGCGAAGTATACTGTGGTGCAAGCAGGAAAACTCGTATTTTCAAAATTTTACACGAGTTTTTTTTTCCTAGATATTCTAGACAAATCTTCGAATATTGTACAAAATTAAACAAAATAGCATTTTTTATTATTGTTATTTGTAAATTCCTGCCTACTGTTCATTTGAAATTACATAAAAATAACATCTAAATAACTGCAAATACCGTTTATATGTTGATCTTAAAAGTCATCAACTAAATAAAGAAATAAAATTTGCGACAAGACCCAGTACATAAAGATTTTCGGTTCATAAAATATAGGGGGGTAAAGAACTAATAAAATATCCGAATTCATCCGAATGTATCAAGAAATTCTGTGTTTTTGTATAAAATATGATTCAGTTGGAAACAGTGGTAAGTAGGGCGTTAAGCTCTTCCATAACTTGTAACTTTTGGATACAGTTGCGATTGGTTTCGAATAAATATCCGAAAATACGATATTTTTGTAGATTTTTTATTTTTAATAGTTGATTTTGGCTAGACTAGACATTTTTTGTGATTAAAATGTTTTGTGGTAAATTTGTAGATATATTTGGTCAGATGGGAGTGTTCGTTTACTGGTGCATGAGCAGCTAGCGGGAGTACGATTTAAAGTCCGAAATCCGTATTACTATACTTTTAATTATTCCTTACAAACTCACTTATTTTATGCGTAAACTAATGTGAAGGAATTATGTACTGATGTATTAACTGTTATGACCGACGCGGGCGACGACTGGAAATCCACTGTCGTTCACCGCGCTCCTCTGAGCTCGGGCGACGTGCAAATCGCCGCGTCGACACAATGTGTCACCACATCATTCCTCCCCTTTTTTTAAAAAAAATGAAATCCTTAAAATATCTTAAAATTAAAACTTACTCTAAATATCTTAACAGTACGACACAAGTACAATGTAAGTCAACGGAATTTGCTGATGCTATGTCTACGGTCGCCGTCTCGCCCGCTGTGACGCGATAAGCGAGGAATGTAACACGATTCTTTTAACAAACGACGTTCGTAAATGAATTCTCAAACTTACTTGCAATATCACGCTATGTTTTTATAAGGGTAGGCAGAGCATCATCCTAACACAAATTTTCAAATTAAATTCTCTTACTGAAATCAAAACTTCTTTTTATTTTACTGTGTCCACCAACTAATCCTAACATTTACCTTAAAACATTAAAATTGTAATACTTAATTAAGACATTTAAACTAGGAATACACTACTTTAGCTGTTGTTGTTTGTGCTTTAGGTTGTACACTTTCCACTTTAATCACTGGTAACGTGTTTACGTCCGTAATTTGCTTTGTAATAAACTTTCCAACTCTTCTTCTTAGCTGTCGAAACAACAAGCAGCCAACGGTGACACATAATAATACCAAAATCGTAATTATTAGTATTCCATAACTGTCGCTTAACTGTTTCTCTACCGTTGCTTGATTTATAACCAAATTTTCTTTAGTTTCTTTAGTTGTTTGATTTCCCATTTTCTTTACTTTCTTTTTTACTAGGTACCAAAATTTAAATTATTTCAAGTTAATATTCTTCGACGTCTCTGAATTAAATGATGTTACCTATTGTTTCGACTTCTCTTAATATATACTTGACTTAACTGAGTATGCTTATTTATTTATCCTTCAAAAATACAATAAACGCACGTACTTACTTACTAAGCTAGTTCCTATTTTATTTCCTTATTGCATAAATCTTACTGGTTTCCTACTTATTCTACCACTACGCGTAATTTTAGCGTCAGGGCTGTCACAAACCTTTTCTTTTTCTGACTCTATTATTTTCTGACTGTTTTTAACATTCTCATCTATTAATTCATATGCTGGCTTCAACCTATCTATAGATATAAATGCTTTTCTTTCGGGTAACTGAACTTGAAAAACTTTGTCCGTCCTAGTAATAACTGAATAGGGTCCGTCGTAAGGCGGTTGTAACGGTTTTCTTACCGCGTCCACCCTTACGTAGACTTTTTCACATGTTTTTAAATCTTTACTGACAAATATCTTCCTACTATTTAAGGTTTCTCTTTTACAAGGTTGAATTTCTTTGATAGCTTGCTTCAAATTCGTTACATAATTCTGAATATCAGTTTCTACCTTAATATCTGAATTGTAAAAATCCCCTGGTAACCTTAAAGTTGTACCGTAAACTATTTCTGAAGCACTAATATTTGTGTCAACCCTAACTGCTGTCCTTAATCCTAACAAAACAGTTGGTAATTCATCTACCCATGATTTTGTTGAAAATCTGGCTGCCAAGGCTACTTTTAAAGATCGATGCCAACGTTCAACAGCACCATTACTTTGTGGATGATATGGGGTTGTCCTTATACGCCTAATTCCCAAGCGTTCCGTAAGGAGTGAAAAAAGGTTACTTTCGAATTGTCTACCTTGATCCGTAGTCACTTTTATAGGACATCCGAATCTTGTAATCCACCCTTCATAAAATACTCTACAGACAACCTCCGCCGTCATCTCTTTAATTGGAAATGCTTCTGGCCACCGCGTGTAACGGTCAATAATCGTTACTAAATATCTATAACCTTCGGGTGATGTGCTTAACGGGCCAACTATGTCTATATGCACATGTTGAAAACGATCCACGACCTCAAATTTACCTAAATCGGATACAGTATGTCTCTGAATTTTAACTCGCTGACAGGCATTACAAGTCTTTGCCCAATTCCTAACATCTTTATTCATTCCGGGCCAAAAATATCTTTTATTAATAAGATTCAAAGTCGCTCTAACTCCAGGATGGCTTAAACCATGAGAAGCGTCAAAAACTATGCGTCTAAATTTTTCCGTTAAATATGGCCTGCATTGACTTGTTGACGTTTCACAAATAATTTGATCCGTGCTATCCGGTAAGGAAATATGTTTAAAAAGCAACTTGCCATTTGATTCGCATAACAATTGCGCCAGCTGTTTGTCACGGCTTTGGTCACGAGCTAATTCTGCGAAGTCTAACGCTGTGGGGCATGTTATTTCCTCCACGCGCGATAAGGCGTCAGCAACTACACTGTCACTACCACACACGTGCCTAATGTCCGTTGTAAATTCACTAATGAACATTATATGTCGCGCCCTTCTAGGTAACTCTTTTTCACTCCCTAGTTTACTGAATGCGCAAGTAAGAGGCTTGTGGTCAGTATAAACGACTAATTGACGACCTTCGACCATATAACGATAGTGAGCAATCTCCAAATATATGGCTAAAAGCTCTCTATCATAAGTACTATATTTCTTTTGTGCCTCTGACAATCGTTTAGAAAAATAACCTAATGGTTTCCAATCCTTACCTTCTTTTTGCTGAAGTACAGCGCCCACACACGAGTCTGAAGCGTCTGTCATAAGCGCTAAAGGGGTGTCAGATGTCGGATGCGATAAAGTAGTAGTTACCTGCAAGTTTTTCTTGCACTTCTCAAACTGTTGAATCGCCTTTTCATTCCAAATTATTTTCGTCTTGTCTTTTCGTTTCGTATTATGTAAAAATTTATCCAACTCTGATTGGTCCTCTGCTGCCTTTGGGATAAAAGATCTATAAAAATTTAACATACCTAAAAATCTCCTCATCTCCTCGACGGTGGTTGGCCTGGGGAAGTCGATGATCGCCTTCACCTTCTCCCCCAGTGGCCGTATCCCAGATGACGAGACTTGATGACCTAGAAATTCTAATTCACTCTTTCCAAAAACACATTTTCCAAGATTAATAGTGATTCCATAGTTATTTAATTTTTCAAAAACTTCCCTTAAGTGCTTCCTGTGTTGTGTGACGTCATCGCTAGCTACTATAACGTCATCCAAATAGATAAATAAATAGTCTAAACCTGATAGAACGCTGTGAGACATAAATCTTTGAAAAGTTTGAGCAGCGTTTTTTAAACCGAAGGGCATTCGAGTGAATTCGAATAAGCCAAACGGTGTTATTACCGCTGTTTTCTCTATATCGCTTTCATTTACAGGAATACAATTATAGGCCCTATTTATATCTAGCTTAGAGAACACTTTTTTACCTGCCAGAACGTAAGTGAAGTCACGCAGCCTAGGAACGGGATACTTATCGGGCTTGGTGACAGCATTTAGTCGCCTATAATCACCACAAGGCCGAATCTCACCGTTTTTCTTGGGAACTATGTGCAAAGGACTCGCCCATGGACTCTTGCTTGGTCTACAAATACCCATACTAGTCATAATCCTAAATTCCTCTTTCGCCCTAGTATAACGATCAGGCGGTAGTGGCCTGGCTCGTGCCTGAATAGGTGTACCTTCAGTTTCTATAAAATGACATACATTATGTTTGGGTGTTTCTTTGAATGACACAGGTTTCGTCAAATCAGGGTAATCAGACAACAAATCGCAACAAGGGTGATTTTGATCTAATGTTGTGATTGAACCTTCTTGCGAACTTGATACATTAGTCTTTATATTAAGATTTGTTACCTGATCCACTAACCTACGAGCACTTAAATCCACTAATAACTTATATTTAACTAAAAAGTCTGCCCCAATAATGGGTTGTTTAACATCTGCTACTATAAAAGTCCATACGAAAGCTCTTCTTAATTTTAAGTCCAGTTCCATAGTATGTAAGCCATAAGTTTTAATAGGTGTACCGTTCGCAGCATAGAGTTTATAATCGTTAGACACTATATTTTTTTTTTGAAAATGCACTGACCATTTAGGTAACACTGACACATTTGCACCGCTGTCTATTAAAAAATTTAAACCTGATTTCACATCACGCACACTAAGACGGTAATTTTTGCTGATGGTACAGCCGCCCGTCGCCGACTGCACAGCCCTCAGTTTTCCGGTTTTTTGTCATCTTTCCAATTACAGGGTTCCACACATTTGTGCGCTCTGTTCTTGTATTTATAATGGTAGTAGCATAACCAATCAGGATCTGTCTCAGTTCTTTTATTTTTATTACCAAATGTAGTGGATCTAGAACGTGAACGCGACCCAAAACGACCTCGGCCGCCCCTGTTATACTGACGCCCTCGTGCTGTTTCCAGTTTTTGTAATCTATCGCCCAATTTTTTTATTTCAGCTATTATGTTGCCCTCTGATTTAGAAGCTTCCGGCTGCACCACCGATATATTTGATGTATTTCTAATGGTTTCGCTCACTTTATCAGCCATTTTAGCCAGTTGTTCCAACTCGTGGGTTTCTAAGTTAATTTCTCAGCCGCCCACTTACTTGTAGCTGGAGAAATGTTCTGCCGCCGCCGCGCCGGATATTGGTGAGTGGTTCCCTTTTCAAGTTCACTGTTCACTACACTGCGCTGCCCCGCACCTTATTCACGGGGTCACCAGTTTTGTGATTAAAATGTTTTGTGGTAAATTTGTAGATATATTTGGTCAGATGGGAGTGTTCGTTTACTGGTGCATGAGCAGCTAGCGGGAGTACGATTTAAAGTCCGAAATCCGTATTACTATACTTTTAATTATTCCTTACAAACTCACTTATTTTATGCGTAAACTAATGTGAAGGAATTATGTACTGATGTATTAACTGTTATGACCGACGCGGGCGACGACTGGAAATCCACTGTCGTTCACCGCGCTCCTCTGAGCTCGGGCGACGTGCAAATCGCCGCGTCGACACAATGTGTCACCACACATTCATTACAATAATTATTGATTTCAATCTGCTTATGGACGTTTAGGAGCCATAAGTACCTGACTGAATCATAAATTGTACCCACTTTTTAAAGTCTAAATTAATGTTAGTACACTCAGTTTATCTATGTCATAGAGTCTATGTCATTATCAAGTAAAACCTAATGAAGCGAAACCTCCCCTTTTATCTTAAACCCTTTATCAGTCTTACAGAAAAATCTTTTAGGATATACAATTTCCGTTTTCGTATTCGTTCACCAGTTCCCATCTCTATCTTACTTAAATCCGCACTGACTGGGCGAAAACGATTTACATCAAACGTAGAGCAATAGTACGCTAATTTATACAGAACATTCAATGTCACGGTGATCTCAGCCGTAAATAGAAATTACATGCATTTTTTTATGTTTTCATTATTTGGTGAGATGGAAGCGTTTTTGGAGAAATTGTACGGAACACGGATTAAATATTTATCAGGTTCTTTGTATCGCCTGTGTCTTCTGATATTGTTTTCTTTGTAAATAAAGGCTTACAGATAACCTTTGAACTGCATAACTCTATTTCTCACGTGAAAAGAAATAATTTGAGTTAAGCTCGCTAGGCTAGAACCGTGCCAGTAACATCACAGATTACACCTACATGCGCATAATATCTGTATATATAGGTGTAATATATTATGTTGAAGACAAGTTTCACGGAAAATTAAGTTTGTAACATATATTTTAGTCAGGATTTTTTAACAAAATTATTTAATTATATCAGTTTACAATTCATTAAGTATACCGAATAAAAAACCGAATAGACCAATTAATCCGTTCACAACACACTTTCAGTTATTTTTAATTTTTATTTTGAGAGTCATCCTATGAGGCTGACATAGACGTTATGTATGGTCTAAAGCGTCGTTTTACTACATTTAAGATTTAAAAAAAAACACACTTACTTATTCCTTGTGTACTTTGAAACTAAAAGACATTTTGTTTTAATCAATTTAACAGAAACACGAAGCATTAAGTATAGCTACTTCAAACAATGGCTGTAAAACAAATGAATGTCGCGTGCATATAACGACCGCATTTGAAGAAAAAAAATTTAAACAAAGACATATTAAATTTTACGCATAATTATCTGGAGCAAGCTATCAGCTTTCGACTTACGTAGTTTAAGAAAAATAAATCTTTGCTCACAAATATATATGTAACTAGCTGTCCCGGCCAACTTCGTTACGCCTTTTTTCCATATTTTTTCACCTTTTAAACCTTCCCTGGACTTCCACGAATATTTCAAGACTAAAATTAGCCAAATCGGCCCAGCCGTTCTCGAGTTTTAATCAGACTAACGAACAACAATTCATTTTTATTTATATAGATGTAGTTGCTAAATGAAGATTACAAAAGAACTACCCTCGTAGTTTCTTGCCTATTCTTCACCTGAGGAAGACTGCGCTTTTCCGAATAGGCGCAAAGTCAAAAATGCTAATGTAATTCACTATTTATATTGACTTTGATAATTTATTTTTATGACGTTTTCGAGCAGCACTTTGTATGTTCTATGAAATAAACATTTTTGACTTTTGACTTTTTTTAAACGCCAGTCCACCATCATACAAGAGTGGAAAATTCAGTAAATACATACATACACTCACGCCTCAAACCCTGTCCAGGTCAGGTAGAGCATCGTTTGATTCTAAAACAATTTGACGCCATATTTGACATACATTTTGATAGCTACTAGGAAAAAAATATGTATAGTGGTGATAGGTTGTCATCCTTTCGCCCACGGTGTAGCAAAAAAAATGGCTTCCGAAGTACGCCTGGGAAGAGTTGGCAGCTTTTCTTTCACACCCAATTCAGTGTAAAAGTGCGAGTGTAGGTATTTAGTCTACCAAATTCCTAATGAAACTATAAGTACGTAACTAAGAAAACGGTTGGCCCTCATAATGATTATATAGGTCGATTAATTCTAGAGCAAAACGAAAATTGAAAGTGAAAACAGTGCTAATTTTGACGAGTTAGTATGGTGTTGTTAATTGTTATCCTACGTCTGTACCTTGACTTAGGCAATACTGTAAATAGGAAAGAAAGAAAGAAAGAAAGAAAGAAAGAGAGATGTGTGGGGTCATAACGTCATGAAATCTTAGCACAGTCAAGAGCAGGTCACGCTTTACACTACCAGTTTAAGCTGAGCTCTGATTTATACTGCGCGCCACACAATGCAGGGCCGGTACAAAGTCCAAAGTGTCAAGCTTGACGTGCTCCTGTAAAGTTGTCATCCCCATCTACTAGCGGTGCAAAGCTAATCAACGGACGAGGCTCTGGCGTGTTACGTATTAAAACCTTGATATTGGCAGCATCGACATTCTATTTTTTAATTTTGAAATACTAATACATTGGCAAAATCACGATATTGTGGACGGCATTTTTCAATTAGTTGAATTGAAGAAAGAAAGAAATGTTGGCATTTGGGTAAGAACTCATGACAGCCCACATACTATACGATATTATAGTCCTTGAAGCCAACAAAAAAGGTTTTTGTAGTGAAACAACATAACTTGTTCTTTAATTTTAATTTAATTTATGTTTGTACTATAGTATAGAAATTGACATTTCGTGATTCAGTATTTCTTTTACAAGAGCGACTTTTCCGGAATATCGAAAAAGCACGCGGTAATGCATTATTGGACTCGTAGTTTAAAAAAAAACCTCCTAGTTTGAAAATATAGTATTAGTATAAAAAAATAGCACTAAGCAATATAAAGTAGAGTCTTTAACCTA
Source organism: Aproaerema taeniolella (assembly GCA_949987775.1). NCBI lineage: Eukaryota > Metazoa > Arthropoda > Insecta > Lepidoptera > Gelechiidae > Aproaerema > Aproaerema taeniolella. The sequence continues at coordinate 12,791,189 of OX465261.1, read as the reverse complement.
CTTTGGGCAAGGCTTCACCTGAAATAATAAGATACAACCCCTTGAAAATCTACTCATTAGCACACACCAGGAGTCAGTAAGAAAACTGTACTAAAAAATAATAAAAACGAAGACCTCAACACACATCAATCTGTCTTACCTACTTGATTTTTATTAATCTCTGCATGATAATTTCAACAAACATGCTAATTTAAACACTACAAAATATAACAGCCTTACTGCCTTTAATTATAAGATCCATATTCACGTGACGTACTGAAAAAAAACCTCTTTCAAATCAGACGTGAAAAGTGATACAGGGAAAAATTACTTTTATTTTCATAAAAATAAAGCGCGATTTATAATAGCGATTTTACCGTATGCAGTAGTTATCAACCTTTTGGTAAAACATATTTTTAGTTTGTAAGTAAGCAGTAAAAAGTGATCTATTTTTAAAAACGCTACACACTAGAGCAATCCCTGAGCAATACTTTAAACAAATTCGGTAGATAGTGGATATATAATATTTGAGTTTGACAAGCTATAATTATCCATTAATAACCATTAAGATGTTAATTTTCCATTGTTTCATCTAAATAACCCTAAAAATATTCGTGGTGTCAAGTGACTAATTTTTTAGCATCTAGCGCCACTTGAACACACACACACTTTGACACTTTTTCACTTTTACTTTGGACTTTGACAATAATTTTTAATCCCCGACAAAAAAGAGGGATGTTATAAGTTTGACGTGTGTTTCTATGTAATTTTTATTTTAGAATCATTAAACAAGGAATCCCTCCAAAAGTTGCGCATCCCTGCCGCATCTTAATACGTGGTGTGCTCTCTCAAGCAAGATGGAGGCATAAAAATGTGGCGAGTTTTCTCGGCGAATAGCTAGAGTGAAACGTTCACGGTGTATGCTCAGACGCAGATCACGAACGCACGCCACCGCTTCGATTCAGCTGTACTCGGCTAATTAGTGGCGAGGATGATGACATAGTCGAGGAGGAATGTCCTGAATGTAACTTGGAATGTCTGAGGCGAAGACCCAGGTGTAGCTATGCGGAGTATTTCTGCTGGGAGCAATTTTCATTCAGCATTTTATAGGGTTTTTTGACTTATTCTTAGTTCTGTGCGTCAGTAGCGCATTAACTGATGATTCAACGATGAGGGAATCCTGTACATTCAGGTAACCATGGTTCAATCTATTCTGGAGTACCTGTGTATTATGGATAAGAAACGGGATCAATTGCTAAGAGACGTTTATTCGTAACATAATAAAATTAAAACTGGCTGGGAACAATTCTCCGGTGATATGTCACATACTACTTAGGTCTAAGACGACAAACGAAGTTAGAGACAAAAGACGGACAGTTGATAGAAGAACAGAAGATATGTGACGCAGGAATAGAAGTTAAAAAAGTTGTGACAGCAGTTCAAAGAAACATTTCGATATTTATGGAATAAAAATGCTAAAGTCCGAATATCGTAAAAAAAAACTGGGTGTATCCTGTAAGATATACACGTACAGCCGACACACGACCGATCAACATTTGTCACTATCTGTCACTGTCATCTGTATAGCACAACAGTGAGATATGTATTGACATCAATTTCATTTCTAAGAAAACAAGCTAAAACTATTTCTAAATTGAATGAACGATACTTGTAGGTACTTAATACAAAATATGCATCATCGTTTCTTACTTCCTCGCTCGGCTGGGGGTGAAAGAAAATCTTGGAATGAACCAGCTGTCACTTCTTCCCATACCTGATGTAGAAACCAGTAAGTGGGATATGAGGGGTTTTGCTGTATGTAGGCGAAAGGGTGACAACCTGTCACTTCTATGCTCGTGTTTCATGTTAATAACTTCCTCAAGTGTGACATCATGTGGATCTAGATCCATATAATTCTCTGGTGTCTACTCTGACACGAAAGTGTATAAAGTCATAGTCAAAGGTCGAGATGCAGTCTCTTCCCGGAATGACTCGTTTTCGTAGGTTAGGTTAGGTTCGCCCAAGTTGACTAGTGAAACCTAGGAGCACCGGAGCCTCGAGGTTTGGTAATAACATATAGATAGATAATCACTACAACAATGTAGCGAATAAGTAACAATCAGTGATTCATGATAACCGTCCCGTCGATAATTGCAAAGTAATTTTGGCGACGTCTCTACTAACACGCGAGAAAAATTATTACAGAAAACAACACGTTAGACTACCACCATTCTTTGGTAAATTAATTCTTATCACACATACATAAAGAACATCGGCTTTGTGCTATATAAGTTAATAATTAACTGATCATTCCTCTTGTCACGTGTTTCGATTTTCTCCTTTCCAATCGTGTTTGACTAAAACTAAGTTAGCATGTGATTACCATAAAGTTTAACAAACTTCTTGATATGACGGAATCATATTTAAATGTATGCAAATGATTGTTTTCTTTCGTGATGAATAGGCGTACGCAAAGTATGTGATTAGGTGTTTTAATTTATTGTTTGTACGAATGTATGTTTGGCAGATACATTCGTACAAACAATCATGTTTAATATACGTCATAGACAATCATGTAGACCGCTCTTCATTAAAGAGAAAATTCTAACTTTACCGTGTATCTACATATTAGAAACAGCAATGTTTGTTAAAAAGCACATACATTTTTTCGATTTTGTTAAAAGCGACCGCCGTAATAAAAAACTTATTCTTCCAAAACCCCGAATAGAAATGTTCAGAAACAGTCCTCGAAGCATCCTTATTTATATAATAAACTTCCTGACACTCTACTAAGAATAGAAAAAGAACAAATCTTTAAAAGTAAACTGAAACAAATATTAATTAATAAAGGCTATTACCAAATACAAGAGTATATGAATGATAAAAATATAGATATAAGCTCATTGGTACTGTACTGTGCTGTGATGTAATACATACCTTTAAAGTGCAATGAATAATGAATGATTAATTAATAAATAGATACTATGTAATACACATAAGTATACTGTAGTAAATAAAGACTGAATAAGAAATACATATAAATATTGAATATAGACTAAGTAACTAATAAATAGATAGATTTATATAATATGAATACAAAATAGCTCTCTCTGTTGCAGTGCCCTACCAGGGCGTCACATTTTTATAAGTACTCGCCTTAGGCTGTGTGGTCGATGGAGGTACTACTTATCCGTCGAAATCTCGCGGATTCACACTGGACGCTTTGCATAATCTTTCAAATACGCACACTATCAAGGAATGGAATTCCCTGCCTGCGTCTGTATTTCCGAGCTACTACAACCCGTGGAAAATAGTATGTTGAATTACAAAAGGGGCCTGTGGCAAAATAGCTACCTACTTCCTCTTTCAAATGTGAATGCATTCAAATGACCTTACCTGTATTTTCCCCCAAAAGTTATTGTCGTCTTGTTCTATTGTTAGAAGATATCATATACGCTCTGATTACAAATGTGACATAAATTCGGGTATTCACACATTGTGATGCGCTTTACTCTTGGCATGCCTCGGTGATGGATCATGATGATGAGGAAGCGGTGAAGTGCGCAGGATTTGGGTCATACCCGCGCGCGCACACACACACACACACACACACACAAACACTCAAATTTTTCTAATGTTACTTATTTTAATTTTGACTGACTATGTAATTAGCTAAAAAAAAATTAAGGTGGAATATTGTACACTGTATAATTTTCAATAAACGATTAAAAAAATTAATAAATATTTTAAGTAAGCAAACGAATTGAAACTGAAAATCAATGTATTACGAACCCCATGGCACCTGATAGCAGATTAGTAGAGAGTTTCGATAGTGGCTTTGTTTCTAGTAAAGGCTTTTTTTATTACAGTTTGGTCTTAATATGCCATCCGCGTCATAAAGTAATTGTCTTAAATCCTCTAACCCGTGAAAAAACATCACATCGATGTTTTGCTCCGTTACGAAGTCAAGAAAACGCTAACAACAGTGGCAAGGGATTATATGTCTAACTAAAATAAACACTGGTTTTATTTTTATCCCATAGATATTGCAATCATAAAAAAGTAAGTGATTGCTTCATAAAATACTCCTAAGTAAGCTTCAACTATAAAGTCATCAAAATCGGAAGCGTCTAAGAACATACATTGTTTACGTCACGGTAAGTCTAACATAGCAAGCTTATTATTATTGTAGCCTACTTATGTGCTCCTCTATTGTGGTCCTACTCTACTCTCGTGTCATAATGCACGGAAAAGTAGCATTACGAAGATCAGAAGGAGGGAATTGTCTCTATTTCTTGGTTCTCGCGTAATGCCCTAAATGTGTAAAATAATCCAGCCATGGTCAATTGTTACCATGGTCATGGAGGTCAGTGAATAACCTGATTTGCCAAGTGAATAACCTGATTTTCCCAAGTGTGAATAACCATATTTGCCAATTTCTGGATCATGATCAAGTTTGTCACTGCCCTTCGGAAGTATTTAAACTGGGAAACGAAATCACGAATCGTGATTAATGGAGATAGTAATTTGTATGAAATGTATTTATATAGCGAGACTTTAGTTTGTTTTAGGATGTTTGAAAAAAAAGTTTCGTACAATTTGAGCAATCGGTTAATTGCCTTAGTAAGAAAAGTCGAAATATATTCTTCTTATTTCATACTAGCATTCCGCTCGGGACTTCGATCCCGTGGGAATTCGTAGCCTATTACTCAGGGATAATGTAGCATTCTAATGGTGAAAGAATTTTTGAAATCTGTCCAGTAGTTTTTAAGTTTATTCGTTACATGCAAAAATACAAATCTTTCTTCTTTAAAATATGTAGTATTAGTGTAGATGGATTTCTTGGAGGTTCGGTTTCAGCCCCTAAAGTTTTGTTAACTTAATAATTTAAAGCTACCATAGAAAATCCAGCGTTACATAAAACTAATAATGTCCCCTCCCCATGAAAACGTAATTCAAACACATAAGTACTATAACTTTCACTTTTATTTGGCGTAGATCGTGTTGATACCATATAAAATAATAATGGGCAATAAATTATTCTAATTCAGTAACGTTTGTCTTATTTTGATGTAATTTATGATGACTTAGAAAAGCTCATTATGTAATCAAAATCAAATAATTAATTTGGTTAAGAATCAGACACAAATACAAATCCATTGTAATTTCTAGGGTTTCTGGCTAACCCTATGTACTCCTTTCAGCTATCAGAGTTTTTGATTCCCCAAAATGCTCAAATTTGTTTTTTTTTCTTGAAAATTATTCTTTCACATTTTCTTATGTTCCTCAAGTTGTTCAGTTTAGTGAGATTTTTTATATTTTGCTAACTCAAAGTAAACTCAACAAAAACGAAGTTGAGCATTACCGATTATTTATAACTTTATCTCAGTTTACAGAGAATGAGATAGATTTCCGTTTCCTACTAGAAATAAGTACTATCATTAGGCATTATGTAATAAACCTAGGTCTAGTGCTTAGTGTTTACTTTCTATGAGTAAACCCGATCATTATTAGAACAACGACCTGCGCGTAATGATATAAATGATTGTAGTGTAATATTTGTAGAGACCCTATTTGAAAATGTTTATTGATTTTTATTTTCAAGTACTTTATAAAATAACTAAAAACTTTTTTCAATCTTTATGTTAAAGTAAACCCCTCGAATCTTCGTGTCCCACTTACAGGCTTCTCAGTATTAGTGGGCAGAGTTAGCGCATTCTAAGTTTCTATTTCAGTCCTTATCCAGCGTCATATTAAGAGCCAAAATACTGAAAGCCGATATTCTCTTGCAGATGTTGACATTCGAATTCTAGGTTTCGCTAATGAAAATATTTGATGACTGTAAATTACTTAGCAACGATCAAGGATGTGAACCAACTCACGAAACTGAACAGGTTTACCTATGGAACATGAGTCAAACTATGAAAAAACATTTTTTTCGCCTTTCTGTACAATTCAAGGGATCAGCTGTTTGTCTTAAAATTAAAAGTCGTAATATTTTATACTGGTTACGTGTTTTTGTTTTCATGATTATGGTTTTTGGTGTGCAATAAGGATTACCTATTGTATTGTATTGTAATTTTTTAGTTTTATAGGTAATATATAATATAATATAATAAACGCTACACACTCAAAGGCCCACACTAAAGTTTTCCCTTGTGTCGTGGGTCCCTTGGAAAACACAATAAAGACAAACACAAACACCCATGACCCGAGAACAAACATCTGCTTTTTACACAAATGATTGCCCCGACTGGGGATCGAACCCAGGACCCGCCGATCAAGAGGCAGCGTCACTACCACTCGACCAAACCGGCCGGCGGAGTTTTATAGGTAGAATCATCCCTTAAGTTTCACTAATTAATTTAAAGTCACACCATAATTAAAAACCTAATTTAGACACCGGTTTGTCGAGTGATAGTAGCGCTGCCTCTTGATCGACGGGTCCTGGGTTCGATTCCCGGTCGGGGCAAATATTTGTGTAAAAAACAGATGTCTGTTCTCGGGTCATGGGTGTTCGTATCTGTCTTTGTGTATGTTCCAAGGGACCCATGCCATGACACAAAGAAAAACTTTAGTGTAAATTTCTTGTAAATAGGTACAAGAAATTTGTACTAGGCTCTTCGACCGTGATGCACGTATAGTAGAGAATGAGAAATTACCTTTAAAGACGTAACCTGCATACGAATCAAATGATGCAACAGCTTCTATGCCCTATAAGGAGTAACCTAGTTGCAAAATCAAAGGGTTTAGAATTCACTATACTCAGCTAACTGTTTTTCAATTAAGTACTTAGTAAGAGTTGAATATAATTAGTGTAATGCACGAGATTCTAGGTGTGAAAATTGTACTTACCTATATGTTCGCGTCTATTACACTACTAACATGGTCTTTGGAATTAGGGAATCTTCTTGATTTCCAGGAATTTCTTATTTTTGAAGTCTTCTATGAGGCCGAATGATGAGATCTGTTCTTCGTCCGACACTGCTCCAAGTCGAGAAAGGCTTAGATGCCTTTCAGCTAGAGCTGAAAAATCGTTTTGCCCTACTCGAAACCACAGGCAATATTGACAGGGACCTCGAAAGCGTGGCACGTACAATAAGCGAAGTGGGAGCCAGGCATTTTAAGGGAAAGCGAGCAAGCCGGAAGTCCAAACTTTCAAGCGAGACTTTGGAACTGATGAGAGTACGACGAGAAACGCCGGAGGATGTTTTGTCAGATCCCCAGGCACTCCATAGAAAAATCCGGAAATTGGTGAGACGTGACCTCCGAAGCTCTAATACTCGCCTCATACAGGAGGCGATTGAGCAGAACCGGGGGTCAAAAGTCTTTTCCAAGAACCTGGGAAGGAGTCATCTGACAAAGCTAAAGACCTCGGACGGCAAAATCGTCACATCAGCTCCGGAGATCCTCGCTGAAATCGAGGACTTCTACGGCAAATTATATGCTTCGCGAAACCCGAAGCCTCCACCCGACGCCAACGATCCACGTGCCATGCTTACACGCCACTTCACCGACGATCTCCCAGATATAGACGAAGACGAAATTGCGGCGGCTCTCCGACAGCTTAGCAATGGGAAGGCTCCCGGCGAAGACGGAGTAACCTCAGAGCTCCTGAAGGCAGGAGGAAGACCGGTAGTCAAGGAGCTCAAAAGGCTTTTCAACTCCGTAATAACCAGTGGGACTACCCCGGAAGCGTGGAGCAGGGGCGTGGTAGCGTTGTTTTTCAAGAAAGGGGACAAAACTCTCTTGAAAAACTATAGACCGATTACGCTCCTGAGCCATGCCTATAAGCTGTTTTCGAGAGTCGTCACCAATCGTCTGGCCGCTAGATTTGACGCCTTCCAGCCACCGGAACAAGCAGGGTTTCGCAAAGGCTTTAGTACCGTAGACCATATCCACACAGTAAGGCAGGTTATGCAGAAGTGCGAAGAGTATAACCAGCCACTGTGTCTAGCTTTTGTGGACTACGAGAAAGCCTTCGACTCAGTCGAGACCTGGGCAGTTCTGGAGTCCTTGCAGCGTTGCCAAGTCGATTGGCGATACGTGGAGGTGCTGAGAAGCCTATATAATATGGCAACGATGACAGTCCAAGTACAAAAACCACCGTACAAGACCAATCCAATTGCTCAGAGGTGTTAGACAGGGGGATGTCATATCCCCGAAACTGTTTAACAATGCTCTAGAGGACGTCTTTAAGACGCTAGATTGGAATGGACTGGGCATCAATGTTAACGGCAAATTTCTATCGCACCTCCGCTTCGCTGACGACATAATAATATTGGCAGAAACACCACAAGTCCTGCAAGAAATGCTGCACAGCCTTAACGCTGCCTCGAGACGTGTCGGCCTTGGGATGAACTTGGACAAGACCAAGGTCATGTTCAATGATAATGTCGTGTCCAGGCCGATCTCTGTTGACGGTGTTACGCTCGATGTTGTTCAGGAATACATATACCTCGGGCAAGCGTTGCAGTTAGGTAGAGACAACTTCGAGCGGGAAATCACCAGAAGAGTGCAGCTTGGCTGGGCAGCATTTGGGAAGCTGCGTCATATCTTTTCGTCGCCACTCCCGCAGTGTCTAAAGACCAAGGTCTTTAATCAATGCGTCCTACCAGTCATGACCTACGGAGCCGAAACGTGGAACATGACAGTGAGGTTGGCCCACCGATTGCACGTCGCTCAGCGAGCAATGGAGCGCTCCATGCTCGGGATCTCGCTAAGGGATAGAATCCGAAACGAGGTCATCCGACAGAAAACCAGAGTGATGGATATTATCCAAAAGTGTAGCAAGCTGAAGTGGCAGTGGGCTGGCCATGTCTGTCGCAGAACCGACGAGCGTTGGAGTAGACAGGTTCTCGAATGGAGACCACGTCTTGGCAAACGTAGTATAGGACGCCCCCCAGCCAGATGGTCAGATGACCTAAAGAAGATAGCGGGTAGTGGCTGGATGAAAACAGCGGAGGATCGTGCAAAGTGGCGCACCTTGGGGGAGGCCTATGTTCAGCAGTGGACTGCAATAGGCTGATATGATATGATATGATGCTATGAGGCTGTCATCAGCGTAATTAGACGCCACAAGCCTTTTTAAAATTAAGATTAAAAAAAACTTGATTTTTCTTTTATACATTTGTCTTTTCAGACGAATACTTAGGATTATTTTTAGTTTTCAAATACGTTAGCGAAAATTAAGGATGTGGAATCAGCCCACTAAATTAAAAAGCTTGAAATAATGAATGCAATGAAGCGCTCGTAGCCCAGAGGCACTCGCTGATATCAACCGATTAGGGAGGTTAAGCAGCGCATACAGAGGCAGAGAACCTGATGGGTGACCAAAGTGGTAATTTATCACGAGCGTTTCCGTGGTTCCGTGCTGTCGGTCCCGGCTGTTGTCGATTGACTATAGCCGTTAAAACCTAGTCAGAGGCCATTGCCCGGTTTGAAAACTCTGACACCAGGGTTAGCCAAGTTCGCCACACACTTGACTATACCTACACGATAAGAAGAAGAATAATAATAAAACAGTATTACTTCAGCGATCAGCTGATGCCTTAAAGAATTAGATTTATTTTACTTTCATAATATGAGACAGTGTTGCCATATATACGGATTTGTCCGTATTTGTACGGATTTTGCAAGTTCAATACGGATGAATCAAGATTACGGATTTTTATACGAATTTACTCTAAACACAGAATTAGCTTCAAAAGGACCCCGTTTTCGAGCCTTCTTTACCTAATTTTGACCAATTTCGTCACAACGCTGGTGAGTTTGCTCCACTGTAGTGCGGCAGCACGGCAAAATTTATTAAATGAAGACGAAACCAAGAAATAAATTATGTATCTCGACGATAACGGACCCGCTACTACTAAACAAATTTTAGGGAAATTACCCTCTTTTGATTTAAATCTTGACTCAAAAATGTTACGTTGAATTTTTATACGGAATTTCAATAAAAACAGAAATACGGGTTTTATACGGATTTTAGTAATGAAAATACAGATTTCACGTCTACTTCATGTGGCAACACTGATATGAGATTCCTTTGGGAAACGTTGCTCGTTTCAGGAGTTATCACCCTAAAGTCTCACTAACTAATTAAAAACCATCCCCTATAACATACTTTTCAAGGTTTTTTTATGGGCGTATATAGAAGCGTTTTATTTAGGCGACATATGAAACATAAGACAAAATACAGCTCACTGTAAAAAGTAAAACACAGAAAAAAAAACAAAACCAAACCACAAAAAGAAAAAAAAGCCGCTTCTGGAGAAGTCTAAAATTGTTTTAAGATTTTCATTTGTTTTTTTTTGGGGAACGTCGTTCAGTTTCATAAGTAGGATCACTTTAAATATTCAATAGCTAATTTAAAATCTACGTTTCTAAATTAATTTTCTTTATCTATGAACGTATAAGCTGTTTGGCTTAAGCGACATATGAAACAAAAGTCAAAATACAGCTCACGTAAACTCGCGCGCAGCTGTAGAAAGTGATACCAAACACATAACGTTTACGTCCAGTATACGTGCACACCATGATTACTCGCTTTTCTACGTTTTCCAACATTTTACATTGCTAAATAGAAATTTTGCCGAGAAAAGGGCAATAGGAAGTCTTTGTAATTGTTTTATTATGCAATGTCAATTAATTGGTTAATTGAAATTGCTTACGCATGTTTTGTGTCGAATTGTTTACATAGATATTTTGTTTTAGAAATGTCAAGCATGATATAATATGCAGCTATAATATAAGACGCAATGGAATAAAACTACAAAAAAAAACAACGGGTTGCACTCCAGGAGTGCCGGCAGAAGTGAAAACTTGAACATTACCTAACGTTGATATTTTGGAATGATTAGGGAATAGTTTCGCACGAATTGCTTTAATAATCAGTATAAAAATACTATCATTTATGTGGTAAAATACAATATTCATTTATTGCGCTATCATACACAAACATGACAATTTATATCACATTAAAAATTTTAACACTTCAGAACTATTACAATTATTTTATATTACATTAAAAAGTTTATCTCTCAGAAAAATCAACTTCCATCCATAATTTCAACGACTCTTTCATCATCATTATTACCAGAATCAGTAAAAAAGGGAGAGTGAACTCCCTCCGCCTTACGCATTTTCGATTCGTCCGGTATGACTTTGTACGTGCGTAATCGTTATATTTTCATAAAATTATATCTACTTATGTATTTTAGAAATTGCGAGGTATGTTTTAGGTGTGAATATCTATTTTATTATATCAATAACGTATTGCATTTCAATTGTGATAAAACTGGCAGGTAAATAATAAAAATAAAGGTGATAATAAATAAAATTGTAAAACTAACGCTCATTCAAAGTTACTTCGTTGGTTTCGTTGACAGCTGTCATGAGATCAAGATATTTTACCATAGGGCTGTCATCCGTCCGGGTTTTCACCCATACTTCAAAGTGCACAACGCTGCTAAAGAAGTTTTTACTTCAAAAAAGGTGGCAACCCTATCCTACGCATTTTCGATCACATCTGACGATCACGGTCACGTGACATCTGACGCAAGTTCATCGCGAGTTTAACATTTTTTAACCGACTTCAAAAAAGGAGGAGGTTTCTCAATTCAACCGTACATTTTTTTATGTATGTCCGCGGATAACTTCGTCGTTTATGAACCGATTTTGATTATTCTTTTTTTGTTGGAAAGGGAGTATCCCAAGGGTGGTCCCATGGTAAGGAAACCAGGATCTGATGGTGAAATCCTGAAGAAATTGAGGGAAACTCTCGAAAAAATTGTCTTTTTGGGATTAAAGTCGGTGACTCTTATGGTCCAGTCATCTTAGTCAAAATAAGGTAAGAATCTCGGAATGTGAGATACCCAGCTGTATATTTGTATAAACCTTTATTTTGACACCCTAAAACATGTCTCAAAACCTACATATTGTAAGGTGTCCGCATCTGTCAAAAAATAAGGTCAAAGGTCACAAAAATCGTTTTTTTTGACGTTTTTTGCAAATATCTCGTTTCCTATGGGGTTTACGGGATTTGTATTCATTACAATATTATAGAAGATAAAATTCTCTACAAGTTTTGTCTCAAAAGTTTTTTTATACGTTGAATGGTTTTTGAGATAGAGGGCAGTGAGCGCGCAGCGTTTAACTATATAGAGGATCTTTAAAGGTCAACCGGTAGGCCCGATCAAAAATATGTCTCAAATAGTTTATAAAATGTTCAGAAATATATCATTATAAATAATTATAATTTTTTTTCATTAATCAATAAGCTATCTATTCAATAACATTTATAACTTATAACCTAATCATGTACCTAATGAAATCGAGTTGTATGGAGTAGAGAAGATACTTTTTCTATTATTTTGGGTAAATATGAAAAATATTTACAAACTCATTATGGTTCTAATATAGTTGTTGTATTCGATGGATATTTTGATAAAGTAAAAACATAAAAGCAATAGAGCAGCTAAAAAGGACTGCTGCACTTTCAAAAACAAATAAAGTTTGTTTCGACGAAACGATGGTTGTACCCATTACCCAAGAAAAATTCCTATCAAATCGAAGTAATAAGTAGAAGTTAATTAATATGCTAATGGAAAAATTACAAGCTGCTAATATTACTACAAAACAGGCCAGAGATAATGCAGATGTTCTTATTGTTGAAAGTGCTATTGAAGAATCGAAACATGGAAAAACAACAGTTATAATAGGTGAAGATATAGATTTACTTGTTATTTTAATTGGACGTACTCTATCTCATCAACAAGAAATTTTCTTTAAAAAAGTTGGTAAAGGGAATGTTAAAACTGAAATTTACTCCTCCAAAAGCTTTGACAAATATCCCAGTTCTAAGAAACATATTTTGTTTTTGCACGCTGTGTGACACGACTTCGGCAAGTTTTAAAAAAGGTAAAATACTTTTTTAAGAGTTTTTGAGAAATTGTCGAATTTGGATCAAATTGCTGCAGCATTTGAAGAAAAAAACTGTCCGGTACAAACATTATTTGACAGTGGAATTAAAATTTTATTGGCAGTCTATAATGCTCCAAAGTCTGTGAGCAGCATCGACCATCTGCGTTATACCCAATATATTAAATCTACAAAATCAAATAAACCTGTGCAGTTGTCAAATATTCCACCAACAAGTGCTGCAGCTCATCAACATCTTAATCGTGTTTATTATCAAGTCCAAACTTGGTTAGGGCATGACTTGGAACCCCAGGAGTGGGGTTGGACAATGCGTAACGAATTCCTGGAACCAATCACGACAATTTTACCACCTGCTCCAGAGGAATTGCTTAACACAATATTCTGCAACTGCAAGAATGGTTGTGGTTCGCGATGTGGTTGCAGAAAATCGGGGTTGCAGTGCTCTTTAGCTTGTGGCCAGTGTAATGGACAAGCTTGTCTCAATGCTTTGCCATACCAGAGTGATGCCAGTGAAGATGGGACCTTTGACCCCGACATCATGGAAGACCTGGAAACAAATGTCGTTGAAGACGAAAATGAAGAAGAAGCGCAAATTCAACCAGAAGACGATGATAATGAGGAAGAAGAAGAAAATTAAAATCAGAGTTTGTCGTTGTTTGAATAATTATTCTTTTTTTTTAGTTTATATTGATAAATGTATCGATTATTTTTTTTTAATAAAAACGTTAATTAGAAATTTATTTCATTTCTTCATTTTGACTTATGTATTTCAGTAATTAGTATAGCTTTGATTAACATTAAAAATAATTTAGGTATTTGCCTTCGTTACTTCTAAGTACACAACCAGGTAAGTGTGATTAAATACATTGATACTTAATTAACAATAGATAAGTCATAAAAAAATTATTAACTATAATGTAATTTTTGAAAAAATTAAAATTATTTATAATTATATATTTCTAAACATTTTATAAACTATTTGAGACATATTTTTGATCGGACCTACCGGTTGACCTTTAAAGATCCTCTATATAGTTAAAAACTGCGCGCTCACTGCCCTCTATCTCAAAAACCATTCAACGTATAAAAAAACTTTTGAGACAAAAGTTGAAGAGAATTTTATCTTCTATAATATTGATAATAAATACAAATCCCGTAAACCCCATAGGAAACGAGATATTTGCAAAAAACGTCAAAAAATCGATTTTTGTGACCTTTGACCTTATTTTTTGACAGATGCGGACACCTTACAATATGTAGGTCAAAATAAAGGTTTATACAAATATACAGCTGGGTATCTCACATTCCGAGGTGAAACTACTAAGATGACTGGACCATTACGTTTTTGACAAATGCCACTATCCTTCCTTTGAAAAACTGATAAAATGCGTCTGTTATGTGGTCCTACGTGCGACTTTTTCCTTTATCGCAACGCCCAGTCGGTGCGTTAGGTCTTTTTCCCTGAATGTCCAATATGTCCTTACCTCGAATAGACGTGGACGTTTTAGATAATATTTCCTGTGCATTTTAAAGTTTTGCATACTAAAGTATAATTTTTTTTTGTATGAATTTGTTCATAAGAACAAAGAATGTGGTTAACCACACTAGCGCAGGGGCAACGAAAAATGGTTTCGTAGAAAAAAATCCAGCCTGCATGTACGTAGTCTAACGCTTAATCTAACCCTATTTTAAAACCTGCTCCTCGTTAAAGGAAATGTTTTACTACAAAAAATTTCTCAGGAATCTTATAACGACTTGTAATTATAATGGTTAATTTCAAGGGCACTTACCCGCGTGCGAAAACTGCGACGCGGTCAAGTGTGTAGTTCCGCTCTACAAAAGTGACCGAGATGACAAATTACTTTTCTTTATAAACCTAAGCATTTATACATATTATAAAGAGGAAAGATTTGATTGTTTGTTTGTTTGCATCAAATAGGCTCCGAAACTACTGGACCGATTTGAAAAATTCTTTCACCATTGGAATCCTACATTATCCGGGATGGACATAGGGTACATGATTTTCCCGAATTCCCACGGGAACGAAGTCCCGCGCGGGAAGCTAGTATTTCATAAAACAACCGATAGCTCAGTATATTAGAGACCGAGATCTAATCCTGGGATCGTGGATTCAAGTCCCATTCGCACCGAATATTTTTCCTTTCCTTCCCTAAAAGTTCATTATTTTCCATTATTTCTTTAATGGATTATTATTGAAAAGGCCATGATTATCTCTGAGAACTGAAGCGCAAGACTCCAATGTGAACGCGGTCAAATGTCAAAAAAATACCGAATTGACAACGCCAAAGCAAGACTGCGCATCAAAGTGAAAGAACCCCGCACAAAATGTTCGGTCGATTTGGCTAAAATTTTGGGAAAACATAGCCTTTATATCGGTGATCAATTGTGCAAAGTTTCAAAATTAAATAATGAACAGTTTTTTGAATATAACTTTTTAAAACGTTGAAACTATAAACATCATTTTCATGTTAAGTCATAGTAAGTGTATCTTTTTAACATTTTTTTTTAGTAGGCACCACACATTGCTCTATAGCAATAAGGCCACAGCATTGTACACTATCAGATAAGTGGTGTGTTTATTAAATTATAATAATATAAGTACATTTTATGGTGAGCAATAAAGAGTAACGTATTGTGTTGACAGTTTATTTACAGAGCAACTTGCAGAGCAGTCTTTTATAAACTTGACATCGAAAAAAGCGACTTAAAAAAACCGAAAAATAAAGACATCATCATTTAATGACCTACGTAATACCTACTGATCTGTTTGAAGTCTATGCGAAGGCGGCCTATCATGCTTATTTGCGTTGGCACCGACTTCAAACAGATCAGTATTTTGTCTTTATTTTTCTGTCTCATGTTAATCGTTAACTCATCATAAGAAAATAGTTCTTTCCATAAATTCGGAGCACTAAGGGAACCTAAGAATTTTTGCACATCAGTCGACTTCGTATCTTCGATGGGAGAAACTTGTCTCACTGGTGGTAACTGGAGCAGGTCTCCAAATAAAACTATATTAATCCTACCAAACCATCCATCATTAAAATCACCGTTATCATAAATTTCTGTTAAACGAGGATTAATAAACATTAATGTGACATTGGATATCATAGCATGCCACTAGAACACGGAAGTTGTCCCAAGTACACTTCCTTATCAGACCAAGTTCTAAAAGTTTTGAGAAGTGATTTAAGTAATGTAGTCCTTTTAATAATTAACGAAGAATCTATGAGACAGCTGGAATAGCCTGTGTATGGTAAGACACAGGCTACTCCAGCTGCCTCCAAAGCCTGGCTTATAGGCGCAAAGTAGCTTGCCTGTGTGTTTTTTACAAGATGTATTTCGAGGAGTATGCTCATGAGCTTCACGAGCTCATTCCGCCTGCCCCTTTCTTCTTTATATCTTCGAAGTATAACCAAATGAGCAATTGTGCCTTCAAGTTTCTCATTTCCTAACTAAGTTCAACTTGTCATGCGTTTAGGTTGCAAATACGTCAGAATCCGACTTCAAAATGTCAAACATAAACTTTGACAGGAATTCGTGTCGAACGATCGCCGTAATGTCTAGCGCGTGTTACAAGTTTTTTGTACGGGGACACCCTTTATTTCTTGACTTCATTTTATTTATATGCATCTTTTATATAGCAAATGTAACTATACATATTTTGTGCAAGTTTCAAATATCCATTTATAACGGTTCAGACGCTACAATTAAATAAACTTTTTTTTTGTATGGGGATCCCCTCTTTTTTTAACTTTCTTTTATTTTCAGATTTTTTCCTACGCTTACACACAATTACCTAGCTAGATGCCAAATTTCAACTGCCTAGGTCATCTGGAAGTGGGTTAGGTTTTTGATCTATATGTCAGTCAGTCAGTGGAAAATTGGCGACTTTTAGACCTTCATATCTTTGTTACCGTTTGAGCTAGGTTTATGAAATTTGGGGTTCTAGTTTTCTTTATAGATATAAATAAATGTACGTAATTTGATGTGTTTTAGTTGAATAGGTTTTGAGTTATGGAGGGGTTAAAAGTCGCTCGAAATGGTTCGTGTAAATATACACACGGTGCTGAGTCGCCAGTTTTTTTTGCTTTTCTTTTGCTTTAACTTGGCTGACACGCTACCGCGTGTCTTAATAATTGTTACTCGAGATAAACGCTGAGTAATGATCCCCAATGCGACAGCCTAATTGCAATAGAGCAATTTGTGGTAACTACTAAAAAAAATAACCAAAATATATCACCTATATTTACTTGACATGAAAATGATGTTTCTAGTTTCAACATTTAAAAAAAATATATTTAAAAAACTGTTCATTATTTAACGTTGAAACTTTGCACAATTGATCATCGATATAAAAGCTATATTTTCCCAAAATTTCAGCCAAATCGACCGAACGGCTTTTCCCGAACATTTTGTGCGGGGTTCTTTTACCGTCATCGGAGTGGGGCGTGACGTGTGAGTTTTTCGCGGGCCTATGCTGATTATTTTATATCCCAAAATAAAGAAGCAAAACTTCCTCACCCACTGACCTTTATTTTTAACCTTAATAAATAATCACTAAGCACCGACACAGCCGTATAATGCACAAGTGCCACAAATAATTTTCAAGTAACATATATGCGGTTTACAATTGAAAGTGTGACTTTCTCAGCGAAATTGTAGTAATTTACGTCTATTAGAAGTATCTTTGTGTCCACCACTATATTTCAGCCTATTATGCCATTATTTATAATTATATGGACAGTCGAAAGCGACCTCTGGCCAATTTAGATCGCCACCGAATGATGACGTATTGTTTAAGATAATTCCGTTTTGATTATCGGGTATTTTATGTAATTTCTGGTATCGGTTCTGACCGCAACTTTCTTTAGTTTTACTTTTTCTATGACACATTTGGTGTTTATGTCAAAGAACCGTGATAAGTGACCATTTGACTAAGAATTTCAATATATCTTTTTGCGTCGAGGGCTTTGATAGAATACTGAGATTCTGTCATTTAACTAGGAGAATGGAATGCGTCAAACAGTTTGTGTTTAAAAAATACAATATCCAAGTTAATGTTATATACTTGGGCAGTGGAATATACAGGGTGTAATGACTACTGTGCAAAAACTGAAACCCTGAATTCAAACCGTAATTCTGAATGATTTTCCAGTGAAGTTTTCTTTAGGCAAATTCTAAGAAAAGGGGCTTTATCAAAATGAAGCCCCCTTATAGGTATGCTAGATCATTCGAGTTGCCGTCGTAGTTTGACAAGACTGTGTGTATCTGTCATTGTCATCTGTATAGCGCGAGAGAGAGATGACTCAGTGTTTTTGACTGGTATCGAAACGAATGGCGCCTACTCACGTCTGAAGGAAGGTGGAAAGTAGTTTTTACGCTACAAAATAGTGGGCGCGACAATACCTATCTAATTTGGAAGGATGATACTGTTCGTATTACTCTGCCAAATTAAATAAAACCTATGCGATATTGAAATACTAAACAAGCGTAGTACACATTTATTTCGAAGCGTTATAGCCTCTTTTCGCCTTCCTATATGACGCAGAGTATATAACGTGAAGTATGGAGTACTAGCTTTTCGTCCGTGACTTAGTTTGCCTGGAAAAGTAGCCTATGTCATCCTCCAGCTCTCTAATTATGCCTCAAAAAACCATAAAGATCCAATCCGTTGCTTCATTACGACGTGAAGGAAGGACAAACGAACTTTCTCATTTACAATATTAGTAAAATTAAAATCAAAATTCTAAAATCAACTGTTTGTGTTCGTTACAGGGGCGCGGCTATGGGTGATAGCGACAGTAATACCGGCCTTACTGCTGACGGCGAACTGCGCGAAACCTCATCGACGGTCCATGCCTACACAACAGGTAGTTATCATATTTTTTTGTATGGAGTACCTAGTTAATTTGCGTTAGGAAGCGAAACTTCCATCTCCCATAAACTTGAAGAATTTCAGTCACAATAGTATGACTAAGCTTTTTAGGGCGCCCTGTTACTAGGTGGGGTGACGATATTCGTAAAGTAGCAGGCAGTGGTCGGAGGAGGAGAGCTGAAGACCGAGCTCAGTGGCGTGCCATAGGAGAGGCCTATGTCCAGCAGTGGACTGATACAGGCTGATGATGATGATGAAAGCTTTTTTAAAAATTTATTTTACTTACTATCAAAATAAATTCACTGTGCATTTCATGAGCAAGTTAACTAAACCTACCTAGGTATGCTTATTCTTCTTCTTGTTATCGTGACGTATAGTCAAGTGTGTGGCGAACTTGGCGAACCAAGGTGTCAGGATTTAAAAAACCGCACAATGGCCTCTGCCTTTGTAAGGTTGGTAATCGACAAATAGATCAGACAGGCAGCCATGGGAATGAACTGCTCAGCACTAGAGTTATTTCAGATTTAGTTAAAATTAGTAAATAAGAAATTTGTAATGAGATTTAAAAGAGCAACCTCAGAGTTTCTTGCCTGTTCTTCTCTGAGGAAGACAGCACCTTTGCGAATAGGCGTAGAGTCAGTAGGATCAGAGAAACGAATGCGTATGTATGTATTTAAATCGTTTAATGTATGTTTGTATGTATTTCATTGTAATCTTGACTTGTTTTAAGTGATATCCTGAATGTCCTATAAAATAAAGATTTTTCTATTCTATTCTACCGATATGAATGTTTTTTTTCAGACATTACCATTATCAAAAGGCGGTTGGCGTCCTGTCATCGGCTCGGGCGGGCTAGTCTTTGGATTTGGAACGGCTCCACTGCACGCGCCGCCGCATTACAAGTATCCAGTTCAATTGGATTCTTTTCCATCGTCAGCACGTCCGCACACCTCGAGAGACCCAACTAAACTGACTTCAATCGCGCAGTCATACCGCCCGACTACCCTCAGATCGGTATCTGCCGCTCCCCCCTCTCCTGCAGCTAGCCAGCCAATCAGCTCTTACCTCAACCCCTTCGCAATATCCAACAACGGGCTAGCACACTACAAATACGTCCAGAATTTCCCTGTTGAAAGCGTCGTCATCAGAAACCCTCACAACCCCTACGCTGCTCGTCCAGTATTTGGGAAACCGTATCCTACGAAGCAGCAATTCCCTGGAAAGCAGCAATACTTTCAGCAACTGGGAAGTCTCCAACCAATCCAATTCCCGATTCAGACTGCAAAGCCTTTAGATGTGTTTGGGAAGCCAGTGAATGGGTATGCAAAGCCGACTGATAGCAAGACTGCTCAATCGCAATCGGGGACGGAGATTTACAAGACTGAAGTGTTCAAGCTCTCAAACAGTGACTCAGCACAACAACCGCAGACACAACAGCATTCACAACAGCATACACAACACCATACACAACAGCAGCAGCAACAGCAGCAGCAACAGCAGCAGCAACAACAAAAACAGCAGCAACAACAACAGGTGAAGACGGCGCAGCAACAACAACAGTCACACGTCACCCAGAAGAGCCCCGTGACTCCCAACCCCTTCCCCCACTACCAGTACCAGGGTGCTGTATTTCCACCGAGCATTTTTGGTAAGACCGTGAGCATTCTTGTAAATATTTAACTGTTTGCCAAATGAGGGTCCTTACAGTCTTTTCGTTTGTTTTAGGAACATTCGGCTCGTTTGGCGTACCATCCGTGAAACCATTCTCCACAAAGACTACCTTCTACCCACCACAGACGACGAAGCAGACGCTGTTCAACTCGTTTAGTTTCGCGCCCAACTTTAAGACAACACCAGCATTTGTATCGACCACACCAAAGCTTCAGACCACAGCAAACCAAATTCACTTTGGCTCTGCATGGAACGATTTCAAAAACCCAGTCACGCAAGCACCGAAAATAGCAGTCCCAGTCAAAATCGACCCAAATAGTAATAAAGGTACTTTCAAACCAAGCCCTCAAGATCCCTTTGTAACCAAATTCAATAATAACTATAAGGTATCAACGTATAACCCTTATGTTCAAACCACTACATTCGCATACAGTAACTACCATGACAACAATTACCAACAGCAACAGATCCCACAGGTGCAGAGCTATTACAATTTGAACAATCAACAACAACAGAATAATTATAATTATGAAAATAAGAAGCATACATTACACGCGCACGACAGTTTGGCAGCTGGGGTGAACCAGCAAGCTTCCCAGCAATACGCCAACCCGCCTCTGAAGACAGATATAGAAGGCACCCCGAACAACGTTCCATTCCGAGCGACGTACGAAGTAACAGAAACTTACGAGACCGATGACGTCACGAACTCATCTCCTCAATCTTGGCCAGGAACGCAAGAAACCAACAGTCAAAAGACAACAGAGGAAGTAATAACGAAGCCAGAATCAGACGCCTACATCAGACCGACGACTATCTTGCCGGACATTCCCGAAGAACTCGCCATCGTCACGGAAGGCGATAAAGGCTATGACAACTCTTTGAGCTACGACAACCAGTTCGAATCTCAAAGCAGGCGGCCTCTAGGCGACGATGACTTCGAACCGATCGGCAAGCAAAAACTCAAGGACTATTACTATAGGGTTTCTACTCCTACATACGATGACTATCCAGGGCGTCGCAAGAAACCGACTGAAAAAACGAAGTACTCTGCTCATGAGGGGACGCGTTTTGGTTCAAATAAAGAAAATAATGAAGCAGATCCTCTTCCAACACTTCCTCCAAACAAACACTTTAAAAGGCCAAGCTCGCCTACTCCTGAGCCTGTTGACAAAGATAAGATTCGCAAGAGAAACAAGATCAGGAGACGCCGTCCTTTAGGAAACGGTAACAAAGAATCAAGCACACGCAAATACTCAACTACAACTGAAGCTACCAACGCTGATGATGAAGTGCAACATACACTCAGACCAAGAGTCAGACCGACGGCATCCAAACCTAACTTAACGACCCCGACTACAAGTGCCGTCGATTTAACAACAAGCGCCATTCCACCAATTTCACCCACAATTCCAACCATTATAAAGAAGAAGCTAATTCATCGACGACCAATAACAACTTCCACCGAAAAGCCTGAAACTACTTCTGCATCTACATATGAATCTAATAAGGAGTCTCCCATAATGAAAATCTCAGCGACATCCAACAGAGGACACTACTCAAAACCGACACCAACCGCTTTTGAATATACGAATGAGACTCCAGACTACACACACAAACAGGATGAGAAAGACACTCCTACGAGCGACATTGCTGTGAATCTATCAGACGCAGTCAAAACTACAAGCAAAACTGAAACAACTAAATCGTTTTCATTCCATAGAGACGCTAAGCCTGTTGAGGCCAAATTAGAACCAATTATAAGAGAAATTATTACAACCGAAGCTACTAAAGACAGTGCTGAACAAGATGTGACGACGACATCTCGTGTTGAGACTACTTCCAATTCCGGCAAGATTTTAAGGCCTAGATTAAAGAACAAGTTTGACAGACCACGGTTTAGCGTCAAAGACTACAGAAGTCGCTTAAGTTCCACTACAAGTACAGAAAAGCCTTCCGGTTCGGACACACAAACACCTAAGATCAGATTCCCTAACAGGAGGGCTCCAAGCATTGAAAACAAGACTACTGAAAGTGAGAATGGGACAGAACGCAAGAAGTTTACGCCCAAAGATCCGAGGCACAACCAGAATGGATCAGAAAGCAACGAACAAAATGAGAAGGAAATACATTCTCTAAGACCGCATCGACAGAGACAGACTGTGGAAACAACAGAAGGTCCGGTTCAAAAGATTTCTGCTCGTATTCGTAATGGGTCGCGCAGACCGAAGCCGGAAGAAAGCACGGAGACTACGAATCCCACAGTCAGTAAAAGACCGTTGAGGAAAAAGATAAAGGATTCTGACATTGGAGAATCTGTTCAAGATGTATCAGTTACTGAAACGAACGGATCTGATCAAAAAAGTGACATTACTTCGGAAAGAACGCGTTCAGAGAGTGCTATCATGAAAATAGCTGACAAGAAACACCAGGATCACTTGGAGCACATTTTTGAACATTCAAAAAGAGTATCAGATTTGACTTTAGCAGCTAGTAAAGACTACAATACTCCTGGTATGTTTAAGACTGTATCAACAAGTAGTAGACGAATACCAAATTACTTTACAATAGCGACAGATGATCCTATTCTTCCAATAGAAGCATTCTTTCCACAAATAAACCAAAAGAAGGAATCATAATCATGTTCCTGTAACTTAAGCTTTCAAAACCAAATTTTTTTAGACTGCCAAAGCAACAAACAACTTTCTAGGGTGAATTTTTTATCGTTGTTCAACAAAAATGCAAAGACTGTTTGAAATAACAAAACCTAATTGGAGACAGTGGATGTGACCACAAGACCACAAAAAAACAGTAATTATTACCATACTTTTTTTGAAACTCCGATACCAATTTACCATAAACTAAAATTTAGAGTTTTTATTTTGATCACGGCACAGACAAATAATGATATCATTACGGGAAACGAAAATATGATTATAATATGAATCTTATACGATTTAAAAATCAAATGAGAACAATGATTTCGATTTCACTCAGTAAAACAATTTAATTTACCAGTGGTACACCCACCTTCTTCGGTGACTAACAACTCTTGACGGTGCTCATTTAGTTGTAAGTAAAGACGAATATATCTAAAGTGATATGCTTGAGGAGTATAGCGAGCGAATGTGGAGACCTCTTAAGGGCATTTATTACTAAGGCATCTTCTCATATTACAATTTAAATAGAATTAATTTATATGTCCTATGGAATAACGCTATTCTTACCTATATCTTTAAAATACTGCCTTATATTCTGAGTTTAAATAAATAAATAAATAAATAAACGCTACACACTCAAAGGCCCACACCAAGGTTTTCCCTTGTGTCGTGGGTCCCTTGGAACACACATAAAGACAAACACAAACACCCATGACCCGAGAACAAACATCTGCTTTTACACAAATGTTTGCCCCGACTGGGGATCGAACCCAGTACCCGCGATCAAGAGGCAGCGTCACTACCACTCGACCAAACCGGCCGTTTAATGAACGTAAACAGTAACAAAAAAAACTAAGTTTAAAATAGTTTTCAAACACAATTAAAAATAGAAACCTTTCGGACCCCTGGGTCTCTGAATCCCTGGTTGGATCCCTTGGGGGCGAGTCAATGAGATTTCTCTATACCAATGTCCATAAAATTATGAGGAGCCTGAATCCGAAATTCAATGTAGTTCGAGAATGTATAGAAAATATATAAATCTTTCATTTTCCTATGATGAAAAGATGCCTTTGAGTAAGACGTCAGAAATTAGAATGAATGTACAGCTAAAGCTATAGAGTGATGTGATGAGCGAATGTGACTTATATTTATATGAACTTTTAGTTTAATAAATGTGTAAATAAATTCTCTTAACAATACAACTTTGTTTTATTAAATTCTTTACAATAATAAAATTCAATAGAGATACAAGGCTTACAATCAAATTAAATACGGGTGATTTTGAATCAGTAAGTGAAACTTTAGAGGGTGATTCTACCCATGAAACAGAACAATTTTTCATAAGAAACCGGTTTAACATTCTTAAAAAAAATCGACTTCCCATATACAGCGCCTTAGGTATCTTACTCTCTTTCAACCTCTCAGGTGGTTAATCAGTCCATAAAACTGAACAACTTTCCCAAGGAACATAGGTCAAAATACGAAAAAAAAAATTTGAGTTCCCATACAAACTTCATCAGCATATAGCGCATTTTGTATGGAAGATCAAAATATATTTTTTCGTCTTTTGACCTATGATCCTTGGGGAAGTTGTTCAGTTTCATGGACTGATTAACCACCCCAGAGGTTGAAAGAGAGATACCTAAAGCCCCGTAGAGGCAAATCAGCTGAGAGCACAAGTTGTATGGAGATTCGAAAATTTTTTTTAGAAAGTTGTTCAGTTTCGCTAACTAATTTAAAATCACCCAACATTTATAAAAAAATACTTTCAAGCAGTTGTTTATATGACAATTGGTACAGAGGCGTTGATTTGTACGCCAAAATAGAATTAAAGAAATTAAATAACGTACACATACAAGAATTAGGAAGTTACCCAGCACTTATTTCTTCAGCTTGTTTTTTAGCCATGGTTTGTATGGACTTCACAGCTGCTTGATGGATGCTCTTGTCCAATTGATCTGAAATAAAAGGTTACTATTCTATAAACTGACTCCAATATGTTAAGCTGATAAACATTCAGCATGCAAACAATACAAATTATGAATAATTTTCCACTTTAAAAACGTATGAGTCACCGACTTCAATCCTAACACGAGTTCGCACAAAGTAGATATCTAGTATATTTTGCGGACTACAATGCCTATTAGCAGATAACTACAAGCAGAAATGTCATTCATTTATTTAGATGATGTTCTAGTTTGTAGTATTTTTTGTTTTTGTTGATTTTTTTTAAAAGCGCTGAATCATTTTCGATAAAATTTATATGGGACCTCTTCAGGAGTATACTCTTTCGAACAAATAAAGAATTTTGAAAATCGGACAACAGTTGGCGGAGTTATCGCGTAACAAATATACAAAAAAAAAAAAACAGTCGAATTGAGAACCTCCTCCTTTTTTGAAGTCGGTTGATAAATAAAAATTAAGCAATAAAGTTTATCTTAACTTTCTCAATTAAACACTGATAAAAATAGTCAAAAGCAACAAAAAAACAAATACAGAATGTTAAACCAATTCACACTATCCCTCCAAATGTCTCTATTACGTTTTTATAGCTTCTCAAACAACCCTATTTTTTATGAAAAATCGTGCAATATTACTAGACAGTGTTTATTTAAAAGCAGACTGTCATAATCATGATGCAGTTAATAAAGAAGGTGACAACACAAAGTATACGCTTATTTTACATAAGGGGCATCCATAAATTACGTCACACGAATTTCAAGATTTTTTGACCCCCTCCCCCCTCCTTGTCACAGCTGGTCACATTTATAAGACTCCTCCCTCCCGTCACATTACGTCAAATATGTTGTATATTTTCCATTTCTTTGTATTTTTTTAATAAAAGCAGTACTTAATAGAGTTATTCTTTTTTTGGGAACTCAAAACTCGTTGTCTTAACAAAAGAATAAACTTAAAAAGATTGCTTAGGACTGAAGAGGACTGAATGTAACTTTTACTCTGTCTCATGTTCTGTAATGTTGGTGTGCAATAAAGTATATTTGTATTGTATTGTATTGAAGAGGTAAAGTTCGTTAATAGTTAACTCGTTTTGATACTCATAACACATTTTGAAATGTGACGTCACGAAACTTAGGACCCCCTCCCACCCCTTGTCACACAATGTCACACTTTGTCAACCCCCTTCCCTCTCCTCCCCTTAACGTGTGACGTAATTTATGGATGGTCCCTAACGGGGTGTGTGGGGTCATAACAATCGCCGAGATCGCCGAGAGTGGGGACTGTCCACTAATCGGTTATTTAATTAAAATAACTAAATCCCTATTAGAATTTAACCTATTGATATCCAGGGGTGGTGGACTATTCCTACTACCCCTTCACTGATTAATTTTTTATGGGCTGATGAGACATGAGATAAGTTTGTTTAATAATTTATATTATTTCACCCATTAGAACACCTAATTTCATAAAAATAAGGCAAAATTTTCCGCTGCTAACTCTTGGCATTATAAAATGCCCTGTGGGAGACGGCGCTGTTTTAGGCGAGGCATTATGCCCTTGGGAGTTGACGGATTAAGTACTAACAGTCGTTTTAAGTAATTGTACTAACACAAATGGATCTTGTTGTCCGAAAATAAACATTTTTATTTTATTTTTATAACACCTTAGTGCTCCAAAATCGACATTCTCACCTGCTAGCATACACCCTGTTTATCAACGGACGAGGCTCTGACGAGGCCATTCTATATTAGTAGATTGTTAACCAAGGGCTGTATGACATCAATTGCATACGAGGTTTTTGGCGCCCGAGCGCAGCGAGGGCGCTAATTAGCCCGAGTATGCAATTGATGCTTACACCCGAGATAAACACTCTGCTTTACATATCGATTGTGAGGTAAGTAAAAAAACAAGAAAGCAGGTTTCTATGAACATTTATTAAAGAGAAACATGTGTATTTAATTAAAATTTCGCGCCTAGCTAGAGTCTGGCTAGCGAAAGAGTGACCTAGGATTTTTCTGAAAAGTTTTATATAGCAACATTATTAAGCTTTCAAAGATACGTCAAAGTCTGTCATTATATTGTCAGTGTTTTGCTACGACTCATAATTTGTTAAAATTAATTGCTTTAATATGGATAAAACATTGAAAAGTAACGTGCGGAAACTGCTACATACCATGATTAGTAGTTTAAACAAAAACAAGAAGAGAAAGACGTTGTTTTCCAAGAAAAACAACAATGTTTACATGCGATCTCAGATTTTTAGGTAAGCACGACTTTGTTATCTTGATCATTTTTTGTTGCTTAGTTTTGTTCTGAAATTGATTTCTGTTTTATTGTAAGGCATATTAATTCATTTTTCTTTCTCATTTATTTATTTATATAAGGACTTAGATATTGTTGACATAAAACTATTTTTGTCATTTTTAAATTACCTTCTATTTTAAAATACCTTCTATTTGCATTGCATGCCAATTCTGGCGCAACACGCTTTGCTTTTAATTGTCACCATAATTTGTTACCGTGTTTGCCCGCAATAAAGATATATTTCATATTTCATTTCATTTCATATTTTATTTCATATTTGCTTATTTTTGCATTATTAGATGTAGTATTTACAATATTATGATGCAATTATTTATGTTTGTAGATAATCTTGGAGATATTGAAGGACTCTGCGATATTAAAAATATCGTAGAAATTAAGAAATTTGGAGAAGAAATCCATAATAGAGACTCAGACTAAGTTCTATTTAGAAGAAATATCTTCATTAACCGGTATGTACCTGCATCAATTCAGTCATAATTTATTTGCCTTGTTTCACAAAGTTGTATTATTTGATTAAAATTGTTCAATGTCTATTATATGTGAATGATCAGGTAAAGAAAAGACTTCACTGTGTTTTTGATGTTATCAAACTGTTTGGGAGCCTTTATTTATATATATTTTATACTTTGTTTCGCAGAAGTCGGTGTCACGACATTAAACAAATTAAGAAGGAAGGATAAGTGAATGAGGGGATGTGGAGCACTCTAGGTAAAAAACGTCCTCACAAAAACTCGGTTTCGGACTTAGGCAGTCTTGATATCGATGCAATAGAAACAAAATCAATGAATTCTTTGTTGTGAGAAAGGAGGCTCCGACATTATGGACATAAGGTTTCATGCAAACTTCATCGAAGATTGATCTATTTTATTAACCTGTGGTAAAACAGTTATGTTTAATTCTTAACTTCTTGTTTGGAATTTGTGACTTTTCTCAAAAATAAAGATAATTTTTATTGAGTAGTAAATAAATGGTTCAGTAAATTTTTACACACTCGTTTTTTTTACACCATGACAGTCAAGGCTTCGTAGGAGCCTTAAAAGCTAATTAAATTTAGATTAAACACACAGGTTATGTACAGTCAAGAGCAGGTCACGCTTTACACTACCAGTTTAAGCTGAGCTCTGATTTATCAGGGCCGGTCCAAAGTTCAAAGTGTCAAGCTTGACGTGCTGTTGAGTGTACATCTAAAAATTTTAAATAGGTGCATTGAATTATACGTTTAGTTCGTAAACAACAATTTAAAAAATGTATTGTCGTAAATTAAAAAAATACTCAAGTATCAAAATACTTTTCTCTAGCTATAGTCAGTAATACCACACAAAGATTTTTTGAATTTGCCGCGTTTTCTCAGGTCGCGCTTTCACTGGCCAGACTCTAGTCGACTGCCTTTTTTACTCTTCACGATTTTATGGCACGCAAGCGCGTCAAATCGTACTGGCCAGTTTGATTTTTAAATCGATTTCAACTAACATACGATGTGACTGCGAAACAAATAGTTCGATATTAAAAATAAAACCTTCATAAATTCTTATATAAATTGTCTTGATTCCGATTCGAGTAAATAATCGATACCGAGAAAAAAAAAGTAACTTTTTAAAAATATTCTTCTTGCAGTATTGAGTATGACAGTTCTTTTTTCAAATTCCAAAACCTATGCTGTAATGTTAACATTACATGGTAGGTTTTGAAACCTATGCTGTAATGTTAACATTACATGGTAGGTTTTAAAACCTATGCTGTAATGATATCCATACACCCCGGCATTCAGGGAAGTAAGTGACTACTTACAGAGCAAGAGATATGTAAATTTATTTTAATTCATAATTTTGATAAATAATATTGTTTTTCTATATTTATGTTATTTGGTAAATTGTCTACACTGTAGAAGTGTAGACTGTAGACTCTACAGTCATCAGCAAGCTAGTTATGTATCTCTCTGTACTATTTACTGTACCATCACATTCAGCTAGTACTAGAAAGAGGGTGGGACCTGGTGACTTCGTAACACAAATTTTCCTAGTACGGACACCAGCTCTCACAAAAGATATTTAAACCTTCGCGTGCTTTTTGAATACATGGTGTACGAGATTTGTATCGCACGCGGCGGAAACAAGCACGGGACGGGTTAAATAATTCTGTCTTCTGTATCATCAGCACCAACTTTTGTAAAGAAAAAATAAATAAACTATTTATTTATAAACTCAGTCATTGGCAAAATCACGATTATGGCCGCAATTTTTCAAATAATTGAACTTACATATCTTATGTTGTCCTTTGATGGGGAACCGCAGTCTCAGGCTGATGGGGTTGGAGCAGATGAACACATACGGACTGTCACTCTCACCGTCCGGGTACCTATGACGTAACAGAATATCAGACTTTTTTTATTTTATTTTTATTAAGAAAACCAACAGCAATACAAAGGACATCATTCACGGCCCATACAAAAAATACCATTTTTTAAAATTTTATAACGAACTAGCTTTCCGCGCGCGGCTCCGTCCACGTTGACTACAGGTTATATCGTGCCTAGCTGTGGAATAAAATGTAGCCTACGGGGTACCACCCGCCACTTGTCGGATTCCTCAGATCCGTATTGAACGTTTCTCTTCATAATTTATATTGCGCACCGCTAAGGAACGGAATTCTCTGCCTGGATCTGTCATTCCGAGCTCATATAACCCGAGTCTCTTTAAAGTTCTAGTGAATAGGCATCTTCTGGGTGACCTTGCTACATCCTTGATCACATCTTCGCCCCTGGGCTAGATTGTGGTCAAGAGCGAACCTATCCCAATTAATATATTGTATTATAAATGCGAAAGTAATTCTGTCTGTTACGCTTTCACGGTTAGACTACTGAACCGATTTTAATTAAATTTGGTACAGATATAGATTTATAGACCTTGGGAAAGGATATAGGTTACATTTTTTCCCACAACTAGGCACGATATAACCTGCAGTCCACGTGGGCGGAAAGCAAGATAATTTATAAAATTTAAAAAAAAATTGTAGAGAAAATATCAAATGTCAATATTCAAATTGTAAGAAAAATAAATGCAGATCAAATTTTCCAAGCACAGTAATATTAATCGACTTACTGTTTCTGATACTCCTCCTGTGGCAAGCAGTCGTCGACAGTGACACAGCCTAGCAAACAACCAGTGGGGTAGAATGATGGGAACTTGAACTCTTTCTCTGAAAACAATTAAGAATTGATATAATTTCAAAATTTAACTTCTCTTCTTTTTATATTCACCTACTACCACATCCACCCTTGTAGTTTAATTAGGACGCCGCATTTTTGATGGGTCCCGACTGTTAAAATCTTTATGTTATTCAATAACATAAGTCTCGACTACTGAACTTACTTGTTTTTATCTTTTCAGTTTTTATAACGCAGTCGGGTTTTTTTATTTTTTAAATTAATTTATTTTAATTTACACTTTTTAGTTAGGGTCAGATATTTATATTTGTTTATTTATTTTCTCATTTGTAGATAATATATCTCACTTGCATAAAAATTAAACAATTTCCGCATTAAAAGCCTATATTTAAGTGAAAATCGTTACTAACCAACTTTAAATCGTTATAGATCCTAAACGGTAATTCTGATTGAAAAACGATATGAGAAACCTATAAATGATTTTTAAATACCTATTCAACGATACCCCACTTGACATACATAAAAACATACATATATATACATAGGCTGATAAAAACATTACCCTTCTTTGCGTCGCGCAGTCGGGTAAAAAAGTCACTTATTGACACTTTAGGTTAGCCTTTGGCCCGATATACAGCAAAACCCCCGCATCCCACTTTTTACAGACTTACTGTATACCTGGGAAGAGAAGGTAGCTGGCACATTCTAAGTTTTTCTTTCACTCCCAGTCCAGCATAGAAGTATTACCTGGATAAATGACTCGATATTGGTTCTCCATGGCCCGAACTATTTCCTGGTCTGGCGGCTTCGCGGTTGAAGCGATCCAGAGCCGCCCGCGGTGTGACGTGTACCAGGTTCGACCTTCATGCCTATAAATTAAATTAAAAAATAAAATACAAAGTAAATAGAACTTGTCATTGCGCTTAGGGCCTGGCAGAATTGGCAGCTCTGGACGATTTCATACTACGTAATTTAAATACCATGGACATTTTTATATGTAACCCGTGAGTTAACTTGAGACCTGGGCGGACGACGTCATCATCAGTGTACGGTGTGCGGTATGATAAAATATCTAAAGAGAGTCGAGACACGTATTCGCAACAAAGATGTTTTTATTTTATTTCGCACACCGTACATTTAAGGTGACGTCGTCGGTCCAGCAGCTCGAGCACGATGGCGACAAAGTCATGCGGCGCGCCACTCGGCTGACGCTGAAACTTCACTTTGATTGCGCGAGGGCCCCGCGCAAAGGCCTGCTCGCCCTCTGGCGTTATCAATGTTGACTTTTTGACATAGGACCGCGGCGCATTACGCGCGCTATCACCATCGTACTCGAGCTAGGTCTCAATTTATCTCGTACGAGATATATCCTAAACGTATTGGCCAACAGGGCCCTGATTCTGTAACTTCAGTTGTGTGTCGATGGAATGGAGGTCATTTTACCTGTTCAGGTGGCGAAATTGAGAACTATTCAATTTTAATATACTTGCTGACAACCACCCCGACCAGCAGCGCCGCCGCCAACCGAACGTAAAGTAGCAAACTACCTAGCAACTGAAAATTCAGTTTGCGTTGGCGCCACCAGTCAAAGCAGCCGTCATTAGATGTATGAAATTTGGGTAGTTCTCAATTTCGCCACCTGAACGGATATAATAGCGACCATTCCATCGACACACAACTTAACTTACAGAATCGGGGTCCAGGTGGGACTCTCCGTTGCTCAGGCAGTAGACAAAACTTACACGCGACGGGCACACTACCCGGCGCAAAGTTTAATTAATATCATTTAGTTTACTAACACTAGCTTTTAAATTTTATCATTGTTACTAACACCTATGGATGTCTATCTATACATATTATAAAGAGGAAAGATTTGATTGTTTGTTTGTTTGCATTGAATAGGCTCCAAAACTTCTGGACCGATTTGAAAAATTATTTCACCATTAGAATCCTACATTATCCGGGATGGACATAGGGTAAATGATTTTTCCAAATTCCCACGGGAACGAAGTCCCGAGCGGAATGCTAGTCTGAAATAAATATAATGTCTTTTAGACTTTGAGCACCGAAAGGGCTCATTCGACGCTCTTGTATCATAATGACAAATATTTTTTTCACCTCTCCAGCTCGAAAAGAAAGCTTTTGTTTGTCAAAATCAGAAAGCAAAATCGTTGTTTGCCAAGGAATTTGTTGTAGTACTTATAAATTCCTTGTTGTTTGCCAATTGCTCACTGCATTTTCTGAGCGAGAAAAAATGATTTGAATTTGGAACACTATCTTTAAAATGACTTGGCGTGGTGATTTGTTCTGAAACTAATTTAGGCTTATCAAATAACGAAAGCGAAATTTTATATTATTGATTGAAAACAAAATTACGAAAATGTGTTAAATATTGATCGTTTAAAAAATAAAAGGTTATTTAGGCCGGTATTGGAAAGGTTAATATAAATTCTATTAAACAAATGTAGTTTTAAAAAAATATATTTTTAGTTTTGTAAAAATATTAAGAAATGCAATTTCTGATTACTGAACGCAAACTTTAAACCACTTTTAAAAAGCGTATAGCAGGGGTGGCCAACCGGTCGATCGCGACTGTTAGTCCAGTCGAACGTGGCAAGGCAAAAAAATACTTAGACCAGACTGCACCAACTGCTGCACGCATCATCTTGCATCATTTTTCAAACGCTCATACATTGGATTCTTTAAGGTTGGCAATTTCCAATTGCCATATGATAAACTAGTGGAAGATATGATAAACTGATTATGATAAACTAGTAGAAGATGCTCAGACGCAATGTTCACACTAATACATAGATAGGTAAATAAGTAGTTACAGAGAATAATTTTCAGATTTATGTTTTTTCTCTTAATAAAATAAAAAATACTGTATGATTGTGTACTGAACATAGTTTCATGTAAGATTTCAAGAAGTATGTAATTGGTAGATCGCACAGGGTTTCGTTAGTAAACAGGAGATCTTGGGTCTAATCTTCGATCAACTATAGAAAACTAGATACACAGTCCCATACAAAATGAAAATTAAAAGTGTCCTAACTACAATACGTACTTAGATAGTTGTATACCACTTCATGTATTATGAAAAAGTTCTAAAGTGTCAAACATTTTAATCTAATTTAAACCTTAACGTAATATAATAAGGTCGAAAATAAAATCTGTTTAATTTGTAAAATACCACTTCTGGTTTTGAACAAAGGATAACGTAAGACAATTTGATGACACTGGCTGTCACGTAGAACATGGGAGGAGTGGAGATGCCTTTGTTAATTTTAAAAATATATTAGTTGGGTCGATTTCACATAAAAAAATCTTCGTACAAACTTTTTAACAAATTCAAAATGCTACGAAATGGTGTGGTTTTCTTTTTAACCCCTGATTGTGTTGTGTATGTATAGGAGCATCATAGCTCTTAAACTGATGATGTTAATGGTGCAGTTTATTTTATTCGAAAGCTTCTTCTTGCGCTGGATTTCAGATATGATTTATCAAAATTGGTTCAGCCGTTTACTTTTATGTTAGTTTTTATGGTTTTTTATTATTAAAAAAATCACATTCATTTCAAATTAACCGACGATTAATATACATTACAATTGATAATCACAGTCGCCGCCATTCTTCTTAATTATTGCTTATAAACATAATATTCTATGCTTATTTTTTTTTGAAATATGAAATAACTTATAAAAAAAGAAAAGACCTGTGTCTTTCCGATTACACATACGTTTTGCTTATTTAAAACTTAGTATAATTTTTTGAACAGAAATGACCTATTGAGATTTAAGAGAGGAAATTAGCTATGAAACTAAATAGATATTAAAGTACAAGAAATAATATTTTTTTTAAAAAAAAAAGCAACCAACTAAAAAAAACATTTGTCTTCTTCGCTGTCATCATCTTTGTCCTGAAGATGAAACATATTTTTTTTATTTTATTCAATACAAGAAACTCCAAATCAAAAGTGATAAAAAGGTACATACTATTTGAGGTGCAGCTGTTTTGTGTAACCTTTTGACTACTTTTGTAATGACATGCGAGTCACTTTCTAAAAAATGCTTGGAGCAAAAGACACTACTTTGCGACGGCTGAAAAAAATCTTCACATCTTTGACGTGCGATCACGGATGTCCACTGTCCACATCGCACAGGATCTCTAGGAAAACTAAAAATCCAATAAAACTTTATGTTTGTAAACGTCACGCACGTTAAATTTTTTATTAATTCAATTTTATATTATTAATGGTTTTGCCATAATACCTTTAATGTAAGTATAGAAAACAGAATTAATATATATACTCTTTACACTTAAATTTTATAACACAGATGTAAATGAAAAAAAAACAATAGAAAAGAAAACAGCGTCTCTATTTGTTTTAGAACAGAGTCACTGCATAACCCGAACAAATGATGTTGAAATACAACGGTATGGATTTGTAAGTTCGGCTAGTGTCTATTCAATTTAAAGGGTTATACTCTCGCCGAATGTTATTAAATTAAACTAAAAAAATGTTTTATAACCTTTTCTTGGCCAAATACCAAGATAATTTCAATTCACATATAATAATTACAAAACTACTTATTTAAAAAATGTCATTCCATATTCCATTAATGTTCTGGAGGTGTGATTTTTAAAATTTTTCACTGCGCACTGAGGCATGGTTACTTTCGGAACGAACGAATGCTACTAAACGAAAAGACAACCCAAAACGTCAAGTGGGTGATCATTTAGTGAGGGAACTTTTTTGTTGTGGATTGTGTATCTAGTTCTTTATAGTTGATCGAAGGGTCTAATCAAGTTGGCCACCCCTGGCGCATAGCTTTCTTTTTTTTTTCTTAATTTTTCGCAGTAATGTATAGGGTATAGGTGAAAAGTTATGTGTTGCACACGAGATCTCGGTTGCACTCGGTAGGAAAAACCAACTTTGCTCTCTAGTTGAACAAATAATTACACTGGGCGTCAAAAATAAGTAGTACAGTTTTAAAATTGCGATTTCTCCCAAACTATAAAACTTAGACCTTTGAAACAAAAAAGGTTAAAAAGAAAATTTAATCTTATTCAATAAAAACTTCATGCATTATAAGAACTTATAATGCTTGACTTTAAAAAAAACGAATAAATAAAAACACTTTTTTTAAACTGTTGAAAGGTGTTGTCTTACTTAGGATTTTTGTGTTTGACACATTCGCTGCTGATAAAGCAATTGTAATTGAAAAGCATAGGTATCTTCAGAGAGTAAATTTGACTAATCATGCCTCTTTCACCAGAAGAATGTGCAAGAATCTTAGCTTTTCTCGAAGTGGGCATCAGTATGCGTCGTACTGCAAGGAGGGTGGGTGTAACTTTAAGAACGGTTCAGCGAGTAAAGCAAAGGTACGAAGAGACTGAAAACCATCTAAGGAGACGAGGTAATGGCAGACCCAGGTGCACAAGTACCCGAGAAGATCGCTTTATTGTTTCCACTGTGTTAAGAAATCGACACCTTAATGCAGTTGAGGTTCAGCAACAGCTTCTTCGGACCCGAACAGACTACATCAGTGAGAGTACAGTGAGAAGAAGACTTGCTGAAGCTAACCTGAAGCCTCTAAGACCAGCAAATGGCCCCAAACTTGAGACAGAGCATCGCGTAGCAAGACTACGCTACGCCCGTCAACACGTACAATGGGGCGAAGAAGAATGGGCTAGAGTTTTATTCACAGATGAGTCTCGATTCTCTTTATACACTTCAGATGGACGGCGGAGAGTCTACAGACGACCCGGTGAGCGATACATTCAAGCTTGTATCTCGGAAAGAGTCCAATATGGCGGGGGCTCTGTACACGTATGGGCTGGTATCTCTTCAGAGAGTCGCACAGAGCTTGTGGTAATAGAAAATGGGACTTTGACTGGTGAAAGATATGCCTCGGAGATCCTCAACGAGTATGCAGGGCCATATTTAATAAATATGGGTGATGGAGCCATCCTAATGCATGATAACGCCCGGCCACACACTGCTCACCACGTACAAGAGTACATTCAGGAGGTTGGCATCAACTTGATGGCTTGGCCATCGAGAAGCCCAGATCTCAACCCGATTGAACACGCCTGGGATGAGCTTGGGAGGCTAGTCAGAAGGCGCAGTCCACCTCCTGCCACACTCAGGGCTCTAAAACATGCGCTGATAGAAGAATGGGAAAATATTCCCCAACACCGCCTCCGAAACTTAGTGTTCAGCATGCCAAACCGGATCCAAGCTGTAATTAGAGCCCGAGGCGGCAACACAAGTTATTAAATTGTGAAAAAGTTCCAAAACGTGAAAATTAAGTGGTTGCCATATCGTTAAAAATTGATACTTTTTAGTATTTATCTTAATTTTAAGTTTGAAACTTTATTCATGCCAAATAAAATATAACTTTAATAAACTTCGTTAAGTTTACTATAAACTGCTTTTTATTTCATAAGTGTAACTACTATAGTTTAGGAGTAATTGCAATTTGAAAAGTGTACTACTTATTTTTGACGCCCAGTGTATTTTATTTTAAAGTTCTGTGAATCAACTTCAACAAAAACTTCAAAATAGGGCAGATATTTTTTAAAATTGTTTTAAAAACTAGCCACTCAGACAGCGACAGAACCCCACTCTCCCCTTTTGCAAGGGAAGTGAACGATCATCGATGGCTGGTGATAATCTACCACCGCCTTTCTCACGCTCAGGGCTCCGCGCCACGTCTCCTCATCGTGGCCGGAGTATTCTCACATAGAGTGAAAATCGCTTGAAGAACTTACTATAGAAATGATCCTATGAAGTAAGGTCTTATCGAAACGAAATGTATCGCGCCAGGTCATTATTTGTCGGAACATCTCAATACCGCGATGTAGAAAAGGTAGTCGGACTGCACAGTTCCATCTAGCGGATTTTTTTGGAACTAAAGTTGTAAATGTGGTACACGTGGGCTTTTGAAGGTTAACCTTGAAACCGAGTTTAGTTTGACAGAGTGCTAAGCCATATGACGCAAGCAAGCATACGCAGTCGTGATAACAGACTTTTCTGTACAGCATAACATTCATGCAATTAAAATTGGGCAAAAAAATTAAAAATATATATTTAGAGTGTTACACCGACACTTTACAAAAGCGATAAGTTATAAAAGTATGTATGAGAAGTCGATTTCTTTTAAATCTCACATGGGTTATTTGTCGAAAGTTGATACATACATTTGTTTATATTATAAACATTATGTTGGTTGATAACTGCATCAAAACAGACTTTAATATTCAGTGGTCGGAAAGGGGCCCGTAACATGGCCACGTAGGGCACATTTACGTACCC
This sequence comes from Aproaerema taeniolella, assembly GCA_949987775.1. Lineage (NCBI taxonomy): Eukaryota > Metazoa > Arthropoda > Insecta > Lepidoptera > Gelechiidae > Aproaerema > Aproaerema taeniolella. Next base: position 12,753,273 of record OX465261.1, on the reverse strand, counting down.
CGAAAATCTAGTACATAATTTTGAAATCAGAAGAAGATTTTGAAAAGAAAAAAATATTTGAACTAATCAGTAAATATCCATTCTGTGATCTAGTAAAGTAATTTTATTCATCAAATGATGCATAAAAAGTAAACAAAACGTGATTAAAATATTTAAATACTGACAAAAATATATGACGCAATAAAGAGTAGCTATTTGATAATTCAGTTACACTTTTAACAAGTGAGCATTACTTTTTTCATAAAGCTTCATACTGGCAGTGAAGAATTACAGCAAAGAGTTTTTATGTCCAAAAAAATTATTATTTCAGACAAAAATCTTAATTTTCAGTGGACTATATTATTAAAATAAATTAGTTAATATGTCACTTTGCTCATGTTTCAAGTAGGCTCATGTTAGACATTACTTAACATAGTACTAATATTATAAACTAGTTTTTCGTCCGGGACTTCGTTCCTGTGGGAATTTTTTCGTAAATTTTCTAATGTTTTTAACAGTTATTCTGTTATTCGGGACGGAGACAAATACAACAATTAAAAAACCGTGATAATCGGTCCAGCTGTTCTCGAGTTATAAATATAAGTATTCGAAACAACCCGACTTTGTTTTATATTGATGCAAAAGTTTGTGAGGATGTACGGATGATTTTTACTCTTTCACGCCCAAACGGCGGCACCAATTTTGATAAGATTTGCTGTGGAGGTAGCTGACATCCTGGATTAACAGATAGGCTACATAATTTTCCCAAATTCCCACGGGAACGAAGTCCTGGGCGAAAAACTAATCTTTACTAATATTATAAATGTGAATGTAAGTTTGTTTGTTTGTTTGTTACGATTTCACGCCCAAACTACTGAACCGATTGTGATGTAATTTGGTATTTACATGATATAAGTTCACGCGGGAGGAGCCGCGGGCGGAAAGATAGTAGAATATAAATAACGGACTTACAACTTGATCCCATCGACTAAGAGCGATGCCCACGGCTGATGCATGGACAGACATTTCCCCGTGTCGCTCATCTCTTGGAGCTGAGCGTCTTGTACGCGCGGGGTGTTGTACGACGCAAGGGTTTTCGCGGCGCCTGCGTAACCTTTCACTGACTCGTGGAACTGAAAGTTTAGATATACAGGGTTATTGGTAATACATCACGATCCCTTTAAGGCGACTACAGCACCCATAAAGGCAGCACACATAGGAATAGTGCCATCTCCGTCTCTCAACAGGCCTGGGCCGGCAGTGCGAACAGTGTCGATACACGAAGTTTACAGACTATGAAAGCGTGCGTGCGTAAAAACATGTTCGAAAGTTAGAAAAATGAGATTTATGAAAAGGTAACAGCTTAAATCGAAAAATGCGTTAGCTACTTATCGAGAGTGTTCAATCACGAACATTTTGATAGCAAATTCAAGTTCCTGTGTGCATTTTACTATCATTTTTACAGCTTAAAAGATACACAATGTTGGGTATTTAGAGATGACTTTGTGAGCTTTTTCTATCTAACCAAAAGTGCTGAATCATGTTTTCAGCAAACTACTTATCTAGTCTATATCCTGAATATTACCGTAGTATTTTTTTTCTTCGGTTTAATGCAGTGCGTCATGCTTATCTACGCGTCATAAAATCGTAATTTAGGTGCTGTTGTCGCCTTAAGGAGTGATAGTAGAGATCATTAGCTATCAAATCACCCTCGGGTAGGTGGGGAAAATGTACCAATATCGAACAAAATCTTCTGTTTTTTGAGTATACTTATCAGAGACTGGTCAACCAGCCAACCAATCAGCAGTATGTCTACCAGTCAATAAGCGAATCAGTCAGTCTATCAGTAATATTTACGACTACTAAAATGTGGTGTAGGTAATTAAATCGCGTGTGGTCAGTAACAGGACTTCGAGATACAAGTAAGATAAGTCAAAGTCAGTCTATCAGTCAGTTTATATAAATACCTTCAACAGTGGTGCATGGACCCCGGGCGCTACGTCCCTTCCAGCGGAGTCTCCAATGAGCATGTCGTTTTGGAACTCCGGCGCTTTGGTCACCGCGCCTTCCGAGATCTCCCGGATCCTGGCCAGGTCTACGTCACTCTCTATCACATTCTCTTCTACAATTTGGCGACCTGGAATGTTCAATTATTGATTTAAAATATTAAATAAATAATTACTAGATTTTAGCTCGAGCGAGGCTTTGTTCACGTGAAACAATCCTACTTATACACACATCAACAAAGTCTAAGCAACACGCACGATTTTTCATACAACAGAGGCCTCTTTGAGAAGCTGTGAAAAGTATTTAAGACACGTATTTTTAATAAAATCTTCAGTGTGAGCAAGTTCTATACCCGAATTTAAAATTCCTATAAATGAACTTTATCTAGCTTGAAGTTTGTGAAAAAGAGACGAAAATGAAAATTTAATTTCACCATTTCCATACTAAAAGCAAAGAAAAACTGCGTTTTCATTTTCATGTTTCCCTCTTTTCCACAAATTTCAAGCTAAATAAAGTTCATTTATAGAGATTGAAATTTCAGGTATAGAACTTGGTCACACTAAAGATTTTATTAAAAATACGTGTCTTAAATACTTTTCACAGCTTCGACTTTGTTGAGTAGTGTATTATAAAGAGGAAAGATTTGATTGTTTGTTTATTTTTTTGTTTGCATTGAATAGGCTCCGAAACTACTGGACCGATTTTTAAAATTCTTACAACATACACATTACAACATTTAATTATTTAACATTTACATTGATTTATTGATCACATTATCCCTGAGTAACATAGGCTACATATTTTTCCCGAATCCCCACGGGAACGAAGTTCCGGGTGGAATGCTATTTATTTATAAATGCGAAAGTTTGTAAGGATGGATGGATGTTTTTTACTCCTTCATGCAAAAACTACTGGACAGATTTTGATGAAACTTTGCAGTAATATGAAGTTTAGACATATAGCTAGTTTAGAATAATCTATATAGCTAGATTACTTTCAAAAAGTTATAAGCGAGTGATAATTTTTTTTTAATTTTAGATTTAAGCTCACCAGCGAAATCGAAGGTAATCTTTTTGTTCCGTCGTGACTGATGCTTCTTCTCCTGTAGCTCTTGCCGGTACTTCTCTAACTTCTCCTTCTCTTCTGGGTTCAGCCACACGCTGCCCGTGTTGAAGTAATCGCTGTCGTCGTCCACTACATGCGTCCGTTTCTCGCTGGAATTATTAATGTTTTTTTTTATAAGTATTTTTTTTTAAAAAGCCCTCTTTTTTATAAATAGCGTTTTTACGAGACTTTAAGGTCTCTATTAAGAAACGTGACTCAAAATGATCTATACTTGAGTAGCAGTCGTCTTTGTCATATTGATAGTGAGAGAAAGAGACAATCAATACTTAAGTATAGATCAAAACTCGAGTCTCCTTCGGGCCTAAGCGCTAGGGAGAAGAATAGGTTCGCTATTGATCACAATCATCTGATGAATGCCACAGCAAGCTAAAAATGCGTAGCAGATTTGAAACGCTGATTTTCAGCCCTCGCCTCTATGAGAAAGAAGTGTGAAAATAATGTTAAGTGTATGAGTAAAATAAAGTGAGTGAGTAAGGAAATTTAAAAGAGCAACCTCAAAGTTTCTTGCCTGTTCTTCTCTGAGGAAGACTGCACCTTTGCGAATAGGCGTAGAGTCAGTAGGGTCAAAAGAACGAATGCGTATGTATGTATTTAAATCTTTCAATGTATGTTTGTATGTATTTATCTTGACTTGTTTTAAGTGACATCCTGAATGTCCTATAAAATAAAGATTTTTCTATTCTATTCTAAATAGAGAAAAAGCAGAATTCTGTATTCTGAGTAGGTATACAAGGTGATAAAAAACCTCCTAGCTATATTCAAAATCCTGAACACATTTATGATTTTTTTAAATATATATTTTCAATGAGAATAGTTCATTTTTTGCCTAAACGTAGACATTCCTCCTACACCAGGCACGCGAGGGGGGGCACCCGAGCGGTGTCTACGTTTAGGAAAAAAAACATTCCTACCGAAAAAAATATAAAAAAAACAAAGTGTTCTTTAAGTGATACTGGTTCAGGATTTTGAATATAGCTAGGAGGTTTTTTATCACCCTGTATAGATAGTGTAAGCAAAATCAAAGTAATTCCGCATGATAATAATAAAAAAGCGCTACACACCCAAATTTTCCCTTGTTTCGTGGATCTTTTGAAACATAAACAAACACACGAACGTCCATAACCCGAAAACAAACTTTTAAGCTGGCACTTCACTTGACGTTGCGTGTTCGCGTAGCGTATTTGCCGTATTTGTCCAAATATTTGTACGTTGGCATTCCCAAGTGAAGACGTCGTGTTTGTGCTAACACGACGTCTTCACTTGGGATGCCAACAGCAAAAAACACAGGCAAATAAGGTCTAAAATGGTCTAATAATCATATTGCGTCCTTTGATGTGTGACCAAAGACCGACACACGAACGGATCGGCGTATTTGCCTATTTGTGTGTTTGTCATATTTGTACAAATATGGCAAATATAGACAAATAAATCCTCCACACATGGTAGTATTTGGCCAAATACAGCAAATACGCAAACACGCAACGCCAAGTGAAGTGCCACCTCAAAAACATTTGCCCCGGCTGGAAATGATAATATAATCATACAGGGTGTAAAGGACAGCTTAGCAAATACTTTAATGGTGGAATCTACCCATAACTATAATCAGCTATAAGTAATTATTTTTTCCCGGAAACGTCATGTTAAGGAGTTTTCATTATTTACCCACTATCGCGCTACGCAGTGTAGCGCGATACCGCGCCGCGCCTCTATCAGAATGCGATGTCCTGTATACCGCGATCCTTACCTCCCTGAAGTATCTACCGGGAAAGCCCTTTACCTGTTTCTTTCATATTCGATGAGTCTATCCATCTGCGCATGCGCCTCCTCCCATCCCTTGGCACGCTTCCTGTCCATCAGAGCTTCCATCAATTTTGCGCCGTGTTTCGTGTTAGAGTTTATTTCCTTCTCTTCTTCTGGGGTACAAACCTATTAATACAGTCATTTTAAGTAATATTCTGCCCGGAACTTCGTTCCCGTGAGAATTCGGGAAAATTATGTAGCCTATGTTATTCAGGGGTGATGTAGCTACATTACTAATGGTGAAAGAATTTTTCAAATCGGTCCAATAGTTTCGGAGCCTATTCAATACAAAAAAAACAAACAATCAAATCTTTCCTCTTTATTTTTATTATTATAAGATGGGTTAACTCTTGACCTCAATCTGGACCAACCAAGGTCAAAGATGAGGTCGACGATGGAGCGAGTTAACCCAGAAAATGCCTATTAAGGCACTGGTACTCCCACACACCGACGGAACACAGCAAGCTGTTTGTCGTCGGATTTCGGTAGGAGGATGGTCGCGAACCAGACGGCCCTTCACAGAGCCTACCACACTCCATGAGACTATAAGAGGACACCTCCGATTCAGAACAAATTGAGGTGTCGTTGCCTGGGGGGGGATTAATAGGAGGTAGGTCTCATTTGTGTTTCCTTAGTCGCCTCTTACGAAATAGGGTTGTGTTTTTCTCAACCGATCACCACACGGCTCTTCATAATATTGCCTTGGTTCGCATAGAATATGTCTGTGTCATTCTCCGACCCTTCAACTGCCTATCGATGTGTAAGTAAAGTATCAGGGCGATCCGTTACTCCAAATTGATGTGAATGAGAAAAAAAAACTTTCACTTTTAATAACACAGCAAAAAATTTGTTAAATGTGAATTTATAATGGCATGTAAAATTAAATCTACATATTTATAAAGAGGAAAGATTTGATTGTTTGTTTGTTTGAATTGAATAGGCTCCGAAACTACTCGACCGATTTGAAAAATTCTTTCACCATTAGAAAGCTACATTATACCCGATGGACATAGACTATATAATTTTGGAACGAAGTCCCAAGCGGAATGATAGTAAGTAAATATAGTTTGAGGATACACACGTCAAACTTATAACGCCCCTCTTTTTAACCGACTTCAAAAAAGGAGGAGGATAACTTCGTCGTTTATGAACCGATTTTGATTATTCTTTTTTTGTTGGAAAGGGAGTATCCCAAGGGGGGTCCCATGGTAAGGAAACCAGGATCTGATGGTGGAATCCTGAAGAAATTGAGGGAAACTCTCGAAAAAATTGTCTTTTTGGGATTGAAGTCGGTGACTCTTACGTTTTTGACGTGGAAAATTATTATGTCGGGAGTTAAAAACTTTGTAACGTACCAACTGTCCACAGAAGAGACAAGGTCCGGAGCCTTCCTGCGTGCAGACGATGCGGCCGCAGTTCAAGCAGTTGTTGACGAGATCGTGTTTCGACGCCTCGCAATCGCAACGGTGACGACCTTTACACGATTAAATGAAGAAAAATTAAGTGAATACATTAAACAGGGCTTTAGGTATCTCTCTTTCAACCTCTTGGGTGGTTAATCAGTCCATGAAACTGAACAACTTTTCCCATAAAACTGAAAAAACTTTCCTTGAGTAACCTGTATGAATTTCGACTTCTCATACAAAAACAAATCAACTAAGGGGCCATCCATAAAATACACGCTTTTTTGCTTGACTTGGTGGGGGCACTGCCGTGCCCCCAGATTACACGAATTTCATGTTTTTTGTCCCCCCCCCGTCCTTGTTACAGCTGGTCAAATTAGTGCGATACCCCCCTCCCTAGTGTGTTGTCACATGTTTTGAAATTATACATCTAGTAATTATTGAATTAAAACAGCAGTTCCGAAATTAGTTTCATTTCCATTTAAATTATGTTTAAGTATACAATGTTTAAAGTTTCAAAGTTTATGTTTTAAACACTTAGATTATAATTATTTTGAAATGTGACGTTTTTTTTATGGGTTTTTTGAGGAAAGTTGTTCAATTTCATTTGGAGGTAACTCCCTTCAAGTTTCACTAAGAATGATCTGATAGAATTTAAAAAAAGGTTATTTATTTCTATCTAATTTCCCAACAAAAATGTGTCAATTTTTGTGTACCTTTCAGCATAACAACTTGTGCATTCTCTCCTTCTTGAGAGTATAAGTTGACGAATTTTGTCTTCTTTTTCTTTCCTTCTTTCTCGTTGCTGTTGTTCTGTTGAGTTTCCTTCTCCGATGCATCCACAGTTACAAAGTCTTGTTGTGGCTGTTTATTCTTTGAAATTTTCTTTTTAGGTCTTGTGCCAGAATTCCCTGTAATGTGTAAAATTATTGTGGTTTTTACAAAATACTAGCTTTTCGACCGGAATTTCGTTCCCGTGGGAATTTGGGAAATTGATTCCAGGTAATAAGCTATCAAACCATATATCATTCTAATTTGTTCAGCCATATTTCCATAATTGAGTGACAAGCACCTAAACAACTTTACAAACTTTTATACAGGGTGGTCCAAATAGTGACGGTCAAAAATTTTTTTAAATTTCTCACCCCCGGGTGAATCCGAAAATACCCCATGTATGTTCCACGATTTTTTGTAGTTTAGAAGTTATGATTTTTTGAAAGCTTTTTTCGAATTTTCTCCTAGCGCTACTTTAAAAAATCATAACTTCTTTAACAGTAACAATTTTCAAAAATTTTTGGTTGCAGCATGGTCAACTTATATCACCCTTTCATGTGATAAATACAACATGCCACAGTCTTCATTACAAGTTATCAAAAAAACGGTCGAAAATGAAAATTTTTTGTTTGTGATGAACGCAGGATGATTTTCAAAAATCTCTTAAAAATACTAAATGGCTGTTTCATAAGTTCAAGCTCATTTTAAAAACTTCAGTGATTCCTCAGCTTACCAAATACTAAAAAAATTGGTCTTAATAGGAGATTTTTCGATGAAATCGGCGTTTGAACTTAGTTTGGTGAAAATGCACTTAGAACATTGGTCCTGCCTGCTCCCAGCATTTCTCTAAATTTTGTTTTTGTTTTTAGTCACCGCAGTCAAGTTTTTTAGATTTTAATTTATTATTTTAAAAGAAAAAATGTTAATTTCACCTTGTGGTTATCCTTACTAATATTATAAATGCGAAAGTAACTCTGTCTGTCTGTCCATCTTTCACGCATAAACTACAGAACCGATTTTGATGAAATTTTGTAAAGAGATAGATTAGAGCCTGGGAAAGGACTTAGGCTACATTTTAGCCCACAATTGGGCACGATATAACCTGTAGTCCACGCGGTCAGAGCCGCGGCCGGAAAGCTAGTAATAAATAAAATGGATTGAGTGTACCTATTACTTTTATGTAATGTTTTTTTTTATATTACCTTTGTTGGGAAATTTTTTCTTTGATAATTCCATAAAAAAGTTACGATGGTTAGCATTGTCAAAGTCTAATAAAGTTTTCATGTAGTCATTGAAATCAGACTCACTTTCTATTGACATTACATACCTGAAATTCGAAAATGAAACTTCATTAAAACACAAATATTAAATAAAAACTTATCTGTTTTTATTTAATATGTCTTTATATACATATTAAATAAAAACTTATCTGTGACCTGTTTTAATATTACATTTTAATTTTATCTTAGAGTTTCATCAAAAACCAACAAAACAAAGTACAAACTACACAAAAACTTTACACTTACACTAAATTGATAAAACATAGCTTTTCTAATGAGAGTTAATCTCTTAGTTCGGTAGTTCAGTATGGATTGGTGTGCACTAGGCTAGGATGCAATTGATTAAAGGACTTACAATACTTAAAACACAATTTTATGGGGCAACCCCCTAAGTACCTACACCCTAACTGATATTTTGCATATAAATCTTAATCTATATATATATATATCTATCTATACTATTTATAAAGAGGAGAGATTTGATTTTTTGTTTGCATTGAATAGGCTCCGAAACTACTGGACCGATTTGAAAAATTCTTATCTTATTAGCAATTGACTTTACAAGAAAGTTAGAAACTAGTTTACAATCACAAACCAAAACAAAATAACAGTCATATTTAATTATATTTTAGCAGTAAGTTTATTTTCCATTTTAGTAAGCTTCTTGGTCAGAGGGTGATTCTTAAAATAAAATCAAAAGTAGTTTATAAGTTTTTTGGGTATTTTAATTTATCTATATTGCAGTAAGTTGTAAAGATAGATAATACATTAATTAATACTCACTGTATCATTTCTTCTGGAACTTCAAAGTCCAACACTTTGGACAAGCCTTCGCTGATCCACTTATCCATCTTTTTAGTAGGTAGGCTTTATCGCTGAAAATTGTGGAACAGCTTTGCTGAACTCTACACTACTGCAAATAAAAACTGCAACAGCCACAGAATACTATACTAAAACGTAGTGATTTAAATTCTCTTTGTACTATACTCCCAACGTGAGCAACAGCACAGCAATAGTGACACTGAGCATATAATCACTACGTTTTAAATAGTGATTAAAATTTTCTTTACAATGCAACAGAAATACAATCAGCTGTTTTTGACATAAGCTTGATATAGTGTTACAAGTTACAACCAATAGTAGAAAGTATCGATAGTCTGTCGATACTATCGTAACGTTAAAAACAGTAAGAATATCGATAGGACTATCGATAGTATCGATAACCAATAGTTTGCGATACTATTGATGTCAGACCAAACTAACAATAGTATCGATACTATACTATCGATAGTATTAGAATTCAATAGTATTATTAATAAGGCTGTGCCTCCGCTGCCGGAGCCAGCAGTGGGGACGGGTGCCGGAGCCGGCAGATGGGACGAGTGCCGGAGCCGGCAATTAAGTGGAATGCGTGCCGGAATCGACAAAAAAATATTTAGATCGGCATTGTTTGCATCGATACACGATATAAATCATTATAAAACTTAAATGATAGGTAATAATAATAGTAGGTAGGTACTCAATGATGTGCTGCTATGTTATATGTTACCGGAAATATATGAAACCTATAAAACAACCTAACCTAACCTAACTGGGCGGAACTGCGACAACCGCTTAACGCAACCACAGTCGTTTCTGGCACTTCGCTGGCTGCTGCCGCGGCACGCTCGCTTCGCTCGCTCGGTTCGTGCATTGGGGGTCGCAGTTCTAACCTAACCCAACCAACTCTTAACGGGTTGGTTGGATTAGGCTTCTAACAAACCTACTTGTCTCAGTTCCGTCTGTTGCAATTGAACAAAAAAGTCGAATGAGAGTAATACATTTCCGATAATTATTTAGGAATACTTGCAAATATAATCTAAAATAATCACTAACGCATCAAAGCGAAGACCCGGAAAAGGACACGAAATCAACTCATGTCAGCTATCAAAAACGTCAAAAATTGAAACTGACAGTAACTTCCGGCAAACGTTCCAATTTTTCGTCGTTGCCGGCTCCGGCAGCGGAGACACTTCCTATTAATAAAACTGTTGAAGATCAACTATCGATAGCCAAACTATCGATAATTATGCAACACTAGCTTAATACACTACTTTTTAAATTTGTTATAGCATTGGCAACGAGGCTATCAATCAGCTTAAAAATGGCAAACACATATATTGGTTTGGTTGGTTTGTCAAAACCAAATGACAAAGAAGTTGAATTCACAATATACTATTATAGAGCGGGACCCATTCGTAAGAAAGTCTTCAAATAACGATTTTCGTGGGACTCACCTCCGCCATACGAAGTACTGGTATGTACTTATTTGGCATGTTTTCCTGAACTCAAAAAGTACGGTAGTCACTTTCTAAGGGTATGGAGGGGGTAGCTATGACGTATTAAAGATGGCGGCCAGTCCTATTTTATTTACGCTATATTTAGATAACTACTGGGCAGATTTACTTAAATAGGGTCTCAAATGAAAGATAATTTAATATACATTGTTTTATTCTAAAGATGCATTAGTGTAAAGCTAGTAACAAAATAAATATTTTCAAAAAACGACATTTTGTAAAATTAAACTTTTTTTTACTGTGTGAAAAGAACAGAAACCATTATGGTTACAGTAATTTAGCTTATTATAAAAAATAGCTACACTTATCAGCATTCTAATGAATCTAAAAACGTTTACATCGAGCTGTAAACAACGGAACTGCAGTCGTCTAAGTGAGCGTGGGTAGCGCCGAACTGACTACGGTACTTAGATTTTGGTACGAATAATCTTGAAAATAACGTGATAAAACGAGTAGAATCACAGCAAAATGAAAAAGTATTATGAACAGGCATATTTTTTTTAACAGGCATCATTTTTTTGGCAAAAAATTTTCTTCGTTAAATAATGATTAAAAAAATTCGTAAAAAAAATGAAAAAATTCGTTCGTAAAAATTTACGAACTATTTTCAAAAGTTCTCGTAACAAAAATAACGCTTCGTATCATATCGAAATAAAACTCTTCATACTTGCACGTACTTGCGTTATATTTCAAAACAAAGGACTCAATGGTACTGGTCTGTACTGATGGACATAAGAGTGTAAACGTACGCACTCGAGGCAGAGGCAGGTCGCTGACGTGCGAGAGTGTACAGCCGCCGTTATATTTTTTACATCGGCAACACTGAGATTCATTCCGAGGAATCCCTGCACCGTGCTGCGCCGTGAATTTTGGCACTTGTCGCTTCATTCATTTGAAATCATTTGGTCAGGCCTATGACACTGTTAGTACTAATAGCTGCGAAATGGCGCTGCTATCGCCTTTAAATCGCCATCTTGTGACGTCATGCTGTATGTCAAGATAACCTCAAACTTCCATGATGGCGTCTTGTCACTGAGCAAGTACAAGTACGGTATTATGTATGATTGCTCTCATGGTTCGCACAGGCGTTTACTGAAGTGCATTGCTAAATAAATGCAGTACTTATTATCAGTTTTCGTCGCGGAAATGACTAAAATGCATTTATATTTATTTTATTTTATGATTGTCATAAGCATCTTTTGCCATGTGTAACCCGTATTATTACCATTTAGCTTTGATTCCAAATAAAATTTTGTTATTTATTTTGTAGGTACGTGGAAAAAATTATTTTCGAGTGTCAAAACTATCAACAACATTTGGTAACAATTTTATATCTAAAATAAATACATTTGTTGTGCAAATTATAATATAAGTTTTTTTATGACTACTTTATAATAAATCTAAACAAACAAATGTGAATTACACCTTATTTATTCTATGCCTAAAACTAACGGACTGATTTTTATGGAATGTGCTGCTCTAGATTAATAAATAAGCTACTTTTTATTCTGAAAAAACTAAACCTTATGTTCCAACAAATGGCGTAGTAAGTATTAGTAAATGAAAATATGAACAGTGCTTTCTGCAATTCTTTCTATCGATAAATAGCTAATTCGCTCAGTCGAGCTTTCAGTGAACCGGCTTATCTGCAAATCGTGCCATCGGCAAAAAAAAAATATTTAGAACGTCTTTTCGGCGAATTGAGCTGTCAGCACAACAAGGTATCGACTGAAGATTTTTTCTTTCAGCCGATGGTCGGCGAACAGTGATTTTTATATACAATTTTATCGTTCAAGAGTAATTCTATGAACCCTTGCGAGCTCGAGTTGAGTGCTCGTGTATTTTATGTTGAGTTTGAAGTTGAGATTCTTGTCACAAATCCTCCTCCGTCGACGATTTTTTCATCTTAGGTTATTTTTGCAACCTGCTTTAACATGGAAAGGCTTAAGTGTTGTGTTGGTGGTTGCACTGCAACGTCTGCAACAGGTGAAACGCTAAGGTTTTTTGTTTCCCGAGAAACAGTTATCTAAGAAGTTTGTGGATATGTCTTTTCTCGCGCCAACACATCCTATACTCCTTGAACTCTCTGAAGAGCAATTGTTGAAACAATGCGTTTGTCAAAAACATTTTGACAAAACGCAATTCGATGAAGAAGGCAAGAGAATTCGCTTTTCTTACACATGTCTCTTCACTGAAAACGGAATTGCTCTGGGTGAACCACTGAGTAAATCTGTTACGTATTATTCTTAATTGGACACACTATACCTATTATTTTAATTTTCAAATTCAAAACTTTCCATCACGTGGGTCAGATACAAAGAGCAGAGAGAGTAATGTGTAACCGTGTAATGAACTAATGACACTGGGGTCACCAAAAAAGATAATAATTCAATAATTATAGTAGTCTTTCAAGTTGCCTGACAGCTCCCGCCAAAAAGGTCAGACGTTGATAGTCATTGAAAAATTTTATTTTTCGTTTACTTTTCCATTGATTATCATTGAACCATTTTGAAAACATGAGAGTGTTAAAGGTGTCACCTGGGTGTCACTCAAAAAAGTTCTTATCCACAATTATTTCACAAAATGGCTGATTGCCATTTATTATAAAGTGAAGTGTTCTGCGCTACATGATATTGACAGAATTGTGGCAACACATATGGGTCTATATTTGAGAATCTATCTATTCACTTTTATTTACTAGTTCTGGAAATTGGTTAAGCCTTTAGCGAAGTACCTATTCAGTTGTACAACAACTCAACTATAAGTACCATAACCTTGCCTCTCGTGAACTGACTAGATGTCTTACCACTGCAATACAGATTTATTCCTAGTGCAGGGTGAGTCGGCTGACAGTCTGTCCCATGAAGAAACCCAATAGGCATATTTATTACACACTGTACTTTAAAACTGTACCTACTGCTTTTAAGTATTTAAGTAATGTTAGTTATTACTGTCCAGCAGCATGTCAAAGATTTATTTGTTTGTTCTCGGGTCATGGGTGTTTGTATTTTTCATTATGTGTGTTTTAAGGGACCCACGACACAAGGGAAAACCTTAGTGTGGGCCTTTGAGTGTGTAGCGTTTATTTATTTGTTTATTTATAATTATTTTCGAGAGCAAAATGAGGATGATACCCCAGAAATGACTTTGGTGATTGGAAGGGCTGGTACGTATATTTATTATTTAATGAAACTATGTATCTAAAAAATCAATCAGGGTCAAAAACATTTGATTCGTGTAATGTAACTTTAACCATAGCATTTCATATTACATAATCTAGTTATCTGAAAAGGAGACGCTTTGCATTTTTATTTATATTGCATTTGAATTTTTATCTATGTCTTTTTAAAGTGCAATCATCCTCCAAGAACAGACAAAAAATTAAACTTAGAGGGCACCAACTTAGTAGCTGTTACGTAGCAACAACATAAAGGCAACAGCTACTCAAGAGTCTGTTTCAACTCATGTATGATTTATTAAAATGGGTCAAATATTCAAATAAAAAAGCTTTATTGATGCTTTTAAACTAGCAAAATTTAGGGCTCCTCATGAAGCTAAAGAACTTTTTTTAAAGGAACCCATATCAAACATCAACTATTTTTTTAGTTTTGAAAGGCGATAGCAGCGCCATTTCGCAGTTATTGGTACTAACAGTGTCATAGGCCTGACCAAATGATTTCAAATGAATGAAGCGACAAGTGCCAAAGTTCACGGCGCAGCACGGTGCAGGGATTCCTCAGAATGAATCTCAGTGTTGCCGATGTAAAAAATATAACGGCGGCTGTACACTCTCGCACGTCAGCGACCTGCCTCTGTCTCGAGTGCGTACGTTTACACTCTCATGTCCATCAGTACAGACCAGTACCATGGAGTCCTTTGTTAAGAAATATAACGCAAGTACGTGCAAGTATGAAGAGTTTTATTTCGATATGATACGAAGCGTTATTTTTGTACGAGAATTTTTAAAAATAGTTCGTAAAAATATTAAGAAAATATTTTTGACAAAAAAAATGATGCTTGTTAAAAAAAATGATGCTTGTTCATAATACTTTTTCATTTTGAATGATGCTTGTTCGTAATACTTTTTCATTTTGCCGTTTTGTCACGTTATTTTCAAGATTATTCGTACCAAAATCTAAGTACCGTAGTCAGTTCGAGGCTACCCACGCTCACTTAGACGACTGCAGTTCTGTTGTTTATAGCTCGTTTTAAACGTTTTTAGGTTCATTAGAATGCTGATAAGTGTAGCATTTTTTTTTATAATAAGCTAAATTACCGTAATCCTAACGTTTCTGTTCTTTTCACACAGTAAAAAAAGTTTAATTTTACAAAATGTCGTTTTTTGAAAATATTTATTTTGTTACTAGGTTTACACTAATGCATCTTTAGAATAAAACAATGTATATTAAATTATCTTTCATTTGAGACCCTATTTAAGTAAATCTGCCCAGTAGTTATCTAAATATAGCGTAAATAAAATAGGCCTGGCCGCCATCTTTGTTACGTCATAGCTACCCCCTCCATACCCTCAGAAAGTGACTACCGCACTTTTTGTGTTCAGGAACATATGCCGAATAAGTACATACCAGTAGTTCGTATGGCGGAGGTAAGTCCCACGGAAATGAAGTCATTCTCCTTGGGTCCCGTTCTATTATACGCATTAAACAATTCTTTATTTTAATCAGCAACAACTAATTATACATTTCTATGTTTAGAGTCAAGTTCTGACTCTCTATGAAATTAATTTTAAATATCATGAAAATTAACCTTGGTCAAGATTGGGAAGATGGTTTAACTCTTGGTCAAGAGTTAACCCATCTCATAATAAATAAAAAATACTGGGGGGCTACCATCTAAGCGAAGCTGACGCTGGGTGAACGAATGAAATGTTGACGATTGCTTCTTTATAAGGAGACCTTGATTAATGATATGAACCAAACACAGCAATGTACATCATTCCATTCGTTCAATCAGCATCAACTTCACTTAGGTGGTAGCCCCCCTGTAAAGATATTTGATTTGTATATTTCGCATTTTTTCGTTTAGTAGATTCTGAGTTTGGATAAATGGCAACACAATACATTGGCTCCTGTGCCAAAAGGACTAGCTTCTAGGCCAGGAAAGGAAATATTAATTTTTAAAAAATTTGGCTGTCCAAGACCAAGTGTTTTCTTTGTAATTTTTTCCCAAAAATTCGATTTTCAAAAACAAATTAAAGGTAGGTTTAGACTAGTTCATCGTTTTTTTTATTGATAGAATATAAAAATGATAAATGCCTGCATTTCTATGTACAATTAATTTTAATTCTGTCATTATTTGTTTACGTAATGTTCTAACCACTTTCTGTAAGATTATTTCTGTGATTTCCACATAAGTCTTTATTTCTGTGATCTCATTCCAGGGACAAAATGGCTCAGTCCATTTCTCCGTTTTTACGGTCTCCGTTCACAGACATAACTGGTGGTATGGTGTCCCATCAGATGTTGGGAAAATGCCAGAAGCAGGAGATTCGCTACATGGACTGTCTAGAAGCCTACGGTTTGGAACGCGGAAAAGTCAAATGCCATCACCTTTTCGCCGACTTTCAGGAATGCCAGACTATGAATCTGCAGTTCAAGAGATTCATCGTAAGTGTTTATTGTTTATGCGATTCATCAGGTGGGTGATTTATACTCAAAAATAATACACTCGCTACAGGACGAAGTCGATTACGAAGTCCAGTCTGCTTCTGTACAAAGTCATTTTCACTGGAGGTTATTTATTTTGCTTGTGAACTAAAACAAAACATGACATTTGATTTCAAATTGAACTAGAAATCAATCATAATCAACTATCCATTAGGAATAACGCCCCTGGACCCATTAGGATAAGCTTATCAAAATAACAATAAAGGGCACTATTTATAGATAAAGCCAAAGGTGCTATAAATTAAATATCAACACACTATAGCTAGTCTTTTAATTAACCTAAACTAAATTGGGGAAAAAAGTATAAATATATCTATTTTATTATAAAGATGCAGTCGAGGAATATTATAATTAATTAGGACTCATCTATACTAATATTATAAAGAGGAAAGATTTCCTTGTTTGTTTGCATTGAATAGGCTACGAAACTACTGGACTTATTTGAAAAATTCTTTTACTATTAGAATCCTACATTATCCCCGATGAACATAGGCTACATAATTTTCCCGAATTTCCATGGGTACGAAGTCCCAGGCAGAAGGCTAGTTTTAAATAAACTTATTACTAACTTTTCGCATATGACTTTAAATGTGTGAAAAAGTATCCTATATGTCACTTTCCAGCCCTTCAACCATTCCTGTGCAGAAAATTATGTTGATCCCTTGTAACCTTTAGATGTGAAAGAAGGACAAACAAAAACAAACTTCCACATTCATAATATACAGTGCTTTAGGTATCTCTCTTTCAACCTCTCGGGTGGTTAATCAGTCCATGAAATTGAACAACTTCCCCAAGGAACATAGGCCAAAATACGAAAAAAAAAATTGATCTCCCATACAAAATGTGCTTTAGGCTGATGAAGTTTGATGGGAACTGAACATTTTTTTTTGTATTTTGACCAATGTTTCTTGGGAAAGTTGTTCAGTTTCATGGACTGATTAACCACCCGAGAGGTTGAAAGAGAGATACCTAAAGCCCTGTATATTGGTACCTAAGGATGTTTCGTAAAACACAATTTAGTACTTTGAAGATGCCTGAATTTGTTATAAGTCCGTGCCCTTCGGTGGGGACGCATATGGGTTGGTTCAAAAAGAAAAATACCAATCACGAATTTAATTTTTCGATCTATACATGTAATATACTTACCAATTAATTATGTTTAAATCCTTTGACTTTTTGAAAAACTTACAAAAAAAAAACAATTTTATCTGAAACAAGCCCACAATTTTATCACCTCCTTTGTGACGATAATTGCACTCATAATACCTAGTTTATATTAATATTAATTTAGCAGGCCAGTAAATTTGACTGATTTATAAAAACTGTATGAGAAATCTTTTTTTTATTACAGGCCATGCGTAAAGAGAGAGAAAGACAAATTGCTGAAGGCAAGCTGAAGGGAGACGAAAAATATCTATCACCAGTGGTCGACAGTTACTAGGATAAATAAGTTCACTATTCCCAAAAAAGTAGTGTTGTTTAAGTATAATAAAGTTATTTAATTGTTACTTAAGACTTGTATATTTCTTTCGTTTTAAATGAAACACATGAAAACACAATTAAAATCAATCATTAATAAAGTGTCTCACTTATAAAAACATGTTTTGTTTTTGAGGGAAAATAAGTCCGAATTATGTTAAAAAACCTAAAAAAAACGCGTTTATTGACTTATCATATCATAGTGATTATCCTTGATTATCTTACGACTATTGTAATTTTAATTTAAACCTTTTTTTTGTGATAGCAGTGTGCGCACAGCTTAAATGCATTAGAATCAATCATTTAAATATAGAACAAATCGGAATTGGCTCCACCCCATGCCAGGTGACAGAGAAAAGTAAAACGCTAGTGTTTATATTCTCTTTGGAGAAAAGGTAATCTCCCCCTTGAGCAAGCTCTTACGTCAATTCAGAAAAAAAAACTTCTTAATTCAACAATTTTATTTTTCCACTCAATATTTAACAATTTTCCTTTGAGGTTTTATAGGAAAATGGCCACACCACCACTTTCTCCATTTTTCCGTAGTCCATTTACTGATATCACAGCGGGCCTCATTTCTCATCAAGTTCCAGGACAAGAATGCCGTGAGCGTGAAATGGAGGTGATAGAATGTCTCGAGAGGTACGGGCTAGACGCTGGGCTAAAGAAATGTAAATGCATCATTGAAGATTTTAAAGAGTGCCAGACAAAAAATAAACAATACGCGAGATTTATTGTGAGTACTTAGTAACACATTTGTTTAGTGTTCACGTCAATTGACAAAATTATGCTCTGCCTATCTTGATAGAGCGTGTAGGATAGTAAATTATTAGTGTGTATGATTGTACTCATAAAATTCCTGAACATGACCCTTTGACAAGATTGTATCTACCTATTACCTACTTAAGAATATCGATTTTCAAGGATGTTTTTTCTCCCACCCACGGTTTTCTACCAACGTCTCGGTCATACGGAACCGACCGAATCTACACGCTACTTGCTAGTGGCGTTCGCGGGTGGGCATTAGAAATTCGGATCCTGAATTTGGGGTTAAAAAGTGGTTGGGGGGGAGGGAGGGGGAACCCCCCCCCTGCCACTCCCCCCCGCGGAGATTCTTATTTTTTTTTATGAATTTTTAAAAAGTGAGGTGGGCATTAGAAATTCGGATGCATTTGAAATTCGGATCCCGAATTAGGGGGAGGGGTGAGGGAGGGGGAACCCCCCCCTGCCACTCCTCCCCCCGCGGAGATTATATCGGTGCAGAAACTGTAGGTTAGGTTTGTTAGTAGCCTAGCCTAACCAACCCGTTAAGGGTTGGTTAGGTTAGGTTAGGTTAGAACTGCGACCCCCAACGCACGAGCCGAGCGAGCGAAGCGAGCGTGCCGCGGCAGCGGCCGGCGAAGTGCCAGAAAAAACTTTGGTTGCGTTAAACGGTAAGCACAACAACATAACCTCAATTTTAAAAATTCATTAAAAAAAAGTATCTCCGCGGGGGGGAGTGGCAGGGGGGTGTTCCCCCCCCTCCCCCTTCCCCCCAACCCCTAATTCGGGATCCGAATTTCAAATGCATCCGAATTTCTAATGCCCAACTCAATTTTTAAAAATTCATAAAAAAAAATAAGAATCTCGGCAGGGGGGGGGTTCCCCCCCATCCCCCCTGCCCCCCAACCACTTTTTAACCCCAAATTCAGGATCCGAATTTCTAATGCAATCCCGCGTTCGCTCGCGCCGATTTCGGTCAAAGGATCATTCTCATACATATCCTGTCCCCTCTATTGCAATATATTTTCCCTTTCTAGGGCACGACTGTTCACACATTACGGCTATTTCAGTCTTCTTTCTCCTATCTTCATTGTTCAAATGGGAAATTGGTTCTTAATGAGAAAATCTCAATAACTAACGCCTGCAAAAAGTTACCGAGCAAGTAATATCGTCCGCCTTATTCTTCTGGTAGGGTTCGTATTACAAAGGGCGCATACTTACAAGTTGTCTAGCGACCCGCCCCTAGCTTCAATTAAAGCTCAATATTATCTTAATTTTTCCTACACCTTCAATAATCATCGTCGTATTTCAACCACTTTATATAAATCATAAGTAAATTATACACAAAAACCTTCCCCCATCGAGTCACCTACTTTATCTAAGTATTGGTGAAACCGCTTAAAAATCTGTTCGGTAGTTTTAAGATTATCTCATTCAGACCGACAGACAGACGCGGCCCGGGACTTTGTTTTATATTAGATAAAGTTGTACCTACGAAAGTATTTTATTACACACACACGCTCACGCCTATAATCCCTAACAGAGTAGGCAGAGCATCACTGGTTCTAGAACCACTAGATGCCACGTTTGACACAAATAGTGGGGAGTATCCGATGGAACAAGTTGCATAATGGTGAGAGGTGGTCAGCCTTTTGCCCATTATACAGCAAAACCCTCGCATCCCTCTTACAGACTTTTACTGTATACCTGGGAAGAGTAGGTAGCTGGCACATTCTAAGTTTTTCTTTCACTCCCAGTACAGCATATTTTATTACGGTTTCCACCAATGGACAGAGTGATTCAAGTATAATTCAATTCCTGTGGGAATTCTTTAAAATTATGTAGCCTATGTTACTCAGGGATAATGTAGCATTCGTACAGGTCTGTTAACTAAAGCTGGCGCGTTCACAGTACTCACACTTATGCAATTTCACTATACAGGATGTTTAAAACTAAATGATTTTCAAATAATTGATTCATAAGTGTAGACTGAGTTAGATTTTAGTAAAATGGGTGCGTTGTAGATAACAGACACTACACAAACGGAATATGTAAATGTGTTGAACGCGCCAGCTTTAGTTAACAGACCTGTATAGTAAAAGGATTTTTGATATATATCTAGTAGTTTTGAGTTTATTCGTTACAAACATACAAATCTTTCCTTTTTATAATATAGCTTTCCGCCCGCGTGGACTATATAGGTTATAACGTACCCAACCGTGATATAAAATGTAGCCTATGTCCTTTCCCAGGCTCTAATCTATCTTTGCACCAAATTTCATCAAAATCGGTTCAGTAGTTTAAGCGTGAAAGACGGACAGACAGACAAGAGTTACTTTCGCATTCATAATATATATTTTTTTATTATAAGATGGGTTAACTCTTGACCTCAATCTTGACCATAAGGTCAAAGATGAGGTCGACGATGGAGCGAGTTAACCCAGAAAATGCCTATAAAGGCACTGGTACTCCCACGCACCGACGGAACACAGCAAGCTGTTTGGCGTCGGACTTCGGTAGGAGGGTGGTCGCGAACCAGACGGCCCTTTACAGAGCCTACCACACCGCATGAGACCATAGGACGACACCTCAGATTCAGAAAAAAATGAAGTGTCGTTGACTGGGATGGATTACTAGGAGGCAGGTCTCATTTGTGTTTCCTAAGGATTAGTGTAGATTCCGTAATTCCCTCGAAAATAAAGTCCTGGGTGGGAAGCTAGTTGTTTTATAATATGTAGTGACTAACTGACCTAGAGAACTTTGTAACGCCTTAGAATTAAATCCTCGCAATCTTTCCATATTTTCTCACCTTTTAAACCTTCCCTGAACTATCACTTTTATTTCAAGACAAAAATTAGCCAATTCTCGAGTTTTAGCGAGACAAACGAACAGCAATACATTTTTATATGTACATTTAAAGATACTTTTCGAGTTTTTCTGAAGATAATTTACGCCCCTCTTTCCAGGCCCTTCGCAAAGAGAGAGACCGACAAATAAGAGAGGGGAAGCTTACGGGTGATAAAAAGTATCACTCTCCTTTGGTGGATAGCTATTAAACTATTACTATGTAAATTTTTCATTGTAATAATGGAAAGATAATAAATGAAATACTATGTAAAATATTTCCTTGACATACCTTGACATTAAATTATATTTGAATAAGTATGTTAAACCTTTGCGCGATTCTTGTACACCCGTGTATGCATAATATGTATCGCACGCGTCGTAAACAAGCGCGCGATCAAAAAATTAAATTAGTTACGTATCCTGTCCAACAGCTATTAAATCCAATTAGGTAGGTACCTAAGGGACCATCCATAAATTAGGTCACACGGGAGGGCGGGGAGGGGGTCGACAAAGTGTGACATTGTGTGACAAGGAGGTGAGAGGGGTCATAAGTTTCGTGACGTCCACATTATCAAAACGTGTTAACTATTAACGACAAACTTAACCTCCTCAGTCCCAAGCACTCTTTTTTACCCAAAAAAAAACAACTCTTTTAAGTACCTACTACTTTTATTAGAAAATTACAAAAAATGGAAAATATGTGACGTCACGCTAGGGAGGGGGGAGTCTTACAAATGTGACCAGCTGTGACAAGGAAGGGGAGAGGGTCAAAAAATCATGAAATTCCTGTGACGTAATAAGCGTGTATACTTTGTGTTGTCACCTTCTTTATTAACCGCTATTAAATAGACACATAAACACTGTCTAGTAATATTGCACGATTTTTCATACAAAATAGGGTTGTTTGAGAAGCTATAAAAACGTACTAGAGACACTTGGAGGGATCATGAAATTCGTATGACGTAGTTTATGGATGGCCCCTAATTTACTTTCCCCCGGGAAGATGGCTGGTACTTAGGAAAGTAATAAATGGTGACTTTAAATTAGTTCGCGAAACCTTAGGGGTTCATTCTCAACTTTCCCCAAGGAACCTGTTTGAGATTCTGAAAAAAAGAAACAAAAAGGCAGATCGCAAGTTGTATTGAAGAGGCGAAAAAAATTACATTTTGACCTTTGTTCCTTTTAGTTTAGTTGGCTAATTCATATCCTTAATTTTGAAACCGGACTCACGTCTCCCCCACTGGACTTTCTTCGTCCTGGTGTCTCCCCCAAGGTAGGAGAGACATCAGACCTTGCTTTAGCTTATTTACAATCACCCATTAAAGTAGTTCTGTAGTTTAATAACATTGAAATCATCGTTATAAGTCAATACATACTGGAGCCTATTTTTTTTGGTGCGGTCGAAGTCATGGTCGGTCGAAGGCTTTTTTTGCTCGGAATTTTGGCGCCAAACTATTTAACAACTGATCATGCAAGGCGTGATCGATTGAGCAACTCTGCGCAATTTGATCTAATAGTAGGTAGAACCTATTATACAGGTGGCGCCAATAATCTATGTAGTGTTTGTTTTCTATTTGCCAATCCTTACTAATATGTAGGTATATTATAAATGTGAATGTAAGTTTGTTACGCTTTCACGCCTAAACGACTAAACCGATTTTGATGATGGTATAGAGATAGATTAGACCTTGAGGAATGACATAGGCTACATTTTATCGCACAGCTGGGCAGAATATAACCTGTAGTCCACGCGAGCGGAGCCGCGAGTGGAAAGCTAGTAATGATAAAAGTAAGAGTCAATGTCTTTACGCTGGACTGGATGAAATAAAAACAATGCGCTAGCTACCTCCTATTGATTGACTTTAAGGCGACTACAGCACCTAAATTACGATTTTATGATGCGTAGATAAGCATGACGCACAGCATTAAATCGAAGAAAAAAAATACTACGGTAATATTCAGGACATAAACTAGATAAGTAGTTTGCTGAAAACATGATTCAGCACTTTTGGTTCGATAGAAAAAGCTCACAAAGTCACCTCTAAATACCAATATTGTGTATCTTTTAAGCTGTAAAAACGATAGTAAAATGCACACAGGAACTTGAATTTGCTATCAAAATGTTCGTGATTGAACACTCTCGATAAGTAGTTAACGCATTTTTCGATTTAAGCTGTTACCTTTCCATAAATCTTATTTTTCTAACTTTCGAACATGTTTTTACGCACGCACGCTTTCATAGTCCGTAAACTTCGTGTATCGACACTGTTCGCACTGCCGGCCCAGGCCTGTTGAGAGTCGGAGATGGCACTATTCCTATGTGTGCTGCCTTTATCGGGTGCTGTAGTCGCCTTAAAGTACCTAGCAAAAATAAAAGATGAAAATCAGCCCATGAAATTGAACAACTTTCCACAGCAACGTAGGTTGAAATATGAAGAAAAATGTTCGCCTCTCCAATACTCTCCACACGTGCTGTGGTATCAGCCGAAATCGTTATTAGTTCTATTTTGATTAAAATTCAGTGAGGAATTGAGAGAAGTCCTATAATATTTACATTACCTACATGTAGGAATTTAAATATTTTTCCATTCAGAACAGAAAGTACCTATTTTATTTTATTAATTAACTAGCATTCCGCTCGGGACTTCGTTCCCGTCGGAATTCAGAAAAAATTATGTAGCCTATGTTACTCAGGGATAATGTAGCATCCTAATGTTGAAAGAATTTTTGAAATCGGTCTAGTAGTTTTTAAGTTTATTCGTTACAGACAAAACTTTCCTCTTTATAATATTAGTGTAAATGTAGATTGGAAGATGAGATGAACACCGGAACTCCTCAACATTAGAGTGTTGTCTGCACAGGTGTTCTAGGACCTACCGAAGTCCGACGCCAAACAGAGCTTGCTGTGTTCCGTCGGTGCGTGGAAGTACCAGTGCCTTTATAGGCATTTTCTGGGTTAACTCGCGCCATCGTCGACCTCATCTTTGACCTTATGGTCAAGATTGAGGTCAAGAGTTAACCCATCTTATAATAAATAAAAAAAGACCGCATTAAATTAAAGAAGCTTTAACTTTAATGAACGTTTTTGCAAAAGAGCGTTAGTGCATCGAGTTAAAAGATACAATACAATATACTTTATTTCACTCCCAACACAAATAAGGTACAGTTACATTTTTAACCGACTTCAAAAAAGGAGGAGGTTTCTCAATTCGACCGTATATTTTTTTTAAATGTATGTCCGCGGATAACTTCGTCGTTTATGAACCGATTTTGATTATTCTTTTTTTGTTGGAAAGGGAGTATTCCAAGGGTGGTCCCATGGTAAGGAAACCAGGATCTGATGGTAGAATCCTGAAGATATTGAGGGAAACTCTCGAAAAAATTCTTTTTGGGATTGAAGTCGGTGACTTTTACGTTTTTGACGTGGAAAATGATATACAAATAGATATGTCAGGGTACAAAAGGCGGCTCCATTGCTAAGAAGAAATATCTTATCGGCAACCTTTGGGTGTGGAGAAGAAGTAACAAATCGTAAGATAGTTAAAGGGGTGTGTTTTTTCTACTGGGAAAAAGTATTTCCACTAGTTCGATCAACAGAAGTATTTGGAATAATCGGTCTGTTTAATGTTAAGTAGATATTTATAGATATTTATAGATAATGTTAAGTACCTATAATTAATCGAAAATGCGAAAAATATTTCATCCTATAACCAAGTTGCTTACGTAAGTGTAACGTCTAGTGTAGATAACTTGAATTTTTTTTAACGCTCTATTTTGCATCCATCGTTTTTAAATATATGAGACGAGGACAACTGAAATGCCAATAACATTAAAAGGCATTTACTGATTCCTGCTTCAAATGTATCACGTAGAGGGCACGTGATAGTCAGATGATCCTATTTGGTTCAGCAGCTCTAGCACGATGGGGACAAACTCGCGCGGCGCGCCACTCGGCTGACGGTGAAACTTCACTTTTATTGCGCGAGGGCCCGCGCAAAGACTTGCTCACCCTCTGGCGTTGTCAATATTGACATTTTGACATAAGACCGAGGCGCATTACGTGCGTTGTCACCGAAGGCCGTTTATCGGCGGGGCTAGCACACGCGGGTGTGATAATCGGTATCGTTATACGCTTGGGTGCCTACTAGAGGTGCAATAAATTGCATCGATTGTGCCCCCGGGGTACTAAATAGTCCTACACCCCGATTGCGGTATATAAGTTTGAATGTGTTTACCAAAGCTAAACCACTTATGTTCCCTTTGATAATTCCGCGCCAATTGTTGGCCGATTTTCAAAATTGCTTTTTGTTTGAAAGCGTATACGCCTGAAGTGGTCCCATATAAATTTTACCGAAAATGATTCAGCGCTTTTAAAAAAATCAACAAAAACAAAAAAATACTCACAAACCAGAACCATCTAAATAAATTACCTAATGACATTTTCGTTTGTGGTTATCTGCCAATATGCATTGTAGACCGCGAAAAATAGGAAAACTGAAGATATAATCTTGTGGGTTCCAAATTTGCAGGATTATGTAGGGGTAGCTCCCCTCAATGTCACTTAACACTAGTTATCTACTCGTACTTTGTGCTAAATATTGTTGGGATTGAAGTTGGTGACTCAGACATTTTTAGCGTGGAAAATTATGTATGTTGACAGAACTAGTGGGAAAAAATACGGACATCTGCTTAACTGGGAGTTTGCATTTCTGTTACTTTTCGTCAAACATTTTCTCAGACAGGCTCAGGTTTTACCGACATTTTCCATCATGTGAGATTGTGGTTTAAGCGTTTACCAAATAACTTTTTAAAGTATTCAATGTCCTTTTGTGACTGCTCCCTGACCTCTAGCCTGAAACTGAGCAACCGATCTATTGCAAAAAATCAGTGCATCGAACCACCTCAGATGTTAAAGCAACCATTGACGTCAAAGTAACGAATAAAACGAGATTATTATTACGATACAAGAAAAGCCCGAGGCGTGAACTAGTTGCCAATTAATTAATTGCCGAATGATACCATTAGCTAAGTCGCTGAGTTCAAAAACCTTAACAATGACGAAATTTTCGTTTAGATTGTATCAATGATCCAGGTACCGACCATCGAACGCTGCCCTCAGCTACCTTAAATCCAGAATAGAAAAAAAAATACGGAACTGATTGATAAAGGTTCTCGACCTCTTATTTTCGGCCAATATGTTAATCTCTGTCTACATAACTTCGTTTTTTGTCCATGTACTTTGGGGCAAAAACCCTTAAAACTCGCTTTATAAATCGAATTAGGAGCATTAACATCATAAATCCTGCCATCAACTTTAAAATAAAGCGGATACAGTCACGTTTATGTAAACTTTTTATGTAAGTAGGTACATATTTTTATTTAGCCTGCTCTGGGCAAGTTTATTGTCGTGCGTGTTTGCGCCCGCGTGCGGGCCAGGCCCGCAGGCGTGCCACCCAGAACCTATTGTTTCATACATGTTTTTCTTTTCCCGCGTGCGTGTGGCCCGCTTTACAATAAAAACATGTATGAAAAGAAATTTCATACATGTTTTTATTGTAAAGCGGCTCTTTTATTGTCAGGGCGCAAACACGCATGACAATAAAAGAGCCCTTTGGCCCACTGCTGGTCTAATTCCTCTACCTTTTGTCTTCCGTTTCGGGGCACATGTCCAACTGCTCAGTCCAACCAGATTTTCTTTTAATTATAGTATTTAAAAAAAAATGTGTTTTAAAATGTTTATACAAAGTTTATGAAAGCCGATCAACAATACACCAGCTAGATATCTGGACGGTGCAAAAAACGTTTTGGTTAATAACAGAGCACTTGAGAGCTCTTATTTTATTTTGTGACTTTATTACTAGGGGTCCTGGTTGTAGTCGGACGAACTTCCTGTTTTAAAACTTATTCTTGCGGGAAGCATTTAGCTTTCAATTTGTACGTGACCCATTAAGTATTTTGTTGGTGTACCTATCTTTGATCGAAAAAGCACTGAGTACGGTCGACAAGTCAAGCTTTGTGTCGTTGATTTTGATAACAAAAAATAGCTAAATTAGACCAGTCAACGAGGAAATTGTTGTATGGAGACTTCCGAAAAATTCCCCCGCCTTTGAAATTTAGCATGTGATGACGTTAGGTAATACTGATTACAGATGTACAATAATCCAACAAATTTTCCTAGGAGAAGTTAGAAATCTAACCTAACCTAACCTAAACATGAAAATTGCTTATTACTCTCGGCAAAAAATTCCCTCGCCTCTGAAATTTGGCATGTGATGAAGTTAGGTAATATTTATTACAGATGTACAGTAATTCAACAATTTTTCATAGGAAAAGTTAGAAATATAACCTAACCTAACCTAAACTTAAAAATTGCTTATTATTCTCGATGAAAAATTGCCCTGCCTTTGAAATTCGGCATGTGATAAAGTTAGGTAATATTGATTACAGATGTACAGTAATCCAACAAATGTTCATAGAAAAAGTTAGAAATATAACCTAACCTAACCTAAACTTGAAAATTGCTTATTACTCTCGGTAAAAAATTCCCCCGCCTCTGAAATTTGGCATGTGTTGAAGTTAGGTAATATTGATTACAGATGTACAGTAATCTAACAATTTTTCATAGGAAAAGTTAGAAATATAACCTAACCTAACCTAAACTTAAAAATTGCTTATTATTCTCGATGAAAAATTGCCCTGCTTTTGAAATTCGGCATGTGATGAAGTTAGGTAATAATGATTACAGATGTACAGTAATCCAACAAATTTTCATAGATAAAGTTAGAAATCTAACCAAACTTAACCTAAACTTGAAAATTGCTTATTACTCGCGGTGAAAAATTCCCCCGCCTCTGAAATTTGGCATGTGATGAAATAAGGTAATACTGATTACAGATGTAAGACAATTCAAAAAAATTTCACAAGAGAAGTTATAAATCTAACCTAACCTAACCTAAACTACAAAATTACTCATAACTCTTGGTACGAAATTCCCCTGCTTCTGAAATTCTGCATGTGATGAAATTAGGTAATACCAATTACAGATGTAAAGTAATCCAAAATATTTTGATAGAAAAAGTTAAATATCTAATCTAACCTAAACTTGAAAATTGCTTATAACTCTCGTTAGAAAATTCCCCCGCCTCTGAAATTTGGCATGTCATGAAGTTAAGTAATAATGTTAACAGATGTACAATAATCCAACAAATTTTCATTGGAGAAGTTAGAAATCTAACCTAACCTAACCTAAACTTGAAAATTGCTTATAACTCTCGGTAAAAAATTCTCCCGCCTCTGAAATTTGGCATGTGATGAAGTAAGGTAATATTGATTGCAAATATACAGTAATCCAACAATTTTTCATAGTAAAAGTTAGAAATCTAACATACCCTAACCTAAATTTGAAAATGGCTTATAACTCTCGTCAAAAAATTCCCCCGCCTCTGAAATTTTACATGTGATGAAGTTAGGTAATACATACAACATATTTTCATAGGAAAAGTTAGATTTCTAACACACGGTAAAAATATTGTTAGTAACTAGACAGTCGTCTCCACAAGGTCACGAACTCTTTTATGAATAAATGTATGCATTTCTGTAATACGATTCCCATATGTTTTTAAAATTTACCTTAGGAAAAATTTAAGAAAGTAATTAAAAAAACTTTGTAAAAAAGTCTATTACATAATTTTTGATTATCTATCAAACAAGCAGCCAAGCAGGCAGCTCTAGAGTTATTTCAGATTTCGTAAAAATCAGAAAAAAAAATGTTTTCTTTTTTTGTTTTTCTTTTGTTTTGAATTTTTTCTTGCTACAATATTATTATTATAAATAATATCAACTTGCTGCTAAAATTATTTTGATGTCATTTTCGTAATTAACACCCCCAAAAACCTATTTAACGACACCCAAAATGTCAATATGTTACAGCTTGGCTTTCGACCTCGCCTCGCTTTTAGCGTGAAACCTTGTAAACATATTCTTATTAATCCCAAAAACGTTTGGAACTTGGTCGACTATTACTCGCAAACTTGAAGGGTTAACTTATGTGTGATAGTTTTTCTTTTAATTTCGTTGTATATTTTATAACCGTGAATTTTTTAACATTTTTAGAAACAACCGTTTAGCTGCTAGTGTCCCCCCCGAAAACTTGTTTTTAACAAAAAAAATTCACTTTAAAAATATTTTTTTTGCAAACGGAGTGCTGAATCGAAGAACGTTCTTAGTAAACCCCTTCTACTTTTTAAAAAGCTATCCTATGACATTCCATTCGATGGTATCGGCGAGAAAAAAAATCCATCGCCCTTTCACGTGTATGGGAAACAACCGAAATTTTTTTTTCCAAAATTTTATGTTTTAGATCTATCGGCGCAATCAATATCTATAACCATGCCAAATTTAAGCTCTTTAGTACCAAGGATCTAATATTACTAAATATATTCTTATTAATCCCCACAGTGTTTGACACTTGGTCGACTATTACTCGCAAACTTGAAAGACCAACTTATGTGTGATAGTTTTTCTTTTAATTTCGTCGTATATTCTACCAACTAGAATTTTTCCACATTTTTAGAAACAACCGTTTAGCTGGTAGAGGGGGGGGGACGACACTTGTGTTAGACAAAAATTTTCACTTTAAAAATTTGTATTTCGCGAACGGAGTGCTGAATCGAAAAACGTTCTTAGTAAACCCCTTTTTCTTTTAAAATGCTATCCTATGATACCCAACTCAATGATATTATTTGCGAGAAAAAAAAATTCATCGCCTTTTCACGTCTATGGGAGACACCCAAAAATTTTTTTTTTCTAAAATTTTACTCTACAGTTCTGTCGGCGTGATTTATATGTATAATCATGTCAAATTTCAGCTCTGTAATACCAAGGGTTTTTTAGGAAACTCGCGGACAGACGGACATACGGACATGGCGAAACTATAAGTTTTCGTAGATTACTACGGAACCCTAAAAATAGTTTCTTGCCTATTCTTCTCTGGGGAATAATACACCTTTGGGAGTAGGCGTAGAGTCAGTAGAGTCAAAATAACGAATACGTATGTATGTATTTAAATGCTTTAACGTAACTTCCTGAATGAACGAAAATGTTGGTATTTATTTTATGTAACTTTAACTTAATTTTACTTACATTCTGAATGTTCAATGAAATTGAGCTGTTTTAATTTATAATAAATCGAGCGAAAATATTTTTTAGTAAAAATAATTACGTAACAATCCATTCAAAAGTTTTATTAATTTTATTTTGTAGTTTTGTTGGATTACTGTACATCTGTAATCAATATTACCTAACTTCATCACATGCCAAATTTCAGAGGCGGGGGAATTTTTTGACGAGAGTTATAAGCAATTTTCAAGTTTACGCTAGGTTAGGTTAGATTTCTAACTTTATCCATAAAAATCTTGTTGGACTATTGTACATCTGTAATCAGTATTACTTAACTTCATCACATGCTAAACTTCAGAAGCGGGGGAATTTTTTACCAAGAGTTATAAGTAATTTTGAAGTTTAGGTTAGGTTAGGTTATATTTCTAACTTTTCCTATGAAAAATTGTTGGATTACTGTACATCTGTAATCAATATTACCTAACTTCATCACATGCCGAATTTCAGAGGCGGGGGAATTTTTACCGAGAGTAATAAGAAATTTTCAAGTTTAGGTTAGGTTAGGTTAGATTTCTAACTTCTCCTAGGAAAATTTGTTAGATTATTGTACATCTGTTAACAATATTACTTAACTAAATGATATGCCAAATTTCAGAGGCGGGGGAATTTTCTGACGAGAGTTATAAGCAATTTTCAAGTCTAGGTTAGATTAGTTATCTAACTTTTTCTATCAAAATATTTTGGATTATTTTACATCTGTAATTGGTATTACCTAATTATATTAATATTTATTTATATAAAAAACGTTTCACTCTTGACCGTTCAACTTTTGCAAAACTTCTTCTTTGGTAACTAGTTACGAAACAGTGAAAGAAAATTCTTCTTTCGTAGCTGGTTACCAAAGTCTGGTTACGAATATGGACGAAGGGATTTCATCACATGCAAAATTTCAGAAGCGGGGGAATTTCCTACCAAGAGTTATGAGTAATTTTGAAGTTTAGGTTAGGTTAGGTTAGATTTCTAACTTATCTTGTGAAATTTTTTGAATTATCGTACATCTGTAATCAGTATTACCTTATTTCATCACATGCCAAATTTCAGAGGCGGGGGAATTTTTTACCGAGAGTTATAACCAATTTTCAAGTTTAGGTTAGGTTAGGTTAGATTTCTAACTTCTCCAATGAAAATTTGTTGGACTATTGTACATCTGTAATCAGTATTACTTAACTTCATCACATGCCGAATTTCAAAGGCAGGGCAATTTTTCATCGAGAATAATAAGCAATTTTTAAGTTTAGGTTAGGTTAGGTTATATTTCTTACTTTTCCTATGAAAATTTGTTGGATTATTGTACATCTGTAATCAGTATTACCTTACTTCATCAAATGCCAAATTTCAGAGGCGAGGGAATTTTCACCGAGAGTTATAAGCAATTTTCAAGTTTTGGTTAGGTTAAGTTAGATTTTTAACTTCTCCTAGGAAAAAATGTTAGATTATTGTACATCTGTAATCGGTATTTTCTAATTTCATAACAAGCCAAATTTCAGAAGCGGGGGATTTTTTATCGAGAGTTATAAGCAATTTTCAAGTTTAGGTTAGGTTAGGTTAGATTTCTTACTTCTCCAATGAAAATTTGTTGGATTTTTGTACATCTGTAATTAGTATTACCTTACTTCATCACATGTAAAATTTCAGAGACGGGGGAATTTTTTGACGAGAGTTATAAGCAATTTTCAAGTTTAGGTTAGGTTATGTTAGATTTCTAACTTTTACTATGAAAAATTGTTGGATTACTGTATATTTGCAATCAATATTACCTAATATTACCTTACTCATTATATACAAAATGTTCGTAACTCACACACACACATACTCACTCCTACACACACACATTCACATACACACACACGCATAGACACTCACATACACAAGAATTTATGTTTTTTACTTTCTATTTTTACTTTTTGCTTTTTTGTTTTACTAATATTGTATCTGACGTGTTTTTTATGGAAGAGCGGAGTCTTCTGACACAGGCGTACACGCTTAAAAGAAGACTCCAATCAACATTGTTCATGTACGTGTATTTCAAAAATAAAGAATTTTGTAATTTTTGTAATTTTGTTTTGTTACTTCATCACATGCCAAATTTCAGAGGCGGGAGAATTTTTTACCGAGAGTTATAACCAATTTTCAAGTTTAGGTTAGGTTAGGTTAGATTTCTAACTTCTCCAATGAAAATTTGTTGGATTATTGTACATCTGTAATCAGTATTACCTAACTTCATCACATGCCAAATTTCAGAGACGGGGGAATTTTTCGGGTCCTATATGCCCCGTTGATCGGTCTAAATTATCTAAACAGCTCTATACTTCTTCTTCTTATCGTGTAAGTATAGTCAAGTATGTGGCGAACTTGGCTAAGCCTGGTGTTAGAGTATTCAAACCGCATAATGGCCTCTGACTTGGTTTTAACGACTGTAGTCAATCGACGACAGCTGGGAACGTGCCCTTCGAAGCATGGAAACGCTTGTGATAAATTGCCACTTTGGTCACCCATCAGGTTCCCTGCCTGTGTGTACGTTGCTTAACCTCACTAATCGATTGAGAGCCACTGGGCTACGAGCGCTTCTTAATTAAGCTCTATACTTTTTTTTATAATAAAGATATTAGCATCCACAGACTTGATGTCCGTGCCCTTTTCTAGATTAAGTGTTTTCTTGTTAATACTTGCTTTTTCTTTTAAAAATATTTTACTAAGTATACTTTTCATAGTAGTTTACAGTTGATAAATATCTATAATAAAAATATATATTTATATATTACATAATGTATTTATCTAAACCAGTGACGGTTCCCCGCTGTTACATCCAGACCTCAAGGTATCCATGACGACTCTGTCTCGAATTTTGATCGCCATTTTGAGGTTGTAATTGACCACTTTTTCCCTGCCTGCCGCCTCTGCTTCTTTGATGAATCTAAGCTCTATACTTTGAAAGCTCTAGTTTAAAATGCTCGGGTAACTCATATCCAGAGCAGTAGGATGACCGACTACAGCAAGGAGCATTTATTGCCTCTGACAGTCAATTACATACTCTGTTTAAAAAAAATCTCGAGCATATCTCTGGAAATCTACCCAATATAATCACTATTTTACACTATGCACTATTTATTTTACACTAGCTTTCCGCTCGGGACTTCGTTCCCGTGGGAATTCGGGAAAATCATATACCCTATGTTCATCACGGATAATGTAGGATTCTAATGGTGAAAGAATTTTTCAAATAGGTCCAGTAGTTTCGAAACCTATTCAATGCAAACAAACAAACAATTAAATCTTTCCTCTTTATAATATGTATATAGAAGTTAAACATAGATAGATAGACTACAGCTGCTGGGCTCCTTAGAGCACTTTTTGTACCCACATTTGTCAACTGTGTTTAAAACCTTAAATGGCTCAACTAACACACACAAGCGTTATTACATTTGGCAAGCATTGTGCTTGTTTTTCACTTGCACATGGTATTGTGCAATTAAAGAATAAGGTGACTTACTTCTATCAAATCGGTACATAAAACCATGAAACATACTTCATAATTTATTTAAACCCCTCTATAATTGGTCTGCTCTTAAGCTTCTGACCTGTATCTATACCTATAGGAAATGACTAAACAAGAATTTGACAAATGTCTGCGAAGTCCAATTTAGCTCAGAAGCAAACTTTTTGTTCAGGGATATATCAAGTGACCCACAAGAAGACTACTCACTCGAACGTTAAAGAGATTTGATGAGTTATATTTGATGAGGAAATGCAGACGCACAGATTCCACTCCTAGAAGTCCGTAATGAACAGCAATTCCCAGCAATACAGGATCTCTCTCAAGCTAGAATGAAAATGAGGAAACAGACCTAACACAAAAGGAAGAATCGGAAATCGTTTTCAATCTGCTTAAACTTGCAAATTTCCAACATAAGTGAGTTCGTGTAGGTAACTCAAGGGAACTTATAAATGAATTTAAAAACCGCGACAATTTGTTATTGCTCTAGATTCATAATACGTACCCACGCGTCTAAAAACGTGCATAATTTTATGTGAACAGAAAAAATACTGACATTTGAATTTGTAATTTTTCTGTGGCACCGTCGTCGCCGCCGGCTGTCCGGTCCGTCAGGCATCGCTTTTGCCCGGAGTTTTATTTGTTGACCAACTATTCAATGTTCAATTTGTCGTAAACCGTGATCAATTGATCACTAACCAAACGAATGCTTTTTTTTCTCCTTATTTCAGAATTTTTAATGACGCCTAGTACCTAACATAACATAATTTTGTCATATGTATTTCTTTTTTTTATATTAAGACCTTTGTTCTTTGGGGAAAGTTGTTCAGTTTCGTGAGCTGATCAACATCCTTAATTTATGCTAACTTATTTAAAGTTACTGTAATAAGATAACAATAAATATATGATGAGATATTTATTGCTATCTTATTACAGTAATCACATATTACGTAATAATTATGTCATCCACATATTACGTCACAGCGTATGGGGGAGAGAGGGGTTATACCAAATGTGACTGTACATGTCAAAGGGATACCAAAAAAGCGTAAAATAGGGGGGGAGGGGTTCAAAAAGTTAAAATTTTGTGTGGAGTAATATGTGGACGGTGATTAAGGAAACAATGATTGCAGAAAGGATTACCACTCTACACCGTTGCAGATCGAAAACATCTTCGCAGCCTCTTTATATCTACTGACTGACCTCCTGGTAGCACAACTAATGGCACATCAAGCTTGACGATGGAAATTACAATGCAAGTGTCAAGCTCAACGTGTTCTTCAGCCCCTCTATCGTAGTAAGTTTGAACGTGTTTACCAAAGCTAGACCGCTCAGGTTTCCTTTGTATTCAGCCAAATAACGTTTATTTTATTTATTATTTTTATCATAGTTTAAGAAATATAGGTCGTTGTTTGTGGGTCTGCTGGACGGATATCAGCCCAGCAGACCCACCTCTCGTACACGGAAATGGCTAAAGTTAGAGACATGGTTCTAGTTCTAAGCTTTAATGCTTTCATTGGTGCCATCGAGAAAAAAGTTTCAAACCTAGTGCTTCAAACGTTTCGGAGCTATAAAACGATCTTGGGTTCAACGCAGTAGACCCAACACGATAGCTCCATAACTAAAAGGTAATTGGTATGAAATCTCATATCAATGTTTAGTGTGTCATTAGTGCCTTAGAATAACATAAAAATATCTCCGCCCAGCAGGCACACCAAGACCGTTTTATAGCTCCGAAACGCTTGAAGCACTAGGTTTGAAACTTTTTTCTCGATGGCACCAATGAAAGCATTAAAGCTTAGAACTAGAACCATGTCTCTAACTTTAGCCGTTTCCGTGTACGAGAGGTGCACAAACAACAACGACCTATATTTCTTTAAACTATTATTGCACAAGATATGGTTCTTTTGGCATCAATAGGCACTAGGAAGGCACTATGTATTGGCATACATAGAATACCTAAGTTCACTGTTTAAGTTCCGTGGGTCTGCTGGCCTGAGCCACACTCAAACTTACCGCGATCGGGGCAGTAACTGTTACAAGTGCACCTACGTAACAGGTAAATCTTTACTTTTCCTCGGTGTTGATTCAATAAACATTTAGCCCACATACTGACGACGCACACAGGGCGGTGTCAGGGTCAATGAACCTTACGGAGGAGTCATAATCTTAACCGCCGGAAGTCATTCTTTCACTTACAACTAACTGAACGGACCGGACTTAGAGGATTGTAAGTTTCGGAAAATTTTCAGCACGAAATGATAACATTTTAATAATAATAATAATAGTTTTTATTTTCTCAAAAAATCAGTACATAAAAAATTGAGCACATAGAAAATTGGGAGACTGGAGCTTGCACTAGGTTACTACGAGCCTAGAGCAAGCGCCCTACGAGCACTCAACCCTATATAGAGACGTAATACATGCGAATTTGAAAGAAAACGATTTTGTCAACTAGGTGCGAAGTATCTATCCTCCCTACGTTGGCTCGATGCTAGTATTCTTGTCGACTCCCTCTCCTATCCACTCCACATCCTGCTGCAACAGCCCCATACAGTCACAGACCCTATCTTATGGTGCCCCGCCGACCACTGGCCGCTGCGGTATCTAGGTTGCCTGTAGGAGATGATACGTATGCCAAATTACTCGATCCATTACGTTCATAAAACGTAGCATGAATGGAGGGGTTTGTGCATTCGTGCCACGACGTGCAGACCGGAATAGATGCTGTTGTTGAGCCTCTGCAGCAGAACTGCTGGGCGAGCGTGGCCATTTTGACGGTTGACGGTTTGACTAGGTGCGAAGTAATCCGTAGAAGAGATTCCGAACACGATCGCTAGGGCGTGCGTTATATATCAGTGACTAGCCACTGACGAGTTGACAGGTTCGGGTCGCCTTGTGAGTGCTCGTAGTTTAATCCTGTATCGCAGGTCTCCAGGTGCCCACCGCGCAGCTAACAATATTAATAAATGAATACAAATACGTACCTAACTTACAATAAAAGTTAGCATGTACTTTACATGAGAGTTTAGGCAGATCTATTGCGATTCCCGATAATTATCAGGACCTAAGATAGATAACTGCTTCCGCTACCGGCTTCACTTTTCAAAATTTCAGGATGCAAAATTGTTTTATTTGTTTGTTAACCAAGTATGTCTATATTTTTTGCTATTAAGTATATTATTTTACACTTCCGCATTTATTTGTCTGGATTTCTCTCAAATTTATAGGACACCTAAGGTTTTTGCTTTTACACTTTGTAAATCTTTTGCAAAGATATTTTGTATAAGATTTCGAGCCTGATTACTTCCCTGTCTTAGTTATTTGTGCCGTTCAAATTCGGTAACGGTAGAAAGTGTGGTTGACAAACCAGTGCCACTGACCTACCCAACAGAAGAATATATTGTAAGCTAATAATGAAAAATATTTACGAATGATACGGTGAACGGTGACATGTTGGTCATCAATGGAACCAGAAAACTTCCATTGAAGAAACTCTTTTATATGTAAAGAAAAATAATACTTAGGAACAATGACTTTATAATAGAAAGAAAGGAAGCAAAAATATTTATTGACGTCATACTTAAGTTGCCAATGGTAAAACCAATAATAAGTAAGTCAAAAGATGATTAGTCGCGTTAATAGTCTATGAAGTTAAACAACCTACCGTTTAGAAGATACAATACGTATGTAAAGTAGTAATAATATGTATGTAAACTCTTTATTGCAAACTCTTACTTACAGACGAATACAAAAGAAACATTGATATGTGCAAAGGCGGGCTTATCCGTGAAGGGATCTCTTCCACACCTTAGAAACGATAATAGAGAAACAAATGCATGTGGTGCAGGCTACAACGCAATATGTACGGAACGCATAATACTTAATACGAGTTTATATGTGTTAAAAATGATAACTAAAATATTAGCCGAGTCCTTGCCAAAGTGAGACATATTAGTTCCGGGTGACAGAAGCATAATGAATGTTATTAAAGGTTAAATAAGTAGTTAGCAAAGCAACGCCTTATTTAATTATACAATTCAGTCATAGAGTCGCTCTATTACTGTTTCACTGTATAGATCTTGAAAACGTATAAATTACATATGTTTCCATTTTATGACCAAAAGTTACAACATTAAACTTATTCACTTTTTAATTACTAACAACGTATAAATACTGTACTATATGGGTACTTAAAAACCAGTGGTGATCGGTTTGTGCCGTGTGGTGATTGGTTGAGAATAACACTACCTCATCTCTTTCCGTGGGTGTCGTAAGAGGCGACTAAGGAAACACAAATGAGACCTGCCTTCTATTAATCCATCTTAGGCAACGATACCTCAGTTTGTTTTGAATCTGAGGTGTCGTCCTATAGTCTCATGCGTTGTGGTAGGCTCGGTAAAGGGCCGTCTGGTTCGCGACCACCCCCTACCGAAGTCCGACGCCAAACAGCTTGCGGTGTTCCGTCGGTGCGTAGGAGTACCAGAGCCTTAATTTGCATTTTCTGGGTTAACTCGCTCCTCTATAACCTTAGTCAAGATTGAGGTCAAGAGTTAACCCATGTCATAATAAAAAATAAAAATAAAAACCGGGGTAAAATTGACAAAAAAATGCCTAAATACGAACTTTTTTATTTGTTTCTATTAGTAACTCATTTTTTTATAGAAATATCAAAAAAATAACTGACATGTCAAAATTGAAATATAAGTCAGCAATTTTCAATCAAAATTGAAATACAAAAGTTTGTTTACTAAATCTTATTCATTATTTTACAAACTAGTACGCAAAGTATCTATTATTCTTTACCTATTTGGTCGAGTTCTACAAACTTAAAGTGTATTTAAAATAAAGCTCGTTGAAATCTTTTTCATATAAGTATAGGTATTTGAAACCATACAAAAGATTTCAATGTCTTGTAATTATAATCCTCTAGATGCCAGTTTATTAGGTGTTCTCAATATCGTGGGTTAAATCGTATAGTATTCCAATACTCAGAAATTATGTAGGTCAGCGGTTCCCGAATTCTTTTGGCTACGGAACCCTTTTTGGTTCACCATTTTCGGGCGGAACCCTAGCTCAAGTAAACTAACCTGTAACATTATTTTTTTTTAATTAATCACACCATATAGAGGCTTTGTGGCTTGGTGTTCTTGTAAGTATAGTTTGACTTAAACGAAGGACTTTTTCAGATAAATATCTAAATATATCAAAGGTGAAGTGATTTACAATATCTAGCTAGAATAGAAAAATGACATAGAAATCTTGAATTATCGCGGAACCCCTGAGAGCTTCCCGGGACCGCTGATGTAGGCAGGGTTGGAATCAGACCGTCAGAAAATTATACTACTTGGAAATCAAAATTATACTACTTGACAAAAAATTATACTACATTTCGATTTTCAACAACTTTAAAGTAAATTTTGTTTTATTGCATAAAAAAACAATTTATATAATAATAAAAAAATCAGAAAAATATCCTTTGTTTCAATTTCTAACCTATTGTATTGAGTTAAAGTAAGATACAAACGGCGATATAAAAAAAACTATTTGTTTTACCTTATTTTAGCATATTATATTCAAGAAAATTGTATCAGCATACACAAGAAAGTGCATATAAGTAATCGTAATCTAACTCACACTCATAGATAAAATACATAACAACTCCTATTCTATCAAAAAGACAGGAAATAGTAAAAAAAATACATTAAAAACTACCCCTCCATTGGTCGATAAAAATTCTGGTATTTTCGCGTAGTATACTGGCATTACAATACTACATACTACACTTAATGAAATTCTGGTACAAATAGTATAATTATATTACGATTTCCAACCCTGGATGTAGGTGACGGGTATTTAGTTTCTAGTTACAGATTATTTTAAAGTTTCCCTTCTCATAATCCGAGCCCACTGCAAGTTTGCCTGTACGTTTTATGACATATTTAAAACTCGCATCGGAAAAGCTCACTCTTTATTGGACGGAAGAAAGAAAAAATCTGATGAAAATTTAAAGGTGCAGGCCAGAATGTAAGAGTCAAGAAATTAGCAGAATACAGAAGAAAACATAATCAGGTCACTGCATGGCTCAAAATATGAGCAGCCATATTGGAACTGGCAGAAACTTGAAGGGCTAAATGCGATACCTTGCATTATAAAGATACCTTTATACCTTTTTGAAGGAAGTGTCAGATTTTGACATAGATATACTAGCGGCCGATTTAGGGTGCGAAATGCAAAGAATAGTAATATTAGGTCCATGAATGCAAATGATTATTAATTACTTATATTTTCATAACTTTCCGCTCGTTTGCCATGCGTTTTAAGATGTCATACACGTAGGCAAACTTGCAGTGGGCTTACAGATTATTACTATTTTAACCGATTTACCGAACAAGATCGAACAGGTAGGTGTACCTGTAGTCACATGTGGTACGGAATAGTAGTCGGGAGGTTTTTTGCCCCATTCCGCTGGGGTCTTTGACTTGCCGTGCCATTCACTTCGACCTTGTGTAATGGATCTTAGTTATTCTTTATCGATGAACAGTATGCAAATTGGATGTATAGACCACGTCGTATGATCGCGCCGCGGTTTGTTAAGAACCATGATGTACTGTGCTGTCGTGTGTACACTCAAGAGCAGCTCACACTTGACAGGTGAAGTGCGCCTTACTATATGGAACTTACCAAGTCCATCATGTCACGTTTGATGTGGCTTTGTGTTTAAATTTTTATAAAATTCATATACTTAAGTATAATTTTTTAAATTACAACATTTTTATACCAGTCTACGTTTTATCCCAACTTCGTTGCTTGGGGATTCAGAAAAACGAGGACGTGACAAAAGAAGGGTGTTATAAGTTTGACTGAGTGTATCTGTGGCATCTAAACGGATCGACCAACTTTGATGCGTTTTTTTTATTTCAAATAGCTGACGTTATCGGAATCGTTCTTGGGATTTAACTAAAATTGGTTTAACTGTTTGAAAGTAATACTATTTTTTTTATTGAGAACTATTGTATTTATCTTCTGTGTTGCTGTTGTCACAAATGAAAGTTTTTAATATTTTTTAATTCTATTTAAAAAATTATATATTTTTTTAGATAATTATCTACATATTCTTTGCAAACAACAATTCCATCAAAATACAATCCAGGTTGCGGTAGGGTCCAACTCGTCTTTGCCCAGCAGTGGGACCACACACACATGCTATACATAAGGCTGATGATAACACGTTATTTAATATTCCATGTCCGTATAAGTTTTCGTAGCCGGAGACAAATTATGCAAAATATGTGAATACTACGAAATTTTTCTAAGATGACTCATTTTATGAATGAGAGTAAAATGTTACGAAATCGTTGCGCAATTAATTCTTAGTATTTTTTATTTTTATTGTTTTCCTCAATTCTGATTCATCGACGCCTAGCTCAGACCATTGGATCTAGAAAGCTGAAATTTTACATAATCTTTCCTTTACTTATAAGAAGAATTTAACGAATTTCATAATCATAAACTTTGGGTCTTTCAGGTGTTATTTACAAAGTCAAAGTGCAATTATGGATCCAGTTTTGACTCAGCAGCGTAGGAGAGAACCGCATATCAATAAAACAGTCACATAGACTTTTTTTTTGGAAGCAGCCTAGTAGTTCTCGTAGCCGAAGCTACTCGTACCAAGAGAAATCTGTCTTGGTTTCTTCTGGGGTGAGCTCGCTACATCCTCAACCTTGGCACAAACAACCACGTCACCCTTGGATGTGTGCCAGGGCACAGTGGTATCGCGGGTAATGAGGCGGCCGATTGCCTCGCCAAAGCCGGCGCAGAGAGTACAACCATGGGACCTGAACCCGTCTGTGGTATTCCTTCGTGCGCAATCAAGCTTGCACTTAAACACTGGGGGCATAGCGAAAGCAATAGGCTTAGGGCTCAGATCCCAGGACAGGTGCAGGGTAAATCGCTCATTAAGGGCTTCGATGAAAAATCGTCAAAGCGGGCAATGAACAAAGGCAACGTTAGAATTCTCACTAGGATTCTAAATAGCCACAATAAACTAAAAAAACATCTACACAACATGGGCCTCACTGAGACCAAGTTATGTAGATTATGTCATAAAGCTGACGAAACGTCACTACATGTAACCTGTGACTGCAGCGCACTGCACTGCAGCAGGAATCGATACCTTGGAGGTCACAACTTGTCCTACCAAGATATTAAGGATGTGCCCGCTAAGGACATAGCCAGATTCGCGGTTGGCATAGAACTCCAGGATGTACTGTGATAATACAGAAGGACAGTACAATAGATCTGTCAAGGTCGCAGTGACACGGGGGCCTGCGTACACGCTTGACCCCAACCCTTCGAACTCCTTAAATCATAATAATACACCCTCAACCGCATCTTGGCCATGAGCTAGATTGTGGTCAAGAGCGAACCCATTCCCAATAAATACATTAAAAAAATCGGCTAAGCGCAAGTCGGACTCGCGCACCGCGTTCCGTTTTTACTCGCGTTCCGTACCATCATCTGTAAAAACGGCAAAAAAATCACGTTTGTTGTATGGAAGCCTCCTTAAATATTTGTTTTATTCTTTTTTTTAGTATTTGTTGTTATAGCGGCAACATAAATACACCAGCTGTGAAAATTTCAACTTTTTAACTATCACGATACATGAGATACAGCCTGGTGACCATTATCTATAAAAAACGAGCTAAAAATCCCGTTTTTGTATTGCAGCCCCTTATATATTTATTATATATTCTTTTTTAGTATTTTTTGTTATAGCGGAAACAGAAATACATAATCTGTAAAAATTTCAGCTGTCTAACTATCACAGTTCATGAGATACAGCCTGGTGACAGACGGACGGACAGCGGAGCCTTAGTAATAGGGTCCCGTTTTCATCCTTTGGGTACGGAACTCTTAAAAGCACAGATAATATAATACTATATGTAAAGCATGGTAAAGTGAACCTAGATCATAATGTCCAGACTCATAGACATGGTCTGGTCTAGTCAACAATTTCAAAATCGTGTTAATTCTTGATAAAGGTCCTAAAAATATGTGCGATAGTTCATTGGATTCGGAATGACGTCTAGAAAAATATGTTCGAAGGATTTAACTGCATAATAAAAATAGCAAAAGTTATTAACAAATTAAGATGATAATAAAAGGTATTTAGTTTTTTGGCAATTACTCAAAAACTAAATATTTAAGAAATTTAAAAAAAGATTCATAAAGAGGAGAAAATTTCCAAAAAAAAGTCCAAACTCCCGGAACTCTACCTCCGTTATTTTCAATTTTAATTTAGTGCTGAAAATAGGGCCCAAGCCGCGCTACCGCTAAACAGAGTCTATTACATAAAACATTTTTTTATAGGATTAAAAAATGGTGTCAGAAGAACACTTTAACCCTTTTAGTGCCAAGAGTTTTCGTCAAAAACGCTTACCACACGCCACGACATCAAAAAATTAAAAAAAAAAATATGTCGTGGCGTATGGCGAACTCTTGGTGAACGATATTAAAGTAAAAAAAAAAATTGTCTGATATATCAGACTTTGGCCGCGAGGGCACGAAACTTAAACGTCTGATATATCAGACTTTGGCGGTGAAAAGGATAAAAAATAAAGTCTTGTTAGAAAACATTTTTATTTTTTATTTAAAAAAAGTTATACTATAGTTAACTAAGTAATTTTTCGCGGGCTTTCATTTTTACAAAAGACAGTATAAAAGTTTAAATAATTGACCTATACATTTTTGGCTTCTTGGAGCTCTTCTTATATATACTTAACAAAACCACGTTATAAAAGCATCTAAAATCTGGGAGTGAAAGAAAAACTCAGAATGTGCCAGCTACCTACTCTTCCCAGGTAGGTA
Source organism: Aproaerema taeniolella (assembly GCA_949987775.1). Taxonomy (NCBI): domain Eukaryota; kingdom Metazoa; phylum Arthropoda; class Insecta; order Lepidoptera; family Gelechiidae; genus Aproaerema; species Aproaerema taeniolella. Next base: position 12,709,254 of record OX465261.1, on the reverse strand, counting down.
TTCAGTAAAAGTCTGAAGAGGGATTCGAGGGTTTTGTTGTATAATGGGCGAAAGGCTGACCACCTCTCACCATTACACAACTTTTTCCATCTGATAATCCCCACTATTTGTGTCAAACGTGGCATTAAGTGGTTTTCTAGAACCACTGATGCTCTACCTACCCTGTTAGGGATAATAGGCGTGTGTATGTTTAATTTGTGTATTTTGTTTATTATAATTTTTTTAAGTTAACCAAAAATGAAAATCGTAAAGCTATTTTTGCATTTTTATAGAGGCATTGTTCAACGTTGAAAAAATAATTACGGCATTTGTTAATAAATTGTTTATAAACAAATAGACTAGTTTACTATTTTAAGAAAATTTTTTATCACAATTTTGTTGTCATGGGAAAATAATGATGTTAATGATTTTCAGCACTAAATTAAAATTATAAATAATGGAGGTAGAGTTCCGGGAATTTGGACTTTTTCTTTGGAAATTTTCTCCTGTTTATGAACCTTTTTTTAAAAATTTCTTAAATATTAATAGTTTAGCCAAAAAACGAAATACCTTTTTTTCATCTTAATTTGTTAATAACTTTTGCAATTTTTATCATGCAGTAAAATCCTTCGAATACTATCTAAAAGGGTTAAAGTGTTCTTATAACACCATAATTTTTTAAATTTTTTCTATTTTTCTAGACGTTATTTCGAATCCAATGAACTATCGCACATATTTTTAGGACCTTTATCAAGAATTAACACGACTTTGAACTTGTTGACTAGACTAAATTATCTTAATAAAGTCACTCAACTTTAATAAATTGAATTAGTCCACGGAACTACTTCCGAAATATTAAAAAAATGTTCTCTTGAGCGATTGCCTTAGTATGAGAAGTCGACAATTTTTGTTGAGAATTTCATTGAGCGATTGCCTTAATATGAGAAGCCTTTAGGGACAGTTTGTTTAATGAAAGTTGTTTCATATAGGTCCATTAGTTTCATGGGAGAATCACTCCCTAAAGTTTCGCAAACTAATTTAAAGTCACACCATAGGGGTCTGGACAGCTATGGCGATGTAATAAACGAATTAGAAGCGCAGAGGATTTTTGTCTTAAGGGGTGATATGCAATAATGGTCATGAGTGTACTTCTCTGTCATAACAGAACTAATTGCTGTTTTTCAGGTTTGTTGTGCTTCATGTGCTTACATTGCACCACGGGGTATTCATGGTTTATATTACTCTTGTAATATAAATCAAGCATGTGGCGAACTTGACTAACCTTTGGTGTCAGAATTATCAAATTCATACTTGGTTTAACGACCGTAGTCAATCGACAACAGCTCGACGGCTTGACGTCCCTTCCAAAGCACGGAATGCTCGAGATAAATTGCGACTTTGGTCACCTATCAGGTTCCCTGCCCCGGTGTACGTTGCTTAACCTCACAGATCAGCGAGCGCCACTGGGCTAGGAGCGCTTCTTGTTAAGTATGCATAAGTGGAAAAAAGACGCAAAATATTGTGACGCTACCCTGTTTAGTGTACCTGGTCCCCCCCCCCCTCCCTCCGCTAAGCAAAAAACGGTAGCTACGTATGTTTGTATGTTCGCGCCCTCGTAGCTTTATTAGTGTTCGAAAGCTTATGGCGCTACGCGGCGCCCCAGTTTAAACGCGAGGGGCGGTCGGCACACGCGAGTTTGATTTTGTTACCTGTACGATTTTCCGACGAAATTTTCTTCAAAAATAAACTTAATAAAAATAACATTTTTAAAATTGGACTTCGAAGAAAAATTACGCTGAAAAGTGTTAGGATTTTAGAAACACATTTTTTTTCATCAAGTTTTTCAGTGAATTTTATATCCCGTGAATATAAGAAAATAAATCCTGTGCACAAAGTCACTTAGAGCTGAAAAAAAAGACGGTAAATTTTAAGAGACGTATAAAATACGGTTTAATATGCAGTTAATTTTAATTTTGCAAACTTAAGAATTTAACTTTCAATACCAAGAGATTAGCACTTGAAAATACAAAATTACTAAATGCTGAAAAATAACAATGGCCTTGTTTAATTGTAATAGTTATTAAGTGTGACTATAAAGTGTAATCTAAAACCTTATAAATCGTGAAAAACATTAGCAATTGATGGCAATGTCGTGCGTTCAAAAGTGTGTTATACTTTTAACAGTGCTCGTAACGTTAATAAGTGTTACTAAGCAAATTGTGGCTGAAGAATTTGTGGGAAATCTGCCTGCATCGGACATTCTTTTAAAGTATTTAGCGGAAGATGTTTGTTTGCAGCTACAAGATGAAATGGGAGAAGAAAATGTTCGTTAATCTTTTTTATTTTTTATTTAAGTATTTATTAAGGAACAATTACATCACATGCATGTTACATTTTTATAGATTTTTTCTGAAAACATGTGACTGTTACACATCACTCTTTATACATATCAATCTATATATATATAAATATATATAATAATATATATAATATATAATATATAACATATATATAAACACATATATATAACATATATATAAATATATATATATAATATATATATATTTATATATATATATATATAAATGAATTGCTGTTCGTTAGTCTCGCTAAAACACGAGAACGGCTGAACCGATTTGGCTAATTTTAGTCTTGAAATATTCGTGGAAGTACAGGGAAGGTTTAAAAGATGAGAAAATATAGGAAAAGGCGTTACGAAGTTCGCCGGGGCAGCTAGTTTGTTATAAAAAATACCACTTTCCATACTAAGGTGAAATGTACTACATAGTTTATAATTGATTTAAAATTGTTGTTTTGTATTTTTCTGAGTTTAAAATCAATTATTTAAAAAAATGGACGCAATTTTCTCACAAGGAGGTCTAAAAAATACTATTTAAAATGAACTTTATTGAACTCTGCAGTTTTGCCGTTCGTTTCGTGTAGTGTAGTGGGTCTCATCTAATGGTTGTCGCTTACAACCTGACCTAAAATAGCTGATAAAGAAATGTCAAGCTATACTCTTCAGCACACAGCACAATTACTGACTTAATGTTTGTCGTATAAGGTCTTTACCTATGAAATTGCCGATTTTTTCTCAAGCTTTATTTTATTCATAATTTATTTGATTGAACAGCTATTACTCAAATTGTTTTTAATTTAAAACCTTGGCCATATAAAGGATATATTGAGAAAAATTTATACATATTTACTTTAGATTTATTTGCTGAAAAAGAAGCTCAAATATAGCTCGTTTCATCCGTTGCCCGTTTCATTGCTTATTTTTGTTGTACCGTTGTTACAGTTACTTACAACTTTCAATAAAGTAAGTATGATGAAAATTAACTTAATGTTGTCCAAACCTTCCCACAAAATTTTGTTAAATTTGGATTTCGCATTCCCGAGAAAAGTCCAAAAACGTTAGTATGAAAAATTCAGTTTTCCAAAAATATTGTATGAAAAACGGCAATTTCATAGGTAAATACCTATTATTTTCTTCTTTGAAACTTTTTGTGTATACGCGATCGATCATGCTTAAAAGAATACTTAGCTGAAGGTAGAAATCCGCTGAAAGCACGGTATCTTTTCGTACCTGTTGCAAAACGGGCTCATTACAATTATGATAAATCTTGAAAGGATACATTGAAACAGATGTCTTGCAACCCCGGTATGGAATACTTACAGAAAACAAGTTCTTTAACTTATATTCCTAAAGACTCGCTTCCTCTTAAATCTACGATCAGTTACTGAACGCGACTCAGACTCTGATCTATACTTAAGTAGCAGCCGTCTTTGTCATTTTGATAGTGAGAGAAATATCAGATTTGGGCCTACGTTCCCAAATTTGATAACCGATTATGGAGGCATTTTATGTGTTTATAATATAATATTATGTGTCTCAAGTTATACACATTTAACACGGTATCGGGATATTGCAAGATTTTTCATGCAAAAGAGGTCTGTTTGAGAAGCTACCAAAGCATACTCGAGATACAGGAGGGCTACAATTTTCAGACGACCTCTTTTGTATGAAAATATTAGGAAAACCTATATAAATATTATACTTACAATGAAAAAGGTTCTCAAGCCATGTTGCCTAGAAAAATTGTTACATAGCCTAACTACCTAGGTACTTACTTACATCTATAGATGGTGGGTTGATGATTTTATATTGTACTGGGAAAGATTCTGTTCGACAGTGATCAACTATAGATTAAATAGAGAGGTAAGCGTAGCAGCGTATCCTTAATCGCTTGTTTAAAGAACAAGCCAGTGGAAAAACATCGTATAAATCATCCATAGGCGTCGTCCGATGTATTTTTAGCGGGTCACCGTCGGCAGTCAATATTTGTAACTATTGATTATCCCGATATCTCTATATACAGGTTTATCCTGAAGTTGTTTTTGCTGATCTGAGAGATAAAGTAAATACCTGACGCGGCGAGGGTTTAAGGCCATTCAATGTACTCTATATTTATAGGGTGCTCGATTAACGACAGATACGAATCGACGCGAAGTAAACAACTTTTCTTAGGAGCAAAAAACAAACAGTCATACATATAGGTTTTTTTATATTAACGTCATCTTTGGAACAAGAATAGTAGAGGGAACAGAGAGTGAAAGGGTTAAGAACGTTACTTATGTGCGCGAACTAAGTCACGGCCAGAAAGCTGGTATTATATTATAAACCTCACACCCCAGAGGTGCCTCACAAAAACAAAGATTATAATGGCCACCAGAGCGACATTTTACCTAATTTTGAATTCAAGGAATCGGTAACTCAGAATACGTCGAGTCTACATTAAAATTCAGTTGAATCCGAACCAAGGAAACGCATTCATCTTTTCGAAATTGCGAAAATCTAAATAAACAATTTTATTAATCCTTCCTTACTAATACTATAACTGAGAAGTGTGTTTGTTTGTCCTCCAAGCACGTAGTAACGGAGCAACGGAACGATCTGATTTTATACACAGTGATAGTTGAGAAGAAAAGAGAAGCTTGATGAGAACTATCGAAAAAAACCAGGGAAAATATGATTCGACACTAATGTTTAATAAAAAATATCATAGAGAGGTAGAGGAAGACCTAGGCGTAGTTATTTCGACCAAGTCAACGAGAAGGTTGAGGTCGTGTCATACCGGGAAGTTGAATCACTGGCAGAAGATAAAAATGAATGGAGCAAGCGCTGCTCTTAAGAGCGTGAGACATTTGAGAGCCTCGAGAGTGATCTAGGTCGCGGGCGGAAAGCTAGTGTGCTAGTGTGTAATATTTTGTTATTTTCTTTATTGGGATAGATAGGCAGACTAAAAACTTAGTTTTTGTCGATATTGAACTCAGAATACAGAACAACTTTAAAAAGCACTTTGAAGGTGAACACCTAATAAAAACGCGCATATTTGTGTCTCCAAGATAAATCCAGCTTTTCTTTGCTAGCAATTTTTAGGGTTCCGTACCCAAAGGGAAAAAAGGGTCCCCTATTACTAAGGCTCCGCTGTCCGTCTGTCCGTCTGTCCGTCGGTCCGTCCGTCCGTCCTTCCGACTGTCACCAGGCTGTATCTCATGAACCGTGATAGTTAGACAGTTGAAATTTTCACAGATGATTTATTTCTATTGGTCCTATAACAACAAATACTAAAAACCAGAATGAAATAAATATTTAAGGGGGCTCCCATACAATAAACGTATTTTTTTTGCCGCTTTTATTTACATAATGGGTTTTACAGAGTCCGACTCGCACTTGGCCGGTTTATTTTCTTTATAAATACCTATACCTATGTACTTTTCTATTGTTTCAGGACAACTGCATACAGAACTTTTTGAGTAAGTATTTCTGTCTTGGAAGTATCCTATTTTCCGTGTGGTCAAAATTAAGACCACCTTCTCAATTCAGATAAACCTGGGTAAACCTAACATTCTTTATATACACAGTTTCCTAACTAACCTAAAAATATTTACACTTTACACAGTTTTCTCCAAAAACACATTTGATTGCTTTTTATCCAGCTTTAAAAAACTCTTTTGATTGTTTTGCAAATGTGATACATTACATCTTTGAGAATTATTAGGTAAAATATTGGGTTTGTGTATGTTTTATGATTGCGTAAGACTATAATTTGTATTTATTTGCATTTTCAGGTCAAAATAAAAGTTTCGATCCGAGTTCGTTGCCTTCAAAGATTGACTTTTCTTGTAGACAATCGGAATCTGCTTACTTTGAAATAGAGCCAAAAGAAACGAAACAGATAATTGTAATCGTTCCTGAAGACGATTATGTAAGTACTTAAATAATAATAATAAAATGAAGACACAAACAAAGACTCAAACTCAAAAGTGTTTATTTCATTGAACATATAAAATGATACTTGAACACGTCAATATGATGAATTTCTCGTACATTAGCACTTTTGACTTTGCGCCTATTCGCAAAGGTGCAGTCTTCCTCAGGAGAAGAATAGGCAAGAAACTCCGAGGGTCGCTCTTTTTAAGTCAATCATATAAATTTTCTTACTTTTAATTTTAATTGACTTAATATCTGAATAACCCTGGAGCTGAGCAATTTATTCCCATGGTTGCTTGTCTAACAGATAATCCGAAATTCTATAATAGCCCTTTTTACAAAGTTTTTGTTTAATTATCGTCTTAAATTTTTCTAAAGGTAGGGAATCTTATTGTAGAAGCGTATTGACCCATAAAAGAGTTTGTTACTTTGTAGAGACGGCTGTCTAGTATATCCAAGTTATGTTTGCTTCTAGTGTTTACATTGTGCCTATCACAATTTTTCTTGAACAATTGTTCATTTTTCTATACATATAAAAGATTAATAAATATATACTGGGACGCAAATGTCAAAATATCTATTTCCTTAAATCTATTTCTAAGAGACATTCTAGGTCTCATTTGATAAATCGCGCAAACAGCCCTTTTCTGCAGGACAAATATCTTATTGATGTCGGCAGCATTAATGCTAATGTCATATGGCATTTTACACTGGGGTAATTCTAATTACCTACCCCACAGTAAAATGCCATATGATATTAAGCTGTGGAAGTAACTGAAATATACCGTTCTCGCGGTTTTTACGTCCGATAATTGACGGATTTTTTTACCATCAATATGAGGACCCCATTGAAGCTTTGCGTCAATAGTGATACCTAAGAATACAGTAGATTCTACAACTTCCAGTTTTTCATTTTTAACCTGTACAATGTACATTGGCATTAAACTGTTTTACGAGGTTAGGCAAGGTAAATTTCACCCATTTGGTTTTAAATTTTACGGAAATATGTACTTATAGGAATTTTCATTTTATTTTATATTTAACCGATTTCAAAAAAGGAGGAGGTTCTGAAATCGACTGTTTTACCGACTTCAAAAAAGGAGGAGGTTCTATGTTCGTCTGTATGTATTTTTATTTTTTATGTATGTTCACCGATGTCTCCGCCAATTATGGACCGATTCTCAAAATTCTTTATTTTTTTTATTCGAAAGAGTATACTCCAGAGGTGGTCCCATATAAATTTTATACTAAATTATTCAGCACTATTAAAAAAATCAACTAAAACAAAAAAATACTACAAACCAGAACATCATCTAAATAAATGAGTGACATTTTCGTTTGTGGTTGTCTGCTAATAGGCATTGTAGTCTACAAAAAATACTAGTTATCTACTTTGTGCGAACTTTTCTTGGGATTGAAGTCGGTGACTCATACGTTTTTATAACGTGGAAAATTATTTTAATGTTTGTTACGCGATAACTCCGCCAATTGTCGCCCGATTTTCAAAATTATTGTTTTTTTTTTAAGAGTATACTTACTCCTGAAGCATGGGACTACAAATTTTATCAAAATTGACTAAACGCTTTGTAAAAAAATCAACAAAAACCAAAAACACGTACACATCACATTTAGATGATGTTTTGGTTTGTGGTTCTGATAGGCACGGTATTGTTGAGATTGAAGTCGGTTTATTCTAAAGTTTTTAACGTCGACAGTCATATTTCTACAGAGGGTTTTGTTATCTTTCGTTTATCAGTCAAATAGAAAATCATTTTCAGATCAACTTCAGAATAGTGCAAAAGTTCGAAACAAACGGCGCGATTGATATTCCATCAAATAATCTGGATATAAGCGTATGGTCAGCTATATTATACAGCAATGGAACCGTCTCTATGTGGAGACGAGGACACGATGTTCCTCCTTGGAAAGAAGACAAGTACAACATAACTGTGGAAGATCCGGATTTTCAACTCAATACTTCTGCTATCCAGGCTTTTATGTTTGTTAACGCTACCTTCAAGATACATTTTACTGGTGGTAAGTCCATACATCCATACACATAATCCCTTTCGGGGTAGGCAGAACGTCATGTAGTTCGAAAACCACTTAACACCACATTTAAAAATCATTCTAAGAGTTATTGGATGGAACATGAGTATAATGATGATAGGTTGTCAGCCTTCCGCCCACGACATAGCAAAACCCTCGCATCCCACTTAGTGGCTTCTACAGCATGCCTATAAAGAGTTGGCAGCTCGCACATACTAAGTTTTTCTTTCACTACCAGTCTAGTATGGAAGTGCTGGTAGTAAGTGATCGTTTTATTCATCAAATCTTCCCGTAAGATGCCACCGCTATTGAAGGCTCCCCTTTTGGGAAGAAATACCTTCATCGTTATTCTTTCATCCCACTATTTCAGTGATTAGGTAGGTACCTGCTCAACAATGTACCTACTTATAGAGTCGAAGCAAATATGAGGTTATTTTAATCAAAACTTTAACTTTTTTTGGGTGATTCTCCTCATGAAACTGAGCGACTTTCCACAAGGAACCTAATATGAAATTCTCAAAATCGACTTCTTGGTATATATGACTAATATTGCTGGTTGTTTGGAGGCGACTTTTTTTACGTTTCGACCTATATTCATATGTTTTGCTAACTGATTTAAAGTCACCCAACATAAGGATTTTTTATGGAAAGTGTACAAATATTTAAAAATTTATTCGTCAAAATTTTAAAAAAGTATATTTTCTACCCATGTTACAGATTCCTCCCCATGTTCGAAGGTTGAAGTATTAAATAGATGTAAAAAGGATCACCTGGGCAATTCTTTTAGCACCGAACTAGTCGTAAGTATAAGAAATGAGACTGTAAAACAAAGAGATTTTTTCCAATTTTATTTTTCTTTTATTGTAGTAAGTTCAACCAGAAAAAGCCTATCCACTCGAACTTTACTGAGATTCGAGTTTTATGAGCTCGGCATTGCAGACGCAGGCAGAGATTTCCTTTTTATAGCAGTGCACATATTCTTTAGAACTTTAGTAACACAGTTTTTGAATGTTGGTTTTTACTGCTGTCAAGTCGCAAAGAAAATTAATAACACAATGTTTTTAATGTTGCTTCTTTTCAGGCAAAAGGTGATCAAATGTTGACTATACCTGGTATTGCATTGAACGATAAATGTTATATTATTTTCCGTAATGAAAGCGGAACAGTTTTGAAAACGAAAGTCTATTCTACATATTTATCTGAAGCTGAATTAGATGGTTAGTAACGTACACTAAAACCTCTATATATAGCTTAAAGAATTATAACACTAGGCCAAGATTAGTACTTAAAAAAATTGGGAGGGAACATTCTAGTAGATCACAGTTTGATGAGTGATATTAATACTGTTCTGTATTTATATAAAAACTTTTGAATTATTTTTGTTTGCATATGTATAGCCTGGCCAGAAGAACAAAAAACCCCGACATATTTTGTTTCGCTAGTCGAAAACATACAACACTTTTATATAATACACGATAAGTAACATAGAATAAGCGTATCTATTGCCTATGAAAAGGTTTAATAGGTCATCAAATAGACACATGACTATTCTGGTTCACCTTACCTCATTTGTATTATTGTCGGTTTTGCTAGTGTTACCTACTTATAGCCTGATGTGCGGTTATCTGTACATTCCAGTACCAGAAATCCCCCAGCATGTGACTCTGGAAGCAGTTCCGACAGGCTTTAGATGGGAGGTGGTGGTAACATGGGCGTCGCCCCGGCGTATCCCCAAGGAGTATTACCTCATCTTGCTGGCGCCGGGTGTAAAACGGAATATTGTGGTGTCTGGGGTAAGTGGAACTTAGGCGCTGTTTATACATAAGCGACGTGGCGCGGCGGTCAAAGCAACGTAAAATGTATCTTAATAGCTACGGAGCAAAGGTTTTTTTCGTCCGTCGCTCCGTCTTCAGGTGGCGGATGTCTATTCGAGATTCTATTTTAGGCAAAAAAACCTTTGCTTCATAGCTTTTAAGATTCATTTTACGTTGCTTTGATCGCTGCGCCACGTCGCTTGTGTATAAACAGCGCCAGAATTCGATAACTATTTCTAAAAAGTTATGAAAAAATATAACATGTGAGTGAAAAGTGTAAGCCTTTAAAATTATTACTTAAAGCAGCAGTCAGCTATTAAAAAGTAACAAAATCATGAAAAAAAAAACACAAAAGAGCTGAAGAAACGGAAGTTTTTGCTCAGCAATGATACTCAAGAAAAAAGAATATTGAAATTTTTGAGAGTCGATACGAGGGAAAACGAATTCGTAAGAGAGACGGCCAAAGAACATCTAAAGCTAACGAAAACAAAAACTTTGAAACGCTAAAAAATGAAGAATTAAGCAAGACAAGAATACACGTTCATATCTGTTTAGGCGCCAATATATATATACGAGTATCTAATGTTGTAAATTCCTACAGAAATCAACAAGAGCCACCTTTGAAAACGTCTTGGCTGAAGACCACGCGTACTATAACGTAACTGTAGCAGCCGTCACAAGGGTTGGCAGAGCTGTCACCAGCAGACGAGCTCAGTTCCCTGGTAAGCATATTCTGAGTTTGAGGGGATTAAGGAACGTATCCCAACGAGCAGGGAACCTTGATGGGTGACGATAACGGCATTTTTTACGAGCGTATCCTTGCTTTCTAAAAGGGTACGTTAAACTGTCGGGCTCTTGCCGAATGACTAAAGTCCTTAAACCTATTTGGCGGTTCGAAAACTCAGACACGGGGGTTACACAAGATGAGCAATTAAACCTTTGTCGTATTTTGCAGATCGCCAATCCTTCGGTCTGGTGATTCTGACTGGCTCTCTGAGTCTGCTCATGGCGCTGGTAGCGGTCGTCATCGGTGTCCTTCAGTGGTGGAGACGACGGCAGGATTCTGAGAAGCAGCCGCGAGATGTTGCGGTATAACTACATAATATTTGATTTTGACAAAGATTTAACTGTATTTATTGATTTATCTGGACGACACCGTTATGACATTAGTAATACCTATATCTAGACGATATTATTTCGATTCTCAGTTCAAAAAATAATCTAATAATTTTTTAGCACTTTTAGCAGTATTCGTATCTACCAGAAATATACCCATGAATTTATCTTGTATATTATAAATAATATCGGTTTCTAGAAAATAGCTCTAACGGCTGTCAACGAAAATAACATGGGATGAGTATTTTGGGTCATACTTTTCATTTTTCATACTTTTCCTGACAAAAAATCGCAATTTCATGCATTTTTAACCAAAAATGATAATATTTATAATCGACATGAGCGTCAGCTCAGCCGTCGCCCAGGTATACTTAAAAAATAACTCCATTTAAAATTGCATGGTTTGCTACAGGGCAATGGTATAACAAAGCCGCCAAGGGAAAGTTTGCCAGAAATTAGCCAAGAGCTAACAGTGGAAGATGGATGGGAGGTCCGCTCGGAGCGACTCCTGCTGCATGAGGTCATCGGGGAAGGGGCCTTCGGAGTCGTGAGGAAAGGAACCCTTACGCCTGGCGGGAGGGAAGTTGCTGTCAAGATGCTTAAAGGTACGGGACATTTAGAAGAACTTTCACTTGACTGGTATAATATGATTGTGTCTTGTAAAAGGGGCCACGTCGTTAAGAGTCACGTACTGTGCTATGTTAATCGCTCTTATTGACTACCCACAAATTGGTCACAATTACCAGGCACATATTAATAGTGTTGTCTGATAAGTATATGAAATCTTGAAGTGGGGATACCGTATTCACTGTAAATAGCAGACGGGATAGAAACCATACTAAAGCTATTAAGTACTTAGGAAAACAGCTTCTAAGCTGTCAAAATATCGCTCATTTCTCAGTGTTTCCACGTAGAAAAGACATGCGGTGAATTTTCTCGTTGTGACAGGTTTTGCAATACAGACGGCATTTTATCTTCGTCGGCCCTTTGTTTCCAATAGACATGCTATCGTCGTGTACGTTCGCTACTGGGGCTGTTTCTAGCAACTACAAGACAACACGTAGATAAAATGCCGTCTGTATTGCAAAACCTGTCACAACGAGAAAATTCACCGCATGTCTTATCTACGTGGAAACACTGAGAAATGAGCGATATTTTGACAGCTTAGAAGCTGTTTCTCAACACGTTGGTCTGGTGCTCCAGCAGTGGACTGTGATAACTTGTTGGCGCTTCTTCTTTTCCCGGGCGTGGTATAGCGAAGGAAAACAGTTTTGCACACTTGCTTATTTTTACAAAGTGGATTTATAACTATGAAGAGATATCTTTAACTGCACTTGGTCGAACGCCATTAGGGAGTTTTTGATAGACCGTTATTTTTTTAAACTCTTAGATAGTGTTGGCACCACTGTACAAGAGCTAGAGTATACCCTGTTTTTTATTCTCAGAGACTAAATTGACAATACCTGGGTTGCCAGTTTTTTGCAAATCTTAAATAGTGATGTGCCACTAACGGTAACCGATGTTATCAAAATTAAGTGCCGGTTTTATATTACTTAAAGAGAAGGGAGGAAATACTTACTTTAAACGTAACGTAATGACTCTAATCGTTTTTAGGGTTGCCGTATCAAAAATAGAAATTACCGTGTTTTTCGCTAACATACACAAATAACTAATAGAATAGTTACCGATAGGTTTTTCTTTTTTTAAAGTTGTTTGCTGTTGTCATATTTAAATAAGTGCCGTATTTCTTAAAAGTTTAGTGATTTTGTCATAAATAAGAGCGTGAATTGTCGTATTTTACTGTTGGGAACAACACTGATGGCAACTGTCTTTTTTTGTTTATAAGCATCAATAAAGGTTTTATTATAAATTCATTTTTATAATAATTTTTAAAATGTTAATTTCATAGAAAACTAAGAAGCTAATCATTTAATAAAGACAAAATTATTATTATTACGTTTTTTTAAAGTTTCGATTCAAAAATCGACAATTTAGGTACAACACTATTAAAAAAAACTGGAAACATTATTTGTAAATTTGACATTTGCATATGTCAATTTAGTCTCTGAGAATAAAAAACAGGGTATAGAAGGATTAAAAAACATTTAAACAGTTCTTCCAATTTTTTTAAATGGGCAATCTTCTTTTTCCAGAGTTCCCAACACTGGACGAGATAAGGTCGTTCCGTGAGGAGATGGAACTGATGAAGAGCGTGGGGGCTCACAATCATATCGTGAGTCTGGTGGGGTGCTGCAGCGGCCGACGACCGCTGATTGTCACCGAGTACTGTAGTCGAGGGGATCTGCTTAGTTTCTTGAGGTAGGTCTCTGCTATTATGACTACAGGCTGGTCTGAAGAGGTAAACGTAATGACAGTGAATTGAGAAATGGTATAGCCATTTCATTGGTTTTACAGTATCTAAGTTTTTATTTTTTACTAGCTGATGCCCGCAACTTCGTTTGCGTGTTAATTTTTTTTGTATAGAGTACACAGATTGAAAACATCTATCTTACGTGATTTAAATTTTTACATACAAAAGTTTTTTCCCGCTAACTTCCGTTCCCGTGGGAATTTTGCAATATCCTGTTGCAACTAAGCTTTAAGTTTACTAAGGTACCTGCATGCCAAATTAAGCGGTTTAGATTTTTCATACAAAAGGATTTTCCCGCTAAATCCCATTCCCGTGGGAATTTCGGGAATTCCTTTCTTACTGCACCTCTACGGTACCTAAGCTACGTCCCTTCTAAATTTCAAGTGCCTACGTTTAGCCGTTTAGCCTGTGCGTTGATATGTCAGTCAGTCAGTCAGTTTCTCCTTTTATATATTTAGATAATAGAATGTTTGAAGATCTTGATGACGTTTATGGTTTAGTTCTTCTGAAATAATCACTGCAATTTCTGATAATGGTTTTAAACACATTGTAACGGGTTCTTACCACGATTTTTGTTTTAAATAAGTATCTTATATTTCGATCGGCGCTGTTGCAAGCAACAACATCAACATCACAGAGAATTACGGGGATTCAGATAAATTTTATTTTAGGTTCTTTTTAGGTTTTATAATGTTTTGGGACGATATGTATCTAAGCAGAAAATGAACCGTACGTAACATGACTTAAGTTTTTTAAATCTGTTTTAAATATTTCCTCATTGTTGAATTATGATTCCAGATGTTCCTGGGACGTAATGATCTCTAAACGCAACGCAAAATACTACAACAATAACATCGAAAGCTCCGAATACCGAAACGACTTGTTCAAGAAGAAAGACCAATCTAAGCTGACCCCTCTAGTCGTCAACCGATTATACGACCTACAGGGAATTTGCGATACAGAATTGACACCTTTAGATCTCCTATCGTTCTGCAGACAAATAGCGATGGGGATGGAGTTTTTAGCATCTAATAGAGTCGTCCATAGAGATCTAGCAGCTAGGAATATACTGGTCACAGAAAAGTTTCGGTTGAAAATTGCCGATTTTGGATTGTCGAGAGATGTTTATCAGGAGAACCAGTACAAACAGAAAGGCAACGGGAAGATGCCGGTTAAATGGATGGCGCTGGAGTCTCTGACGCACAGGATGTACACCACGCAAAGTGATGTGTAAGTGGAAATGTTTTAATATTTTTATGTACCTATTCCTTTTTGCACTGTTTACTAGCGGTAATTAGTAATGCCTTGCAAAGAAGAAATCTTTTGAATAACACATTTTATTTATAAGTTACTAGGTAATTTTTTGCCGTGTAGTGATCGGTTGAGAATAACACCACCCCATCTCTTTCCGAGGGTATCGTAAGAGGCGACTAAGGAAACACAAATGAGACCTGCCTCCTAGTAATCCATCCCAGGCAACGACACTTCGTTTTTTCTGAATCTGAGGTGTCGTCCTATGGTCTCATGCGGTGTGGTAGACTCTGTAAAGGGCCGTCTGGTTCGCCACCCTCCTACCGAAGTCCGACGCCAAACAGCTTGCTGTGTTCCGTCGGTGCGTGGGAGTACCAGTGCCTTTATAGGCATTTTCTGGGTTAACTCGCTCCATCGTCGACCTCATCTTTGACCTTTATGGTCAAGATTGAGGTCAAAAGTTAACTTATAATAAAAAAAATACATTTTATTTATGATTGAACCGTAAACTAGGCACTTTCGTAATATTTTCAATGTGAGAGACCTGCTCTGTATTTGGCACAACTTGGTAATGGGTCCACGTAAGTCACAGCTGACACGATATAACGTGTAGTCCACGCGGGCGAAGCTGTGGGTGGAAGTAATAAAATTAATATAAAATAAGCATACCTTTACAGGTGGTCCTTTGGAGTGGTGATGTGGGAAGTAGTGACATTAGGCGGCGCCCCGTACCCCGGCGTGGCGGCCGCGCGTCTGCCACGCCTGCTGCGTACCGGGTACCGCATGCCCCGACCCAACAACTGTACTAAACAACTGTGAGTATCATGCCCCGACCCAACAACTGTACTAAACAACTGTGAGTATCATGCCCCGACCCAACAACTGTACTAAACAACTGTGAGTATCATGCCCCGACCCAACAACTGTACTAAACAACTGTGAGTATCATGCCCCGACACAACAACTGTACTAAACAACTGTGAGTATCATGCCCCGACCCAACAACTGTACTAAACAACTGTGAGTATCATGCCCCGACCCAACAACTGTACTAAACAACTGTGAGTATCATGCCCCGACCCAACAACTGTACTAAACAACTGTAAGTATCATGCACCAAACCCAACAACTTTACCAAACCTCAACAACTGAGTATCATGCCCCAACCCATCAACTGTACCAAACAAATGTGAGTATCATGCCCCAAATAGAACCAACAACTGTGAACATAATAAACCCAACAACTGTACCAAAAACTATTAGTAGGTATCATGCCCACTTCGGGATGAAACGCCCTTATTTTCGTAGGTCACGGGATCACGGGGGGGGCTATTGTAACCTGAGACTTATTTCCAGATACGACCTGATGCTATCATGTTGGGACGCGCGTCCCCGCGAGCGGCCTACATTCGCCGAACTTCACGCCGCACTGGACGAGTTGCTGAACCATGCGAGCGAGGACGAATATCTCAGTCTCGAGCTGGAATACGAGCCGCCACCGACGCCTAAAGCGCAGCGGTATCTTAAGATGTTACTGAGGTGAGATCAGCCCGCATTTACTGGATCATTTGAATCGCTTTCGATGTTCAACAAGACTGTATCTATGACTGTCATTTTTGTAGCGCAAGTAAAAGATGCACTGAGCCTTTCTGAATGTCGGCATTGAATTGTGTAGAATTAAATCCATGCGTACAATTTTCTGCGTACAATACGTGCTCGGGTCCCGATTTCTAGACCATTCGATTCGATACCAACAGAAAGACTAAATGCAGCTCTCTCTTGTGCTATACAGATGACAGTGAAGGATAACATTGTCGAATATCGAAGTCGGAGTCAAATGATTCAGAATTTGAGGGCATGGTTTTGACGGGCTGAACAGACTGACTGACAGACTGACGGGGCTGAAGAGTTGCTCCATTAAGTTTTTTATGAATCTTCTAATAAGACTGACTTAAGTCATCTAGGGTGATCTAAAGCCTCGATTTACTGATAGAAGGAGATTATCAATCACATTGCGTAGATAAAATCATTGACTGTCATTGACGATACAAAGTCCGTCACGCTTTCACCATTGTTATTTTACTGTTCCTTTTATTCTATTCTTTTTTCATAGCACACGTGTTTAAAAGCCGACTTTATGAAGCTATTTTAATCTAAAATATAAAATTTGTGGTCCTGACTCACTTGGTCATCAACTCCCAGCCCAAGCCCTTAGACTAAGATTGGCACTTATGACGAAGGCAAGAAATACGAAAGGATATTTAAAAAATCCCACGTGGACGAAGTCTCGGGCATCGTCTAATAATAAAAGAATTGATAAATAATTTACTTACTGTTGTTCTTTTGTTTGTACAGAGGTAACAAAGTTTGGGCGCGCGGGGAAAACTACGAGCGACCTCTGAAAGCACTTAACAGCAACCATTACACTTCGCCGCCCGCACCCATGAACAAGATTCAAGTGGTTTGATATACGGTTAGAACCGATCAGGAATATTATGTGTAATAAAATAACTTAAGAAAATTAAGGCTTTAGATACGTAAACAAAAAGAGGTCTTGAATTTTTTTTAAACCGTGTTGTTTGGGGAGGCTAATTCGTCTCCTGTATACTTTAGAAACACTTATCAGTATGTAGGTAAGTCACCTACTTTTCCGAACTACTAAAGTATATTATTAAAATGTTAAGATATAAGCGTAGAATATCGTAATCGAGCAGAATGATTCAGAATACTAGGGCTCTGTACCTTCTTGTAATTAGTTGTAAGTTCGGTAGCTAAGTTCCTATGATCTCGAATGAGTGATATATTGTGAGTGATTGTTAGTCATCTTAAGTAGGTAAGATATTATACTATCCCAATAATCTGTCATATGGATACAAAGTTATTTCGCAGCTTTAAAACAAATTTTTATTCAAATTAAAGTAAATGGTCTTTAAAAATATATATTTTACTGCTATTATACTATTGCGGTCAATATGACAGGAATTCACAGCACTGCTGCTTGATTAATATAAGGACAGTACTAACTAACCTGTTGTATTATTATAGTGATAAATCGATAAATATATGAATATAATTCCGCAAAATATCAAGAAATTGAATCTTCATTTTTGTATAAATTCACTTACAAGAGATTCAAAAACTGGACATAAAATACAGGGTACAAAAAACGAGTTATTCTCGTACTAACATGTTCCGTCTAAAACAAAATCAAATTTTGTGATTTAAGTTCGCTTTTATAGGTTTTAAGAGAAATTAAAATTATCAAGTAATATTAATTTTGTTTCATTTGTAATCTATAAATCAGTTTAAATTAAGTACATAACGTCACATTTACGTCAATCACATTTTAAACTGAATGCGAGTTTCTTTAAGAGTAGTAATAAAACAACATAAATAATTAATATTATATTAATTTCGTATATTTTACAATGATTAACTTAGCGCTAGATATAAAAATATACATATTCATCACTTCTAGCCCACATGTTGCCTTCGTGTCCTCTCCATTCTTTGATATCTGTGTTCCGAGTCTCGTACAGGAATGGTAATAAGTTATGACAAAACTTGAAATTTAAAAAGATAACAATTTACAGTAACGGCATAAAAATATTACAAATGGCAATTCAGTGTTACCGCTTTTGTAATTGTACTTTTAACTTAAGATTTTAACTTGAGATCTGTAATGTTATAACATTTTAATCATATACCTAATCTTTTGTCTTTCTTTTATATTTTCGACTTCAAAACACAACAATCAAAGACCTGACATTGCATTTTCTAATCTTAGGACGTACTTAACACAATCTTTCACATCAACATGAGCTCAACATAAGAGAATTCATAGTATTTATAACAGGCACACGAACATAACAGGTATGCAGGCCAATTCCATTAAAAAAGTGCAACTCCACGCTTGCAGCTGTCATTTACGACGCACGCGACATTGATCTTTTTTAAAGTTGTTTAGCCGTTTATTCCAAACTCCCTTTTAGTGGAACCTGTCTGATGATTGTTTTAATAATATGTATAATCGCAATATATAAATTTTTAATATTTATATTATAATCGACCTCTATAGTCAGCAGCTACAGCACATTGGCATTTTCGACAGTAAATTGATCCATTAGTCTAGCGGACGCCAATTTGTCTACGGATCTATCTCAGTTATACGTGCTGGGGGCCTACCACCTAAGCGAAGTTGACGCTGGGTGAACGAATGGAATATTGTCGATTGCTTCTTTATAAGGAGACCTTGACTAATGATATGAACCAAACACAGCAATGTACATCATTCCATTCGTTCAATCAGCATCAACTTCGCTTAGGTGGTAGCCCCCCTGAGTATGAAATAAACTTTCAAGTAACAGGAGAAATAACTGGCAACACTAAAGATAATATGGCGCGGCCAAAAGAACTTGTTTCCAGGCTAGAAAATATTTTTTTAAAATATGGCTCGTGATAAGTTGAAATTACGTTATTAGCGTTTCAGCAACTTTAACTTTTATAAAGCCGGTCACTGAGAGGAATCCGTGATTTGATTTCATAAGTTATTGTAATTACTTATTCTAATTACACGACAAACAATTTAACCAGAACAATTAAATTCATTGAAAAAAGTACTAAAAGGGTTAGAAACGGCTCGGTTAGATCGGATTATAAGATAAAGTTATAATAATCTAACCATTAACTACATTGAAATAAATATTTTGTGATGCTTTCTTACCTTGGTATAATGGATTTTTACAAGGAGCCCCATTTTTCTAACTTATAATTATGGCAAAGGTTTAAAAGAACGTCTTAACCAATCCACGACTTACAATTTATAATAAATATTGTAAGTGTGAGCGTATGTAAGGCGACTGAATTATTGTAGGTCGATTATAATTATAACAGATATTGTATTTATGGATTCATTATTTTATCCGTTACGTTGGTACCTTATTTTATTAATACTTACAAATCGTTAATGATTCCTTTTCATGGTACTTTATCCACATTTAGGATGAAAAATCTAAAACATTATAAATCTAAAACATAAAACATTATACTTCAGAATATAATGAGTAGAGTAGAGCAAGACATTTGTATACATATTTTACAAAGCATAATTTTGAATATTTTAAACGTAAATATATCTAATTTTTCTACTGAAATGATGTTCAGTCTTAATTTACAAATAATAAATTTTAAACATTAAGGCCCGTGTTCACCAAAAATATAACCAACGGTTAAACTGCGGTTAGAAGCTAATCAGACAAAATGTCAAAAAAAAAAATATATTGTCAAATCTCTGGTTAGCTGCTAATCGTTGGTTAAATTTTTGGTGAACACTGGCTGGCCTAAATGATATTGGAAATGGCAAGATAATGATAAAATAATATTTTTTTTAATGATTATGTATGATATTACTCCTGATTTATGAAAATTGTTAAACGACATTAAGCGCCATCTCTGAAAAAACATCAGAACGAACGAGCCCTGCACTCCCGTTCTTTATTTTAAATTCTAATTCCATACAAAAGTGCGAATTCTAAGTTCGTGTACATACAAAACGTATCTAGTAAGATAGGAATATTACATTTATCGAATGTACAATCAGTAGGAAAAACTCCCAGACAATAAAAAAATGTTAAAATGCTAGAGTGAAACTACTAAACAACAATGAGGCAATGAGTGTTTTCGTTGCCAACTGTACCTACTGGAAGGATGCAAGCCTGAAAGACTGACACACATACTTACCGGGAAAAGGATTAAAACATAACAATACTCTTTTCACTGGTAACACTTAACAAAAGGAATAAACTGGTCAGTACGTGCCTCGCCATTAAAAAAAAAGAAGTCTCAAAAACTCAGCAATTAAGAAAAATCCTTTTGCCAAATTGAAATTGTAGGAGTCGGACAACAACAATTTTCTATGTACACACGGCAGCACGTCAGGTTACTCATATGCACTACGAAAGCTTACGCTATTAAGAGCGACATAAGGGCGACGTTAAGGTCAACATGTATAGCCTGATGTGCTGCCTTGTGTACCAAAACTATTACCATACTAAAAATCGTTTTTATTATTTTTTTAGAAATTTTACAAAATAACAAATAACTTAATTAATTTATTAGACACTCTAGAATCTGTAGACTTGCCATGTATGTTTTCAATAATATCGAGTATTGACACAATCCGTTCCCTTCTCAAATGATTTCCCGATTTAATATATTTTCTAGACTTTATAACTCCATTCCAAGTACATGTTTATTTTTATATTATAACTGGTAAAATCCAGAGATCGTTATTTACAACACACAGCATTAAATCGAAGTGTACCTTTGGCTAATAATACTTAACGTGTCGTACTTTATTGACCACTTTACTGAGACGGTTCAGTTTTGGAGGAACTATCGCATAAATCTGTATAACGCCTTCGCTAAAAGGTAACCATCAAAAAACCGCGTTGAGTAAAACAACGTGGATTCTTAATCTTCTTTGCTGCCTCCCTGTTAAATGGCTGACAAATACTTAATGATTTTGTAGTAGCCTTATTATAGGTACTTAACGAAACATCAAATCTTAATAGGTTGTGTTCTGGACTTATACTTATAGCGAACTCTTAACTAACAATCCGTTCACAGATCTCTTGGTAAAATCCGCCATGTACACACACCGCACACACGCACATATACACACACACGCGCACACACACACACACACACACACACACACACACACACACACACACACACACACACACACACACACATGCACACACATGCACAATGAGTCACACACGCAACCACTCACTAACATTCTGCATGACTTCTTCTTCTCTCTATGTTTTTATTATTCTGCATGTTGCAAATCCATTGTCTTCGACAAATGATACTGTACTTGGTTATGGAGGAGCGTGGCTTTCTGGCACAGGTGTTCTCACACTTAAAAGAAGGTCACAGCAACTATACAAAATGTAATATGTTTGTTGAAGCAATAAATATTTTCATTTTCATTTTCATTTTTTCATGTTTGTTTATAAGACATATTTAGAGACCGTTCCAAAATATGTAATTATACACTCGGTGAATAAATATGTGTCTGTCTATTGATATGGCTGTGTCTTTTGAGTAATTAATGCGTGTTTTTGGAACGAGTATCATACCGGAGTTCTTTAATCCAAGAGTTTTAAACTAATCAAATCAGCTCATGCATCTTATAATAAATTGAGACAAGTATAAATCCAGAACAGTACACAAAAACACTAATAATAAATTCTTAACTAGACATGCATATATTTCTTGTATGTATAAAACGATAACATGAAGTAAAAAAAAAGTTTTTATACATAAGTACAAATATTTGGGATTCGTCCTGACTGAAACACTTTATACGAAACGTTAGGCCGTTACTTTTACTTGATATTTCCGCAAAACCAATCATGCGACACTAAAGGTCTAAAAATTCCTTGCAAGACTTAACTTTTACTATTTTTGTTTCTCTAGTTTAAATCTTGTTTTATATGGCAGTTTTTAGATTCAATAAAAAAATTCGTAGAGTTAAAAACTACAAGTTCTTTTGTGTTTTAGATACAAAGTTTCAAGTAATATGACTTTAGTTGATGACAGTTTTGGTGAATCGTAAAGAACAAACGAACGTAATTTGAGCACCTCGCCATAAATCTATATGGATTGCTTTAATTGAATAACGCCCATGCTCACGGCTTTCTTTTATTTGATCCATCCAGCTGTAGTATAGAGACATATCTACAGATGTACCACTTTTATAAGTACCATCAGCAATATTAAAAAAAAAGCAACCTAAGCCAACTAAAACCGCATATGAATACCAATAAAATACAGCCTTATTGATCTGTATCTCATTAATATTTAGATTTAAATAAAAACAGACTCTTTTTATCTTGCTTTCAAATACAAATAAGCATGTTATGCGTTATGTTTATCGGACGTTTTCCGCACTTGCCTCTCGATTGGGCCATTGTGCATGATATTGTTCGGGCTAGCCATTCCAGCCAGACAAATAATATCTTTTTTGCCGAGATTTTTGAGCTATACAAAAATAAGACTTCTGCGAACATCGGCGTAGCTTATAAACGTGGTAGTATGTACCGTGCGCAAAGTACAGCAGTAAAGTAGTGGTGCACTTATCTGTGTATAGTGTTGAGGTGACGTCAGTCGATGGGCGGCGGCTGCGCGGGGATGTTGGCGGGTGGAGCCGTCAGGTACCCCGCGGAGTGAGGGGCCGCTACATACACAAATATAACGAAGATTAAAGTATGAAATTGTAATTTTTATCAAGCAGTAGGTACTTTGTTCATAATTTATTTGATCAAACAGTTGTTTATGTGGTGATAGCCCATTTGGTAATGAGCCGGACTTGTAATTCGAAGGTCGCGGGTTCAAATCCTGGTACGGGCCTGTACCACTAAATTCGTCTTTTCGGATTTATGTACGGATTTCTAATTATCAACGGTGAAGGAAAACATCGTCATGAAACCCGCCCGTCCAAGAAAATTCATTTTCGAAAGACGAGCGGTCCACCAACCCGCATTGGGCCAGCGTGGTGGACTATGGCCTAAATCCCCTTCGTGTTTCGAAGGGAGGCCCGTGCCCCTCGGTGGGGACGTATATGGGCTGGTAAAAAAAAAAAAGCAACCTCACAAAAACAAAAAGACCATCCCAACCAAAAAGGAGAAGGCAATTTCAATGTTTATTTATTAATGCAGTTAATACATTTTCACTTTAGATTTGTAAAAAGCTGGAATATAATTTGTTTCACCTGGCGTCTGTTTAAATACTCATACTTGTTCTACCATTATTACACTTTCCGTTACACCAAGCCGCCTCTGGCGGTTTGAAAACTCTGACACCAGATTAAACCAAATCAGTCACTATAAGCTAGAAGGAACAGAACAGCAAAATTACCTGCAATAGAATGATGTTGCGGCACACTGGATATGAACAGATCGTGTCTCTGGGCCGCGTATTGTTCCCAGACTCGAGACTTGGCGAGTATATTGCGCACTCTGTCCCCGTGGAGGGGCGAGCGAGACATCGCCTTCAGTGCGTTCACAAGCTGAGCCGCCGCTTGCCCGTCTAAACGAGTCTCGAGTAGAGATAGCAGCTCGCCTATTAGGTCTGTTTCTACTGCCTGAAAAGAAACAATCAACATATCAACATATGAAGTAACTTTAAATTAGTTTGCGAAAGTTTTGAGGGGTGATTCTCCTCTTCAAATTGATTGAATGAATAAATTCTTTATTGCAGACGTAATCTGAATAAAAACAGAAGGAAATAATAACACTCGTGCAAAAGGCGGTCTTTAACTAAAAGTGATGTCTTCCAGACAACCCTTTCACAGAGAGGAACAACACTAAATTTGAACTGAAATTTAAAACAAAAAAGTCGACTAAGGCCAGTGTTCACCAAAAATTTAACCAACGATTAGCAGCTAACCAGCAATTTGACAATGTCATTTTCATACATTTTTTTTGACATTTTGTCTGATTAGCTTTTAACCGCGGTTTAACCGTTGGTTATATTCTTGGTGAACACGGGCCTTATCATATTAAGGCTAATCGCTGAAGTTGTATGGAGTGACGATAAGTTTCATATTTACATAGGTCGTTCCTAGCAATTCATACGCTTGCTTCTTACGTAAACGACACGGCTTCGAAAACGCTCAGTGTAGTTACCTGTAAGACCAATCTGTCCGTATTGACTGTACTATTGAATATAGAGGAGAGCGCCTCGCAGGCGGGGCCGATGATCTCGCGGCATGTCTTCACGGCTGACTTCAGGCCGCCCATCACGTCGGTCTGCGTTAACGCTGCTACGCACGACTGTTGGGAAAAAAATATAAACACAAATAAATAACGAACTCATTTAGAAAAAAAAGAGTTTATTTTAAACTTAAAGTCAGACTAAAAACTTGGTAAAGGCGAGTTCGACTCGCAATACAAAGTTACGGATGAAAAGGGTTGCATTTTAATGTTCAGATACGGAACTCTAAAAAAAGAAACACAAGAGATGGAAATGACCCTATGCGTTTGCGAGCACTGTGAGGCCTCAGTGTTGTTTGCGAATACAGGTGAAAATCTCTTAAAACTACTAAAGGGGCTGAAACACGTGTTTGAGGTGTCGTCATGATGTATATGTGCCACAAACACGCATGCAAGTTTTTGTGTATTTATTTTATTTTAAGGAAGATTTACATACAAATTATTAACTACAGGTACATGATTGTGAATTAATACAATGCTAATGACAAATCTTCACGTACATATACGAGCGTGCGTATGTGTGCGTACGTGTGCTTATGAGTGTGTACGTGTGCGTGTGAGTGCGAAGGTATGGTCTAGGGCCCGCTCCAGAATGTTGGGCTACTAATTCGAAATTCTATGATTGACGCCCAAATACTGATATCTTCACATAAAATCATTTAAAAAATTAAATAGTTGTTTACAGCCGAGAAATCTACATACTTATTATAACATACTATAATACAGTATTAGTTACTGATTACACAGCGTGTTAAGCCAGAGGTGGCTAGAGTGTAGTAACTGTGCTCGTGCTAGTACGTTGAGTAGCGATACTGCGTGTAGCGTGAGGCGGGGCAACTCAGTTAACGAGCACTACAGTCTTGATGTATGTTACCTGTGCCCGTGCTAGTGCGTTGAGTAGCGGCACGGCGTGTAGCGTGAGGCGGGGCAACTCAGTTAACGAGCACTACAGTCTTGATGTATGTTACCTGTGCCCGTGCCAGTGCGTTGAGTAGCGGCACGGCGTGTAGCGTGAGGCGGAGCAACTCAGTTAACGAGCACTACAGTCTTGATGTATGTTACCTGTGCCCGTGCTAGTGCGTTGAGTAGCGGCACGGCGTGTAGCGTGAGGCGGAGCAACTCAGTTAACGAGCACTACAGTCTTGATGTATGTTACCTGTGCCCGTGCTAGTGCGTTGAGTAGCGGCACGGCGTGTAGCGTGAGGCGGGGCAACTCAGTTAACGAGCACTACAGTCTTGATGTATGTTACCTGTGCCCGTGCTAGTGCGTTGAGTAGCGGCACGGCGTGTAGCGTGAGGCGGGGCAACTCAGTTAACGAGCACTACAGTCTTGATGTATGTTACCTGTGCCCGTGCTAGTGCGTTGAGTAGCGGCACGGCGTGTAGCGTGAGGCGGGGCAACTCAGTTAACGAGCACTACAGTCTTGATGTATGTTACCTGTGCCCGTGCTAGTGCGTTGAGTAGCGGCACGGCGTGTAGCGTGAGGCGGAGCAACTCAGTTAACGAGCACTACAGTCTTGATGTATGTTACCTGTGCCCGTGCTAGTGCGTTGAGTAGCGGCACGGCGTGTAGCGTGAGGCGGGGCAACTCAGTTAACGAGCACTACAGTCTTGATGTATGTTACCTGTGCCCGTGCTAGTGCGTTGAGTAGCGGCACGGCGTGTAGCGTGAGGCGGGGCAACTCAGTTAACGAGCACTACAGTCTTGATGTATGTTACCTGTGCCCGTGCTAGTGCGTTGAGTAGCGGCACGGCGTGTAGCGTGAGGCGGGGCAACTCAGTTAACGAGCACTACAGTCTTGATGTATGTTACCTGTGCCCGTGCTAGTGCGTTGAGTAGCGGCACGGCGTGTAGCGTGAGGCGGGGCAACTCAGTTAACGAGCACTACAGTCTTGATGTATGTTACCTGTGCCCGTGCTAGTGCGTTGAGTAGCGGCACGGCGTGCAGCGGGGCGGCGGGCAGCAGCCGCGTGAGGCGGGGCAGCTCGCCCAGCGCCGCGCACGCCTCGCCCAGCGCGGGACGAGACACTAGTAGCGCGGTTAACGCCTGCGCGCATACCTCGCCGCGGCTTCCCTAACACACACAGTCGCGGGGATAAATGGCATCAAAAACAAAGATATTATTACAGAACCAGTCTTGTAGCCAGTTGTGGATTTAAACCCTAGACCACTAAATTCATCTTTTCGGATTTATTACTTTATTTTATTAGGAAGATTTACAGCCAATACAAACTATAGATATACACGGTTATATATTATGAACGGCTTTCTCAATAGTAATCACTCACGCAAGGAAAACGTAGTGATGAAAACTACATGTCTGAGATAATAAAGTTTTCGACTCTCATTGGGTCAGGCGTGATGGACACCTGGCCCAATGTGGGTCACATTTTTATCTATTTATTTTATTACTCATAAAATGAAAATATAATATAAATGTTATTTTTTTAATGGTGGAGTTTGCACGCAACCGTGACGAATGGGGGAAAGAGGGTGAGGCCTTTGCCCAGCAGTGGGAGGGACGGAGTAAGCAAGACAAAAGAAAAAAAAAACATAAATAAACATTCAC
This sequence comes from Aproaerema taeniolella, assembly GCA_949987775.1. NCBI lineage: Eukaryota > Metazoa > Arthropoda > Insecta > Lepidoptera > Gelechiidae > Aproaerema > Aproaerema taeniolella. Next base: position 12,682,041 of record OX465261.1, on the reverse strand, counting down.
CAATTTCCATAGCACACTTACCTCCGATGCATCCTTATTCAAAGCCGCTATCGTCTCAGTCAGCAGCTCTTGTAAGAACTTCTTAGGGCTCCGTAAGTTCCAATGCGGGTTCTGTAGGTACAACTTGAGGTATACCCCCGCTACGACCACCTCCCCCGCTGGGGCCCAAACCTCTTCGCCAGAAGATACCCGTTCTAGGGTCTCTCTGTCTTCGAATGTCAGATTAGGATCGCGTAGCTGGTTTGATTGATGCCTGCATGGAGAAGATTTACTTTAGTATTTACGTAACAGATGTTTGTTGTACACACGGCAGCACATCAGGCTATACATATTGCCCTTGACGTCGCCTTATCTCGCTCGTAATAGCGCTTTCGTAGTGTAAAATAGGTAACCTGACGTGCTGCTGTCTGTACTTTAGTTTTCGGAACTGAGACAGTCCTTGAAAGTAGATTACTAAACCAAGCCAAGAAAAAAATTGACCTTTTTATTATTTTAGTAGGTTTCAAAGAAAGGACCGTGTTGCACCTCGGTGGGGACGTATATGGGCTGGTAAAAAAAAATTGGAATTCAACTGTTTAGTTGTTTTTTAATCTTTGTAACACGGTAGCTCCGGCAATTGTCAGCCGATTTTCAAAATTCTTTTTTTAGTTTGAAAGAGTATACTCCTGAGACGGCCCCAAGTATTAAAAATTTTAATACTTAAAAAAAGCTTTTTAAAAAAAAACAACAAAAACACATACACATTACATTTCAATGTAACTGCTGATAGGCATTTTTGGGAATGAATTAGGTAGATTCGTACGTTTTGGCCAATTTTGCATTGGACAATGATATCTACTATATAAAAATAAGTCGGGTTTTCCTTCCTGACGCTATAACTCCAGAACGCACGAACCGATTTCCACGGTTTTGCATTCGTTGGAAAGGTCTCGGGCTCCGTGAGGTTTATAGGATACTTTTTATTTTAAAAAAATTAGGACGCGGGCGGAGCCGCGGGCGGAAAGCTAGTTTACAATATAAATTGTTTTTTTTGTAGCTATCTAATTGGTAATTTGTTGGTAACAAACACTTCAAATGTGTACGGCACTGCCCACGCCGGACTCTCGCATCGCTATACAGGGCTTTAGGTATCTCTCTTTCAACCTCTCGGGTGATTAATCAGTCCATGAAACCGAACAACTTCCATAGGTCAAAATACGAAAAAAAATTTGATCTCCCATACAAAATGCGCTATATGCTGATGAATTTTATATGGGAAATCCACAATTTTTTTTTGTATGTTGACCTATGTTTTTTGGGGAAATTGTTCAGTTTCATGGACTGATTAACCACCCGAGAGGTTGAAAGAGAGATACCTAAAGCCCTATAATAACACCGATGTAGCACTGACCTGTCCCGGAGCTGAGCGACGTGTAGACACACGGACCGCCGCGCCTCGTCGCTCCACACGAGCTCGGGGTGCTCGTGGTTGGCGTCCATCATGTGCACGGCACTGCCCGCGCCGGACTCTCGCATCGCTATATAACACCGATGTAGCACTGACCTGTCCCGGAGCTGAGCGACGTGTAGACACACGGACCGCCGCGCCTCGTCGCTCCACACGAGCTCGGGGTGCTCGTGGTTGGCGTCCATCATGTGCACGGCACTGCCCGCGCCGGACTCTCGCATCGCTATATAACACCGATGTAGCACTGACCTGTCCCGGAGCTGAGCGACGTGTAGACACACGGACCGCCGCGCCTCGTCGCTCCACACGAGCTCGGGGTGCTCGTGGTTGGCGTCCATCATGTGCACGGCACTGCCCGCGCCGGACTCTCGCATCGCTATATAACACCGATGTAGCACTGACCTGTCCCGGAGCTGAGCGACGTGTAGACACACGGACCGCCGCGCCTCGTCGCTCCACACGAGCTCGGGGTGCTCGTGGTTGGCGTCCATCATGTGCACGGCACTGCCCGCGCCGGACTCTCGCATCGCTATATAACACCGATGTAGCACTGACCTGTCCCGGAGCTGAGCGACGTGTAGACACACGGACCGCCGCGCCTCGTCGCTCCACACGAGCTCGGGGTGCTCGTGGTTGGCGTCCATCATGTGCACGGCACTGCCCGCGCCGGACTCTCGCATCGCTATATAACACCGATGTAGCACTGACCTGTCCCGGAGCTGAGCGACGTGTAGACACACGGACCGCCGCGCCTCGTCGCTCCACACGAGCTCGGGGTGCTCGTGGTTGGCGTCCATCATGTGCACGGCACTGCCCGCGCCGGACTCTCGCATCGCTATATAACACCGATGTAGCACTGACCTGTCCCGGAGCTGAGCGACGTGTAGACACACGGACCGCCGCGCCTCGTCGCTCCACACGAGCTCGGGGTGCTCGTGGTTGGCGTCCATCATGTGCACGGCACTGCCCGCGCCGGACTCTCGCATCGCTTCCGCAAACACTCCCGGCACGTATCGCGAGATTGTTAGGCGGACCTATCAATAAAGATAAGATACATACACCCATTCTTAATAAAAAAGGGGCCATTCAAGTATTAGGGGGCGCGGTCTTTGCTTCGATTATTTTTGATGACAGGGGGTGGGGGGGTCTAGGTGGTGATTACGCTACGAGCACTCAACCCTATATAGAAACGTAATACGGCGACCCAAACCTGTCAACTCGTCAGTGGCTAGTCACTGATATATAACGCACGCCCTAGCGATCGTATTCGGAATTTCTACGGATTACTTCGCACCTAGTTGACAAAATCGTTTTCTTTCAAATTCGCATGTATTACGTCTCTATACAAGGTGTTTCAAAAAAACAAAAAAAAAAGAAATTCCAAAATTTAATTTTAAAAGTGAAATAATCGAAATTCTAGTGATCAGTTGCACGGTTTGACATTTACAAAATGAAAGGTTCATATAATTAATATGACATACTTGTGAATTTGTAATAGAGCCGTGCAATAAGCTTAATTTTAATTAATTTTGAATTATTTATTTTTTTGGGTTTTTTGAACCCAAGTTGCACACTAACCGACGCTCTTACGGTGAGGGAAAACATCGTGAGGAAACCTGCACATGCACATTCAGGAGACTGAATGTGTAACCATGATCCAATCTGGTCAGGTTCTCCTGTTAGCAGGGTCACGGAGGTCAGACGGCAGTCGCTTCACTGTAATGACTTGACCTGCCAAACCCTGGATCATGGACCTGCGTACCCCGAATGAGAAACGGGACTAAGCGCTAGGAAGAAGACACAAGTGGCAACCCAAACATTGTCTATGGTTGAAAACGAAACGCATTTTCGGGGATTCCCACAAATACATATACCAATGTTTACGAAAGCATGGGAGAAGAGTTTGGGATAAGAGCTTTGCTTACTTTTGCTGACAAGTGGGAGGTGGAGTAAATAATTTTAATAAATCTGCTTACGTAATACTTGAACGACCCCAAAAAAGAGACGGGTTTATTTAATTCTTTGACATGTAATTAATTATAATATGGATGTATTTTATCCGAAATAAATAATCTCTTTATGTTTTTGTTCACTCATAAAAATCTATGATTTTTCATTTCCAAAATTGCTACAACTAAAGATGTACAAGTATGATACCTACCTTAGGCCCATGTAGTTTGTCAGCCATCATTCTAGCTAATAATTCTACAGCGGTTTCTCTTGTCTCCGGTATTTTACTATTGCAGAATAAATCTAATAAATATATCACAGCACCTGAAACAAAATATACAGAACTTTCGGTACAGACCCTAACTCATTAGGGTTAATGGGGGAAACCATCACTAATAGAAATACAAACGAGTCGTGCATTAAATTAAATGAATTCTGATATTAAGAAGTTTTTTATTATAAAAAACCTATACCAAAAAAAATTAAAACTTTTAAAACTGATTACGGCAACAAACTACTAGGACAACAAGAGTCATTAAGGCCCGTATTACAGAAGGAAACTCAAGTCTTGATCTATGCTTAAGTACTAATTGTCTCTTTCTCTCACTATTAAAATGACAAAGACAACTGCTACTTAATTTTACATCAGAGTCTGAGTCGCGTTCTGTAATACGGATCTAAGAGTTACATGAGTAAAACATACCTTTAGCTAAAGCCTCTTTCACCAGCGCAGTGTTGGCTAACAACGCCGACAAAGCCGCAAGGGCGTCCGGCCGCGGCGGCCTATCGCCCAATAATTGTAATAAGTGGCCTAATACCAAACTGGCAGCTATATCTTCAACACATTCTCGACTGCCGGCCGCGGCTAACACGCTGTGTAAGGCCGCCTCTTGCAATCTCGGGTGAGCTCGGGCCGATAGCATGCCGAATATCAGGCCGAATTGGCCGATGCATTGGATTTCTACACCTGGAATAACATGGTTTTTTGAGTATCGTTTTTTTGAACGAGAATTCATTTTAGTGTAATAACTCATGCTCCATGCAATAACCCTCTGAATGAACGTCAAATGGTTCCATGACCACGTGACGTTCAGCCTACCCCGACAAGGATTATAAGCGTGGAGTGGCTGCAAGGATACTTATGTCATTATTTGACTACTATATTTTTAAATTATTTAAAAATAACAAGTAAGAATGCTGGCAGACAATTGTTTAATAATTGAATATGGCATATAATTTTGAAGGTCGCAAAAATTCTGCGGGTGATAGTAGAAAGCCGTTAAAAATAATCTGACAACTAGGAAAATTTGCGACTATTTTATAAAATAGTCCCGACAAAAATGAGGCTTCATAAAAATCGAGAAGGGGCTGCTACAATATAGTAGCAAATATATTTATGAGGTAGGCAAAATCAGAAGTAGCCTGCTAAAAACAATGAACTGGCTGGCGACTAATATTATGAATGTTATGAAAACTGCATAAAGCAAGAAAATGGAAATACAAAATAAAAAAACTTTACCTGGGTTTTTGATAATGACGTTGGCTAAGGCAGTGAGCGCTAACGTGATATGTTCCACCCTTTCTAACGTCATGTCGAGTAGAGCCTGCGCTTGAATGAATTTTAGAAGATCTAGGATAAACTGCTGAGGGTTCTGAAAGATAAAATATTAAATCAAAAAAGTTTCACAACAAACAAAAATGACAGCGTTTTACACTAAAATAAAACGCTTATTTTATAAATTAACCGAAATATTTAAACCCAACCTTAATATGAGAGAGGCGAACTTGTTAATCTTGTGATCGGTCGGCGGCAGCTATACCTGTCCCTTTCTATCATATATCCCCATCTCTTTCCACCCCTTCCACCAGGCAGCCACTCGAAGGGTTAGGAGTGGTAGTTGCTTCATTGCGATTTGTGGTCAACGATCTAATTTAAGTTTATTGTTTTGTCTAACAACAAAAGTTATTTGTGTTCACAATAAGTTTTGTTGTGTTCTATAAGATCTATTTTTTATTTTTATTTTTTCCTGGTGATTGAAAAGCAATAATGGAGTAGAGAAAGAAGTAAAATAGTTCCACAAGTCATTGGTGTACATAAAAGTAATACATTTTATTATACTACTGGAATAAACGGAAACTTGTACGTAATTATATGAAGATAATTTTATCTAAGTGGTAAGATTGGAAAAAATTCAATAAAAGTAAATAAGATATGTTTGGATGGATAAAAACACACCAGGCAGGTGTGAAACTGTTGGGTTTAAATATTTCGGTTAATTTATAAAATAAGCGTTTTATTTTAGTGTAAAACGCTGTCATTTTACAAATTGAACGCTTAATATTTAAACCCAACCTTAATATGAGACCTGTCTGTTATCGCCTGGTGGAACATCGCCAATGTGATAAAATAATGTAGTAATAATGTAGTATTAAATAATGTAGTATTAGGGGTTCTTTAAACCCCTATTTAGGTTATAATTTAATATAGTACTGTAAATGAAGAGGTAATATAACTTTTAAAAATCATTTTGCCAACCGTGGGACTCTGGCTTGATAAAATAATAATATTATTAAAGCAAGACTGGCACCTTATGTTATTCAGACAATGTATACTAGTAAAACTGCAAAATAAATTGAAAGCTATTTTGAATCAGAAATTAACTATTAATGAAAATAGAAGGCTCTACATTATTTTTATTCGCTGTATATACATATAGTAGAAAAAAAAAAGAAAAAAAAAAAAAAACATTACACATTTTATTTCAGGTCAATGTACGTGCATGTACAAGTACATTAGAAACGCAGTTTATGTAACATGGGAATAAATAAACAAGGATCAGCTAATATTAATGTATTAATTGCCTTAACAACGGGAAAATAACAAAGCTAATACTATTGCACATAACTAAAACACTGTACATTCAAGATTTCTGGGGGGTTCAATGTAAACGCCCTGATGGTTTCATAAGTAGATAAATGAAATTGACTTATAGACATAGACTGCAAAATATTCTTAACAAGTATGTAATCATGTTTTAGCTATTAGCTTTTTCAATAAACTTTTGATAGTTTGGTATTTGATTGACAACAATAAAAATATTAACCAGCGCTGCAATCTATCTGGTAGTGTTTAAGTGGTTAAGCCTCATTTACAGCAATGTTATCAAGGGTGTTTATTATAGTTCTTATCACTCAGAAACTTTGGTTGCTCTAGTTTTGAATATAAAACAAGTCAGATATTTATTATTAAGTCGTGAAAAGAAACAACTGTCGACTTTCACCTCGAAAGTAATAGATTTATGTAAAAGTAAGTATACAAGTACAATAATAAAAATAAGCAATAAGTGCTGCATGAACAAAACTCACTTACGTAACATATTCTGCAGAAATTATAATTTACTGTGGCGGGGCCACTGCCCTGTCTCCATATATTTCAGGAAATAGTTATATCCAAGAGAAAAAAGTCGAGCAAAACATGGACTAAGATAATTTAAATCTGAAAGCTCACCCAAGCTGAGGGGCTGAGCTTGGTTCATTCAATAACGGATTTTAGGTCTATTTATGAAATCTTAATGTTAATGTCCCGAACAATATTGAATAATTTGGTTAGAATAATATTGCTCGGTATCATTCTAGGTCTGATAATGAAATCCTCCGATTGAGAAAGTTAAATTATATAAAAATAAATAAATTAGTACAATTTAAAACTGGGCCAAGTCTTCTAGAAATTTCCAGGATATACGAAAACCATGTCGTCATCAAATTTAGGAATATAAATCCAGATGATTAATTTGTCATTCGCTGACCATGATAAGTTGATTTTATTTATTAATTTTTATTTAGTTTCTTAATTATCATGTATATCGAAAAAAAACACGTTCATGTGAGATACAGTGCTAAAAGCAATCAGTTAGATGCATTAAGGTGAAGAAAACGGAACATTTAAGTTCTAATGGCTTAACAGAAACAAGGTGTCGCCCTGCAACAAGTAGTTGCCTGCTTAAATTGACTCATCGGTGACATTTTAGTCATCTAAGTTGACTATGCAGAGTATTTATTCATACGTTGTATGAAAATATATGGGTTCTGTTTGGTACGAAAAATTGCAAGTTAAAGGATCTAAAGCAATTCGTTAGAAAGAAAGAAAACTGTAATTCATATTTCGAGATGTTCATTCAGATCTAGGTATTCAAATTTAGTTCAAAAGGGCAACATGTCTTTAAAAATAAAAATATCGATACGTTATCTAGTGTAGTGTATTTACCGCTACTATGTTTGTTTTTCAGAATTTAAAATTTCATCGGCTAGTACGCGATTGCAATCCTAAACAAGGAGCAAAGTCCTTTGAAGTACCCATTATACGTGAGATGCGTCTGACTATCATAACAGCAAGCAGCTGCGTTTGTATGATTATAATTTCTAAAATGTTCTCAAATATTCGTAACTTACGTTACGTCACGTTATAGTGCGGTATTATCTACTCAAGAGGAGGTTGTTTTACGTATAAACATTTTGTTTCTCAAACATTGTTTATCGCGAAATGACTTTCGCAATGTTTTAATCCGGAATGTTTTTCCGATACAAAAAATTAAATGACAGGCATTAGCCAGCTATACCATATACACGTAGCAAGTATCTACGGTTTTTGGTAAAAATATTTGATTCAAATTTTGATTAAAGTTTGTTAATTCCTGTAGGGAAGCAGCCCAAGACAGGGAAAACAAGTATAATTTAAGATAAGATTTTTTATTTTTTTTGCAAAACATTTGATCCCATTTTTATAACTGACTTTTATAGCGAAAGTATTTTTCTTCCATGGTAGAATGAAATATGTCGGACGGTATCAACAGATTCTTATCCGAGTGATTAACCGTTACATTAATTGCCTTGACTTAACATCTAAAGCACTAGTAAAACACTAATTAGTGTTTTTTAACTAATCATTTAAAAATTTCATTTGGTGGATCCGTTCACACCATGTATTTAAGTAAAACTGCAATGGAACGCAATTATTTGTTTGAAACTTGGTACACTGGTAAGAACTCCTTTATTCAAAAGTTGTTCTGCTTAATACTCAGCTTCGATCTGCGTACATCAGTAGCACATGTTTTTATAAATGTAAGATAGATCTGATTTATCATGACTATGAATAATAATACATCAAAGCCTGTAACTGTAAGGCTAAAAAACATCTCTTTGCGTTAAGACGCGATGGATAAAATCAGTTTCCATTTCCGGTTTGTAATGTAACAATAATTCTTGCGCAGAAATTGCAGTTCAACATTAGCCACATGATGGTCTTTTTATTTGCAAAAACATTTTGCAACTTTGTGCGGCTCACTTCGAAAGCAAAATGTTTGCTTAGTTATTTAGGTGAGAGTTAGGTTCTTGCTATACTCTATGGTTCTTGCATAGAATTCGGGCAAAGGTTTTAAATTTATAATTACCATACGTTGGTATTATTATTGAAAGTACTTTGCAAGAGTCAAAAATTTCGAAATCTATACCGTACCTTGTCTTGGCACTATTAAGGCGAATACTTTGAAAATGTATAAAGTTTAAATTCCGTGCGTTGACACTTTTATCGCAAGTACTTTGCAAAGATAAAAAGTTTTAAAATTGTAAGCACCGTACGTCAGCACTATTATTGTAAGTACTTCGCAAATGTATGGTGAAAATATAAGTACCGTACGCTGGCACTATTACTGCAAGTACTGTGCAAAGTTGAAAAGTTTTTAAAATTATAAGTTGGTACCATACGTTAGCATCATTATAGTCAATATTTTGCACAGGTATTTGTGGATTAAAGTAGCGATACTTAGCGAAGAGTTTCGAGTAAGTATAGGTAAACTTCTTTAGCAGTAAGCCATACGCTGGCAGTCTAGAACCACATTAGGGGAAGTATTTTACCTTGCGCAGGTAGTTAAAATAATATTTAAGTACGATCCCTTTCGCAGGGCTTCAAATTATTGTCATTTAATTAAAAAATTAGAGAGTGACGTGATATTCATTTGTGCCTTACGCAGGCAAATTGAGACATTTTGTATTACAGTGAGAAAATCTCAGTCAATAACATTTACTTTGTTCACATGGCAGACGTGAGTACTTGGAAGTAATTCATAATAGTAAACGATGACCACAGCATGGGGATATACCAAACATTTCCGAAAACAAAAATCGCTCTTATATTCCAACGAAAGTTTTTTTTTTTTTTTTAACAACATTTTGTTCTGTAAGATCACGTTTGCCATGTTACACGCCAATTTGAAATGGGTCATGCAAGTTCAGAATATAGTGCAAAATTCCAATAAATTAGTATTGTTGTTTTGGAACACTGAAAACTATAGTAAGCATGCAACTTTATATTTAAATGTGTCTTAAATATATTTAAATGTTGGGCAGTTATCTACCCATGTCAAGAACATTTCATAAGGAGGGAGTTAAATACGATCAAAAGGAGTAGCAAGGGTTTGAATGACCTGTTGTATGTTTTTCATCGCAACTCAGCTGCACACAATTGTTTTTAGAAGCCTAGGTCGAAAAACGTCGACGCTAAACGATTGTAACTTTTTGATCACAATATCAACATTTTACACAAGTAAAGATCCACTATAAAGACGCACAATACACGCTCACATTTCATTTCGTAAAAAATTTACGTTAAACATTTGTTACACCACCTATTTGTCAGTCTGACGGCAACGAACTGTCACCACGATTTCAGAACGATTCACAACGGTTATTTTAGATTTCAAAGTACCTACATTTTAGGGCAGGTGTAGCATTTAGTAAAAATTTAACTTTTTTTATTTCGTAAGCTTAAAAAGTAACTTCTCAAATTCTCGGAAACAGAATATTGTTCCGAGCAAGTTAAAAACGAACGGAAATACCGTTAAATAAATATAATATTTTAAAGTGAAAAATATTACTGACTCACCGCGACCGCTCCGTTCGAAGAACAAATCGCCAATGAAGCAACTACCACTCCTAACCCTTCGAGTGGCTGCCTGGTGGAAGGGGTGGAAAGAGATGGGGATATATGATAGAAAGGGACAGGTATAGCTGCCGCCGACCGATCACAAGATTAACAAGTTCGCCTCTCTCATATTAAGGTTGGGTTTAAATATTGAGCGTTCAATTTGTAAAATACTTGAATTACATGCTGGTGTATAAATGCGAAAATGTCTTGATTATGCTGAAGTATAATAAAATGCTTTAAATACAATACCTTAATATATATAGGTAATATACAAGACAAAGAAGGGAGAATAGAGAAACGTTTTTCATGTTTCGATCTGGGAATTAGAATATTGATTGAACACAGGAAGGTTATCAACAAAAAAAATTTGTTTGCCACCGCGTCAAGTGATTCTTGTGGAAAGTTGTTCAATTTTGTAAAATTAAGATAGAAAATGTAGATATTGGATATATGTTTATATATTTTTACCTATTTTACAGAGAGCAAGTCTATTCTAAACTGTTACGTTGAGAATGGTCTTACATCAAAAATTTACTAACCTGATGCTCTGACCTCTGTATAAAAAATAAATTAAATAACATTATAAAAAAACTTCTTCATTTCATCGTTTTAATGTCAAGCAATTTTTCAAACAATCTCACCTCAATAGGGAAATCAGGCTGCTCATTATAGATGTCAATATACACTCCTCCAACTGACACCAGCCCCTCATGCGCTGAATACACGAAGGGTTCCACCAAAGGCCCGTCATCTTCGGGGTTCACTCTACAGCTTCGCAAAACATCCTTCAGTTCAGCGCGCGTGCTGTTGTCCCAAACGAGGTAGGGTGTGCGCCAGTTTGATGTTAGGGTTTTTAGTAGCTAGAAATTGTAACGATTGAAATTAGGAAGGAATTTTCACGGCCTTCGACTTTATTTTAAATATCTCCTCCAAATCGCCTTGTATAACTTGTTAAAATGTGAAAGAAAGGAGTTGAATAATAGGGGTACAGGTAAAACTATAGCGTACGCAAGCATGCACGTACTGTGTTACATACGTTAAATTCCAAGATATGGATGTTGCATGTACTTTACGCTATTAAATAAGTACATTGTTTACAATCCATTGGAATTTATTTTTTTCAATTAATCCTTAAAAAAACATAGGAGTACTAAGTAGCGAAAACTGAATAAAATATTGTTATAAGTGCTGGGTACCTACTGATCTGTTTGGAGTCGGTACCAAGCCAAATAGATTTGATAGGCAAATGTTGTTTAGACTTATCCCCCAAAGCTTCTCTAACTAATTTAAAGTCATCCCATATTGAAAAACAAAATAATGGTAAAACCACTAACCTCATGTTGATCCGGTTCGTTCAGCCTGCCACATAGATATGGCGTCAGTAAAGTATGCAATGCGGCTCGGATCCGGTCGTCGTCCGGCGATTTTTCCGTGTGTGGCCCGTACATCGCTCCTAACGCTATTACGCTTAATTTCGCTAGTTGATTCGCGGTTTCCTGTGAAAAATTTCGGTAAATAGAGAAGGTCCCTTTGTGGGATAAATATAATAGAAGCCTGCCTTTGTCTTATCTAAATCATTTGCTATGCAAGTATGAACATCCTTACATACACGCACGCACGGATTCGCGTACACAAGATCGCATGCGTACTCGAATCCGTGCGTGCAATTATAATTAAATCGGTCGCATTATTGTCATTATAGAGCATTCTTTGTGATCGCTTCGTCAATAATTAATAATGACGTTCAACGTGCGTTCAACGTAATCGTGAATCCCTGGGTGATATTGCTACATCCTCGACTGCATCTTCACCCCCAAGCTAGGTCGTAGTCAAGAGCGAACCCATTTGTTATAAATAAAAGCTTGTGAAAACGCAGGCCAATATAATAATAATAATACGTTTATTTGTTCAAGACAGCACATTTAAAAAAGTTCAAATTTATATTCTTATGCTATTACAATAATTTTGTGCTTGCATATGTCTGCTACAATGAGATTCATACCAGACTGATAGCAGGCTGGCAACACTAATTTTCAGCGCTCGCCTAAGTGTGAGATGCGAGGGACGGAATTAATATTATTGAATCTAAGACTACAAATCTAGGATATAATCTAGGTGCTTAGTGTGTGTGTGTGTGTGTGAGTGTAATGAGGGGTGTAGGTGAATTTAACAGTGCAAGTGAATGTGAGGTATACAAATGTAAGGAAACAAAAAAAAACCTGTTTGCTGGTGTTGTTGGCGTCAGTGTCGACGCCGGACTCAGCGAGCGTGTAGTCGTAGTGCAGCGCGTTGGGCAGTAGCGCCGGTACCGCGCCGGCGCGGGACAGCTGTGCGCGGCACTCCGCGGCAGCAGACAGCGCCGCGATGGCCTCTGCGCCCGCGCACGCTGTGTCGCCTAGTTTCTGCGGTAAACAGGACAAACAGTCAACAATTAATAAATCCAATCCCGGATCTTGATAGTGGCAGTAGATCAAGGCTTTCAGGGGCCCTAACACGTGTCAAACTTGTAACAGCCCTCTATTTTGTCGGGGGTTAAAAACGCTATAAATTGGGCAATCTCTTTAAAGTTCGAGTGAATAGGCTTCTTCTGGGTAAATTTGCTACATCCTTGACCGCACCTCTGCTCTCATGCTAGTTTGTGGTCGAGAGCGAACCCATTGTTAATAAATAAAAAACCGCTAATTAGATGACGTCACTCACCGGTCTGAGAGCGAGCGGCACGATGTCCGCCGCTAGCTGCGGTAGAGTGGCGCAGACGGCGCGGCACGAGGGGAAGGCGGCTGCCACCGCGAAGCAGCGCGCGCAGTGAGCGCACACCGCCGCCGCGATGTCCGTCGGCTTCGTGCACGACGGCAGCACTGACACGCAACGGGACATTGCTTCGTGAAGGACCTGCGAAATGAAAAAAAAGGTGAATTTCATATTCCCTGAGGAAACTTGTTCAGTTTGATGGATAGAATCACCCCCTAAAGTTTTACATACGCTCGCGCCTACAATCTCTAAAACTGTAATTTCTAGCGAACTACTTGATCTCGCGTTTGATACAAATTGTGAGTTTTCGGATAAAATAAGTTGTATAATGGTAAGAAATGGTCAGCCTTTCGCTCTTTATACTACAAAACCCTCGCATCCCACTTACATACTATTAATGTATAACTGAGAAGAGTAGCTGAGCACATTCTAAGTTTTTCTTTCACTCCCAGTCCAGCACGGAAGGATGCTAAAGTTTTAAGTTAATACCTCCAAGCCTCCTTCTCTCCTAACTTCCTCTGCGTTCAAAGCACAACACATGACAGTTGCGTGAGCTAGTTCACGTGCTGCGAGCAACAATGCGGGCGCGCCCAAATAATATATCAAACATACTCAAAAACCAACAAGAAAACAAAGAACTAAGTTAATACCCCCAAGCCTCCTTCTCTCCTAAGTTCCTCTGCATTCAAAGCAGAACGCATTACAGTTGAGGGCGCTAGTTCACACGCAGAGGGCAACAGAACAGTGCGGGTGCGTCCAAATAGTATATCAAATACACACAAAAATCCAAAAGAGAGAAAGTAACTCTAAGCCTCCTCCTCGCCTAAGTTTAAAAACAAAGAGAAAGTAACTCTAAGCCTCCTCCTGCGTTTAAAACAGAACATTTAACAGTGGCGTGCGCTAGTTCGCACGCTGCGGGCAACAGTGCGGGCGCGTCCAAATACTATATCAAATACACACAAAACTGCAAAAGAAAATAAAAATACCTCCAAGCCTCCTAAGTTCCTCTGCTTTCAAGGCAGAACACTTAATAGTTGCGTGCGCTAATTCCCACGCTGCGGGCAACAGTGCGGGCGCGCCCAAATTGTATACAGGGTGTAAAAGACAGCTTAACAGCTTACTTAAATGGTGCAATCTACCCATAACTATGATCATGATCAGCTAAAAGTAATTATTTTTTCCCGGAAATGTTAAGAAGTTTTCGTTATTTATCTACTTAAGCGCTACGCAATTTATCGCGTAGCAGCGCCCCGCGCGTGGTCTTTCGCGCCAAAAGAAAATAAAAGTACCTCTAAGCCTCCTTCTCTCCTAAGTTCCTCTGCGTTCAAAGCAGAACATTTAACAGTTGCGTGCGCTAGTTCGCACGCTGCGGGCAACAGTGCGGGTGCGTCGCTCGCTGCGAACAGCTGGTCACCTTCGGCTTCGAGACGCGTCGTGCTAAGTAGTTGAGGGTAGCCCGCGTATTTGTATGGAGCTAGTACTGTAAGAAAATTATTTAAAAATGGTTTACTTAAGCTGGATTCTATCTTAGGCTGGATTCTATCTTACGTGGATGCAGATGTGGATCCGTAATGCTTTTTTCTTCGTACTTTTTTATGTAAAGCAGACGTTCGGATGCAAAATGCTCTCTCAAACCCGCACCACGCATCCACATAAGATAGAATCCAGCTATGAGTATATTCTTCTTTGAAAATGAAGGAATTATCTAAGATATCTATGGTATTTGACTGGCTTGTCTAAAGTTCGCACAGTATTCACAAAATAATCGTCGATATTTTATTTTCTTTTTATGATTATTTTTATCATATAAACGTTATTTTTAGGTCATAAATAAGAAGGAGCAAGAAAAAAAAATGGGATTGTGTTTAAGGAAATAAAAAAAATAATTTAAAAAATAAAAAATCCCGACTGTGTACTAAAAACTGAAAAAAAAAACAAGTAAGTTTATTTTTTTCAGTCTCGACTACTGGACTTGCTTGTTTTTTTCTTTTCAGTTTTTATTACGCAGTCGGGTTTTTTTTTTAAATAATTTATTTTATTTTACCCTTTTTAGTTAGGTTAGGGTCAGATATTTATATTTGTTTATTGATTTTTATCCTTTCTATGACCTTCGCGCGTCATGCGACGAATCTAACGACGTATCATTTATTAAAATCGGCCTATGTGTTTAGTCTAAATAGTGCCACAAAGGTACAAACATACATACATACATAGGCTGATCAACACATTACCCTCATTTGCGTCGCGCAGTCAGGAAAAAAAATGTACACTTCTTTCAATAAAGAAGATAGATACTAACCATCTGAATACCTCTGGAACAGTATAGTTTGCGTGCGTAGTATAAGCACTATGTTATTTGTGTTTGGTCCGTCGCCCGTCCATACATTTCTGCTACACAGGAACTCGTACGCTTGGTTTACGGACTCGAAACGATCCTGTTGATAATGGAGATATTCTAGTGAGATTATTTAACTTAGGTCCGTATTACAGCACGCGTCCCAGACTCTGATCTATACTTATATCAATACTTAAGTATAGATCAAGAGTTGAATCTCCTTCTGTAATACGAGCCTTAGTGTTATAAAATTGAGTTTACATTATAGTTATAGCTTATTATTAGTTAAGGTGAACTGAAGTGAACTCAGGCAATCAACCCTATAGTAATGAACGTACTATAAAGTTAAACCCGTTGTGTCATTTTTCAAGTGCAAGAATTTATGCCATAAAAAATCAATTCACAAGTTAATCGAAAGAGCAATAAATCCAAATAGGGAACCTATTAAAGAGTATTGCCGCGTACAATTTTTCACAATGCCAACGCTAACGTTGCGTACACTTCATTTCCTGCGTACTTTAGTCATTTCACTTACCCGTCCCTCAGGGTTCTTATCAGGGTGGTACTGTTGCGCTAGCCTGTAGTACGCCTTCCTCACGGCAGCCTCGTCATGCTGCCCGCTCGCCAGCCCTAAAGCCGCGTACGCTTCACTCGCGGTCATCGACGGAGGCTTCTTCTCTACTTCACGGCGCCATGCTTCTAGTACGTCTTTTAGAAGTCGCACCTGGGAATTAAAGATGGGAATTACTTAGTATAAATCATTATTATTTCAGCCCTTAAGCTGGACAAAGGCCTCCCTTTTCTCACTCCAGAACCTGTGATTTTGAGCCCTCTCTTTCCAGCTCATCAAATCATTAGCACAGATAAATCTAAATATTAAATAGTGACCTAATCCCATGAGGATCACCTGTTAGCAGGGTAGCGGAGATCAGATGGTAATCACTGTAATGTAATTACCTGATCTGTCAATGTGTGATCAAATGAAACACGAATGTAGAACAGAAACAAGAGCTAGGAAGACTAGGCTTGCACACTGATAAGAAACTATGATTCTTATCAGTAATCTTTACCAAGAATAACTACGAAAAGAACTATAAAATAAAAATCTCAAAACTTGCGTTCATATTTCGGGTACAACTTTCATTATTATCACCTGCTTGTCCACTATAATATATTCACGCGCTGATGACTCTGGCATTTCTCTCTCTTCTTTCTCATTATTATTCATTTATGGAAAAAAAATTTGGTGGTTTGATATGCTGCCGTAAGACAGAACGGAATGGATCGAGAAATGGTCACCACACATCTAAAAAGTGCACAGTAGGAAAGATAATTAAACATCAAGCCAGGTGATTCGGAAGCTCTATGAGTTTTAAGTGAACATCTATTAAAGCGCCATCTACTTAATAATAAGAATAGAATAGAAAAATCTTTATTTTATAGGACATTCAGGATGCCACTTAAAACAAGTCAAGATTACATGAAATACATACAAACAAACATTAAAGGATTTAAATACATACATACGCATTCGTTCTATTGACCCTACTGACTCTACGCCTATTCGCAAAGGTGCAGTCTTCCCCAGAGAAGACAAGGTAATAATAACCACCCACTCACCGGGTCGGGTATCGGCCAGTCGGGGAAGCGCTGCGTGTCGCACAAGTGCCGTAAGTAGAACATGTTGCAGAACAGCTCGCGCTCCAGCTGCGGGTACTGCACGCACGGGATGGCCAGGTACGGGTACCGCGCCGCCACGTGCGCGTGCAGGCGGGGCGTGAACTCGCCGATGTGCGCCGATACCTTCATAATTAGCATTCGTCTGGAAGCGAAACATTTATCTATTTATTTAATACTAGCATTCCGCTCGGGACTTCGTTTCCGTGGAAATTCGGGAAAATCATGTACCCTATGTTCATCACAGATAATGTAGGATTCTAATGGTGAGATTTCAAATCGGTTCAGTAGTTTCGGAGCCTATTCAATGCAAACAAACAATCAAATCTTTCCTCTTTATAATATGTATATGTATAGACTAGCTTTCCGCCCGCGTGGACTACAAGTTATATCGTGGAATAAAATGTAGTCAATGTCCTTTTCCAGGCTTTAATCTATCTCTGTAACAAATTTCATCAAAGTAATTTAGGCGTAAAAGACGGACAGACAGAGTTACTTTCGCATTTATAATATTAGTAAGGAATTAGTAAGGATTTGGGCAACCAAAAGCCTTGGATAGAAAGTTAATACAACAAAAATAGCGCCAGAGGGCCAATTACTGGTCTTCGCTAGAAATGTAATCTAGAAGTGAAATTATTCTTTTACTAGCTTTCTGCATGTGACTTCGAGGAAAAGTACACTATATCACTTTCCAGTCCTTCAACTATCCGTGTGCAAAAACTCGCATCATAAGTTACTCCGTTACGACGCGATAGAAAGACAAACAAACACACTTTCGCATTTACAATATTAGTATATATTCTGCTTGTTTAGATCTTAAAGTTGCATGGGACTATACCTTTTAAATTACTTAAATATTTTACAGAGATATTTCATACTAGCTTTCCACCCGTGGCTCCGCCCGCGTGGACTACAGGTTATATCGTGCCAAAATGTGGGATAAAATGTAACATATGTCCTTTCCCAAGGTCAAATCTATCTTTGTACCGAATTTCATCAAAATTTGTTTAGTAGTTCAGGTGTGAAAGCGTAACAGACAGACAGAGTTACTCATTAGGAGGGATAGATAATAATTTCTTATGGCTTTAAAATAACTATTACATTTCAAGATGAACCAGATACCCAGTTAATATACACTAGTATCAAACAAATAAGTTTTAATCAAATTAAATAAATCTAACCTCATCTCAGAGTTCCAAATGGCCTCTGGCGTGTCCCACTCCCCGAGGAAGATCTGCGCAAACTTCTCCGCGCCGTGGTTCTCCAGATAACACACCATCGCTTCGGGGAGCAGCTGGCCCAGTATTGAACGCTGCATTATGTCCGAACTTGTCTAAAAAGATGTTTGATTTTCGTTATTTTGTCCACAAAGTGACCAAAGCATCTGCTTACATCTATACGTTTTTTTGTCAGCCCATATACATCTTTCTTTCGAAATTAAACCTAAAATTGACCCTTTTACCAGATACATTCAAATATTTTAAGTGATGCCACATTAAAAACGCTTAAGAATGTTTTGGTAAAGAACACTTTCGTTCTTACTGCTAATACAAAATTGGGCACTCTTGAATGGGTGTGATGATTTTTCAAGTAAATAATCTGTAAAACAAGTGCGTTTTGTCAACTTAGTGGAATGTTTTTAAATCCCATTTACTTCTAAGTAAAAATTTCCAAGCCCTAACTCGGTGTATACTTAGATTTACAAAATTTTATTGATAATGAACACATAACAAGTACTGTAAAAAGTTACTAAGGCATAATAAACCACTAAAAAATTAAAGATGGATTTCATTTCAACAGTGATAATATTTTAATTTTCGTATTCTACAGTCTTTATTACCTGGTCAGCTCTGAACGCTTGTTTCATATGAGTAAGTCGCAGGAACCTCGCGATAGGGAGTAGATTGGACCCAGTGTATAACAGCATGAAATAGAATACGCCGGTCAAATACAACTTGGAGATCTCCGGGTTGTCTTGCATCACTTCGTATAATAGGGTTGCCACCTACAGTAAATAAATGATACATTGAAATAATATATGTCAGAAAATGTTAAAGATAAATATAAAAGAAGTGACCCTAAAGGTGACTTGCACCAAAATTATAAACAAATTGTTGTCAGTTGTCAGTGTAAGTTGTCCATTCTAGGGCTGGCTACATATCCTAGCTTACAGAGTAACGTAGCAAGGTGAAGCGTCGTAGAAACATTTTAAAAATTATGATTTCTCACTTTTATGATTTCCACGGATAGCTGGGGTTAGTGAGCTAATAGCTGTCTTAAGAAAAAACTCAACTTGGGTCAATTAGGTCTAGGCGTGGCTACACAACTCTTTTGTTAAAAAATAGGTTAAGCCAAACATGACGATTTTTGAAGAGTTTCTCAATTTCATTTAGTTGGTTTAGTTTAGATGGTTTGGTATAAAAAACGTACCTTCTCAACGAGTATGGGATCGAAGGTGAGAAGTAATTGCACAACGTGAGCCAAACACGCTGGTTCTGATAGGAGCCTCTTCACTTTTGGCAGCGGCCTTATTACTGCGTCTTCCTCATCCCTAAAAAAAGGATTTTTTATTTACAAGTCGTATTTGTTACTTGTACCTGCGTTACTTGTATATTGTAGACATATACTCACGCCTTACATCCTTGTTCAGGTAGGAAGAGCATCGTGTGGTTTTAAGCCACTTGACACCACATTAGACATACATTCTGAGGGTTATTAGATGGAACAAGAGTAAAGTGGTGATAGATTGTCAGCCATTCGTCCACAATATAACAATACACTCATATCAATATATCGAAATTATGACTCTAGTAAGCCTGGGAAGAGTGGACAATAGCTGGCGCATTCGAACTTTTTCATCCACTTTCATCCAGCATGGAAGTCTACTAAAGAAGAAACAATAATGTCTAATAGAAGAAATAATTATTTTTATTTTTGCCTAAAAACCGTGAAATTGCAAATTTTTGGAAGTAAAAATATGATAAATCATCAATAAGCTCCTTTAACAGTACAGGATGCAGCAAGTTTGATTACCTCAGTCTAGCAACAAACAGCCTTATCCATGACGCTTACAAATTCATAATACTGCCATGGATCAACCAAACCTTAATTAAATTGGCCCCAACATCCAACATCTTGGTAACTCACCTACTGGGATAATATCTGGCACAAGTGATGAGCAGGTCTAGCACAGTGGCCGCGAGTGCGCTCTCGTCTAAGACCGCGTTGCCTCTCGCCACTAAAGTCCATTTCAACTGCGGCACGCTGGCCACGGCTCGCCAACCTTCCATGCTATTCGCCCAACATTTTGTCTTGTTGTTTATCTCGCCCGATTTGTACAGGTCTTTTAACTGCGGAAGAATTTGTACACAGGCGGTTCATAAATTCAATTGTTTATCATACTTTATTATAAAAAAAAGTCCCCCGCAGCGTCTGGCCGTCTAGTCTGCGCGATAGATGCAAAGTAGCTTGCCGATGTGTTTTTTATAAGATGTCTTGTTGAAATCCCGCAGATTCACACTGAGCGGTTCACATCATCTATACTAATATTATAAAGAGGAAAGATTTATATTTTTGGATGTAACGAATAGGCTCCGAAGCTACTGGACCGATTTCAAAAATTCTTTCACCATTAGGATGCTTCATTATCCCTGAGTAACATAGGCTACATAATTTTCCCGAATTCCTACGGGAACGAAGTCCCGAGCGGGATGCTAGTCTTTCATATTGCGCTCTGCTGGGGAATGGAATTCCCTGCCTGCGTCTGTATTTCCGAGTTCGTATAACCCGAATCTCCTTAAAGTTCGAGTGGATAGGCTTCTTGGGTGAGCTTGCTATGTCCTCGGGCGGGAAGCTAGTTAATTTAATGAGTGCATATAGTTGGCAGCCTCAGAGACGATTTTGATGGTTTTGGCTATGTCAAAGAATAGTTACTAAATAGTGACAAAATCAAATAGTGATATTGTATTTAAAAAGATATTCGAGCTTCTTGTGAGGCTGCTAGCTTGACGTATATTTTAGCAGACACACTAAGAAATACGGCTCGTATCAAATTGACTCATATGTCAAAAAACTGTGATTAAATAGTGACTTCTAATACACGGACTTTCAATAATAGTGATTCAATACATTTCGAGATATTACAGCATATCGGTGAGGCTGCTAACTTGACGCTTTTTGCAACGGTCATTCCAATGAAACGGGCTGGAATTTTAGTCAAGTTAATATACCAAAAAATAGTTACTGAAATAGTGAATCCTATGATATGTTTAAAAAAAGAATCCTTCTTCACAATTTCTCAGAAACCAATCGTAAACTTCTACGTGCTAAATCTTGATGTACCGTCGCGCAGAAAAGTGAAATGTACTTATTGATTTGTTTTTAGATGAGTCAATTTATATACATATTTAACTTCTCATTTTGTATTTAAAATCGTGTTATGAGTGTGAGAGAAGGAACCAAGCCGTCTCTGAGGCTGCTAACTATACGCACTCAATTTAATAAGTTGATACGAAGTTCGATCGTATAAATAGAAAGTAGTTCGAAAAGAAGACCAACTTGTTGGAAGCTATAGAAATAGGGAGACAAGCATGCGGGCATTTGAAAGACATTCACGCATCGAAATAGGAGAAAGCAATACAGTGATCTTACTGAAAAAATCCTGATACATATGGCCGGTTTGGTAGAGTGGAAGTGGTGCTGCCTCTTGATCGACGGGTCCTTGGTTCGAATCCCAGTCGGGGCAAATATTTGTGTAAAAAGCAGATATTTGTTCTCGGGTCATAGGTGTTTGTGTCTGTCTTTATGTGTGTTCCGAGGGACCCACGACACAAGGAAGAACCTTGATGTGGGCCTTTGAGTGTTTAAAAAATAATAATAATAATAATTACCTGTTGGAAGCTAACAGGTCCCTTCCTGGTGACCTTATCCCCTAGTTCGACGTTGTAGTACCACTCCCGATCCCCCCCGCCCTGCTGTTGCGGCCCTTCGATGACGTTGCTCTGAGCCGGGACCGTCGCGCGGGATGTGTGGAGGTGGGCCAGGGTCATTAGGTCTACTAGGATTCTGGAAAGAGTTATATTATGATAGTACTCTTAGGATATATACTTATAAGTATTAACATATATCATTACGTCTACTAGGATTCTGGGAATAAGAGTTATATTGTGGTAGTGCTCGTAGTGTGACAAACAGTGGCAGCTTCCGATCCCAAGATTAGATCGTAGGGCTAGCAGCAACAACAACAACAACACACACATACACACACACACACACACACACACACGTACATATTCATATAAGAGGGTTCATATGGTCATTTTCACTTAATTTTTTCCTTTTGTTTTGTTTCTTTATCTCGTTATATTGAGTCTCGAGCGGTTACATTGGGTGATCCTTCTTTTTTCCTCTTTCAAACCATTACTATATAAAATCTAAATACCGATAGGAAACTCACTCCAGTGACATTGCTTGTACTTTATACAGTAATAATTTATACGGTAATTTAATTTTACTAGTATTTAAACAGATTGGTAACTGTACTAGGTTTGCAAATGTTTTCCACCTCCTGTTTAAACTAGAAAACCTGTAATTGGCTTTACAATTATACCTAAGCTAGCTACTAATTTTACATGTCTTGTAATTAAGCTGTTGGTTTTGTACAATAAATAAATAAATAAAGTGGGTAGTGCGGGCGCGCGCACGCACTTTTTTAAGTATACATAACTACAGGAAAGTTTTTTTTAGAATCTATACCAAAAAAAAAACTCGCAATGCGAAAAGTGGGCGGTGCGAGCACGCGCACGCTCAATCGTGAATATACGTAACTACATGAGAGGTTTTTTAGGATTTATACCTAAAAAAACGGGTACTATTACCATTTTGGCAGTACCCGTTGCACCCTACGTCACTACGCTGTACATATAAACACGACCTTACTAGTTTTAAAA
The DNA here is from genome assembly GCA_949987775.1 of Aproaerema taeniolella. Classification (NCBI taxonomy): domain Eukaryota; kingdom Metazoa; phylum Arthropoda; class Insecta; order Lepidoptera; family Gelechiidae; genus Aproaerema; species Aproaerema taeniolella. The sequence continues at coordinate 12,658,954 of OX465261.1, read as the reverse complement.
TATGTGTCCAGTGTAATGCAATAATTATATTTTCTTTCTTTAAATTACGCCGACGTAACTTGTATAAAAATGTCTCGGTAATCATTAGTTATTTTTTTGTCAAAAGTATTATGAATAAGTGAGAAGACACAAGTCTTGTATTTAAAATCTCAACGTAAAGGTCTACATGGCAATCACGTTCAGCTTAAGTAATAATAATAATAATGAAAATACTTTATTTCTCCCAAATACATAATTGTACAATTTATATAGTTCTTAATATGCATTCTTAACTAAACTCGACTTAAGTTGCCCTTTTCGGCGCAATATTGCCGATACGACTCATAAAATTGGTAGACTCATGAAAGTGGAAGAATTATACCTCCTTAGATTCACAGAAGAGTGACTCACCTGATACCGTTCCATTCCAAAATCTCACTGACGTTTCTTCTATGTAGTATAAGTTTTGATAAGAACTGAACTAATCTATCCCTTTCCATTTTGTCGCAAGTCTGAAAATTAAACAGTAGTTTCAAAGGCTTTGTTTAGTGAAATATTAAGGTATTTAGAGCGTGTTTTGCAGAAAATTTCTAAGTCATAATTTTGACACCAACACCCTTTTGCGTTTGAATTTGGTCATGTGTCCTTTTAGCAGTTTAAGATCATTTATCAACGTCAATTAAAAGCAAACGAAATGCAAACTTCTGCTGTTACATTTAAAGTTACATTTTCCTTAGCAATCTACCCTCACGGAGTGAAGTCTCATTACGCTTGCTAGGTAAGCTGATGATAGTAAAAAAGTCATGCTAAAAAATGAGAAAACGTCCTAGGATTGTCTTACCCTATCCAACATCTGAACGATGTATTTAGTATCCGCAAACGGGCCGATATCTTCAAAATACCTCCCGTAGACTATGCTCATTGCTTGCAGGCACATACACTTCATTTCTACTTTAGGGGTCGATAGGAACCGGTGGTAGAGGTCGTTGAAAAACTCGTAGCTGAAATGGTTAAATAGGTTTGTATGTCGCAGCTAGACATAGTATACAGTCGCCAATAGACATAGTATAATGTCGCAGTTAGATATAGTATACTGTCGCAGCTAGACATAGTATACTGTCGCAGCTAGACATAATATAGGGTCGCAATTAGTGTGGGTATTTATGAGTAATATGTATGTACTAACTTTCCGACCGGGACTTCGTTCCTATGGAAATTTAGGAATTTATTTAGCCTACGTGTTAAGCCTGGGTATCAGCTACCTCCATACCAAATTTTATCGAAATTGGTCCATCCGTTTGAGCGTGAAAGAGTAGCAAACATCCATACAAACTTTCGCGTTTATAATTAAGTAAGGATTTAGAAAAAAGGTATTTATGTAGTATTTCAGCAATCTAGCATCCATAATATAAGCCTTGCTTAGTTTGGGCATAGATGGCGCTCGCTGTGTGAATTGTCAGAGAATATTTATCAATTTATTCATAAGTTGGTCATTACGAAAATGATGCCATATTACAAAAAAGATACACTCACGACTTCCTAATAGGACTGTCATCGTTATCCCGTTGCTCCAGTAGTATCCTGAGGTAGTAGTCTCCGATCTTGACCTCGTTCTGCAGACACTGGTAGTGGACCTCAAGCTCGGCGTGGTTCCATGAAGTGAGGGTATTTCCCGCCACTTCGCGGTCCGATGTGAACGCGCGGAGTTCGTTTTCTAATGCTTGACGGAGTTCTTCGCGAGTCTGTTTAAAGAGGAAACAGAAATTTGACTATAGTTATCATTATGAGGCGCGTACAACCGCGTCGAAACGTCGGGGAATTGGTAAAATTATGATATATACGCGAATTTAGACCCGTTTTAGTATTTAATCATCATTATCAGGTTCGAACTAATAATTTATCTCGATTGTCAACAAGTTTTATTTTTACTGCGTGGAACGAAACCTAATTAGTAACTTAATGGCAACACCGAATTCGAGTGTTTTAAAAATGTATAAAAACAAGGGTAGTAGAATTTCATTTCGTAGATGAATTACTTTTGCGCACGAATTCAAGATTCATTGCCATCGTTTCAAAAACGCGTCTCCGAAACTTTATCTGATAGAATCAATTTTATACTTTAATAATACCTCATAGTCTATCAAAGAATCAAATTTTAAGTCTCGACATCTAGAATAGAATATAAAAATGCTTTCTAACATTGGACGTCACAAGACAAAACATCCAAAAAGTCACAAACCAAAAAGGAGGATAAACACAAAACTAGGAGACGGACTCATATTCTAAGTGCTGCTGTTTGAATATGCTAATTCATCCAAAAAGGAGGATGAATTAGCATATTCAAACAGCAGCACTTAGAATATGAGTCCGTCTCTTTTTTGCACTCTACTTATGAAAGAGACGGTCGTATATCGATCATAGACTTACAGAAGTGTTGCTTAGGTTGGCACAGTTTTTCCAGCTGCCCTTGCATAAGAAGTAAGACAGTTGATTGCCAAGAAAAACATAACCTTAAACATCACAGCCGAAGGTTGCATTTCTTTTGCATATGATTGACGTTGACACATGATTTTGAATTGCTAAAAGGACGTATGTCCAAATCAAAACGCAAGAGAAATGAAAACTTCTTTAAGTCTAAATAGGGTCCATTTTCCTTATGTTGATTCGGAAGTCTTATGGGAGAGAAGTCCCATTGCGAATACTAAGGCAGCTGAACTGTACCCTCAAGAGCACGTCAAGCTTGACACTTTGGACTGTGGACCGGCCCTGTATTGTATGGCGCGCAGTATAAATCAGAGCTCAGCTGAAACTGGTACTGTAAAGCGTGACCTGCTCTTGACTGTACATAAGAACAAAGTTAGACTATTAAATGCTAAAACGGGTCTAAATTCACGTATTTATGATGATTTACTATTTCCTGACGTTTCGACGCGGTTGCACGCACCGTGGTCACGGGTAGACTCTTGTTGTCTCAGCAACATGTCATCGGAGTGGTGAATCTACCCTCAGCATAATTATATTCACTGCGGGTCGAACCACAAAAACTGTCTATTCGAGTATGAGTATGCTTTAGTTTTAGCCTTTATTTATGTATTCAAATCCCAAAAGTTTAAAGTTTTATAAAGTTAGAATAAACGTGTACTTACAGTATGATTCCAAATAAGGTTGGGCAACGCATGATCTCTATGGAACTGGAAATAAAACAGCGGCCAATTGGAGGTAGACTTGAGTCTCTCGCGCCTTCTCCGCAATACTACCGGCCGCTCGCGGATCGCGTTTTGACGCTCTACGCTTAGCGAGCGTCCCGAGCGGATGGCCCAATGTTGGAGGGCTAATTGAGCGTAATGCTAGAACAAATGAATACCTATTCAGTGATTGAAAACATCCATGAATCAAAGGTTTTTTTTTCATCCGTCGCTCTGTTTTCAAATGGCGGATATCTCTTCGTGCTTGTGTTTTCGGCATAAAAACCTTTGTAGTTCATTTTACACGCCACCGCGCCACGCCGTTTATGTATAAACAGCGCCTTAGAATCGTTTACGTGATTTATTTTAGTAGATTAAGTTCTGGCTAACTCACTCATTCGGGCTAGGCGACTATTCAACGCCCAGCCTAAACCATTAGACCTAGACATTAGAAATCTAATATCTTAGATCACTTCAAAATGAAGGATCTGAATTTACTCACTATAACGAACCATTTTCCCTAGAATACTAAAAAAGTTTTGTTTAGTATGGAAAGTCAAATTTTTTTTTGAGAATATCGTGAAAGACTGAAAGTTGGTAAAAGTTGTTTAGATTTATGGCGATGTTTAATGTCCCGCTAATTAATTGAATTCCACGCTGGACTGGGAGTGAAAGGAAAAGCTGCCTACTCTTCCCAGGCATACTGTAAAAATCAGTAAGTGGGACGTGAGGGTCTTACTGTATCATGGGCGAAAGGCTGACCACCTCTCACCATTACACAACATGTTCCATCTAATAACCCTCACCATTTGTGTCAAACGTGGCATTAAGTGATTTTCTAGAACCACTGATGTTCTGCCTACCCCGTTAGAGATTACAGACGTGAGCATATGTATGTATGTACTCTATATACTTACTTCGAGATGTTTCTCAACATATTTGACTTGTCGCTCCAATGCCTCCCAATGCGCGGCGCGTGGTTTGACAGTTTGTTGCGCTAGCGATAGGTTGTCCCTTTCTTCCACGCTATCCGCTTCTACAGCCAGAGCGGGAGGGGCTTCTGTCGACTCCAGGAATGCGAGGAGACCGGACGGCTGTAACGAAAGGTCGTTGTTAACTTGCTATCCGGCTCGAAGGACCGCGAAGAAATCCAGATTTATAATGTTGTCTTTCTCTCACGTTGTAACGGAATTGTTTTTTTGCACAGAGATAGTAACATAGGCTACTTTTCCAAACGAAGTCGCAGACAGAAAGCAAGTTGGATTATAAGATACTCATACAAACAACAATCGTGATAAGAACCCGTTATATGTTAATAATTTGTATAATTATGTTTTTTTAAATGATGTACGAGGACATACAACATAAATCAAAGTGCCCAACAAGGTGGACTTATTGCTCACAGGCGATTTCTTCTAGATAACCTTAGGCGCTGTTTATACACAACGAAGACGTGGCGATCGTAGCAACGTAAAATAAACCTTAATAGCTATGACGGAAAGGTTTTTCGCCGAAAATAAAAGCACAAAGAGACAACCGTCGTCCGAAGACGAAGCGATGGACGAACAAAAACCTTTTCTTCGTAGCCATCAAGATTCATTTAACGTTGCTTTGATCGTCGCGCCACGTCGCTTGTAAATAAATAGTGCCTTACGGTAGTTTTTTGAAATTAGTAATTACTTACCATAATCCTCTTGAGCAAATTATGAGCAGGCGCGTGATCGACGAGCCATAGAGCCACCAAATGTCTGGCGAGATGTCTGTGATGAAGTCTGGCTGGCGCGTACAAAGCAGTCAGCAAGTGGCGCGGTAAGGCCGCCTCGGCCAGCGCGAGGGCCTGCATTCGACTCCCGACGCCGCCACTTCCCTCCTCAACTAACGCTCGCATCACTAAGCCGGCGCCTTTCACGATCGCCATTGATTGGTGCTGTAAGTCGTACTGGGTGGTTTTAGGCCGTCCTTTATTTACACGTCAATAGTGTCATAGTGTCTGAAGATTACCACTTTTTAATACAACACGATTTTCAAAAGCAATATTTTTCAAAACTATCAACAGATTGTCTTTTGAAAAGCTATACAAATGACTTGGGGCGCATGGAGGGATACACATTTTAGAGTAATTGTTATAGCTTCATTTCAGTTCTTATAAACTATTGTTTGTAAATATGAGACGAAAATAAAAATGGAATTCCATAATTTTCATACCAAAAGCAGGAAAAAAAGAGTATATAATTATGTAAGTAAATCCTTAATTATACAAGAAATATTGTTAAATGAGTATTTTGAATTTAAAAAAACTATAAAATCTTAGCAATTAAATATTTTCGAACTTTTTTTGTTTCATGAACGAAGTGAAAGTTTCACCAACTAATTAAAATCACCCAATACATTCTAAGAAATAAAATGACAGAGCTAAATAAAAAACATTTCAGAAAGCTAAGAAAGCATTTAAAACAGAATACTGACCTCAAACAGTTTAAAAAGTACTCGTCCCTTATTAGAAACCATTTCGAGCAGTTGGTCAAACTGCTTGCCATCGGTAGTTTCACTATACGGCACGCAGAGAGCAAACGTCAAGAAATCCAACATGGCCGCCACTACTAGAGCGCCGCTGCCAGCCGTCTGTAAAAAAAACGCCATTATTAGACCTTTAAGGAAAATCATAATAAATACGCGAATTTAGACCCGTTTTAGTATTTAGTTATGTGTTCAAATCGCGGAAGTTTAAAGTGTTATATTTTATAAAAGTAGCTTAGCTGCTCTCCAACTATCTCCTTGCAAAAAGTCATGCTACGAGGGGTCGTCCATTTATCTTGAGAAACTTTTTTAAACTCCCCGTTTAGAAATGGTTTTTAGATATTGACTAACACACGTACACCTTAAAAGCAACGTGATAAACATGTTCAGAGAGATATTAGAAATTGAGCATTTATCAAATAAATAAGTACACGTAATATTTCACTTCCCTCCCGTGAAATTTTGTGATTTTGCCCCTGTCGAGCCTTATTTGATAAATAGACATATGATAAATATTATTTGATAAATAGCCAGAACACTGAAAAGGTTGTATTTTATTTTTTCATTTTGTCGGCGGACGTCAGATTGGGAAACGCTAAGATAATGAGTCAAAAAAACCCACTTGTTACGCTGGCTCGGAAACCCGAAGAAACAAGGGCAGCTTTTATTATACGCAGTCAAACTTAACACATGATCAGTCCAGAAAGGTGGCAGACGACCACATGCTGGCTTCATTCAGCTGCTCCTACCGTTAGTCTGCATCGACTGTATCACGACGCAGACCGCACCCAGCGGGGCTAGCATACACGCGTGAGGTAATTTTGTCACGTTAAGATCATTCTAACTGTTTCTTACTGAATGAAGTGAGGACGGATCGGGATGCATGTGACTTTGTATCACGTGCGTATGACGCTATGCGTTAGAATGAGATGAGAGGTCGGATCTAGATCTATTACGACAAATTATATCACGTGCATGCATATGCTAGCAGTTGCTTTAAATTTAGTCAAACTTACCACATGATCAGCCCACATAGTGAGCAAGCCTTCTAGGAAGGTGGCAGACGACAACATGCTGGCTTTATTCAGCTGTTCCTGGCGAAGGTCTGGCTCCTGGTGCATCGGCTGCATCAAAGCGCATACTGCATCCAATGCGGCGTGGGAACAGGCTGTCGACCCTCGGCGGAGAGCGTTCACGACCGCTGTGCCTATCCATTCGCGGAAGCTAAAATTACGATAAATCATTTAGTATGCAAGTAGACATCATTCGGGTGAAAAAGTAGACTGACAACCAAGATTCAAGACACTTATTTGACATTACAAATTCACACTACAACAAAGCAGAAACCTATAACCAAATCACTCAAGTTCCACCTGTGCCTCAGAATGTATGTCTGACGTGGTGTCAAGCACCACATGATCGGCCTAAACAATTAGGCGTGTGACAAGAAACCTTCCACGCTGGACTGGGAGCGGAAGAAAAACTTAGAATGTACCAGCTACCAACTCTACCCAGGCATACTGTTAAACTCGGTAATAGGTACGTGAGGGTTTTGATGTGTGTTGGGCGGAAGGCTGACAATCTCTCACCACTTTACATCATGTTCTATCTAATAACCCTCAGAATTTATGTCAAACGTGACATCAAGTGGTTCTAGAACCACTGATGCTCTGCTTACCCCGTTAGGGATCATAGGCGTGAGCGTATGTATGTGTTTAGGAATGCGTTTCTCTACCCCCTCTACCCCCGCGCTTCCCTAGTGATGTACCATCGTGTAGGTACTCGCTTTCGGCAGTGTAGCATCTCTTGAAGCGCTCATAGCCCAGTGGCGCACGCTATCTCAACCGATCAGTGAGGTTAAGCAACGTACACAGAGGCAGGGATCCTGATGGGTGACCAAAGTAGCAATATATCACGAGGTTTCCGTGCTTCGGAGGGCACGTTTAACTGTCGGTCCTGGCTGTTGACGATTGACTACAGACGTTAAAACCGAGGCCATTGAGCGGTCTGAAAACTCTGACACCAGGGTTAGCCAAGTTCGCCACACACTTAACTATACCTACATGATCTCTTGACTTACCCAGGCAAGGCAGTAAACGCAGCGAACCCAACTTTGCTGGCACATAATCTCCTTAGCGCATGAAACAATGCTTCCAACTCTCTCGGAGGTAGATTGGTCCCCACTGTCACACTAGACATGACAGCTGTCAACGCGCCTGTTATTAGCTTCTCTTTGTTCTCAGCAAATAGGCGCTGAAAAGAGGTGTTTTATTTATTTTCTTGCTAGAACAGTAAAGGTACTTTCTGCTCCGTTTTTATTTACACCACGGAACTTGGAGAAAAATTTATGTCTTTACAGCTTATAGGACGGGTATGTTTCGTATATTTTCGCTTACGAGTAAGTACCTATTGCTTGGGAAAAAGTGATTCAGTTTAGAGTTTGGAATCTCAATAATTTCAATATTGTTTTAGAAATTATAGATGTAAGAATGCGTATTTAATTTTCAAAAAAAATATTTATTTCAATTTATTTTTGGCCTATCGAATTCTGCTTCAGAAAATTTAAAACTAATGCATTTAAATTCAATACTAATGCATTGTGAGTGTTAATTTTCCATGCCCACCACACACCATAAGGTTTAAATTAAAATAAACTTGAATATTTAATTCGTGGAACCGTAAATACACAATAACTACAACTTGGACCTTCCAAGCGCGAAAGTAGCTCCCAATTGCATGAATAAATAAATAAATAAATAATAAACGCCATACACTCAAAGGCCCACATTAAGGTTTACCCTTGTGTCGTGGGTCCCTCGGAACACACATAAAGACAGACACAAACACCCATGACCCGAGAACAAATATCTGCTTTTTACACAAATATTTGCCCCGACTGGGATTCGAACCCAGGACCCGTCGATCAAGAGGCAGCGCCACTACCACTCGACCAAACCGGCCGTCATTGAAGCGTTGTGAACTATAGTGGATTCTGTAATGAATTACCGACAATTCAAAAGCACCAAAAAATGTCGAGCGGTATGATGTGATGAAAATCCTATTTATGAGATTGTTAATTTTATAAAATGTTTCATTATATTAAGTTGTAACCAAGAAGTTTACAAGTGTATATTACAAGACTGAACAATGCATCATCCATCACAAAATTATTGCAGGCAATTTGAAGATGAGTTAAAGCACGATGATTCAACTGTACAACGGGTACATACGGTTCTAAGTACCATACCTGGAGCAGCGTGTTCACAAACTTCTTGGGTAGCAACCATGTCTTAGCCATAAAAAGTTTATTTACAGTTCAGAAATAAAATTGTCTATTATTTACAAGAATACAAATAGGTATGCTCATGACAAGTTACCAAAGGAGCATTCCTGTACATTAAACCAAAGATAATGGAAAAGATAGAAAGTAAATAAAAATGAAGGGACTTACAAGATCCCATGTAAGAAACAGCCACAACAGGGGTCGGGCCTACAAGGCACACAACATTACATTAAATATGCCCGGAAATGCTCAACAAAAATTAAAGTTACAGCAAAAAAAAATATTAAGCGCAGATTAAGAAGTATGGATGAGTTTCAGAGGTACGGGCCGTGGCTAATAACTTTTTTTAAGAATTTTAAACACGTTTGAAACTGACGTCGTATATGGACAACTTTCGTGAACTTCTAATTCACAAAATGTATCTGCGGGGTTAATATAGACGCGCGACATCATTACGATATCGTTCTTCATGTGCCGTACCGTCGTTATGCGATAGAATGATACGGCGTAACAAGACATACGACAAAACTATGTCACGCGTTTATGTTAGCTTTGCTGGATAATAACAAAATTACAGTTATTATCAACGACGACAATATAAGAATAGATAGTTTGTAATGTTATTTAGCTGCGGCCCTGAGTTGTTTGTGATGTGTTATCTGTGCTGTGATATGAATCTAATCAATGACTACCTAACAAAGACTGTTCTATTCATAACTCTAAAACGAACTACATCAAAACTAGCTAATCTTTTCACTGAATGAAACATAAAAAATTAATGATTGAGAATACATAACTCACGATTATCAAGGACGTTTACACGATTTCTCTTAATAATTAAAAAATACAAAAAATCTAGCTCAGTCATTCACTAACTCATCAATACATAGCCCAAACCCTTGCACGTAGGACGTATCTTGCACGGATAAACAAGAAATAAGGTCCGTATTACAGAACGCGACTCAAGGTATATACTTACGAGTAAGAAGCAGTCGTCTTTTTAATTTTGATAGTGAGAGAAAGAGACATTTAATACTTAAGTATAGATCAAGACTCGAGTCTCCTTCTGTAAGGCTAGATTTTCAGCCCGATTTTGTCGTGTGTATCTCGTTACGCCCTCTCGTTCTATCGCATAGCGTCAGTACGGAACAGGCAGAACGACATAGACATGACAAAATTATGTCACGCGTCCAGATAGCCCGGCTGGGCTTATTCTATTTTTTTTTTCTATTAAGAATGAGTTCGCTCTTGATCACAATCTAGCTCAGGGGCGAAGATGTGGTCGAGGATGTAGCAAGGTCACCCAGAAGAAGCCTATTCACTCGTTTTAAGATATTGGGTCTGTATATGTCATCGGAAAATAATAAGAATCGTAAGTTGATCAACTTTCGAGGTAGTTTATCAACTATCGGGAAATCTTAAATGGCAATTGAAATGTATTATTTTACGTATACATTTCCGATAATTGATCAATTTACAGCGACTCGCGGTTAAATGATCCGACGAACGCGAGGTGTACGCTGATTGGTTGAAACCGCGAGCTGTACCCTGATTGGTTGAATGTCTCACTTGGAACTGCGACAAGTAGGTTTGTTAGTTATCGGGTTGGCTGGGTTAGGTTAGGTTAGAACTACGACCTCAACGCACGAGCCGAACGAACGTAGCGAGCTTGCCGCGGCAGCGGCCGGCGAAGTGGCAGAAACGACTCGACTGTGGTTGCGTTAAGCGGTTGTCGCATCAACCAATCAGAGAACAATGGTCAGTATTACGGGTATTAGTTTAACGTAAAAATGTACACTGAGCAGCGATTGGTCCATTCGTGTTTGATTTGACATGTGGCAAAATCGTTACTCGATAAACTTACAGCCAGGCAGCGTAAGTTGATCAATTGGCTAAAATTTATTGCGTTAAATAATACATTTCAACTGTCGTTTATGATTTTACCATAGTTGATAAACAACCTCGAAAATTGATCAACTTACGATTCTTATTATTTTCCGGCGACATATATAATTATGAACTCGGAAATACAGACGCCGGCAGAGAAGATAATCTAGTTTTAATTCCGACATTTTGGTGTTGTTTTTCAGTGATTAATCGTGTATTATGTCTTCAAACTGCGTGAGATTCAAGTGATTATTAAATCGAAATGTCAGTTTGTATAGATGCAGTGTTAGAGTTAGTATCAAGATGCGCTGTGTATCGGATGATTTGAAATAAGATAGCGAAAAAGTATGTGAAGCCCATTAAACTGAATAAATTTTCCCAATCAACAAAGGTCGAAATACAAAAAAAAACAGGTATATTAAGCGCTCATCTGATTGCCTTAGCATGAAAAGTCAACATTTTTTTTTAAAGAATTTCATATACTTATGTTTCTTGGGGAAAGATGTTCAGTTTTCAGGGAATATTCACCTCTAAAGTTTTTAAAGGCACTTCATTTAATTTGTGCCAGAAAAGAAAGCGAACGGTGCCTTTACGCTACAAAATTAAGTAGGTGTAATTTGTACTATTTTAAAATTACATAATGCTAGCTTAATTTGATGGGATTGTACTGTTCGTAAAAATTCTGCTAAAACATAAGGATTATGATAATATGTATAGTGTAATACTATACCCACTCTTTTCGCAGCGTAAAGAAACTTACACGCATAATGTCAGATACGCAAAATGTCACACACGCATAATTATCACAGATACGCAAAATGTCACATATTCAGATACGCAAGATGCAACACACGAAAAATGTCAAATACTTAGAACACCGTTCACCTTCCATTAGGCGTCAACTATTAAGCTGGAATTATAATAAAAATGGCTTACGTCTTGACTAACAGAGTAGATGAGGCCACTGTAACCGACATTCGCGTTAAATCTCTCTATCACTTCAGCGCGGCTCATGCCCACTGGGTTTTGGAATAACCTGTGAATTAAATGGGTGAATAAAAAGTTCAAAAAAACTAATTACAAATGCAGATACGTTGTTATTTATTGCATAGGTGTGATAAAAAAAAATTATAGCTGTTTAAGAAAACACAGGAACAAATTCTTTCTTCTAATAATGCAAATGAGAATATGTTTGTCCACGTCTACTTTGTGACTTTAAATTACCCTTTGTATGAGAAGTCGATTTTAAAAAAATCTTAGATAGGAAAGTTGTTCAGTTTCATCGTAAAGATCACCGCTAACTAATTTAAAGACACTCGACGGATCAACGTATCGAATGATTTTTCCCACAGTTGTATTTGGTGGGCTAGAGATTGAGATAAGGTACTTTTCCACATTTCATATATTAGAAAACAAAACATCGATCAACGTTAAAATATTTATACGAAAACCTCTATTGTTATTTACCTGAGGTGATTAGACTCTGTTTCTTCATCGACTTCTCTATGTAGCGGTCCCAGTCTATACGCGCGGGGCGTGGGCGAGGACCTCACATGGACGTCTCTTTGACCAGCTGAACGCACGCCGTCCAACAATGACGCTAGTAACGCATCCCTAGAAGTGCAAAAATGGTACATTTAATGAATCATTTATCATTGATAAATCATTTGAGTCGTAAAGAAGCAAAGGTGACTTATGGATGATTATTGGCAAATCTCAAAATAAGGTATTCCATACAAATTTTAACTTACGAATTATTCATCGTAAACTTAAATATGTATTGTAAACAATATTACTTTTAGTTAATTAAGTAGGACACAATAATATGTAATATGCAATATTGTTTTATTTTAGACAACAGTTGTTTTTTTAAAGTTAAATTTTACAGATTGCCGGATTTTAAACTGATTTCATACTTTGAAGTGGTTTTTCTATAAGAAATAGCCGACTTTGATACGAACTGTGAATAATGGTAGAAAGTATTCAAAATTCTGAGTGTTGCTACATTCAAAGCTCATTTTTACTTTAAATGTCAGATAGCCGCCTTTGACTCTATTCGACTCATTTATCAAATCATTTATCATTCAATTCTTTGCAAAATGGCGCCCACAATCGTGAATTTGACAATGTATGAGTATTTTAATTAAAATGAAATACAGAATGACGAAATCGCCAATATTAAGTAAAGAAACCCGTTACGGTTGATCAGCAGGGTGCACCACTAGCAGATGAGGATAACGAATTTGGTGCACAAAGTAGTTATGAAATGGTACACATTAGATTATTCTTTAAAAGCATACCTTTCTCCCGCCAAATATGTCCGCGTTTGACCGTTTAGGTATTCGATTGAAAATGTCTGTGGATTTTCGGGGTCTCTGATCAAAGCGAAGACATCACTCAACGGTCTAAGACAGACCACCTGAAATCGGAAAATAATTTCAGCCATTTGAAAATCCTTGCCAGATCGTAGGCCATTGCTTTTAGCTACGTAGTCGCCATGTGAACTTTAAGACTGCTAACTGGCTGTTAGCGATCAGCGGAGCGGCGGCGGTGGTTTTATGTTTACATCGCTCGTTACAAGCGTATAAAAGTTTCTGTACAGCGCGTGGCGAGCGATGAAAACGTAAAATAATCGACGCCACCGCTGCCGCTCCGCTAATCGCTGGCATCGAGTTTGCAGCCTAAACATTACAGAAGGACTTACAGAGTAAGTTTGTGGGTCTCTTTCAAGTATGCAAGTGTCAGATAGACAAAGAGTGCGTCGCATCGGTTCCATGTGACGGGCTGGGTTCACTTTGTGGACTATGAACTCACTGAGAGAAGTCTGATGTTGGTCCCCACTGCAATAAAAATAAAATGAAACCTTAATCTTATCAATTTACTTCCACACCTTCCATGATATACAGAAAAAGTTCAGAAAATGAAGAAGTGTACGCTGTTCTGTTCAGTAAATGAGACTGCTGGTATTACTGTATCTTGGACAAAAGGATAAAACAAATTCAAAGTAAAAATAGTTTTATATCATAGAACATTCAGGATGTTTCTTCAAATAAGTCAAGATACATTAAAGGATTTAAATACATACAAACATATTCGTTCTTTTGAACCCATCACCATGTGCTCTTGTTACACCCAAACAAACCTCAATTATCTTATTATCTTTACATATGTCTGTCTATGTATAAGGGTTTTAGAACCACATGTTGCACGTCATAATCCTACCCCGTTAGAGATTATGGGCGTGAGTATATAGGTGGATGGAAGTTCCGATTTTATAGGAAACTTTTGTCTCACACTACATTCGTACAAATAAATCAATTAAAAACAAACAAATTATTTTCGTTTCTGGAAATTGATATCTACCATGCGTGGTCATTTGATAACGAGCTGTGAAGGTCAGATGATTCATTGACGAAAGGCGACCGTTTACATAGTCAATTAAAATATGAGGTAGATGACCTTTTATTCTAATTTATTCCTGGACAAATTAATTCTAAGTTATTACAGAAACACACACTGTGAAAAAAATCATTCGGCTCTGAGTTTCCTCCCGCAGCTTAGTTTTCGTTAAAATTTCGAAAATGTATTCCTTAGATTTGTTTTTCACAAGATCAGCGATAGTTAGTAGTACATGCAGTTTAGAATATTACTTATAGTCGTCGTCAAATAAGAAAACGGCGGTCTTTTCGATTTAAAATAAGTACCTGTACAAACATTGTACTAACATATTGTTTATCAACCACTAAAAGGCACTTTGTTTGGACTACATAGTAGGGGCCTTTAATTGGCTGATGTCTTTTTAAGTATTGTTGTTTATAAGATTTGTAAAATAGCTGTAGACCTAAGATTAATTTAAAAAATAAATAATAATAATCGCCGCTCCACTCGCCTTCTTATGTGGCGCAGATTGTAATAGGCAAGTAAATCAAAGCACTAACCTGTACTTCCCAAACCGTTGATTATGACAGTCATCCAGCGTGATCGTTGCAGACAATACTTTGATGCTAATACTGAGAGACAAACTGGCCATTTCTAGCATCTTATTTATTATAGTCTGATGGTCTATCGCATTTGAAAACAAATGAAGGCGACTATATCCTCCTAAGGCCAGTACGAAGCCGCCGACGACGTCTTTGACTGGTAGAATGCCTTGTATATCACAGTACGGGTAGCTTGCTAATAGAGTATGAGTGGATGGGTCCAATTGTTCTAGAGAGCATGGGCCTACTTCTAAGACTACTGGCAAGCGTGTCCCGCTCCAGTGGTGTTTGTAGGCTTGGTATCTCTGCGAATAAATAGATTAAGATGTAGTACACTGTATGTGTAAATTTTTTACTGATTCAAATCTTAAAAGCAACTGGCTGTTACCGCGCCCAGCTTTGCTTGTGCGGTCGCAACTTAATAGAATACCATTCATTTTGTTTCCCTGTTTCGCCGTGACTGAAGTGCCTTCTACCCATATATCGCCTTGTCGTGCATATCTACCCATATATCACCGGAATCTATTCAGACGTTGAGGTGAGAAAACAGAACAAAGTCACATAATTTCACTTTTGGTGATATTTGTAAATAAAGATAATCCGATAGCGGATATTCAAGCCCGACATTTTCGACTTAAAAGTTAATATCCTTCTCATTTCGTTCGTACAAATGGCAATATCGTACTCCCACATTGTACATACAAATGATGGCCTTGGTCGCAAATAACCACTATTATTCTGGTTATGCTTATTTAAAAAATTGAATTAAAATAGAATTTTATGATGGAGCACATCAAGCTTGGCAAGAGTGAGTAGTAAAAACAATAAAAAATATCAAGTTAAGGCAGATTTAAAAAAAAATAGCAATCTAAAAAAGACCCAAGTCTAAACCCTTGCACCTAGACAGCTAATAGTTTGCACAAAGGTTTCCTTAATGATGTTGACAAGCCATAAGGCCGAGTATTTCTAAATTCCTATGGGAAAAAAAATGGAGCATAATATCCTCTTTTCCATTTAAAAATTAAATGTAATTAGAGCATTTCCCTTGCACCTAGACAGCTAATATTTTGCACAAAGGTGTCCTTAATGATGTAGACAAGCCATAAGGCTGAGTATTTCTAAATTCCTATGGAGCATAATATCCTCATATCCACCTAAAAATTAAATTTAATTAGAGCATTTGTTCTGAGCATTTTGTTCCAAACAATATGCATGGTCAATGCTGTTAGATAACAGGCTAGTAATCTACAAATGTATTATTTTATGTACACACAATAGCATATCCAGCTGTGCATATTATTAACCTTGATGTGGCCCTTATGACTTTTGTAAAAGCGCATCCCTATAACCTGATGTACTGTAACTCTATCTATACTCATGCACGCACTGTGAGTAAATTACGTAAAAAACAATGTTATAGAATTATACAAGCTGTAACAACTTATTATCATACAAGGATATTATAAGTCCTATTTATATGGGAACTGATTTACTAGAATATTCTAGCATAGTGTTTGTATTGATAACGCCGCACGGCTTCGCTAGTGAGAGGGAAGATAAATGAACGTGATTGGATTAAGAAAGTTCTTAATCCAATCACATTCATTTATCTTCCCTCATATGTGAAACAACTAAATTTTTTTCTTTACTTTTAAGTGTTTCTTTTATATGCATATAGACAGAGAATAATATGCAAAATGACAAATCATAAAAATGTCGAATGCTCAAAGTGACAAAAGAGCAAAATGTACAATGTGCAAAATTACATGATTTATACAGCAAAACTGCCACATATACATAATAAGGTTATTTGGGGTTAGTAAGAACAGTGGAAAAAAAGTAAATAAAGAAAAAAGTTTTCATAAAATAAAAAATCTGTTTTTATTGTATTAGGTTCCTATGTCAAAAAATAACCACACCACTTTCCTATTTTTTTTTACTGCTCTGACTCACCCAAAGGAAAAAACCATGAAAATCCAGGTAAAAGATGATGGGCATTTTGGTATTGGTATGGAACTTGATACCAGCACCAATTGAAATAAATGATACATCGCTAAAAAGGTAATTTTCTGTAGAATAAGAACAACCAATGCGCTAGCCCTAATTCATTATCCAATCAAAGTAATCCTGCTTTGAAAGTTATTTATTTTTCATAATTTATTCATTTTTCTCTGCGATATTATTCTTCATTTTAGCATAGTATTTTTATTTATTGTATTAATTATAAATGATCATCATTAATTATTAATTTTGTCACACATTAAATGAAAAAAACCTACTTTCAACTTGTTTGATTTACTGAGAGAATAAACAACCAATGATAATAATTAATGATATCTTTATAATTAATATAATACATAAAAATACTATGCCAAAATAAAGGATAATGTCGCAGCAAAAATGAAAAATAAAAAACTTTCACGGCAGGATTACTCTAATTGGACAATGAATCAGGACTAGCACTTTGGTTATTCTTATTCTACAGAAAATTACCTTTATAACGATGTGCCATTTATTTTAATTGGTGCCGGTACCAAGTTCCATAGTAATGTGCCAATCATCCTTTGTCATAAAAATAAATTTTTGTCACTATGCCCTATGCTAGCAATTTGGTTCTTTGCTCATTTAATTTTTATCAAAAATTTGTGGTGCCATTAATAAATCAATAGAGATAAATACTTTATTGCATAGTTACAAAAGAAAGATAAGAAAAAAATCATACAATAAAAACTGAAGAGACGAAGATGCTTAAGTAAATGGTGCTGTTCACAAATTGCTGCAGCAAATGATAGGATAAGCTCTTCAGGTTAGGTAAAAATAGATTAAGTTTTTTGTATACAATTAAACACAATATTTTCCACTGTTGATTCCAATGTACTTGTTTTGTTTAATGTACACAAGGATTTTACAATACAGTACAATATTTACAAAATCAAAATCAGGTTGTATATCTTCACTATAAAAGATGTCATGTCTATTACAATGAAATAAGGGTCAAAGTCAATTTGTGAAGTCTATGTGCTGCTGTGTGTCAATTAGAAATAAAGTGAGATTCTATAATTTACTTACATAAATTTCCTTCGGTTTCTCAGCAAACAGTTGCCTGTATTTAAAAGCCTCCGTAAGAATGAGACACTTGTGTTCTGATGAGAACTTCATTGAATCTATTTTTTTGTCTTTCTTCATAACTAGGGTGAAGTCATGGTTGGCTGCTGAGTTGGAATGCTTAGAGGAGGCTACGGTGACGACGTCGGAGTACAACCACTTGTTAGTGACCTCCAAACGGTCAGGGTTGTATGTCGTAATGCCGTGAGTGCCGATTGAGAACACTCTTTTGTACTTCCCTTTCCATGAGTGTTTCGTGACGAGAAAGGACGCCACATCCTGGTTATCTTTCAGAGGGATCATTTTGTCATTGCCTGTTTACATAAATTTTAAATGAGTGGGTGTAACAGTAAGTAATTTGTTTACTGACGTAAGTTTGTGGTTGGAGCACAAAACTAGGTACCTACTTTTTTAATCTAACATGACCCTCTGATTTGCATGCACCCTAACCATTGATAGTAACTATACTCTAACTCCTAATCAGTGCACAATGATTAAGTCAAATTTTTAATTACGAACTTATGACACGGTTTCAACATAGCAGGACGGGGAAGTAAAGTAAAAAAGTGGGTTACAAAAACAAAGTTATCATCATTTCAGCAGCTGTTCATGCGTTATTTTACAAAACAAGTATCGCAACTACCTTCAGAGAATAAAGGTATGATAGTTTTGTTTTTCTACGCGCTATTATCGCGCTCTATGAAAAAGTTTGTAGGCTTATTGGAATGAATCCTCCCCTTTGTAAATAGAACTGGGAAACCGTCGATATGAAGACGTGTAAACAAGGCGTAATCAACTAAGTTTTTCGAGTAATATTAATCAGCATTTTTTTTTTTTTTCTAATTTTTACTCACAAATAGCAGGAGATCAATCAAGTATCCGTGATTTCAACTATCAATCAATAACAGCCTCATAGTATACAAAATAACATAAAAAATCCGAACAAAAGTATAGCTCCACGAAAGGGCCGACAAATTATTCAATTGACATTTGGTGGAAATATTGCTAATTAAAAAAAAATAAAATAACGATCAATAACGTTTTGAATCAATTTTTAATTATAACGCTAAGAACTCTTGGATCTGTTTTAAAATTGTTAACTACTCGTTTCGTCTTTTGTGCATCAATATATCTTCAACCCGACTAGGACTAGTGAAAGGATTACCTACTGACTGGACCTGTGAGGAAATTAAAAAAAAAAATTCTGTATCTATTGACTGTGGACCTATCATCAAAATTAGGCGACTGAATTACAAAAATCAAATTAACCCGTGGTCCACGGGGGCGGGAACGCAGGCGGAAAGCTAGTTTGCTATAATTCACTCCCAATAGAACTGTACATGTTTCCTACTACACAATGTTTCAATTGATATCGCTATGGACACAAAAACAGTTTGCAGGTCTAAACCTAGATGTTTTAAATGCGGACAAGAACATGGTGGTTCAATTATGAGGATTTGGTAACGATCAATAATATAAAAATTTAAGTAATACGGCATGTACTTGTCCTTGCAATACTGAAAGCATGGTCACCTAGTTTCATCAATGTATGAAAAAAAAGGTGATAGCCCAGTTGGTGATGAGCCAGACTTGTAATCCAAAGGTCGCGGGTTCAAATCCTGGTGCGGGCATGTACCACTATATTCGTCTTTTCGGATTTATGTACTAAGTATGTCCAAGAAAATTCATTTTCGAAAGACGAGTGATCCACCAACCCACATTGGGCCAGCATGGTGGACTATGGCCTAAATCCCCTTCGTGTTTCGAAGGGAGGCCCGTGCCCCTCGGTGGGGACGTATATGGGCTGGTAAAAAATTGAAAAAAAGAATCTCCTGTAACTTTTTTTGTGCTGCATTTTGAGCCATCGCAACGAACCATCGTATCTATCATCTCTGTCACATACCTTTGTTCTAGATTCCTTGAGTGTAGCGCACCTGAAAGTGGTAGAAACGGATGGTTCAGCTGGCCTGGCTTTTCCAGCTGAAACATTCAGTTTTCTGGAATATCTCAAAAATGCATGCGTTACGGGCGTTCAAACCTGCTTGGTATCCTGTCACATTCCCATCACATACCTTTGATCAAAAAAGGTGACAACCCGACATCGAACACGTTTGAAAAAAAAAATACAGAGTGAAACGCGTTAGTTAGCGAGAAATCGACGAAAAACAAGTGGTTCAGTTCAGCCAGCCGGATATCAGGCTGGCTGGACACTTGTTTTTCAAGATTTCTCCAAAAGTATTGCATCACGATGGATGAAATTAGTTTAGATTTCTGTCACATACGCATCACATTACTTTTGATCAGGAACGAATCCTGAAAACTCTTCAGAAAATGAGATCTGATGGTGCTCCGAAAAGTGCAAAATCCGGCTGGCTGAACCATATTTTTTTGATTTTTCGGCGAAAGTATACAGTCATTAACGATGAAAGTTTGCTTGTTTGTCGTCACATATGATTTGCTATCGACCTAAATATTTGAGATCTCTCCAGACGACTGGTCTCAGCTGTCCTGACCTGACCTACATAAAAATAAAGCTTAAAGGTAGACAATAACGTTTTCATTTGTAACGTTACTTTCTGAACTTGCTACACTGTTATGTCATTTTTGACATTTGTTTTCAACGAGACTGCGTTCGGAAACTCGAAATAGTCGAAATTTTCACTAAACTATAATGATTTTTCAAGAAGTTTCAATACTCAAAAAGTTACAAAACTTGTAAAACAAGTCAAAATTAAATTTGTGTAGTTTTGGTCGTTCTTTCTTATCAAAATTACTAAGTTTTCTATTTAATCTGACTGATTTTGGACAGGTTTAGAAAAAAATCCTTTCACATGCCGCATATCAAACAAATCACTCACTGCTTAATTACTGCTGCGTGTCCACAGAGAACTCCGTGTTGCCGTGTCTGTTTTGATCTCAAATAATTATTCACGTACTTTTAAATTAAAACGATGGTTTTGGACTTAGATTTGTTCCGTGCTGATAAAGACGGTGACCCGGATAAAATTCGAGAGAACCAGCGCAAAAGATTTAAAGATGTGGGGTTAGTTGACACCGTGGTGGAGCAAGACACTTTGTGGAGACGATTGCGCCACGATGCTGACAACTTGAACAAGCTGAAGAATGTATGCAGCAAAGAGATTGGCCTGAAAATGAAGAGCAAAGAGCCAGTAGGGGCTGAGGATGAGCCAGTGCCTTCAGATATAGCAGATAACCTAATCAATCTTATCGGCGATCAGCTGAAACCTCTTACTGTGAATCAAATTAAAAAAGTAAGTTTTTAAACCAATAAGACGTCACCAAACATTGATAAAGTTACTGCAGCAGTAGTTGAAATCAATACCAACCCACATAGTTTGTTGTGGACCTTGTATACTGCTACTTTTCTTATTAGAAAATCTGATGAAATAAAGTCGCAACCAGAGATTAATGGATTCTTAGATATTGCATCCAAAAGTCACTGCTAAAATAGTCTAACATTTATTTATAAGGCTTCTGATGATAATAGTATCCATCCATGTAATGTTTTCCTAATCCCTATCTATACTAATATTATAAAGAGGAAAGATTTGATTGTTTGTTTCTTTGCATTGAATAGATTCTGAAACTACTAGACCAGTTTGGAAAATTCTTCACCATTAGAATCCTATATTATCCGTGATGAACATAGGGTACAAGATTTTGACCAATTCCCACAGGAACAAAGTTCCAGGGGGAATGATAGTTTGAAATAAACTTGTAACAATATATCCAGTTTTAAATCACAAAATCAAAAGTCTGTAATAATTAAATTGATTATTTATTTATATTAATAAAAACAGCCCGATTTCGATTTTTAAAGACTGTAAAAAATTACCAGGCTCTCATGGCAGCAGAGAAGACATCTGTTTTTTTTATAAAAAATGACTTATAATCCTGCTTTCAGGTAAGGGTGCTAATAGATGAAGCAATAATAAAGAATGACCAGGCTCTCATAACAGCAGAGAAGATTCGTTCATCTGCCCTCAGAGAGGTGGGCAACCACCTACATGAGTCAGTGCCAGTGGACGATAATGAGGATAACAACAAAGTGGAGAGGACTTTTGGAGACTGTACTATGAAAAACAAGTACTCCCATGTGGATCTTATTTGTATGATCGATGGTGAGTTGAAAGGATGTCTTCTTTTTTTTCAATGATCATTTTTTTAAAGAATTTTTCAGTGAAAGGAACTTTTTGGTCTAGTTGTACTTTTTACAAGGTCTTACTGTATAGAATAGCTGAACACTTGTGCAAACAATTATTTATTACTTGCCAATGCATCAATTAATTGACTTAATTAATATGTTTCTTATCTTCTGATCAACTCCATGTTTTAAGTACCTAAACAAAGATTTATACACTTTAAACACTATCAGCTAAATATAATTTTGTTCTTCATATTTTTTTATAACTGTTTAAGTTACTAAAAGTACACTGAGGTATTTCTCCCTATGAAGTCAAATGACACCCGCAAAAAATCTCTCCAAATTGAATTCAATATAAAATTCAATTTGGAGAGATTTTTTTTTAAGTTTCATACTTTGAGGCTGGCATGACCATCCTGATATGGTCGAAGCCTCAACAAAAATTAGATTAAAAAAAAAAAAAAAAGTATGTTCCTTGAGAGAAGGCAACCTTAATTTTCTCTTATGATTTTCACAAATGTTGCAAGTAGGGGGCTGTACTCAGACAGATAGCAAAGCAGGTTTCTGGTCAATGTCGGAGGATTATCAGAACATAAATAAAATAAAAAAACGTTCATGTTGCCAGAAAGTGTTATTTAATTTGTCAGGTATGGATGGCGAGCGAGGCACGGCAGTGGCCGGTGGCCGGGGGTACTACCTCAAGGGGCCTGCTGTGTTCTTAGAACAGGCTCTGGTGCAGCTAGCCTTGAGGATCCTGCTGAAGAAGGGATATACCCCGCTTTACACACCCTTCTTCATGAGGAAAGATGTAAGTTCAAAACATTTTTTTTTTGTCAGAAAGAAATATTATTATTACTAGCTTTCCGCTCGTGGCTCCGCCCGCGTGGACTACAGGTTATATCGTGCCCAGCTGTGGGCTAAAATGTAGCCTTATAGCATTCCTCAAGGTCTATTCTATCTCTATATCAAATTTCATCAAAATTGGTTCAGTAGTTTAGTCGTGAAAGCTTTAATAAACAAACAAACTTACATTCTTATTTATAATATTAGTAAGGATAAGAATGTTGTTCCTATGAAGCTGGAATTGCTATAATGACTTACCCAGGTGACTGAAGCCTCAATAAAAATGGTTTTCGAATTTAAATTGTTAACAATTAACATTATTTTACTAAAAAGTAGAGAAAATTAGACCATGCTAAGTCCGAAAGCATAAGCGAGCGGGGATTCCCAAGCGTCAATGAATACGATAACGTAATGAATAGAAGCACGAAAGAGACAGGTGTATTGACTCGTAACGTGAAAAGGACAGAGAAAGATTTACTCAATGAGTGATTGTTACTTATTTTAGAACAGTTCTAGGTAGTTACACTTTGATGTATAAAGTTATACTTATAAATATAATACCATGCCATACTACAGACTACAGAGTGTTACAATGTATGAGAGTAGAAAACAATGTAAAGCTTAAAATAAGTCTATTGATAAGACCACAATTGTAACATGAGAGGCCTATTGGATGTAAGAAGTAAGCTACTTTTCGGTATAGGCTATGTTGTTGTTGATCATTAGATTGTTTCTGAAGTTAATATAGTACATAGAATGACTTGATTGTTAAGTTCATACACAAGTAATATGACGTAACCAGGAATCAAGCTAATGGAGTCTAGAAAATGTCGCACAATCACTTTGAAATATGCATTTATTTGAGTTGAACGTAACCCGCGCGATGAACGTAACGGGAGAAGTGTTTCAGAAACATAAATAGCGTGGTAAAACAAAATAATCAATTCGATGATCGATGGAACTAGAACACTATTTATCTATGTCTATTGACTAAGGCTTTCCTTAGAGGTTTGCACCGTAGAGGCATACGACCTATACAGTAAATGCATACACTTATAAGCCCACACCTAGATTCCCTTATAAGTACTGACGATGCTCTGACAATAAACTTAATCCATCGATAGTAATTGAAACTTAACGTAAATGTAATTGAAAATGAGTGACACAAATTCATTCATCCATCTTTACACTCGCTCGCGCCTATAATCTCTGTCGGGTTAAGGCGACTACAGCACCCGATAAAGGCAGCACACATAGGAATAGTGCCATCTCCGTCTCTCAACAGGCCTGGGCCGGCAGTGCGAACAGTGTCGATACACGAAGTTTACGGATTATGAAAGCGTGCGTGCGTAAAAACATGTTCGAAAGTTAGAAAAATGAGATTTATGGAAAGGTAACAGCTTGAATCGAAAAATGCGTTAACTACTTATCGAGCGTGTTCAATCACGAACATTTTGATAGCAAATTCAAGTTCCTGTTTGCATTTTACTATCGTTTTTACAGCTTAAAAGATACACAATATTGATATTTAGAGGTGACTTTGTGAGCTTTTTCTATCGAACCAAAAGTGCTGAATCATGTTTTCAGCAAACTACTTATCTAGTTCATGTCCTGAATATTACCGTAGTATTTTTTTCTTCGATTTAATGCAGTGCGTCATGCCTATCTACGCATCATAAAATCGTAATTTAGGTGCTGTAGTCGCCTTAATCAGAGCTTCAAGCACTTAACGCCACGCTTGACATACATTCTGCGAGTTCTTATGAACAGGAGTAGAATGGTGATAGGTTGTTAGCTTTTGGCCCATGATACAGCTAAACCCTCGGATGTGGTTCTTCCTATGAAACTAAATAACTTTATCTAAGGAACCCATATCAAATTCCCAAAAATAAAATTTGACTTCCCATACACAGGCATACATATTAGCTGATCGCACAAGTTCTATGGACAGGCGAAACATTTTTTTTTTCATATTTCGACATATGACACATTCAGAATGATATTGGTCAAAAGATTTGCTAACTGAGTTATGATCTTAAAGATACTAAAAAGGCTTTGTTCCATCCGAAGAATATTGAAGATAGAATAAGCACACATATTTAAAAAAAACTTGTAATACTATCAAAGCCGCCAAAGAACTCGCCAAAGACCTAAAAGAACTGAAAGTGCCCGACTGGTCAATATTGGCACAAGATAGAATATCATAGAATGGCGCGCTTTAATGTCGGAGGCCAAGATCCACTTTGGGTCGTTGAGCCAGCGAAGTAAGTAATACTATCAAAGAAAAATTTTAAACTTTCTGAAACTCCCAAAAAGTTGATTTTTTGAGATGAACCGTTATTTTTCTGAGGGTGCGCAATGTTTCTGGGGGAAGTTGTTTACTTTCGTTAGCTGATTTACATCTTTAATTTTCGCTAACAAGTCGCCCTATAAAAATTGGTTCTTATAATTTATAGGTGATGCAAGAAGTAGCCCAGCTAGCCCAATTCGACGAGGAGTTATACAAGGTGATCGGCAAAGGGTCCGAGAACAAAGGAGACTCTGCTGTGGAGGAGAAATATCTCATAGCGACCTCTGAGCAACCGATTGCGGCCTTCCATAGAGACGAGTGGCTGCCTGAGGCTTCCTTACCTATAAGGTCAGTACTTATATTGTTTAAAACTTTCGCGGTTGTTTTCTCTAGTTTTAAACTTATTATAACGGTTTCATCCGTGATCATGGTGCCTTCTTGTAACAGCGCCGAAATATCGGATACTCATTTAAAACAAAAATCGTGGTAAGAGACCTGTTATAATATGCTAGGTCAACGCTCTAAAATTTTTCTTTATACTTATTTATGCCTTTTTTATCGATAAATATACGTTTTTTAACCAACTTCAAAAAAGAAGGAGGTTCTGTGTTCAACTGTATGTATTTTTGAAGTGAAAACTTCTTTAGCGGCGTTGTGCACTTTTTGGGATGGGTAAAAAATGTTAAACTCGCGTCAGGACACGTGACCTGATCAAAAATTCGTAAGACGAAGGGAGAGTAGACCACAAGGAAATAATATTATGTTCAAGTTTTCAATTCTGCCGGCACTCTCGGAGTGCATCCTGTTGTTTTTTTTTTAAATTTATGTTCACTGATTTCTCCGCCAATTATGGACCGTTTTTTAAATTATTTTTTTGTTCGAAAGAATATACTCCAGAGGTGGTTGGTAATAACCTTTACATGATGGCTTACCAAACCCTTTGCTAGAGGTATCCCCTTGAAGGGGTTACCCATTCAGCCGTTAAGCAAAATTGACCTTATATGGCGATGGCGGTTAATAATCCCTACTAATATTATAAATGCGAAAGTAACTCTACTGAAACTACTGAAACGATTTGGATGTTTGGTACAGAGAGATTAGGCTTTGGGAAAGGACATAGGCTACATTTTATCTCACAGCTGGGCACGATACAACCTGTAGTCCACGCGGATGGAGTCCCGGGTAGAAAGCCAGTTAACAATGTAATAGTCGGTCTGAAGCATGTTCTCTATGTCGTACAGATACGCCGGCCTGTCGACGTGCTTCAGACAAGAAGTGGGTTCCCACGGCCGCGACACTCGGGGCATCTTCAGGGTACATCAGTTTGAAAAGGTAACGTTTTCCATGTGGCTGTCAAACCACTCTATGCATGTCTACCGCTTGACCTTCTGTATGGTTTCCTTCACCCTCTGGTTCTTTAGAAGAAATTGCTCTGTAGCAATAAGGCCGCGGCATTGTACACTATCAGATGAAAGTGTTTTTGTTTTTATGATTATGTTTTTTTGGGTGCAATAAAGAGTATTGTCTTGTATTGACTATACTAAGAAGTAGTCTAAGACCCGTTTTACAGAAGGAGACTCATGTCTTGATCTATACTTAAGTATTGACTGTCTCTTTCTCTCACTATAAAAATTACAAAGACGACTGCTTCAATAGATCAGAGTCTGAGTCAGCGTTGCCAGACGTCCCGATTTTGGCGGGACGTCCCGATTTTTAGCACAAAATTAAATGTCCCGCGAGGGACAGGTTCAGTCCCGCTTTTCGGAGGATGCGACCGCAACATATTCTCTTTCACTCTTTTAAAGAAGTAAAATTTTCAGAAAAATTTAAATATAATATAATCATTAAAAAACGTTTTCTGGCTATTTATCATCTATATCATTGTAAACTTAGTTTGAAACTCAGATAAAAGCATAAGTAGTAAAAAACTACTGATTATTTACGTTTTTTTCATTACGTCCCGCTTTGGACGAAAGAACCCCGCTTTTTTACTTCAAATGTTTCGGAATTCCGCTTTTCCCAAAAAAAAAATCTGGCAACGCTGGTCTGAGTCGCGTTCTGTAATACGGACCTTAGTGTGGATGAACCTTCACTTCAGATCAGTGTGAAACAGCGGTTACAAAACGATTTCCACCGTGTGGTGATCGGTTGAGAATAACACCACCCCATCTCTTTCCGTGGGTATCGTAAGAGGCGACTAAGGAAACAAATGAGACCTGCCTCCTAGTAATCCATCCCAGGCAACGACACTTAATTTTTTTCTGAATCTGAGGTGTCGTCCTATGGTCTCATGCGGTGTGGTAGGCTCTGTAAAGGGCCGTCTGGTTCGCGACCACCCTCCTACCGAAGTCCGACGCCAAACAGCCTGCTGTGTTCCGTCGGTGCGTGGGAGTACCAGTGCCTTTATAGGCATTTTCTGGGTTAACTCGCTTCATCGTCGACCTCATCTTTGACCTTATGGTCAAGATTGAGGTCAAGAGTTAACCCATCTTATAATAATAATAAAAAAATGAAAACTTTTTAGTGAATAAGTGCAAATATAGTTCGAGAACCACTTGATGCCACTTACATTTGACAATCATTCTGTGGTTATTAGATGGAACATGAGTATAATGGTGTCAGGTTGTCAATCTTTCGCCCACAGCAGCAAAACCCTCGCGTCCCCACTTACTGACTTTTACTGTATACCTGGGAAGAGTAGTCAGCTGGTACATTCTAAGTTTCTCTTTACTCTAGCATGGAAGGATTTAATTCAATACTCATTAAAATACTCTTACATAGGCAAAATCACAAAAATTGTGGAAGCCATTTCATCAAGAATTGATAATTCTGTTCAGGTAGAACAATTCGTCCTGACCTCTCCCCACGATAACGCCTCATGGAAGATGATGGACGAAATGATCACAAACGCGGAGGAATTTTGCAAGATCCTCGGCATTCCATACCGCATAGTGAACATAGTGTCTGGGGCCCTGAACCACGCTGCTTCGAAGAAGCTGGACCTGGAAGCCTGGTTCCCTGGCTCTGGAGCCTTCAGAGAGCTGGTCTCTTGCAGCAATTGCTTGGAGTATCAGGCCAGGAGGCTGCTTGTTAGGTGATCTTTTTAAATATTCTTCTTCATCTTTTCCCCCATTTCGTTCAACATATAGTTGGTGGAAGAAAACTCATTGCGCGTTAGCTGGAAGAAAACTCATTGCTTGAATTAAGCTCGCCTTTGAATACTATATATTTTATTAACTTGCTTCCCGCCCGGGACTTCGTTCCCGTGGGAATTTTGGGAATGAATTATACATACAAGCCTTCCTCTTGAATCACTCTATCTATTGCTGAAAACTTCATTAAAATCCGTTAAATAGTTTAAGATATTTAACCAAACAGACAGCAGAAGCAGAAGATTTACTAACTAGTAGTTTGCTTTTGCCCGATACTTCGTTCACAACTTTATTGGTTGAGAATAATTCCACTGGAAAATTATTCAGAACTAGCTTTCCGCCCGGGACTTCGTTCCCGTGGGAATTTGGGGAAATTTGTAGCCTTTGTGTCGATCCAGGGTGTCAGCTACCTCTATACTAAATTTTATCAAAATTGGTCCAGCCGTTTGAGTGTGAAAGAGTAACAAACATCCGTACATCCAAAGTTTCGCGTTTTATAATATTAGTAAGGATGATGGTCTGAGTTCAGGGTTTAAGTTTTTGCTAAACTGTTTTTGTTAACAGATACGGTCAGACGAAGAAGATGAACGCTGCAACCGAATACGTGCACATGTTGAACGCAACCATGTGCGCCACCACGCGCGTCATCTGCGCCATACTCGAGGTGCACCAAACTGAAGACGGAATCAAGGTATAAAAAAAATATTTATTTATTTATTTCAGACTAGCTTTCCGACCGCGGCTCCGCCCGCGTGGACTACAAGTTGTATCGTGCCCAACTGCAGGGTAAAATGTAGCCTATGTCCTTTCCCAAGGTCTAATCTATCTCTGTACCAAATTTCATCAAAATCGGTTCTGTAGTTTAGTGAAAGTGTAACAGACAGAGCTACTTTCGCATTAAATGGCATTCATGATATTAAATAGGAATAGGTATAATAAAAATCCATTAAGACATTATTATTTATCTTACTTAATATTTTACAGAGGAAAGATTTGATTGTTAGTTTGTTTGCATTGAATAGGCTCCGAAACTACAGGACCGATTTGAAAAATTCTTTCACCATTAGAAAGCTGCATTATCCCCGATGGACATAAGCTACATAAATTTCCCGAATTCCCACGGGAACGAATTGTTAATAAAATTTATATTTAATCATAATTTAGTACCTTCTCACCGGCGCATCGCAACAGCCAAGCGCCAAAGCCAAAAAAAACAAAGCCTAATATTGACAAAGCCCAATTTTCGGTGTCCCCACTTGGCGACAACTTACATTACGAAATAAATTTCATGCATTATTAAATTAATTTCATGACACTACTTTCAGTAGCTGTGAACTAGTTTCATTAAAATATTAGTGTCGTGAAATCTACAGTATGTCTGTGTTCATGGCTCCGCCAACATCGAAAGTTTATTTTGCATTGCTTTCGTAATGTAACCTCGGCTTTAGGCATAAGCCAATGACAAGCCTTCAATCGACTCAAATATTTGTCGTGCATTAGCCACTTCTCGCCTTCCTATCTGACACGGAGTATAGACTACTGTTGATGTACTTTCGGCTGGGCTGGTATCTGGTGCATCATATAATATTATTATTACACCGGCTATGCTCTACTTTTCGCCGCCACTAACAGCAAAAGTACCAATTTCTTATGATTCCATTGTTTGTAAATCAGCTGTAAGTTTTCCGAATAAAAATGAAATTAGGTACTTATCGTAAAAAGTAGCCATAAAAACGACACATTTTCGCAGCACGTTTTTGTAATAAACGATACCCATTTAACGCCAGTCACTCAGAGGCCCTCAATAAGGTTTCTCTTGTATCACTAGCATCCCTTGGGATAAAAACAAAAGAAAACACCCGGATCCGGGGATAAAAACTGCATTTAACACAAATAGTTTCCCCTTATATTCAGAGGTAACTTTACTAACTACTGAACCGAGTCTTCAAGCTTTTACAAAACAAAAAAGGCCGTACAAACTAAGTGTGCAAAGAAGGCGCAATGGCACCTAAGGTTTCCCCCTAACGTCGTGGGTCCCATGGGACACACAAACACAGACACTGACAATAAGTTATCGACTGATGTAATGAAACAAACACTCTTAATGGATTTATTACGTGGCATGACTCACGCCGTCTTACGTAATACAAGAAGTATATTGATGGTAGAAGTATGTAAGAATTTTAAACTTGCGGCTTTTATAGTGATAAGATAAAAATTGACAAAATAAATAAAACTGTCTCTTTACTTTTATTATTTTCTAAGCGATATCCGGTTTGGTTAAGGCGACTACAGCACCTAAATTACGATTTTATGATGCGTAGATAAGTATGACGCACTGCATTAAATCGAAGAATCAAAATACTACGGTAATATTCAGGACACAAACTAGATAAGTAGTTTGCTGAAAACATGATTCAGCACTTTTGGTTCGATAGAAAAAGCTCACAAAGTCACCTCTAAATGCCCAATATTGTGATCTTTTAAGCTGTAAAAACGACAGTAAAATGCACACAGGAACTTGAATTTGCTATCAAAATGTTCGTGATTGAACACTCTCGATAAGTAGTTGACGCATTTTTCGATTTAAGCTGTTACCTTTCCATAAATCTAATTTTTCTAACTTTCGAACATGTTTTTACGCACGCACGCTTTCATAGTCCGTAAACTTCGTGTGTCGACACTGTTCGCACTGCCGGCCCAGGCCTATTGAGAGACGAAGATGGCACTATTCCTATGTGTGCTGCCTTTATCGGGTGCTGTAGTCGCCTTTATCGGGTGACCTCTCACGGCACTGGGTTCGAATTCCGGTTGGAGCATTCATTTATGTAAAACGTTTTTTCTAGTACTTCTAAGGTGTGTTCTTAACGACCTGCGAAGCAAGAGACAGAACTTTGTGAGAGCTTTGCAGCGTGCGGTGTTATTTATTATTATTTCCAATGATGTCCAGAAAAAATACCTTTATTCTTTCCATAAAATGAGGACAAATCAACACCAAAAAAATATTGCACCCTATTATTTTTTATTTTTGTTTCTCCATACGCCGGCTGAACCTTTGTAATTCCAATATGTTTCCTCAGGTGCCAGAAGTCTTGAAACCTTGGATGCCTGAGCAATACCAGGAGCTGATTCCTTTCGTGAAGCCTGCGCCGATCGACCTGGAAGCCGCCGCCGCCAAAAAGGGGAAGAAACAAGACAAGCAGTAGCCCCAGCGCTTTTACCGCATTCCTGCATTTAAATTATTTTACATGCTATGTCGAATTTCTATTTTGATTAAAACGATTTATTAAATTATATTAATTTGTGGTTTGTCTTCTACTTATGTTGAAAATTGATTATTGTTAACTCCAGGAGAATTCTTGTATTATTCATTTATTTAGTTCAGGATCTCCTATAGAGGAGTCCTTTTGCAATATTAGTCTAGGATAAAAAGAAGCCTAGCCTGGTACACTAACTTAGAAAGTAGTCTACGCTACGAAGGCTCAGATTACGACATTTGACAACTTCATTCACACAAACCTTTCTATGTGGAATAATGTCACTAAGTTGTTGTGCATACCCAAGGATATCAAAATTTCTTATTTCCAATGCAAAAACGATGTTGAAAATGGATTATTGTTTATTTAGTCCAGGAGAATTTTTGTATTATTCATTTATTTATTTCAGGATCTCCAACAGAGGAGGAGTCCTTTTGCAATATTAGTCTAGGATAAAAAGTAGCCTAGCCTGGTATATTGTATTTGCTTTTGATACTATGACTAGAACGACAGAGAAAGATAGCCTTTTGTTGTAGGGGAATTTAAATTATCTTTGTTGTCTCTTTGAACTTTCTACTAACACAGGAAAATTACAAAAGCAGAGAGCTATAAAAAAAACAGAAAATGCATTTTTCAAAATTTATTGTGACAAAAACAGTCCTACGACCGCACATATATGCAATGCATAACTTACACTAATTCTGCACCACAGCATAAACAAGGTCTCCCCAAAATTGTAATCACTACTGTATGAAACTAGAAGACATCATTTATAGCCCTAGTGCAGATCATTCGTCAAGATATAAAAAAGATTAACAGTAATCTCTCAGAATGACCTATAATATCGTGTGTATATGTAACTTTAACAGTACCTACACTGTACATCAAGTTTACAAGGAACGCACCTTTAAATTAAATTAGGATTCAATAAAATATAAATCTAAATATAAAATTAGGCTAAATACGTACATTAACAAATGCTCTCAATGATCATAAAGCTGGACAACAACAAATGAATTATTCCAAATTTAAATAAGATGAACAGATGCCGCTGACCCGACATTCAATACTTGCTTTAATGACACATGCTGATGCTACAATAAAAAAATTATTCATAATAAAGATCATAAAACATAGAAATAAAGATATTTTTATGATTGCTAACGCCATCTATCAAACTTTTTTGGAATAAGTATTTTTTTTTATTACAAGTACCTTCATCTTTTTTTTATAGAAAACAAGAATTACAATT
The DNA here is from genome assembly GCA_949987775.1 of Aproaerema taeniolella. NCBI lineage: Eukaryota > Metazoa > Arthropoda > Insecta > Lepidoptera > Gelechiidae > Aproaerema > Aproaerema taeniolella. The sequence continues at coordinate 12,626,059 of OX465261.1, read as the reverse complement.
AATCTACATTTTTACTGGGTCCTACAATAAAATCCCAGGAGTGATATTCAAACACAAGCTATTATTTTATTAGTTTGTGTTTGAAAACGAAAAGGATAACATTTAACAATGCTGTGTACAAGCTCACACGCCTTTATAATGGCACTTAATTAACAAAGGGTAGGCAGTACTAGCATGTTTAATTATTAAAAGGAAATTTATCTACTCCAGACATAACTACTTATTGTCTTTTCTATTCTACCGTTGCAATTTGCAAAGCTTATTTGATAGATAGATTGAAATACTAATTGTGTAATGAAAGCAGTATTTTTGCCAAAACATGCTTTTTAACTTCCTAACATTATGGGGACCTAACAAGCGATTATCATTTAAAACTTCAAAATGTACTCTTTCAAGAACATGTTTTTAAATTGTAAGTGTTATGTTATGAATTCTAGCTTCTTACTTATCACGACACGTAAAAGAGCATAAGTTTATTTATGATATTATACTTTTACATCTAAGTGCAATACAAGTTTGCTATTGTGATATTACATAAAATGAGGAAAGAACTACTAAGTCTTATTATTTTTTTCCTAAATAATTTCATTTTAAAGTTTCTTTAGCAGTAGGACAATATGTATTTGCAAAATAGAAAATAAATTAAATAGGGCAGTCAGTTAAATTCGATTCAGAATACAAATTATGAATTTTAAGTGATGCAATATTTTTATTTTACTGCACACATAAGTTGCATTGAATTGCAAGCATGATTTAACTTTAAAATTAATGTGATTATGTGTATAGCGTTCAACTCAGGTGATATTATACAGTGCTCTTATTTTCTTATAGTCTCTCAACAAACTTCGTGTTTCCGAAATTTTAACAAAACGATGAAGTATGTACTCTAAATTTTATTTATCATAGATGATCAATCTAATAAGACATGAAAATACCAACGAAATGACAATACATTACGTACTGCTCCCTGGATTCAAATTATGTAGGTGGTAAACATAATAATGCCCAGAATGAAGGGCAAGACACAACAAGAAATAAGTAGCATTGTACGTAATAAATTCAGATTAATTTTAACAGATACAGACCTATGCTGAATAGCTATTAAAATAAAAAGCAAACAAAAGTTCACATATTCATTTATCTTTAATAGTTAAAGTTGATTCAAATAAATAGAGAAGTCATCCACTATTATCTCATGTTTGTATAATGATGTTACTTACTTATCACTTTTAATTCCCACAGATACAATAACACTTTCATTGTGTGAGGAACCTTCCATTTCATCTGATCCATATTTTTCCATCTGTACCTTGATCAAAAGATTTGTTACTAACATGCCAGTTGAGCTTTTTGTCTGCACTTGTGCATCAGTGCACGGAGTGTGAACTGTCGACGTGCCAATGTACGAACTTGCTTCAAAAATGTGTCAAGATCGACAACTTCCTTACGTAATGCTTCTCCCATATAATAAATAGCATCCTCCAATGTTGCCTCTTCAGCAAAAGCATTCAGTAGCTGTGAATATAAAGGAGCTGTTGTCACAACTGCTTCGTCTACATCAATACCCTCCTGCTCAGCTAGACGTTCAACTGCTGTCTGTAGTTCTTTCTCTTTTTCTTGTAATATGGTTACATTCTTATCCAGTTCTGACCTCTCTCTCTGCAGCCTGTTTAATATGTCTTCTAGTCTTGTCTTGCCTTCAGTCAGCTCCTGCTGTGTGCGACGTAATGTCTCCAACTCAGCCTGAGATTGTTGTGATTGTTCCTTCAGTCTTCTTCTAAGTTTGTCTTCAACAGCTGACAATAATGAGGCTTTGATGTGTTCTTCAGTAATGGTACCGCCAGCAGTATCAGGGCTTGGACCGTAGTTCCCTGCAGGGGGGTAGGGGGTCGCACTTGCGGCAGGTGGATAAGGGGTGCCATTAGTATTAGTTGCGCCGGGATAAGGAGTACCATAACCTGGGTATGGCAAGTTTGATGTGGTTGGATACGGTGTTACACTTGGGTAACCTGGAGTGGGCGACACCTGCGGATACCCCGGGTACGGCGTCGGCTGTGGCATGAACGAATTCACTGGATACGGAGGTCTCGTCTCATTACGTGGCTTCGAGTACACTGGTGGTAGCTCACCAAAAGCAGTGATCATGCATTGAACTAGTGTTTGTAAATTAGAGCCAGTCTGTGTCCAATCGTGTAGATAAGGCAAATAAACCTTTCCATTGCTGTCTACATACCTGGACACTTTGATTGACATGTCTTGGGTAGGCTTGACGAAACACAAAGGCGCATTTTGTGGATGAGTGTCCATTATCCATATACACACAGGTATGTTGTAGAATGCACCTTTGTAGTTCACAGGGATAGTGCCTTCCAGATTCAGCAACTCTTTTCTAGTTCCATTGTTGAACACAAAGGTCTCCAGACGGAAGGTCAAACTTCTGTACACTTGAAGCAAATTTATAACTTCGCGAGAGGTGTAATCTCGGTTCTTGTACTTCGCCAAAAATTGTTTGAGTATCGGTTCATCGTTAGTCATGATTTCACTTGATTTTTAGCACTGAAAGTGCACGTATTTATCAAAACGATGATAAAAACACAAATTGAGAATCACACCCTTTGACAATTCTAAGATCCATAGACAATATAAAGGATAGAATGAATGAAGACACGAATGAATGATTCATCACTAGAGATGTCATCGCTTAGCTGGTAGGCAAGATATCGATTTTTAAAACGATTGTCACTTCACTTCTTGATAGGACAAAAACCGTACTTTACTAAAATATCTGGAAATTTTCAAAATGGCAATAAAATATATATGCTGTCAACAGTGTTGCCAACTTAGCTCTTTTAGAGCTAAATTCAGCTCTTTTTACATTGTTTAAGCTCCAAAAATACTTGTTTAGCTCTTTTATATTAGAATTATAGCTTTTTTTTTGTAATACCAAGAAAAACTTTGTTTTTCACTAAGAAAGATGAACTGTATCCGAATATCGTAAGCAAACTAATCTTGTCTATGGTTTTGTTCGTGAATAATATGTGGGGAATTCCCTTGGAGAATTCATGTACATTTGGATGTGTGGCCCTTAATCCTAGGATGAAAACTCCGAGAGATTCGTTCAGTGATGGATAAAAGACTTTATATTTGCATATTGAAATAATTTGTGACGCAATAGTTCAAGAATTATTGGCAAAAAAGTATGGGCCACACAACCAAATGCCTGCGATTCTCAGTAATGAAAATAAGATGAACCGGTTGACGGAGCCCCAATTTTATCATTAACATCTACAGTAACTCATAAAAAAATCGGTTCTAGCTATAAATCAACCCAAAAAACCTAATACTTTGGAAAATATTTACATTTATTTATGGGCCACAGGATTACGTAGGGCCCACTTTATATCTGGTAAACCAGCAGCCCGAGATAACAATAAACGACGCTGGCTCTATCACATATAATATGTGACAGCATATAGCGGTAAAAATCTTCTTATGAAACTCTCATCAGAGAGAAAAACGTGAATCAAATTCTGAAGCATTTGGATGGGTGGATCACGTTCAAAACCTTCTGCTTCAGCCAATACTGCGTCACATAAGTTGCGAAGGTGTTACAAATGAAGAGAATTTCCGTTACTGAAGGTGAGTATTAAAAAAAATGCAAAACATTCAGTATTTTAGGAGATATCGAGGTTTCATTTTTGTATGGAAAATTCGTCGGGGTGACAATGATGTAAGGAATCTTTTTCAGGACAGGAAAATTATATTATGGTGGTGATTTATGACCATGTTAAAAGAATGATTCGTCGTATAAATAAAAACATTTAATAAAAAATCCATTTTATTTATCCAGCATAGTACAGTCAAGAGCAGGTCACGCTTTACACTACCAATGCTACTCTTTTCAACTGGACACTGGTGTATGATTTAAGTACAAAGGAGAGTCATAAGTAACAAACTCGATTTTTGAAATAAGTATTTATCCCAACATTTTTTATTCATTGTTACCCTAATTCACGATTTTAATACAAAAATGAAACCTCGATATCTCCTCAATTACTGAATGTTTTGCATTTTTTTTAATACTCACCTTCAGTAACGAAAATTCTCTTCATTTGTAACACCTTCGCAACTTATGTGACACAGTATTGGCTGAAGAAGAAGGTTTTGAACGTGATCCACCCATCCAAATGCTTCAGAATTTGATTCACGTTTTGCTCTCTGATGAGAGTTTCTTAAGAAGATTTTTGCCGCTATATGCTGTCACATATTATATGTGATAGAGCCAGCGTCGTTTATTTTTATCTCGGGCTGCTGGTTTACCAGATATGAAGTGGGCCCTACGTAATCCTGTGGCCCATAAATAAATGTAAATATTTTCCAAAGTATTGGGTTTTTTGGGTTGATTTATAGCTAGAACCGATTTTTTTATGAGTTACTGTAGATGTTAATGATAAAATTGGGGCTCCGTCAACCGGTTCATCTTATTTTCATTACTGAGAATCGCAGGCATTTGGTTGTGTGGCCCATACTTTTTTGCCAATAATTCTTGAACTATTGCGTCACAAATTATTTCAATATGCAAATATGAAGTCTATTATCCATCACTGAACGAATCTCTCGGAGTTTTCATCCTAGGATTAAGGGCCACACATCCAAATGTACACATGAGAATTCCCTATCACTCTAAATCTAATATTATTTTGAAGTGTTTGCATTTCTTGTTGGAGTTGTTGGTTGTTTTTATTTGTGTAGCAGTGTATCTAGTTTGAATCACATAAGTAATTTGAAAAATGTCTTCAAGTTAGCCATATAGTCAAAAATTTCGCGAAGAATGGCTCTCTGAGCCGGCCTTTCAAGGTTGGTTGAAAGAAGTAAGCACCGACAAAACCAAAGCGTATTGCAGCTATTGTCGATGTGAATTAAATGTGAAAAAAAATGATTTACTGAATCACATTACAAGAAAAAAACACGTTAAAGCAGCAGAGCCATTTTCGAAAAAACAATTAAAATTGACCTTTGTACCTAAACCAAAATATGATGCCACACAATGCTCAAATGGGAAGTAGGAGTAGCTATGAATAATTATCATTATTCATAGCTGCTCATAGTGCTCATACTTCTATATTACTTACCCGTAGATCACCTCTCGGAGTTTTGTGCAAAAAAGAATTTAAAAGTGAAATTAAACTCCACCGAACAAAGTGCACGGCAATTAGGTATAAAGAATGTGCTAGCGCCACACTTTAATTCCGTTTTAAAAAATGATAATTATTGGAGATGGACCGTACAGCTTATTGCTTGACGAAAGCACAGACATAAGTGTAACAAAGTTACTAGGAATAGTTACTAGATTATGAAAATTAACAATAACGGTTTTCCTTTTTTTTTTATAATTTAGGCTAAAAGTGTGATATTACTAAAATTTTGATATCATAATGTTTTTATTTAGCTCCTTTTCAATAAAATAATTAGCTCTTTTTCAGCTCTTTTTTCATAACCTACTAAATTTCCACCCGCGTCCTATTTTTTTTTTAAATAAAAAGTATCCTATAAACCTCACGGAGCCCGAGACCTTTCCAATGAATGCAAAACCGTGGAAATCGGTTCGTGCTTTCTGGAGTTATAGCGTCAGGAAGGAGAACCCGACTTAAGCGCCTTATTCACTATCCATCTTGCAGTACGTCCCGCCAAGGCCATGCAAGATGGATGTAACATACGCACTATCGTGCGTGCATCCAGCATGCCAGATGTAACCGAACGATTAATCTGAGAGGACGTGTTTTATACTCGTACAATGCCACCTGTTTTATCAAAGCGCCAAAAAATGGGAGTTCTTCTCATGTTATCAGCAGCAGCAGAAGAGAGGAAAAAAAATAAGAAGAGGTTTTGGATGAAAAAAATTTACCATAAGCGTCCAGCAGAAGAGAGGAAAAAAAATAAGCAGCAGAAGAGAGGAAAAACAATAAGAAGAGGTTTTGGATGAAAAAAATTAACGATACACTTTTTTGCGATTGCGACACGACGTGCATTCACTTTGCGACACAAGCTCTAAATGCCAATCTGCTGTACTACAAGTCTATTCACGATCAAGCACGCACGACTCAGGACCGCTCTGACGTACGTCCGCGCTATTCACTATCCATCTGCACGACGGTCGCGGTGGTGGGGGCGCTTGCTGGATGAAAAATTGCTCGTGCAAATCCAGCAAGCTAATAATAATAATTATCGACGTACAGCAAGCCTATTCACTGTCGTTTTTCATCGTGCGTCGTGCATGACCTTGGCGGGGGGAAGTCTTCTCGAGCGCCGGAGGGGCGCTCGGGGAAGCCGCATCGGGGCGAACCCCATGGCGGCGAAAGTCTATCGCGGCCTATAAAAATAGGCCGGTCGTTGGGACTGCCTCTGACCCTACCTGCGTGTAGGGTGAGGGGACTATTCTGCTCCCCCCGACAGGGAAGGCAAGAGCGTACCTTCGGCTGTCGTAGGGAGCATTTTAGGGGGACGCGGGCGGGCGGGAAGAGGCGACGCTACCATACAATGGCTACGCCGACAGTTCCCGCCCATCCGCTGTCTGTCAAGTAAGTCTGTCACTGGGCCCTCTCACACGGCCCTGTGGTTGGAACACAACGCGTAACGTGTGAGAGTGACCCATTCATCAGTCATGTAACCGTCAGCGGCCGTCGGCCCGCTACAGTTACATGACCGAGTTGGAATATCGAGGGGGGACTAAGGGGGATCGACTTCTCGTTTAAAAGGTACCGAAGGGTACTAAAGGAGAAGGGGAAAGAGTAAAGTGATGGTGCGGGCAAAGAACTCTTTGCCCGCTGTGAAAGACAAGCCTCCCTTTTTTTTTTTTTTTTTACCCATCTAGGGAGGGAGGGACCCAAGGTTGGTGCAACCTATGCTGCTACCCATGACCCACCACCGCATTCGCGGTTTGGTCGCCGCCATGGGAAGCAATATGGGACGGGTGGAAGCCTGGTGGAGCCTTGCAGCCGTCCTGCCACAGGGCTAAAGACAGACTGCCCAGCTCCACCTCGCCCACCTTGGTCTTGCGTGGAGGGATCTAGGGGGGTCTCGTTGGTGAAATGTGATTGCGCGTGGCTGTGGTACCCTGCGGCCTCAACCCTAGGGGAGGTCGAGCGGGGAGGTTCAGGTGCGTCTGCCTCGAGCCCTCGGCCCAGGGGGGGCCGGGCGAGGCAGAACGATGTCAGGTCCGGGGGTGCGTCGAGTCCGGTGGGGGCTGCCTCGCGCCCTCAACCCTAGGGGAGGTCGAGCGAGGCAGCGTAGAGTCTTGATCGGTGGTGGTGTCATCGTCCGGTGGGATGAGCTCTCTTGGGAGAGCTCTGCAGCGACGGTCCGGGGGGCGGGCGTGGAGGGGCGCGATGTCGCGCAGATGTTCGAACGCGGAGTTATCCGCGCGATCGAACATCCTCCTCGCCAGGCGGACGATGAAGTCGTCCAGGCTATTGAGTTTGAGGTTGCGCCGGATCACGTCGTTACGAACGTAGCGGCCGGCATTGACGATGTTGCGTAGGCACTGGTTCTCCTGGGCTCGGAGACGGCGTTTCTGCGACTCGCAGACCAGTGCATACCATGCCGGTGCCGCGTACGTTAGACGTGATCGGATGTAGGTTTTGTAAACCATGAGCTTGGTGTGGAGTGGGAGCTTCGAGGCGATGACGGGGCGCAACCTAGCGCGCACGACTTTGGCCTGGACGACGGTATTGTTCACGTGGGCACTCATGGTAAGCCGGCGGTCGATAGTGACCCCCAGATACTTTACCTGATTGGCCCACGGAACGGGCTGTCCTTGTAGAGTCAGTTGGGGCGGCGGGATTCTCCATAGTCCGGTAGCCATGGCCTGCGTTTTGGCGACATTCACGGACATCCGCCATCGCGCTAGCCACTGTGGTAGGGAGTCGAGAGTGGGCTGCATCTTCGTCGCAGCGTGGACCAGACGATACGACGACGCGAAGTACGCCGTGTCGTCTGCGAAGAGAGCGAGCCTGACGTCACCTACCACGGGGATGTCGTCCGTGAAGAGTGCGTAACAGGCCGGGGAGAGGCAGCTCCCTTGGGGAACGCCCGCTCGGACAGGGCGCTCGGTAGAGACCGCATCCTCAACAGCCACCTGGATTTTGCGGTCCTTTAGAAAAGAGGAGATCACTCGGATGATGCGGCGTGGCGCGTCCGACCGCGATAGCTTGTACAGCAGCCACTCGTGCCATACGCGATCGAACGCTTTCTCCATATCCAGCATCACCACGACCGTGAATTCCCGCTTGTTGTGGCAGGTGGCCAGGTGGTGGAGGACACGGGTGAGCTGCAAGGTGGTGGAGTGGCCCTGCCTGAAGCCGAACTGCTCCGGGCGGGGGGTGATGTGCGGGACCAGGTGAGTGAGAAGCAGTTTCTCGAAGACCTTGGACAGTGTGTCGAGGAGGGTGATGGGCCTGTAGTTTTGGGGGCGTTTCGGATCCTTACCCGGTTTCGGTAGCAGGATGACGCGGCCTAGCTTCCAAGAGGTCGGAAAGCTACCTGTGCGAAGAATGCCGCTGTACAAACGCGCGACTGCTGCCACCGTTTTAGGCGGAAGGTGGCGCAGCGCAGCGTTTGTGATGCGGTTGGGGCCAGGTGCTTTCCGTGGCTTCGTCTTGAGAAGGGCGCGTTGCACTTTGCCGGGCGAGAAGACGATCGGGTCTTCCCCCGTGACTACAGGTGCCGCTAGGTACTCACGCAAGTGGGTGAGGACCTCCTCCTCGTGTATGGGGTCACCGCTGGGGTTCGGTGAAAACTGCTTCTCCAGGCTGTCAGCGAACAGTTCCGCCCTGTCCTTCGCTTTGTAGTGGGGTTGGTCGTTGTTGTCAAGCAGCGGCCTTACCGGTGATGGTTCGGTAGACAGCTGCTTGCAGAGTCGGTGGACTGATGGGACGCCTCCCTCCTCTACCTCTAGGAGGTGCTGATCCCATCGTGATGCGGCGTCGTCGATGAGCTCTGCTTTCACCCTCTCCACCAAGACATTGAGCTTGGACTTGAGGGTTGGGCATCGAGTACGCTGCCAGTCGCGTCTCAGGGTGCGCTTCTCAGCAAGTAGTAACTTAAGCCGCTGCGGGAGAGGGTTAATCCTCTCTCCGGAGCGGGTGGGCTGAGAGGCGGATTGAAGTGCACCCTGAATCGCCGCGGTCAGCTCCTCCGTGGCTGCATCGACGTCCTCCGGGGTGGTGATCGCCCTGCTGGGGGTGTACTCGGTGAGTGCGTCCGTGAACCTCTCCCAGTCTGTGCGCATGCGCGGGGTGGGAGGGGCAACGCGGACCGGGCGGAGATCCAGGACGCACAAGACAGGTCGATGGTCCGATGGTAGGTCGGGCATTACCTCCAATTGTGGTGAGATATGCAGGCCGCGGTAGACCACTATGTCCAGGACCTCGCCTTTCCCGCTGACTGGATCGTAGCGGGTCGGCTCGTCAGGTCCCAGGCAGTCGTAGTGGTGGTCCACGGCGTCCTGCATAAGGCGGCGTCCGTTGGGGCAGATGGTGGTTGAATTCCAGGCGGAGTGCTTGGAATGAGGATCAGTAATGTTATAGCAAATTCAATAGAAATAGTATCCACGTTATTCTCTATGACATTAGAATGATATTTCTTTTTGAATTATCCAAATCGGACCATTACTTACGAAGATATTAAGTTATAAACATTATGCCGTTCCGGCCGCTAAAAGTTGGTGTACGCGGGTGCGTGTGACGTCACAGTGACTGTCCGAGCGCAGTCGGCAGTCGGTACTCGTAGTTCTTGGAGCGGCGGCGGCGACGCCTTTATGGAAATGCTACCCGATCTCAGCACCGGCACCGGTCTGAGATGCGGGAGGTTTTACGAGCAAGATTTCTAAAAATGATCACTAAAATCCTTCCATTATTCAGATCAGTGAACGCGCTGGAATCAGGTATGGATTCCGTAGTGTAGTTCAGAAAATTATAATGGAAACCTTTCCGCTAATCATACACTTTCGAAAGTAGGCGCGATCTGAGCCGCGGGAGGAGTTTCATATCGTATGCTCCCTGAACTCAGAGGTTTTATTTGATACATTTTCTAGGAAATCTATACATTTCCTAAATAACAATCGGAAATGTTTTACATGAAAATAGGTGAGTAGAAACCAAACATTTATAAATAAATTCACACGCATACGCACACACGCGTACGCACGAGCAGCCACACACGCATTATACACACGCACATGTGCATTACTATTATTAAGTTGTTTTTTTTTATATCTTGTATTTAATTTAATTAATTTTGGTCAAATTCTATCGAAACAAAACTGTTTACTTAGATAACATAATGTACTTATAGTAGAAGAGCGGGGCTTCTAACACAAGTAAAATTTTTACTTAAATGTAAAATTGTTCTCTAGGCTAGGAAATAAACAATTTTATTATTTATTTATTACATGTTTGATTTTGTCTGTTTATAAGTCATTCGACTTCTTTGTTCGATTACGTCAGACGGAACTGCGACAAGTAAGTTTGTAAGATTGTTAGGTTAGGTTAGAACTGCGTCCCTCAACGCACGAGCCGAGCGAGCGAAGCGAGCGTGCCGCGGCAGCGGCCGGCGAAGTGCCAGAAACGACTTTGTATATACCTAATGATTCTGTATCTCTACCTACTTTTTCGATTTTTCTAATATAAATTCAAAAACAACTGACTTTTTTATTAATTTATGTAAAATACATATTTTTCACCTTTTTTCCTCAGTTATGTAACCAGATTGTAACATAGAAGCAGATGCGGTTTATCTGGAAATTGCTTTCTGAATACTAGTAGGGAGTCATGTCTAAAATGGTTCATTATGCTTTAGTAAACCCTACCGCAGTACAGAACCCAAACCCGGGAAGCATTTACAACATCTAAACTAAACGTAATTTCGGGCGCTGTAAACCCTACCGCATCTCAGAAGTATGGGGGATCTGAGTACTGGAAGCATTTCTATATACGCGGCGGCGACGCGATTGGTCATTTTATTTGCAATTTATTTAAATAAAGTGTTGTTAAAGAGTGTAATTTTTTGATATTTAAATAAATCACAAAATTACACTCTTAACCATTTTTTGTATACCATTTTTTGCGTAGTTTTGGGTCTTTCGGCACGTTAAAAAAGAGTTTTTCAGGCGTTTTAAAAGAAGTATTTGTACATTTCGGCACTATACAATATTTATACATAGTTAGAAAAGTGAATTAGACACAAATCGGGAACATAATTTGTTTCAAAGACACAATTAACCAATGAAAACACCTGCGCGCCTTAACGCTACCAACGGCTAACTGGCGTGGACAGTCACAGTGACGTCACAGCCTACCGCGCCGGCCGGTCAGTGATCTCCGCTAGTAATTTAATCATAACTTCGTCAATTTTTATCGTAGAACAAAAATTTTTGCACTGTATGTTATGGATTTCGTAGCTCTATAAATCTGCATTCTCAACTAAAAACGTTACGGATCCTCATTCAGATCACCTGCCAGCAGTGTGGAGTGGGAGGAAAGCAGCAGACTACGAACCTCCCCGGGCTGCAGTGGGACGACTGGTGGTTTGTAGGCGGCGTAGAGGCGAAGGTCGCCGCTGCCTGTGTGCACGTCAACCCCGAGCGTGTACACAGTCGTCGACTGGGAGAGGGGGACCGGCTGGTGAACTACCCGGCGGTGGACTAGTATCAACAGCCCTCGGTATGCCTTGCCGAGGGGTGATACTTCGTCCTTGCGGTAGGCCAGGTAGTTTGGGATCTTGAAAGGCTCCTGGGAGCTCAGGTGGGTCTCGTTGATGAGTGCGATGTCGATATCCTGCTCGCGTAGAAAGTTCGCGAGCAGGCGCCGCTTAGTCGACAGCGATTGGGCGTTCCAAAAGACCAACCTGAGCTTATGGGTCATTGGTTCTGCCGGGCTGCGTGGCTGTCTTGGGGGCGGACCTGCTGTCGATGCACTCACTGAGCAGCCTTAGCGCTAGCTCAATTTTTGCATCGACTGTTAGGTCCGGACTAACCTCTATGGGTGTTTTGTGAGATGCTGAATGGGCGGGCGGCGCTTGGGCGGGCGGAGCTCGAGCGGGAGCCCGGGAGGGCTGGACCCGTGCCGGCCTCGCCTGGGCGGGCTGCGACTGTGCGGGCTGTGCCTGGGCGGACAGCGCCTGGGTGGGCTGCGCCTGGGCGGGCTGCGCCCGGGCGGATTGCGCCTGGGCGGGGTGCGCCTGGGCGGGCTGCTCCCGGGTGGGCTGCGCCTGGGCTGGCTGCATTCTGTTTCTGCCCCCACGCTTCCTCTTCCTGCGGGGGGCGGTAGGCTGCGGGGCGGCTGCTGCGTTGCGCTTCGGCGGGCCGTTGGCCGGCGCCATCAGTGATGACGGCGCCGCCTCCTCGACTTGAGGGCGACCCACCGCAGCGCGCGTGGTAGGGCCTAGGCGGGCCACAGTCCCGGCCTTCTTGTAGCGCGACTCGCGCTTGAAGACCGGGCAGGAGGTGTGATTCGCCGGGTGTGCGCCTCCACAGTTAGCGCAGGTCGGCGGGTTCTCTCGGGGGCGTGGGCAGTCGGCGGCGGCGTGCGGGCCTCCGCAACGCACGCACGCGATGGGACGGTGGCATTGCTGCGAGGAGTGCCGAAAGGCCTGGCAGCGGTGGCACTGCGCTGGGCCTCTCTTCCCCCTCCATGCCTCGATTTTGACCCCCGGCATATTGAGGAGCTCCGTGATGGAGTATATGCCGGGGATCAGGTTGGGGGTTTTAGTGAGAGACACATGAAAGAGACATCCGGGGCGGCCAGCGCGGGCCCGGATGTGTCTCACGTGCGTCGGAGCGAAGCCCTTACCTTCGAGGGCTTTTTTAATCTCCTCGGGGTCGGTTGAAGCAGGAAGGCCACGAATGGCCACTTTGAGGCCCATCTCCTCGGGGGGTGTGTAGGAGAACCAGCTCACCCCCTCCTCCCTCTCCAGCTTGGAGAGGTAGGCTTAAATGAGCCGGTACTCGTTGCCCTCCGGCGGGGTGAATCGAACACCCTCACCGTAGGGGCGGGCGTTCGGGGGGTGGCCCAGCTGCTCAGCCAGGGCCGCGAAGTGCGCCGTCCAGTTGGGCAGCTTCTCCACCACGAGTGGCGGGTAGTGCCCTTTCGGAGCGGCAGCGGCGCTAGCGGCGGCGGCGGTGGCAGTGGTGGTGGCGGCGGCGGTGGCGGCAGTGGTGGTGGTGGTGGTGGTGGCGGCGGCGGCGGCGGCGGTGTTTCCTGCAGGCGGCGGCGGGGGTGGAGGGGGCGGTGGGCCAGTGAGGGCGCCCGCGTAAGTCGCGGCTGGTCTCACTGGCCGTGGGGCAGGCCCGGGCGCCCTCGTTGGGGCGGCGGGTTTCGGCGTCGGCGGCGGACGTGCCTGTTTAGGCGCAGGGGGTGCTACGGTTCTGGGAGCTGGCCCTGGGTGTAGCTCGGCCCACTTGGGCCAGTGTGGTGGGATGGTGTTTGAAGGGCCCGGGGCCTCAGTCCTCTGCAACCCGGGAAGCGGCGGGGCAGACGGCGGGCGGAGCACCGGCGACTTCACGCCGCCGCGGCGTTCCGGCGCCGGTGGCGCATCGCCCGTGGGGGCGTTGGGCCTAGCCGCAGGGGTTGGGATGCGCGACTCCCGCTTTTCGCGCTGTGGCTTTGGAGGTTGGGGTGGTGGGGGCATAGGCTCTTGGGGCCTCAGCTTCGGCGCCGGGGGACCGGGCGGGCAGGGGGCGGGTTGAGGTAGCGGTTGCGAAGTAACGGGCTTCCGCCCGGTACTTACCGACCTGCTACGTCGGGGGTCCCTCGGGTGCAGGGGGACGGGATCACGCTGAGGGCGCTTGGCGGCTGCGGCGGGCAGTGAGGCTCCCTCTTCACGCTCTTTCCGCTTCTGGCGGGTGGGTGGCAGGGTGAGCTCCAGGTTGGTCAGGGCCTTCAGCGCCCTCAAGGACGCTTCATCGGCGGGGTGGAGCGGTTCTTCGGGAGCTCCGGAGAGCTCGATGTCCTTTATCCGGACGTATGCAGCGAGCCACAGCTGCATCTCCCGGGACAGGAGTCCCGAGGCGCACAGCCGTGAGACCATCACGATGTCCGACTCAAGTCGGACACGGGGTGATGAGCTCGCCGCACTCGCCCGGATTTCGACGTACGGGCTCGTCGTCGGTGGTGAGTCGGGCCCCTCCGGGGTTGCGAACCCGGGGGAGGACCGCGGTGTAGCGGGGGCCGGCGGTGGGGGCGGCGCGCTCGAGCGCGCCCGCCCACTTCCGTCCATGGCACTCGCGGGGGTCAAACACTAGGTTTGAAACAGCACATACACTTAGACAACACAAAACTAGGTCTAACACAAAACGCAGTCCGAAGGTGGGTAGATCCGAATAACAAAAATCCGAACTACCCCCTGGCTGAAACGACACAATTACACAGAATAAAATCCCGCTGCGGGTAGGAAGAGACTACTCGCAGTAGTTGGCCGCGCTCACTTGAGCACCAAGCGAGGGGCCAACGGTGTCGCGGCGTAGACTCGAGCGCGTGTATGGTAGGAGGGACCCGGGTCAACCTACTACTACCATATGTGAACGAGACGACCTTGGCGGGACGTACAGCAAGATGGATCGTGAATACGGCGCTTTATTTTTATATAGTAGAACTAAGACTAGCTCTTTATGCAAACACAGTGTTGGCAACACTGGCTGTCAAACTTGTCAAAGCTATCACAAAAATTAAATTTCTTTTTCAGCGAGCTGTCAACGTTTTCGGAACGTTTGTGCGGCTGTTCGCCTTTTCATCCGATTTAATCGGGTTAATAGTGTTTTAATTTTATAAGTATAACACAAATAACTAATCAACAATGCCGCCTAAGTTCGATCCCAATGAAGTTAAGATCGGTAAGAACCGGAAGTGTTGTGAAAACCTTAATAAAGTTTGTGCAGTTATAGATTCATATAACTTGATGTATTTTTACAGTGTACTTGAGGTGTGTTGGAGGAGAAGTTGGTGCCACTTCGTCCTTGGCTCCTAAGATCGGTCCCCTAGGTTTGGTAAGTGAAAGGCTATTCTTTAGCACATTCTTGTACTTTATCATAACATAACCTCAAACTTGCGCGTGGCAGTCCTACTTAAAAGTTTTTTGACTTAAACTATGAGCACTATCTGCTTAACACGAGATAATTTATGTATGTACATTTTTGTAAGTTAAGTTTTTCCATATTTACTACTTACAGTTTTAACCTAGCATAGATGTGTACTATCACATTTTATGAATTGTCTCATGTAATGATGATTGAATGATCCTGGGGGGTGCCTCCCTACCAGGCGCGTCCTTCCGGGTGGCGGATGGAAGGAACCCGCGACTTAGGATCCTTTCCCTGTCGCGGCTACTCCGAATGTCTAAGCCTGTGATTGGTTTGTTACTTGGTTAAATTTAAAACCAAATAAATCTTGTGACAAAGTAATCGCAGGGTAAATAAGGAGTCGCGGACCAGGCTTTTTGACTGCCACGCTTTTTTAGATTAGTTACAGAAGAGAATTAAATGTGAGTATCCTATTATCTTTATTTTATTTATATTTGCTAATATTTTTCTCGCACTGTACAGTCTCCAAAAAAGGTGGGTGATGACATCGCTAAGGCCACTGGTGACTGGAAGGGCCTGAAGATCACAGTGAAGCTGATCGTACAGAACAGACAGGCTCAGATCTCTGTTGTGCCATCTGCTGCTGCTCTTATCATCAGAGCACTAAAGGAGCCTCCACGTGACCGAAAGAAGCAAAAGAACAGTAAGTTATCTTTTGAATTTGTAGAAATCACTGTCACTTGTTCCTCTCAAACGCTCAGTGTTGACTGGAAGAAATTCCCTTGTGGGATAAGTCCGCCTTTGTACTGTTTATCATTGTCTTGTATAACTTTTGCTCATGTACAATAAAGAATAAAAACTTAGAAAACATATTCTGATCATTAAGTTTTTAGGTCAAGACAATCTTGCCTAAGCTCCAAGTTAAGGATGTTACAGAAGAGCCCAATTCACCAAGAGCAAACTCTGTCATGATAATGGGTAACCTTTTCACCGCCAAAGTCTGGTATATCAGACAAAAATTTTATTTTTTTTACTTTAATAGCATTCACCATACGCCACGACATTAAGAAAATACATTTTTTTGATGTCGTGGCATGTGGTGGGCGTTTTTGACGAAAACTCTTGACGCTAAAAGGGTTTATTGTAATTAGCTCAGAGACCATATAAATTATTTACAATAACAGTTATGTCCTTATGAATTTGTTTATCAACGTTCTTTTTCACTATCTCATCTTTAAAAATTGTTTATCTTGTAGATTGTAACTTTTTAAAATCAAATCCAGAATAAGAAAATACAATAGAAAAGCTTATAATAGTAACTCATAATCCAAGACTTTTTAACTCAATGCATCAAGCAGTGCTTATTGCAGTACAAACTCTTATACCGAATTTTCTTTTTTTCAGTCAAGCACAGTGGCAACATCTCTCTTGAAGATGTAATTGGCATTGCCAAAGTTATGAGGCCCAGGTCAATGGCCCGTGAGCTCTCTGGTTCCGTAAAGGAGATCCTTGGAACTGCACAGTCTGTTGGATGCACAGTTGAAGGCAGACCTCCACATGACCTTATCGTAGACATCAATAACGGTGCACTTACCATTGACGAATAAACATAAGGATCTAACTTATTTGTTTTGTTTTATTTTCATAATTTATTGCTGTCCATAATTTTCATTATCATGATAACCCTGCTATTATAGACCTTTAAATTAAATGACAAAATCTTCAAATGTGTATGATCTCGCTCTTATCATAATGGATCTAATCTCAAGTAAATACACTGAAGTAACAATGTACTTATATTGTGCACAGAGTTGGAGAAGGACGAAGGAGTCTATACAGGGTGTAAGGGACAGGTTAGCAAAAACTGAAACCCTAAACTGGCCATCATCATTCTGAGTGATTTTCCTCTAGAAAATTTTGTTAGGTTTTTAAAATTGAATTAGTTATTCCATTCAATAAAACATTTACACTAAAACCGGCGATGTACAGGGACAACAATTCAATTTCTTGTCTATGGCTCTCCTTTGTTGATTAGGCCAATGTCAGGGGGGCTACCACCTAAGCGAAGTTGATGCTGATTGAACGAATGAAATGATGTACATTGCTGTTTTTGATTCATTTCATTAATCAAGGTCTCCTTATAAAGAAGCAATCGTCAACGTTCCATTCGTTCACCCAGCGTCAACTTCGCTTAGATGGTAGCCCCCCAGGTTCCAAAAAAGGTTGCAGTGTTTTCTTGGGAGAGTCCAATTTACTCGAGACTATTACAGGCGCTATGAGCGTGCAAGACTTTAATAAAAAAAAAACTGTTTTTCGAAGCTAAGCTGTTGATTAACGGCACATCATGCTATCCAAAACTGTCAAATTTCTTAAAAAACTGTTTTTCGAAGCTAAGCTGTTGATTAACGGCACATCATGCTATCCAAAACTGTCAAATTTCTTAAAAAACTGTTTTTCGAAGCTAAGCTGTTGATTAACGGCACATCATGCTATCCAAAACTGTCAAATTTCTTCAATCGATTTTCAATTTTATCTCCAAGCATTAGAGTTCACTATTCATTAGGGAAATTTGACAGTTTGTGGTAACCTGATGTGCTGTTGACATCACATTCTGATGGAGGCGCGGCGCACACAGGGGGGCTACCATCTAAGCGAAGCTGACGCTGGGTGAACGAATGGAATGTTGACGATTGCTTCTTTATAAGGAGACCTTGATTAATGATATGAACCAAACACAGCAATGTACATCATTCCATTCGTTCAATCAGCTTCGCTTAGGTGGTAGCCCCCCAGGTTCCATTTTGCAAAATCGTGGACAGGATACAAGGTCAACGGATCGTGGTATCGTTGAATAGGTATTTAAAAATCATGCTTAGGTTTCTCATACCATTTTTCAATCAAAATTACCTACCGTTTAGGATTTATAACGATTTAAAGTAACATTTAAATTAAAATCGTTACTAACCAACATTTAATTCGGAAATTGTTAAATTTTTATGCAAGTGAGATATATACTTATACAGCTAATGAGAAAATCAATTAACAAATAGGTATAAATATCTGACCCTAAATAAAAAGTATAAAATAAATTAATTTAAAAAATAAAACCCGACTGCGTAATAGGTAAAAACTGAAAAGAAAAAAAACAAGTCTAGTAGTCGAGACTTTTGTTATTGAATAACAACGATTTTAACAGTCTGGACCCATCAAAAATCCGGCTTCCTAGTTAATGGGTCCCGATTGTTAAAATCGTTATGTTATTCATTAACACAAGTCTCGACTCCTGGACTTATTTGTTTTTTTCTTTTCAGTTTTTATTACCCAGATACGCAGTCGTGTTTTTTTTATGTATGTTCGCTCCATAGACTCCAGTGTTGCCAAGGAGCGTATTTGCGTGTATGTTGTTCGGTGTATTTTCCTCCACGATTATGTTGGAAGACTGCTTGACTCTGCTTTGGATTTATGTTTTGTGATTGAACAAGGTGCAAGTTAATCTAGACGAAAATGTTTGAATTTATTGGTCCTGAATGTTGACTAACCTAAAAAAAAAGAGACAAACAATATGACACAATGTTAATATGTTAGTATTAGACAGACAACTTACAGTCTAATGTTATTCCGGTTAATCCCTATCCCTACTTATAATATTATAAATGCGAAAGTAACTCTGTCTGTCTGTCTGTTACCTTTTCACGCCTAAACCGCTGAACCGATTTTGATGAATTTTGGTATAGAGATAGATGGAACCTTGGGAAAGGACATAGGGTACTTTTTATCCCACAGTTGGGCACGATATAACCTGTAGTCTACGCGGGCGGAAAGCTAGTAATCACATAAAATATCCACTAAACGGGTATGTACAAGACCCAGGAGAACAGTTAGATTTGTGGGCCTGGGGGGCTACCATCTAAGCGAAGTTGACGCTGGGTGAACGAATGGAACGTTGACGATTGCTTCTTTATAAGGAGACCTTCATTAATGATATGAACCAAATACAGCAATGTACATCATTCCATTCGTTCAATCAGCATCAACTTCGCTTAGGTGGTAGCCCCCCGGGGGACGGTTAAAGGAATGGAATCTAAAAGAGAAGGTTTTTTTATCGATAACTTGCGAGATTCAACAGGCTACGAAAAAATGATTCCTAAATGTGATTAAGGGTACAACAGCCGAAATTTCCTTTAAAGACTGCTGTGGGTATGTCTTTTTTTGCGCTTGAAAACAATAGGTAGGTACTTTTTTAAAATCAATGATTTCAAAACGGTTGTCAATAGATTATTGTTTGGCATATCAAAAGACGTCCTTTCATCAATGTAAAAATATCATACGGTTAAAACCTATCACTAAAAAATATTTTATTTTTTATTACCTATTATCATTCTTACAACTAAGTATCTAAAATATGTTAAACCTAATGCGACAGTGTAGCTACATTATATAAACTTAAGGCACGATTATAAAAAATAACTTGTAATGTTATTTTTGTAAATTCACTCCGCGAACATGTAAAAAAAAATCTGTCCAGCGACTTTATTTTGTAGCTGTAGAATGCGTGTGAAGGGGGATTTACACAGTAAGTCAGTGCGACTCTTGGGCAGGGCCAACAGATTCAGTCATCGCCGCCGCCACACATATCTGTCCTGGGGGGCTACCGCCTAAACGAAGCTGATGCTGGGTGAACGAATGAATGTTGTCGATTGCTTCTTTTTAAGGAGACCTTGATTAACTACATGACCAAAACACAGCAAATGTAGATCATTCCATTCAATCAGCTTCGCTTAGGTGGTAGCCCCCCGGGAGACATAACTCTATGCGGGCCAACACCCCTGGGTGGTACGTTACTCCCTGCATCACCATAACCACATACTCGGCTAGTGTGAGATCCCTGCG
This sequence comes from Aproaerema taeniolella, assembly GCA_949987775.1. Lineage (NCBI taxonomy): Eukaryota > Metazoa > Arthropoda > Insecta > Lepidoptera > Gelechiidae > Aproaerema > Aproaerema taeniolella. Next base: position 12,606,099 of record OX465261.1, on the reverse strand, counting down.
AACCCCTAGCTTATTATACCCCACCACACCCAGAACGAATAGTGTCAGGTACATTAATGAGTAAAACGGGTAGACCCCATAAAGCCTCATATACAGATGCAGTGTGAATTTATTTTGAGTTCTTTTCATCGTTGTAATATATTCGGCCGACGATCTGGAGACGTATTTTTGAAACGATAGAATTCCAATTCGCATACGAATTGACAAGATTCGTGTGAGAATCTTATACAAATCTTGTCAATTCGTATGCGAATTGGAATTCTATTGTTTCAAAAATCAGGCCCCTGGAGACGTATTTTTGAAACGATAGAATTCCAATTCGCATACGAATTGCATGCTCCCGTTACGGAGGCGCTGTACATACTGAATGAAGTCTCTAAATATGACGAAATAGATTTGTTCTTTACCCCTCTAACCAAAATTTCTAGTTTTATTTTAAGTTATCTGACTAAGTGATTTTAAATGAGTAATAATATATTTTTTGTCATTTTTTGTAAATTTTTTGTCAAAATTGTATTTTTTTGACATTTATTAGACATTATTTTTTATTTATTAGATATTATTAAACATTCTTTTTTTGAAAATTGTGACAACTTAAAATATGTTTTATATGCTGTGTTAAAAAACCTGTAAAATTAATTAAGTATAAAATTGTGTAAGATTATTATAATGCTATCGATTTGGGCCCCGAGCCTGTCATGATATAATTTTGTCTGTGTTAAATTGAATAAATAAATTGAAATGACAAGATAGACGCGCTGTACTCCAAGTGGCTTCTTACTAAAGCGTCATAGAGAGCTTTCACCGCTTTATTATTTCGATCCGTTGACCTTGTATCCTATGTCCACGATTTTGACAAATGGAACCTGTGTGCGGCGCGGTATCGCGTTACACTGCGTAGCCAACCTAGTCTGTGTGCGTAGCGCGAAAGTAGGTAATAACGCTAACTCCTTATGGTTTCCGGGAAAATACACGGAACACTATTACTCCTGACGGAAAAAGTAATTACTAGTAGTCGAGTCGATCATAGCTATGCGTAGATTCTATTAAGTATTTGCTAAGCTGTCCCTTACACCCTGTGTAGAAATGCTCACTGCCGCGCGAACAGGCAGTTATTGTAGATACCGTTACTTATAACAGTTACAAAAAATACTCATGTACTAATTTAGCCTATAAAAGACCTAACACAATGCAGCCATTGCGACGTAAAAATAATGTTGCTAGCCTTGGTTAGTTGATTTCAGTTAGAAATTAATTAGTTAAAAACTTAATTAACGTGAAGCTACTTCATGTTAATTTCATTATTAGTAAGAAATTAACATGAAGTAGCTTCACGTTTCATACGAATTCACTTACCACCGGCAAAAGATAATAAAAATCAATTTCTAATTGATTATGTGGTAGAATATCCTAGCAATGGTAAGTTAACGTCAATGTCGCTGACAACACTGTTCCCTCCAAAGCAGAAATGTCAAAATGGCGTCAACGCAGGACGCTTGGTATATTTCTTTACTTGGTTTAGCAGAACATTTCCGCACATCAAATCCACCTGATATTAAAAGTTGTATTCAGTGCCTACAAGCCGTATTTAATTTCAAACCGCCACAAAGGGTCGAGGCCCGAACTCATTTACAACTTGGAAATATCCTACTGACACACACTAAAAACATCGACCTAGCGAGAACGCATTTAGAGCAGAGTGTAAGTTCTTTTGATGTTTCTAACTGCTTTTGCTGACTCTACAAGGTGGTTACATCACGAGTTGCTATAAGGATTGTGTTATTTATGTTTATTTGATGAGTTGTGGATAGTGTTAGAATGACAAGTTTCCCATAGAATGTAAACAATAGTATGAAGTGGGTCATTTGATGGTTTTGTTGCAGTGGTGTTTATCGCAGACTATCAATGGGTTCGACGATGTTAAGTTCGAAGCGGCAAGCGTACTTGCTGAGCTGTTTGAGCAGCAGGGTCAGCCGACTCACAGTAAACCGATACTCAGGAAAGCTATTGAGTTGTCACAGCACAGTGTTTACTGGCATTGCAGGCTTATATTCCAGTTGGCAGTAAGTATTCATTCAATAATCCTTCTTTATATGTAAAACAGAGATGCTAATGAAGTGTCTAAATAACATTATTGTGATGTAAACAACTCCATTTATGATATCAGTGTTTTTCTGAAGTTGCCAGTAACGCCAGTTAAGGTTGAATAATTAGTTGGGCTTCTTCATCAATGAAAACACCATACTTACTGCCGTACTCAGAGACGTCAATTAAAGTTAAGAAGTTATTAAATGTCATGCTATCCTTGTTTATATCAACAAGAGTGTAAGAGACAACATCAGAGTTTAACAGTACTTAACTTTAATTGATGTCTCTGAGTACGGCAGTTATAGTAGGATACTTAAAATGATATACCTAGCCACATATATCTATGTCTATGATTTTACCTATTTTGGAATAGGTGTATATGGACTATGGAGTGGCTTTATGTCAGTGAAACTTTAGGGTGTCAATCTTATCATGAAACTAAACAACATTCCCTTGAAAAAAATCCAATACAGCAAAATAAGTGATTTGTCATGATGATTTCAAGTCAATTAGTATTTTTTCATAGGACCAACTCACTTAAAAATTTCAAAGACTTTTGTTTTTATAACTCTGTTCCTATTCGCAAAGGTGCAGTCTGATGATACATTCCCGGTGAAGTTGTAAGGTCATCAGAGGCCAACAGCATTGTCATTAAAAAAAAAAGAAGATACTTTTTTAATTTTGCTAATAATAATAGGGATGTTGACTATTTTTTAAAATTGTTTATCTTAAAAACGAACTGAATCCAAAACCCAAAACTGAAATAATTTTAGAAAACTATTGAGAAATAAAAAAGTTACAAGCTATTAAATTTCAATAGAGGGAGAAACTGTCAAACAACGAAAAAGAGATGCACTTACTGGCACGTGACGTCACCACCATTTGTTTGCGTAGGTAAAAACGAGATAGCTAGCTCTCCCCATAAAACGAGATAGCTAGTCCTTACGTTAATATAAATGCTAATAACTTGTTCATTTACTAACCAATTTTAATGCTGTTTTCGGATATTAATATATTTCTAGCATTATTTTTTGTTTCACAATCAAACACTGTCAACATCCTTATTATTAAAAGTAAAGCAAAATTGTCACTCAATTCACAAACATAAGGCTTTAGCATGAAAGTGTTTAATTAAATACATGTGATAGGAAGAAACATTTATTTTTTATTGTTGTGGACTTCACAACACAGTGTGATCAAATTATGAAATAATTAACATGGCCTCTCTTTAAGTAAGCTTTCTACAGACAAACTTGCTATTATATCAAATATTGTCTGCTAAATATTGAACTTTTGAATACTTGAAAAAGTAACATTACTTGAAAAGTAAGATTAATTGAAACAAACCACTATTGAGGTACCTAGGTAATGCTTAAGCACTTCAGGCGCGATTTCTGATAATTAAATTTAAGTACATAGGTATAGTACTATGTATTATTTATTCTGTGACTATGTTCTATTATAGTGCAATAAAGTATATTGTACTTATTGGTTTTTAAAGTTGAAAATAGAAATTAATTCTTACAACTTTGTAACTGTTTTTATATTTTTTTGTTTGTTTGTGTAGATCAGTCTTTCCCAACGTGGGCGATAACGCCCCCTTGTGGGCGCTGCAGGCCTAAAGGGGGGCTGTAAGAGACCCAGAAAAAAAAGGGGGCGTTGTGTAGGGCTTTGGGGTCGATTTATAATTTCATCTACCTAGCTAGGAAGACTCTTAGACACCGACTGAGCTCTCGACTCTCGACTACATCTTGTGAACATCAACTAATATTAATTAAGATATAGCTCAAACTCGGTTCGATATAATAGACCGCGGGCAATCATGTTTTAACAAGTTTTTGTTAAATAATCCGATTTGTACATTCCTGTATCAATCGGCTGGTTCTATAATACTTGTTCTTGCTTGTCGAGTACGATTGGGCGTCGAATGAGATAAACGAGTTTATGCACGTTTGTCTTATTCCTGTTGGTGCGTGCTGCTTATGCAATCCTATATAAACGACGTAAATTTATTTTATTTTCATTTGCGGTTTCGCGCATAATAGATAAGCAGTACTTCATTATAACACTTACGTATTTCTCAAAACAAAACAATGTCGGAAGTAAAAAAGAAGAGACGGCAATACTCTGCGGAATATATTAAATTCGGATTTATTGAAAATCCCACAAACCCGTCGTTGCCTTTGTGTCTTCTATGTCTAAAAACATTTTCGAACGAAGCAATGAAGCCTTCAAGACGCAAGATCATTTGAATAAAATGCATCCAGATAAGAAAGACAAGAATGTAGCATATTTTCAAGACCTAGAGAAGAAGCATAATACTCAGCCAAGTGTATCAAAACTATTTTCGGCGGCTGCTAAGCAAGATGACGACGGACTTCGAGCTTCGTACAATATCTCTTTGTTAATTGCTCAAAAAGGCAAACCACACAACATCGGAGAAGAGTTAATTTTGCCAGCAATAAAGGAAGTAATAACTACTGTGCTTCATAAACCGGCCGCAGATATTATCCGAAAAATTCCTTTGAGTAATAATTCTGTGCAAAGACGAATTGATGAAATGGCTGAAAACATTGAAGAATCATTGTGCAATCATCTGAGGACTAGTCAATTCTCAATTCAGCTCGATGAGTCCACTTTACCAACTAATGAAGCGTTGTTGCTATCTTACGTGAGGTTTATTAAAGATGAGAAAATACGTGAAGAACTATTGTTTGCCAGAAATTTGGAGACAGATACAAAAGGCGAAACCATATTCAATACATTGGAAAAGTTTTGTGAAGAGAAAGAGATTCCTTTGAAAAATATTATATCAGTTGCTACGGATGGCGCTCCGGCTATGACAGGGCGCCATAAAGGCTTCATAGCGTACTTAAAAAATAAAATTCCAGATGTCCTTGCTATACATTGCGTTATTCATAGACAACATTTGGTTGCTAGAAACTTAAGTGAACGACTATTTCAATCACTGCAATATGTCATCAAAGCAGTCAATAAAATCCGTAGCAGCTCTTTGAATGATAGATTATTTCATCAGCTTTGTGTTACTAATGACGAAGATTTCAACCGTTTATTGCTTCATACTGAAGTTCGTTGGCTGTCAAGAGGCAATTGTCTGATTCGATTTTACAACCTGTTTGACTCTGTGATAGAGTTCTTGGAAACTAAAGATACAGAACTGCGCAACAAGCTCATAACATCAAAGAATGATATAGCTTACATGACAGACCTGTATAAATTGTTCAACGACATGAACCTCCAACTGCAAGGCGATGAACTAAATTTAATTAAAACAAAAAATGTCGTTGCTGCTTTCGCAGCCAAACTGCTTCTGCACAAAAAGAATATGGGCAGACGTGAGTTTCACAATTTTCCGAATTTATCAGTATCCTGCAGTAACGACGACTTGTTTGCCTACTGCCAACATTTGGAAAACCTCCACATTGACTTCACCGAACGATACCAGGACATTTTAAACTTGGAAATACCAGACTGGGTGTTAGATCCGTTTTCAAATGTCAACATAGCAATGTCACCTCAGCTGGAAGAAGAACTTATAGAATTGACAACAAACGAAGAAATAAAAATCAAGTTCAAAAATGGATATCAAGAATTTTGGCTTCAAAAACCGATCCTGCAATTGTACCCTGGATTGTGGTCAATTGTTCAACGATTCTTGATAGCATTCCCATCGTCATATTTGTGTGAACGTGGTTTTAGTGCTGTGGCAACGCTGCTTACTAAAAAGAGAAATCGTTTGCGTGTTACCGAACGTGGCGACTTGCGGCTGTTTTTGAGTAAATTGGAACCTGATATCAACAAACTTATTGAACAGCATCAGATTCAACCTTCACATTAGTTTTTATATAAGAATTGATTATGTTTGTTTTATTTTCAATAAAAGATACTCTGTCCGAATACTATAAAGTTGCGTTTCAATAATCAGTTATAAGTACTTAGCGGTTTTTAAGTATGTTTAAAAAGGGGGGCGTTAAAAAATAATTTATTCTTAAAGTGGGCAGTAGACAAAAAAAGGTTGGGAACCCCTGGTGTAGATGAAATGATTTAGTATGCATGTTGCAATTTTTCTTGATAGGTGCAGCTATATGCCCAGCCTAGTGTTTCAAAAGGTTTTAAAAAGAATATGTACATGATTGTTGAGGAACATACTTATACCACGTGACCCATATTTTTAACCGACTTAAAAAAAAAAATGAGGTTCTCAGTTTGACTTGTATGTTTGTATGTATATATGTTTGTCCGCGATTATCTCGCGTTTATCTCGCGTTTGGCTATACTGATTTCGATGCGGTTTTCAGTAAAGTATTTGTTACATTTAGGAGAAGGTTTTAGTACTTAAACCGAACTAAAAAAAAAACTTAAAAAAAAACAGAACCTATGGCCTATCAAACTTAATATTCTTGGCACCGACTTCAAACAGATCAGTAGGTAGGTACTACATAGCACACATCAAATAATATTGTACCTATTTATTTTTAGTTTTTTTGAAGTTGGTTCTATTTTTAAAAAAAAGTTTTATGTTATATTTTATTATATATAAACTTATTTTATTATTGTAAATTATCTCCATTTGTCTTTCTCGGCGCTTGCCGCGTGTTATAGTTACAAATGGAAAAAATATTATCAAGAGGACAAAGCTTAAGTAAAAACATATTGTAACCATAGTGTCGTTTTTTTGGCCTGGTTAGGTACTTGCATTTAGGCTTACCATTAATCAGATTAAAAAAAAAAACGATTTTCTATTAAAACTACTTAACGATTTTGCACTACTAAACCATCATTTTCTCTCTGCCTGAAATCTATCTCCCATAAAAATAAAAATTACTAAAATTATCTGTGAGTTTAAAAAGCGGTAAATGCTGTGCGCCATAAATATTTGAATAAAACTCGAAAAATGCCTCAGAATATTGACTACGTGACGAAAACCTAAGGTCTCCACCACGCCACTGTGACGAATTGTGGTATGTTTCAAGACCCCCTCCCCCCCTAAACGGGTCACGTAGTATGGGTACGTTCTCTTAAAATACACGCACACGAAGAAGCGCGCTCGCACACATATCCACACTCGCATATTATGCAAGCACTCACTCAAACACGCACACAACCTTTACAGGCACGTGAAAGAAAGATGAGCACGCACGCGCGCATTCACACCGACGCGTACGACTCATACATGCACACGCGCACTCATACAACCATGCATAAATCGCACTAGCGCAGAACGCGCGTACTCACTCACACATACGCGCGTACACACACATACGTGCGTACACACGCATACGCGCGTACACACACAAACGCACGTACACACATACGCGCGTACACACACATACATGTACACACAAACTCATACGCGCGTACACACACACACACACACACACACAACAAATACGCACACACTCACAATTTCACAAACATGTGATAGATAGACTAGCACACACGCGAACATATTTATTCATTTTTAATTCATTACGAAAAATATTGTTATCCTTGTCAGCAGTGGATTAAAGAGTTTCGGGGACCCAAAGGCCGTCGGGGCTCCTCTTGCTATTTAAGTTTTTCATTATTTAAGATAGGGAGACCTTTGCCCAGCTGTGGGACAGTAATAAGTGGATAAGAGGGAACTTTTATTAGGACTAGCAAATGTACTGAAAAGTTGGATTGTTGCAAAGCTCAAATACTTTGGTAAATCCAAACGCGAACACGCAAATATTTGAATGGACTTATGGCTTAAAATACATACATGTTTTCAATACTTATACAAGATAAGCCATGATTAAAATAACTTTTAAAATATTTGCCAAATAACAATTTCTGAAAATGTAAGAATATGGGGGTGTAATTAGCGAATATTAAGCATGTGAATTAGCACACTAATCTGAACAACTTTCCCCAAGGAACATGGGTCAAATGAAATATGAACTTTAAATTGTGGCCCCCTGGAGGTCTAGGTATATTAGACACGTGCTAAAGAGGATTAATCCGCCACTTATCCGTAATAAACAAGCTTTTCGCCCGGGACTACGTTCCCCTGGCAATTCCGGGAATGAATTATACACATAAACCTTCCTCTTGAATCACTCCATCTATTGGTGAAAACCGTATGAAAATCCTTTTAGTAGTTTTTTGGGTTTATTGCGTTCAGGCAGACAGACAGAGGCAACGGGGGACGTTGTTTTATAATATAGTATGATATAATATGATGATATACATCTCTATTCTCAACTGCAGCGGCGTCAATTGTACGCTTCCATAACTTCCTTTAAGCAGATTATCTTTGCTGAACACAGTTTTACATTACACCTTTCCTTTGTTTCAGCAAATCCATGCGACGGAGCGGGAATATGAGGTGGCGAGCAGTTTACTCGGTGTCGGGGTGGACTACGCACAGATATCCAACGCTGCGTATACTAGAGTCCTCTTCCTACTCAGCAGGGTTATGGTGAGTTAGTTGCAGAAACCATAGACATAGAAAAAATAAGTTAAATACCACTAGACTGGCTGTTGTCAAATCAAAAACGTGACCAATTGATTTCCCTGAAACTTCAATTTCTATGAGTCATAAAGAATAAATAAATAAATAAAATTTATTCATTCAATCAAGAATTTCACAATAAAAAACTAAGAGCTAGGTGTCAAAAATAAAAGGAAAAACTTAACACTATGTGCCTGAACTAGGTTAATTAATATTACTTTTATCTCAGGTGTTACAGACCTCAAACAATTATGAAAATAAACTATCACATGCAAAAAAGTTTCCTACCAATAAGTTAAATAAATTACCTAAATTATATGTTAGATGGAGAATTTAAATATACAAAACATCAAATTGATGTTATTTCAAATTTCAATAAAATACAATAACAATAATCTATTCCAGATTGCTCCTAGTAACCTAAAAATTGCTTAAATAATTTAACCTACTTAACAAAACAATAGATAACAAAAATTAGACAACACTGTCATTTGTAGAGGACTGCCAGTCCATACACTTTATGTGAGTGTCAGAAACGGTTTGGTCCAAATAGGAAGCCTGCCCCCCGATTGCGGTTTTGAACGTATTTACCAATGCTAAACCGCTCACTTTTTCTTTGCATTAAGCCCTCCCCTCGATTGCGGTAAGTTTGAACGTGTTTATCAAAGCTAAAGCACTCACGTTTCCATTGTGTTCTGGGTTGACTACAAAGGTAACGTGAGCGGTTTAGCTTTGGGAAACACGTTCAAACTTACTGCGATCGGGGGGCTGTGGTATGAACAAATTCGAAAGCCAATGGGTTGTTGACAAATGGAAGGAGAAGAAATAACTAAATTTTACTTCAACAAGGCATGTATGATACTACTTATACTACTTAGATACTGCTTATTATTATAATATTATTATTACTGTTGCTTGAGAGAATGATACAGTGTACTATGGAGTTTCTACCTCCGTGGTAACCATCTACTTAGAAAGCCGAAGGTTCTATAATCAAAATCAATTCGCTTGCTTTGCCAGGCTAATCTATGATTTGACTCAGATCTCATGGCTTCAGCTCAGTCGTTATCCCTAAATAAAATACTTAAATGTTAATCCCACTTGCTATCGTCTCGACTACACCTCTCGCTACAGTACCGATATGTGAAGCACTCGGCCTAGCAGCACTCGATAATCCGAATCGATCAGAAAAGTTAAGCAATGTGACCATTTTTAATTTAGTATTTTTACTAGAATTGTGAGGGATATTCACGAATAATTTTAAGGAAAGAATTTTTTTTGGTGCGAATAGGACTTGAACCCACGACCCCAGGATTAGATCTGGTGCTCTAACCAACCAAGCTATCGTGCATACAAATCAAGCGGCGAAATTTATCTAAACATTACGTCGTGCGTGCTCCAGGAGATCTAATGCTGGGGTCATGGGTTCCAGTCCCATTCACGCCAAATATTTTTCTTTCCCGAAAATTAAGTACTTTAAAGGAATGTGACCATATTGGCATCGTGACCATGTAAGCCTTTTTCCGTTTTTCGGTTTAAAAACTCATAGAAAACAAAGCTACTACTTGTAGCTTATTTTACAAGTCAATTAAATACCCTATCATTTCATTGTTATAGTTGCTGTTAATAGACAAGAAGATCCAAGAGGTTCTACCACTGTTGAACCAAGCCGGTCACCTCGTCGACTCGTGGGTTGGCAGTCCGCACCAAAAAGAGTACCTGAAAGTGTTCTTCCTTGTTTTACAGGTATGTTATTTATTACTTATTGGATCATATTTATTGGAGCGACAAATTATGTGGATTAATTAGCTTTCAAAATAAATTGGCTGGAGACTAATATCAACAGTCTAAAAAATGAAAAACCAGCACCTGCTAAATGTAGGTAATGTTTTATTTAAAACTGGCAGTGAGATTTGTTTTTTGGTGACAAAATTCATTTTCAGGCGACAAAATGACGGCAGCGAAAAATAAACTTTTGGCTTTTGAAAATAGTGAGTTAATATAATAGTCGCAAGTTTATTTTTATCGCTGACAGATTATTGTTTTTGTAGCTTTCTGCAGCCACCCGCAGAATTATTTACGTGTCCTCCAAAATTATAACCCTTACTTATTAGTTCAGTTTACTGAATCAAAGAGGTCAAGCCTGGCACCCAGGGCAGTTTTCTATTGAGCACCCCCCAAAATAAAGGTTAAAGGAAACATCAGTAGCTACTAAAATTCTTCGGTTAAATGAAAGTACTCAAAGTAAGCAATATTGTATTGCTCTTTAAAAAGATATCTTAATGTAAATGATGTATGTTACGTACCCCTTCCCCATATAGGAAAAGTTGTAAACTTTATTGGGGAGATTCACGTTAGAATGTAAGAAAAACGTAAAAAAAATCTTGTTTATTACTGTGCCCCCGTATAAAGAAAACGGTATAACTTTTAAACTAAATGATCTATCACGTTAAAACAAAGTCAATAACGATTGGGAACAACAGGGTGTTCTCATAAAATTAAGGCGGTTGTTTTCCCTCGCTTTTAATTGAACACCTGTTGTTTCCAATCGTTATTGAGTTCGTTTCAACGTGATAGATAATTTAGTTTTAAAGTTATACCGTTTTGTTGAGAACGGCTAACAAACAAGAATTTTAAAAATGCCATAAAAATTCAATTGTTTTTAAAAGATTTATTTTAGTAGTTTTCCCGTCGATAAAATGCATAGTTTCCTTCATTTTAATATGTGCACATTATAAAGACTCACACTGTATAATTATTTTCTTTATAGAAAACAAATAGCAGTCCGGCCTAGAACAAATCAATTTTGATAGTAGGCCAACCAACTTATTCCCTTAAAATAAAAGCGAAATTAGTTTCAAACTTACATGTTTTAATGTTCTTTACTGATAACAGATAACCAACTACAAAATTAATAGCAAAAACAATGGCCTACTTAGCATCAAACAATGGTGTAACTAATTACAGAAATAAATTTTCATAGAATTGAATCCTGTTGTAGTTTTTTGTATGCAACATCAATGTAACTTTAGTTTTATATCATTTAATTTTTATGCTATAGGCAGAACGACATCGACTTGGCAAAATTTAGTAGCCATCACATTATCATAACTTTTAGTATGGGATCAACTGTGAAATCGAAAAAAAAAATTCTGATACAAAAGTTCAACCTGACTGAAATATATTCGGTGTCTTTCAATTATCAAAAATAATGTATGTGAATCAGCCTACGAAACTAAAAGACTAAAGAAGATCGAGAACTGATATTAAGCATAGAGTGTTTTTAGGACCTGCCAGTATACCACATGAAAGAATGACCAAATCCGTCGCTAGGGGGCCACTCTCGTTCGCTTAGCCTGCTTGACCCTTTATCCAACTTTGATGAGGTAAAGCATGAGAACGGATAGTCCAAAAAATATGAATCTTGTCTTATCCTACGCAGGATTAAATGCCTTCCAACTTTTATGAAGAACAGTTTTCGATATTGTTAGTTCTTTACGAGATATAAACGAAAAATTGCAAAAATATCCCTTTTGGGGTACATTTTTACCCCCCACCACTTACGCACACCTCCGCCGAGGGGGAAAACTTAGGATAGTCTTATTTAGCAACTAATGAAGCTATTAAAACAATAAAACCTTTTGTAGGAATTAAATCCGATTTGAATTCTAAGCCGATTGGGCTATAAGTCGAAATACGAAAAAAAATGTTTGCCTGTTTGAGATGTTGTAATTTTTCTAATTTTATAGGTTCCCTGAGGAAAGTTTTACAGTATCAGGGGGGTGATGCTCCCCTAAAGTTTCGCTAACTAATTTAAAGACAGTCATATATGCAACAGTTTTAGTTTCGATTTCGGATGTGGTCCAATATTTTTTTTAATGTTTTTTATTAATTTGTTTCACCTTGTGTAGTATCACTGTATGCATGTAAGTGTAATCCATTTTGGGCACTAAGCGTAAGTCGATCTATTTAAAATTCAAAGTGATGATTATCTTTCCTAGGTATGTCATTACTTAATGGCAGGACAAGTAAAAAGTGTGAAACCGTGCCTCAAACAATTGCAGCAGAGTATTCAGACCATAATGGCACCAAATTGGCCTGATGACGACGGTGAGTTTACCAGCCTTTAATCATGCATGATAAAAGAGTATTCTTGTTTATTTCAAATTGGAAAATATGTTTTAGTTTAAATAAACGAAATATAATTTAATGCACTGTGATCAGGTAGTGATTCGTCATATAAAATTGTAATGTACGCAATACAAGTACTCTATTCGCACGCACACGTACAATAGGGAATATGCATGATTTTTTGTATCGCGTTGATTAACAAAATATGAAAATACCGTAGTCTAGGTGACAAAAAGTGAAATTAAAATTGGCCAAGAAATACCGCCGATATACGCATTTAAAACTATTCATTACGCATTGATTAGACAGAGAGATCCGACATGGACTTGTGACGTCACATGTCACTACGTCCATACAAACTCCGTGTTAAATTTCGTTTTGTTAGAAAGAGATAGAAATAAATCTTCGATGGCTTATATCTTTTTTAATTTCATAGTTATTCGAAAAATTGTTTTACTAAACTGTTTTTTTCATGAATGAGGATTAATTTTATAAATAAAAAAAAACATGCATATTCCCTATTAGCTTCACATACAGTTAACTAATCTCAACTATTTGATGGATAAAGGGTACTAAGTTTTTAATCGAAACTGGCATATCTGCTGGCCGCTAGTTTAATAATACGTTTCGAGTAACACGGGCTCGTTATAACATTTTAATCGATTGGAAACATTTAATTTTGCTAATTTAGTTGAATATAATTTCAAAAATATACTAAAAATATTTTTTTTATTAATATTTAAGTTGTCATACCTACTCGTGATGGATCATTTCGTGCCAGTAATGTGACTTTTTAGGGCATAGTGTCCTTTATAATTGTATGTTTGTAGAAGAGTCCCCAATCAATTAATGTAGGTAAAATAGTGCGCCACCATTTCGAAAAAAACAAACAAACTGGCGGCTAAAAGTATGCCAAAATCATCGTACCCCTTTATCCCTGATAATACATGAGTTTTAAAACGTATGTATTTTAAGAACTCATGGGTTTAAAAAAATAGTATTTACCTGTTGAAAAATAGTAAACAAAAAATCATCTTTTGTGAAAAAACTGCCATAGTGCGAGATAATTTCTATTTGTACTTTACGTAAGCAGAATAATATTCAAATAAAAATAAAGATATCTTTTCAAGTTCCTGTTCGAATCAAGATATCTGGTTGAATGCCTTGTCGTCAAATTAGTAGGTATGATAGAATAGAAAAAGAATAGAAATAACTTTATTTACCAGCGTCACAAACACAACACACAAAAAGAACAAAACAAACAAAAAAATAAACAAATGAAAATACAAACAAAAAGCACTCAACCAAAAATATGAAATATTATCTCTTTCTTACAGCGGTATGCGGCAGTGCGCCAGGCGAATCATTCGTGTGGTTATCGAGACAACAGCTGTATGTTCTAGTGTACTTGGTGACCGTAATGCATTCGGCGCAGGCCGGCTATATGGACAAGGCACATAAGTACACTGAGAAGGCGTTAGCACAGATTGACAAACTTACGTGTAAGTATCCTACTAATTTGTCGGAATCTATTTTTGTTATTCTTTCATACAAAAAAATAGTATAGCTAAAAAAATATTAAGGCTTGTCTATGCTCATATTATAAAGAGGAAAGATTCGATTGTTTGTTTGTTTGTTTGCATTGAATAGGCTCCAAAACTACTGGACCAATTTGAGAAATTCTATCACCATTAGAATCCTACATTATTCGTTATGAACATAGGGCACATGATTTTCCCGAATTCCCACGGGAACGAAGTCCCAGACGGAAAGCTAGTATAGTATAATTACTCTACTTTCTATAGGAACGAAGTAGCGGGTGCAAAGGTGCTTTAGTTCCGAAAAAACTATTTTATAATAGAGCTTCGATGAACGAAGAATTATAAGAAAATCTTGCTTAGAATTATTAGTAAAGATATAAGTAAGGATTATTACAATTTCTTTGTGTTTTATTTAGCAAGCGGCATAGAGGAGGTGACAGTGGGCTCCGTCCGCGGCGGCGCCTCCTTAGCGTGGAGACTGCGGATGGCACTCACAGAGCACGCGGCGCTATGTCGGCTCGTGGCGGGGGGCAAGGCGGCCGCACTCGGGGAGATAGCACGAGCCGCGGCACTACTACACGCCGCGCCCTCACGTCAGTATACATACACACATACAGCATACATACATACATACAGGATGTGTCGGCTCGTGGCGGGGGGCAAGGCGGCCGCACTCGGGGAGATAGCACGAGCCGCGGCACTACTACACGCCGCGCCCTCACGTCAGTATACATACACACATACAGCATACATACATACATACAGGATGTGTCGGCTCGTGGCGGGGGGCAAGGCGGCCGCACTCGGGGAGATAGCACGAGCCGCGGCACTACTACACGCCGCGCCCTCACGTCAGTATACATACACACATACAGCATACATACATACATACAGGATGTGTCGGCTCGTGGCGGGGGGCAAGGCGGCCGCACTCGGGGAGATAGCACGAGCCGCGGCACTACTACACGCCGCGCCCTCACGTCAGTATACATACACACATACAGCATACATACATACATACAGGATGTGTCGGCTCGTGGCGGGGGGCAAGGCGGCCGCACTCGGGGAGATAGCACGAGCCGCGGCACTACTACACGCCGCGCCCTCACGTCAGTATACATACACACATACAGCATACATACATACATACAGGATGTGTCGGCTCGTGGCGGGGGGCAAGGCGGCCGCACTCGGGGAGATAGCACGAGCCGCGGCACTACTACACGCCGCGCCCTCACGTCAGTATACATACACACATACAGCATACATACATACATACAGGATGTGTCGGCTCGTGGCGGGGGGCAAGGCGGCCGCACTCGGGGAGATAGCACGAGCCGCGGCACTACTACACGCCGCGCCCTCACGTCAGTATACATACACACATACAGCATACATACATACATACAGGATGTGTCGGCTCGTGGCGGGGGGCAAGGCGGCCGCACTCGGGGAGATAGCACGAGCCGCGGCACTACTACACGCCGCGCCCTCACGTCAGTATACATACACACATACAGCATACATACATACATACAGGATGTGTCGGCTCGTGGCGGGGGGCAAGGCGGCCGCACTCGGGGAGATAGCACGAGCCGCGGCACTACTACACGCCGCGCCCTCACGTCAGTATACATACACACATACAGCATACATACATACATACAGGATGTGTCGGCTCGTGGCGGGGGGCAAGGCGGCCGCACTCGGGGAGATAGCACGAGCCGCGGCACTACTACACGCCGCGCCCTCACGTCAGTATACATACACACATACAGCATACATACATACATACAGGATGTGTCGGCTCGTGGCGGGGGGCAAGGCGGCCGCACTCGGGGAGATAGCACGAGCCGCGGCACTACTACACGCCGCGCCCTCACGTCAGTATACATACACACATACAGCATACATACATACATACAGGATGTGTCGGCTCGTGGCGGGGGGCAAGGCGGCCGCACTCGGGGAGATAGCACGAGCCGCGGCACTACTACACGCCGCGCCCTCACGTCAGTATACATACACACATACAGCATACATACATACATACAGGATGTGTCGGCTCGTGGCGGGGGGCAAGGCGGCCGCACTCGGGGAGATAGCACGAGCCGCGGCACTACTACACGCCGCGCCCTCACGTCAGTATACATACACACATACAGCATACATACATACATACAGGATGTGTCGGCTCGTGGCGGGGGGCAAGGCGGCCGCACTCGGGGAGATAGCACGAGCCGCGGCACTACTACACGCCGCGCCCTCACGTCAGTATACATACACACATACAGCATACATACATACATACAGGATGTGTCGGCTCGTGGCGGGGGGCAAGGCGGCCGCACTCGGGGAGATAGCACGAGCCGCGGCACTACTACACGCCGCGCCCTCACGTCAGTATACATACACACATACAGCATACATACATACATACAGGATGTGTCGGCTCGTGGCGGGGGGCAAGGCGGCCGCACTCGGGGAGATAGCACGAGCCGCGGCACTACTACACGCCGCGCCCTCACGTCAGTATACATACACACATACAGCATACATACATACATACAGGATGTGTCGGCTCGTGGCGGGGGGCAAGGCGGCCGCACTCGGGGAGATAGCACGAGCCGCGGCACTACTACACGCCGCGCCCTCACGTCAGTATACATACACACATACAGCATACATACATACATACAGGATGTGTCGGCTCGTGGCGGGGGGCAAGGCGGCCGCACTCGGGGAGATAGCACGAGCCGCGGCACTACTACACGCCGCGCCCTCACGTCAGTATACATACACACATACAGCATACATACATACATACAGGATGTGTCGGCTCGTGGCGGGGGGCAAGGCGGCCGCACTCGGGGAGATAGCACGAGCCGCGGCACTACTACACGCCGCGCCCTCACGTCAGTATACATACACACATACAGCATACATACATACATACAGGATGTGTCGGCTCGTGGCGGGGGGCAAGGCGGCCGCACTCGGGGAGATAGCACGAGCCGCGGCACTACTACACGCCGCGCCCTCACGTCAGTATACATACACACATACAGCATACATACATACATACAGGATGTGTCGGCTCGTGGCGGGGGGCAAGGCGGCCGCACTCGGGGAGATAGCACGAGCCGCGGCACTACTACACGCCGCGCCCTCACGTCAGTATACATACACACATACAGCATACATACATACATACAGGATGTGTCGGCTCGTGGCGGGGGGCAAGGCGGCCGCACTCGGGGAGATAGCACGAGCCGCGGCACTACTACACGCCGCGCCCTCACGTCAGTATACATACACACATACAGCATACATACATACATACAGGATGTGTCGGCTCGTGGCGGGGGGCAAGGCGGCCGCACTCGGGGAGATAGCACGAGCCGCGGCACTACTACACGCCGCGCCCTCACGTCAGTATACATACACACATACAGCATACATACATACATACAGGATGTGTCGGCTCGTGGCGGGGGGCAAGGCGGCCGCACTCGGGGAGATAGCACGAGCCGCGGCACTACTACACGCCGCGCCCTCACGTCAGTATACATACACACATACAGCATACATACATACATACAGGATGTGTCGGCTCGTGGCGGGGGGCAAGGCGGCCGCACTCGGGGAGATAGCACGAGCCGCGGCACTACTACACGCCGCGCCCTCACGTCAGTATACATACACACATACAGCATACATACATACATACAGGATGTGTCGGCTCGTGGCGGGGGGCAAGGCGGCCGCACTCGGGGAGATAGCACGAGCCGCGGCACTACTACACGCCGCGCCCTCACGTCAGTATACATACACACATACAGCATACATACATACATACAGGATGTGTCGGCTCGTGGCGGGGGGCAAGGCGGCCGCACTCGGGGAGATAGCACGAGCCGCGGCACTACTACACGCCGCGCCCTCACGTCAGTATACATACACACATACAGCATACATACATACATACAGGATGTGTCGGCTCGTGGCGGGGGGCAAGGCGGCCGCACTCGGGGAGATAGCACGAGCCGCGGCACTACTACACGCCGCGCCCTCACGTCAGTATACATACACACATACAGCATACATACATACATACAGGATGTGTCGGCTCGTGGCGGGGGGCAAGGCGGCCGCACTCGGGGAGATAGCACGAGCCGCGGCACTACTACACGCCGCGCCCTCACGTCAGTATACATACACACATACAGCATACATACATACATACAGGATGTGTCGGCTCGTGGCGGGGGGCAAGGCGGCCGCACTCGGGGAGATAGCACGAGCCGCGGCACTACTACACGCCGCGCCCTCACGTCAGTATACATACACACATACAGCATACATACATACATACAGGATGTGTCGGCTCGTGGCGGGGGGCAAGGCGGCCGCACTCGGGGAGATAGCACGAGCCGCGGCACTACTACACGCCGCGCCCTCACGTCAGTATACATACACACTTACAGCATACATACATACATCATATCATGATACATCTACACTAAAATTATAAAGAAGAAAGATTTGTATTTTTGTATGTAACGAATAAACATAAAAACTACTGGATCGATTTCAAAAATTCATTCACCATAAGGATGCTACATTATCCACTACATTAACATAGGCTACATAATTTTCCCGAATTCCCACGGGAACGAAGTCCCGAGCGGAATGCTAGTGCAGGATATAATGACTACAATCAACCTTTTCAATTCCGCTTCATTTTTTTTGTTACACTGTGTATACATTTTCAAATATTGTATTCTTCTCAATAAACTGATTAGTGAAACTTTCTAGATGGGTTCGCTCTTGAACACAATCTAGTTTAGGGGTAAATTAATTACTAAAGGTTTATTTTGTTTAAGATTCTCGCGGATATTTTGACTAGTTTTAAACATATTGTAACGGGTTTTTACCACGATTTTTGTTTTGTGACATCGGATATTCATTTTAAACAATAATTTTGATAAGAACCCGTTATAATACTGGGTGAAAAAGAACCTCCTAGCTATATTCAAAATCCTGAACCAGTATCACTCAAAGAACACATTTATGAAAAAAAAATTTTTTAGATATTTTTTCAATGGGAATAGTTCTATTTTTGAAGTGAAAACTTCTTTAGCGGCGTTGAGCACTTTTAGTATGGGGGAAATATGTTAAACTCGCGTCAGATCGTCAGATGTCACGTGACCGTGATCGAAAATGCGTAGGATAGGGTTGCCACCTTTTTTGAAGTGAAAAACTTTTTTAGCAGCGTTGTGTACTTTGAAGTATGGGTGGAAACCCGGACGGATGGCAGCCCTATGGTAAAATTATCTCTGTGACAGATGTCAACGATTATTCGCTCACAGTGATAGACTATTTACTGAATTGAAAGTAGACAGTTTGGTCGAGTGTAAAAGTTGCCAGATTGTAAGCAACAGGTCGAAGGTTCGAATCCTGAGAGAATAACGGACTTTTTTTGTGTATTTTGTTTTATTTCAATATTAATGCACAACGTTAATGTTCAAGTTTTCACTTCTGCCGGCACTCCCGGAGTGCAACCCGTTGTTTTTTTTATCTAAAACGGTTTCATAGCCATACAAGTTTTAGAAAATTTATGTTTATATCAACATTGCTGGTCATTGAAAAAACGTTTTATCTATCTAACCGCTGCTGTAGTGTTTAATAAGCTGTTTGTTTTGCAGCAATGTGCGCGGCAGCCCACACTCCGCAACTACACTGCCTGCTGGGGTTGTACGCCATGTCTATGAACTGCATGGAAGCTGCGGAGGCACAGTTCCACACCGCTATCAACGTGAGTATTGTACATCTATGTCACTCTAACATTGTCAAACCCGTGATATTGTATTTATTTATTTACTGTTTTATTGTTTTGTACACAATATACATACAGAAAGAATCATATGAAGAGAGAGACGTTGTATCGTCACAACAGGAATTTGTAATCTTAGGGGACCATCCATAAATTACGTCACACGTTAAGGGGAGGGGAGGGGGTCGACAAAGTGTGACGTTGTGTGACAAGGGGGTGGGAGGGTTCATAAAATTCGTGACGTCACATTTCAAAATGTGTTATGAGTATCAAAACGTGTTAACTATTAACGACAAACTTAACCTCCTCAGTCATAAGCATTCTTTTTACGTTTTGACTTTGTTTGAGACAATGAGTTTTGAGTTCCCAAAAAAAAAACTACTAAGTACTGCTTTTATTAAAAAAATTAAATATGCAAAATATGTGACGTCACGCTATGGAGAGTTCTACAAATGTGACCAGCTGTGACAAAGAGGGGGCAAATCATTAAATTCGTGTGACGTAATTTATGGATGGCCCCTAGTAAGATTATAAACTTCGGTACTTTGTGAACTGCGCCATTTATAATATAAATGACTTTTTTATAATATAAATGCAACCTAATCTAACCTAAAAAAGCATCATCTAACATATCCTAATTTCATGCAGGCGGCTCCTTAATCTTATAAATATATAATTTTATTAGGCCAATTGTAATATCGCGGGAGATTATAATTTGACTAGTGACATTGTATTATTACGGGTTTTAAAGTTTTACGGTGACATCTACACTACCACGTCATAATGAAATAATCTTACTTCAATATTACTTGTAGAGCGTTGTTCCTTTTTCTAGTATAGCTTTGTCTCTGTTTCTCCTAAATTAAGGTTACCCTAATATTGTTTTAAGGCATGGTGGTATTTTTATTTATTTTAATGAAAAAATATGTTTTTAAAAAGTTTATTTACTTTTTATTACTTAACCATAAGAAAGATTTTTAAAACCTTTAAAACTCTCAATTAGACTGGGGATATATGGGAAGGGCGGGGGATGTACTATCGCGAGCATATCTGCATGACAGTTTCAAAACAAAAGTTTCTTGCACCGTTTTTAAACGCCATCTATCGAACACGGCTCTGGATCTACATCAATACTTTCAACTTGAAATTGAACATGCGTAGGTGCATGCTACGTGTTTCCATGATACTGTCGAAATGTAACAGATGGCGCCACATATTTATGTCGTTGAAAAATATTTCTTTTCTTGCCTATTATATTTTGCGTTATTATTTTCCTCATTCGTTCGTAATAGGTTATTATTAATGCTAAACCTGTTAAAAATACTGAAAAAAGTTCTGATATCGGGGTGCAACTTGGATTTGAACCAGCATCTACTGAATACAAGGCTGCATGCCTAACCACAGAACTAATCGTCTGCTATGTGGACGGGCGAAATTTTCTATCATATTCTTTATACTTTTGTTGATAAGCCGCGAGTTTAACAATATAATACTATGTGGGTAATTCTTATTTTTTTTTATTCCAACCGCATATTATATTTGATTAAGTTTCTATCACTTTTGTTTCGTCACTCCAGTTCGCTGTGGTTTCTTGTTCGGTGTTTTTTTTACAGTAATCAGTTAAGCTTATTCTAAAATAATATGTGCCCAACGCAATATTGACCTTGTTAAGAGAGCAGAAATTGTTGCTTTGCATAGGGAAGATTATAATAACGCTGAAATTTCTAGAGAGCTTGGTGTAACGGTAAGTTATTTTATCTAATAATTAGTAGGCTTTTTCACACAGTGTTTTAAAAATTTGTAGTTATTTAGTTTTTTCTGTTTTTTTTCTTGTTTAATAACGATGTTATTAAGTAGATTTAGGGTACCGCATTCCATAAATATAAAATGGTTCTCATTTTTTTAAGGTCAATACTGTGAAGCTCTGGGTAAAACGTTATACGGAAGAGGGGTCAATTGAGCATCGTCAAAGAAGCGGCAGACCGTCTATCCTGACTGCTACACAACGACGGCTGATGGTGTCGGACTATGAGGAAAACGGCTTCACTCATACTCATCACTTTGCCGAACTGTTTGATGCATCAGTGCATACTATAAGACGCGCTTTGCATAGCTAAGGTTTACACTATCGCAGACACGCAAAAAAACCGAAGTTGACTGACGCCCACAGACAAGCTCGAATTGAGTTCTGCAGGGAATATATTAATTTCGACTGGACAACAGCTATATTCAGTGATGAGAAAACGTTTAAGTCGAGTCAACATGGACGGCTTAGGTTGTGGCGAAGAAATAATAACCGCTATGATATCAAAAATATTGTAGAAACAAACGAGTCAGGCCGCATAACTGTTTATCCGGCTGAGGATGTGCCTCATATAATTTTTGTGCAGGATAACGGTCCTATTCATTGTTCGCGTGTTGTCAAAAGTTGGTTCCTGCAGCATCCTGACATTAAGAATGCTGTCCTTGGCCTGCTATGTCACCCGATTTAAACCCCATTGAAAACCTGTGGGGCCTTATGGTGCAAAGATGGGACAACAGCAATGAGCGAATCCAAGAAGCACTGCGAGAACACTGTATGACAGTTTGGGAGTGTATTCGCGGCTCGACCTTGTGCGCGAAACTTGTTACCTCCATGCGGGCCCGTATGCAAGCGGTGATCGACAACCACGGTGGACACACAAAATATTAACTTCTACTTTTTTTTTGTTTTTACAACTTTAAAACTTGTTTTAATATAAAAAATAAGTAAGATAGATATTTATACCTAAGTATCTTCATTAGCCCAATATTTTTTTTTTTAATAAGGCGTTTTTTAGCAAAATATTTTGTGTGTTCATTTACTTAAAATTACTTTTTTTTAACCTTGTGGTTTTGCTTCAATCCTCTCTTCAAGCAAAGAAGATGAATACTTAAGCTGAAACCCCAAGACAGTTGTTTTTAAATCTTGTTTTATAGTATTATAAGTTCAGTTAATAAAAACAAAATTTTAGTTTTGTTGTTGCTTTATTTTTCAATTTTATTTAATACTACCTACCAAGGGCAATTATTTTTGAGTAACCTTTTTTCTTAAACGTTTTTAATATATCTAAAAACCAAAAATTATTTAATTGTTATTTAATGTTTTAAAAAAGTAAAAATGTGTTGAATAACAAACAGGTTACACAAAAATTAGCTTCTGTCTAACCCCTGTTGGAATCGAACTCAGGACTAGTTACTTGTTGTAGTTGCTTGCTTACACATTATGCTACAGCGACAGTGTTTTCTGTCTCGAAAATAAGAATCACTACTCGCTGCTAAAACACTCCGTGCTGTTTATAATATTTTATACTGTCGTGGAGCTCATGCCATCTAGTTTCATTACCAAGAATCAAATCATTATTATAAACACAAGTTGTGCAAACGATTGTCGCCTTTGCGGCTGTCATGGATTTATGCTCGCAATTGTACAGTCACGATCATAAATTTTCTAAAATATCTTAACCCTTAATATTATAAAAATAAGATAACAACAATATATTCTAAATTACCTTACTTAATTATAAGACAGCTTAGCATACTTATTTATGCGATGTAATGTTGCTACATCAATGAATTTTATTTTATTTTCCCTAAACTCTTTATCTCAAATTTCAGATGTCACAAGAAAGAGATTTATGGATGTTCGCGAAGCTGAACCTGGCAATAGTATACTTACGAGGGAGGAGAGACAACGACTTAGCACAACTCATGGAACAAGTGAGTCACGAAAACTACACAGTGAAATTTAAAACATTCGACAAACTTTAAGTGATTAATCTACCCATGATTGCGAACAACTTTATGAGACCAACTTTCCTACTAAAAAATAAAAATTGCTGTTCCATACAAAAGTTCAATACCTACTCAACCGAAATGTAGTATGGAGGTTGCATGCGTCTCGTTGCCAACCTTCTTTAGCATTCCCCATTTTACTCTTATTGTTCAGATTCGTATTTAAATTCCAACATTGAAATATTGAGGAACTTTCTGTATCGTGGGCGGAAGGCTGACAATCTAGCGCCATAAATGTAAAATACCTCTGTTCATACACAAGCGACGTGGCGCGGCGAACAAAGCAACTTAAAATGAATCTTAATAGCTACGGAGCAAAGGTTTTTTTGCCAAAGATAGAAGCACGAAGAGACCTCCGCCGCCTGAAGACGGAATGACGGACGAAAAAAACCTTTGTTCCGTAGCTATTAAAATTCATTTTACGTTACTTTGACCACCGTACACAAACGAAGTGGTTGTGTATAAACAGCGCCTTAAGGTGAGTGTACGGATGGAACATTTAAATATCTAATCTGTTTTAAAAAAAGTTTTATCTATTTCTTCTTAGCTCTTTGTCCAGTTTCTCATTCGGACTTTATTTAAAATTAAGGTTAATCAGTAAATTAATCTGAACAGCTTTCTCTAATGAACGTTGGTCGAAATTTCATTGTCTGAAAAATTATTTTTTCCTCTTAACCCATGAGACTTCTCAGCTTTCTTTAAAGAACTCAATTGAAATTACAAAAAAAAAAGTTTTTCATAATAATCCGTAAAGCACTATTTTTTTGTCGCGACAGGCGATTTTTTTTTCATATTCCTTGAGAACAGTAATTCTGTGTTAATATAGTGAATAAATTCTCTTTAAAATCACCAGATATATTTTATTTATATATCTCTATACATATTATAAAGAGGAAAGATTTGATTGTTTGTTTGTTTGCATTGAATAGGCTCCGAAACTACTGGAACTATTTGAAAAATTCTTTCACAATTAGAAAGCTACATTATCCCTGATGGACATAGGCTACATAATTTTCCCGAATTCCCACGGGAACGAAGTCCTGGGCTGAATGCTAGTAGTTTATAAGTTGAAAGTTTGAAACCTATTGTTGTTTGGCAGGTCCGGCCCGAAGCGTTACCTGCGTACGCGCACGGGCTGCGAGCAGCTTCATACTACGTACTCGGTCTGCAAGCATTCTTCCAGGCGCGGTACAACGAGGCCAAGTACGTTCACATTCGTAACGCTTATCATTAGCAAAATCCGATTCTCAGAATTCATTATCTAAGATCGCGACTCAGACTCTAATCTATATGGTAAAAAAATCTTATTAAGACATGAAAGATACATTTTCCTAGTTTAAAAACAAATTAACTAATAGATTAATTACAAAAATAAATAAATAAATTAATTTTGCGTCATTCCCTTACAACTATAGTTTCCCATATTACTGTCACTAAAAAAATACTTGTCCCTTATAAATAAATCTTCCATCTTCCTAGCGCTGTGTTCATGTTTAAATAAATACTTACAAATAACCTCACTCAACAGGCGATACCTCAGAGAAACCCTTAAAATGGCGAACGCCGAGGACTTAAATCGACTGACATCATGTTCTCTCGTATTGCTCGGCCACATATTCCTGTCAATTAACAACTCGCGCGAGAGTATGAACATGGTGACGCCGGCCATGCAGCTCGCCAGCAAGATACCGGACGTACACGTGCAGTTGTGGGCCTCCGCCATTTTGAAAGGTAAGCCAAGTATATTTTTATTTACGAAAATGTGCTTTTTATGAAACAATTTGGTGCTCGTTACGGCTCTTTAAATCATTCATTTAATATCTATGCTATGTATGTATATCTGTGCTGTCTTGAAGAAATAAACGTATTATTTCGCCTGAGTGATAAGCGAATTGTCTAGGGAAAGTTGATCGATTTCATGGGGAACATCACTTCCTAAAGTTTCGCTAACTGATTTAAAATCAACCAATAGATTAGTTAATTAAGTTGTAAAGTTAATATCGGGCTAAACAAATTAAAGGATATCATTAATCTACTTAAGTCTGCAAACTTATACACTAAAGAGATGCAATACTAGAATGATCAATGAAAGTAAATTGCAACGAAGCATTTTCGCGTCATTGTGAATATATCTGTCACCGGAAAATTTTAACAATTTGCGATGTTACAATGTGCCTAGTAAAATGTATGAAATTAGGATAAGTTAGGTTATGTTAGGCTTTTTTATCGGTTAGATTGCATTGATAATATAAAAAAGTCCGTCAATGTGAAAAAAATGGGGCAGTTCACAAAGTAGCGAGAGTTTATAATTTTACTAAGTCAAATTACAATATTACGGGTTTGACAATGTTACGGTGACATATCCTCTTTCCAGACTTATACCGGCTAGCCGGCGACACGGAGCGCGAGAACGAAGCGTACCAGATGCACTGCAACTTCTCCCAAGCGTTGCTCAAAGACCACTTCCAGGCCACTCAGCTGCCGCAGCACGCACTGCTGGCCTGGACCGCCGGCCCGCCGCCCGCGCTCCCCGCGCCCGCGCACCCCGCGCACCCCGCGCCGCCACATGTCTAGTGACGTCATGCTACCGCGTATCGGACTCTTATATATTCGTGATAAGACTTGCGGGTCGAGACCCCATGATGACTCTGGACCGAAGTGGCATTACTGTGACAGTGTAAACAGTGGACTCTAAACCGCATCGGTAGATACGACTGCCTGTTATGCAGTCCATTCCGCATGTCTAGTGACGTCACACTACCGCGTGTTGGACTCGTGTATATTCGTGATGACACTTGCGGATCGAGACCCCATGATGACTCTGGACCGAAGTAGCATTATTGTGACAGTGTAAACAGTGCGCTCAGTGGACTATAAACCGCATCGGTAGACACGACTGCCTGCTAGTAACTTTGTACACCACCTGGACTTTTCTAGTAAAAGCACGCACTGGTCTTTTATATGTTCATGGTAAAACGTGGGGATCAAGGCCCCATGAGGAGTATAGCTTATCTCGCAGTGACAGTACAGTGTAAACAGTGGCGTTCGATGGACTGCAACGCCCCGAGACACTGGAATGGCTTGCATTATAAAAAAGCATTCAACCCGCCTGCACCACCGCTCTTCTAGTGATGTCGTACAACCACTTACTGAACTTGTATATCTTTGTAATGTGTGGATCAAGACCCCGTGATGACATTAAGCCGTAGTGACATTATGTGAACAGTGCTCTCGGACCGTATAAACGGTGAACCCTAAACCGCCTGTGTAGACAATGGGCGGCTTATATTCTAAAAGGTACTAATACATGCATCACCAACTTTTCCGCATGTCTAGTGACCTCATACAATCACCTGTTGGACTTTTATATGTTCTTGATAAAACATGCGGATCGAGACCCCGTGATAACTCTAGCTGGTAGTGATAATATGATGGACGTCATATTAATGCAGACTGATCGATCACTTACTCTATCTTAAAATTATCCTGACAAAGTAAACAGTTCGCTCAGTGGACTTGAAACCTCAAACTTCGTAGATGTACACCGGGTCGGCTTACTTGGTAAAATATAGCTAAAGTAACCTAAAACTCAGTGTAATCACAGTGCACTCTGTTGACTTTTAAACTTTAGACAACTTAAGGATGAGCTCGAAGTTAGTGTGGAAAAAAGAACGAAAGCAAAATCCTAGTATAAAGACTCCATTCTCGCATTGGGGTACTCATTCATGAGCAGTCCAAACTCAAGAAGACACCTTTCGTCATTTAAAAGATGAGTACAATCCATGATCACTGCAAGGTAAAATGTTTTATTGCAACATTCCCCTACAAGATTTCATTTACAATTTCCCTTTTTGATCAATCGGTGAAGCTTTTTAAAATATGTTAGCAGCTCATTATTATCTGTTCTGCACATATGAATGCCCATACCCCAGATCATGCCTTTAGAAAACAAAAGTGCAGTAGGTATGGTATGGAGCAATCGACCATTCTTGTCTAGTTATCAATTTACCAAGCGAAATCAAGGAGACTCCGAGGAGAGGAGTCTCACTGTGAGTGAGGGGTTGCTAAAAAGTATACTGAAATAAATACGTTTTACAATGTAGTATAGACAGCTCAAGATATAATCTAGATTGTATGTTTCTTAAAATACAAAGAAAATAAAGTCTATGGAAATCATGATTACAATCACGGATCTCGCTGGATTGTTTGCAGAAAAACTGATCATTCAACTAGACATATGGCCGTTTTTTTCATTGTTCAGTTAACAAAAGATTAATTAAACTAACTAAACAAAAATATATTTTGTGAAACCGACCAACATGTTACAATGAAGAGCACTAAAACCTTTACCCTCTGGATTATTTCGTATGTGTAAATTCTAAAATTGCACTCATATTGTCGCAGCGTAAGCTGACCTTGAGTGTACCTTCAAGATATCTAGTGATCGGCCATTATTTCCATATTTTAAGTACAAGCCCACAAGGCCAAAGCACTGAGAAAAAGACATTATTCCAAGCCAGTGACTTAACTGATATTTTGAATTATAAGGAACTGAATATAAATGTCGATCTGAAGCGGCGTGGTGTGTGTTTTATGCACCGAGTACGTAACCAGTAGAGGTGCAGTCTAGGGCGATCAATTTCTTACGACACCTCTGATTTTGCACAGACATTTGTAAGGTGGCGCGTGGTCACTCCACTAGTTCCATCTCCCTCTCGCAACCAATACAAGACATGTGTCCTCCTCTTACCTCAGCTATTGGCAAGAATTTAATTCTAACTAATTTCCAGTCAGTACACCTCTACTGGTTACATGCTCAGTGATTGTATATTTCCTTTTATGCTTGGGCCATAACTGTTTTTCATAGAATATATATCCTTTGTCTCTAAAGCTTCCCTATTCTCATAATTTCAATTAGTTGTTTACTTTATTGGTTAGTTTTTAGCAGTTTATTCAATAGAATAAATTAATAGCTAATAAGCTCTTTGATGAAAGTTTGTAATTAGAGATTGTATTTCAGCTACCCTAGCATAGACAAGTAGACATCTCTCTCATGAGAGTACTATAGACATCCGAATCAAAACAAGGAAAATGAACCCTATATGTATTAAGAACAAGTTTTCATTGCTAAAAGACAAGCGTTCTTTTAGCAATTTAAGATCATTTGTCAACATCAGTCAAATGCAAACTTCTGCTGTTAAATTTAAGGTTACTTTTTCCTTACCAATCAACTCTTGCAAGAGTAAGGTCTCATTGCTTTAGCTAGGGCAGCTGATTTCTAGGAAAGATACATTTTGACGCGGGCAGACGTCATTGCTAATTCATAGGTCAATTAATAGCATCAAAGTTTAGTATCGCCCAAGCACAATGGAATGTGTGGAAGTAGAAATAATAATTATAATGTCCTTTTAACTTTCTTTATGCGTGCGTTGACCAACCTGGATTTCTTCATAAGCCACTATTTCTGAATCAAATCAATTGTCTTTATAAAAATATATAAAAAATAATATTTGTTTGGTTTGGTAACACTGGTTTTTTATGGCAATCCAAAGCATCAGAGTGAGCAAGACAACATGATTGCATCTCGTACTTATAAACGACATTCGGCAATTCGGTGTAGTCTATTTCAAATAGCTCTGCAATTTACAGTCACTTTTGTGGATTGTATAGCAGAAATTATAACGAACATTAATTAAAAAAAAAAAACTACGATATTAAAACTCGAGACATGGCAGCTGACAATGATAAATACAAAGTTTTAAGGTTGCCTAGCATTTATCAGTATATTTACTTTAGATGTGAAATTAGAGATGACAATAAAATCATATCAGACTTTATGTGTGTCTGAATAACACGTTTAAACATAGTTGTGAAATAAAATCGGGACCTAAAGGGGCATACAAAGGTTTGCTTTCCATCAGAGATTTGCGAGTTGTGAGTAACGTCAAAGCTACAGACAACTTATTAGTACTTTTAGATCTACCCAAGCTTCAGGGTAGAGGGTCACTTAAAGCAAAAGCTACTCTCGTGGCGCGCAAATAAGGTGCAATTCTACTTGAATGCGAGCAACTCAATTAATTTCTTACATGCTGGACAAATTTACATCAATGCTAAATGAGCTGTCCTGATTGGTGGATTTCATACATCTTGAGCTACACATAAAAGGAGTAAACAAAATATTTGTTTAAATTTTAGAAATCAATTTGAAAATTCGCCTTTGTTGTCCCTAAAAAGTCTAGTTCAAATGATCTTAATCTAAAGTAATGAAACCCTAATTTAAAAGTCTTGTGGGTTTTGGGTCATTTGGTCTAGGCTTTCATGTCTAAACATTTTTTTTTTCGGCTCATTGTAAATTTACATTTAAATTTGATTTGTAAGTTGCAAATTAAAAGCAATAATGTTATTAGTAATAAAATTATCTTTAGTATTTTCTTAGCTTCAATTGTCAATGTTTAGCAGGGTCTATCTACCACCTCTTTAAGTAATCTTAAATAACCTTCCTTTGAGGGGAGGAAAAAAGACGGCGCGGCGCTCTAAGAAAAAGTGAATGCACTACAACATCATAATCGTAAGATTTAAGAGATGGTAGTATAAGACCTGCAGGCCAATTCCACTGAAAAAATGCAACTGGCCTGCTGAAGCAATTTTTTAAGTATTGGCACATCTGCAATCACAAAAGAGATGGTAGTATGAGACCTGCAGGCCAATTCCACAAAAAAAATGCAACTGGCCTGCTGGAGCGATTTTTTTAAGTATTGGCACATCTGCAATCACAAAGTAAATGTCAGATTACCGAAATGCGGTAATCTAACATTTACTTTGTGATTGCAGATGCTAATGTATACAATATAGCAATGTATTTCGTAACTAAATTATATTTGAATTCGGAGTATAGTTATGTTTAAACCTGTCTGATCTCATTCATTCTTCATTACATAATAGAAGTAGGTTCTTTGTTAGTTTCAATTGAAATTGGTTTGCTTTCTTTTTCCCAATGAACAAGCAAGTGATAGTGTGAAATGTGTAAGATTGAGTTTCATTCAAGCTATATTGAACTTTGCAGCTTTATTTATATTGTTCATTTTATTAATTTGAAACTAACAAAATCCTACAATCTGTTAAGATGCAAGGGGGCCAGGGTTTGCTAGTTGCGTGTGTCTGTTGTAAGGCTTGCTATGTGAAAGACAGAATGTTGCATTTGATGTCTTATCTCTTCAAACTTTATTCATCGTCATTCAAAAAAAACATTTCACAATTTTAACTTTACAAATTAGTGTTGATTCGCAAAATTTTACGGACTGATTTAAAAAATGTACATATACGTTTAAAAAGTGTCAAACATGAACTTGAGGAAGAACAAAACGTCTCATATTTATTATTATCATTATTAATAATTTTAATTTTTTAATATTAATTTCTTAGTAAACTTGTTAGGAATGAGCGAATGTTGTTGATGTTGTATTATGTTTAGTGAATATTATATGATTAGTATTGTTCAGAAAATGTCTCAATGGATGTTTTATACTTAATAGTCACAGTGATTGATAGATTCCAATGTATTGTTAGTATAACATGACTGCTTCCAATAGATTTGAAAGCATCCATTGCAACATTGAAATAAGTGACCTCATGCATCATTGGACTAAATGCGTCCAAATTATTTTTTAAATCAAACATTTATATTGCATCTGTACACATTTCTTTTAATATAATTGATTCCCTTAAAACAGTTGGATGTGGCCTTATAAGAAGGGTACATTTGCTGTTGTTAATATGTAAATAAAAGTTGAATTATTGTAAATAATAAAATTATAAAATATATGTTTTTTGCTATACAAAGTTATTTTAATTCTTTAAAAATCAGTTGCGCATTTTTAATAAAACATTAACGTATAAGGCAGATTGAGATTACCAAAATTAAGAATGTGAGACTTAATTTATAAATGTAAATAAATGTTTTTTTTTATATATATCTAAATGCTAAAATCGTATTCGAAGTGCGTTGTGTGCATGTGACAGTGCATGCATTACGTATATAACATTTATTGTCTTTCTAATTTTGCAGTATCTACACTCTTTGAGATATAGCCTGTAGAATCTACAGTGTAGATCAAACACAGTTTCCGGAGTCTCGGCTGAACAAGTATACATTTCCCCAGACAACAGAGACTATTAATAAAACGAAACTTAGAATAATTTTCGGAATTGAAAACTCTGTTAACGAAGGTCATGGTGTAGCTTGGAAACTTGACATCGGGCTTCTTTCAGTTATTTTTTTGTTTATTCCGTTATGGGCACACAAAACAAATCTTCAAATGCTGTACAAGTCTAGTAAAATATCAATGAGAAAATCCTTATTGACTCGAGCTTTATTTATCTAATTTACACTTAGGTATATGTATTAATTAAAAAACACCTATATACTTGTAAATGTCTTATGGAACACAAGAATACGTGCTACATATGGAGAATGTTGCGCCGGCGGGTTGTGAATAATGCGAGGGATCTGGCCCCACGTTGTTCTTCCTATAAAATGTGTCTCGTAAGATAGCGCAACGACCGCGGTTTTGGTCGCGGGGCGGAATGCGAGCGTTTTTCTGCTGCCAGCCGTAGTCCCAATTGGTGCACTCGCGGAAATGAAACCTTGAAGGGAAGTTTCCCAAACGTTACATTTTAGCTTAAGCTGAAGGCATTCTCAGGAAGACACGACCGCGTGTTTTTTCTGGGATCATGATGAGCCTAGGAAGCAAACTATTGACTTTCAGAAATTCAAAAAGACTTGGTGTTTACTGTTTAGTTAGATATATTTATTAAAGGGAAGCAGTTATCCGAATATTACCTACATGGAAGGTTTTTGATAAGGACTTGGTTTTCTTTTGGATAGATTATACCTGTACTTTCAAGCAACTGAATGTATTGCTAACATGGCCCGTTCTATTACTCTGTTAGATGTTTGCGGAGGTCAGTTGGTAATTGTTCCTAATTACCTCTAAATCTTTTAGTCATGGTGAAGAGTACCTCGAGTCTAAAAAGGGAAGAACTGCTAGGAGAAAAGAGGAAGAGGTTGGTTACCTTTCTTCAGGTGGCTTCTTGTACCTCTCTTTAAGGTATCGTTCAGCGCCGCCGTATTCCTTGCTCTTGTAGAATATGTCTAGAACCTCTTCCTCCACTGGCATCATTATCTCGGTATCTTCATTTAGTTCCACCTCATGTGGTGGAACCACCACTGGCTCGGGCAATTTTTCATCTAAAGCCTATACAATATAGATTTTATATATTTATTTGGCACACAAAACAAAGATGCGAAAGAAAACAGTTATGAATTTATTAAAAACTAGACTAAGTACCTCTAAAGATGTATGCAGAGAAAAAGAGAAAAACGTTTATGTTCTTCGGTGGGTAAATGTTATGGGTAGAATCTAAATGAATAATCTAAATTTTAGCTAACACTCAAAGGCCCACACTAAGGTTTTCCTTTGTGCAGTTGGGTCCCTTGAAACATGCAAAGACCCACGGCCCGAGAACAAATATCTACTTTTACACAAATATTGGCACAGACTGGGAACCGAACCCAGGACGGACCCATCGATGAAGAGGTAGCGATACCATCACTTGACCAAACCGGCAGTCATATTTTAAAAAAACCGCGTCTTTTTAGTAGATGTATCACCTCTGCTGGCCTGCCAAAAGAATTTAGGCCTTTACTCAACTCGAGAGCTCAAACACATTCCTCCCTCACCCTTCATAAGTAATGTACCCTGATAAGTAATTGAATTCTCAACCAGCGTGTTTATTTACGAGATCATAAAACGCCAATTTCTTTAAAGTTCGTGTGAATAGACTTCTTCTAAGTGAGCTTTTCTACAAACTCTGCTTCATTCCTATGAGAGACTTAATTATGAGAGAATAAAGGAGACTTACGTTAACCAGTCTTTGTCCAATGCGGATGGATTTGTCAATGCCCCTCGCCTGCTTTGATTTGGCAGACTCTAGCACTGGCAACAGGTTACTGTGGTACCATCCCAAGTCTGTCTTGATGGCGCGGTTTATAAAGTCCAATTTGAATTCGTACGTCATTTTTAGTAAATATTTAGAGAATTTAGACAAAAAAGTAAAGAGAAAACAAAATGTTTAAGTGAAACTTAGCAAGACAATTTTGAATAGATCTTTGTAGGTAGGTAACTATTACTGCAATTTTGGTGAACTTCAAATAAATTAATTTAGGATTTAATAAAATCGATTAGATTACAGCATTTTGACTAAAATCCCGCCCCAACGTAGCCCCAATCCCCGAAAAACCCCCAAACAGAATTAAATTAGGTACTGCTTTTTGCGCACCCAACCAAAATAAACTTTTGAAGTATGTCAAGTTTTGGCACTAGTCTGTATTTTATTTTGAAAAAGTTGGGAACATAAAGCCTCTTTAGGTATTTTGAAAAACTTACGATGAACGGCTTAAAACTCGTTTATTGTTTTTAATATCGTGCGGATTTCATCACGCATCCCGCGATTGCCCCGCATGCGTGACACCCGCAGGTGTTTTTTTCATACAATTATTTGTTGTAATCCGTGGAATAAGCACGCGGGACACGGGGCGGGGCAATCCTGCGTGCGTGATGAAATCTGCACGATATTAAAAACAGCCTTAGGGGTCATCCATATATTACGTCACAGCGTATGGGGGAGGGGGGGGTCATACCAAACGTGACCATACATGTTAAAGGGATACCAAAAAAGCGTGACATAGGGTGGGAGGGGTTTTCAAAAAGTCGAAATTTTGCGTGACGTAATATGTGGATCGACCCTTAAAAAAATTTTTAAGATTAAAATACATATTTATGTATATAATACTTTACTTACTGAAACAGATCTGTCTTAAATTGTACATATTTACAAGAAGATTAAATTAACATAATTTTTTGACTAATTAAAATAAGAAAGGCAAGAGGAACCGAGCGCTTTGAATGTTATTATTGTTTGAGCGTGTTGGGAGATAGGTAAGATTAATAAATGAAGATTAAAATGGCTTTTCCAAGTCCAACAAAACCTAACTCAGGCGGTTGAAATGTAATTTTCCATCTTACTCGTACAGCCAAGTTTTTTTCCTGCTGATTATAAGATTCAAATTAGAATCAACTTGTGTTCGAAATACTCAAGTAGGTATTCAGCCTCGTCTTAAATTGACGAGTGTCGTCTATTTACACTATTTTAGCATTCTGTACTCTAACAGCCTGCACTTCGAGTTAATTTTGGCTTTGCGACCGTTGTAACTAGCTTCAAGAGGCCCAAATTGGCTTTGCATTCTGTGCTTTATCAGCCTACACTTAAAGTCAATTTTGGCTCTGCGACCGCGATCTAATACTGCCCATTACAGTGCTGCCTTCCATTTCTCGTAACTAGCCTCCTCAGAGGCCTAAGTTGGAGAGTGCAGACGTGACTCGGTTTGCATTTTGTGCTTTAATAACCAACACTTAAAGTCAATTTTAGCTCTGCGACAGCGATCCTTTCCTGCCCATCACAGGGCTGCCTCCCATCTGTCGTAATTAGCCTGGCCTAAGTTGGCGACTGTCGTTTTAAGCAGACGACACTCGGTTTGCATTCTGTGCTTTAATAGCTTACACTTAAAGTCAATTCTGGCTCTGCGATCGCGACCCTTTCCTGCCCATCACAGGGCTGCCTCCCATCTGTCGTAACAGTCCTCGGAGTCCCTTCGCTTCTCTGATGCCACTGTCGAGTTGTTCCGCTGGGACGGCAGAGAAGTCGTCCACTAAAGGCAAGGGGCCGCTGAGACGCTCAGAGTACTGAGCCAGTCGCGATTGGTGACTTATCGGTGACGTCTTTTCTGTATTTTGCTGCTGTGCCTGTAAATTAATGTAATTACTTTTAATTAGCTTACAAAACTTAGGTAACAACTTTTCCCAAGAAATATAAGTCAAATGTGGATTTTTTTTGAGAATTTCGTTTGGGTCCTTTAGGAAAAGTTGTTCAGTATATAACATCTCAATCTTCTCTTTAATTTAGTCAAAACAGCTCTGCCTAAGTTCACCCTTTTCCCTCCTTTCCTTAGTCTAAGTATTAGATTCTAAGATCTACTTGGTTGTTATTTCCAATAAAAGTTTCGCATGTAACGATTTAACAGCGATTATGCATCAGGAGTCACTGTTAAGTGGTCATATGAAACTGATATCTATTTAAAATCGTTTGCTTTCTCATATGTACCTACTTCAAGAGTATAAAAAACCTATATTATGGTAAATTCAAATTTTGATTCAATTTAGGCACTCAGCTAAAAGCTCAGTGCTTTCTTGTTCCAATTATGACAGGTACAGGTTTAAATGTCCATTAAATATCATACTAGTTTGTTATTTTTTCTTTAAATATCATACTGTCACTTGGCTAACCCTGGTGTCAGAGTTTTCAAACCACACAATGGCTTCTGACTTGGTTTTAACGACTGTAGTCAATCGACAACGGCCCTCCGAAGCACGGAAACGCTTGTGATACTGTCACTAGCCATCTTGTTGACATAAATAAGGACAGCACTACATTTAAAGAAATTTTACTTTAACAATTATTTCTGCAACTGAGTATCTAGTAGTCTACCAAAGTTTTTATTTTATTTTTTTAATCTTAATATTTAACGAGGCTTCAGCCACTCTAGGTGGGACTACCAAAGTTGAGTTGAATGATTATGGCTGGTCATAAAAAGGAGTAAAAATCGTAAATGTGTTAAGTTAATCTTACTTTGTTCCTAAGCGCAGTGACTTCATCTTGCAGTCTCTTCAGCATAGCCGCATCACTTTCATAGCTGGTGAGAGTGGGCTGAGGCATGCATTGGAAGACCGTAGCCAGCAAGTTGTGCAGGGACACTAGCACACTGTCCTGCCAGGTCCTCGTGAAGTATAGGCTGAAGGATGGGTTCTCTTCTGGTTTTTGAATGTAGGGAAGCACTGAAATATCAGATTTGCAAAGCTCAAATATTTTTAATAAATTCCAGATGTTTATAAAAGTAATAGGTGTAGAATTTAAAGAACTAATGTAATTCACTACTTTGACTGTAAGTAACCTGAATGTTCTACGAAATAAAGCTGTGATGATTCTGACGGACCTAAAATTCTGAGTAAAATTACTTATGATTGTTTTTAGATATAATACGTTTGAATTCTTGTTTTTTTATTTCATCCGTCTTGTTTTATTGAAAAAATGAGTTGGTCAAAGGATCACTGCATTCTTGTATAGTGTTTTGGTTAGAACTTCTGTCAATATACTTTCAATTGTTTAATTTTCAACCCCCAATTAAAGAGAGGTGTTGTAACTTTGACATCAGATCTTAAACTTTGTTTCAATGTTACTAGTTGAACTTAAAAGTGAAGCTTTAAACCCATCTTATTTTGGTAAAAGTATATTCAGGCTAACACAAACTCACTGAACCAATCTCTCCATTCGTTCTGTCCTTGTAGCTCTGGAAGCATCTTAGAAAGAAACTCCGCGACGCGCTCATTGCGAACACCTCCAGTACTCTGGGCAGCGGTTACTAGGTATAGCTTGTATAAGCTGTACTCTATCTTGCGAATAGCTGGAAATTATAAAATTAGAATTGAATTGATTTGATTTGAATATTTCTGGAAGAAATGACTAAACAAGTAATCAATAATAGTTACGAGTCTCTTAAAAATATGGCGATTAGTGCATTGGATTCAGAATTTAATTCTGAGAATGGAGAACTTTTGAATTTATCCGCCATTAAAAAATTCCATTTGTTATAAAAAAAAAAACGAAGAGAAAAAGGGGGTCTCCGTTTTGTAGCTATAACTTCAAAAATATTGAAGATAAATAAAATTTGAAATCCTGAAAGAGGAGAAAATTTTCGTAAATAAAAAAAGTCTCGACTCTCGAAGTTGTAGCTCCATTATTTATAAATTTAACGTTGAAAATTGTGCTCCGCGCGGCGGTTTCGGTGCCTAGGCGTCGCCGCTAAGCAAAGCATGCAAATACATAATAATTTTTTTATAATATTTAATATTAATTTAAAAATCTTAATAAATTATAGTGTCATCCAGACACTTGAAGGAAAGTAGTCCCGTAAAAAAAAATTTACTCGATTTTTGTTAAAGTTATTCAATTGTTAATTAACAAATTTTTCGTAGACTTGAGTTTTCATAAAATCTTTTATAAAAGTTTTAAAAATATGGGCCTATATTTTTTTTTCTTTTGTGAGCTCTTCTTAAAATAATGAACAAGATTACGTTGTAAAAGTTTATAAAAGTTTTTTAATTTGCTTATAATGATTTTTCAAAGTTTTCAAAAATTTAAAAATAAAATAAAAATTTAAAAATAATGTTATAAAAATTTCTTTTTTTCTCAATTTTCAATTTTGGTTGTTTTTATATTAACATATTGCAGTGAGTAGCTTGGCAAAAATTTTTTTTAATGTTAATTGTTTAAAAATTTGTTATAAACAAATAGACAAGTTGAATATTACAAGACAAGTTGAAATTGTTATTATGTTTGTCTAGATCCTTGAATCACGGGCAATTACGTCCCGGACCTTTGGAAAGCGTGCGTGGGACCGAAGCCAATACGTAGAGGCCCGTTAGACAATTTAATTTAGTAATGTGACACCAACCGGCAGTTATCTCCGTATGCACTATAGAAATGCACCCAAAGACAATCCCCGGTTAGTGCAGGACTATTGAAAGGAATGGAAAGAAAGGAAACTGGGCTATTGGGTTGAGAGGCTAGTGGACTAGGTAACTGGACTATGGATAGGACTATGGCACCTGCCCTATCAACGTTGAAAAACACGACCAAACGGGCAGGTGGTGACTCGCCAACACAGTAAAGATGGGCCCCCCAAAACGGCCGCACGCACGGAATTATTATTATTAATATTATATTATTATTTTTGAAAAAAACATTTTTTTAATTTTATTGTCTTCGTGAAATAACGATTTATATAAAAAAAATCTTAATATTTTTTTTATTGTCAATAAAAAAAAAGATTTCATTTATCCACCTTTTTAAATTATAAATTAAGAAATCATTTTTTTTAAACCATCATTTACAATTTTCAATATGTATACTTAGTTGTGAAATTTTTTTTTATTAAATTTAGATTTTTATTGTTTGTTTTATAAACAATTTGTTGTAAACAAATTACCATTTTCATTTTTTTTCCATAGCTTTGAAAAATTACAAATACAGCCATGTACAGGGACAACGGCACATAATGCTATCCAAAACTGTCAAATTTCTTAAATCGATTTTCAATTTTATCTCCAAGCGTTATAGTTTACTATCCATTGGGGAAATTTGACAGTTTGTGGTAACCTGATGTGCTGTTGACTGTACATTAAAAATGTAAAAAAAATAATTTTATTATGTCAGCTGATAGCTGAAAAATTAATCAAATAGATAAATTTCATTTATCTTCAATATTTTTGAAGTTATAGCTACAAAACGGAGACCCCCTTTTTTCTCTTTTTTTTTTTTATAATGGAATTTTTAATGGCGGATAAATTCAAAAATTCCCCATTCTCAGAGTTCTGAATCCAATGCACTAATCGCCATATTTTCAAGAGACTCGTAACTATTATTGGCAGAAAACTCACTTCTCGACTAGACTAATAGATGTGTACTTAATTGATGTTTTTGATTGAGGGTAGTGACAAATTGTAATTGATTGTGATAACTCAAAAATACATTAAATTGAGATGATTGCTATCCCAGGAATTATAGAATAAATCAGATACACAGACTTTTTAAAAATATTATTAATAAATAAGTGAAAGGTTTCATAGACCTATTGGTGCATAAAATATTTCGGAACTAGCTTACCAGGCTGCATATGCATTTCTAGTTTGGAGAATACTAAGCTGTCGAGATGTGACCAGTATTCCTTTAGCCCATTCAAGTCGGAAGCATTGATATATTGAAGAATTTGTTCAATAATCTTATCCACTCTAAATCCTTTGTCTTTATCAGCTTTTAAATCATTGTCAAACGCTTTAACTGTTGATGTAAATCCTCTGAACACAAGGTATTCTCTGATTAATTCATCTACGAATTGGATATGCGCCATTATCAACAATATTATAATTATATATGACAAATTAGATACTAATCCACCACTTTGTTTGTTGTGCTTTTAGATGCGCTCTGAAACCATTCAGTTCATTTAAATTGTTTCGGTGTGCTTTAAATTATTTGAGATTGCCTTAGATTAAGTAAGATTACTTTCAACTATTTTTTTTATATTTTTGTCAACTTTTTGGTGTTTTTTGAGTAGATGATAATTTTCGTAAATATTTTAATACCCATCTGCAATCGATTTAAAATTGGAATTTGAACGCAGTTTTATTCTGTCAATAGTCGCAACTTTCTACCAACATTCAGAAGAATGAAAAAAGATGCGGTCTCGTTGAGATTACTTGAGATACAAATTATGAAGTTCTTCTAATTTTTTAACTTAAAAGGCACGAAAACTGATTAGAAATTGATGGTTCATGTAATTTTCTCTTTTAGTAACAGATATATTTTCGTTTCTTTAATATACATTTTTGCATTTAAAATATTTCGATTATTCAGACAATGAACGCAACTTTTGATACCAACCTAACCAAAGCAATCACTGAAGTGAAATGTCAATGTCAATCTAATTGTCAATCTCCGATCGCCTTCAATCAGCTGTCGCTGTCGATTTTTTATTACAAATTATTGTTTTTCAGACAATAAAAATGGTATTTGGAGTGTGAAGAACTATTGTTGTATAGTTGCGTGGTTCTTTAACCGTGGTCGTGTGTGGTGAGGGTTTGTGGCGATGGCGGCGGCGGTCCTGGGGCAGTGAAGAGTGCGGGCGCGGCTCGGGCTCATTGGGGAGGGCCGGGGCCGCGCAGGCATGCGGCGGCATGGCGGGCGAGGCTGCTGGCACGTCGCGCGGCCTCCGAGTCTACAAGATTGTGGTGCTCGGCGACGGCGGGGTCGGCAAGTCAGCCGTCACACTACAGTTCGTTAGTCACAGCTTTCTGGACTACCACGACCCTACTATAGGTATGCTTTTTTATGCCATGACCCTGCTATATTCATGTTTGATCTATAAATGCGCGAAAAATAAAAGAAATGCATTACATTCAGGCTAGTTGTACCCCTTTGTAATGTAGGTAAACATACCCACATACTCTCCCTTGTTATGGTTTGATATTGTAAAATATTTAATTTTTGAATTTATAACAACTACATATAATCGGCAATTGACTGCTAATACCTTTTTTGTATACTTAGACAGTGTTGTGTGAAATATTTAAGTGAAATAAAGATTTCCTTTAAGAGGACTCTGACCCTTTGGTAGAAGACATTTTCACTCCTTGTGCTGTTTGATTATTCCATACTGTATGTAGGAACCACCTTTAGGTGCTGAAGAATTACCCAACATTTTCCCTCTATCAAAACGCCAACATTAGGACTCATTGAATATTTTTAAAAAAATTACATGACATGAAGGATTCTTTCCTTTAAGTTGAATAATTTTTTTTCATTATTGAAATCAATCCTATGAGGCTGGCAAGGTCACCTGACTGACGGAAGATTCTATAAAAATTTGAAAGAAAAAAAATTCCTTAAATCAGGTTCCTACAGATATCTATGAAATATATTTTTTAAATTGTTGTCATATTACAATATTGTTTGTTTTTATTTTCAGAGGATTCATATCAACAACAAGCAGTAATTGATGGAGAGCCTGCTTTACTGGATATTTTGGACACTGCAGGACAGGTACGATTGGCTACTTCTTTTAAACTTCTCAGTGGGTTACGTATATCTTTCTTAAATTTTTCTAAAATTTTTAAAATTTAATGTCTGTCAAAAAAACTCAATGTTAATCTGTTTTCATCGCAACATCTCATAACCGGTTTCTTGTAGAATCCTGTGGTATAAATTAGGGGTTGTACATTTATTATGTGCTGTTTTTAAGCAACTTTTTAACCCCCCAGACCCCTATTGATACAAAATCACAAGTAATTATAGGACAATGTATTTTCATAACGTGTCTAATATTTTCAGAATATAATCTATAAATAAAATACAGGTGTAGTATAATTTTATTCTGGAATGGCCATTTTGTTGTACAGGGACAACAGCACATCATGCTATCCAAAAATGACAAATTTCTTCAATCGATTTTCAATTTAATATCCAAGCATTAGAGCAGTCTTTCCCAACGTGGGCGATAACGCCCCCTTGTGGGCGCTGCAGGCCTAAAGGGGGGCGGTAAGAGACCCAGAAAAAAAAGGGGGCGTTGTGTAGGGCTTTGGGGTCGATTTATAATTTCATCTACCTAGCTAGGAAGACTCTTAGACACCGACTGAGCTCTCGACTCTCGACTACATCTTGTGAACATCAACTAATATTAATTAAGATATAGCTCAAACTCGGTTCGATATAATAGACCGCGGGCAATCATGTTTTAACAAGTTTTTGTTAAATAATCCGATTTGTACATTCCTGTATCAATCGGCTGGTTCTATAATACTTGTTCTTGCTTGTCGAGTACGATTGGGCGTCGAATGAGATAAACGAGTTTATGCACGTTTGTCTTATTCCTGTTGGTGCGTGCTGCTTATGCAATCCTATATAAACGACGTAAATTTATTTTATTTTCATTTGCGGTTTCGCGCATAATAGATAAGCAGTACTTCATTATAACACTTACGTATTTCTCAAAACAAAACAATGTCGGAAGTAAAAAAGAAGAGACGGCAATACTCTGCGGAATATATTAAATTCGGATTTATTGAAAATCCCACAAACCCGTCGTCGCCTTTGTGTCTTCTATGTCTAAAAACATTTTCGAACGAAGCAATGAAGCCTTCAAGACTGCAAGATCATTTGAATAAAATGCATCCAGATAAGAAAGACAAGAATGTAGCATATTTTCAAGACCTAGAGAAGAAGCATAATACTCAGCCAAGTGTATCAAAACTATTTTCGGCGGCTGCTAAGCAAGATGACGACGGACTTCGAGCTTCGTACAATATCTCTTTGTTAATTGCTCAAAAAGGCAAACCACACAACATCGGAGAAGAGTTAATTTTTCCAGCAATAAAGGAAGTAATAACTACTGTGCTTCATAAACCGGCCGCAGATATTATCCGAAAAA
The DNA here is from genome assembly GCA_949987775.1 of Aproaerema taeniolella. Lineage (NCBI taxonomy): Eukaryota > Metazoa > Arthropoda > Insecta > Lepidoptera > Gelechiidae > Aproaerema > Aproaerema taeniolella. Next base: position 12,563,038 of record OX465261.1, on the reverse strand, counting down.
TTCCTTTGAGTAATAATTCTGTGCAAAGACGAATTGATGAAATGGCTGAAAACATTGAAGAATCATTGTGCAATCATCTGAGGACTAGTCAATTCTCAATTCAGCTCGATGAGTCCACTTTACCAACTAATGAAGCGTTGTTGCTATCTTACGTGAGGTTTATTAAAGATGAGAAAATACGTGAAGAACTATTGTTTGCCAGAAATTTGGAGACAGATACAAAAGGCGAAACCATATTCAATACATTGGAAAAGTTTTGTGAAGAGAAAGAGATTCCTTTGAAAAATATTATATCAGTTGCTACGGATGGCGCTCCGGCTATGACAGGGCGCCATAAAGGCTTCATGGCGTACTTAAAAAATAAAATTCCAGATGTCCTTGCTATACATTGCGTTATTCATAGACAACATTTGGTTGCTAGAAACTTAAGTGAACGACTATTTCAATCACTGCAATATGTCATCAAAGCAGTCAATAAAATCCGTAGCAGCTCTTTGAATGATAGATTATTTCATCAGCTTTGTGTTACTAATGACGAAGATTTCAACCGTTTATTGCTTCATACTGAAGTTCGTTGGCTGTCAAGAATTGCCTGATTCGATTTTACAACCTGTTTGACTCTGTGATAGAGTTCTTGGAAACTAAAGATACAGAACTGCACAACAAGCTCATAACATCAAAGAATGATATAGCTTACATGACAGACCTGTATAAATTGTTCAACGACATGAACCTCCAACTGCAAGGCGATGAACTAAATTTAATTAAAACAAAAAATGTCGTTGCTGCTTTCGCAGCCAAACTGCTTCTGCACAAAAAGAATATGGGCAGACGTGAGTTTCACAATTTTCCGAATTTATCAGTATCCTGCAGTAACGACGACTTGTTTGCCTACTGCCAACATTTGGAAAACCTCCACATTGACTTCACCGAACGATACCAGGACATTTTAAACTTGGAAATACCAGACTGGGTGTTGGATCCGTTTTCAAATGTCAACATAGCAATGTCACCTCAGCTGGAAGAAGAACTTATAGAAACGACAACAAACGAAGAAATAAAAATCAAGTTCAAAAATGGATATCAAGAATTTTGGCTTCAAAAACCGATCCTGCAATTGTACCCTGGATTGTGGTCAATTGTTCAACGATTCTTGATAGCATTCCCATTTGTGTGAACGTGGTTTTAGTGCTGTGGCAACGCTGCTTACTAAAAAGAGAAATCGTTTGCGTGTTACCGAACGTGGCGACTTGCGGCTGTTTTTGAGTAAATTGGAACCTGATATCAACAAACTTATTGAACAGCATCAGATTCAACCTTCACATTAGTTTTTATATAAGAATTGATTATGTTTGTTTTATTTTCAATAAAAGATACTCTGTCCGAATACTATAAAGTTGCGTTTCAATAATCAGTTATAAGTACTTAGCGGTTTTTAAGTATGTTTAAAAAGGGGGGCGTTAAAAAAAATTTTTATTCTTAAAGTGGGCAGTAGACAAAAAAAGGTTGGGAACCCCTGCATTAGAGTTTACTATCAATTGGGGAAATTTGACAGTTTGTGGCCTGATGTGCCGTTGACTGTACAATAAAGGATTTACATACGTACATACACCCTGATAAACACGTCCAGAGGCAGGACTCCAGAAAGACATTAGAAATCCCACATTAAACTAACTGAAACATTAATAGAGGAACTACAGTCACTATACACTATACCCACATTCTGGTATTTTACAAACCCTCTCTCCCTTTCGAATCTCACATGATTAATTATCAATCCTTCACTAGCATAGTGGTTTGTGATTTAGGTGTATAATGATTTTCATTAATTATCACTTGTTCAGCAGTAAAGGAAAACATCGTGATAAAACACGCACGTCTAAGCAAATTCGTTTTCAAAAGGCGTGCGGTCTTATGGCCTAAATCTCGTAACGTTTTGAACTGAAGCCCGCGTGCGGACATGGTGACGTAATATGGGCTGAAAAAAAAAACAACGGGTTGCACTCCGGGAGTGCCGGCAGAAGTGAAAACTTGAACATTAACGTTGTGCATTAATATGGAAATAAAACAAAATACACAAAAGAGTCCGTTATTCTCTCAGGATTCGAACCCTCGACCTGTTGCTTACAATCTGGCAACTTTTCCACTCGACCCAAACTGTCTACTTTCAATTCAGTAAAATAGTCTGTCGGTATTTGCACACTATGTGTGAATAATCGTTGACATCTGTCACAGAAATATTTTACCATAGGGCTGGCATCCGTCCGAGTTTCCACCCATACTTCAAAGTACATAATGCTGCTAAAGAAGTTTTCACTTCAAAAAAAACGATTTTCTGTTTCCGTCGCACAGGTGGAGTTCACAGCGATGCGCGAGCAGTACATGCGTTGCGGCGAGGGCTTCGTCCTCTGCTACTCGGTGACGGACCGGCGCTCGTTCCGCGCGGCGGCCGAGTACCGGCGGCTGCTGGCGCAGGCGCGGCCCGCCGAGCGCCTGCCGCTGGTGCTCGTCGGGAATAAACTCGATCTCGCGCCCAGGTTTAGACAAGTAAGACATCATTATTTTATGAGTAACTGAGGGCACGGTAGTACCGCCGCCAAGACAAGGCAAGCGAAGTGCAAGCCCTTATCTCGAAGTGCTATGTCTGTTTTGAACCTTTACAATTTGGATTAAATTTGTATTATCTTCTAGGATACAGATCCAACACGCAGAGGCCGAAGCTCTGACGTGTTACAAGGGTTTAAAGAGTTTCTTCAGTGGCGGCCCTAGGGCGGTCGGGGGCGTCGAAATCAACCTTTCGGCATAGTGTATTCGCTATGCTCAGGAGCAACGCTCACTGACTCTTTTCCGTTGTCGGCTATGGCCGTCTTTGGCGTTGAAAAGGTTAACTTTGAGATGTCGCGAAAAAAATGTTTACTAATTATTATTATTTTTTTAATATTGAAAAAAGCTTTCATTGGAAATTTTAAAAATTAACAACAATTCACAGTCAAAACTTTCATACTCTGTACAGTACACGTCAATTTAATCGGATAACCTACCCTGGATTGTTTTTGAAGGGAGAGTTTTAAATACTCTGGTAAAATCACGATTGTGGACGCCAATTTTCAAAGAACACCCAAAAACCTACCATTTTTAACCTTTTGATCGCCACGTCATGTTACGAAATTGATGCATCCACACGCCACAATTACATGACATTCTTAACTTTTTCCGGTCATAATGTTATTACAGTTCACTGTCGCTTAAAACTTGATGAATTACTCGTCGTGATATCCCGACATGGCGTATATGGCACGATTTCCCGTTCAAAAGGTTAACCCGACTCCGGTATTGTTAAAAGGTGAGTACAGACGAGGGCAGAGCGCTGGCCACTCAGCTGGGCTGTCCGTTCTTCGAGACGTCGGCGGCGCTGCGGCACTTCGTGGACGACGCCTTCCACGCGCTCGTGCGAGAAGTGCGGCGTCTTGAGAGGCAGAGGCAGGTCAGTCCGACGCCATCAATCACTACATACATCCTAGCCCAGTGGCTCTCGCTGATCTCAACCGATCAGTGAGGTTAACGTACACTTATATATTTGTTTACTTGTATTTTTTATATATATTTATGCACCACCTACTACTTCTTACCTTACTGCTGTCCTACCTAAGGTTGCCTGGAAGAAATTGCTACCTAGCAATAAGGCCGCCTTGTTGTACACTATGTTTTATGTTCTGTTAATTGTATTGTATGTCTTTGTGTGCAAATAAAGTATATTGTATTGTATTGTACACAGAGGCAGGGAACCTGATGGGTGACCAAAGTGGCAAATTATCACGAGCGTTTCCGTGCTTTGGAGGGCACGTTAAGCTGTCGGTCCCGGCTGTTGTCGATTGACTACAGTCGTTAAAACCAAGTCAGAGGCCATTGTGCGGTTTGAAAACTCTGACACCAGGGTTAGATAAGTTTGCCACACACTTGACTATACCTACATAATAATAATAAGAAGAAGACTCATACATACGCTCACGCTCATAATCCCTAACGGGGTAGGTTCTAGCGGTTGTGATGCCACGATTGACACAAATTGTGAGGGTTATCAGATGGAACAAGTTGCATCATGGTGAGAGGTGGTCAGCCTTTCGCCCGTTATACACCACAACCCTCGCATCCCTCTTACATATTTTTACTGTATACCTGGGAGAGTAGGTAGCTCACACATTCTAAGTTTTTCTTTCACTCCCAGTCCAGCATGGAAGCAATCACTACATGTTTATATTTATTTATCTTATTTATTTATTATTATATTATTTATGTCTGTCTGTCTCAACGCGATAAACTTAAAAAAAAATCGATCCATTGGTTTATGAGCTACTTTGCAATAGACAGACACACGTCAAAGTGACACCCCTCGTTTTGCGTCGGGGGCTGTAAAATATTATTAGAATATTATTAACGCTAGTGTTTTTTTTTAAATTATTATGTTTTTTTGGTGAAAAATAAAGAGTATCAACTGTATTGTATGCACATAGGCTTCCATCCTGGGCACGGGTATATCGGCGGGCGGCGGCCGCCGGCGCTGGCGGCGCCTGCGCAGCATCTTCGCACTCGTGTTCCGACGCCGGAGACCGCGAGCCATGACCTGAATCTACCAGCTCTTTCTACCCCGCAAGAACGATGACGTGAAGGTAGACACAGTTCACAATCACACTGTATTAAAACTAGTCGCGTTTTGGAAAAAAGGAAAGGAATGGTGTCGATTTTTTGTAAATTACTGTGTATGTAAGCCAAACGCAGCAATGTACAGAGGCCAGGGCATCAGCTTACCCCATTTTCATTGCAAAACCGCTCTTATCGCAAAAGCATAAAGTGTGCGCGTGTGGTAACCTGAAGTGCGGCCCTCCGTACGAGCAATCGACACGTAAACATACAGTGATAGCTTAGCAAAAGCTGAAACCCTAATTCAGGTCATCATTCTGAAAGATTTTCCAGTGGAATTTTCTTCAGGAGTTTTTCCATTCAACAATAAACTCTATTCTATAAGTCTATAAACTATCTACAGACAATACCATCGACTCGTTCTTAACGCGACTAGTATAGCTAAAGATCAAATTAAAAGTATAAAACTTGTGATAAAACATTTGGTGTTTCTATGCGCCATATATCGAAACCAAAGTTCTATCTTGCGCCGCGCTATCTTTATATGACTACATGAAGAAATTGACAGATGAAAATTGCTCTGTAAAAATGTTGGTTCGGTTTTTCAACCGATTAGAGATTTGATCCAGTCTTTTTATAAGCCACATACTCACAGGTTAATGTTTTTTCTTCACTAGTAAAGAACCTGTAGAGACTCCTTACAATAATTAAGGATAAAATTACAGTTTTATGATTGTGGTACTCCGATTTTGAGTCCTAGTATATGATTACGTGACAAAATGTTGGTACCAGCCCATATACGTCCCCATCGAGGGGCACGGGCCTCCCTTCGAAAAACGAAGGGAGTTTTAGGCCAAAGTCCACGCTGGCCCAATGCGGGTTGGTGAAAAATGTAGTTATAAATAAAGGTGCCACACTTTTCACCATCAAATTGATGCGAGAGTTGCGGTCTTTTGGGGAAATTAAATGTTGCCAGTAAAAATAAATCGCCATTTCAATAGTGCCATTTTTACACATTTTGCGAAGCTGAGTCCGAAATGCGTATAGTAGCGACATTTTTAATACCAATTAATGCTGTGTTAAGGCTACACGTTGTGTATGGTAGACTACATGAATTTTGACTTTAAGGAGACGAAATCCATCAAGCAGAAAACGCTAGTAATTCCAAAGTATGTAGCCATTTAAAAACAAAAATTGGTTGTTGTTTCCATATGAAATTCTCCCTCGAATTACGTATAATTTGTTCAAATTGAAAGAGCAAAAGCGTCGTAAATAAATCGGGTTTCAAGGCCGCGTAAACAAAGAGCGGCATTCATAGAATGGACTCGAGTACTATTTTATTAGTAGCCACTTAAGGCGACTACAACACCCGATAAAGGCAGCACACATAGGAATAGTGCCATCTCCGTCTCTCAACAGGCCTGGGCCGGCAGTGCGAACAGTGTCGATACACGAAGTTTACGGACTATGGAAGCGTGCGTGCGTAAAAACATGTTCGAAAGTTAAAAAAAATGAGATTTATGGAAGGGTAACAGTTTAATTTGAAAAATGCGTTAACTACTTATCGAGAGTGTTCAATCACAAACATTTTGATAGCAAATTCAAGTGCCTTTGTGCATTTTACTATCGTTTTTACAGCTTAAAAGATACATAATATTGGTATTAAGAGGTGACTTTGTGAGCTTTTTCTATCGAACCAAAAGTGCTGAATCATGTTTTCAGCAAACTACTTATCTAGTTTATGTCCTGAATATTACCGTAGTATTTTTTTCTTCGATTTAATGCAGTGCGTCATGCTTATCTACGCATCATGAAATCGTAATTTAGGTGCTGTAGTCGCCTTAAAGCAGTTCCCTCCCTGGCACCTTTCCTTATAATACAACTATCTACCTCAATTTTGTGTTACTTTTAATGTCTTTCATTTCTTCCAAACGAATTTGATGTAATTTTTACGCAAAAGGGACTAAAGGTGTAGTTGATTACTATAAACCCCTTAATTTATATTCAATGTATTGTAGATGATAAAATAAGGCCTATGAATAAATATATATTGAATGTAGATGTTTTCGTGTACTTAATATTACAAAAAAAATAATTGGATCGGTTCTTGTAAAAGTAGGAAAAACCCAAAGTAAAACAGTTCCTTATTAGGTGTCTTGTGTATTTATAGAAACACAACATTCAGTACAGTAAACATAACTTGAATGCGTACTTGCGCGCTTATACGGATTTCATTTATTTTATCGATATGAAAATATTGACTACCGTACGTTTTCTATGTTTGTGTTTAAAGTGATTTTAATTACGTAAAAACGGTTTAAAAATAGAGGTCAACCCATCTCCTAAAGCTAAACTGAACAACTATTTCTAAGAAACACGTAATGACAAAACATTAAAAAAAGATAGGCTTAGCAGTCGATTTTTTTATGAGATGGTGGTTTCCTGTGGCAAATTTTTTAAGTTTTTGAGGAGATTCACACCCTACAGTTAAACTCACATTATAGTTTTAGCTTGACTCGTAGTCGAGGCTACAAAGAAACTAAGTATATGTATCTATAAGTATCTAGAGTTTAAAAAATCGTACCTACCCACATTCAGTCCACCGAATACAGTGCCCTAACAGCGATACTAGAATTAATGTCGTTATATTTTAATATATAGTAGTTGTAGGTGTATGTGTATGTATTGTTGGTTTTATAGATATTTAGTCATTGTTGTTATAAATTTGTATTAAAGTTGTAGGTCTTCATATTGAAACGAATTATTAAAAGTGATTTTAACAATGAGAAAGACTTGTCAAATGCAACTCGCGACTAATGGAAACTTTTGGCTTGATAGAATTCTTTTTTTGGGTATTAATTAAAAATTTCGCGTCAAGAGTAGTCGTAGTAGTATTGTCCTATAATTGATGGTCAAATTAAGAATATAACAGAAATCGTGCATGTTAAATTTTATTAGTTTTATAATTTAAGGTCTAACGATCAAAAAACAATAATAAGGTATAACACGGAGTCAGTCAGTGTGGGGTTGCAGCTGGCAGGACAATCACGAAAACACCGTCGTACTTTCAGAACTGTTAATACGACTACTGTCCTTAGGATAAGTCCTTTATTGTAGCACTGACACGGTAACAGTCTTTTAATTAGCACTTGAACATTAAAACGGGATACGGTACTACGCGGCGGGCGGTTAGTTTGCGCGAGCTGCGGGCTCTAGCGCGGATACCACGAGGCTGTGCGGAGTTTACTTCACGCGAGCCATTGGTGCTTTACTAGGTGGTGCACGATGTTCCCCATGCTAGCTAGGCGGGGAGCAAAAGGGCAATGTAGGGAACATTCCCCTTATGCTCCCCGCCTAGCTAGCATGAATGACAAACGACCGTACTCAGTGCAGATGTCGTAGCCGGTAGATTCCACCAAATGTCACGAAGGCAGAATGCGCGCCTGACTTTTTTTTTCTAAATGACTACACTGTTGGCCGCTGATGGCCTTTACAGCTTCACCGAGCAAGTTGCTAGCGCAGTGGGCTCTCAGCCAAAAATTTTAAGTAACAGGCCTAAGGGCGCCCCCTGAGGGGCTCGAACCTCGGCTGCGCGCCTGACTGGAGGAGCGCTGTGTTTATATCGGAGTCCGATCCTTCGTCTCGAGCGTTGGCGTGATGTGGGAAGCGTCCTGGAGGAATCGCAGGAATAGCGAGTAGTTGGCGCGCGACCCTTTAGGTTCTCGAAACATCGTTTCTAGCATGTTACATATTAGATACAGTAAAAATGAATGTTTTTTGAAGTAAATTCCAATACTTATTTTACAGCTGCGCTGTGTTTAACAAGTCTATCTCAAACCTTTAATTCCTAACCCAGAGTCAGTTTTACACCATCACGCTATCGAATCTAAAAGCAAAGCAATAAGGAGAGTACAATGCTTCTATTTTCTTTTTGTGTCTTGGCAATCTTCGATTTTCCGAATGAACACAAATTTCCATATCTATGTATAGTAGTACTTCGTTCCCGTGGCACTTTTTTAGTTTTTCCTTTCATAAGAACCTTCTCCTGACAATAAGGAACACAACAAAAAAAGAATCATCCAAATCGGTCCAGCCGTTCTCGAGTTTTGCGCTTACCAACAGATTTAGTGATTCATTTTTATATATAAGATTAGATTTATCGCCTACACTGATTTCAATTCAGAATTACGTACTTTATTGTTTTTTCGTTTTAATTTTCATGTCTATTACTTATTAGATTTATCGTCAATAAAATAATTTCAGTTTAGAATAACCTACTTTGTTAATGTTTTGTTAGAATTTCGGGAATACGATGTTTGCCGAGTGACATTAAGACTCCACTTTATGTACTTGTTACATTTGTTAAAAATAATTAGCTAAACCGTGTAAACGAAGAAACCATTCAAGTAATCTCATTTTTAGGGTTCCGTAGTAATCTACGAACCCTTATAGTTTCGCCATGTCCGTCTGTCCGTCTGTCCGTCTGTCCGCGGGTTTCCTAAGAAACCCTTGGTACTACAGAGCTGAAACTTGGCATGATTATACATATGAATCACGCCGACAGAACTGTAGAGTAAAATCTTAGAAAAAAAAATTTTTCGGGTGTCTCCCATAGACGTGAACGGGCGATGAATTTTTTTTTTCTCGCCAATATTTTTGAATGGGGTGTCATAGGATAGCATATTAAAAGATAGAAGGGGTTTACTAAGAACGTTTTTCGATTCAGCACTCCGTTTGCGAAATATAAATTTTTAAAGTGAAAATGTTTGTCAAACACAAGTGTCCCCCCCCTCTACCTGCTAAACGGTTGTTTCTAAAAATGTGGAAAAATTCACGTTGGTAGATTATATAACGAAATTAAAAGGAAAACTACCACACATAACTTGGTCCTTCAAGTTTGCGAGTAATAGTCGACCAAGTGCCAAACACTGTTGGGATTAATTAGAATATATTTACTAATATAAGATCTTTGGTACTACAGAGCTGAAATTTGGCATGGGCATAGATATTGATTGCGCCGACAGATCTAAAATATAAAATGTTGGAAAAAACATTTTTTCGGGTGTTTCCCATACACGTGAAAGGGCGATGGATTTTTTTTTCTCGCTGATACCATCGAATTGAATGTCATAGGATAGATTTTTAAAATATAGAAGGGGTTTACTAAGAACGTTTTTCGATTCAGCACTCCGTTTGAGAAAAAAATATTTTTAAAGTGAATTTTTTTGTTAAAAACAAGTTTCCGGGGGGGACACTACCAGCTAAACAGTTGTTTCTAAAAATGTAAAAAAATTCAGGGTTATAGAATATACAACGAAATTAAAAGAAAAACTATCACACATAAGTTGGCCCTTCAAGTTTGCGAGTAATAGTCGACCAAACGTTTTTGGGATTAATAAGAATATGTTTACAAGGTTCCACGCTAAAAGTGAGGGGAGGTCGAAAGCCAAACTGTAACATATTGACATTTTATTGTTGTTAAATAGTTTTTTGGGGGTGTTAATTACGAAAATGACATCAAAATTATTTTAACAGCAGGTTGATATTATTTCTAACAGTAATATTGCCGTAAAAAAAAAACAAAAAAAAAACAACAAAAAAAATTCGCTTACATACTTACATTCGGTTGCATTTAGACCAAAACAAAAATTATTTCCCAATTTACAAACTCTTTAATAATACATTTGTTTTTAGGGTTCCGTAGTAATCTACGGGTTCCGTAGTAATAGTTTCGCCATGTCTGTCTGTCCGCAGGTTTCCTAAGAAACTCTTGGTAGCACAGAGCTGAAATTTGGCATGGTCATACATACCTATTGATTGTGGTGACAAATCTAAAAAATAAAATGATAGAAAAAAAATGTTTTTCTGTGTTTCTCATTAACGTGAATGGGCGATGGGTTTTTTTCTAGCCGATATCATCGAGTGCGTTATCATAGGATAGCTTTTTAAAATATAGAAGGGGTTTACTACAAACGTTTTTCGATTCAGCAATCCGTTTAGGAAACATTAATTTTTATAATGAAAAAAAATGTGGAATAATTCGCGAGGGTAGCATTTACGACGAAGTGTACCCTAATCCAAAATGGTTGACATACAAGGTTCCACGCTAAAAGTGAGGCGAGCCGAAAGCCAAGCTGTAACATATTGACACTTTAGGTGTCGTTTAATAGGTTTTTGTGGGTGCTAATTATGAAAACGACATTAAAAATATACACCTGCTTAGCTTGATATTATTATATTATTCCTTACAATAAAATTGTTGCAAAAAAAAAAGTCGCGCTCGCTTCGCTCGCGCATTAAACACTTCCATTCTGTTATGTTTAGGCCAAACTTTTTAATACATTTGTTTATGATACTAAGTATAGTATTTGGGGATTTAACATAAACTATGATAATATGCTTGTAGAATTAAGAAGCCAGCTGCATATTTGAACCATGCTGCTACGGAACCCTACAATGCGCGTGGCCCGACACGCTCTTGGCCGGTTTTTTTTATGGCGCTATTGAACTTAAAAAGTATTGGTCTAGTCTGAGCCTTGAATCTAAAATAACATTACTATTTTACAAACATTGAGAATAATCAACGATGATGGTGTAACTCTTGCTTTTTTATATTAGCCCAAGTCTTCCGCGAATGGAACCCATGAAAGCAATAATAAAATATACATAGTTGAAGTTTTTCCAGTCATTGAATTAACGTAGATTTTAATGTTAAGCTTAACATACATTTAAAGTTAAAGTAAATATAGTTGGGGTTTTTAAACACGAGACTCTTTGTGAACAGAATCAGAATGTTAAAGAAAAAGTTGTAGTCAGAATCAAAGAAAATTTGACTGTACAGCAAGCAGTTAAGTCAAAGCAAAAAAGGCGGACGACACAAGGCGGACGCAATATAAAAACAATCTTCTATAAGCCGAAAATTAAGTTACTCCGATCCGGATGAAATTCGGTATTTGGACGGTTTTAGAGTCACAGATTCCGAATACTGAGTCAGCTTATGATTCTCTTATTTCAAAGCGGATATGACCACAAAGTACATCGAATTACATTTTGTGTTTTAACGCTGCGTCTGTTTGTTATGGTGCAGTCTCACAGTTCTCGCGTTTAGAAACTCCAACTCATTTTAATATTTCGTGTAGAGGGACCTGTAGTTATTCCAGTATCGTAAATGCCATAATTATTTAATTTAGTAGCCAAAGTAGTATCGAAAGTTATCCAATTGGTTTCTTTGAACAATTACTCTTTAGCTGCGGGTAGACCGTACGAAATTCATAATCTGAATCGAATTTGAAATTAGTATTCGGCGGTTTGCCCTCGCACAATATTAAAAGTACAATTTGATGTAAGTAGGATTCTATCGAGCTCTTCTTCTTAATCTGTACGACAGACAGCAATAAAAATATCGACTAAAGAGTATAATATTTACAAAGTAAGTTATCGAAGTATGTAATGTTCCCTTAGTGTTGTATTTAAAAATATTATACCTAAATATATGGAGTTTGTATTACGTTAGGTCGATACGCACAAATTTTAGTATAGTTTGTCTGGTGTTTTGAGAATGTGTTTGTGTGCAATGGAGGTGAAAGTGTTGCCATCATAAATTTATTAAAAATCTAATACGATTTTTTTCGTATGGCAATTCTTTCATTAAATCTTGCACTACAACTCGGCTGGGTGAATTTATTCGTAAAGCGTGTGAAAAGTTTGTACAGGTTAAACAATAATGTGTACGTACATTACAGTGATCTTTGAATAGCTTCATCTCAATGGCATAAGGACATAGATAAATTAACCAAATGGTCTTGTTCTGTGAAGTCGTTTCTATAATAGTTTTTCTTCGCTTACTGAATACGAAATTAACACACGAATCAATCTGAGGTCATTCATTTAAGAGATTTATGCCTGGTTTTAACTGGCCAGACAACTTTATTTTACTATACTCCGCGCCAGATAGGAAGGCACAGAAAGTGACATTACGCTTCAAAATAAGTGTGTACTTCCAATATCGCATAGGTTTCATTTAATTTGACAGGTTAATACAAATAGTGTAATCCTACTTAATTAGATGGGCTTTGTATTAAAATAGTAAACAAGAGCCGTGCCCAGTATTTTGTAAAATAATATGGACACTTTCCGTCTTCTTATTGATTCTCTTGCAAAGTCATGTTTCTTACCACCAATAAAATATACTATGGAGTTAACAGGTCATAGATAGGAAGATAGATAGTGCGTTTCGTTTCTCACTATGAAAAATTGAAAATTGACAACCACCAAATTGGTGCCTTTTAATAAACACAGTCGCGTACAGTTGTCTAGTAATTACTACTGACGATTATTTGCTGAACTAGCCCGTAATATAGGATAATTATTGTGAATTTTCTGTTTCATTATTTTATTGATTGATGTCAGATTGATACTTAGTGTTACCTTCTGTCCAATATTAAAAAAACCTGTACAAACTTGTACCCAGCGCAATATGGTGTCAAACTAGAGTTTACCAGTATATCATTAAGCAACTGAGCTTTGCCGTGGTCGGCGTGTAACGGCGATCCCTGCCCACCTTATAGTGGGCGTTCTTGTACCTTATTATTTAAATATTGTCTATTCCTATACTCTTTCTTAAAATGTAATGACAAGCATAACTATGGCCGCTTTAAGAGCAATAATCATTACGAAAGAAAAAACACATGTGTCATGAAGGTTTTCCTTCATCCATATTATCTTACAAACCGTTTTCATTACCAAGACTTGCTTGACTCGGCGACTCATCATCATTATACTGGAAGTATTTTGATTTATGAAGTGCTGTCATTTCTTCTTTTTCTCCAATAAGTGAGTGATTATTGACTTCAATATTGATCTCAAAATTTCATAAGGTTTGATAAAAAAAAAGCTTTGAAGTAGTCATAGTTTTGCTTGTTAGTTTTAAATTATGAACTGTCCTTCTTTAAGGTAAATGTATACACAACGATATGAAATGACATCAAGGATTATATTCCTTATGGCGCAAGTTTAAAAGCCATTTTGGAAATTGTAGCAAGTTTGGCCACCAATTCTTGGTTTAAGAAATGCCTCTTGGCATCGTTGATTAACTGCATTTACCATAGTCTTTAAGAATAACTTTTTTCTGAAGTAGATAATTGATGTGTCTATCTATATTTTGAGTTTAGTGTTTATTATGTTGTGGTTCCATGTGGTGGGATATGTTAGTCTTCGCCTTCGACATTAAAAGACTGTGTAAAGAGAGGTACAGTCCTGACGTTTTATAGCGAAGAGACATGACATAAATGAAAGTATACCATTTCGACAAACAGAAACGTCTCACGCGGAACTTTTGTTCTTGTTTCAAGTAACACATACAAATCCAATAATAAATCTAAATCGCTGTATGAGTGTATGTAAATTATATAAATCATACAAGAGAATCATATACTTTATTCCAACTATATAAGCTTCAATTTCGTTAACATTCTTCAAAAGACCAGTTACTAAGCTAAAATGAACTTTAAATCTTTAAAATAAAGCACAAAATTCACAATTAATTCTTCGCACCCTTCTAATGTCGTAGGCGAGGTCTCGCATAAGCGGTCGCCTGTGTAATTCTAGTCATTATAATATTGTTTTTATAGGTATTACTAGTAGATATTCGTCTTAAAACTGTGGTGTGACGGTTTGATAAGTAGTTGTTTCTAGTTTTAAATAAGCGATAAAGGTTATTCACAACTTTATTATTTAGCATTATTGTTTTATGTAACAGTTTTACAAATAATTTTTAGGGAAAGAAAAATATTCGGCGCGAATAGGACTTGAACCCACGACCCCAGGATTAGATCTCCTGGTGCTCTAACCAACTGAGCTATCGTGCCTTCAAGTCAAGCGGCGAAAAGTAACAGATTTGCCAGAAATTTGCCTTTAGTAATTTCAATGATTTCTATTCTTACGTTATTTCTAAAGAGGTTCCGATTTTTATTAAGCCTGGTAGAATTGCCAAAGTCTTAGATGTTTGTTCATGGAAATACAACCTTTGCTTTTAGTGAAGATTGAAATTATTTTTTTAAAGACGGCGGACTGTAAAGGTATTCCCCTTAAGTCACATGCATAGACAAATCCAATATTTAACATTCCAGTAAGATCTTTGGTAACTTTAACCGTCGCACAAAAAACAGTGTTTCACATTTCTATAAACCAATAACTCGTTGCCATTTATTGATCGTTTTATTATGTTTATGTAGCTAGTAGATGTTTATTTATTTTTTGGAGCTAAAAGTGTTACGCCACATTTATTACGTTATTGGGTGACTTTAAGTTAGTTAGCGAAAAAGGATGTGAATCAGCCCACAAAACTTCTCAAGGAAATAGGTCAAATATGAAAAACAAGTTTCGCCTCTTCATACAACATGGGCGATCAGCTGTTTGCCTTTGTATGGGAAGTCCAAATTTTTTTTTAAAAAGTAAAAAAAAGTTTTTTTTCTTGAAAATAAAAAAGTAACCCCCTAAAGTTTCGCTTACTAATTTAAAGCCCCATATAAAATTCATTCATGTTTACATGTGGTTTAATAACCACATTATGCCATGGTTAAAATTACACGAGGTTTATGTAATGAAACATGAGTACAGTGGTGACAGGTTACTAAACAATAAGGTCCTTATTACAGAACGTGACTCAGACTATACTTAAGTAGCAGTCGTCTTTGTATGTATTGTATGTATACTCTTTATTGCAAATTCTTACAGACTAATTTAAAGGAAAAAGCTGTATGCAAAGGCGGACATATCCCTGAAGGAATCTCTTCCAGTCATTTTGATAAAGATAAAAAGAGACAATCAATACTTAAGTATAGATCAAGACTTGAGTCTCCTTATGTAATGCGGGCCTTAAATTATCCCTGAGAAAAGTTCGCTGCTGTAACTTTATGTTTTTCTTTCCCTCCCATCGAGCGTGGAAGTAATATTGTCTGCGATATTTTACGAGCAATAATATCGGCCAACCAATTCAACTGTGAAGTATAGTCGTAATCGTAACCAATTACTTGTTATTTGATTCGTTTTATGGAGACACCGTGACGTCGCGTAATGTGGCTTAAGTACTTTGTTTCACTAATAAAATTAAATACAATAAATGTTCGGCACATGGAACGCCAAAGTTGAAAACGAGCGCTTCAAAATATATTTATATTAAAAAATAAATGTTTAATATATTCCATTAGAGTAGATGTTATGAGAGTATATAGAAACCCATATACATGTAAGTGATTTGAACAATAATAAAAAACGTTTCAAAATTTTTATGTCTAAAATGCTGTTAAAAATTGTTATTTTTGTTTCAATTGATGTATTTAAAAATATTGAAAAAAATCTACCTATGTTGTTATGTATAATTCTTGCAATACCAAATACTTAGTACGTTCAGGTTTAAAATATTATTATTATTATTATTAATGTTGTAGATCTAAGTAAAGTGTGTAGAGGTTTTGTTGAATAAATGTCATGTTCCGAATATATTTTATTTTATTTTATACCCTTTCAAAAATGTCTTGTAAATATATTAAAGTAGGAAAACTCACTCCAGACCTGGGACCTGATTTTTGAAGCAATAAAATTCCAATTCGCATACGAATTGACAAGATTTGTATGAGATTCTCATGCGAATCTTGTCAATTCGTATGCGAATTGGAATTCTATCGTTTCAAAAATATGTTTCCTGTTGGGTTTGGGCAAATAGACACTTAATTAGAGGGTCTGAAAAACCTTTGGAGGATCGCGCATTGTAAGTTGTATTAATTTTTTTTATTTTATTTAATATAGATTTATTACTTTTTTTCAAGAACAGTCAACTTATAATAATTAAGAAAATTAGGTTAAATCGCCCCTAATCGTTCCCAGTGCAAAGGTGCCCATTACGGCTGCTGTATATCTGCGCTGTATCGCTCTATAGACAGCCTCTGCACCAAGAACAATTAATTCTGTTTCAAGGGAGTTACACGTTTAAAAAGTTTCGCTAACTAAAGTCACTACATATGCTACATAAAGCAGGTACCATGTTGACTTAATATAAGTACCTACTTAGCATTCCTCTTACAAACAGTGAATGCATTGAAACAATTTGAGTGAGACGTGCGTAAAGACAAAGAGGTACGTTTGAATAAAACTTAACGAGAAGGCGGAGGGGTGAAATGGAGTGGATGAATGGAATATCTGGTTTCAACAGCCAGTATTTACGTGTTACGACTACTTTCAAAAGTACAAGACGTGAGATGAAAGGTTTAAGACTTATGTATCTAAGTACTTTCCAAATTTTTTGAAATATATTGTTTAAGATTTTCTGTTTCAAAACTAGCTGTTTTTGGCACCGCATAAAACTCGCATAAAATTCTCGGTTTCCGTTGGTAATCCGGTTGCCGCGATACAAGCTGTACTTAGTCCACTTTTTTCCGTATACCTACAAAATATATTTTTACTGTAATAGTAAGATTTTAAATTCGAATTCGAAAGATTTTCGATGTTATACTCAAGATTTCACGGGTTTTCGCGATTTGATGGGATACTCATTTAAAACAAAAATCGCGGTAAGAACCCTTTTTAATTGTGTTCAATTTTTTTTTGATAATTTCCTTTAGTTTCCTTGGACAATTTTGACTGTTCAGTTCATGAGGAGATTTTACGCCCTAAAGATTGGCTAACTAAATATTCTATAGTCGCCGTACACAGAATGTGTTGTCTCTTTATTGGACCATGCCAGGGGGTAAAGTTATTCGCGATTGAACATAATAGATAAGTGATAACGCAAAAGTATTAGAAACAATCTTCTAAGAGCGAGGTAAACAATAGAGTGACCCGTTCTAGAGAGGTCAGGGTGTCACATCGAGCAGTAACAATTGCTCAGCCCATAAACATGGTTAACGACGCGTCCGTGCTCTCGGACGGACGGACACTTTTATTGTGAAACCTATGAAGCTGTCATTGCTCGGAAATAATTGCAAATTGCAGACTCGTGTATTAATTTTTTTACCGTTTTCTACAGCTCGGCGATACCTTTTTATCTTGATAGCTGTTTGGTTTTATATTTTCTGTCGCCAATCAATGACTTCAACAAAAATGTGGGACGTTGACGTGGGTCAGATCAGAATAAACTTTAAAGCTTATTTTATAGTTAAGTATAAAATATAAATAAAAATCCATGGTCAGAGGTCAGAACAGCCCAATATTTAACGATTAATCTTTTTTCCGAGATTTATAGGCATCTTCTAGGTGAGCTTTCTACATCCTTGACCACATCTAGATTATGTCAAGAGAAAACTCATTCGTTGTATAAAAAAAAGATATAACAACATGAATCCTTTAAAGATACACTCATTTGTATTAAATAGTAAGTATCTATTCTAGGTATTTCACAAAGAACTTTAAAATCCGTTCAATATTTTTTTGTGGCTGAGTTGTTTTAGTCGTACTGTAGAAATATTTTTACCCCCGACAAAAAGATAACTAATAATAAAATTCGTATATTTCTCTCTCACAACAAGTGCATACATGATATTGGTAATTAACACAGATGTTTAATCTAAGATTGTGAGAGACTGGAGCCTAAACTAGGCTTTCGCCTAGGCGTCATAAGTCTTATAAAATTTTACAGAAAATAGCTAAAATTTTAAAAAAAACAAAAACATAAGAGTTTGTGTGTGTGTGTGTGTGCGTGGATGTGGGTGTGTGAGTGATCGTATTGCCTTGCCTACACGTTGTGTCTGCTGTGGTACATTGAATGGAACGATTTCGATGCGGTTTTTTCTTTTAAAGCTGACGTAATTGAGATAGTTCTTAGCTATATGTATTTGATCAAAATTGGTTCAGGCTTTTAAAAGTTATAAGCAATCGAATGTTGGGGGTAATAAAAAATAATAATTTTAGAGTTATGAATTAATACTCCTCCTTCTGTCTGTTACATAACAAAGCGTTTTACGAATGAAAATGTGTTGTGTGTCATAAGGCAGAAATCCGTTCGTTTTATGACGCTTCCACTACGCACAGAGGTCGTAACGTAATATTTCGCTGGACATTAAATTCCGGAGTGGCTCTGCGGCTATTAAGCTAGTAGATGAAGATACGATTGTAAACGTTTGTGAGGATTTACGAGTTAGACATGGCCGAGTTGCATCATGCTGAATTATCTATTTAACCCTGTTTCTCTTCATCAGCCCATATACGTCCCCACTGCTGGGGCACGGGCCTCCCTCAATATCATGAGGGGTAAATGCCATACTCACCACGCTTGGCAGACAGGTTGGCGAGGGTTTTGATATAATTTCAGAGTTTTTCTTCTCTGTGTGCAGATGAAATTGCTTGCATATTTACCTTAGTCGCCTTGTACGATACCTCGGTAAGAAAGAGGGTGGTCCTATTCTACTCTGCCGGGGACTCACACGGCTAGAGCCCTGTGTTTTTACCGGTTAGTCACAACTGTTCCAATTCAGCATTAAAATTGGTCCTGGAGAGAGAGAGACCGTGTGGTGATCGGTTGAACCGTGTGGTGATCGGTTGAGAATAACACCACCCCATCTCTTTCCGTGGGTGTTGTAAGAGGCGAGACCTGCCTCCTAGTAATCCATCTCAGGCAACGACACTTCATTTTTTTCTGAATCTGAGGTGTCGTCCTATGGTCTCATGCGGTGTGGTAGGCTCTGTAAAGGGCCGTCTGCTTCGCGACCACCCTCCTACCGAAGTCCGACGCCAAACAGCTTGCTGTGTTCTGTCGGTGCGTGGGAGTACCAGTGCCTTTATAGGCATTTTCTGGGTTAACTCGCTCCATCGTCGACCTCATCTTTAACCTTATGGTCAAGATTGTGGTCAAGAGTTAACCCATCTTATAATAAAAAAAAGAGAACTCACGTATTCTGTTGGTGTCCCCGATTATGAATCGTGTGCTTATTATTATCGTCTTATAGCCCATACCCCACTAAGGGGTACGGGCCTCCCTTCGAAACGGCGAATGGGTTATGCCATAGTCCACCACGCTCTGGCCCTGTGCGGGTTGGTGAACCGCGTGCCTTTCGAAAACTTAATTTTGTTAGACGTGCGAGTGTCATTACGATGTTTTCCTTGACAGCTGAGCAAATAATACTTCAATTAAGAAATCCGTACATAAATCTGAAAAGGTGAATTTAGTGGTAAATGACCAAGCTTTCTATTATATCATAAATTAATTAATAACTTAATCTTTATTTAACGGACGTAGTGACGTTGCCTCTTGATCGACGATTCCGGTTCGATTCCTGGTCTGGGAAAATATTTATGTAAAAAGCAAATGTTTATTTTCAGCTCATGGGTGTTCGTGTCTTTCTTTAATGTATGTTTCACGGGACTCACGACACAAAGGAGAACCTTAGTCTGCCTTTGAGTGTGTAGCGTTTATTTATTTATTTCACAAACAATAGTTTCTCTTAAATTGTATGTAACTAAATAAATAAATAAAATCTTTATTTTCACCAAAAAACTGTTTACATTATTGATACGGGGGCTGGTGTCTCCTTTTAAGTTTTTTTAAAACTTGTGTTAGGAGGCACCGCTCTTCCTTTAGGTGTCACATACATCAGGTGAGTTAACTAAAGTAGGAAGTGTACAACTACTTAGATTAATGATATTTTTTTATAAACAGCTTTTACTTAATTTAAGAATGTTCATGAGTTCAGGCAGTAAAGTACTTAATGATAATTTAAATAAAAAGAAAAAAAACATAATTAGGGTGTGACTGAGAATACCTATGAGTGACGTGTGAGTGTGCGTGTGTGTGTGTAGGTGTGTGGGTGTATATGTGTATGTGTGTATGATTAGCAAAATAGGATTTTCTGTCTCTGCTAAGCTGACCTTTAATAAACAGTTGATGAGGGCATCTAAATCGACAGTGAACTTTAATCCCAATGCCTTGCAGCAACATCACGTCCATCCGTTCTCCGAAACAAGTATAGATCAAACACTGGCACTGTGGGCGATAACGCTATATTGCCTCGTACTAGGAGGCAGTGGCGTAACTATACCATCGGTTTGGTTGAGTGGTAGAGACGCTGCCTCTTGATTGGCGGGTCCTCGGTTCGATTAATAGCGTTTATTTACATATTTATTTATCTAAGGCCCGTGGCAAATTCATTGGATGGTGGGCCCCCAGTAAAAAAAAAATTAAGCAACCAATGGATGCGTTCTAAAATTATCGACATCCTTATAAAGGCATTTTTATATTCTTATTTGAATTTGTATAGTTGTCTAACTTTAAATGATTTGAAGTACACACGGCAGCATATCAGGCTATATATGTTGACCTTGACGTCGCTCTTATCTCGCTCGTAATAGCGCCGGCTTTCGTTGTGCGAATGGGTAACCTGACGTGCTGCTGTCTGTACTTATATATATTTAAAAAAATACTTTTGAAAAAAATGGTATGCTACACGATAAGAAGAAGTTATTCAGTTTCGTGGGCTGTCTTGACGTCCATATTTTCCATTAACTAATTTAAAGTCACCTTATACAGGGCTTTAAGTATCTCTCTTTCAACCTCTTGGGTGGTTAATCAGTCCATGAAACTGAACAACTTTCAAAATGCGAAAAAAAAATTTTTTAGTTCACATACAAAATGCGCTACATTATGCTGATGAAGTTTGTATGGGAACTCACATTTTTTTTCGTATTTTGACCTATGTTCCCTGGGGAAGTTCTTCAGTTTCATGGACTGATTAACCACCCGAGAGGTTGAAAGGGATTTACCTAAAGCCTTGTATATATTTAAAAAATACTTTTGTAAAAAATGCTATGTTATGCTACACAATAAGAAGAAGTTATTCAGTTTCGTGGGCTGTCTTGGCGTCCTTATTTTCCGTTAACTAATTTATAGTCTCCTTATATATTTTAGTTATAAATTGAGATTGAAAGACGCTGACTAACTTAATCAATATCCATTACAAGTACATGCCCCAAGTTTTGCCATAGTAAACACTTGTTTAACTTTGCACTTAATATTAAAACTTTTCCTAGATGTTAAGCTCTCTACACAAACTTTTCATTTCAATATAAATGTTTAATAATAACTTCGTAACCCTTAGAGCAGTGTAAATAGGGTCGGCAAAGAAACAACGCGTTCTCCGACTTTAAATTAGTTAGTAGCCAACTAAATTGAACTTGAAAGAACCAAAAAAAAATCCACACATTTTCAGAAGTTAGTGAGATCGTTTTATTGCATTGGTAAGAAACTCGAGTTATTTTTCGAGAATTATAAATTGGTTTCTGGGAAAAGTTGTATAATTCAGGGGGTGATTCACGTATTACAATTTTGCTAAAGTAAAAAAAAACATTCATTTTGTTACGGCTCGAAAATTAATGTGTTTTGTCATAAAATAACTTAAAATCCTGTGGTAATAACCTTTAATTGAGTAATTCGTTTTATTTGCAGATCGTACGTACTTCCGTCGGGGTTAATCAATGATCTAAGCTAAGGTATGCGCGATTAAAGTAGGCAAGGTAATCTTCATCTTTATTAATAAAAGGCTTTGAGACTGATCAACGCATAGCCGAAACCGAAATTTGGAAGACGTATTTCTTATATGTAGGTAAAGGAATCCAATAAGAAAGAAATTTTCCTAGATACACACGGCAAACGGAGGAAATCGGATTTCTTTTTTGCAAATTTCAAATAACTCTTGGCCCAGCGGCCTCCTGTTTTTTAATTTATTTCACGTGAATTTAACAATGCAGGGTCCTGATTAACCTTGCCCAAACCCTTAAATACCCTTATTCATCAACCAAACCCTTATTCATCAACACCTTGCCCAAACCCTTAAACATAGAAAGCGGAGACTATGCATAAAGAAGGATAGTATAAAACTCTCACAGAAACGATGTTTGGGCATTCTCCACTTAGCTAGCACGGGCTGCGACAAACTCGCTTGTCACGCAACTCAGATGACGCGGTGAAACATCACTTCGTTTGCACGAGGGCTTGTTCGAACTGTTATCAATTAGGCACTCTTTTGACGTTTTACCGCGTTGTTTTGACAATACAATACAATACAATACACGAGCTGGTTTTTATTAAAATCGGTAATAAATTGCCCCTAAATAATTTTTCTTCTTATCGTGTAGGTATAGTCAAGTGTGTGGCGAACTTGGCTAACCCTGGTGTCAGAGTTTTCAAACCGCACAATGACCTCTGACTTGGTTTTAACGACTGTAGTCAATCGACAAAAGCCAAGACCGACAGCTTAACGTGCCCTCCGAAGCGCGGAAACGCTCGTGATAAGTTGACAAGTTAAAATTTTTATCATTATACATTTTTGTATTTAGGCTTAAGTTTTTATGAAATAAAATATCTTATCTTATCTTAAATTGCCATTTTGGTCATCTCTGTCTCTGTGTACGTTGCTTTACGTTGTAAAAAATTGCTCTTAAATAGCTGAAAGTGATAACAATCAAAACATAAACATTTAATTCGAACTTACTAATTTCCCAATGCGCAATCAAAGGTAAAAGGGGGAGAGGGAAATGATGCCTCAATCAAAGGTTAAGGGGAGACCTGTTGCGCGACCGCCACCCGCTACAGTCGAGCTTCCTCCCAGGTTCAGTGTTACTAGTTGCGCAGTTTTCGGTCAAATCTGGATATATTTACTTGGACTCTTATCATTTATCTGTAGTTTATGTTTCACTCTTAATTAGTTTTAACTAATTAATTACCTACACAATTTAATTTAAAAAAAGTGAGCTATTTCAGAGTCATTATTCAATAAGGGGGTGTTTGTTATTTAATTATTGATTTAGACACTTTTTCACTTTACAAATAAATTAAATTAAAAAAATAAAGACAAAAAAACTTAGAAACTAATGTACAGTGTACTACTTCCTTTGTAAAGATATGTTTAGTAAAAGTTATATAATCATTTTGCAAAGTTAATGCATATCCTTAGGGAAACGGTGTATAAGTACATCCATACTTAATATGCTTATATACTTAATTACTTAATTTACATAATTTACTTAATACTTATTATATACTTAATATACTTAATAATATTATAAATGCGAAAGTAACTCTGTCTGTCTGTCTGTCTTTCCGTCTTTCACGCCTAAACTACTAAACCGATTTTGATGAAATTTGGTACTGTAATATATTAGAGCCTGGGAAAGGACATAGGCTACATTTTATCCCACACTTGGGCACGATATAACCTGTAGTCCACGCGGGCGGAGCCGCGGGTGGAAAGCTAGTATAACATATGAGGTTCTGAAACTAGAAAGCCATTAATATAATTGTGTACAGGAAGTATAGTGCTACTAGTTATGATTGGAACGTTTCATCAACACTGTGAAACGAAAAATCTAGGAATTATATTCGTTTTGCCTTATAGCACCTCCTATAAATACTCTGTTAATTTTTAAAATATTAAGATTCACAGAGAGCTTAGCTCTACCACTTTAATTTGAATAAAAATTTTAGAATAATTGGGAATAGAATAGAAAATCTTTATTCAACTAACATAGACACAGAATAAATAATAGTACGATAGACAACAATACAGATAACAAATTAAACTTAAAATATTACAAAGTGTTAGTCAAAAAGGCGCTGACTCTTATAGGGCAATATTCGGGCTGATTGGGCAATATTTAACTTGTAAACTGGCCTCCCTATCCCGGGATCGTATCCCGTCGGCTGCCAGTTGCATGCTCCACTCCGAACGGTCCGGTTGTGAGCGAACGATCGCGCCACCACACGCTACCGCCAAACTTCTCAGCTTGAATTTCAAAGTGGTTTGAATTAAACACATATAAATATTTTTTAAATAATATTCAACGGTGTTGCTTATAAATTGACCTTGTTACTGAGAAATTGTTCTTTGGTAGCTCTGCTTCGTTTTTGTGTTGTATGTTCCAAGGGACCCACGATGCAAGAGGAAATCTTATAGTGTTCCTTTGAGTGTGTAGCGTTAATTTTTTATATTTTCTTTTGACAAGTACTGTATAGGAAAAATGTAGTGTTTTTTGATCTTCTGAGAGTGACAAGTAGTCTTTTAATCACATAGTTTTTGTCGAAAATGTAAATTGTAGTTGCAAAAGAAATAAATAAGGGAATGAATAATAACAACTATACAATAAGTCCGTTCGCAATTTATATATTTAAAGTTACAAGTCAATGATCTACATAAACTGAAAATTAACGATAGTTTTCAAAAAAATTAAATGGTTTTAAAATGCGTTGACTACCTTGTACTTTGGATAAAGTACGTTTAGAGGACATATCGTTTAACCTTTTCTAGAGAAATAACTTGAACTTAAATTGAATATATGAAAACTGCACTCTCTGAAGTTCATTCCCAAATTCCCAACATTTCATTAAAAAGTTTGCCTCATGAACATATTTCTAGTGCTAAAGTTGTAAGTAATTTTTTGTTCATTTAATAACTTTTTTATTAAAAGGTTCTAGTTTTAAATTATGGATATATTTATGAATATTACGTGTAATATTAGAGAATATCGTATAATATTATAATAAAATAAACTTTTTACTTAATAGTGTGTTAAAACGGAAAATATCCAACCAGTTGAAATACATTAATTTTGTCGTTAAAACAAAAATGTATAACAGAAAAGACTTTCTTAGAAAAGTTTGCCACAAGTCTAAAAGAAATTAGGTACCTTAGTTAGACATTTATGGCTAAAGCATTACTCTTACTTTCTGATATTTTCATCTTTTTCACATTTTCAGAATAGCTTTCTATTTCCAATAATAATCTTCTTAAACATCTTCGTAATTGAATTTTTAAGCAGCTCAGTCAGTCTCCTCAGTTGTAGCACTAGAACAGGGGTGGCCAACTTGATTATGCCCAAGATCTCCTATTTACTAACGAAACCCTGTGCGATCTACCAATTACATACTTCTTGAAATCTTAAATGAAACAACATAGTTCAGTACACAATCATGTAGAATTTTTTTAAATTATATTTAGAGAAAAAACTTAATTCTGAAATGTTTTTTTTATTTTTTTGCCTTGCCACGATCGACTGGACTGACAGTCGCGATCGACTAAACAAGAAATAATAGTAAAGTTACGTTTTGAAGCACCGTGTGTGTGTGTAATGTGTATTCATCATATTTTTTTTTTTTTGCATATGCGTACAATAATTTTAGGTACATAGAAAACACATCTAACAGACAATTACAAGCTTCCACTTTAATAGCAATTTTCTTAGCTTAGCCAGTTAACAAATATTTCAAAGTACTAAAATCAGCAAAAATACATCGAAAACCACTCAAAATGCGCCCCACGAAGATCGCGTGTCTGTTTCTGTTCATCCCTGTGATACAAGTGTACGCGGTGGCCCACACGGTGCACAAGGTGGGGGTCCTCATGGCCTCGCGTCTGGACTCGCCGTTTGACCTGGAGCGCTGTGGCCCCGCCGTTGACCTCGCCCTGGATAAGGTCAACAATATGTTCCTGAAACACCACGGCGTGGAGCTCCAGAAGGTGCAGGGAAGGTTGGTATTATGATCGTTTTCACTTTGAATTATATACATTACATATGCTCATGCCATATGGGGTAAGCAGAGCATCAGTAGATCAGAACCACTTGATATCACGTTTGACATTAATTTTGAAGGTTATTAGATGAGACATGAGAGGTTATCAGCCTTTCATTCACAATACAGCTGTACCCCAGCAGTTTGCTGTCAGTGTGTTGTGTTTACCCTCGGGACTCGCCAGTTCAAATTAACTATAAGTAAAATATTAGGGGTTGGTACTCTTCATGAAACTGAAAAACTTTCCTCAAGGGTTCGTAGGAAGTTCTCCTTTAAAGAAAGTCGTCATTTTATCAGTCAATCAGTTGATAAATAATTTTTATGGAAAGAAAAATATTCTGCGCGAATTGGACTTGAACTCACGACCTCAGGATTATATCTCCTGGTGCTCTAACCAACTGAGCTTCCTTCAAGTTAAGCGGCGAAATTTCCCATACTAAAAAAATATATATATTTTTTAATAATTGATAGCTTAAGTTGTATGATGAGGTGACCGTAAAAAAATATTTCGTAGGAAAACTTAAGTTTAATTATAATAAATAATAAAAATCCTTTATTTGGCCAAGCAACAAAAGTACAGAGGCCAGCGCATCAGGTTACTCCATTTTCATTGCAAAACCGCTCTTATCACAACAGCACAGAGTGCACCCGTGTGGTAACCTGACTTGCGGCCGTCCGTACATTTTGCAACATTTATCAGGTAGCGGTAGCGCTTAAATAGGAAAAATCTTGTGCCAAAGCGCTAACTACTTCCGTTTATGGTACAACAAAGTCTAATGCAGAACAATTTAAATTTTAGCTATAAATCTAACAATTAATTTAACTACTTACAGCATTGTAAAGTTTGAGTCACTCAATACATTATCAGAAATAATTAATACTTGAAAGAGATCCCGTTAGGGATAAGTCCGTCTCTGCAAATGGTTATGTTTTTTTGTATAGTATGTATGTATGTATTTAAATCCTTTATTCTACAACAAAATCACAAAGCCGACACTGATTAAAAAACATAATCGGACATTTGATACAAAGGCGGCCTTATCCCAAAAGGGATCTCTTAGAGTCTGAAAGAGAAAAGAATTTACATACATACATACGAGTACCTATTTTCAAGAGACCCGTGAATTTTCTAATAATTTACAAAATATTTTCACTTCGTTTTTTAGTGTTTAAGCCTTTTCTTAGTTTCAATACCTAAATGGCTCGCTACATTTTCCATCTGTATATACACTCACGCCTATAATCCCTTACGGGGTAGGCAGAGTGTCATATAGTTCTAGAACCACGTGAAACAACTTTTGAGGGTAATTAGATGGAACATAGGTATACTTAGTGGTGATAGTGCTCAGCTTTTCGCCTACGATACAGCCAACCCCTCGCGTCCCACTTACTGACTTCTACAGTATACCTAGGAAGAGTTGGCAGGTTTTAATGTGCCCACATTCTCAATTTTACTTTTACTCCCAGCAGTTTGGAAGTGGCAAGTAGGTTGTTAAGAGTGAAATAGTTTCTTTATAAAAAAGATACTTAGTCGTCATTTTCATCTTAGAACGTACGACTTAAAAAATGTGTCGATGTGGTTTAGAACCGTTTTTAGAACCGTTAGAACCGTAACAGTTTCCGTAATTATGCTTAGAAACATTAAACGTTAACCTTTGCAACATTATCTAATCTTTTAATGAAATAAAACCTTTCATAAAAGGGTACAAAACGCTCTTTGTGTAGCACAGAAAATAAACAATGTTTTTACTAACTCTAAGCTGCGTAGCTAACACCTACGCCGTAGCAGTTCGTAGCAAATGACAACTGCTACGGTAAAGTAAAACAGGGTTTTATTTCATAAAAGGATTTGAAACGCAAGTTCTTTGTTAATATTTTACAAAAGAAAACGTACAGGGAATATTCAACTTTTAGTTTAAACTGTTTTCAATCTTGTTTCTAAGGCATTAAGGTTGAATTTAAACTCAACTTTGGTAGAAGAGGTAAAGCTCAAAATATAGCTTTGTCAGCATCGACTTTACATATTTTAAATGAAACATTTTTTAAAGGCTTACGTGTTTATTTCTTACAGCAGTGGTATTCACATTAGGTGAGTAACTCTTGTATTCTAGAGCATGTTATCTCTAATTACTAGTTAGGTACTGTGGAGGTTCTACCTTCATGATAACAATCTTTTTAGAAACGCCTTTAGCGAAAGGTTCTATAATCAAATTGATTCGCAGCTTTTGGCGCGTTTTGAATTGTATATGTCACCAAAAAATAATAAGAATCGTAAGTTGATCAACTTTCGAGGTAGTTTATCAACTATCGGAAAATCATACACGGCAGTTGAAATGTATTATTTAACGTATACATTTCCGGTAATTGATCAATTTACGGCCTCTCGGTATAATGATCCGACGAACGCGATATGTACGCTGATTGGTTGAAAACTCGAGGTGTTGGCTGATTGTTTGAATGTCTCACTTAGAACTGCGACAAGTAGGTTTGTTAGTAGCCGAACCCAACCAACCCGTTCAGGGTTCAAGGTTGGTTGGGTTAGTTTAGATTAGAACTGCGACCCTCAACGCATGAGCCGAGCGAGCGTAGCGAGCGTGCCGCGGCAGCGGCCGGCGAAGTGCCAGAAACGACTCGACTGTAGTTGCCTCTTAGGTTGTCGCATCGACCAATCAGAGAACAGTGTATTATATTACGGATGTCAGTTTAACGTAAAATGTACACTGAGCAGCGATTGGTCCATTCGTGTATGATTTGACTTGTGGCAAAATCGTTAGTTGGTAAACTTACAGCCAGGCAGCGTAAGTTGAGCAATTAGCTAAAATTTATTGCGTTAAATAATACATTTTAACTGCCGTGTATGATTTGCCGAAAGTTGATAAACTACCTCGAAAATTGATCAACTTACGATTCTTATTAATTTCCGGCGACATATACAACCGATACAGTCTCTCCTGTGGCTTCGGCCGCGTGTGTAATGTTCCTATAAATCAGCCATTCTCAAAGTGAACCCTAGGGTTCCGCACGGCCTCTGAGGGGGCTCCGCGAATAAACTAAAAGAATAGTAGGTACTGAAATTCATAATTTCTGTACCTACTATTATTTTTGTATTCATGCATAAAATAAAAAACTTATTTTTCTATTTATCTAAATTTAATATTTCAGCTAGGAGCTTGACCAATAGTTGAACTGAACTAGTTATTAATTAGTTAAGGGCCAAATACGTATTTAGTGTTCCAAAAGGGGTTAGTTACCAAAAAAGTTTGAGAACCGCTGCTCTAAATAAATGCTCTAACTGATTCTGTGACTTTTCCTGGTCTCCCATTAGCTAGATCCCTGGTTGCTCCCTCTGAGCTACGCCACAGTACACACGACCGTACATCAGACTATACAGGTTGATCTTTCCATCGCCCTTATGCCACTTTAAGTAACGCCTGGTTTCGTGCTGTTGCCTGTACATTTCGTCGGAAAAACTCACGGAAAAAAGCAAAAAGCCTTAAATTTAGTAGACACCTACTTGAATAACATCCCTTAATCTTGTGTTATTGTACGAACAGATATAAAGGGTCGAAAGTCAAGGTCTCTTCTCTCGCCTTTCTTGCCGTTGTTTTCCCAGCATCCCGCATTTTATTGACTCATTTCTACCTTCAAATAAGCCAATTGCTCGGATTGGTAGGCAAGATATGTGTTTCTATGTAATGCAGGGTTATTAACTACCTTTTAGTATAGGATAACTCCGGACAGTATCCGTGATAAGATTCACAATGTTTAATTGTCGAAAAAAAAGAGAGGTGTTATAAGTTTGACGTGTGTATCTGTGTTGTCTGGGGCAGCGAATTCGATTTTGATTTTGATGCGTTTTTTTGTTTGGGAGCGGACTTAATACAGATAGTTCTTGGATATATTTGATCAAAATTGGTTCAATCGTTTAAAAGTTGTAAGCAATCGAATGTCGGGAGTGATACCATTTTTTATATTTTATAGTTTTTTTTATAATTCTTTATTTTTATTTATTTTATTTTATTTTATTTTATTTTATTTTATTTTATTTTATTTTATTTTATTTTATTTTATTTTATTTTATTTTATTTTATTTTATTTTATTTTATTTTATTTTATTTTATTTTATTTAATAGATCACCAACAAGTTACACACCAACTCTTAATTAAAATGGCACAAATTTATAAAAAAAGGCTAAACGGTAACCCGATTATAGGTGACAACCGCATTCAAAAATGTTTAAGTACCTAACATTATACCAAGAACATAGTACCTAATATTATACCTTAAAGAAAAATAAAACAGTCGCAGGAAAATAATTTGCAACATGAAAAGTTACATTTAAATCATACATATAAAACATAGTATTGAAAATTAAACATGGGTGAGCTACTTTAAACAATTAAGAACAAGGATTTGTTTTTTGATGGAAGCTTTAAAGGAATAGTTTTTATTTCCAAAAATATCACAGCTGGTTTTTGTTAACATATAACATGCCACCCTCATAATGAAGCTCATACAAAAGTATAATTAAGTTTTTCTATTACTTAACCCTAATTGAAGAACAATAAGAGGAGAAGCCAATATGCTGTTCACAATGCCTATGCCTAACTTATAAGTATTAAACAGACCTGATCGCTTAAACTATCATTCCTCTTACACTCCATCAGGACGTGATAGACATCTTCAACTCTTCCGCACTGCTCACAGTTTGGAGAGTCGACTTTGCACATCAGTGCTACAAAGCTAAATTTTATAGTTATTGAGATTAAACAATTAATAATAAAATTATCAATTTTCTTAATTCATCTCATTTAACTTATTTAACTCATCTTGGAAAACAAGGAGAATTCTATATCTTTGAATTGAATAAAAATCGTCGCGTCGCTTGTCTCGCCAATGCTTTTGGCAACAGCGACACCACCAACCGAACGTTAAGTTGCAAACTACCTAGCAATTGAATATTAAGTTGGTGGTGGCACCGCCAGTGGAAGCAGCAAAGATAAAATATATAAAATTTTGATAGTTCTCAATTTCACTACCTGAACAGATAATAAAATTGTCACCATTGTCATTCAACTGCCATTGAGGCGCCATTGTTTAGTAGAATAGCTGTTCAGTCCGCTTTTTCCCATCTCAGATACTTTTGACGTCTAAAAATCTAAGCTACCTAATTCATTACGAACATCAAAAAGTTACAAACACCACGAGCAACAAAGCTTACCTAAGTTTATGCCTGAGTCTTTGTTAGAATTACAAAGAGCCTTATCAAAACATTACAGAACAAAAGGAAATTAACATTCTAGACTAGACTATATTTGTCGAAACTTGGAAATAATGAATTAGAAACTGGCATTTATATTACTTTTCTTGTTTTCCTGCTTTTTTTGCCGTGACAGGAAAATTTTGTTAAATATTCTAAGAACTCTTTCAATGTTTGACCTCATTATTTATTGTTTGTTGCGGATAAAAGCTCGGCTTTTATGTAAACCTAATACACTTTAACAGTATTGTAATTGACAGAGAAAATATTTGGGTTTGAGATCCAATTTAAGGAAAGTATTGGCTTTGTAATTTGAGCTCCTATTATGGACTTCACCGTCTCAAAAGAACGGGGGCTCTGAAGACAGCTTCTAAAGAAAGAGAAAAAAAGGAGTAGGAGATTTGAGAGCTTCATAGATATTAGTGTTGAGTATTAGTACTACATGTAACATTGACTTTTCAACTGAGTTAAAAAAAAAGGGGAGGTTCTCGATTCAACTGTATGCTTTTTTGTGTTTGTTAAGCGATAAATCTGCCATTTTTTTGCCGATTTTTAAAATTATTTTCAAAAATGGAAGAAGTGGTCATAATTATTAGTGGTGGAATGAATGAATTAATTGGATTGGTTAGTGATTAGCTGCCTTGCTGATAGTCATTGTTGAGTCGGATGATTCTTACGTTTTTAACGTGGACATTTATTTGAGTTAGTTGTCGCATACGAACTGATGCTCTTACTGTGAGGGCCGAAAATGTGGTCGAGGATGTAGCAAACTTACCCAGAAGATGCCTTTTCACTCGAATTTCATTGATGTCCGAGTATTAGTTCGAAAAGTCAGACACAGGCAGTGAATTCGATGCCTAAGTGGTGCGCAATATAAAAGATGAAAAGAATCGCTCAGTACGGATTCGAGGAATCTCGAAAAGGCAAGGGTGGTAACCTGCGACGCGTCTGGATGTCCAGTAGAAGAAAGATGCTGGCGGAATGAGCTCGTGTGGCTCAGTAGTACACTCCCCAAAGTACATGTTGTAGAAAACGCATAGGCAAGCTACTTTGCGTCTGTGAGCTAGGCTTTGGAGTTTGTTTTTTACTATTTTTTGTCACCAATGAGACCATGATCTAATCCAACCAGCAGGGTCACAGAGGTCAGATGGTCGTCCTATAAAAAGCAATTCCGCGAAACCTTTCCCGATCAGACAAGGACATTGCCAGTTAAAATAAAGCACTTGACGACAGTTATAAAAACGTAACTTATACGACCACCATAAAGTAACCCACTCCTAAAGTTTATAACTTGATACATTTACGATATGACGACATAAGTTCATACATTATGTAGTAGCTGCAGATCAATTTCCTCTAATCTTTACCTTGTAAGGTATAATTCAATTTTTATACAATATCGCGGAGAGAGATTTATCGTAGGCTAGAACACACCTTCCTGTGATAGTTCAGAGAAATTGGGCCATTTTATAATTCGAATGCCACGGCACGGCACTTCAAAATTTGAATTACTCTGCGCCCTATGTTCTCAGCTTCTAGTATTAGTATTACATAGTAGGCAATGGTAATACAATTTTGCCGTGCCGTTTTAGAATTATGAAAAGACCCATTAAGCCTTTATTTCAAAACAGTGGTTATAACTCTTATGATTAAAAAATAATAATTAAACAACCGACGTTTAATGCCTTACCGCAATAAATAAAACTTTGACAATGTTTAAAATCGGCTTATGTCAAATGACAGAGACATAGACAGTGTAAGGGACAGACACTGAAACCCTAAATTTAGACCACGATTCTGAATGATTTTCCAGTGAAAATTTTCCCCGGAAAATTTTCATTCTTTTTTCTTTTTAAGCTATTGCATAGCTTTTATCGCGGGCCTTGAGCGCGGGGACCGAATCCAGAAATTCCGTAACGAAAAATCCTAACGCTCCCCACGTGTGGCTTGAAGGCCGTGCATCGTCTAACGTCGTTTCAGTTCGGCAGTCTTCGACACGGTGTTTGTGAGCGTGCAACAATAATAATAATAATATAATTATAATATAATAATAATAATAATAAAATGAAGTTGCTCCGATCCGGACGAAAATCGGTATCTGGGGGGTTTGGGGGTCGATGATTCCGAATATCGGGTCAGTTTTTCGATTCCACCATTTTCCAAGATGGCCGCCATACAAGGAGTGGTGAGGCGAGGCCGCAGGCCGAGCCGAACCACGACGCCACGCTGCGAGGCGAGGCCATAGGCCGAGGCGAGCTGCGTAAAAAGCGAGACCGAAGGCCGAGCTCCGCGTAGGGCGCAGCCCGGAGCGTCCCCCCCCCCAAATCCAAGATGGCCGCCATACAAGTTTAGATTCTAAAGGTGAGGTGAGGTCGAAGACCGAGCCGAACGCGCGAGGCGAGACCGAAGGCCGAGTCGAGCCGCGTATAGGGTGAGGCCGAAGGCCGAACTCCGCGTAGGGCGAAGCACGGAGCGTCCCCCCCCCCCTAATTAAAGATAGCCGCCATAAAAATTTAGATTTTTAAGGTGAGGCAGGGTCGCAGACCGAGCCGAACGCGCAAGCCGAGGCCGTAGGCCGAGGCGAGCTGCTTATAGGGAGAGGCCGAAGGCCGAGCTCTGCGTAGGGCGAAGCCCGAAGCGTCACCAAGCATATTACCCACCGACCCCCATCCGAAAATTTCATATCCGCCATCTTGGATTTTCCCACCAAAAATCCAAGATGGCGGATATGAAATTTTCGGGCATACCGACATGGGTGTCGTTTAATAGGTTTTCGGGGGTTATGATTCCGAAAATGACATCCATTTTGAAATACAAGATGGCGGACATGTATTTTTTGTAAAAAACCGTCATGGGTGTCGTTAAATAGGTTTTCGGGGGTGCTGATTGAGAAATTAACATTCATTTTAAAATCCAAGATGGCGGCCGTAAAAAACAAAAAAAATGGTAAACTTTTTTGAAATTTTTACATAGCATTTTGTATCAACTATGCAATTATAATTGCTACTTTTAATTATAATTGCATAAGTTGATACAAAATGCTATGCAATAGCTTTACCGCGGCAGTCCCCGAGTGCCACACGTCTATTTTTTTATAATTTCTGTTATTCAATGACATCAGATACAATTCTTTAAACTTTCGCGATTTAAACACATAATTAAATTCTAAAACGGGTCTAAATTCGCGTAGATACATTCAATTTTTCAATTGAAAATAATAATAACATGTTAACATAAAAACCAGCATTGTGACGCCCTCCCCCCTCTACACCCGCGTTGCTATCGGTTTCGGGGTACATTGCGACGCGCTAAGATAGTTAAAAAAATAGCTTCCCGTAAATTGACATAACCTCGAAGTTGATAAGCTGTCTCATGCACTCTGTATAGGTATGTATGAGTATATTTATGTATGTAAAGTTAACAATATTTCGTTAGTGCTTCAAGTGCTCAAGGATGAATTCGAGAACCCCTTATTAATAACATATATTCCGTATTCTGAGAAGCTGATATTGAAATAGTTTAACAGAGAGTTGAAACCCTTTCATCTCAAGTTATCAATAATGAAGGCGTTTCTAAGACAAAGCATATCGCGACTCTATACGCCACTCATATCGTATATTAAACTTATAAACAAACGGCTAGTTCTGGTTTTTTAATATGTTGTTACCACTACCAGTTACTAGATAATATCGTATATCTAAGTTTGCAGCTTCGAAAGACCTGTGCAAAATTTCAAAAATTTCAGGTATATATTACTTCGCGAAATTTTTTCAAATCGCGAAATTTTTGCTTTTTTTTTTGGTTAAAAACATTGCGTGAAACGAAACATATTGTTCGTTTGAGATTTGGCAGCCACCTGGTCTCATCAGCTTTTTTAAAATTTCACTTTTTTTGAAAAAAAATATAATATTTTTTTGTACTTTCTTGGTTAGTACAGAGAGAGCTACTTTAAAAATGTCTTAATTTTAAACGCATACTTTAGGATTTATATTGAGAATACTAAAAAAAGTGCGAAAATTTTGCGTTTTTTTGAGTGCTGAAAAGTTTGCACAGGTCTTTCAAAGCTGCAAACTTGGATATACGATGCTAGTAGTTATCCTAACTACATATATTTAAATCAGAATTAGCTGTTAGTTTGTTGGTTTAGACATTTCTCGTGTTAAATATGACGTATAATGTGAGTTTAGGTTTTCATCTCTATTAGACTCTGAAACTACTGGACCGATTTGAAAAATTATTTTATCATTAGAATGCTTCATTATTCCTGAGTAACATAGGCTACATAATTTTCCCAAATTCCCACGGGAACGAATGCTAGTTTGTTATACAAAACATTTTGAGAAATCTTGAAAAACAAATGGTTTGCCAGCCTGATATCAGACTGAATGACCATCTAAACCAGTCGATCAAGAGCGTCACTACGCACTCGACCAAACCGGCCTTCACAAAAACTACAGCAGAATTCCTAATTGATAAGATCATGATTAATAGGTATGAGCACCTGTGTGATGGATGATGATAAATGATCATAAGTGGTTGTTTACCTAAAATACAGTGAAATCACTGAAACGTATAAATGGATTATATCGTAAAATACACCTCTCACATAAGCAATTTAACCTTGAAAGGTGTTTAGCATGTTATTTCTCGATTCGCGGTTCGCTGAATATCATGAAACAGATACTCAGTATAAAGCTCTGTAATGTGGTTCATTTGTATCTCAAATTATTTAACCAAACCTTTCAATGTTCGCTCCGTTTTATGTTGAATATAATTTGATGTTTAATACGCTGAATATGTTTAATAAGGCTCTATTTCAATTAAAGACAAATTCTTGAGTCGGTTTGGTTACACAAAGCTTTTGAATGAGAAATTGATAAAATGTTACTTTAAAAATTAACTTATTATTATAGAAATACATAACACACAATGGCCCAATTGAGAGGCTAAGTGCGGAAAACACCCGACATACAACATAGAAATACATAATAAGTTAATTGTTAAGAAGCATTTTTTAAATCTACTATATAAAAATAAGTCGGGTTTTCCTTCCTGACGCTATAACTCCAGAACGCACGAACCGATTTCCACGGTTTTGCATTCGTTGGAAAGGTATTGGGCTCCGTGAGGTTTATAGGATACTTTTTATTTTAAAAAAAATTAGGACGCGGGCGGAACCGCGGGCGGAAAGCTAGTAAACTATAATTAAAAAATATATGTAGGGATCGGGTCAGACATCTTTAGAATTTAAACCAAATAAATAAGTTCAGGCAGATCGAATTTTATTCTTTTTACGGGTACTTCACAATAATTATAAATAAATTATAACTGTGAAAAATATCCCAAGAGCGATACAGCACGTGCACCGGTCCGAGGCCGAAGAAAGACTGACTCATCGAGCCAGCAGTTCGGCTTTTATAGTGAGTGCACAACAAGTCTATCATAGTGGGGAGGTGGGGTGACTGCGCGCGCAGGTGCTGTTTGTGAGTCAGACCGTTGCACGTGCTGTTTACATCGGTTGCGGCTTGAAGTATTTTTCACTTTTAACACGCCACGATGACGACGCCGTCACGGCCATGCTGACATGCGCACGTCCTCGTGCGCGTAGTTTACACGATTCAATCTGAGAAAGAAAAACAGTTTATTAAAGTTCGATTATCCTGACACACAATTTTTTTTCTTATTTTTTTTTCTTTTTATTTTAATAAAGCTTATCCTGTCTGGACCGGTTGATACCCTTCAGACTTAGTTCTGGTCCGGTCGTCTACTGACCCTTCAGATTCTCTCGGAATCCCTTCAGTTCAATAACTGGACCGGATTCCTTGTTGCTAGTCCGGACCAACCTGTCCCTATAGCTCACTCATTGGTCCGGCGTAATGCCCTTCAATGACTTCAAATTAATTGTTTTTTTTTTTGTTTTTTTTTGTTTTTTTTTTATTTATTTTTTATTGATCATTACTATGTACAATGGCTTCTGTAACAATTGTAACAGACTCTGGTAAATTTAAAAGTGTATCCTGGCTGTCTATAGATAAAGAACGGTAACTACCACGCCCGTCGTGCACATCGTCAGCTGTCAAAGTGCGTGAGTCTGCAGACATAGTTTCACTGTTTACAGATATAGCGTTGCTATCAAGAGCAGTTTCATGACCAGGGTGATTCTCATCTTCGCTTCCCGCCGTCACGTCATCCTCGCAATTTTCTGCTATATCTACTAAACCTGCTGATCCACGGGGAACTTCTCGTAGATGTTCATGGGAATATTTAAAGACTCTATTTGAACCGTTAATATGACGTAGTTCATAACGATCGTTATCTAAAACAGCGGTGATTTTAAAGGGGCCTTTATATTTTCGATCTAACTTTGTTTGATGTCTTTCTTCACTTTTGACAAATACAAAATCGCCCACTGAAAAGGTTCTAATTTTAGCTCTACCTCTGTTGAATCGAAGCGTATCTGCTTGCGAAGCTTTCTGAATATTACTGGATGCTTTGGATCGAGCTGTTTCAAGATCAATTCTCATGGTGTTCTGGTTGCTAACAGATATTTTTGACAATTCCAATGAATTGGCTTGAATTCCAAACATTAATTCTAAAGGTGTAAAACCCGTCACTCTACATCGCGTACTATTTAGAGCTAATTGAATGTCCCCTAAATGATCCTGCCAAGAACCGTCTGTACTACTCTCGACTATGGTCAGCAAATTTTTAAGGGTTCGCATGACGCGTTCAACTTGACCGTTTGCTCTACAGGAACCGGTTGCGATTAGGTGCAATTCAATATTGTTTTTCTTGCAAAAATCTTTGAAATCAGAATTATCGTAAGAGCGACCGCGGTCAGCTATTATTCGTTTTGGGGCTCCAAACAAATTTACAGCGTTTTGAAGAGATCTGATTGCATTAGATGCGTTCAATGACAACGTGTGCTCTAGCAGTACAAATTTTGTGAAGGCGTCTATGATAACTGCGCAATATTCTTTGCGTTCGCTTTTGCCACTAAGTTTTCCCGTTAAATCTAGATGCAAGGTATGCCATGGGACAGGATGCTTAGGGATAGGATGTAGCTGAACTTGTTGTGCCCCGGATGGACCCTTTGATGCTTTGCATATGATGCAAGAATCTACGAACCTTTTGACGTATTTTGACATATTAGGAAACCAGTAAAGGTCATATAATTTGTCGAGGGTTTTGTCAAAGCCAAGATGTTGTAACTCGCTATGAACATGACTTATTAAAGACCAAATAAGGGATCGTGGTATGATAGGTAGCCACTTTGTGTTTTTGCTGCGTTCAACTTTGCGAAAAAGTACACCTTCTCTAATATCGTATGTGTGTGAAATTTCAGGAGGTAACTCATGTGATCGCAATTTCTCTATAATATCTGAAAGTTCCGAATCACGTTGCTGCTCTACAGTCAACCAACCCTTCTCCAATTCCGAAAAATTTACATTTTTACAGGTTGTACTAACATTAGGAGGGTTTCGCGAAAGAAAGTCTGCATGGGCCATTGATTTTCCTTCTTTATAAATGATATCGAAATCATATGACTGCAAAATAGCCCACCATCTATGGACTCGCGGTGTAAGGTCCTTTTTTGAATGAGATGCCTTTAATGCGTTGCAATCAGTGACGACAGTGAATTTTCGACCAAACAAGTAATGTCTAAAGTGTTCTACTGCTTTCACCACAGCTAAAGTCTCTAATTCATAAGAGTGATAACGACTTTCTGCATCAGTGGTTTTATGACTAAAGTAAGAGATTACATGGCGAATGTTGCCCTTCTTTTGAATTAATACCGCACCATATCCCTCACTACTCGCATCTGTATGCAGTTCTATGGGCAAGGCTGGATCAAAAATTTTAAGGACTGGTTCAGAAACAAGACAATTTATTATTTCTTTATGAATCTTATTATGTTCTGGAGTCCAAGATATTTTTCCTTTTACAGCAGATGTCAAGGGGTACAGAGGTCTCATTAATTTTGAGAAGTTTGGAATAAACTGTCTGAAGTATGTAGCTAATCCTATGAATTGCCGAACTTGTGTAACAATACTAGGTGCTGGGATGTTTTGCAGAGCTTGAATCTTAGCAGGGTTTGGTCTAACTTCTCCTGATGATATAACATAACCTAAATATTCAGTCTTTTTTTTCATAAACGAACATTTACTGAAGTTAAAAGAGAAACCCGCGTTGGACAGGGTATATAATAACTTATCAAGACGTTCCAGGCCTTCCTGAACGGTTTTTGATGCAGCAAGTACGTCATCCATATAAACAAGGATTTTATCATCTTTTAAAGGCCTGAGAGCAGTATTTATGGCTCTTTGGAAAACTTGAGGGGCATTTTTCAATCCAAATGGCATAGTCAAATACTCAAATTGACCAGTAGGTGTAACAAAAGCTATTTTCTCAATGGAGTCCTCATGTACCCTGATTTGGTGAAACCCGGAAGCCATGTCAATAGTGGAAAAGTAATTGGCTCCATGCAGTTTATCTATTTGGTCGTTAATCAACGGAAGAGGATAACTATCCGATCGAGTATTACTGTTGAGTTCTCTATAATCTACACACATGCGATCACTACCATTCTTCTTTTTCACTAATAAAATAGGACTAGCAAAAGGGGAACAACTTTCTCTAATTATATTCGCATTCAACAGATCTTTAATTTTGCTGTCTACCACTTCTTGTTCACTTGGGGAAAGTCTGTATGGACGTCTATGAACCGTCTTATGAGGATCTATCAAATCAATCTTAAGTTCACCTGTTGTAACCCGAGTGGTGGGAAGATTGTCTATGAAATTTGTCGAATATTTTTTCAAAATATTAATAAGAGTTTCTTTGTCTTTGCCTTCAAGATCAGTGTCTAGAGAACTATTGTCAATAGAATCATTTACCCTTAAACAAGAATTTGTAGCTTTGGATTTTGAAAAAATTAAGTTTTTGCTATTTGTTTTGATGGAAATACCTTCTTCTAAGATATCTCGACCTAGCAAAATATTTTCGTTAAGGCATTCATCAGGTAGAACGTGAAAGGTGACATCGAAAGCAATGCCTTGTACGCAAATTGGACATTTGATTTGTAACTCACACATTACAGCACTACCTCCTACACCTTTTAACGTAATTTGTTCATGAAACTGTTGACCGTCTAAAATATAAGAGCAAGATTGTTTTATTAGGCTACACTCAGCACCAGAATCAAAAACAAAAGGAAGACTTTTACCACTTATCTGTAATACTCCTCGTGCACAGTGGGATCGGGTCAGACATCTTTAGAATTTAAACCAAATAAATAAGTTCAGGCAGATCGAATTTTATTCCTTTTACGGGTACTTCACAATAATTATAAATAAATTATAACTGTGAAAAATATCCCAAGAGCGATACAGCACGTGCACCGGTCCGAGGCCGAAGAAAGACTGATTCATCGAGCCAGCAGTCCGGCTTTTATAGTGAGTGCACAACAAGTCTATCATAGTGGGGAGGTGGGGTGACTGCGCGCGCAGGTGCTGTTTGTGAGTCAGACCGTTGCACGTGCTGTTTACATCGGTTGCGGCTTGAAGTATTTTTCACTTTTAACACGCCACGATGACGACGCCGTCATATATATATATTTGATACCCATAATAAAAGAGAACATCTAAGTCCATGTACCCATATCATGGTAGTGTAAAATTAAAAAAAAACCTAGTCCTCTATATTAGATTTAGAATGACGTCACTAAGCATTATCATCCAAACCAAACTTGTATGCAAACAGCTTATGCACGACCCTAACAAACAAACCTGTGGACAT
This sequence comes from Aproaerema taeniolella, assembly GCA_949987775.1. Classification (NCBI taxonomy): domain Eukaryota; kingdom Metazoa; phylum Arthropoda; class Insecta; order Lepidoptera; family Gelechiidae; genus Aproaerema; species Aproaerema taeniolella. The sequence continues at coordinate 12,521,794 of OX465261.1, read as the reverse complement.
GCAAATGTACATGTTGCAAGATAGCTAAAAGCTTGTAATAAATCAAAGTCGTTTCTTTAGCTGCTGATTGCCAATTAAAGAAAATAGTTCGAATAGTTCCGACTGTGTCCGTGATTTCTGTAATTCTTGGCTTTTAATTAAAATAATTTTCCAACTATCTTAATCCTAATCCCCTTCGGTAGATTAGGATTCACCATAAAATTCTACTTTGTGTGGGGATATTATAGAATTTTATTGTAAATCCGTGCCATCAGTTTCGCTGTAATCTTACACTATCTTTTAGATAAATGTATTGATGAGTGTTTATATTTATTAAGATCATTTTAATGATATGGGATCACAATCAACCCCACAGTGTATTGTTTATGTTATATTTTACATGTTAAGTTATAGAGTTGCCCTCTTTAAATTAGTTTGCGAAAATTAAGGATGAGAATGCCCACGAAAGTAAACTACTTTCTCTAAGGAACATTAACGGTACCTATTGTATGAAAAAAAATTTGTATATCCATACAACTTGTGCGATCAGTTGATTTTCCCTTGTATGAGAACATGAACATTTTTTTGAGAATTTCGTATAGGTTCTCCTAGGAAAGTTGTTCGGTTTCATGGGTGGAATAATGTAAAGTTACAGCTCTTTATTTGCCCGGAAATTAAATAAATAATTTGTAAATTAGAATTTGTAGATTTTTGGTTAGTTAGGTACAGTGGCGTTCTTTAATGGAGTCATAGTTAAACCACTTAGCGCGTTGCAACAGGGACTATGTTCCTCTGAACATAGTTCACACGATTTCTCACGCACACAAGCTTGTAGCCTCCTCTAAGAACATTATTTTGCTTAGCGACATCTATTGGCTCCTCGGTGAAGTTTTTGTAGGACGCATTCACCCAACATTGCACTGTCCTCCACTCACCGCTGCTGATGAGTCATATCAAACAATCGGTAATATAAACAAAACATGACGTAGTGTATCTTTATTTTGTCGATCTTACTAGTGTTATGTATGGTCCAGCGGATAAGCTCTGTCCTAGCAGGGAGAAAGATTCACGGGTTCTAATCCCAGCTGAGTAATTTCTTTTTGTAATTTATTTTTGTTTATTAAAGTATTAACAACTATTTTCACAATATAATGTAACATTATAATAATAATAATAATGTTACATTATTGTATCACTGATAAAGTATTTGAATAAAACAAATATGATATCATCATACTTGCAGTGGATATCATCATACCTATCAAATAGACAGCAATATGTTGTAATTTCCAAAGTGATAGGAAAAGAAGCAGTTTCTTATAAATCTGAAAATAGAACAAAAACAAATGGTATTCCGCAAGGAAGTGTCATCGGACCAATATTATTCCTATTGTATATTAACGACATAACCCACATAACGCGACATAAATGTATTTTATTTGCTGATGACATATCAATACTTGTGACTTCAAACAAAAAAACGACATCTATAAAAGAACATGAAATTGACATTAACAATACAATTGACAAAGTAATACAATGGCTACAACTCAATAATTTAAATATAAATCTGAATAAATCTAAATACATGCAATTTAATAAATCAAAACAGACTCAATTTAACTTTACCTTAAACATAACTAAAATTAATGAAATAACACAAACTAAATTCCTGGGTGTAACGATTGACGAGAACTTAGATTGGAAAAGCCATATTGACAATATCTGCTCCAGAATAAACAGGTTTGTGTATGCTCTAAAGCAAGTCAAAAATTTAACAACCCAAAAAACGGCAATAATGACCTACCGGGCGTATGTAGAGTCCATACTTCGCTATGGTATTGTTATATGGGGAAACAGCACCGACAGAAATAGAGCATTTATTGCCCAAAAGAAATGCATCAGAGCAATTTGCAGCATTCCGATGGATGAATCATGTAGACCCTTGTTTAAAAAGCTTTGTTTGTTACCACTTCCATCGCTCTACATTTTCGAAACATGTATTTTTGTAAAAAAACATGCTGATCTCTTTACTAAGATTACTGATGTAAATCCTCGAGCACGTAGAAACCTGGATAGACTTGTATATGATAATGCTCCAAAATCTACGAAATATTTAAATAGCTGCTTATCATTGTGTATCAAAATATATAATAATATACCCAGCGAATTGAAATTACTAAATAATAGATTATTCAAATTGAAATTATTTAAATGGATTAGTGCACAAAACTTTTATGACATCAAAGAACTGTTTGACAAAAATTTAGAGTTGCGTAGGTTTTAAATATTTTATGACATCTTATAATTTCAATTTTAATTTCATTCATGACATTTAATTAATTTGACATTATTTTTAGAAATGTGTAATTTTTATTTTCGTCTCAATTTTAATATCTTGATTTATATAATGACATTCGCATGCTGATTTTAAATAGCAAAACATGACTGTACTTTTTTTTATGACATCTATTTATACCGTGTTTTAAGCGAATAAATGATTTGATTTGATTTGATTTGATGAAATTCGACTAGGTAATTTTATTTAACTTCATCACATTTTTTTTCTGCAACTTGATCACTTACAGTTTTATTAAGGTTATAGCTTAAGAATTCGTTTTCGTGAAGAAAAGAGTATTGAAGCTAAACCTCAACAAAAATTAATATTCAACTTGCACTACAAGGCAGTAGATATATAGTTTATAATAACAAAAGAATAAGTTATAGATAAATATCACAATTTTACACATAACAATTTTTAATTAAACTTGTTAAGCCTCAGAATCGATGAACTCCATATATCTTCCGTATGAATCCATTATTTTCATACTTTTGCATCATACGCTGTGATTCATTGATAAGTCGCGAGCGTCCACTGCGCGGCCGAGATTACACGTTACCCTCATTCCGTAACGATTCACCGAACATTGCACGGTCCTCCACTAAAACCAAAATAAAAAGATTAATATAATAAGGAACAAAAACTATGCACCACTAATAAAATGCATTACAATAGTTAAGCTAACCATTTAGATGACATATTTACGTTCTCAAAATAAATTATAAATTTAAAAACAGTGTTAAGTAAACATTAAAATACTCACAGTAAGACCAGTCTCATTAGCAATTTGGGATATATTATATCCTATATTGTGCAGCGCAACAATACACTGCCTCTCCTGCAAACTTATGTATTTGTATGCATGTCGAAAAAAGAAATCTCAGTAAACTGCCGATACGGTAAGAACACACGAGCACCTTCGCTAATGATCTAGCAATGACAAACAGGTTGCTCATGAACACCGAACCGAATGAATCTAAACTAACTTCATTGCATTAAATTTTTGTATGGTATGGTCTATGACTATAAAAATGTTTGAAAACCAAAACATATCTAACAAAACTTCGTAACTATTAGGCGACAGTTGGGCTCGAACCCGCGCTTTGCTACAGCAGGCAGATGGTGTTACCGCTGCGCCACCAAGGCTTATGCTTAGGCTCGTGAAATTATGCTTGTTATCAGAGCAACAAGCGTAGTGGGGTATGCGGTATACGTCATTTGTGTCCATGTGTGAGTACACGAGCGGCCGCAAGCGACTTGTTTTCTGCGTTTTGTATTGACTATGCCTCCATATATGAACGTGATAGTACATAAACGAATAAAACTTCTTGCCGTGGTCTTGAAACTCTAAAAGCACAAAAAAGTATGTATAGCGTTCTCTCTGTCCCACAGCTACCCGTCCTGCTCCGGCGCGCTGGCCCCAGGCCTGGCTGCGGACATGCACTTCAAGGACGATGTGATTGCCTTCATAGGCCCCGCGTGTGCCTTCGCCTTGGAGCCTGTCGCCCGGCTCGCTGCGTATTGGAACACACCCATCATAACCGGCATGGGAGACCAGGTAAGATTTCTTCTTTTATGTTTGTAAGTGTTTTTGTAACCGTATCTTTGATTTTGTGTTTTTGTCTGTAAAATGTTGTCTGTGTTTCTTAAGTGATGTCTGTGTTGCACTATTTTTCTATTCTATTCTACTACTTTGCGTAAGAGTACAGACAACTTCTTCTGCTTTTTCTTATTGGTACGGACGACCGCAACTGAGGTTGCCACACGCGTACGCTATGTGCAGTTGTGATAAGAGCGGTTTTGCAATGAAAAATGGAGTAACCTGATGCGCTGGCCTCCGTAAATTTCAGAGTTCATATAAGACTCTTTAAAGTTCTAGTGAATATGCTTCTTCTGGGTGAGCTTACTACATCCTCGACCGCATCTTGCTTCTGAGTTAGATTGTGGTCAAAAGGGAACTCATTCGTTATAAATATAAAAAAAAACATAGAAAACTTGATTAACCTTGGTGTCAGAGGTTTTAATCCATCGAATGAAGGTTGACCTCTGACCTTTTGGCATTTGACTTAGTTTAACGACTGTTGTAAACCAACATCAGCGGGAACGGGTTAACGGGTCCCTAGTAATTGGAAATATAAAGAGTGTGTCAACCAACATGAACGGACATAGCTAAGAAATGATGATGATGATTTCCAACCGATTTCGGCCATGGCGACCACTTCGACTCCTAATTCGATTGGCGCTCGTGTGCCTGAAGATGACTTATGTACCTAGCCAATCTTTGCGGTGAAACCACGTCCGCTGTGAGGGCATGTGAGTTCGCAACTTACGTTAATATAAATGGCAGCGGGAGGACGGGCCTTTAGGGTCAGTTCACACCGAGACGCGACGCGACGCTGCGAATAAAGCCACTCAAAATTGAATTTTATTTACTACCTGTAAGAATTTAGAATATGTCGCACTACGCAGCGCTGCGCCTCGCGGTGCGCCGCGGCGTTCTCACAGTGAAATGTTTTAGAAATATTTGCATGCCAGGCAGTGGCCGAATATGACAGAACCACATTTTAAAATAGGCTCATCTTTGTACTCATATTCAGCAAATAAATAATTTGATTTGATCTTTTCATGTAATAAATAAAATTCAATTTTAAGTGTTAATTCGCAGCGTCGCGTCGCAATGTGAACTGACCCTTATATCGTCGCGTTTCGCGTCAAGGTCAACTTTGAGTTGTTCTTCAAACTCGCTGACTCGCCTCTTTACAATCTCGACCTCTGAAATATGAGCCTCTTCGATACACCCTGACACGGGAAGGCTTCAGGTAAAAAAGCAACTTAATCTGCAGGTCATATTGTTTACGTACGTCTAGCTCAAGAATAACGTAAAGAGGGTGATTTAAAATGAGTTAGTGATAAAATGAAATTAAACAACTATCCCATGTGACATAGGTCGAAATATGTTAAAAATTTTCGCCTATCCATACAATTTCAGCTGGTTACCTTAGTATGAGAAGTCAAATTTTTTTCAATAATATCATATGAGTTCTTTGGAGAAAGTTGTTCAGTTTTGTTGGTAGAATCACCTCCTAGAGTTTTGTTAAATAATTTAAAGTACCGCATATAGCAACGCAAAATAAATTACTTGGCTATGCTGGGATTTCTGCCTTAAAGAGATGTAGCGGTAAGAGAGCGCTTACAACGTTCCCCTGGGAACTCGTACAGTCATTACTCAAGGAAGCGACAGGCTTTCTACCAGTGCTACGATAATGGATCGTTTTATAAAATAAAAAACACCACGTAATACTCGGATTTTTTCATTTCGTAGCAATTTGCTACGAATTGCTACGAAATATTTGTTACATTGGAGTATGTCCACACTGTATTGTATGAGTTGGGCCTTTTTATGATTCGAACGGCACGATACAAAACGGCAGAATTTGTATTACCACTACCCCCTATGTTCCCAACTTCTAATATCACTAGTGCATAGCTGGCAATGGTAATATAATTTTGCCGTGCTGTTGTCGAGTTATGAAAAGGCCCATCTGTCCGTGACTATCTCTTCGTGGATAACTTCCTGTACAAAAATCCCAGGCTTGCATTCTTTTAGTTAGGTTTTATACTATTCAGGTCGACTCTAGGGAATCGAATAAAATAATATATTTTTATTATTTTGAACGCCAAGTAACTTGATTGTCTGGCAAATCGATACGTACAATAGATCTTTGTATGTCACAACGTGTTTTTATTTATGTGCGAAATGTAGGGGGTTGATTTTATCAGAATCAAAGCCGTATACAGATACATTTTGTATAAGGATACACATCTTGGGTGACTGTAAATTAGTTAGAAAATATTAATGATGTGAATCAGCCCACGAAACTAAACTTTTTTTTTGTAACGATTTTTTTGTACACTTATGTACCTTAAGGTAATCTAAAGTTATAGTACAGCGGTTTAGTAGCGCAATAATATCACCACAAAATAGCAAAAAAAAAAGATTTTGTAAATGTTGTGAATAAAGTTTTTAACTATCTATCAAAAATATCCTAAAGCAAGTATGTAAGTATATGTAGAAATGGCTTTCGATCATTAAGGCCGCTTACATTAAACAATGTTCTTCTTTTTCTAATCTAAACTATGTTCTATGTATTGTATTGTGTCCTTATATGTGCAAAAAAGTACATTGTATAATACGAAATGTTTGTACGAATCCACATTCGTATTACTTACACTACCAATAAAAGTTGTTTATTATAAGACCGTTTACCATTTAGCCCTCAAAATTAGTTTTACATCGCGTTAATGCCCAGTTAAACCTAAAATTGACCTTATTTTCAACTTACCTGAGCTACCTGAGCCTGAAAACTATGTCTGGTATTTACCTTGTAGGTATTTACTGAGTTAGGATGTAGTTTGAATGTTCTACAGGCCCTTAGGGCGTCTTAAAATCCTTCAAGCTTGTTAACTTTCGAACCTGAATAAATTCTGGTTACATGGGTATTTAGCAAGTCCTTTGTTGAACCCTATCAATAAATTGTCATAATCTCTCTCTGTTTCTTTTCCTCTAGCATCATAGTATAGTAAATAAATAATTTATTAGTAAAAAAAGATATTATGAAGTAAAGTAAAAATAAAACGACTTTAAACGACTTTTTTTTGACGGCCGGTATGGTCGAGTGGTAGTAGCGCTGCCTCTTGATCAACGGGTCCTGGGTTTGATTCCAAGTCGGGGCAAATATTTGTGTAAAAAGCAGATGTTTGTTCTCGGGTCATGGCTGTTTGTGTCTGTCTTTATGTGTGTTCCGAGGGACCCACGACACAAGGGAAAACCTTAATGTGGGCCTTTGAGTGTGTAGCGTTTATTTATTTATTTATTTAATTAAACCTAAAAACTTAACAAAGCCTTCGATGAAGTCAAGATAAGATGATATTATTAGTAACATAAACCAACGGCCGTCCGGGCCATCACTAATTTATATAACACTAGCTTTCCGCCCGCGGCGCCGCCCGCGTGGATTACAGGTTATATCGTGCCCAACTGTTGGATAAAATGTAGCCTATGTCCTTTCCCAGGCTCTAATCTGTCTCTGTACCAAATTTCATCAAAATCGGTTCAGTAGTTTAGGCGTGAAAGACGGACAGACAGACAGATAGACAGAGTTACTTTCGCATTTACATTATTAGTAAGGAAGTAAGGATTTTTAATTTTTTGAGTTCATGATCTAACAAATTCGCGCTTGGCCTGACGCTGAAACTTCACTTTGATGGCTTGCTCGCCCTCTGGCTTTGTCAATATTGACATTTTGACATAGGACCGCGGTGTTGCCGCGGCGTTGTCACTATCGTACTCGGCCTGCAGTGCTTAAATTGTAATAAAACAACCGAGTATAAGTTACGTTAAAATCAAGAGGTAATTTGGAGCTTGTCGCTACGTTTCTGAATGTATTATAGAGACCTACTTAAATTACCCTTATCTATTTCAAAGTTACTTTTGTCAAACAAAATCACATTTCTTTGTACATTTTCGCAGTGTTGATTAACGAAGTAAAGGTTATTTCGACATTTCCACTATTTCCTTCGTCACCGGACTAAAATGACATGACATTGCTTTCTTCTAGGGTCGACGCCGTCACTAGCCATTTACTTTCTTTTGTTGAGCTTAGACAAGGATCGCTCTACCTGCCTTTCTTTTGACGTGCTACCTTAAATGAAAATAAAGAAGTGCGTTTCTCAGAGAAGAGGCGACAGTTCAAGTTATTTTTAGGTACCTACCTTTAGTTTATACTGTATTATCAGTATTTCTCTACTATATTATGCATAATTTCAAATAGCTGATTATGGCGGTATGAATTTTTTTTTTTTTAATGTCAAAACTTTTATCATTTTATCATTTAGTTTTGTTTTAGTTTGTTTTAGTTAGATATAATTTAATAAAAGCAAGTATTTATTTTATGTATGGAAGAGCGGTACCACCTAACACAGGCTTATTAGCTTAAAAGGAGGTACCAACTACTGTGTACTTTTAGCAATTAAGTATATTGAAAATAAAATTATTATTATTATTATTATACATATAAACCTTTCTTTTGAATTACTCTATCTATTAAAAAAAACGCATCAAAATCCGTTGCGTAGTTTTAAAGATCTAAGCATACATAGGGACAGACAGTGGGAGGCGACTTTGTTTTATATAATAGTGATAGTGAAGCTAAGTACTAATAATTTATAGCTGTGAATCAGCCCACGACATCGCATAACATTGCGTGTGTGTGTAAATTCAGTTATTAACTTGGAATGTTCACACCTATCTCCAATTTAACTTCCTGAATCGACGCCCTACTTAACAACTTAATGAAGTAAGCTAATCACGTACGTAATTTAGAAAGGACACTCCCCTTGACCGGTTACAGGATAATTAATTACAGGCAGACATTTTGTGCGTTTTCGGAACGTAAATGAGCTGCGTCATTGTTGACAAAAAACGTGGGTGGTGTTGTAATTAGTTGTAGCTTTGACGGACTATAATTAAATACTAAAACGGGCCTAAATTCGCGAATATATCATGATTTTACCTATTTTCCGACGTTTATGTTTTGACGGATTATGTTTTTGACAGTACTAAAACTGAACTAATAACTGACTTTTTAAAGTACAACCGAAACTACAGCAGGCCGAGTACGATAGTGACAGCGCCGCGACAACACCGTGGTCCTATGTCAAAATGTCAACATTGACAACGCCATAGGGCGAGCCAGCTTTTGCGCGGCACCCTCGCACAATCAAAGTGAAGTTTCAGCGTGAGCGCGAGTTCGTCGTTTTCGTGCTAGCGCTGCAGGAGTCAGAAGTTAGAAGACTAGAAGACATGAGTGTTTTTTAGATAACCTAATCGTCCACAGCTGATTGCCGTAGTATGAGAAGTCAACCTTTTCTATACTAATATTATAAAGAGGAAATATTTGATTGTTTGTTTGTTTGCATTGAATAGGCTCCAAAACTACTGGACCGATTTGAAAAATTCTTTCACCAATAGAATCCTACATTATCTCCGACGAACATAGGCTACATAATTTTCCCGAATTCCCACGGGAACGAAGTCCCGGGCGAAAATCTAGTTTTTGATAATTTCAAATAGGTTTCTCGAAGAAAGTTTATTTATTTATTTACAGTTCTTGGTACACATGATAGATTTAAATAAAATTACAAATAGAAATACGACACAAAAAAATATCTGAAAAAAAGTTGTACAGTTTCATGGGGAAACTCATCTCCTGAAGTTTCGCTAATTAAAGACACACCTAAAAAATCTTAAGTTCCTAGCTTGGTGAAACACAAGAGGCTGGATGAACACTGAATTTATTGAGGGTAAATCATGATATTAAATACATGAGAACCTACCCACATTAAGTAAAAATAGTTATACATACTACATTGTGCAGTTAACTAGCTTTTGGTTTAGGCGCAGATTCAATAAATTGTGCCGAAAACCCGAACGAAGCATTAAACAGTAACCATAAGGAAGCTTTTAGGTTTTAAATAACCAATAAACATTGTACTGCGTATCGGAACCATCGTAAAGAGCGACCTTTGCACCAATTTAGAAGTTCTTCGGTCGGTTTCGTTTACCACTCCACGAAACTAGAAAGTTCGGAAGAGTTGGCGAAGGATTTAAATTGGAGTTTCCGTTTTTGTTAAGCTAGTTACCATATATCTCTTCTTTCTTCATCAGCCCATATACGTCCCCACTGCTGGGGCACGGGCCTCCCTCAATAACGTGAGGGGTAAATCCATACTCACCACGCTTGGCAGACGGGTTGGCGAGGGTTTTGATATAATTGCAGAGTTTTCCTTCTCTGTGTGCAGATGAACTTGCTTACATATTTACCTTAGTCGCCTTGTACGACACCTCGTCGGTAAGAAAGAGGGTGGTCCTATTCTACTCTGCCGGGGACTCACACGTTACCTATATGACTGCTTATTAATATCTGATGGCAAGGAATTATAACGGCTCCCTGGTCCACGTAGTAGCCATAGTCCTCCCTCGTTAGAGTGGAAATTGCGCCGGCTGGCTGCGGGAGCAGGATGAGTCGGAGCACGATGAAGTGATAAGAAGATAATTTAGCTGGATTACATTTATTACACAAAACACTTAAGCTTTTGACGTTAGTTTATTACAAAATATATAAAACAGTAGGTATATTATGAGCGGGCGTGCGCCTGCGACGGAAACTCACGGTCTGTGTCATCCTAGCGAATGACAACTAGAAGTGTTCAATTTCGAATTTGGATTAGGAATGCCAAAATTGAAAAGTAAAAATGTCGCGAAAAGAGAATGGAGAAGGAGGATGAAGACGAGGCGCATGCTGCTTCCTTACAAAGTGAAAGAAAAACATGGAATATGCCAGCTGACAACTCTTCCCAGGCATACCGTAGGGGGACTTGGGCGAACCACTATACTCATGATTTATTGAATAACCCTCAAAATGTGGCGTCTTGTGAGCCACACGATGCTCTACCTACCCCGTTAGTGATTATAAGCTCGAGAGTATGGATGATTATCCTTATGCTTTGTAGCATTATAAATGTAAACACGTATTTGGTTGTTGATGGTCCTTCCTTTGCGGATCGACCTTATTTTTTGAACTGGGTTAGAGAGAGTGGTGTAGGCGGAGTCGCGGGCGGAAAGCTAGTAAAAAAATATGGTTGATTTTAAATTAGTTGGCGAAATTTCAGGGGGTTATTCTCCCCACGAAACCGAGTCCCTAAGGAAAAAAATCTAAAAAAAATTTGAAAGGTTTTGCTAAAGTTGTAAAGAGAGGTGATTTTGTTTATATTGCGACCTACGAGTATGTTCTATGAGGAAAGTTGTTCAGTTACATGCGTTGATTTACATCCTTAATTTTCACAAACTAATTTAACGTCATCCGATATACTCGTATCTCGATCCCTTTAAGGGTTGATAATGGGGCTATCAACTTACCATCCCTACCAATATTATAAAATGTGAAAGTAACTCTGTCTGTCTGTCACGCTTTCACGGCTAAACTACTGAATCAATTTTGATGAAATTTGGTACAGAGATAGATTACACCTTAAAAAAGACATAAGCTAAATTTTATCTCACAGTTGGGCACGATATAACCTGTAGTCCACGCAGGCGGAGCCGCGGGCGGAAATCTAGTAAATTATATGCGGTGACTCTAAACTTGAAAGGCCATATCATATGAAAATAAAACATAGAAAATGTATAAAACCGGCTTAAATCATTTTTTCAATACAAAAATGACACAAGACGCTTTTAATGGCGATCAAAAGTCGAGACAGAGCCGTCATGGATGCTTTGAGGTCTGGATGCAACAGCGGGGAACCGTCACTGGTTTAGAAAAATACATTATGTAATATATATATATATATCTTTATTATAGCTATTTATCTACCTACTGTAAACTACTATGAAAAGTATAGTAAAATATTTTTAAAAGAAAAAGCAAGTATTAACAATAAAACACTTAATCTAGACAAGGGCACGGACATCAAGTCTGTGGATGCTAATATCTTTATTATAAAAAAATAAAATAAAAAAGACGCTTTTAGACATTATTTACGTTACAAGGCCCTTAGTGTTTAGGAAATGAGTTCCCTTTCAAGCTGGTAACTTTCCCCAAAAGGACTGGCGTTCTGGCGTTCTATATGTGTTCATCTCCAATGGAGGACCTATTACCTGAGAACATAAAAAAGTTTACGATCATGCACATCGTAATGTGGCATTACCTGAAGCCTCCGGGAAGAGGACTCGTATACCAGTGAAATGACCACTTATGAAATTGATTACAAGTTTCCGGACTCTTGCGCTAAAAGGAAACATAGATAAAGCTTGAACCAGTCTTATAATACACATACTAATATTAAACCATACTAATATTACAATATGAAAGTAACTCTGTCTATTATGTTTTACTAACAGTCACAGAACGCCTAAACTACTCAATCGATTTTGAATATGTTACATATACGAGAATGTACATAAACAGGTTACATTTTATCTTGAAATTTTTAAGAGTTCTTTTAAGAGGGTGAAAGTTAGTACACAATTTTTTTAAATTCTTTTTTATTTTGGTGAGGCTTTGGGCATCTAATTACGCTCATGAATAGAATAGAAAAAAATAATTAACTAACACAAATCGAGACATGACAGCATCATATGAGACTTCAATTTTTTTTTACACTCTATTTCCTTCCACGTTGGGCTGGGAAAGAAAAACTTAGGATGCACCAGCTGCCAACTTTTCCTAGGCATACTTGAGAAATCTATACCTATTTGCTACATATATTTGCAAGATTGAAAATATTATTACTTAGCAGTGCAGTAAAAGGGTTAAAGATGGCGTCCCATTACACAGGGCATTAAGATTTAATATCTTCCATGAATATTCATGAACTGTAAACGTTGTGACAACAGAAGCTATTCATATATATCTATAATATATATGCTGTTGTATACTCGTAGTTTGTTAGTTAAACATTCTACGAAACATGTGTAACATTTATGTAACATTACATTAAACATTTAAAAATTTGTATTTAAAATTTAATAAAGATTAAGTACTATTACGTAGGAAGCGAAGAAGCTTTGGTTTGGATCGCAGCAAGTGGCAATCTGTGGTCTTTGCCTTGCCCTATGGGACACAGGCGTGAGTTTATGTATCTAAGTTATTCATTCCTTATTAAGTACTAGAATTCCGCTCGGGACTTCGTTCCCGTGGGAATTCTGGAAAATAATGTACCCTATGTCCATTCCGGATAATGTAGGATTCTAATGGTGAAAGAATTTTTAAAATAGGTCCACTAGTTTCGGAGCCTATTCAATGCAAACAAACAAACAATCAAACCTTTCCTCTTTATAATATGTATAGATACCTATGGTATCGTCCATGGTATCAAACCGCCGTACAAGTGGCTAAGTTCTGGGCTGCAATTTAACGGTACAGTTCCTTGCCATCTATTCGCTAAGAAGAAGAAGGTACGAACTTGACTATAATTGGTGTATAAGTTTTCAAACCGCCAAATGGCGTCTGACTTGGTTTAACAACTGTAGTCAATCGACAACAGCCGGGTCCGACGGCTTAACGTGCCCTCCGAAGCCGGAAATTTAAGTGAGAAATTGCCACTTTGGTTTTCTATCCGGTTGCCTGTGTACGATGCTTAACTTCATTGATTGGTTCAGATTAGCGAGCACCACTGGGTTACGAGTGTTTGCTCCATGAAAGTCTGTATGGTATTATTCATTCATTCATTTATTTATCGTGAACAACATACTTTATGTTCGATATTGATATATCATTATTGTTGTATTAATTACATTATTTTATCACAACATTACATATTTCCTATTTTTCATTTTATTACATAATTTTGTTAACAAAACTTAAAAAAACGGCAACTTTGCAAAAGATGACGAGGGAAAAGTCAGGGTCGGAATACTAGTTCATTTATTCTATTTATAGAGACCCCGAATATAATCGATTGAGTGGTTTGGCAGATTTGTTTGTTCATTCAAGTGAATAGTGCCACATCTCGAGATTTTCCACGACAAGGTATGTACTCGTACGACAATAACGACAGGTTAAACTGGGGAAGAAAAAAAAACATAATATAGCATACTTTATATTTTACTATCTTTCCGCCCGTGGCTCCGGCCACGTGGACTACATGCTACAGGTTATGTCGTGCCCAGCTGTGGGATAAAACGTAGCTCATGTCCTTTCCCAAGGTCTAATCTATCTCTGTACCTTTCATCAAAATCGGTTTAGTAGTTAAGGTGTGAAAGCATAACAGACAGAGTTACTGTCGCAATTATAAATATTAGGGATTACTGACATTTAGAAGAGACAGGGTCTGGGCCCTAATCGCGGTATTTTGCACAACGATTATCGTTCGTTTGGTTTAAAATTGCGTATTCATTTTTGTCACCGGGGTGTGACAAAGATGAAAAATGAGAAAATAGTAATCTATAATCGTTTGGATTTATTTTTTGCTGTGAAAAATTCAAACCAATGGTTATTTTATTAACCAAATAAACAGACCCGTATTTTCTCGCGAAAAACAGAGCAAAGTGGCAAAATTATCCCCAAACGTCTGGTAGCCAGGCCAAAAACCTCAAAAAAAAAGGGGGGGATAGTTTTAAACGTTCACTATCCGTCAAAATAACGATTACATTGCTCAGAGTAAAAGTTCATCAAGAGGTACTTTTCCAACGTAACAATCATATTGAGTAGTAATTTTTTTCATCCATCCGGATAGGCAAAGGTCGGAGCCATACAGCCAAATCTTTCTTAAGTAATTTCTTCTACTCAAAGTCTTAATTTAAATGAAGGCTAAAGAAAGCCAAATCTTGAGTTTTCATAGTGAAATACTATTAATAACTAGCTTTCCGCCCAAGACTTCGTTCCCATGGGGATTCGGGAAAATTATGTAGTTTATGTCACCCGCTGATAAAAGAGCTATTTTTGGTGAAAAAACTTTTAAATCAGTTTAGTAGTTATTTCCTACCAAATAAACTCACATATTTTAGATAAGACAGTGAAACTAGTCAATATAATATCAAATTTCTTCACTATTTGTGGGTAGGTATTAGCATAGCTTTAACAAGGATTTAAGTACTCGTAAGAACAGGGGTTCCCTAACTTATTTGAGACTCGCCCCCTTTCGACCATAAAACAAATTCCGCGTCCCCCATGCTCCAGTCCAGATTATTAGGTTAGAATAAAAAAGTATTAAATAACAAAATAAGTATTTTTAATGCTAATTAAAGTTTTACAAAAATCATACAAAAGGTATTTGGTAAGTAGAACCTACTTATTGGGAATGTGATGGATGAGCTTGCATGGATTTGACGAGGTTTACAATTCTTGGCTTAACCATAGAAATCGCACAACACAACGTTAATCACTACTACCAATGTCTTTATTTTATATACTTTGGTTTTTTTGTAACTACAGCAGAAAATCCCCTTTCACATAAATATTTACTTGAGAAGGGTAAATAGGTACAATTGAAGTGCTTTTTCTGCTATTTTGGGGTAAATTGAGAAATATTTGACTTAAGTTAAGAACATTAAGTACCTAGGTGTATATTAAGCAGTTCGATAACGACTTAAGCCCTCAGGATTTTTGACTGAGAAGCTATTACAACACTTATCCAGGATACATAGGGTTTGAATAAAATAATTTATTTAACATAATAAATCAAGAAAATGTATTAATTAAATTATAACATAGAACACGTGAAAATTCAATAACATAAAAGCCTTTAATAACTATCAAAAATGTTCGACACAGTAAACAAACCACAATAATTAGGGATTAGGTATAGTATAAGTAAGGTAAATTTTATTTTCATTATTTATTCAATAAATCTATAAATCTATTTAATAAGTTTGGTATATAATCCTAAGTCTATGCTTTTAATCTATCATATTTGTCTAAACATAAGGCTTGTAACTCATCTTTCACAAAGTACCCAGAAAAATTACAATTATTTTTAATACGGGCACTATTTAAATACTGGCTTATAGTGTAGAATAGAAATGACTAAGTAGGCCTCTTGACTTCTAAATTGAACTCTTAATCTTGGCACTTACCATTTATCTTTTCTTATTGTTATGTCCGAGACAAAAGTCGAATGTTTTGAATAAATATATTTATTAATTTACTCAATACAATAATTGTTAGAGAGGGCGGTGACTTAGGTTACTTCAAGATGTGAACACGAAGAGGTAAAGAATACGAATGGTTCATGACTCCAAGGGATCTGCCTTATATATGATTTGAAACAATAATACAATGATATAATTATGCCTTTAGGGCAGATAACCTTAAGGTCATATTAATGGTCAATTAGCATATCAAACAATGATTCTTTCAACATCCTTTCAATCATCAAAACAAAATAATTAACCTTGAGAGTTACACGTACAAGATAAGGTGTCGTAAAGGAATCAATTACATGGAAATAGTCATGGTACATAACCATGGTACATAACATTATTATCATTTACTAGCTTTCCGACCGGGGCTCCGCCCGCGTGGACTACAGGTTATATCGTGCGCAACTGTGGGATAAAATGTAGCCTGTCCTTTCCTAGGCTCTAATGTATCTCTGTACTAAACTTCATCAAAATCGGTTCAGTAGTTTAGAAATGAAAGACGGACAGACAGACTATGTCTGTAGTTACTTTCGCATTTATAATATTAGTAAGGATAAATTAAAAAAAATTGTGTCACTTCCTACATTTATTGCTTATAGGTTACTCTTAAACGGCTAAACCAATTTTGATCAAATGTAACTATAAAAACTTTTTATAAAAAAAATTAACCAACTTCAAAAAAGCAAAAAATAAATACAATATCATTTGATGTGCTATGTAGTACCTACCTACTGATCTGTTTGAAGTCGGTGCAAAGACATTTTTAGTGCAAATTATAAACTTTTCCTTTTTTAAAGTCGGTTAATAAAACGAAGTGTAAGCTTTGCAAAAGTTTAAGCGAATCATTATAATGTATTATTTATTTTACGTACACACTGATTAAACAGAGAACACCCTTTTTTTGAAGTCGGTTAATATACTAAAACCTTCTCCTGAATGTAACAAATACTTTTCTGAAAACCACATCAAAATCGGTTCAAACAAACGCGAAATTATCGCGAACAAACATACATACATACATACATACCCAAAGGTTGCCGATAAGATATTGCTTCTTAGCAATGGGGCCGCCTTTTGTACCCTAAATGTTGGTGTGCAATAAAGTATATTTGTATTTGTACATACAGGTCAAACTGAGAACCTCCTTTTTTTGAAGTTGGTTAAAAATCATCTCGATTACGTTAGCTTTCAAACAAAAGAACTGCCTTCGAAATTGGTCCATTTGTATAGGAGCTACAATGCCACAGACATAGACACACAGATACACAGACTCACAGATACAAACGTGAAACTCATAACACCCCTCTTTTCTGTCGGGGGTAATGAGATGATCCTGGACAAATTACACGGTGCCATCTAAAATCTGAAACTAAGCAAGGATTGGTACTGGTGCGTTACTTTTTTTTGTAAATACATACATTACTTACAATGGCCGATTTGGTTGGTTGGTATGTGGCGCTGCCTCTATCAACGGGTCCTAGGTTCGATTCCCAGTCGGAGCAAACAATCATGTAATAAGCAGATGTTTCGGGTCACGGGTATTTGTATTTGTCTTTGTGTATGTTCTGAGGGACCCACAACACAAGGGATTATAATTTGAGTGAGTAGCGTTTTTTTATTATTAATATCTACATCTACAGTAATACGTATTATATAGAGAAAATATTTAATTGTTTGTTTGCATTAAATAGATAGGCTCCGAAACTACTGGACTGATTTGAAAAAAATCTTTCACCAAGTATACTATATTATGCCTGGATAACATAAACTACATAACTTTATCGAATTGCTATGGGACTAAAGTCCTAGATGGAATGCTAGGTGGGTTTTATCTAAACCCCTCACAAATATATATATATTTGAAAAAACGATTTCCAAATATGTTTTTGAGTCGGGAATTAAACTTGCAACCTTTGGATCAGAGCTATCAACTAGTGATGCAATGAATACCACTTTTACGAATACGAATCCGAATAGAAATAACGATTTTAATATTCTGCGAATACGAATAGACAAACATAATAAATCAAAGGCAATAAAACCCATTTTACAAGAAATGTGGAAATGTTTTTAATCATCAACTACGGATAACTTTTTATTCAAAAAACAAAGTGTTTGTAAATTGCTGGACTCTGAACGATTGTTTTCCCAGCACGGAGGGAGCGGGATACTCGAGGTGGAGGGAACGATGCCCTTGCGGTTAACTCGCGCTCGCGGTGTATTTCTTGAGCCGACAATGGCTCGTATTCGATGCCCCCTGCGTGTGCAATGTTGTGTAGAACACAACAGACACTAACGATTTGAGCTGCAGTCGCTGGCGCACAATGGAGTTTTCTGTCAGCCAAAAGACACCTTAAAAAATATATAATTTTTGAAAATAAGTAGTTTAGTAAGTCCCTTAATCAAATGAAAGTTTATTTAATTACTATATAAATACCTGCACCGAGCCTTCAGCACCCCTATGCATCGCTCTACCAAGGAACGTACAGAAACGTGGAGATCCGTGAAATAACTTTCTGTGGGGATTCCGGCTCTGCATTAAAAATTAGAATCATCATGCTTTTTCTTAAGGGATCCCCCCCCCCACATCACCTATGAATAAAAATACATTAGATAATAATGTAATTTTGTACGGACGGCCTCAACTCAGGTTACATCATGAGTGCACTCTGTGCTGTTGTGATAAGAGCGGTTTTGCAATGAAAATTAAGTAACCCGATGCGCTGGCCTTTGTACATTAAATATCAGGTAATTATTCTCCCAAACCTTACTACCATGGGAAGACCGCGGCTGTGAGAAGTCTGATGTTCAAATCAGCATCACATCGCCCATGTAAACACGAACAGAATAACAGTATGCTTTTTCGGCCACTTTGAATCTCTATTACTAAAAGACTTACTTTAAGAAACTGAGCTTTGATGATGATTTATATGATTTTATATACCTTCAAATTTTTACTTCTTGAAAAAAAAACAACGCGTAAATTAAGATCAATACGTGTACTGCACTTTTTACTCTCTTCGTTTTGTTGTTTTTAAGAGCTATGGAAGAGCCGGGTTCTCCAACATCAGGCAAATTAATTGCCTACTAGGAGTTCCCTATTCCTATTAATACAATTGTCTTTAAAGCGTTTATGAAATAAAATATTTAAATTTATTTTTAAATGTTGAATGGGCAACTACGTATATTTTAGTAGTGTTTTCTTTGATCCATCAGGATAGGAGCAAGATAATTTTTATTCATGCTTAGGAACTTAGGTGCTTAGTTAGGATAATCCAAGGTACTTAACACAAACACTCACCTTAGTCTCCATGTCTAGTGCATCCGAGCGATAGACGGGAGACATACGTGGCCTTATTTCCTCGGCCAGTTCTAGGAACTGCAGGTGTGAGAGGTGATATATTTTCCTGAATTTCCCCTCAGAAATCACAGGCAGCCCTTCCCTGACCGCGTTATTATTCCGCCGTGTTGCGGCTCTCTCCGCTGCCGCATCCTCTTCCATTGCATCATCAAATAAATCCCACTACAAAGCAAACATTTTTTCCTTCTTTTCCTTCCTCTTTTTTAGAAATCGAGCAAATGAGGTCGCCGCAATAAACTTTTTTAGCATTAGAATCTTGTAAAATTTGAGTCTTTCATCTGTCACGTTAATGTGTGGCGAACGAAAAAAATCTAATAATTGCATATTATATTTTTAATTTATATTTTTAGGTTCTAAATGCCCAATAATGTGAGTGTTTATTCATATTTTTAATAATATTACATTGTAATTACAATTTATACTACGAAACTTAAATTAATACAAATAAAATATTCATTTCGAAAAGTTTAACCTATAAAAGACTTCATTCTTGAAGTTTCAAACATAAACATTGAAGCCAGAGGTTGCAAACATAAAATGTCACGGCACAGGTCAAACGTCACTCTTCTCTCACAAGTGTGCGAGTGCGATCAGTAAATTTTGCAGTTTGAGGGTTTTCATTTGTTGTTATGTTTTGTTTGTTTTTGTTGTTGTTAATTTTTAAGCGTAAATTGTTTTAAGCCCCCGCAGTAAAGGGGGCCGAGAGAGGTGTGGGCGGGAATGTGTCAGCACGGTTTACCTTATAGTTGTTGTTTATCCTTACTTCCTTACTATATATACTATATTTCATATTTCTTTATTTGCCTTGAAATGGTACAATAAGTTCTTAAGCTAATTATCAAGTTCATCATTTGAAACCTTGTACAAGGTACAGCAAACTTATAGTCATTTAAAAAATACAATATTTTCTCATTATTATTATTTTTATATACAATCATCTATGTCAGTTTTTTTTTCTAAGTCTAAGTCAATGTGGTAGATTCTAATAAATTCAAGGTATGTTAATATAATCAATAGTAATAATATTCAATACGAAATTCAATGACAAATTAAATTGTATTCTAATATTTTAAATGACAATTAAATAAATTAATTAATTACGGTTAATGTGATAGTTATAATTAAAAAAGTACCTTGTCATAATTAGTAAAATTAAATGTTTCTTTTAGGAGAGGTAATTCAATCATTTTAGATACTCGTCAATTTTAGAATAACATTTTTCAATTAAGTACAGTTTCAGCATATTGGAGAAAATTTCATAGTCAGATTCATTCTTAATGGCTTCTGGGATTTTATTATATATTTTTACGGCTGAGTAGTAAGGACCCGATCTGTACAGCTCCATCGTTGAGTGTGTTTGTTGCAAATTATTTATGTATTTTGATCTTAAATAATTGTATTTTACATGTTTGTCTCGTTTCAACGTGAATAAGTACATGTGTTTCGTGACAAATAGCGCCGTTGTGAATATGTAAAGCGAAGGTAGGGTAAGAATTTTTCGCTGGATAAAGTATTTACTATATTTACATACTATATACAGGGCGACTTGAAATTAGAGGTATTCCTTTGAAGGGGCTGTAGAAGATGGAATTTGCAGTGTTTTTCTAAAGGAGAACCATATGCGAAAGTCTTGAAAGTGAACCATTTCAGAAAAATTTGGAAGTTAGTTATTTAAAAAAAATCAATAACTGATTTAAGTATATAAAAATTAATAAAAAAATTACTTGATGGTATCCTGATATATGATTAGTTTTGTGTAACTGATATTTCATTAAATCTGATAGAGCCATTAAATGTACTAGATTGACATAAACTTTAGCACTATGTAGAAAAACGTTTAAAAATTCAACAATAAAATCGAGGAAATTACACAAAAAAGCGAGTTTTAAACAAAAACTCACTGGCCAATGTTCCGTACATACAAGCATAAAAACATCTTTATTTTATCAGCTTTCGAATAAGGCATAATAATTTCAAATCGTCACAGGGATTTGAGATTATTATGCCTTATTCGAAAGCTGATAAAATAAAGAGGACCAATGTAATAGGAGCAAGTCGAAAAAAAATATCAAAAAACACAAATTACATACACGAAAAAAATTATTTATTTGAGTTCATTTTCAAAGTGACTACCCCCGTTTCTACAACAAATAGGCATACTTTTACTCATTTTACTTTTCACAACATAAGTAGTCAGAGTATTGTTAATTTGTTGTGCTGCAGCTATTATTCTTCGTCTTACCGACTCACTCGGAACGGGTTGAATAGTATACAGGGTTTTTAAATATTTTAATTAAATCTATTTCATTTTGTTTCTAAGATCTACATCTAAAATAGCTTCAACTTGCTCTCTGTTTCACTACATATGGTTACGGCGGGTTACGGTCATTAAGACCTCACTTTTAGTATAATAAAATGGCGAAATCTTTAATAATTTTACAAAGACAAACAGTAACCTTTTTGTAATATGAATGTCCCCGGGCTACAGATCTAATGTTATTGGTGGCACAGTTTGGACCTTTCAATAAAAAAAATTCAGCTTTTTAATTTATCATAGTTTTTTGTTTGCAACAAAAATGTTTACTACAACTGCTTCTTTGTTTGACGTATGTGTCAAAATAATATTGTTATTTTGACACATACGTTCCTATTGAAACGTTCTTTTTTAGGGTTCCGTAGTAATCTACGAACCCTTATAGGTTCGCCATGACCGTCTGTCCGTCTGTCCGCGGGTTTCCTAAGAAACCCTTGGTACTAAAGAGCTGAAAGGCATGATCATACATATAAATCACGCCAATAGAACTGTAGAGTAAAATCTTAGAAAAAAAATTTTTTTCGGGTGTCTCCCATAGACGTGAAAGGGTGATGAATTTTTTTTTCTCGCCAATCATCGAGTGCATTCCATCGAATGGAATGTCATAGGATAGCTTTTTAAAAGGTAGAAGGGGTTTACTAAGAACGTTTTTCGATTCAGTACTCCGTTTGCGAAAAAAAATATTTTAAAGTGAATTTTTTTGTTAAAAACAAGTGTCCGGGGGGGACACTACCAGCTAAAGTTTAGCTGCTAAACGGTTGTTTCTATTCACGTTGGTAGAATATACTACGAAATTAAAAGGAAAAATATCACACATAAGTTGGCCCTTCAAGTTTGCGAGTAATAGTCGACCAAGTGCGAAACACTGTTGGGATTAATAAGAAATACATTGACTAATATTCGATCCTTGGTACTCCAGAGCTGAAATTTGGCTTGGTCATAGATATTGATTGCGCCGACAGATCTACAACATAAAATTTTGGAAAAAAAAAATCGGATGTTTCCCATACACGTGAAAGGGTTTTTCTTTTCTCGCCGATACCATCGAATGGAATGTCATTTTTTGATACTATATTATTTGGAGATTTTAACATTGACTATGACTAGTGATGAAAGAAACTCAGCCTTCTAAGGCTTTTAATACAGACTCGCCTTAGTTTTGATGCCTCACGACTGACTCAGTCTTTTAGTTCCCAACCTTTAGTTATAAGACTAGCTTCTTTAGTCGAGGTCTTTTAACGTAGAAAGCTGAGCTGTTACTTAAACAGCTTAAGGCGACTACAGCACCCGATAAAAGCAGCAAACATAGGAATAGTGCCATCTCCGTCTCTCAACAGGCCTGGGCCGGCAGTGCGAACAGTGTCCATATACGAAGTTTACGGCCTATGAAAGCGTACGTGCGTAAAAACATGTTCGAAAGTTAGAAAAATGAGATTTATGGAAAGTTAACAGCTTAAATCGAAAAATGCATTAGCTACTTATCAAGAGTGTTCAATTACGAACATTTCGATAGCAAATTCAAGTTCCTGTGTGCATTTTACTGTCGTTTTTACAGCTTAAAAGATACACAATATTGGTATTTAAAGGTGACTTTGTGAGCTTTTTCTATCGAACCAAAAGTGCTGAATCATGTTTTCAGCAAACTACTTATCTAGTTTATGTCCTGAATATTACCGTATTTTTTATCTTCGATTTAATGCAGTGCGTCATGCTTATCTACGCATCATAAAATCGTAATTTAGGTGCTGTAGTCGCCCTAAACTACTTAAAAGACTGGCGACTCATTGTCTGGGAAGGCGACAGTCGTAAGGTATGACAGGTCACAGAGGGATCGCGGAGTACTTACATCGGTTCAAATTAAAGGACAATCCCGGATGCGAGTTTGATCCCGGCGTAAGCGAGTCTGTGTGGCACATATTACTAGATTGCCCACGCTTCGCAGCTGCTAGAATGCAAGTTGAAATCACCATGGACACTACACTAAACAAATCAGCTTTGCACAATACATTAAGACATATGGAGAGTTAATGTGTTAAAAAGGTTAAATAGGTAATAATAATATTAAATGTAACAAGACAAGGGCACGAACAAGTCTGTGGATGCAAAATAAACTTTATATAAAAAAGGTATGTGTTGATAGAACGTAAATATTTAATTTTATCCCCTTTGTTAAATTGTATCAAATTGTATTTAGTGGTTTAGGCGTGAATTATTCTTTTTGGTTGATAGGTTACAAAAGATTGATTGAATATCACACACAAGCTGCGGTGTGAACCCTTTTACATAAAAGAACTCGAGTCGTTTAAGTCTTTTAAAATCAACTGGAGTTGGTTAAGTCTTTCAGTCTATTGAAAACAACTCGAGTCGTTTCAGTTTTTAGTCTTTTAATAAAACGACTAAGTCTTATTAATAAAAATTCGAACTTTCAATCTTAATTTTAGAGTCAAGTCCTGTAAGATGGAGGCGAGTCTTTTTAATAAGCCTTAAAAGACTTTAGTCTCTTTCATCTCTAACTATGACCATAACGATAGTATACCAGTTTTAAATGAATACGTAATGTAAACGATTTTTATACAACCGTTTGCATCCACGCGTGGTGGTTCTTAAACAGATGTTTTTTTTTTCATTTTCCTTGTGGCGCTGGAATTTAAAATTTTTTGTGACCTTCTTTCTTTGTGACCTCGTTTTTAGACATTATTAGCGGTTTAACCGTCAATATGCTCGTAGAATAAAGAAGCCAGCTGCATATTTGAACCATGCTGCTACGGAACCCTACAATGCGCGTGTCCCGATACGCTCTTGGGCGTTTTTTTTGTTATGAACGATTGTTTTTTTGTTATGAACGTAACAAAATTGAACAAAATCGTGATCAAAAATGAAAAATATAACGATTATTGTTCTTTGGTAAAGTCGTTAAAATTAGCGCGATTAGGGCCCTGGTCATTGTAGGTAGAGTACCTGATAAACGATACATAGTCAAAGGTCCTTACTAAAGTTTTCCCTTGTGTAATGGCTCTGTTGGAACATAAACAGACACCTACTTGGCTCGATCATGTTGTTTCTAAAAACCCCGTAACATTAGGTCCCACCTTATGAAGTTGCTGTTTTTTCAAAGTTATAATTTTCCTCATACTTTTTGTGATTGAGCAGCTATTTCCAAAATTATTTTTGATTTGTATACTTAGTTATATGTAGTATCGGTAATTTTAGAATTGATTCATTTGTGCTTTGGGTTTATAACTGATGACCAGCTTATTTGACCGTATATCCGTTGATATAGCATATGTAAATAAATTCGTTTTAACGGTTTTTTTAAACCCAATATAAGATTAAAGTGGCATAAGTATATTGTATAGTCGATCCAATAATTTCCTGCTTAAATTAAATTTTATGCTCTCCATATTAATGTAATTTAACTTCGTTATGAAATAATTTCTCTTCTCACTTAGCAAGCAATATTGTAGACGTCGTCGTAATGAATTTAAATCAGGATTTTATTAAAACATACCTTTAGGAAGAGACAGCGATATAAATTAAATTAAATCTCATGAATCACTTAGTGATTTTCAAAAGACGATTTAGTAACAAGAAAAAATTAAATTAGTATGGTGAAACACGTGTATCTCTTTTAATGTAAGAGGGTTTGTTCGGGGAGATGCGGGACATTGCGAGACGCGTCTGGCGCTTCGCTGGATTTAAAAAATGCGCGTCAAAGCTGTGAACACTCTTATACACCGTCATATTATAATTAAAATTAGAGTAGAATAGAAAATAATATATTTTGGTACAACACAGAAACCACTTTACAGACATAAAAACAAAATTAAATAATTTGTTTGAATTATTCCAAGATTTAGTACAAGCTTGACAGTTCTAGCAAGTTTGGTTCATTTATAGTTCAATCAGTTATGGGAACCTTTTCGCAAATTTCATGTATCTACGACCAGCGGTTTTGGCTTTGCGTTGATCCATCATTCAGCCAGTCAGGATAAAAATAATTTTATTAATAAAGATTGGTTGTTTATGCCATGTGACTGATTTAGATGTTGCACTGCAACATGTATTTCCTTAAGTGCAGAAATATGCCATTAGTTGCTTTCACTCAGCGATTCTCATTCTGCTTCATTATATGCAGATTTCCACTCTATTCTCCAATTATACATATCTGGTATATTTAATAAAGGACATAATACCTACTTGAATAGGCACCAAGGCCCGTGTTACAGGAGACTCAAGTCTTGATCTATGCTTAAGTATTGATTGTTTCTTTCTCTAACTATCAAAATGACAAAGACGACTGCTACTAAAGTATAAATCTGAGGAGAATTCTGTAATACGGACCTTGGTCATTCTTTTTAACATAGTCAATTTCTACTTAAATGAGGTGGAGGCTCGGATCTACACCTCATTTATAAATTTTCTTCGGAAACTTTACAGCTTTATCGAGACTTTTCGATAAACAACCGACTTGAGACCTTTTTTCTAGATTAATTAATTAAAAAGATGGCCGCCGTAGATTCTAACCTTTGGCATAATGTCGACAATTAACTAAACGGTATACGAGATTAGTCTCTAAGGACGAGTCTAAAGATAAAATAGGTCTTCAAGACGATTAGTGACGAGTTTATTCCGAGATAAGTAATTGCTTTTTAAAACTGGAAAAATAGAATCCTTCCACGCTGGACTGGGAGTGAAAGAAAAACTTAGAATGTGCCAGCTGCCTACTCTTCCCAGGCATACTGTAAAAATCAGTAAGTGGGACGTGAGGGTCTTGCTGTATCATGGGCGAAAGGCTGACCACCTCTCTCCATTACACAATATGTTCTGTCTAATAACCCTCACCTTTAGTGTCAAACATGGCATTAAGTGGTTTTCTAGACGCACTGATGTTCTGCCTACCCCGTTAGGGATTACAGGCGTGAGCGTATGTACGTAAAAATAGTATCAGTTGATATAAATAAGTATCAGTTGATATTGGAATAAAATATAAAGAGAAAATGATTGTTTGGCGCTACATAGAGGGAATCTCCAAGTTCTGTCTTTTTTAACAATCATGTGAGTCGAATAGAGTCAAAGGCGGCTATCTGACATTTAAAGTAAAAATGAGCTTTGAATACATTCAAATACATGTGTTTGAATACATTTTGTGTTGCTACAGCAACACTCAGAATTTTGAATACTTTCTACCATTATTCAAAGTTCGTATCAAAGTCGGCTATTTCTTATAGAAAAACAACTTCAAAGTATGAAATCAGTTTCAAATCCGGCAATATGTAAAATTTAACTTAAAAAAACTGTTGTCTAAAATAAAACAATATTGCATATTATATATTATTGTGTCCTACTTAATTAACTAAAAGTAATATTGTTTACAATACATATTTAAAAAAAAAAAGTTATTTGTATGGAATACCTTATTTTGACATTTGCCAATAATCACTTATAAGTCAGATTTTTTAGCCACCTTTGCTTCTATACGACTCATGTAAATAATCAAAGTGAAGCTTTTTTGGAGGTACTTGGTCATTATTCTTATGTTTTTCGTTTACTAAAGATGCGGCCCCTTTTAGATAAGCCTGTGTGTGAAATTTAGTTTAGCCTTCCACCAACATTAAAATTATTGAAAGAGTCATACCTCAGCCGTATATTACTGTAATGAAAGTAAATTAAAGAAAAAGTTTGATTTTTTTGTGAGCTATTTCATTGGGCCTTTTTATAATTCGAACGGCACGGCACGGCAATTCAAATTTTGAATTACCATTGCCCCTTATGTTCCTAACTACAAAAATCCGTAGTATGTAGAAGGCAATAGTAATAGAATTTTGCCGTGCCGTTTTCGAATTATAAAAAGGCCCATTTTCTTATGAGATTGCAGATATAAAGATTGTCTAGATGCGAAATTGAAAATACTTATTCTCTCTTTTATGTTGTATTTAATCAAAAGATACTATCTATGCGAATAAATTGAAGCGTTTTATGACAGTTATTTCGTTTCTTAATAGTTAATAAATAATAATAAATAAACGCTTCACACTCAAAGGCCCACATTAAGGTTTTCCCTTGTGTCGTGGGTCCCTTGGAACACACAAAGACAGACACAAACACCCATGACCCGAGAACAAACATTTGCTTTTTACACAAATATTTGCCCCGACTGAGAATCGAACCCAGGACTCACCGATCAAGAGGGAGCGTGTCACTACCACTCGACCAACCGTCGTCATAGTTATTTTGTTTATTTTATTAGTCAGTGAAAATTTACGATTTGAATCTATCAAGGGCTGATTTTAGTGAAACATGTGTTAGATTATCCTAGGAAAATTGTCAAAATATCCATATAAAAATATTTAAAAATCCCTGTATAGAATGTAGAAGAAGGACAAAAAACACAATCATAGCTGGAGTTTAGCTTAAACGAATATATCTGCCTCAAAGAAAACATCTGTGATTATGTAAATTCTGTGAAGGCGAAAAAAGCACTTACTTAACATTTGTCAATATACCTACTCGTGTACCTATGAGGCAGTATTTTGTAACAAAAAATATATTATTCTTCTTATTCCAGATGATTATACACCCCCTGTATTAAAAAAAATAACAATAATGTGGCAAATACAGTAAATAAACAGTCAGAAAGCGATGTAACCCTCCGAGTATTGAAGGGTAAAATCTATGATAAATTGTGTTTTCACACGTTCCTAAATTATTGATTCTGTAGTCTGACGTTCAATGTACTTTAATATACTATAACGTTCAAGTAAGATGTATCTGAAATTCGCGGCTCGAGAGGACTTTACGCTTCCATCGACCTTCCGACTAATGCACTGTGGTGTAAAATCGTAGAGATATGGCTTGCTTTTAGATTGTACAAGCCTAGCTAGCTTTCAGCCTTTGGCTTCGTCCACGTGGGGATAGATTCTATGACCAGCAATCATACATGGTTCTCTCTTGCCATCTCTAAGGTAGACTGGAAAAGATCCCTTCAGGGATAAGTCCGCCTTTGCATATATATGTAATATCTTTTGTATTAGACTGTAAGAGTTTGCAATAAAGAGTTTACATACATACATACATACATACACACGTATACGCTCACGCCTATAATCCCTATCGGGGTAGGCAGAGAATCAGTGGTTTTAAAACCGCTTGATGCCACGTTTGACAAAAATTTATAGGGGTTATTAGATGAAATTGATTTACCCATGTGGAGAGAGGTTGTCAGCCTTTCGCCTACAACAGCAAAGCCCTCGCGTCCCACTTACTGACATTTACAGTATGCCTGGGAAGAGTAGGCAGCTGGCACATTCTAAGTTTTTCTTTCGCTGCGTGAGAGACCAGCTATCATATTTATAAAATTTACTTAAAAAGAAAAAAAATATATTTTATTTAATGAGAGCCACTCGAATTATTTTCCTAACTCTTAAAATGAGCTCGGTAAGTGCTTGCAGCGTCATTAAATTATTATGCCTTATTGAAATGTAAAAATAACATCGTAATGTAAAATTTTATGAAGTTTCTAAGTTGTCCCGAGATAAAAACAAGAGTTGGGAAATCCTGAAAACTTTTTATCTCTCTTAAACTTGTCGTTTAAATGAACACTTTAGGACTCAAGACGGTTTCAGAAATTACTTATCATTTTATCACGCCTTTTTTGAGTACGAAACAAGGGCTGACTTTAAATAAGTTAGCAACGCAAAGATTTACTAGCTAATGTCATCATGAAACTGAACAACTTTCCCCATAAAACCCACATGGTAATCTAAAAAAAACGACTTCTCATACCAAGGTAATCAACTGATCGCTCTCTAGCTTACGTTCTTTCACTCGTGACCGTGAACATTCCGCTTCTATATAAAGCAGTTGGATACAGCATGGACCGCATGATGGAGACATTCATCTGCCGCCTTCCTCACTGTATCGGACCATGGCGGGTATGTTCCACCTCTAGAGCGTTTGCCATCAAACTGACACACTATAAGGACCTTCTTCAAGTCATACATGGGAGATTTTAGAACTACATTACGTTCTGTCTACCCCGAAAGGGACTATAGGCGTTAGTGTATGGATAGATGGATGCATGGGAGATCGAATAAAGTGTCCGAAAAAGCTGAGAGCCCGAAAGTTATAAGCTGTTTCAAGTTGTTTGGAGCAACAAAAATATTTTTTTCATATTTCGATCCATGTTTCTTGGGAAAAATTGTTCAATTTAGTGGGCTAATTGGCATCCTTAATTTTTGCAATCTAATTTAGAATCACTTAATATTGACTACGTTACACCAATGTATTTCACCGTACGTAGGGGACATGTTTTGATTTGAAGCTTTGTCAGGGGTGGTAATTAATTTAAAGCTAATTGGGCCTTTTTATAATTCCAAAACGGCACGGCAAAATTGTTTCACCATTGTCTTCTATGTACAAGTGATATCTACTAGAAGCTGGAAATATAGGGGGCAAATATAATTCAAATTTTGACATGCCGTGATGCCGTGCCGTTCGAATTACATCACACGCGCCTCACAGCAGGCTACATTAAATTAACCTTGTAATTAGATGTAATGAGATGAAAGCTGACGTGTACGTTTGTCTGTTACGCGCAATTTACCTCTACGTTACGTTGAGATAGAGAACTGCAAAATTACATAGACATGTCGTAATCTAAAATACAATAATATGTATTTGTTAAATGACAACGCTGTTTGCGGTTTGATGGCTACACCATACACGAGGTGTTTCAAAAATAGCCAATTAGAAAAAAGGTTCTTTAGTATATGCTTATATAAGTCTACTAATACCATGTATAAGTCTGTATAATATACATGGCTTTAGGTATCTCTCTTTCAACATCTCGTGTGGTTAATCAGTCCATGAAACATAGGTCAAAATACGAAAAAAAAAAATTGATCTCCCATACAAAATGCTGTATGCTGATGAAATTTGTATGGAAACTCAGACATTTTTTTTGTTTTTTGACCTATGTTCCTTGGGAAAGTTGTTCAGTTTCATGGACTGATTAACCACCCGAGATGTTGAAAGAGAGATACCTAAAGCCCTGTATTTTCATTAAATTTGATAAATAACCAATAAACATTATATTGCGTCATCCCATATACCTATACATATACTTGTACTACCTGTTGAGTTTCCAAAGATAACCTTGTAAATAAATCTGTGGTGTCCGAGCCATCAGGACCACTATTAGCAGTAATGTGCTAAAGGACATCGCAGTAAGAGGTGGGGTCGTAGAGACCCCACTTACCTAGATTGTGATAGCGATTACGGTGATTGTTTGCGGGGTAGTCTGAGGGATTGTATCTACTGGACAAATTATGTGAAAACATCTGTACGTTCTACGCACACATCAACACTGTCTAGGGATATTTTTTGAAGTGAAAACTTCTTTAGCGGCGTTGTGCACTTTGAAGTATGGGTAAAAAAAAATAAAGTCGCGTCAGGACACGTGACGGACACGTTACCCTGATCGAAAATTTGTAAGGCGGAGGATAGGAAATTAAAACTGCAAAAATCAAAATGTCACAAAGGGGTGTTTAATTAATACTTATAGGAAATTAAAACTGCAAAAGTCAAGATGTTATCCGGTGTCAGCATAGAAAAAAATAAATTAAATATGAATGCACAACGTTAATGTTCATGTTTTCACTTCTGCCGGCACTCCCGGAGTGCAACCCGTTGTTTTTTTTATACAAATGAATGGCAGTTGCATGACAATGGAGGCCTCCACTATTTAATTTTCTTATACACCCCGACCAGCAGAGCCACCGTCATCCGAAGGTAAAGTTGCAAACTACCTAGCAACTGAATATTTAGTTGGTGGTGGCGCCGCCAGTCTAAGTAGCCGTCATCAGATGTAGGAAATTTGAATAGTTCTCAATTTTCGCCACCTGAACAGATAAAATGGCGACCATTATCATTTTACAGCCATTGAGATACCATTGATTAGTGCAATAGTCATCCTGTTTGACACAGGTGTTTTAGTGATAAACCTGAATTTTCAATGAATTTTTGTTTTGCTTGAAATATGAAAACGTGTCGGAAACGAAAACGAAAATATATTTTTTTCCTGTTTATTGTTTGAAAATGGTGGAATTCTTTTTATGTTTTAATCACGTTTTAACTAATTTCAAGCGCTGTCCCGACCGATATTGAAAATGTAGGTTAAATACCTACTTGTTAATTTTGAAAATTGTATCCTTCCATATATCTTGAGTATGTTTTTCTAACAGGTAGTGTGAAAAATCGCACAATATCCCTGTTTTAATGTGTATATATCCTCACTTACTAATCCTTACTAATATTATAAATGCGGAAGTAACTCTGTCTGTCTGTCCGTCTTTCACGCCTAAACTACTGAACCGATTTTGATGAAATTTGGTGTAGAGATAGATTAGAGCCTGGGAAAGGACATAGGCTACATTTCATCCCTCAGTTGGGCATGATATAACCTGTAGTCCAAGCGGGCGGAGCCGCGGGCGGAAAGCTATATTATAAATGCCAAAGTAACTCTGTCTGACTGTCTGTCTGTCTGTCCGTCTTTCATTCCTAAACGACTGAACCGATTTTGATGAAATTTGGTACAGAGATAGATTACTTATAGAGCCTGGGAAAGGACATAGGCTACATTTTATCCCACAGTTGGGCCGATATAACCTGTAGTCCACGCGGGTGGAGCCGCGGTCGGAATTTTTATAAGGTTTTATTCAATATTCGTATGCTTCAACAATAAGTTAGTCGAAGATCTTAATAATGTGGCTTGGTATGAATAAAAAGATTCCAACCACAACAACAAAGAAAACGAACGCTTGAATCAAGGGCAGAACGAACAGCGCTACAAAATGAATTTATCTGTACTGGGGGGGTTCGATTTATCTACAGCAGTGTGTACAGAAATAGATGACACCTTGAGAAAAGACATAGGCTGCATTTTATCCCACAGCTGGGCACGATAGGTATGACCTAAAGTCCAGGCAGGCGGAGCCGCGGGCGGAAAGCTAGTCTTAAACAGTCTTAGATACAGCATATTTAATATTTTATACACCACCTGCATCTGGAGCACGTATTATACGTCAAGTATTCTATATTTAAAAGTAAGCCATTAAAGCTTACGGGAAATAAAATTGTATGGAACTTCCCTTGGGCATTAATGACATTTAAATATGGAACGCCAAAATTTCAACAAAAACTTCTATCAAAAATAATTTCGAAAAAAAAACAAAGCTATTGAAGGCTTAACTTCCTTGGTCCAAGGAGATTTTAACTATAAAATTTGACACATCAAAGAGATTTTACTTTTATGAAAAATATTTAGTATAAAAACTTGGCTGTATGTCTTAGCTATTGACTTTCCTTTGCCTACGGAACTAAATATTATAAGAAAACGTCGCCGGTGATTTTGGATCTGTGATTTTTACCGCGAATTACTAAATTGTTTGGTAAGTTTTTTTTAATAAATCTAAAAAAAAAAGTCCAGTATGTAGGTAATTCCAGCGACTCTGACATAGAAACGGAGGCTCAAAACATTATTGATGGATGAATTTATGATTTCTTTTTTATTTAACCTCACAGTAGGTGTATAAAGTAGAGTAAGCTCCTCGGGGATAAAAGTGTCTTAGTCTTGGGCAGACTTGAATCCTTCGCTTCATTCAGGATTCTTAACATAATTCCCTCACTACGTTCGGGAATGAACTACAGAATCCTTCATTTCGCTCAGGATTCAATATGCTGCCCGTGACATAATACACTGTTTTATCCCCTTGTTGCTTAATCTACTATTAATCCTTTCATATTGTGTAGGTACTGGTTTTCTACTCACAACTTCATTCTTTGTAAGATATCTTGTGCCAATCAATATTAAATTAAAAAAATAGAACCAACTTCAAAAAGCGAAAAATAAATACATATCATTTGATTTTTAGTGCAAATTATAACCTCTTCATTTTTTGAAGTCAGTTAATAAAACGAAGTGTTAGCTTTGAAAAAGCGGATTTTTATTTTACATACATACAGCTTAAACTGAAAACCCCCCTTATTTTGAAGTCGGTTAAATATTAAAACCTTCTCCTAAAATAGTAAACAAATACTTTTCTGAAAAGCGCATCAAAATCGGTTCAGCCAAACGCGAGATTATCGCGGACAAACATACATACAGGTCAAACTGAGAATCTCCTTTTTTTTGAAGTTGATTATCAAGGCCACTCCAATTACCTTGGCTCGTATTACGGAAAAATATCACTTTGTCCTTCCTTAACATCCTAACTATAGTTAGATTTATAAATCTTCTTAACATATAAAAATACAAAGTCCTGACTCACTCACTAATTCATCAACACCCAAAATCATCTTAAACCCTTGGACATTTGGCTGAAATTTGGCACGAGGGTTCTTTTTATGACGTAGGCAAAGAATATCAAATCACCATGGGCATGAAGTACCGGGAGTAAAACTTAATTTGCACGTCTTCCGAACATGTAGCTACAAATCGACGATGTTTTATAGGAATAAACTGTATGGCTGAAATTGAGCCTAGTCTATTATTCATGTAAATGAAATCGCGAGCGGTTACACAATACAAATATTGCTCGTATCGATTCTAAACCAACTGTCCAATGAATACAAGGCTATTTTGGGTACACGAAACTATTTCTGCATATGTATACAATTTTAAATTGATATGCACTAAGCGAGCGGCAGAAACAAATTGAAGGAAAGAAAGAAAAAAAAGTATGTGTTATTGCAGTTAATTTGAATAGTTTCTATGGAAAGTAAGAAAGTTTTTTAACGGTATTATTTGTTTGTAATGAATCTTAAAAGACAACTTTTTTTATGGCCATCCTAAAATATCTTAATCTTATGTTAAGAATTTGTAGAGCGTTGCCCTTTTCAGTGTTGCCAACTTAGTGCTTTCGGCACTAGATCTAGTGCTTTTTTTCATGTATTAGTGCCTAAAATTCGATTTTAGTTCCTAGTGCCCAATCTAGTGCTTTTTAAGAACTTAGTGCTAAATACAATAGGTATCTAATAAAATTACTTGTATATTCATTTATTTAAAAAAATGCGCATGAGTGTGTACCCGATTTCTACAATTTTCATAAACAAATGTTGGGATGTGGTGTGAGCATGATAGCTTTATGTAATTATAATTAAGAGTAACAAAGATGTCCGCACTACGTACTACGGTTTCTTTTCTAGGGGAAATCCCTTAAGCCTAAGGAATTCAAGTTTTTTCTATTCTTTTGTCTCGGTCAAACTAATAAGTTTTAAAATGAGAGAGAAGAATTAAGATTGCAGGGCGGGGCGGGCAGAATATTTGTGACAATATCGGGATAATTTCTTGTATTGTGTGAATAACTTAATTATAAAAATTACAGCAATCGAAACCGGGTCCATCAACTTCACAATCTAGCTAGTGTTACAGCCACTGCAATCAACTCCGACAGCAGCCATGACGACTCGGAATCAGATTTCATTGAATAAATTTTTTTTAATGTTTTTTTTACGTTTAGCGCCCTTTTTGACTTTAAATACAGAATCTAGTGCTTTATCGCTGTTGGTTTAGTGCCTTTTTGAAAATTGGGTTGGCAACACTGCTTTTCTCTTTATTTTCTACTAGCGCGGGACTTCGTTCCTGAGGGGATTCGGGAAAATTATGTAGCCTATGTTATTTAGGGATAATGTAGCATCCTAATGGTGAAAGCATTTTTAAAATCGGTCCAGTAGTTTCGGAGCCTATTCGTTACATACAAAAATTCAAACAAACAAAAATACAAATCTTTCCTCTTTATAATATTAGTATAGATTAAGATCACAGTTGGAAAAAAGGTTAAATTTTTTCTAACATTCAATAAGTAATGATTAAAAAAAAATGCTTTAAACAACCCCACCCCCCATAAGCAAATTAATGTACTGTAGTACATATTTGCCTCCAAACCACATTTTCTCAAACTGTAACCCCGACGGGATAGAATTCAATCTGTCAGATGGTAGCCAGCATAATGGCACTGTCACGTTCCGTTCCAACCGCGAAGTATTGGTCAAGGGTAACAATCAGCGGGATTGAACTTGGCATTGGTGAGTGAATTGAAACGTAATGAGCCGACTGGGGTTTAACACTACATCTTGTGCTTTTCAATCTTTAGTGTTGGTAACTCAGGAAAACGAAACTGGGAAAACTGAGTGATGATGCAATTTTTAAGTCAAAATTTAAAGAAAAAGACCAAAAACTTTAAAAAACGTATCACAAACATTTGAATATAATAAGAGTTTATCAAAGACAGCTTTAGATTTTGAAACACACGTGATTTACAGCTTATTATGAAACCACGTTTTAAGCTTTAATTTGACATAGAAATAAGGTGTTTAACCAATTGATTCACTTGTAAAACGTTTATTTCAAAGCAGCAAAACACACCTATATTTAAAATAAAAACACAAACCTTAGAACTTAAACAAAATATTTTAATCTTACAATTCTGCAGTGAGCAAAGAGGGCAGGGCTCCGATTCTGTAACTTCAGCTGTTTGTCGATGGAATGGAGGCCATTTTATCTGTTCAGATGGCGAAATTGAGAACTATTTAATTTTCATATACTTGCTGACTACCACGCCGACCAGCAGCTCCACCGCAAACCAAACGTAAACTTGCAAACTACCTAGTAAATGAAAATTCAGTTGGCGGTTGCGCCACCAGTCAAAGCAGCCGTCATTAGATGTAAGAAATTTGAATAGTTCTCAATTTCGCCACCTGAACGGATAAAATGGCGATCATTCCATCGACACACAACTGAAGTTACAGAATTGCGGCCCAGGGCTCAACTATTTTTTCCGGCTACATTGCAGGCTGGCAAAACTGATTTTCAGCCTTACGAACGTTCCAATTTCATAAATCGATTATAATTGAAAAATGGATCCTTGTTGAATTCGTAAATATGGTAATGAAAGCTAGCATAATCAAGATGGTTCTTAGCTATATCTGATTAAAATAGGTTTAAAAGTTATAAGCAATCGAATGTCGGGGGTGATTCCAATTTTTTTATTTAAGGGTTTTAAGTTATTAGCCGAAACAACAAACCAAAGTTAGGTACATAATTAATTACATTTTCTATTTTGAAGTCCATCTGAAGAGCTGTATTGTACTCCCAGTTTGAGAAACACTGTCAGATGTCTTTACGCTCGTGTTGCTTCAAGTATACGGCGTTGCTTCGATTTGTTTGTGACTTTTCTCAGATTACTTCGACTTGCTTTAGAACCGACTCAGTTGAAATGTGAAGCGGATAACTGGTGGAAAGTTTTAAACTCATATTGAACAAAGTGCTGCGAAATAGAATAAACTTGGCACTTTGTCCAGTTCATACAACTTTAATTTAACTTTATTCTTTTTCAAATGCTCGCTTGCATCTCATTAGACAAAGGTCAATAGTATCGATACTATCGATAGTTTGGTATAACATTAATAGTATCACAAACTATTGGCTATCGA
The DNA here is from genome assembly GCA_949987775.1 of Aproaerema taeniolella. NCBI lineage: Eukaryota > Metazoa > Arthropoda > Insecta > Lepidoptera > Gelechiidae > Aproaerema > Aproaerema taeniolella. The sequence continues at coordinate 12,484,608 of OX465261.1, read as the reverse complement.
TACTATCGATAGTATCAATAATGTCGATACTTTCGATAGCCCTATCGATATTCTTACTGTTTTTCAAGGTTACGATAGCATCGATAGACTATCGATAGTTTCTACTATTGGTTGCAACACTATTCTAAATGGACGACACATGAAGGAAGGACGACATATGTTAACTAAAATAGAAATATTTTTACCTTACCTATCTTACCTTATTTTTAACCGGGTGTTATAAAAAAGGGGTGTTATAAGTTTGACGTGTATATCTTTGCGAATAGGCGTAGAGTAAGGGTCAAAAGAACAAATGTGTATACATGTTGACGGCCAGTTTGGTCGAGTGGTAGTGGCCCTGCCTCTCGATCGACGGGTCCTGGGTTCGAATCCCAGTCGGGGCAAATATTTGTGTAAAAAGCAGATGTTTGTTCTCGGGTCATGGGTGTTTGTGTCTGTCTTTATGTGTGTTCTGAGGGACCCACGACACAAGGGAAAACCTTAATGTGGGCCTTTGAGTGTATGGCGGTTTTTTTTTTTTTTTTTTTTTTTAAGTCCTTTAATGTATGTTTGCATGTATTTAATGTAATTTTGACTTATTTTAAATAACATCCTGAATGTTCTATGAAATAAAGATATTTTCAATTTAAATTTGAATCTGTGTATCTGTGGCATCGTAGCTCCTAAATGAATGGACTGATTACGATGCCGATTTTTTGTTTGAAAGCTGACGTCATCGAGATGGTTCTTAGCTATATTTGTTCGAAATTGGATTAGCCGTTTAAAAGTTATAAGCTACTGGAAATTTATGTAGCTTATTTTAATCAGGGATAATGTAGCATTCTAACGGGGAAACAATTTTAGACATCGGTCTAGTCGTTTTTGAGTTTATTCGTTACAAATATACAAAACTTTCCTCTTTATATTATTAGTGTAGATCAGTGTTTTTCAATCTTTTTGAATTCGCGACCCCTTTGGATAATATAAAGTTCTGGCGACCCCCTAAGGTCCCTAAGACCCTTTTGGGCTAAATCTATGTACTACTTCGGAGATTTTAAAACACATAATAAAAGAGTTTGCCGCGGGGTAGACGCGGAAGGGGACGGGAGGCATCATTATACAGGCCTTTTCAATGAAATTGTCTTAGTTTAGTGTAAGATTTACTTGTCTTTTTCTTTTACCTGTGACCCCCCGAGTAAGGCTTGATGACCCCCCCTGGGGATCGCAACCCACAGTTTGAAAAACACTGGTGTAGATGAATTTCAGGGGATAATACAACTTTTTTTTAATATTGAAGTTATTTATAGTAGCTGAATCCTCCGAGCATTTTCATTGAATAATTCCCAAATGAATCCGCTGAACAGTGAATATATTGGACAAATATTTTATTGCAAAACCAATCTTATTCCAGCGAAATAAAGTACACAAACGTAGTAACTTGGGATGTTTATTGAACATATATGATATGTATAATATAGTATTTGTATTGTAAATTGAAAGCTGCATGGCAGTTGGTTGTCGTATTTAATAACGTGTTGTGGGAATTTTCTCTAGCGGCGGTTTATTGGTTTTTTTATACGCTAGTGAATTTTGTCGACAGAAAAAGTACCTTTAATAATTTTAGACAGTTTGTTACGATTTTAAAAGACATACATGCTTTTTTTAACACTTCTTCTTCGTCTTATCGTGTAAGTATAGTCAAGTGTGTGGCGAACTTGGCTAACCCTGGTGTCAGTTTTCAGACCGTACAATGGCCTCCAACTTAGTTTGAACAACTGTAGTCAATCAACAATAGCCGGGACCGACAGCTTAACGTGCCCTCTGAAGCACGGTAAGGCTGGTGATAAATTGCCACCCTGGCTACCCATCTGTGTACATTGCTTAACTTCACTGATCAGTTAAGATCAGCGAGCGTCACTGTAATGAATTTAATACTATCAGCAGAATCTATTTCAAAACAACTGTCCTATCGTTACAAAAAAATAATGACGTTGAAAAACTATCATCCCTCTTTTCCCTCTTACTACAAAAATAGTAAAATTGAGTTCAATAATAAGTCTGTAACACAAACTTGTATTTTACGGTGCGTTCTAATTTACCATCTGCAAAATAGCTTGTATTGATTATAATTTTCCACGTGAAAAAAACATATCACTCACCGACTTCGATCCCAACAACAGTTTGCACAAAGTAGATAATAATTATTTTTTGCAGACTATATTGCCTATTAGCAGATAACCACAAACGAAAATATCACTCATTTATTTAGATGATGTTCTGGTTTGTAGTTTTTTTTTTGTTGATTTTTTAAAAGCGCTGAATCATTTTCGATAAAACGTATATGGGACCACCTCTGGAGTATACTCTTTTGAACAAAAAAAACAATTTTGAAAATCGGTTCGTAATTGGCGGAGAGATCGGTGAACACACATTAAAAAAAAAATATACAGGGCTTTAGGTAAATCACTTTCAACCTCTCGGGTGGTAAATCAGTCTATGAAACTGAACAACTTTCCCAAGGAACAAAGGTCGAAATACGAAAAATTTTTTTTAGTTCCCATACAAACTGCGTCAGCTGATAGCGCATTTTGTATGCTAAGTTAATTTTTTTTTTCATACTTCGACCTTAGGAAAATTGTTCAGTTTCATGGACTGATTTACCATCCGAGAGGTTGAAAGTGATTTACTTAAAGCCCTGTATACATACAGTCTAACATAGAACCTCCTCTGTTTTTGAAGTCGGTTAAAAACCAAGTTTAGAATGAAATATAATTGTAACCGTGCAACGGTAGCACAGCAGCAGATCACTTTTGATATCGTAATGCGTGCGTAGATGACATATATATATATCTGCCTCTATACATATATTTTTATACTGTAATAATATTTTCTGTATTATCATTGTTTGTGTGAAAACTGGTTTAAATTTGAATTTCATTTATCTAAAATGTTAATTGTGGCATAGGAAGTTCTTAAAAACCCTAGAACATTTTTTTATGAAAAGATGCACGATATTGTCCAGACTCTATCACGCTAAATAGTAATTACTGACTCATAAAGTACCTCGGACATAGTAAAAACATTTATTGAGCAGCAGCTCTAGCACGATAACGACAAACTCGCGCTCGGCTCACGCTGAAACTTCACTTTGATTGCGCGAGGGTCCCGCGCAAAGGCTTTGTCATAGGACCGCGGTGTTGTCGCGGCGCTGTCACTATCATACTCGGCCTACAGATATAATAAGACGTACATATTCTTATTATATCAATTACATATTCTTATTACGAAATTATTTCGTAATCAGCTCATATACATCTCCAACAAGGGGCACGGGCCTCTCTTCTCTTAATTTATTGCTTTACTAAAGAGTGCCTGGGACTTCGTTCCCGTGCGAATTCCATGAAATCATTTCTTTTTCCTTGCTTACTTTATTAAATGAATCTTCGGTCTAAAGCTTAGTAGGCTGGTGATGAGTCATTGAGTCAGGACCTGCTATTGTATATATTGAGAAGAAGATATTTGACCTTAATCAAATTGGCAACTTACTTTAACATATATCCAATGTTTTTTGATATCATCATATCAGCCTATTGCAGTCCACTGCTGAACATAGGCCTCCCCCAAGGTGCGTCACTTTGCACGATCCTCCGCTATTTGCATCCAGCCACTACCCGCTGTCTTCTTTAGGTCATCTGACCATCTGGCTGGGGGGGCGTCCGACACTACGATTGCCAAGACGTGGTCTCCATTCGAGAACCTGTCTACTCCAACGCTCGTCGGTTCTGCGACAGACATGGTTTTTTGATATACATTATTTTAAGTAGTATGGAACGCAGCGTGCTAGGTCTTAAAAGAATCGACCGTGTCTGAAATTCTACGCTGTGTTCTAAAACAGGCATAGCAGACGTTGGTTGCAAATCCGCTTCCCTGAAATTTTATTGGGCCGGCCACGTAAGCCGAATGCATCCTGACAGGTGGGCCATCCTAGCCACTCAATGGGTGCCCCAAGACCTGCAACGTCGTAGAGGCAGACCCAGAAGAAGATGGCAGGATGACTTAACTGCTCATAAGAAGGACTGGATGGAAATTGCACAGGCTCGGGATAGATGGAGGGCTGCGAGGGAGGCTTTTGCCCAGCAGTGGACTGTAATGGCTAGGAAAAAAAAGGGAATATATAACATTTCATCTACAGTATGAATATATAATATTTCCGTTTAGTCTCTCACCTTCATGCACCTGCCACGATCTTCTACTAATCACCCTAAGTTTGACTGGTAGATTGGGTCTTCGGGTATTAAGTCCGCCATTGTATATTTGTGCATTAAGTTATATAAATTTTTTTTTCGCCAATAGATCCTTTAGTTATCCTGCCTACGTTTCTACGTTCAGCTCTATGGTGACTTGAATCTTATTAGTATAACTAGACGGAGATAATCCCCTGGCAAAGATTGCCCCAGACGCAGATGACATAGAATTCTGCAATATCATTACCGTCTGTTCATTGTTGCTATGTTTGCTTACTGAAATAGTTTTGGCCTCATTCATAAAAATCGCTAGTCATTAAATCTAGCTAATCATTAATTCATTCCATGCTGGACTGGGAGTGAAATAAAAACTTAGAATGCGCCAGCTACCTCTCTACCTAGGTATACTACTCGTTCGCGCTAAGTTTGCTGGTCCGTAGAATGCGTTTTCCGGCCCCCAACCTGATTAAACGCAATTAATGTGTCTAATTTTACCCAAATAAAATATTTTTATTAATAGTAATAAATAAAAAATATTTTTTGTTTCTTTGTTTTTCTTCTTTTTTTCATATCGCCAACGCCAAACTTAGAGCAAACGGGTAGTACAGTAAAAGTGGGATGCGTGGGTTTTGCTGTATAATGGGCGAAAGGGTGACCACTTCGTACATGTACAACTCACAACACATCTATACTTACATACACTCCTTCACATGCACTCACTTATCTCATCACACATATCACACACACACACACACACTCACACACACACACACACCACACACACACACACACATACACACATACACACACACACACACACACAAACATTGTCGTAGATTCGACCTTTTTGTGAATTATTTTATTTTATGTTTTATTATGGTTTTTTGCTTGACATAATAGGTCAGATTGCCTTGTCAATTGCCCACATATGGCGACCGTGGTAGAAAATTAAAATTAAAATCCATTTTAAAATTATAATCTAATACATTTTTACTATTAAATATTAACAAGTGTTAGGAAAAATGGATAGGGCAAAAAGTGAAAGGGCTATCTCAAGAAGACTCTTCACCGTTTCGGCTAATAAGTTGAGCCAATATCTGACCGAAGAAGGAGCGGATAGGGTTTGCATTGCGGCCGAATTCGCAAAATTAACAGATCGGTACAGCAATCTCGAGCGAGCCCACAATAAAGTTCTTTCGTTGTGGCTAGAAAACACGGAGCGCGATGAGTCCGCATTTGATGAAGATATTAACTCGGCTGAAGAGTACGTGGATAGATGGTACCTGCTTAAACAACAAGTACAAGAACTAACAGAAAGGTACAAAATGTTAGAGACAACCATCAAGCCACCAATAAACGAAGGTACGAATACATCAACTTCATCACGTAATCACCATTTACGTCTGCCGAAATTAGAACTGCCTAAATTTGACGGCACAACGGCAAAATGGCTAATATTTTGGTCTCAATTCAAAAAAATTAATCTCGATGAACACATGGATAATGATACAAAATTCCATTATTTGCTACAATGCATGGAGCATGGTTCCAGCGCACGTGAGTTGATAGAAAGCTTCCCTCCAATCGGAGATAACTATGATAAAGCTTTAGAACAGCTGAAGCAGAGATTTGCTCGAGATGAGCTTATAATTGAGCATTATGTGCGCGAACTACTACAGCTTGTTTTGGCACAGACAAAAGGGACCAAAATGACTACAAGATCGTTATATGATAGATTAATGACGCAGATACTCGCTTTAGAATCTTTAGGCGTTACTCAAGATAAATACGCTGCATTCTTATACCCTTTAGTAGAGTCAGCCTTACCAGAAGATATACTGAGAGCGTGGAGCAGGTCTGATACGCAAGTTAGAACTGAAAAGAGTACTCCGTTGACAGATTTACTCAATTTCGTCAAAAAAGAGGTAGAGGCGGAAGAGAGAATCCGATTGTCACGCTCAGGATACAGCGATGGAAGTTCTGCTGCGACGCCAAGTGCTGCATGTTTTACTAATGTGGATAGTAATAACTACAAGAAAAATGAAAAGCAGCAGATGAAGAGTAAAGAGTGTCTATGGTGCGATAAGACGTCACATTCTAGTTCTGAATGTAAAGTGGCGATGAATAAGTCCTTGACAGAGCGAAGAGATATTGTCAAAGAAAAAAAAGCTTGCTCTATATGTCTGAATAAGGGACATATGTATAAAAAGTGCCGAAAGTTCCCGAAATGTATAATATGTACAAAGAGGCATTATACCATTATGTGCGACAATCGTAATGAAGAGAGTCCCTCGACTTCGTCTACTAGCGAACACAATGCTCTGAACCAAACTGTAACATCTAGTTCGAAAACAGTTTTGTTACAAACCCTGAAGGTTAAGCTTGTAAGCGGTAATAAAGAGCTTCAAGTGCGCGCGTTGTTAGATTCAGGCGCTCAGCGTTCATTTGTCAAAAGTGACGTCATTAAAAAATTAGATATGAAACCTACTGGCGTGCAAGAGCTAAGTCACGTTCTTTTTGGAGGAACTGTAACCAAAAAACGCAAGCACAATGTATTTCAGCTACAATTAAGGAGCTTAGATGGCCAATTTGAAAAGAGGATTGATGTATTGGAGCATGAAACTATATGTGGTTACTTGCCGAAGCTAAAGAAAAATGATTTAATCGCTCAATTGCAAAATTTAAATTTAACTGACTGTACGGATGATGTGACCGAAATTTCCTTACTAATTGGCTCTGACATTTTAGGTTCTCTTTACACAGGAAATTCAATGCATATTGACGAAAATTTGTTTGCTGTGGAGACTAAACTGGGATGGACGGTGCAGGGTCCAGTAGTCGGTGTACATTGCTCTTTGGGTAACGTAAACACAGTAGCTTTGAATAATGCGTGTTTTTTTAACATTGATGACTTCTGGAAATTGGAGACGTTAGGGATTAGAGACGAGTCTGATGTTGTAACCCAGGCCAAACAAAATGAACAGGTTGCGACATTCTTTAAAGACACGATTTCTATAAACGACGAAGGTCGATATGAGGTGAATTTACCCTGGAAACCAGATGTAACTGTTTTGCAGTCAAATTACGGTCTAGCTTTGAAACGACTTGAGTCGACTACTAATAAATTAACAAAGTTAGGCATTTTAAATGACTATAACCAAGTCTTTGAGGAATGGCGCGAGTCTGGTATCATTGAGGAAGTGACAATTGACGATCCTAATAGTGGCCACTATATGCCTCACCATGCGGTAGTAAAGGAGTCGAGTCTTACTACAAAGATCAGGCCAGTTTTCGACGCATCTGCCAAAGATCAACGTGGTTTATCGCTTAACTCTTGTTTAGAGAAAGGTATTAATTTAATAGAGGCGATTCCAAGGCTTTTATTGCAATTTAGGAGAAATGCCATTGGGATAACAGCTGACATAAAAAAGGCCTTTCTACAAATTTCTCTATGTCCCCAAGATCGCGATTTTCTTAAATTTCTTTGGTGGCGTGACATCAACGAGACTGAGAGGGTATTAAAAGTGTATAGGCATAGGCGCGTCGTATTTGGTGTTACTACCAGTCCTTTTTTATTGGCTGCCACAATTAATCACCATCTTGACTATTATAAAACTGACCTAGCCGCAAAGTTAAAAACCTCATTTTATGTAGATAATTGTATAGTTAGCGTTAAAAATGAGGAAGATATGAAAACATTCATTTCACAGGCCAAAGATGTCATGATGAAGGGCAAGTTCGAATTACGTTGCTGGGTCACGGGGCCGGTTATCACCGACGATGAGATATCTTCTGTATCGGTACTGGGACTTATGTGGGATCCTATACAAGATAAACTTTATTGCAAAATGCCATCAATTACGTTTAATGATGAAGTTAAAATTACAAAACGTTTCATTCTTTCAGTGGCGCAAAGTGTTTTTGACCCCATAGGTTTTACCTGCCCAACGACCATTATACCCAAGCTAACGATCCAAAAGTGCTGGCTATTAAACATTGGCTGGGACCAATCTCTGCCAAAAGAGCTAGAGAAGACAGTTAAGGATTGGCTGCAACAGTTAAAGTTTTTAGAATTATGTAGAATCCCTAGAGTTTTGAGCAATTTTGATCTAGACGATAGTTTAAACTCACTCCATATTTTTAGCGACGCTAGTCAAGCTGCTTACGCTGTATGCATCTTTCTTCGTGCAGAATATAAAGATCGAGTGGATGTACGGCTAGTTGTAGCCAAATCAAGAGTTGCTCCGACGAAAACAGTGACTATACCCAGGTCAGAATTAATTGCTTGTTTGATGGCTGTAAGATTGGCCGTGGAGGTTAAAAGCGGATTACAGATTAATTCTGAAGAGCACTTTTGGACAGATTCTAGCATTGTCTTGGCATGGCTTAGAAGAGGCGTTGGTTTGAGTACATTTGTACAAAATAGAGTTAACGAGATAATCACTAAAAGTGACTTGAATACGTGGCGTCATGTACCTGGTGACTTGAATCCTGCAGATTTACCTTCTAGAGGTTGTATGCCTGAAACCTTACATAAAGAAAGGTGGTGGGAAGGTCCAGCGTGGCTGAAGTGTCCGCGAGAAGAATGGCCGCAGTCAGAAGTTAATATTGACGTCGATGAAATGCAGAAAGAAGTTAAACATAGCTGTCTCACTACTCAGTGTGAAGAGTCATTTTCAGCACGACTATGTTACTTCAGCAAGTACACCAAAATAATAAGAGTGGTGGCTTGGTCACTGCGATTTATGTTTAATTGTCGTTGCGCTAAAGATCAGCGATTAAGAGGAGACATAAATAGTGAAGAGTACACTAAAGCAGAGTTATGCGTTCTTAAACTATTGCAATGCGAATCTTTTGATGCTAATGAAAACTTGAGCAAGAAATTTAATTTAGAACTGCTGCAAGACGAGAACGGTTTACTTCGTGTTAAAACGCGTCTCACTTTAAGTGAAGAAACTTATGATTTTAAGCGTCCTATTTTACTATCGAGTAAAAACGTAGTCGTTGAACGCCTGGTTGCTCAAAAGCATGTTAAAGATTTACACGCTGGGTCTCAGACTATGATTTGCAGTTTACGTGAGCATTACTGGATCATTGGAATCAGGCGCCTTACTAAAAAGATTGTAAGACAGTGCGCAGTTTGCCAACGATATAGTGCCAAGCCATGTACGGTTCCTGTTGCTCCACTTCCGATGGATAGAGTGAGATGTGGGCCAGTTTTTGAAGTTACTGGTGTAGATCTGGCGGGTCCACTTCTGTTGAAGTCGGGTGCAAAGGCATGGGTAGTACTGTTCACATGTGCAACTTATCGTGCAGTTCACCTTGAAGTGTGCTCGTCGTTATCTACTGAAGAATTTTTATTGGCATTGCGTAGGTTTCTCGCCAGAAGAGGTAACGTAAGAGTGATTTACAGTGACAATGGCACGAATTTCCGAGGCGCTAGCAATTTGTTAAAGAGCATTAACTGGGTTAAGCTTAACAGTCAGATGGCACTGCATAAAATTACATGGCATCACATACCTCCAGCAGCGCCATGGTGGGGAGGATTCTGGGAGAGACTTGTGAAGTTAGTTAAAGATTCCCTCAGGAGAGTTCTTGGGAAAGCGTCATTGCAGCTTACTGAGCTCGAGACTCTGCTCTGCGAAGTTGAGTTCCTAATTAATTCACGTCCTTTGACTTATATTTCATCAAACACGGAAAATTTAGTTCCACTCACTCCGGCGATGTTTTTGAATGTCGCGTCCACGACGTCATCGTCTCAAACTGAGGCTTTTAGTACTCTAAGTGGGTCAGTGTTAGGTGCACGGTGGCGATATTTATATAAGTTACTAAATGATTTTGGTCAACGTTTTAGGGGTGAATATCTTTCTAATTTAGTCCAAAAGTGTGCGAGTGCCAAGTTCCGTAACAATCTTCAAGTAGGCCATGTTGTTTTGATAGCGTCAGATTCGCCAAAGCGTACTACTTGGTCTCTCGGTTTGGTAGTTGAGCTTTTACAAGGCCGCGATCAAATTATTAGGCTCGCTAGAGTGAAAACACAGACTGGTCTCTATCTCCGACCGCTCCAGAAGCTATATCCATTGGAAATACCCAGAGAGCAATGCTCCGGTTTTGACACTGTTCCGAATGTTTAAGTTCGTTTAAGTTTACCTTGTTATAAATGTAATTAAGTTAACTAGTCGAGTCACTAGCGCAGTTATGTTTTAGGGTTCCGCAGCGCTAGGCGGGGAGGATGTCGTAGATTCGACCTTTTTGTGAATTATTTTATTTTATGTTTTATTATGGTTTTTTGCTTGACATAATAGGTCAGATTGCCTTGTCAATTGCCCACAAACATGATAACCATTGTATTTAAATTTTAATACTTATTATTATTACTAAGTTGTTAAAATACTACTAAGCACTCTTAACATGTATGTACGACTATATGGGAAGACACTGTATCCTGTAACACAGTTTAAAAACTACCACAGGATACAGAAAGTCTATGTAATTTTTATTTTAATATTTGAAAAAATAAAGTTATTCTTATTCTTATTCTTATTTTTACTTCTCACCGTTATACAACTTGTTCCATCTGGTAACCCTCACAGTTTATGTTAAATGTGGCATCAAGTAGTTCGTTAGAACTACTGATACCCTGACTACCCCGTTAGGTATTAAACGCGTGAGCGTATGTAGTCATTAAATGTGTGTTGTTAACAGACACTATATAATGTTCCACGTTAAAAAAACATATGAGTCAGCGACTTCAATCCCAACAACAGTTCGCACAAAGTATATAACTAGTATTTTTTGCAGACTACAATGCCTATTAGCAGATAACCACAAACGAAAATGTTACTCATTTATTTGGACGATGTTCTGGTTTGTAGTATTTTTTGGTTTTTATTTGATTTTTTAAAAGAGGTGGTCCCATATACGTTTTCGATAAAATGTATATGGGACCACCTCTGGAGTATACTCTTTCGAACAAAAATAGATTTTGGAAATCGGTCCATAATTGGCGGAGAAATCGGTGAACATACATAAAAAAAAAATACATACAGTGGAACATAGAACCTCTTCCTTTTTTGAAGTCGGTTAATAAAAGTCACGTGATCAGTCCCATGTAAATCCGATACATTTCAGAACTATAGATCTTAGTAATCGCTAACATGTCGCTAAAAGAATGTGACTTTGTCTGGGCTTCCTGTTTGTCCAGAGATAATTAACCTAGGTTATTTTTAACTCCCGAAAAAAAGAGGGGTGTTATAAGTTTGACGTTGGTATCTATGTTTATATGGACTGATTTGATGAGGTTTTTTTTGCTTGCAGGCTGATGTAATCGAGACGGTTCTTAGCTATACAGGGTTACTTTTTAATCAGTACACAATTTTTTTTACGGTGCCAGTAACGTTGATAGAACGTAAATAAGAAAGAAAAAAAAATTTTTTTTTCCACAATTTTCAGATTTTGATACCCCTTTTTAACGTCTTAGAGGATGAATTTTGTAAAACGCAGAAAAACGGGTGTCACAAATGTGTTGAAGAGTACTATTACCAAGTTTCAAGTCAATTGGACGAAGTTATTTTTTTTTTCCATACAAAAAAAATGATTTATTTTCATGCTTCAGACGATCTAGCTTGAAATTTTTATATGAAACGATATAAAACAAAAAAATACGGGTCTGTTAAATTTTCATAAAGTTTACGTACAAAAAATATGTGTACTGATTAAAAAAATAACCCTGTATTTGATCCAATTAGGTTTAGCCGTTTAAAAGATATGACTGTCATTCATATGGTGGTATTTTTATTTATTTTACAATGCAGTTGCTCGGAAATGGCCCCGTAACATGGCCACGGAGTGTACGTTTACATACCCCATAAAACACATGTCATGTTATGGAATTTCGAAATGAGAAGACGATTTAGAAAAGAAATAAAAAATTTGAACTAATCAGCAAATAAACCATTTTTTCAACTTCAGTGACTATTTTGTGATCCAGTAAAGTATTTTTTTAATTAAATGATGCATAAAAAGTAAGCAAAAAGTGAATAAAATACTGACAAAAATGTATGACGCAATAAAGAGTAGCTGGTTTGATAATTCAGTGTTCTTTTGACAAGTGAGAGTAATACCTTTTTCATAAAGCTTCATACTGGCTTTATAGAATGACAGTAAAGAGTTTTTATGCCTGACAAAATAATTATTTCTGACGAAAATCTTGATTTTCAGTGAAATAAAATATAAAAGTTAATTATTTATTTTACTTTTTCAATAAAATAAATCTTATTTCTAACAAATAATTATTAAACTATTTAATCATTTCTGTAGGCGCAATTGGCATTTTATTTACTTCGCCTTTGCCTCATAAATGTGGAAAAACATTTTGCTCGCCATCAGCGTTGCCAACCGTACGGAAATTTCCGTATTTGTACGGAAATTTTGAGCCCTGTACGGAAGTGTACGGAAGTACGGAAAAAGTACGGAAATTTTGCGATCAGATCGGTTGTACGGAAAAAACGTACGGAAATTTCTGTGATGAATCACGATTGTAATGTTTTCGAACATACCCTTCTTGTTTTCGAATGTATCCTTTATATTTACGTTCCGTTTAACATACAATTTTCGTCTTTACTTTTAGTAGTACTATGCGTAGTAAGGAGTGTAATACTTCTAACAGACATAACTTCTGGCTGGCACACAGGTATTCGGCTTGGTCAAATGTAACTGCATGTGATACTAACAAATCTAACAATGCTAACATTTGATTCAGCTGCTTATGCATGACGACGAATGTGGCTATCTCGAGTTTAAAACTCTAGCAAAGTTTTGTCTTAACATGCTAAGTTTGCCACATTCGAATGCCGATTGTGAAAGGCAGTTCTCCAAAATAAATAACATTAAAACTAAATTGCGAAACCGCCTAATAACACCAACGATCAACGGTGTAGTGCTGGCGCATCAGGCGGTTCACAATGAGGCTTGCTGCGTTTAATTTAAGCCGACGCAATCAATGCGTGCAAAAATGAATAAGAAAGATTTGTACAAAATAGAGGAAGGATCAGAAGAAGATGATTGTTTGTTTGTTTGTGATTTTGTTTGTTTTTATCTGTGTTCCATTGATGTGTGTGCAAATAAAGAGTTAAATAATAATATCGTGATTTTGTAAAAAAAAACTTTTATATATAAATTAAAAAAAGAACGATTCCCTGTTAAAAAAAAAATATAATACCTACCTACTTTTAATTTAAACCTTCTTTTACTGTCACGAAATACACTAAATTAGGTAAGAAAAGCAATGATACAATGATTACGTATCTATTTCTATTGTTATTTCGTCAGGATATGGTGCTACAAGTCATTTTTTGTTGTTCAGGTACTTTTGACTCATGTACGGAAATTGTACGGAAATTTTGGGAGCTAGCGTACGGTAATTCTGGCAAAATGAGTTGGCAACACTGCTCGCCATTGTTTTGCCCGCCATTTGAAAATATTTGTTCAACATAATCATTTTTGTGTTATAAAAATGTTAATTCCTTAATGTTTTGTGTTTAATTGTAAAATATTAGTGCACAATGTTCAATTGTAACACGTTTTCAGTGAATGTTGATTGAAAATACTATCTTTTAAGGACTTTGGATATACCTATACGATGTAAGTTTTTGACAACATTTTTTTAAGTTTTTTTTTAAGTTTTTCCTCGGCTACTGCATTGTAAAACGTTGAACAATATACGTGCCTTAGGTAATGTGTAACTGGAGCCCTATAAAACACTCGCTTCGCTCGTGTTTCAAATGGGCTCACGTTACACATTACCTACGACACTAGTATCGTTAATAACTATTAGAGTTATCCATTATGTTGAGTGATTTTATAGATAATATAAAATAATTGAAACCATGAAAATGCGTCCCTACTTTTCGTAGCACAATGCTACGAGTCTTCAACCTAACAAAAGTTTAAGACTCGTAGCAAAGTGCTACAGAATGTAGCTAATACTATAGTCGCTACGTAAGATCTTCTTAAAACTCTTTTTTTACTGTACAAAGTTGGAGCATTTGCCTGTTTTCTTTCTTTCTATTGACTGTGAGAAAAAACCTTGTGACAATTGGCCATTCTTATGTTTTCTTTGGCATTCAACTCTCATGAGAGTGAAGTCTAATTGCGTAAGATAGGGTTCCTTGCTCGACACTTCGAGTTAATTTCCTGACTATGTAAACATCTGGGTGTTTAAAATAATTTGTATATTCTCAGATCTAGTAATAGTCGTGTCTGTGTAAATTCAAATTCAAAATATTTACTTCTGTTTAAAAACTTAGTTTTATTACAAGAAAAAAATATAATGAAATAATTTATCTAGATAAATATAATAAAACGGGTAAGTGCAAGTCGGACTCGCACACGAAGGGTTCCGTACCATTACCTATAAAACCGGCCAAGTGCAAGTTGGACTCTATAAAAACCATTATCTCTATAAAAACGACAAAAAAATCACGTTTGTTGTATGGGAGCCCCTTTAATAATTAATTTATTCTTTTTTTTTAGTATTTTTTCTATAGCAACAACCAAAATACATCATCTGTAAATATTTCAACTGTTTAACTATCACGATTCATGAGATACAGTCTCGGACTGACTTATCTATAAAAACGAGCAAAAAAATCACGTTTTTTGTATGGGAGCCCCCTTAAATATTTATTTTACTCTGGTTTTAAGTATTTTTTGTTATAGGACCAATAGAAATAAATCATCTGTGAAAATTTCAACTGTCTCACTATCACGGTTCATGAGATACAGCCTGGTGACAGACGGACGGATAGCGGAGCCTTAGTAATAGGGTCCCGTTTTTTTCCTTTGGGTACGGTACCCTAAAAATAACAGTACAAAACTACGTGTAATCAATTAATGCAAATCTAAAATAGAACAGTTTATAAAATATGTTAGTA
This sequence comes from Aproaerema taeniolella, assembly GCA_949987775.1. Lineage (NCBI taxonomy): Eukaryota > Metazoa > Arthropoda > Insecta > Lepidoptera > Gelechiidae > Aproaerema > Aproaerema taeniolella. The sequence continues at coordinate 12,469,451 of OX465261.1, read as the reverse complement.
GGGCAAATTATTTCATTAATATAATACCTAAACTAAGTATATCTACGTATACCTGTGTATTAGGTATTTGTCCCAAGGGACGCAAAATACAAGAAAAGTTTGCTGTTGTGATTGTGTTTCGTAACATAATTGATTTCGTCAAAGATAAAAAGATTTTGTTAAGTATTTTTAAAACGCTTACCTGCGTGTGACAAATAATTAGAAGGAATGAAAAAAATGGGTTTTGAACCCACGACCCCAGAGTTAGATCTCCTGTTGCTCTAACCAACATTTTATATGTGAAGAAAAATGAACATTTGTTTAAGAAAAATCGTGGCACAATGTAAATACTAGGACCAAGCATAAACTGCATGTACTATAGAATAGAATAGAATAGAATAGAAAAAATCTTTATTTTATAGGACATTCAGGATGCCACTTAAAACAAGTCAAGATTACATGAAATACATACAAACAAACATTAAAGGATTTAAATACATACATACGCATTCGTGCTATTGACCCTACTGACTCTACGCCTATTCGCAAAGGTGCAGTCTTCCCCAGAGAAGAACAGGCAAGAAACTCTGAGGGTGCTCTTTTTAAACGCATTACAAATTTTCTTATTTTCTAATTTTAACTAAGTCTGAAATAACTCTAGAGCTGAGCAGTTCATTCCCATGGCTGCTTGTCAGTTATGTAATCAGAAATTTTGTAATAGCCCTTTTTGCAAAGTTTTTGTTTAATTACTGTCTTAAATTTATCCAAAGGTAAATTTTGAATACACATAGGAATCTTATTGTAGAAACGTATACATTGACCCATAAAAGAGTTCGTGACCTTGTGGAGACGACTGTCTAGTACATCCAGTTTATGCTTGGTCCTAGTATTTATATTGTGCCTATCGCTATTTTTCTTAAACAAATGTTCATTTTTCTTCACATATAAAAGATTGTCACATATATATTGGGATGCAAAAGTCAGAATATCTATTTCTTTGAATATTTCTCTAAGAGACATTCTAGGTCTCATTTGATAAATCGCGCGAACAGCCCTTTTCTGCAGGACAAAGATCTTATTGATATCCGCAGCATTACCCCACAGTAAAATGCCATATGACATTAGGCTGTGGAAGTAACTGAAATATACGGTTCTCGCGGTTTCAACGTCCGATAATTGACGGATTTTTTTAACTGCGTAGGCTGCTGAACTGAGTCTGCTCGCTAACTTATCAATATGAGGACCCCATTGAAGCTTTGCATCAAGAGTTATTCCTAAGAATACAGTAGATTCCACAATGTCCAGTTTTTCATTCCTAACCTGTACATTGGTATTAACCTGTTTAACATTGGGCAAGGTAAATTTAACACATTTGGTTTTTTTCTCGTTCAAAAGAAGGTTATTTACAGTAAACCATTCAACTACCTTTGAGATAGCAGTATTCACATCGTCATAATCAGAGTCGTACCTCTTCACTTTAAATATGAGTGATGTGTCATCTGCAAATAATACGATCTCATGGGCGTCTTTAACAAGAGAAGGTAAGTCATTAATATAAACGAGAAACAGGAATGGTCCTAGGATTGAACCCTGTGGGACGCCCATACAGACTGTGGACCCAGGTGACCTAGTGCCGTTAACCTCAACCTTCTGGATCCTATTACTCAGGTAAGATTCCAGAAGCCTAAGTGCGAATCCTCTTATGCCATAATGATGTAATTTTCTGATCAGAGTTTCATAATGAACACAATCGAAACACAATAATGAAGTTTCATAATGAACACAAATAATGATGTAATTTTCTGATCAGAGTTTCATAATGAACACAAAGAGTTTCATAATGAAATACTAGACAGTCGTCTCCACAAGGTCACGAACTCTTTTATGGGTCAATGTATACGTTTCTATAAGTATAATAAGATTCCAATGTGTATTCAAAATTTACCTTTGGACAAATTTAAGACAGTAATTAAACAAAAACTTTGCAAAAAGGGCTGTTACAAAAACTATCTATCAGACAGGCAGCCATGGGAATGAACTGCTCAGCTCTAGAGTTATTTCAGATTTAGTTAAAATTAGTATTGTGATTTGAAAAAGCAACCTCAGAGTTTCTTACCTGTTCTTCTCTGAGGAAGACTGCACCTTTGCGAATAGGCGTAGAGTCAGTAGGGTCAAAAGAACAAATGGGTATGTATGTATTTAAATCGTTTAACGTATGTTTGTATGTATTTCATTGTAATCTTGACTTGTTTTAAGTGGCATCCTGAATGTCCTATAAAATAAAGATTTTTTCTATTCTATTCTATTAATAAGATTCGTTCTACTATGTGCTTGTGTATGATATAATCTACCTCGAGCCGACCTATAGTATTAAACCGAGTTATCTCAGTTCCATCTCTCGCAATCGAACATCTTCGTGCCTTCAAATCAAGCAGCGAAATTACTAAGCTAATTACGTCGTGCGTTTGCGCCCTGAGGTCGTGGGTTCAAGTCCCATTTGCGCCAAACATTTTCATTTCCCTAAAATTTTTTGTGAAAAGGTTTTGTGTTAACCAAAATATAACTTTTGACTGAAATTTTATAAGGATTCATAAAATTGGCTCAAACTGAGTCCTGAAATTACTTTCAAAGGCTTCTTTGGAATCCTTTAATGTTGGATAAGGGAGCTTTACGTTCGAAGTCAAATGATTCAGAACAATAAAGTTCTACGTTTTACACGAGATTGAAATTGTCTGTAAAATATAATAACGGCCATTGAATTAGTTTTATGTTGGAGATTTGTAGACTATAATGAAAAAAGTTTTGGGTTTAATTTTAAGTGGTTGTCAGCTATATGTCATGCCAGGGGATTACTACTGTTTATACCAGTTTAATCACTTACCAACCAACCAAATGGAAAATTATGAAATGATCTTTATCTTTAACCGACTTCAAAAAAGGAGGAGATTCTATGTTCCACTGTATGTATTTTTTTTATGTATGCTCAGCGATTTCTCCGCCAGTTATGGACTGATTTTTAAAATTCTTTTTTTGTTCGAAAGAGTATACTATAAGGTAGTCCAATTGTAACCAGGTCAGGATCTGATGATGGAGTTCCAGGGAAATTAAGGGAAACCCTTGACTTTAATAGGCACTTTCATCGTTTCGTACGTACTTGCTATTACTTACACTAAAAATTTAAAAATAAATAGTTAATCAGCTTCAGTTGACAGATCAGTAGGTACGTAGCACACTTTAGTGTTAAAAATAAAATCGTAGCATTTATGCTACGATTTTATTTTTCGCTTTTTGAAGTCGTTTTTTTTTGGTTTTATTATTATGTGTTTTCTTAAACACATACACACACATACATTCACGCCTTATATCCCTGTTGGGAATTCCAAAGCATTGTGAGGGTCTAAAACCATTTGACGTTTGAAACCAGCTTGACATACATTTTTAGGTTTACTGGATAGAACAAGCGTATAGTGGTGAAAAGATGTCAGCAGTTTGAGCACGATATGGTCACGCGCGGAATGCGCCGCGGTCCTATGTCAACATTGACAACGCCAGAGGGCGAGCAAGCCTTTGTGCGGGGCCCTCGCGCAATCAAAGTGAAGTTTCACCGTCACCTGAGTGGCGAGCAGCGCGAGTTTGTCGCGCATCACGCTCGAGCTGTAGTCCTTCGCCTTCAACAATTCTCTACATCCCTATTACTGATTCTTACAGTGTATGCCTGGGGAGAGTTCCAGAGTTCCACTCCCAGTCCAGCGTGGTCTTAAATACTGTGAAATCCATTCTAATATTATAAATGCGAAAGTAACTCTGTCTGTCTGTCTGTCTGTCCGTCTTTCACGCCTAAACTACTGAACCGATCTCGATGAAATCTGGTACAGAGATAAATTAAAGCCTGGGAAAGGACATAGGATACATTTTATCCCACAGTTGGGCACGATATAACCTGTAGTCCATGCGGGCGGAGCCGCGGGCGGAAAGCTAGTAATACTATATTTTAACAAATAAATTAATAAAATAATTAATTTTAATATAGTCAAAAGTGTCACTAACTAACCCTGCTATCAAAGTTTTCAAACCTCCAAATAGTCTCTGACTTGGTTTCACCATACTGTAATCTGCGTTTGTTTACCTACATTTGTTTGTTTTTGTAAATTTTGAACTACATAGAATAAGTTGTTGAAAACTGAAGGTTGTACAAGTTGTTGTTTATGTTGCAGCCACCTTCGCAAGGGGAGTTGGAGACGCCAGCGAGCGTCGTCAGCCGCATCCACAAACTGAACAACCTGCCTGAAGGAACCAAGGTATTCAGTTATTATAAAGGTTGTATGTAAATCATATCATACTATATTATAACACAGAGTCCCCCGCAGCCTATGTTTGTCTGTCTGATTGCGATAAACTCAAAAACCACTGAACGGATTTTCATACGGTTTTAACTAATGGATGGAGCGATTCAAGAGGGAAGTTGATATGTATAATTCATTCGTCCCGGGTGGGAATCTAGTAAGGTATACGTTGTTGCGACGCGCGTATTTTTATGTAAATTTGAACTTAAAGGTGCCGGGAAAAAGGCTGCTAAGTAAAATGTACATACAAATAAAATTTGTTTTTTTATTTCATAAGATATAATACTATAAAGTTTTTGAAAAGTTCGTTCGAACAGTTCATAAAATACATTTATCTTTGCAAGCTTTTATTATTTTAATTTAATTTACAAGGGCACGTAAATCGTCTAAGAAATACTATTCAAAAAGATGAAAGTAATAAACTGGCCACATAAACTCAACAAACGAAAACCTTTTTCTTTTGTTCTTATATTTTAGGCAAAAGAATAAAAACAATAGAAAACATCGAAAAGGAGACGTATTTATACGTAGGAGAACTTATTTTTCCATGAACAATGCATTTGCTCAAGTTTTGATTCATTAAATAATGTCTTATATCGTTTTCATTTTGGAACGACCAAGCTCTTCATCTAAGTATAGGTCATTATTGGCGGGAACTCGACGTGGTTGCTGTGTTTATTGAATTTTTATTACCGACTTCAAAAAAATAGGAGGTTCTATGTTCGATTGTATGTATTTTTTTTCATGTATGTTCACCGAATTCTTCGCCAATTATGGACCGATTTTCAAAATTATTTTTTTGATCGAAAATAATTCAGCGCTTGTAAAAAAATCAACAAAAACAAAAAATACTACAAACCAGAACATCATCTAAGTAAATGAGTGACATTTTCGTTTGTGGTTATCTGCTAATAGGCATTGTAGTCTGCAAAAAAATACTAGTTATCTACTTTGTGCGAACTGTTGTTGGGATTGAAGTCGGTGACTCATACGTTTTTAACGTGGAAAATTATTTTCTGTATAATTTCTACATGAAAATGTCGCTTATTGTTTCATAGCGATAGTGTATTTGGCAGTAAACTAACTTTCAACGGTGTATAAAAGAAGTCAAGTAATACATATTTACATTCATAAATATTTAAATTGATAAATATGAAAATTGCTTCCGACATAGATCGTCACGGCAGTCCTACTAGCGTCGCCATATTTTTCCGTAAATAAAACTATCAGTTTACGAAGAACCTGAGAAGCATTTTATGTTTGCTTTTAATCCAATGGCCTCGTTGCCAATGCTTTAACAATAATAATAATAAAATCATATAACTAAATCTAGGGAGCTATGTAATGAAAATAGATAGGATACCTAGTATTATTTGGAATTTAGGTTAAAAAAAGTCTTGAGTGGCAACCATAGATGGCGTACCGAACAAAGGCTTCTCACAAAGAGGACCTATGCCAATCTGGCAAAAAAATTACTAGTAAAATGATTGTATTAAAATAAACTATACATTTATATACCCCACAGGCTAAACTCAACTCCTTTTTCTTGATGCGTCCTTTTAGAGAGAAACACAATCTGTTGGTTAAAAGCAAACATTTATCTGCCTACAGAGCTTTACTTCAAATACCACTAAGTGTAGTGTATTTATAGGGCTGCTATCACACGCGCACATAAAAGTGTGTAATTCCAATTTATAGCGTAAAATAACGGGTTTATCTACTCGGCAAGATTTATGTCTTCGAAAGTTCGAAAACGTGTAGACCCTTATGATATTTAATTATAAGGGTGATATTAAATTGTAGGTTTTCAAATATAAGACACTAGTTTCAAGAGTTTAAGAAATATGGTGTTTTTATAAGGAATCATAAAGTGATCTTTTATGCAGAAAATAGTTATTTGCGCATATCCATTGAGCATTGGTTAGTTTTATTGAGCTAAAACTGATTTGAGACCGACTTTTTATGTTGGATTGATTCTAAATTTCCCATAGAAAGAATTGTGGTTTAAACTCAGCTATATCAAAACGTATTTATAGTAAAACTAATTTATTTAAATACAATTGATTTCTTTCTTATTCAGCTCACATAGATAGATCGTAAATGATATCAAATAAGAAGGTCTGCGCTCAGGGTAGATAAATTAATATTTTACGAACCTATATCAAGCAGGTTGCAATATCTCTCACAGAATACGCCGTAAGCCTCAGGGTTGGTATAATCTTGTGATATTTTCACAGCATAAATTAGGTTTAGCAGAGGTCACGTCGAAAAAAACAGTTTTTAGATACCGTTTTTGATTATGATATTTTTTTTAAACTCCGTATTTACCCAAAAGCCGTTATTCGTATGGTTAGGTTCAATGAAAATAGAGTTCTGGGTTTGTAAAACATACAAGTAGCGATTTTAGTAATAAATATCGTTCAACAAACTTTTGAAAAGAAAACTAAATGTTTTATTAATCGTTCCCTAAAAACACTCCGGTAGAAATTGGTTTAAATGTGACCATTCGACACATTTTCACTGAAACCTTTTAGAATCCTAGAATTTTACGAGTATAATTAAACAATTCTGTGACCCTTTTCCACGAATAAAACATCGAATAAACAAACTCGTTACTTTCTACTTTGCACATCAAGCTTGACACTTCATCTATTAATAATCCTTTTTTTATATAAGCGTAAGACAGAAAATCGCATGTCAGTTTTCCAGCATGATTTGCTTTTATGTTTACGAGAATTAGGGAAAACCTAAGAGGAAAAGAAAAGCGGTAATCAGGGATAAGACGGATAATCTTCGATAAAAAAGCCCTTTAACGGGCGTATAAATGAAGCCTAGTTTTACATTAAATAGTTATCAGTGCAGGGTACCTACCACGATCGTTTAAAAGCATTTCTGTTTAGGATCCAACTTTGAACTGCTTCGCAATTGGAATGTTTTTTAAAATGGTACCATGATGGCGCTGCTCTTGAACTGCTCGGTTGTCTGTGGTCCTTTGAATCGCAACAGCGCCAAAATTGAATCTCTTATAAATCATCATGGTACGAATAAGCGTTGCAGACTTGTTTAGATCCTAAATTGGATCGCGCTAAGCGATCATGGTAAACCTCCTGGTCGTGAGAACTAGATTTTAACAGTTAGGCCTGATTTAGATCCCAGTATTTTTAAATTATTGTGCGTTAAATTGGTGATCGGTTAAGAATAACATCATCTCTTTCCGTGGGTGTCGTAAGTCTCATGTGGTGTCTAGATTGCGATCATCCTACCGAAGTCCAACACCAAACAGCTTGCTGTGTTCCATCGATGCGTGGGAGTACCAGTGCCTTAATAGGTATCTTCTGGGTTAACTCGTTCCATCGTCGACCTCATCTATGATATTGGTCAAGAATGAGGTCAAGATTTAACCCATTTTATAATAAAAAAATAAAAAATGTATCACCTGAACAAGACATAATCCTAAAGGCCGGGGATATAATTGCCTGCGATTTAAAGGAATGTAGATATTCCTTTGAATCGCATAAAGAATCTTGACATTCGTAAGAGGTGGAAAAGCTATGTAGTTCATTTATTTGCCTATCCTGTATCAAGAGTCAGCGCAACATGTAAATTTACACATCATCAGCCCATATACGTCCCCACTGCTGGGGCACGGGCTTCCCTCAATAACATAAGGGGTTAATGCCATACTCACCACGCTTGGCAGACGGGTTAGCAAGAGTTTTGTTATAATTGCAGAATTTTCCTTCTCTGTGTGCAAATGAACTTGCTTGCATATTTACCTCAGTCGCCTTGTACGACACCTCGGTAAGAAAAAGAGTGGTCCTATTCTACTCTGCCGAGAACTCACGCGGCATATTAAATTTACACAGTTGCCCTCTATTAGAAGTCATTTCCACGTTCGAATCTCTGAAAAGTATTTTTGAAATGTCCTTCAAAATGTCAGTAGGTAATCACTAGTATATCCTTCATAGTTAATTCCTATTATCACACTATTTGAAAATGCTTTTTGAAATGACAAAAAGTATTTTCAAATACAAATAAGTGTATAAATATGTATCCAAAGAATCTTTTCATAAATATGTTACCAAAAAAGGTTTTATAAATGTATTCATATAAACAGTCATAAATATGTCAGTGAAATTTCGTCAATAACATGTTTAAGTATGTATACAAAAGGACAACTTTCTTTTATATATCTATACAGTTTATTTTAGGTATTGAACTTTAGCAAAGACATATTAGTGATAAAAAAACACTATAAATTTCATGATACATGTGATTGAGATGGTTGGGGAGATACATATTTTTACACTGGACTCTACATATAAATAAACTAGCATTTCGCTCGGGACTTCGTTCCCGTAGGATATCGGGGAAATTTTGTAGCCTATGTCCATCGGGGATAATGTAGCTTTCTAATGGTGAAAGAATTTTTCAAATCGGTCGAATAGTTTTGGAGCCTATTCAATGCAAACAAACAAACAATCAAATCTTTCCTTTACTCGTTCAATCAAACGAGTAACATTCAAATATACAACGGGATGCCGTAATGTATTTAATCATGACTTGTGGTATCTTAGAATTCATATTTAAAAAGGAAATAGAAAAAGTAACCAAGAGCTAGTGACATTGACAGACAGACGCAAGATTGAAATATTTTTTTACATTAACTCGCTGTCAGTCTCAACCTTTTTCGTTAAAAACTTTTAATACAGACTTCAAAGAAAATGGGCGAGATCGTAGCGTAGCAACTATACAGAAATACGTTTATTTTGTGAAAATAAAAAAAAAACATTTTTTTCTTTACAATATAAAAGACCACTCTGCTTTTAGTATCAACGGAATGTTAATGAGAATCTAAAACTTTGGCGAGCAATGTGTTTGGTGGAGTCACGGAAAAATTGTGAAAATGTTTATTCGAACCCTGAAACTTTCATTTTATTACGTACACATACATACACTTACACCTATTATTTCTGCTGGGGAGGAAGAGCACCAGTGGTTCTTAAACTACTTGACGCCACGTTTGACATACACTGAAGGTTATTACTTGGAAAATGAGTATTGTAGTGAGTGGTTATCAGCCTTTCGCCCACAATACGTCAAAACCCACGCGTTCCACTTACTGGCTTCTACAGTTTGCCTAGGAAGAGTTGGTAGCTGGCACAGCATGGAAGGACAATTACGAGTATACATGCATCTAAACAACCGAGTCAAATTTTAGACAGACTCACTATAAATATTATAATAGTTTTCGAAGTCTCTTATGAGACTTAAATAAGCATATATTTCACTAGTGAAATCATAATTTCCCACGATATTACAATTTGCCTAGTAAAATTATAAATTGACGAAAATATAAGGGTCACATGAAATTAGGATATGTTAGGTTGGGCTTTTTTAGGTTGGTTAGGTTAGGTTGCATTAATATTATAAAAAAGTCTGACAATGTGAAAAAAAAATGGGGCAGTCCACAAAGTACTGAGGGTTTATAATTTTAACTATGTCAAATTACAATATTACGGGTTTGACAATGTTACGGTGACATATACATGTAAATAAAGTATCAAGCCGCATCTAAAACCTAATTTAAAAAAGTAATTTTAAACAGCAGGATCCTAGAGGTTCTACGCCAATGATCACCAAAATATCACGAACGGTTAAAAACTAGCCTGAGATTTTTTTTGACATTTTGTCTTAAGGGTCTGTTGTAAGGGTCGGAAGAGGACGCCCTAGGCAAACGTAATTAGACAAAATTGGTGATTTACCGAGAAAAGCTTGTGTTAGGAGTTTGCGGTGTGGTAGGTTCTGTGAAGGGCCGTCTGGTTCGCGACCACCCTCCTACCGAAGTCCGACGCGCCAAACAGCTTGCTGCGTTCCGTTGGTGCGTGGGAGTACCAGTGCCTTAATTGGCATTTTCTGGGTTAACTCGCTCCATCGTCGACCTCATCTATGACCTTGGTCAAGATTGAGGTCAAGAGTTAACGCATCTTATAATAATAATAAAAAACCCGAATCCGAAGACCTGTATGAAGCTAATTATGAATGTGAGGAAGTGCCTACCCCAATGGGACAAAGGCGTGAGCTTATGTATGTGTGTGTATGTTGTCTGAACTGCTTGTTGAATTTTTCTTAAAATTGCCTTTTTCTTTGCAGCCGCAGACGTTGTTCAACGACAAAGGCAAGTACCCGACGCTGACCCGGATGTCGTACTGCCAGTGCCGGCTGCCCAAGGTGTTCTCGAGCGTGTTCGAGCGGTTCGGCTGGTCGCACGTCGCCTTGCTCTTGGACAAGTCGGACCTCTTCTCTCTTACTGTTGGTAAGTTTGTTCGGAGTTTAGCTGTGAAACTTGCTATTTCAGTCACGATAACATGGGAGGGTGACATAATTTTGTCACGTCGACGTTGTTCCACCGCGGATGTTGTACTGCCAGTGTCGGCTGCCCAAAGTATTCTCGAGTGCCACACGCCAGTTGAAAAACTTGCTGTTTCAGCCCCGCTAACATGGGAGAGTGAGATAATTTTGACACGTTGACGTTGTTCCGCCGCGGATGTCGTACTGGCAGTGCCCGCTACCCAAAGTATTTTCGAGTGCCATACGCCAGTTGTAAAACTTGCTGTTTCAGCCCCGCTAACATGGGAGAGTGAGATAATTTTGTCATGTCGACGTTACTCCACCGCGGATGTCGTACTACCAGTGCCGGCTGCCCAAGGTGTTCTCGAGTGTGTTTGAGTGGTTCGGCTGGTCGCATGTTGCCATGCTCTTGGACAAGTCGGACCTCTTCTCTCTTACTGTCAGTGAGTTTATTTGGATGAGAGGATGGAACGAGATTACATATACGACAAAATTACGACACGTGTCCAAATTATGTTAACTATGTAGGCATGCTACTCTTTATTAGGACCTTAAAAAATATACATATATACATACTTAAGCTATATGTTTATTTCATATGTTTTATTTAATTTGAACAACACCTGAAATTTACTTCAATAAGTAAGTCATCAATGCTGGGTAACAGTAAACATTGTGATTGATTGATAAGACTTTTCTTTCGTCTTCAATGTTCGACAAGACTGCATGTTCGACTCGTCTTCAATGTTCGACATTTGACCGTGGCCCATTTTTTCATTAACAAAGTTGTTTAGTTGCATGGGGAGAATCACCCCCTAAAGTTTCGCTAACTAATTTGACCCCTTATAGCAATTTCGCAATCCACGTTTGACTTCTTATTGTCTTGTGTATGTTTCATGTCATGACCTTTTTATTGCTACTCATTGCTTGTACACACACACATACACACTAATGTATACAGGGTGTAAAGGACAACTTAGCAAATACTTAAATGGTGGAATCTACTCATAAATATCATCAGCTATATATAATAAATTTTTTATTTACCTATTTTGGCGCTACGCAACGTATCGCGAAACCGCGCCCTGCGCGCGATCCCCCCAGACACGGCCCCGCGCCTCGCTGCTATCGGTGTGCGACGCAATATTGCTGGTTTTCATGTTTTACGTTGTTATGATTGTTTTTTATTGCAAAATGGATTGTATTCGTTTAAATATTAAAAAATGTAAGCAGAAAATATTAAAAAAGATAAAAAATCCGGAGAAAAATTTAACTAGAAAATCATTCAGAATGATTGTCTGAGTCCAGGGTTTCAGGTTATGCTAAGCTGTCTTTTACACCTTGTAGTAGAACCTTCTCTGTCACGACTGAGTTGTCTAATTAAGATTTGGCGTACGGGATAGTTCGCTTGTGTGCGTACGAAACATCTGCAATGCAACACGAAATTGAGGAACCCGACATATGCGAGCATGAGGAATTACATTGACGTAGTTACCCTGACCAAGGCCTTAGAATACGAACTATCTATAACTGTAAGAACGGTTACTGTGCCAGGTTAGTACCTTTTATCGTACCCTATATTGATAACAAATCAAAAAGAGATAGCTTATTAAAAACAAGTTCTTTAAAAAAAAATGGGAATTACTGGACCGTAACTTGGATACATATAAAGAGTATGTTATGTGACCCAAACACGAACGTGTTACACAAATAAATGAATTCTGCATTTGGTGGTACTTATGAGAGTTTAAATAGAACATTTCTTGGGTCAGGTCTTCGTCAGCTTTATCGTAAAGAAACGAATCTAACGAAGTGAATTATGGTTACACGGTGGGGTGGTGTGCTCAATTACTGGACCGAAAAAAAATTAGGTTCATAATTTAGTGTCTTGGTGCTTATGTCATGGTTAATTATAAATCACGCCACCGATAGTGAATTAGACACGACACTGAATTGAAATAACTAATTATTATTAATTAGTTATTACAATACAATTTAACTATTTATTTATGTATTAAACACACACTACACACGCGCACACACACGCACACACACACATGCACACACACACACACACACACACACACACACATACACATACACACAAATTCACGCATACATCAAATATGTGTTGATTTAACCGATTTTCATTTTTAAATTTTTGTTTTAGCTTTTTATTTTATTTCATTTCTTTTTTCTTTTTATTGTTAATTCCGACTTAGTTTTGTTCTTTTCTCGTAATTGTACATTTTATTGTATTACAATCGACTTTAGAGGTTAGGGGTGAGAGCCTGGTGCGCTGTTTTCCTGAAAACACAGGGTTTTCCTAGTATAGACACCCGACTCTCGCAAAAGAAGCTTGCGCCACATGAATTTGTAATATAATTATTGTATTTTGTTTGTTTTCTTTTGTGAGAGAGAAATAATAAGATTTTTTTTTAAATTCAATAATATTATTTTGTTTTCACAATGCAAATCCACAAATAATATGAATGATAATATTTGTGGTTTAACCGCTCCATAATTCTAAAAGTGAATTCTGTTTATCCTTTTGTGATTATTGTTGTAGAGAAACAAAGGAACTACTTTTCTGCAGCCCAAGCACAATGTGCTCGCAGTGAAATGTGCCACAATCAAATGTCAAAAAAAAAATCGAAATGACAACGCCAGAGGGCGAGCAAGCTCTTGCGCTGTACCTTCGCGCAATCCCTGATGCAATCAAAGTGAAGTTCTATCGTCATCTGAGTGACGAGACGCGCAAGCTATGCTGCAAAGGGTACCCGAAGAAAGTCTCGGCTTGACAACTGATTTTCCACTCCACAAATAAATATTGAAAAGACAAGTTAACATTTAAACAGTTTCTCTGCATTTATAAACGAAACTCAACGTTCAGAACTGTCAAAGCCAAATCCATTTTAAGTAAATCCTTTACGCTCCAACAAAAATAAATTAATCTAGTTAAGACTCCATGCGGAGGTTGAAATGTCCGCGAGTGGCAGTTCTATTAGCCACTAGTTGCTAAGCTTATAATACCTTGTTGTGTCTAGTAGATCTGTAGCCCGGGGACATTTATATACGAAAAAGGCTACCGTTGTCTTTGTGAAATTATTATAGATTTCCGAGGGACCCACGGCACAAGGAAAAACCTTAGTGTGGGCCTTTGAGTGTGTAGCGTTTATTTATTTAGCTTTACAGCCTCATTTTTTGTTAGACTAAAGTGTTTCCTCCCTCTGCCAGCAAAACCTTGCTTTCAAAAACCCAACAGGACATCTATTCTGTGTAAGTCTATGACAGACATTCGACCGAATCTTATTAATACCTGTCATTGTCTACTATATTGGGCAAGAGATAGATGTACCAACAATGACGCTCCGAAAACAATATGGGCACATGCGAATAGGCGTAGAGTTAAAATAACTAATGTATATGTATGTATGTATGTAAATCCTTTTATCCTTTAATATATGTAATGTACTTTTACTTATTTTAACTAATATTATAAATGCGAAAGTTTGTATGGATGTATGGTTGTTTGTTACTCTTTCACGCTCAAAAGACAGGACCAATTTTGATAAAATTTGGTATGGAGGTAGCTGACACCCTGGATTAACACGTAGGATACATAATTTTCCTAAATTTCCACGGAACAAAGTCCCGGGCACAAAACAAGTGTTCTTTAAAACAAAGCTTTTTTGACTTGACTCTCTACCATAAGGCACCACCAATGAAAATCGCTGAACGATTTCTACTGAACGATGAAGTACATTGCAGCATTTGGCTTACGCCTTCAGTTAAGATCACATTATGTAGAAGCAATGTATGTCTGAAATTAAAATCCCATTTTATCGTAAAGTCACAGAGTTCACGCATGTGGTAACCTGATCTGCGGCTCTTTGTAATATACCAGAGTACGTTATCCTATACTATTTAAACGAGCTAATCTTCTATGATTTACTTTATGTAATCGGTTTCTCGAGAAATGCTCGAAAGATTTGAATGAAACGTGGATGAAACTAAAACGGGAATATTTTTGGTCAAAAGTCGATTTATTGCCATACTTTGGTCCTACATTCCTCTTTCCAATTTCCAAAAAAATCCCCATTCTTGCATCTTGGGAAAAATAAGATGTGTTAGTTCCAAAATGAAAGTAAAATATGATGCCACGAGAACACGAGTTTCAACACTTTCAACTCGATGGCCTAGGTACTCTTTAATATAGTGTAATCCCCGCCCGGTTGGTAGGCTGTAGGTCTATTAACTACACGTAGCATTTCGCTGCACGAGCAAAATCAATAACTCCGGCTCTACTCTCGAAATACAAGTGGGATGCTGTGCTACTGTGCCCCGTGTTTGCGTTACTGATAGCGTGAACGATTGATATTTCATTGGTAGATAAAATTGTACAAGCACCAGTTTTAACCTCTGACAAAAAAGGGACGTTATAATTTTGACGTGTGTATCTGTGTATACAGGGCTTTAATTATCTCTCTTTCAACCTCTTGGGTGGTAAATCAGTCCATGAAACTGAACAACTTTCCCAAAGAAGATGAACATAGGTCAAAATACGAAAAAAAAAATTGAGTTCCCATACAAACTTCATCAGCATATAGCGCATTTTGTATGGGAGATCAAAATTTTTGATCTCCCATACAAAATGCGCTACATGTTGATGAAGTTTTCGTATTTCGACCTATGTTCCTTGGGGACGTTGTTCAGTTTCATGGACTGATTAACCACCCGAGAGGTTGAAAGCGAGATATCTAAAGCCTATATGTGTCTGTTTAGCTGTGTGTCTGTCTAAAGCATCGTAACTTCTAAATGAATGGACCGATTTCGATGCGTTTTATTTTGTTTGAAAGCTGACGTAATCGAGATGGTTCTTAGCCATATTTGGTCAAAGTCTGTTCAGTCATTTAAGAGTTATAAGCACTGCTTCACCACAAATCATCAAAACACCACCTAGACGATGCCTTAAACTGTCTGATATTATTTTGATGTTGTTTATTTATCTTTTTCGTAAAAGAAAAAAAATCTATATCCAAACAGATATTTTTAAACATTGTCTTAGATTTATTTTTATTTTTTGTGGCTGGGCCTGGATCTTTAATTAAGTAGCAGTTATCTTTGTTATTTTGATAGTGAGAGAAAGAGACGACTTGAGTCATACGGGCTTTTATTAGACGATGTCTTAAATGTCATTTTGATGATGTTTAATTTATCCCTTTCGGGAAAGGCAAAGGAATTTATGTTTATAGAGCCATATTTTAAATATTGTCTAAGTTTTAGATTTATTTTTTGTGGTAAGGCCCTAGAAATGTCGGGGGTTATTATCATTACAAAATGTTAATAGTAATTTATTCTTAAAGTCGGTTTTATAGCATTCCATTTCACTTAACGTAAGTGTATTACTTTTCTCAGTGATTACTCGTTCCATCTCGTGATTACCATATTAATGGGAAAGGCTCTTTCAGGCCGGTTCAGGTGTCTTATCTAGCAGACTGATCGCAATATTGTGACATAAAATATACTGCCTACGTGACTCTGGGACAAAACTCACGCGGCCGGGTCGACGACCGCTGTTAATGTTATCATTGTCCCAAAATATGCTGTTATTTTTAGTTCTTTCTCTAATGGGCCTTTTTATAATTCGAGAACGGCAAGGCAAAATTGTATTACCATTGCCTCCTATGTAATAGAAATACTAGAAGCTGAGAACATAGGGGGCAATGGTAATTTAAATTTTGAATTATAAAAAGGCCCAATCTCTTGTGGGCTTTGCAGGGTCAGTTATATGGGGTGACTTAAAAGCAACGATGACAAGGGGCGGGTTATTTGACTGATATTTTTTGTCATTTTTTTGTAAATTTTGATAAGTTTTGATATTTTTATACAAAATAAATGAATTAGATCTTAAAATTTGTTAGCGAAACTGTAGGGCGTGATTCTACCCATAAAACTAAATAAGCGATATGAGTATGAGTCCCTGGGCATGATTCTACCCTGGGTCCCTGGGCCTGAAATATTTTTAAAAAAATTCGACTTCCCATACAAAGGCAAATCAGCTGTTCGCACAAGTTGTATAGAGAGGCGATTTTTTTTTCACGAAACTGAAAGTTATTCAGTTTCGTGGGCTTATTCGCATCGTTACTTTTCGGTGACTAATTTAATGTCACCCAATATGCCAGGTTCTCCATAGCTTCCTCAAGTTAAGAAGTTTTCGCTATTTACCTACTTTGGCGCAATGTAATGTACCGAGAAATTGTGAGTATTCTAATAAATAATTGGTCATGAGACTTGTAATCCGAAGGTCGTGGGTTCAAATCCTGGTGCGGACCTGTACCACTAAATTCGTCTTTTCGGACTTATGTACGGATTTCTAATTATCACTTGCTCAACGGTGAAGGAAAACATCGTGATGAAAATTTTTCAAAAGACGAGCGGTCCACCAACCCGCATTGGGCCAGTGTGGTGGACTATGGCCTAAATCCCCTTCGTGTTTCGATGGGAGGGCCGTGCCCATTCGGTGGGGACGTATATGGGCTGGTAAAAAAAAACATGAAATTTTTTCGACAATTTTCCCGAGGAATTCAGAGTTACACTTTTTGGTAAGCTGATTCTTACACCCTGTATTTGTGTAGCGTACATTTATTTCATAGTATCTGCCTATATGAAAAAACCAGAGAGCTGCGTTTTTCTGACATTCATTTGTTTTTGCTTAGCCTGAGGTTGAGTAGGGTCAGGTTCTGCAAAGGGACCGACGGATATTTAATTATTTCGTTTACCCTAGAAATCCGACAATGGTAGATCGACGACGATGTGGGAGCGCTTACTTGCTAATTCTTTGCGGAGTATTTCTGTTTTTTCAGGGCGGCTTTTCCACTAACCAATTGCGTCAATATTTCAATTGTCATTTTTTACAGACTTCAAAAAAGGAGGATGTTCTATGTTCGAGAGTATGTATATTTTTTTAAATGTATGTTCTCCGATTTCTCCGCCAATTATGGACTGATTATCAAAATTATTTTTTGTTCGAAAGAGTATACTCCAGTGGTGGTCCCATATAAATTTTATCGAAAATGATTCAGCGCTTTTAAAAAAAATCAACAAAAACAAAAAATACTACAAACAAATGAGATTACGAGAAAGCGTCACTTGACCACGAGATAACGCGTGAGATAATATGTCGTTGCGATCATCATAGCCCGGCTGAACATCATCTAAATAAATGAGTGACATTATCGTTTGTGGTTATCTGCTAATAGGCATTGTAGTCTGCAAAAAATGCTAGTTATCTACTTTGTGCGAACTGTTGTTGAGATTGAAGTTGGTGACTCATACGTTTTTATAACGTGGTAAATTATTCTATTTATTTTTTACAATGATTAGTAACATATTTTATTTTTAATGAGAGTTTTTATAATTATTTCTTTTACCTGATGTCCCTTATTGCTAATGTTTTATTAACTTATTATTTATGAATGTACCTATTCGACACAATGTATTTTATCGATACTTATAACACACACATCAACGCGGTCTAGGGATATTGCACGATTTTTCATACAAAAGAGGTCTGTTTGAGAAGCTATAAAAGCATACTCGAGATACATGGAGGGCTATAATTTTCAGACGAGCAAGTGCTAAACTTGAATTTTCAATTCTAGTCAATAAATTTTGTTTTACTTGAAATTTATGAAAACGTGACGGAAACGAAAACGAAAATGCACTTTTTGCCTGCTTTTTGTATGAAAATAGTCGAATTTACGCAATAGTCGAATTTACGCGTTTTCACAAATTTCAAGTAAAACAAAATTTATTGATTAAAATTGAAAATTCAGGTTCAGCACTTGCTCGTCTCAAAATTATAGCGCTCCATGTATCTCGAGTATGCTTTTGTAGCTGCTTAAACAGACCTCTTTTGTATGAAAAACCGTGCAATATCCCTAGACCGTGTTGATGTGTATATTATAAAGAGGAAAGATTTAATTGCTTGTTTGTTTGCATTGAATAGGCTCCGAAACTACTGAACCGATTTTAAAAATTCTTTCACCGTTAGAATACCTGATGAACATAGGCTACATAATTTTTCCGAATTTCCCGGGAACGAAGTCCCGTCACAATGGCGGTGGAATGGTAATGGTGATCACTTCATCTGCGTTCAGGTGGCAGAACTATCTAAATTATTTGATGACAGCCTCTGCTAACTAAATGTTAAGTTGCTAGAACTTCGAATTGTCGGCGGTGACGCTACTGGTCGAGGTGATTGTCATGAATGGTGAAGTACATACAATACAATACAATATACTTTATTTGCACACAAGGACATACAGCACAATCAACAGAACATAAAACATAGTGTACAACAAGGCGGCCTTATTGCTAGGTTGCAATTTCTTCCAGGCAACCTTAGGGTAGAACAGAAGTAAGGTAAGAAGTAGTAGGTGGTGCATAAATATACTTCAAAAAATAAGATTTTTTCAAATCGGTCCAGTAGTTTTGGAGCCTATTCAATGCAAACAAACAAACAATCAAATCTTTCCTCTTTATAATATGTATAGAAGATTATAGTATATAACGGTAAATAATACTTTCAAAGAAGCGCTGAACAAGCCAAAATCAAAATTTAGTCGCATAAGTGATTAAAATGAAACTGTTTTTCCTATCGGGGTAGGCAGGGCATCGCGTAGAACCACTTAAAGCCACAGTTGGAGATATTCTAAGGATAATTAGACGAGAAATTAGACGGTAATAGGCCTTTCGCCCACAATGCTGTTCTTTGTCTTCCAGTCCAGCGTAGGCTTATTAAAAACTAGCTTTCCGCCCGGGACTTCATTCCCGTGGGAATTTGGGAAAATTATATAGAAAATTATATGTTACTCAGGGATAATGTAGAATTCTAATGGTGAAAGACATTTTCGAATCGATCGAGTAGTTTAAAAGCCTTCAATGCAAACAAAAAATCAAATGTTCCCTATTTATAATATTAAAAAAAAAAATATTATAAATTTATAATATTTATTTAACTAGTAATGTTCTAGGTTGACTGGAAGAAATCCCCTCGTGGGATAAGACCGTCTTTGTAAACTTCCTATTACTGATACTGTTATACTCTATATTATCATTGTACTATAAAGAATAAGTACATACATAAATGTACGATTTATCGTCAGGTAAGAGCTTGGAGTGGGGTCTCCGCAAGGCAGGCATGCTGAAGGCAGTGCGGGAGCTGGACGGGAACGAGCGGGAGTCCAGACAAAACCGGGAGGCACTGCTACTAGACGTCAGCATGTACGCAAGAGGTTAGTCCACTAGTACACACGCACACACTAACTGTTTAGTTGATAGTTGATATGGGCTCCCATTTCCGCATTTAGGCTCTAAGATGGCCCATTATGTGTATGGGTCGGTGGCTATTCCAACCAGCTCAGCTCTGACCAGAAGCTCAGAATCCTCCTGGGGAATTCGCAGGCTTCACATTAGCGGTTTATAGAATGAATAAGCTGGTGAAGTGTTTGTGTGTATTATTGTGAGACTTTAAATCAGTTAGCGAAAATTTATTGGGTAAAATCACCCTACCCACAAACTTTTTCCCAAGGGAACCAGTGAAATTGTGAAAAAAAAAATACTTCTCATATTACGGCAACCAACTAATCTCTCAAATTGTATGAAAAAAAAATGAAAAAATTATTTATTTACCAGAAACTCTGACTAGTTATGGAAATTGGTGAGTTCTGTAAACTAACCAGTCATAACAAGACTCATCGTGGGGTCCACATAACAGAACTGTATCGTGGGGTCCTGTACAACGCATTACATAACAGAAATATTTTAACAGTTCTGTGTAGATAAACTGTAGATAAAGTTTCTCATATAGAGAAACGATAGATATCTAATTATTTTGCAGCAATAAAACTGAATTTGTTGCAATTGATTGCTTTCTATTTATTTATTTTTAAAACTGTCTAGGTTTTTGAACAAATAACATTACGGTGTCAATATCGGCAAAAGTGCATTACTTTATAGCTCCTTTGAATTTGATCAAACTATGTGATTTAAGTTCCCAAGTTAAGTTAATTTCCGTTTTATGTTTTTTTTTTTCAGAATATGTGATTAAAATGTCGCTTACAATGCTCAAGTTTTCTTTTGGGACAATCCAGTATTTCTTATTTATTTTTATTTTAGGACAAACAGTCTTTTATACACTATTGACACACTTGTATGGTTTACTTAAAGAACTCATAAAGAAGTACATAGTTATTTAATTTTATAAAAGCATTTCTATACGATCTTGAACTTACCCCGTCCTTTAGGTTTTGTTTTATTCCACTTTGTTTTATTCCACTCTATAAGGTTTTTTTAAGGCTCTCTTTGCAAAGGCTGGTAGACTGAAAGCGACGCGCAGAGATAAGCCGAGCAAATAAGAATGGAGGTTTAACGGTTGTTTATTCATGAAACGAAGTCGCTCTCGTTTGTACAATACTTATCTCTATAACAGGCCATAGATTGTTTTTTAGGGTTCCGTACCCAAAGTGTAAAAATGGGACACTATTACTAAGACTCCGCTGTCCGTACGTCCGTCTTTCTGTATGTCTGTCTGTCTGTCTGTCACCATGCTGTATTTCATGAACCGTGCTAGTTAGACCGTTGTAATTTACAATGGGTATGTTGACAATTTTTTTTATTGTTTATCTTAAAAAGGAACTGAATCCAAAACCAAAATCCGAAATAATTTTTGAAAACTATTGAGAAATAAAAAAGTTACAAGTTATTAAATTTCAATAGAGGGGGAAACTGTCAAACAACGAAAAAGAGATGCACTTACTGGCACGTGACGTCACCGCCATTTGTATGCGTAGCTAAAAACGAAATAGCCATTCCTTACGGTAACATCAATGCTAATAACTTGTTCATTAATAAAGCAATTTTAATGCTGTTTTCGGATATTAATATATTTCTAGCATATTTTTTGTTTCACATATAATAATTAATAAAATCAAACACTGTCAACATCCCTATTGACAATGGTACGGATTTTTTTTACTTACTATAATGATTACCGTTGCCAGAAATGAAACCTAGGGCTACTAGGCATTATTAGGACGCTTGAGTATACTGGGTGACGTTAAATTAGTTAGCAAAAATTTAGGATGTGAATCAGCTCTCGTAACTGAATAACCAGTCTGCCTGCCGTGCCAGTCTGCCAGTCTGCCTGCCGTTCCACTTTTTCAATGCCCGACAGGGTTCATATGTATATAGAAGAACATATTGTAGATAAAGACCTTTTATACTCTGTACATATGAATAGCAATAAATGATTGAATTGAATTGAATTAACTTTCCCCAAGGAACATTTTGACTGTGGTTTCAATTGGTTCTCGACCATGTGTGTATTCCTATTCTACAGAAATAGAAAAAAAAAGAAATCAAGGCTTTATAGAGATGGGTTTTTGACAGATTGATGTGACGTATTGAGCCACATTCTAATATGAGAGATATTGCGTTATTTCATTTACATTTACATGAGATGTATCTCACATGGAATTGGGTTTGTCAAATCAAATATTGGATTCGGAACTCCAGTATTCTATGTCTGGAAATTGTGATATCTTGATTCAATAGAAATTCGAGCAACGTTGAAGATATTATATTTGTATGAATTTTTGTGGATCAAAATCGACTATTGAATCAAGATAAATTAAAAATTTTGTTTATCTTCCGACATTTATTGTGTTAAACTTTTAAAAGGCTAAACCGATTTTGATCAAATGTTGCTAAGAACTATCTTGATCAAGTCAGCTTTCAAACACCGCTTGAAAATCGGTCCATTCGTTTAGGAGCTACGAAGCCTTAGACACACAGAAACACAGACATAGATAAATAAACGAATAAACGCCATACACTCTAAGGCCCACCTCGGAACAAACACAAAGACAGACACAAACACCCATGACCCGAGAACAAACAACTGCCCCGACTGGGATTCGAACTCAGAATCCGTCGATCAAGAGGCACAGCCGCTACTACTTGACCAAACCGGCCGTCCACACGTCATTCACACGTCAAACTTAAAACACCCCTATTTTTTATCGGAGGTTAAAAATCTAAGCGTCCAAGCATACAAAAGTTGGTAGGTAATAAAGTGGCAATATAATCTCCTGAAGGCTTGCCTGAACCTGAAGGCCAGGAGCTGTCCTGAAGCATAAATAATGTACAAACAGACCGACCTTCGAATCTTGTTTGAATATTTTGCACTTGTCTCCTGCGTTTGGGATAGTCATAAAATAGTTTAATGGGGTGTGAAAACTATTCATTTGAGTGACTGATTCTTTTCAATTTCTCTTATCATCATATACTACTTTTAACCGACTTTAAAAAACGGAGAAGGTTCTCATTTCGGGTGTTTTTTTTTTATAAAACAAAATCCCCCGCCACGTCCGTCTGTCTGGACGCCATAAACGCATTACTACTCTCTACTAATGGACGGTGTTATTCAAGAGACAGGTTCATGTGTATAATTCATTCTTGAAATTGCCACGGGTATGAAGTCCCGGCGGGAAGCTAGCAATTAATAAAATACCTTATCTTATATACTTATTTTAATTCCGGCAAATACAAAAAAGATCCCAGAGTATCGGGTTGCTTAAGAAAAAGTGAAGTTTCAGTTAGAAAATTATATCCTGAACTTTCATTAGCCCTTCGTTAATGACAAATTTCTATATTAATGCAAACAGGGCATTTTTTAGCTGAAGTGCCGCAAGATGCTCGACAGAATGACCTGCCTCCTAGTAATCCGTCTTAGGCAACGACACCTCAGTTTGTTTTCAATCTGAGGTGGCGTCTTATGATCTCATGCGGTGTGGTATTAGGCTCTGTAAAGGGCCGTCTGGTTCGCGACCACCCTCCTACCGAAGTGCGACGACAAACAGCTTGCTATGTTCCGTCGGTGCGTGGGAGTTTTCTTGGGTTAACTCGCTCCATATGACCTTGGTCAAGATTGGGGTCAAGAGTTAGCCCATCTCATAAAAATAAAAACAGAGCGTTTGTAGCTTTACATACGTTGACGTTTTATTTTTAAAAGCACAAGTAAAATGCAATTGACCTTTCACCGTTTCAATGCTAGCACATAACGCCTCGTAATATTATATTGAAAAGGGCCTTCTCTGTGCAACTTCAATACGTTTCCTCCCGAGTGGGTCTATAACTGCATAAGTATAGCTATAGTTGACCTTTGAAATAGCAGAAGAAAAGGAAAGGTACTTCAGCTATGCTTCAGTTAGATTACGTTCTATGTAGAGCTCAATTGGCTGGTAACTAGGCGAGAATGCTTTTTATCATTTCAATAGCTCGAAAAGTCTTAGTTTTTAATTGATTGTTATTTCTGAGCGATCAAGTGGAGCATTTTAGTGTTTTTTTTTTCAGTTGAATGTTCGGTATAATTATGACTTGTTTATTTTGTCTGTTTAAAAAAAAAAAACAGAAGCAATTTTGATAAAACCTAGCATATTTTATGTGACGCACCGCTAAGGAATGGAATTCTCTACCTGCGTCTGTATTTCCGGGCACATATAACCCGAGTCATCTTTAGTAGAGTTAGTAAGGTCAATAGAACGAATACGTATGTATGTATTTAAATTTTTTAATGTATGTTTGTATGTATTTCATTGTAATCATGACTTGTTTTAAGTGTCATCCTGAATGTCCTATAAAATAAAGATTTTTTATATTCTATTCTATTCTATTCTATTCTTTGGGAGAATTTACTACAACCTCTATCGCATCTTCGCCTCTATAAAATCTATAAAAGCTAGATTAGTCAAGTGTGAACCCATTCTGCTTCTTAAGTGATCTTACATTCTGATCTTACACTTACAACTTCTTAAGTGGTCGCCTTTATACAACAAGGCTAACAAGCTGCTTAACATATACCCGATGACAAAAATGGAGTGCAAAAAACAGTTATTAAGTGGTTATTGTCTCTGGACTACTCAGAAATCGAACTTTTGATTACCGTTGCGAAGTAAATGAACTTTCCCGTCACCCATTTCCTTTTATACTATACGTAACATAGGTAATGAAAACGCTGGCATCTTTTAACTCACTTACACACTCATGCACACGCACACATACTCGTACACATGATCACACACACACATATCTTAACTACTAATTTAATTCTCCGGGAATTGCTAATTGTTAAAATAGCTAATGTAAATTTATAATGTAAATCTGCTACTATGTACTAGATGAAAATATTCGAATATTAAACTTACATACACACATACACACACACACACACACACGCACACACACCCACACGCGCAC
Organism: Aproaerema taeniolella; assembly: GCA_949987775.1. Lineage (NCBI taxonomy): Eukaryota > Metazoa > Arthropoda > Insecta > Lepidoptera > Gelechiidae > Aproaerema > Aproaerema taeniolella. The sequence continues at coordinate 12,444,456 of OX465261.1, read as the reverse complement.
ACACACACTCATACAACACATACGCAGCACACATACGGCGCACTAGATATATTTATTTCTGTTAAAATTTGTTAAGAGTAATATTATTTTTTGGTGATATAAAACATTTATTTTTTGTTGTATAATGAAGAGCGGAGTCTCCCAACACAGGTATTACATTTGCCTAAAGGGTGACTCCATTCTATCTTGTATTGTACTCATTTTTTGAAACAAATAATTTTGTATTTGTATATTTTCAAATTTGTTATCTGAGGGTGGGATCCAGGAGACTTATGACACAGGTATACCCTAGTTTAAGCTCTTGTCTCCCAATTAAATGTATAAATAAATAAAATAAAATATAAATAAAACATGAATTCTCCATGTGAGTTATAATAGGCGTGAGTGTGAGGATTAAGCCTTGGATTTTTTTTAAATATGGAGAATGGGCCCTGAAGTAAGCAAAGCATAGTGTGGTTTAAGGACAATTTGACGTCACAATCAACATACCTACATTCTGAGAGTTTTTAAACAAAACATAGTGGTGTTAGATACACCAGATAGATAGCAGTGGTGATAGTTTGTCAGCCTTTCGCTCAAAATCCTCGCGTGCTACTTACTTACTTCTATAGTGTAAGTGGGAAAAGTCACTAGCTGGCTTTAAATTTTCTCTTTCACTCTCAGTCTAGCCACAGATTAATAAATAGTTACTACGTAAGTCCAGCGCAGTAGAGGTATTTTTTTACTCTTACCTTTATAAAGTTATCTACTACCTTAATAACACACTGATAGAACTCTTTTTCCTTTGACAGTGGTGATCCTGAGTGTCCGGGTTCCACTGGTGAGAGAGTTCCTATTGGCTGCTCACTCGCTGGGCATGACGAGAGGAGACTGGGCATTCTTAGACGTCGAGATATTTCAGGCAAGTCTATTTTTATTCATTCAAAAGCTTTCCGCCCGGGACTTCGTTCCCGTGTGAATTTGGGAAAATGTTCAAGTCATGTGTTAATGTAGGGTGTCAGCTACCCTCATACCAAATTTTATTAAAATCGGTCCAGCCCTTCTCGAGTTATAAGTGTTCTAACAAACCCGACTTTGATTAAGAAGATTGATAAACAGTGCCTCATGAATTTAAGCTTTTCCAGTTTTGCTATTTGCTCCTGCACTTCTAAAATGAAAATTTAAATAATAGGTGAGATACTCATTGTGTTTAGTGTAGGTCATTATTCTGAGTTTTTGGCGAGATAATTAATTCTCCTTATAATGATAGTACGGAACTTTCTTTTAGCTGGATAGTCTCTTCTAGATACATTCCTCGGAAAAGTCCTGAAAAGAAAATCTTATTTTTATTAGAGTTATTTATGCACCCACAGAGTTCATGTCATTTACAATACTCTCCATAAAGAGTTGACAATTACAAAAGAACACAAATGGTGAAAATTAGCTTTTCACCCGGGAATTCGTGAAAATTATGTAGTCTATATTACTCAGGGATAATATAGCATTCTAATGGTAAAAGAATTTTTGAAATCTGTCCATTAGTTTTTGAGTTTATTCGTTACAAAAATACAAATCTTTCCTCTTTATAACATTAGTAGATAAAAGCTTACGATATATTCCCTTCAAGTAGCATACATAATTTTTATTTCAATTCATACACAAACATATCCATCCATATTGCTGTAGACGTCCTGTCGGTATATACAAGTTTTTTCAGGTTTCGTAATGGATGGATTACCGAGAATGAACTGCGGAAACCTGTTGTCAGTAAACAATTTGAAACGTGACGTGAATATAAAGTATCTTTTTCATTTTTATAGGACTGTTTACACCCTTTTGCTACTGTGATTTATAGGAATGAGAAATGCAAGGTAGGAATTAAAAGGACGAGTTATTTATACTTTGTTTTTTTTTTATCAGCCCATATACATACGTCCCCATCGAGGGGAACGGGCCTCTCTTCGAAACACGAAGAAATTTAGGCCATAGTCCACCACGCTGGCCTAATGCGGGTCAGTGGGTGCGGTTCTTTCGAAAATGAATTTTTTTGGACAGGCGGGTTTCATCACGATTATATATATTCTGTATATCTGACTATAGTTAGTGAAACATTATGGTAAAATGTGTTGGACCGTGTATGTTGTAAGACCTGATTGAATGGTAACCATATTTGCACGAATAAATGACTCTATTCTATTCTACATTCTCCCCATAAAACTAAAGAACTTTCCTTAAGGAATCCATATTAAAATCACAAAAAATGTACTTGACTTGGCTAATTTTTGTGTATCCTTGTGTGCAAGTAAAGTATATTATATTATATAGTATTTGTACGGAAGTAGCTGACAACCTGGGTTAACACACAGGCTACATCAATTTCTTAATTTCCACGGGAACGTAGTCGCGGGCGTAAAGATAGTTTATTATAAAAAGCTAAATCCATCGTAACTTTGAAACACAAGGGTAACATAAATTCGTCCGCTTACCTAGCTAAATCTAAGGGTACCGAATTCAGCCAACCATTTCAATTTAGACCTTTGTTCGATATACCTGAGGGCTACGGGTCCGTTAGCTAGCTTTCAGAATAAAGGCAAGTGGGGTATTTAGGGTTTCATGTATTTGTCCACTGTAAATCTAATTGGAGTATACAGGGTTTAAGCAAAAACTTAAAACATTAATTCAGACCAACATTCTGAATGATCTTCCAGTGGAATTTTCCCCAGGAAAATGTTCTAATTTTCGATGTCTTTTCGAGTCTGAATATTTTCTGCTTTAAAACTAAATAATTTATTAGAAAGTGCGTCGGCTGGCGGCGGGAGCCGGAGCGGAGCACGATGAAGGAAGAAAAACAATTAAGCAGGCTTACATTTATTGGATTACACCAAACACTTAAACTTTTAACGTTAACTTATGCATAAAAACAGTATCGTATGAGCGGGCGTGCGCCTGCGACGGAAATTCAGTTAGGTCTGTCATCCCAGCTAACGACAGCTAGAAGCGTTAAATTTCGAATTTAGATTAGGAATGCCAAAACTGAAGAGTAAAAATGTCGCAAAAAGAGAATGGAGAAGGAAGATGAAGACGAGGCGCATACCGCCTCGTTACAAAAGCACTCAATTTCGTAAGAAAAACAATCATAACATAGTAAAACACTGAAACCAGCAATGTACGTCGTATTCTGCAAGCAGTACGGCGCGGGAGCCAAAGCAGGTAATTAATGAAAACTCCTTAACTTAAAATTTACGGGAAAAAGTATATACTTGTAGGCAATAATAGTTATAGGAAGATTTCAAATTTTAATATTTGCTGAGTTATCCCTTACACATGCTTACACCCTATATTATAAATGAGATGACTTTAGTGAGCGAAACTCAAGGATGCGGATTTGTTAAAATAAACGTAACAAAATCAAGAAGATAGAAACTTGAATCAAGTTTCACAGAAACTTGAATCAATTGAAGTACTTCAGATTCGATTTGAAGTTCGGCATACTTTAGGAATTCCTAAGCGTTCTTCTTAGGAATTCTTCTTAGGAGTCTGTGGATACTAGGTAATAGTGTTTGTAATTCTAATCTCGAGTCGTAGGCCCAAAGTTAGTCGCGAGGGCTCAGCAATTTATCGCTTCCGAATTTAATTTGTTATCACAAGATTACTTTCTTCGAGAAAATCCCTTTAGTAAGAATCAAATTGAGATTCCAAGAATAAGCTTCTTGAATTTTTCATTTTGGCCAAACTCATCTTGAGAAAATATTACTTTTTGGAAATACTTAAGTGTTATTAAAATCTGGGCCGTCCAGAAATTAGGGTAAAGTTGTGTGTTTACTGAGATCAAATTGTTGATGAAATATCAGTTTCCTATTTCGGTCTTATGAGACTAACAAAAACACCCAGACCCGGGAACATACGTTGCTTATACTGTAAACGATTTCCTGGAGGGGGATCAAACCCAGAATAGTTAGTCATGGTGACCCGTTATTTATCCGTAATTTATTTCTTCTTGTGTTATTGTTTTTCTTTATCAATATTTGTGTGTCGTTTAAAGAAATAAACGATTTCTGGAGGTTTACCATGGTCGCTTAGCGCGATCCAATTTAGGGCCTAAACAAGTCTGCAACGCTTATTCGTACCATGATGGCTTATAAGCGATTCAATTTTGGCGCTGTTGCGATTCAAAGGCAGACCAGCGACAATTTATGTAGACATTTAAAATGGACAATTTCAAAAAACATTCCAATTGCGAAGCAGTTCAAAGTTGGATCCTAAACAGAAATGCTTTTAAACGATCGTGGTAGGTACCCTGATCTTACGTTTTAACAGCTTCCCACACATCTACACTAATATCATAAAGAGGAAAGATTTGCATTTTTGTAACGGATAAACTTAAAAACTACTGGACCGATTTCAAAAAATCTTTTACTGTTAGAATGCTAAGCAACATAGGCTACACAGTTTTAATAAATTCTCACGGGAACGAAGTCTCGGGCGGGAAGCCATTTCATAATTTTAAATGGTTTACTCACGTTTCTTACAGGTGGCAACGGGCTAACAGTTTCGATCCTATTCGAGGATCTTTATCATACATACATACGCTCACCCCTATAATCCCTAACAGGGTAGGCAGAGCATCAATGGTTCGATAACCACTAGATGCCACGTTTGAGACCAATTCGAAGGGTTATCAGATGGAACAAGGTGTGTAATGGTGAAATGTAGTCAGCAGTTCGCCCATTATACGGCAAAACCCTCGCATCCCTCTTACATACTTTTACTGTATACCTAGGAAGAGTAGGTAGCTAACACATTCTAAGTTTTTCTTTCACTCGCAGTCCAGCATGGAACTTGTGGTACTAAAATAAAATACCAGAAGTCATCGAATATAAAAGTGACGTGATATATTTCTCCCAGGGTGGTTACTGGGGTGAGACGGGATGGGCAGCAGGCGACTCCTTGGACACCGCAGCACGCGCAGCGTACGAGGCGCTGCTTCGTGTCTCGCTCAAACTGCCCACAGGAGATAAATTCGACGACTTCGCAGACGCTGTCAAGATGAGGGCCAAACAACATTATAACTACAGCTTCTCGGATGGAGAGGAGGTAGGGATACAGATATTTTAAGATGTGTAAAGTTAAAAATGGAGCTTTCGATATGGCTGGAGGGCCACAGGGCCCTACAGGTATACAGATACCTACGACGTTTGTATTAACTGATACTCTTATAGTGTGCGGAAATTGAGAACTATCAAAATTTCACACATCTACTGACGGCTGCTTTGACTGGTGGCGCCACCGCTAACTAAACTGTATTTTCAGTTGCTAGGTAGTTTGCAACTCTACGCTCGGTTGGCGGTGGCGCTGCTGGTCGGGGTGGTTTTCAGCAAGTATATGAAAATGAAATAGTTCTCAAATTCGCCACTTGAACAAATAATATGGCCTCCATTCCATCGACACACAACTGAAGTTACAGAATCGGGGTCCAGGTCAATCCGTTGCTCCGTCTCTAACTACAGGAAGGAAAGACAAACACGCTTTTACATTTATATTTTATTAGAACAAAATAAGGATGAAACCTATTGCACCAGTGAGAAGCCTGCGTGTCGTTATTGTTTTTTTGTTTAAAACAACGGGTTGCACTCCGGGAGTGCCGGCAGAAGTGAAAACTTGAACATTAACGTTGTTTATAACATGGAAATAAAACAAAATACACAAAAAGAGTCCGTTATTCTATCAGAATTCGAATCCTCGACTTGTTGTTTACAATCTGGCAACTTTTCCACTCGACCAAACTGTCTACTTTTAATTCAGTAAAATAGTCTATCGGTATTTCCACACTATGTGCGGATAATGGTTGACATCGTTGACATCTGTCACAGAGATAATTTTACCATAGGGCTGCCATCCGTCCGGGTTTCCACCCATACTTCAAAGTACACAACGCTGCTAAAGATGTTTTCACTTCAAAAAAGGTGGCAGCCCTAGCCTACTTATTTTCGAGCACGGTCACGTGACATCTGACGATCTGACGCGAGTTCATCGCAAGTTTAAATTTTTTTCCCATACTAAGGTCCAATATCACCATACTCTGTTAGTTAGTTAATCCACGATTAAGAAGTTAATCAGACAAAACGTCAAACAAAAAGTATAAAAATGATATTGTCAAATCTCGGGTTAGCTGTTAATCGTCTGTTAAATAACTAACAGAGTATGGTGAAATTGGGTCTTAAAGTGCTCAACGCTGCTAAAGAAGTTTTCACTTAAAAAAAACTGATCGAATTAAAATATGCCAGACATACGAACTAAGAACTATATGCGAGCCGTCCGCTTATTTACGACTCGTATGACGTTTCATATGTATGTGAAATAATGAAGAGCTCACAGTAAGGAACCAATATTGAACAATCTACTAGCAACCACAACTAATACTGTGTACCGACCACTTTGCCTTAAACTTTATAGACGGCCTCGTAACTAAGAACATAGTTGCTTTATGTAACATAAACAAACAGATGTTATGAGATATCGTTGTAACTTATCTTTTTGTACATATAAAATCAGTTACTGTATGTATTGTATGCTCAACATTATGGCCAGGTAACAAGCTTGTTACTGCCTCCGCCATTGCGCTGTGCACAAATTGCATAATCCTGTTTATAACGCTCGTATCGTATTGCACGGCAGAGATGAGATGTCTCACCTCGGTACAGTCCGCAACACATACCGCTACTAACCTACTAACAATACTATAAACTTAGGTCCAAAAATTATGGATTTTTAAACATACACATACATACATATGCTCACGTCTACAATCCCTAACGGGATAGGCAGAGCATCAAAGATTTTAAAGTGACTTAAAAAAATATATATACTTATTAATATTATAAACGCAAAAGTTTGTTGTTGTTTCACGCAAAAGCTACTGGACGGATTTTTATGAAACTTTACAGTAATATTAGACACATCAGAATAACAATATAATACTTATTAATATTATAAACGCAAAAGTTTGTTGTTGTTTCACGCAAAAGCTACTGGACTAACTTTACAGTAATATTAGACACATCAGAATAACAATTTAATACATATAATGGGCTACAAAATATTCCCAAATTCTCACGAAAACAAAGTCCCGGGCATAAAGCTAGTTAAATTAACTTTAATTTTTAAAAACATTTTTTTCTTTATTTCGTACAGGATTTTGTCTTAAAAATCCTATCAATCCCATTGTGACTGTGCTCTTGCTTAAATCATACGAGGCGTTGCTAAAAAGCCCTTACCATTCCATATATCATTTAAGCTGCATCTAATGCTGAAGATATGCCTTGAACCTCATGTTTCTTATGTGTTTCAGTATAAAATAAAGAAATAAGCACTGCATTTTAAAAATAAAGTCTTCCTTAATCCTTGGAAAGGGCGCAATTTTCAGCTCCAAGTAGTTTTAGTGATGATAGCGTTGTGCGCAGTATTATGTTGTCTGAGTTTAAATTAGCAAAAATTTAAGATTTGTTTCAGTACACTAAAGTAGGCGGTTATTCTTCTAATCAACAGCGTCTCAATGGCGGTGGAATAACAATGGTGACCATTTTATCCGTTCAGGTTTTTCGCCGTGTGGTGATCAGTTGACAATAACACTACCCCATCTCTTTCCGTGGGTGTCGTAAGAGGCGACTAAGGAAACAAAAATGAGACCTGCCTCCTAGTAATCAATCTTAGGCAACGACACCTCAGTTTGTTTTCAATCTTAGGTGGCGTCTTATGGTCTCATGCGGTGTGGTAGGTTCTGTTAAGGGCCGTCTGGTTCGCGACCACCCTCCTACCGAAGTCCGACGCCAAACAGCTTGCTGTGTTCCGTCGGTGCGTGGGAGTACCAGTGCCTTAATTGGCATTTTCTGGGTTAACTCGCTCCATCGTCGATCTCATCTATGACCTTGGTCGAAATTGGGGTCAAGAGTTAACCCATCTCATAATAAAAAAAGGTTATAAAATTCAGAAATATCGAAAGCTCATACACCTGATGACAACCGCCAACTGTAAGTCGCAAACTACGTAGCAACGTTTGCGGTGGCGCCGCCGCCGCCAGTCAAAACACCCTTTTTGAGGTCCTTGGGGAAAATTATTCAGTTCTAAAAATCAAAATCCATACTTAATATTATAAATGCGAAAGTAACTCTGTCTGTCTGTCTGTCCGTCTTTCACGCCTAAACTACGGAACCGATTTTGATGAAATTTGGTACAGATATAGATTAGAGCCTGGGAAAGGACATAGGCTACATTTCATCCCACAGTTGGGCACCTGTAGTCCACGCGGGCGGAGCCGCGAGCGGACAGATTGTTATTTAAAAATGTCAGCCTGGTGGACTATGGCCTAAACCACTTCGCTGTTTTGAAGGGAGGCCTCTTGCCCGTTGGTAAGAAAGTTAATGTTCTGATGACGAACAGACATATTTATATAAAATTCAAAACAATCTTTGCTTTAGTCTGTACATCACACGAACTTGGACCTTGTCCGTCCGTGACACGTGGATTGAGAACACGAGTGGGATTTGTTGAAATAAAGGGCTCACCCACTCAGCCCTTGAAAGTTTCGAGTGTCTGAAACGTGAATGTTCCGTCGTTAACAAGAGACGAATAATAGAAGCAAATATAAATAATAAACAAATAAATATTTCTATTCTATTCTAGAAATCTACACGTGTCTCAATTCCCTAACTCCCTAGTTAGTTTGAATTGTACTACTTTCATGAATCAGTACTTTATTATTATAAATAATATTATAAAGTGAAAGTTTTGTTTGCCTTTCTTCACATTCAAACAAATAAACAGGGATTTTTAACACAAGAATAAGAGGAGGACTGGTATGAATTTAAATACCCAGCATGGACCAACACAACTAGTTGTATTATGTATATTTATAGAGTCTATAATACATATACACAACTAGTTGTATTGGTCCATGATATCAGCATCTAGACAAACTTTAACGGTTTTTCGATGTTACATTTGATATGCTTGTTACGACTTTTTTATAAGAAAGTAGCATTCCGCCCGGGACTTCGTTCCCGTGGGAATTCGGGAAAATTATGTAGCCTATGTTCATCGGGAATAATGTAGCTTTCTAATGGTGAAAGAATTTTTCAAATCGGTCCAGTAGTTACGGAGCCTATTTAATGCAAACAAACAATCAAATCTTTCCTGTTTGTAATATGTATAGATACGTATAGATATAGATTTAAAAAAAATATATAACTTTTTCAAAGTGAAATTTTAATGAGCTTTAGTTGAATTTTTTTATTAAATAGCTTATTTTGTGTAAGTTTTGTTTCAAGTCAAAATATTTAGGTAAAAATTTTAGTAATGTATTTAAAGACTCGTTTCAATTTAAGCTTGTTGATTTCATAGATAAAAATAAACGACAGGAACTTATTTCCATTTGACCGTCTCTGAGAACACTCGTCGTTTTGATTTAGTTCTGAGAAGGATCTGTGGTTTCACTAATTGGCTCTCCGAGAGTCAGTTTACAATATTCATAATAGAACTGAACTCTGAAACTCGAGCTTTGTTGCTACAGGGAAAGACAAACTGGGGTGAATAGTACCAGGGGCGGACCTACTTATTAATATTTTAGATTAATTCATTAGATGCACTAGCTAGATTAATTTCGGGGTAATTTAGCCTATAACTTTTGGTTTTCTACGTCTTACTATTTTTTTTTTTAATATAATTAAAATGTAGAATGGCGAAGTCGCCAATATCAAGTAAAAAACCCTTTATGGGTTGTAAAGGGCTTCGTCCGTTGACCAGCGGTACTGATGTCTGATGTGCCGTTCTAGAATCGGGGTTTAGTCACGAATGGTTGCCAATCTTACACAGAATATGACGATGATAATTTATAGATATTCTGATGATACTTACCTTGACTGGACCGTTGCCAACTAAATGTTATTAGGTTGTTGTCATCAAGTGTATACAAGGTGTTTCAAAAAAACCCAAAAAAAAGAAATACCAAAATTTAATTTTAAAAGTAATAGTTGCAAGGTTTGACATCTTTCAAAATGAAAGTTTCATATAATTAATATGACATACTTGTCATATTTGTAATAGAGCTGCGCAATAAGCTAAATTTCAATTGATTTTGAATTATCATTTTTTTGGGTTTTTTGAAACACCTTGTATGAGGTTTTGACAGCTCTGAATTTTGCCACCTGAACGGATTAATGGCCACCATTGTCAATCAACTGAGCCGCTATCGATTAGTAGAACAGACGCCCAGATATGAATAGTCATGATCAAGACCATGTGCGATTAAAATAATTACCGTAAATTCGCCTCTGAACATCACAATAAAGGTCAGAGTGCTCTAGTGGCTTTTGCATGTAAATAGGTCACCTATGAATGCAACTCATATTACCCGGTACATGGAAATTGGGACACACGCGTCCACTTCTTCGTAATTTAAGTTTCACGGCAAATTAATATTGAGTGGTATCTGTGTAGAGTTCAAAATCCTACGAAATGGTTTTACGGAATTTCCGGAACTTCACTAACTTTTAAGTACTTGTGAACGGGTACTCGTATATTCTGGTATTAAATTGTTGATTTTCCAACATTTCGGCAGGGAAAATACGTAGAATGTTACAAGAGGGGCATGTAATTCAAACCCTTAAACCCTTTGGAAGTACATTATATAAATAGACTCTATAAATATACATAAAGATCAAACTAAGGCAAACTGTTAAGAGGCAAAAAAACTACATAGTCAAGTCATGGGTAAAAAAAATATCATCTTTTTCCATATTAATTAGACAATTTGTATGGGAAGCCGAATGCAGGTTTCCTCACGATGTTATTTTGCACCGTTAGAAAATCGGATATTATGCTTCTACAGGACTCACAAAGACATGGTTACTCGCTACACAACGCCACTCACATCATCATCATCAGCAACTATCTTATCATCAGTTTTACATATTCTATCGGGTTCTAAGCACGATTTTTGTTTTCAATGAAAATCTGTTATTTCAGCGTTGTTCCAAGCACCATGATCACGGATGAAATTATATCAGCGACTGTAACAGCGCAGAAATATTGGATACTCATTTTAAACAAAAATCGTCGTAGAAACCCGTTATAATTTATTTAAATCTAGTGAAAATAACCGCGAAAATCTTAAACAAAGTATTATTTTACCATCAACTAGCTTCCTGCCTGCGACTTCGTTCCCGTTGGAATTTGGAATAATTATTATGTAGCCTATATATTAATCCAGGGTGTCAACTATCTTTATACCAAATTTTATCAAAATCGGTCCAGCCGTTCTCGAGCTATAAGTGTCCGATCCAATCCGACTTTGTTTTTTTATATATTAAAATAGATTATCACGGCAGGTGAACTTCTTCATCGGCGCGTTCTACGACGGTGTCTACCTGCTGGGTATGGCGCTGAACGAGACCCTCACTGAAGGAGGAGACATCCGGGATGGAAGGAGGATCACCAGTCGAATGTGGGGCAGGGACTTTCACGGTGAGTGGATTTTACGAGTACCTGGAGATTGATCTTTCTCCACGCCGTGTCCGGCTAAGGCAACTCCAGCATGTTCAGTTCGGATTGATGTTGTCGCGATGGTACGCTCTAGTGTGGCTTGCAAATCTTACTAATTTGGTCTTAAAAGTCCTACTACATGGGATGCAGAAGAGCTGGTCAAAAGTATTATATGTGTACGTATAGTTAAGCTTAGGGTGAGACTTTCTTTCTGCGAGTCTTCCTTTCTGGAGATGCCACACATTCAACAGCTTACTCGGTAATGAATATCTGTTTTTTACACATTACATATTGTATTTAATCTTAATGAGAAGTTAGCCCAGAATCGTCAGAACTTACTTTGGTATCTTAGAGGTGCTGTACTTCTCACGTTAACCATCTACTAAGAACGCCTTTAGCGAAAAGTTCTATAACCGAAATCAATTCTCTTGCTTTGCCGCGCTAGTTTAATGTTTTGACTCTGATCTCTCGTGGCTTCAGTCTAGTTGTTTTCTCTAATTAAAATACTTAAAAGTTAATTAAGTCCTCTTCCTATACTCCCGACTACCCCCTCATGCTACATCTTCGAGGCGCCGGGTATACTTCGCTGGAGCTTGGCTTTGCAGAAAAGAAAACATTCTTATTTATATAATTCGTATGGCTTTCTTACCATCTCCTACAGACTACAGATCCTACAGATTAGGTTGCACAATTTTCACTATGAAATGTACACACCACGGCACATGGATAACCTTTTGAGCTCAAACCACATAAATACGTAAGTAATGAAAAGTCCGTCTGTTTCACAGGTATAACAGGTCACGTCAGAATTGACGCGGTAGGTGACAGGGATGCCGACTACGCCATTTTGGATTTGGATCCCGTCACTGGGAAGTTTGAGGTCAGATTATTTTATAGATTACTGTATTCTTAACTAAGACCAAAGTAAAATGGGAGGTCCTAAAATCAGATATAATTTTTAACATTATTTTGGTCTTTTAATTAATGTCAAAATTTTCGCTATTGCTGTAAAATCATCCAATAAAATCAATTGCATACTAATTAATTTATGGTTTTGATATTAAGACAAACATTCGGATATAAATGCGTACATTACTGTAGCTTCATACATTTAGGTTGGTTGAAATGCCTTCGTAAAGGTGTGTTTTATACAATAAAGTGTTTACATACATATATACAGTTATAACTATGTGGGAATGGCCTCTTTCGAGAAGACTAACTCCCCCTTTGAATATGTACATTAAAGGTATATGAACTCAAAATTATGAACCCAAAATATACAATATCGACGCAAACTATAACTTGTGGGAATCGGAAATGGCATTCCACTTCCCGTGGCTCAGAAATAGGATGTGATTGATAGTTATTGTCCACTCAAACGAACTCTGCAGGAGACGGCGAATGTATTTGATAGGCGTCTTCCAATATTATAAGGAAAAGAAGAGGTCCCTTCTGAAAAAATATGAACTCGCATGACAACTTGGTCTTAGCCCTTTAATAAAGTAATAAATAAATATTTTTGGACAATTCACACAGCGATTAATTAAAACCCCAAACTAAGCAAGACTAATGCTATGAATATTTGACCATTGGTATTAAGTTAACCTAGTTCAGGCACCTATGTTATTTTCTCTGTCATAATGCTTAGGCTTAAGTTTTCACTTGTAAACAAGAATTATGAATAAATGATTTATTATTATACTACTTATGATATTCTACTTGTCTGGTAAATCTGTGAGTCTAACGACCGATAAATCGAAACATATTATCGGATGTCAGTACACCTTAGATGACAGTGACAGATGACAAATATCGGTCAAATGCCGATTGTGGACTCCCAAAATGTTACGAAATTCGTGACATGACAGCAGTATTCATACTCCGTTACTTTCGTACTTTGTATGTTCAGATTTCGCCTCCCAATTCGTACCCCTGGATCCAAAGTTATTGTGCCAAAGTTATTCACTCACAGAATATCTTTTTTGAGATTTTGTTTGTAAAATTTGGATTTTTAATATGATTTTCAAACATATTCAGACTTGAAAGAATTTTTTCTTTATAATATTTTTTCTGACTGATCGGTAGCTTATATACCTTACTTTTCTAATGCTTATAATATCATTGATCGAATGGGTTTCTTCACTCACAAAGCGGGACCTATTCCTTAGAGTCAGATTCAAATCTGCAGCTTCTGTTCCTAGAACGAGATTATTTGAGCTTAGACTGGATTATTTGGAGCGTGAATTTTCCCCAGCGGGGTTTGTTGGAAAAGAAGTTTTCGGGAATTCTACATAGAATATTTATAGAGTTCATTGTATTATGAGTATGAGTTAACCTTTAACACTTTTAGAATGTAAATCTTTTGATTTGTCTGTGGTTTTAGTAGAATGCAAAACAAGCAGATAATAGAATATTCAAGTACGTTTTTCTTTCAATTTGTCCAAAATAAATTTTACATTGCTGTTTACAGAGGTACATATTTAAACATAGCATTCTGAACAATGTTTATTATGAACATTATGCTCGAAGACTGTTTATCAAGTCTTAAGTGTTCTAAAAATAAGAACTATAATCATATTTCCAAATTGTTCCGGTTAGTCTAAGCCTTGAAAAGATAAAGTTTAAAAAAAGTTAAAAAAAGCCTAGGGACAAGAAAATCGGTGAAAATCAGCGCCGTGCTCTTACAGCACGAGTTGAGCCACTTTCCTATTGTCACATTTTATTTTAATTTTCTAGGTGTATTGTTTTAATTTTCATATTTTGTACTCGTATGTAGCAATAAATAATTACGTAGTTTTCATTTATTATTGAAAAAATATTGTGTCAGGTGGTGGCCTTCTACCATGGCCTGAACAGCAGCTACAAGCCCGTCGCAGGCAAGGCCATCCACTGGCCAGGCGGTCGCCGAGGCCCTCCCCCCGACACTCCTCGCTGTGGCTTCCTGGGTAACGACCCCATGTGTCAAGGAGGTAAGATTTAATTTCTCGTACTGGCGGTGTATATGGCCCGAAGGTCTCCTATAAGGTGTACCTACAATCTGGCAATGATTAAAGGGTAACGTCTTTCGGGAGGCCTAATTCTTGCAGCTAAAATGCCAATTACTGTTTTGTTATTGAGTTCTGCTTTCTGCTCTTCTCCTCTATACAAGGTAACTTTTTTATCACCAGCCAACGGTGTCAGTAACGTTGATAGAACGTAAATAAGGAGGAAAAAAAATTATTTCCAAAATTTTCAGATTTTGATTCCCCTTTTTAACGTCTTATAGGATGAATTTTGTAAAACGCAGAAACACGGGTGTCACAAATTGTTTATTATTATCAAGTTTCATGTGAATTAGACAATATTTTTTTTCCATACAAAAATTTTGATTTATTTTCATGCTTCAGACGATCTAGCTTAATTTTTTTTATATAAAACGATGTAAAACAAAAAAATACGGGTCTGTTAAATTTTCATAAAGTTAACGTACAAAAAATCTGGATGGTGATAAAAAATCCTCCTGTATAAACTTTAACTGTGCATATGACTAACTCAAACGCCTCCCGTAGGAGCAATAATTTTGTAAAGGGTTTTGTAGAAATTCTTGAATAAGCACCTTCTATGGGGACTTTATATTAGTAAGCGAACTATTAGAGGGCGATTATTCCCATGAAACTGAACAACCTGAAATTGTCGAAACTTTTTTTCGACTTCCCGTGCCAAGGCAATTACTCGTATGAAGAAGTAAAAAAAAATCCACATTTCTACCGATGTTCCGTGGGAAAAGTTGTTCAGTTTAGTTGGCTGATTCACATCCTATATTTTCGCTAACTTATTTAAAGTCACCAAATATATCTGATCAAAGAAATTCATGCTTCGGGGAGTAAGTTTTTTTTATTAAGATCTAGCTTTCCGCCCGGGACTTCGTTCCCGTGGCACTTTTTTAGTTTTTTCTTTCATAAGAACCTTATCCTGACAATAAGGAACACAACAAAAAAAGAATCATCCAAATCGATCCAGCCGTTCACGCGTGATGCCGTGACAACGAAAATCGGGTTCCATTTTTATATATATAGATGGGTTCGCTCTTGACCACAATCTAGCTCAGGGTAAAGATGTTAGTGAGAAATTAAATTAATAAGGTCTTGCTCTACATTCAATACGAAACTTCTGTTTAGTTAGAATATTATTTCCATTCTTAGTAGCAATAAGTGTTCATTTGTACTTCGTCAAAGAGAAAAGGAAATTTTCTTATGAAAGGCAAACCAAGGAAAAAGCAAAAGGCAAAAGCGAGGCCATTTATTTTTTACAGCTCTTTTCCCCAAAGTAAGATTAAGAAAGTTTTAGATTGTTTTAGGCGTTTGACTTGTTTATTTTTTCCGAATCTCGGGGGTTAATGAGTTTGGACGTAGATTGGAGTTGGTTTTGCAAAAATCAAGGGTTTTGGGCATTTTAACGACATATACCTAACCTCGTAGATTTTAGTAAAGCATTGCGGTAAGCAAAGTGAGCTTTTAACATTGGTGACTTTAAGTAAGTTAGTGAAACATTAGCGTGTGATTCTCCTCATGAAAATGAACAACATTTCCTGAGTGAAGTATTTTTTCCGATTTCGGCTACGTTCCTTGAGAAAATTTATTCAAGTTTAGTGGGCTAATTCACATCCTTAATTTTCACTAACTTATTTACAATCACCCAATGTAGAATAACAGATAGGTCAACACTGGGTGGTGATTTTAACTGTTTTAAAATAATAGGTCTTTACCTATGAAATTGCCGTTTTTCATACAATATTTTTGGAAAACTGAATTTTCCATGCTGACATTTTTGGATTTTTCTCGGGAATGCGAAATCCAAATTTAGCAAAATTTTGTGGGAAGGTTTGGACAACATTAAGTTAATTTTCATCATAGTTATTTTATTGAAAGTTGTAACTGTCACTAGGGTACAGCAAAAATAAGCAATGAAACGGGCAAGGGATGAAACGAGCTATATTTGAGTTTCTTTTTCAGCAAATAAATCTAAAGTAAATATGTATTAATTTGACTCAATATCTCCGTTATATGGCCAAAATTTTAAATAAAAAACAATTTTAGTAATAGCTGTTCAATCAAATAAATTATGAATAAAATAAAGCTTGATAAAAAATCGGCAATTTCATAGGTAAAGACCTATTATAACAACTAATTACTTACGCGATATACAAGGTGTTAGAGAGAGCATGTGCCAATCGATTAGGTTGAGTAGCCTAATCGATTGGCACACGCTCTTCCTAACACCCTGTATTATTGAAATTGTAATACTTGTGCACGCTGCTAGAAGCCCAAACAGTGATAATATACTGTTTTGTCGGGCTGGCTATTTTCCTCACGTTCGCCATCACAGCCGCCTGCATCGCCTACAAGTAAGTATTGACTTAGGAAAAGGATCTTGAGTGCAGTCTATAAAGAACCTCATTTGCCTGGGCCGACGACGCCGTCACCTTTTTTTTATTTTTTATTATGAGATGGGTTAACTCTTGACCCCAATCTTGACCAAGCTCATAGATGAGGTCGACGATGGAGCGAGTTAACCCAGAAAATGACAATTAAGGCACTGGTACTCCCACGCACCGACGGAACACAGCAAGCTGTTTGGCGTCGGACTTCGGTAGGAGGGTGGTCGCGAACCAGACAGCCCTTTATAGAGCTTACCACACCGCATGAGACCATAAGACGCCACCTCAGATTGAAAACAAACTGAAGTGTCGTTGCCTAAGATGGATTACTAGGAGGTAGGTCTCATTTTTGTTTCCTTATTCGCCTCTTATGACATCCACAGAAAGAGATGGGGTTGTGTTATTCTCAACCGATCACCACACGGTTGAAATACCTTCAATGTATGGTGTGCAAAATGATAAAATATCGAAAAAGATATACAAAGATATAGCATCTTTGTTACGGATACGTGTCTCGACTCTCTTTCGATATTTTATCATTCTGCACACCGTACACCGTAAAACGAAGATTACTTCACGTCATCGGCTCAGATCTTTTCCTAAGTCTCACTTTTATGAAAGTATCAACACACCACTGATCTTCGCGAGCACTCAAGGTCAAGACCGGTGTCAAATTTTTTTGTATTTATTTCTTACACTCTTATATAACACGAGAAATTCTTCGTTTATAATTTAAACAAAAACGTATTGTTTTGTGTCAGTGTCGTTTACTACTTTTTGCATTAAATAAACCGTAAGCACCGATCATACTTTATAAAAAATTCCAGAACCACCAAAGCATTGATTTTAGTACGAAAATAGCACCTTCTACATTATTTTCTTTAGTGTACATAAGTATTTGTGGTGGCTCATAGGATCGACAAAAAAAGACCAACTTGATTAAGGCTCTGTAGGATTAAGCCTTTCCCGAAACTGTACCGTGATTTGTATATCTTTTTTCGGTATCCAATCAGCCTACATCACTCGGTTCTCTAATTAAAGTATCGATCTTAACAAAAAAGGATTAGGTCAGGGCAAACGAATTAAGGTAAATCTGGTGGGATTTTCTTATAACTTTTATCAATTAAGTTTAGAAAAACGTAACGATGGTGCTTTGTATTTTTTTCAGAAAAAAGGGTTGAATTTTGATAGGTTTAGCTGATTTTCTTTCATGAAGATGTAAAACGGGACAGTACGCAGGAACGTTACAAGAAAATGAATCAATAAAGAAGAGAAACGGGGCAGTATATACTATTCTGTGCTTGTTCTATATTTCTAATAAATATGGAGTTAACTGATGCGATGACTTCTGAAAATTCGAGTGCTGGATTTTGTCTAACACAAGCTAGGTTAAATTACGAAAAAAAACGTTAGTAAAAAAAACTTAGAATATGCCAGCTACCAACTCTTTCCAGGTATACTGTAGAAGCCAGTAAGTGGGACGTGAGGATTTTGCTGTATCGTGGGCGAAAGGCTGACCACCTATCACTACTATACTCATGTTCCATCTAATAACCCTCAGAATTTTTAACCGTGTGGTGATCGGTTGAGAATAACACCACCCCATCTCTTTCCGTGGGTGTCGTAAGAGGCGACTAAGGAAACACAAATGAGACCTGCCTCCTAGTAATCCATCCCAGGCAACGACACTTCATTTTTTTCTGAATCTGAGGTGTCGTCCTATGGTCTCATGCGGTGTGGTAGGCTCTGTAAAGGGCCGTCTGGTTCGCGACCACCCTCCTACCGAAGTCCGACGCCAAACAGCTTGCTGTGTTCCGTCGGTGCGTGGGAGTACCAGTGCCTTAATTGTCATTTTCTGGGTTAACTCGCTCCATCGTCGACCTCATCTTTGACCTTATGGTCAAGATTGAGGTCAAGAGTTAACCCATCTTATAATAAAAAAAAAAGAATGAATGTCAAATGAGGCATCAAGTGACTTTAAAAGTATATGACGTTCTGCCTACTCCGAATAGGATTTAGGTGCGAGTGTGAGATGGAATTAATAAGGGAATTACGAATAAACGTGTATAATTGCTCCTGCTCGAAAATATATCGACCTCAAAACTGTTTGTCTCAGCTTGAGAGCACCGAAGTTAAAGGTCAAAAACAAATTTTATTTTTTAACGTTGTCCAAGTTTTAATGGAGAGTAAAAAGTTCTTGACAGCTCGGTAAAGAAGAAATAACAGGGATGCCATTTATTGAGTTGTAACTTTTACTAATTTTCTTGTTTACTATGCGTGGTTTGGTTTTTTAAAAGTTTGTCTTTAGAATTAGTAAGCGAATAGGTTTTAAATACACACGGAAGTTAGTGCTTCCTCCTACATTATGTTGACCTTGACGTCTCTCATTTCTCGTTTGTTAAAGACACCGTTTTCGCAATGAAAATATATTACTTTATCCGTTCTTGTCTATACAAAAGCCAACACATCACCATTCATTGAAAAACCGTCATTATCGCACGCATGGGTAACTTGATGTGCGGCCCTCTGTACATATAATTCAAGAAGATATAAGACAGACACTGGCACATATTAAGCGCTCGCGTGCTTTTTGAAAACATGGTGTACGAGATTTGTATCGCACGCGGCGTAAACAAGCACCGACGGGTTAATACAATACTCACTGACTAATTTTTTCACATGTTTTCTGAACATATTTTGTCTGTGGCCAGGCAAGCTCGAATAGATGCGGAATTAAACAACACATCTTGGAGAGTGAGACCTGAGGAGGTTTTGGTGGAAGTTGGTACAGGATTGGGGGCCAGTCCAGCACTGCACAGCATCAATGAGGTGCTCAAGGTAAAGTCACTCTTATTTCCATGTAGTTTAGGATTTTTTTTATCAGCCCGTATACGTCTCCACTCCACCCAGCGGAACGGGCCTCCCATCGAAACACGGAGGGGATTTAGGCCATAAACCATTAGTGGACCACGCGCCTCTCGAAACCGAATTTTCTTGGACGTGCGCGTTTGGGGAGGTGTTGGTGGAAGTTTGTATCAAATTGGGGGTCAGTCCCGCTCTGTAAATCAAAAGTTTTTGTAATTTTTGATGAATATTACAAAATTTTGACAACATTTTGGAAGAAGGAGGGAATATTGTAGGGACACATGATTTAATCATATTTTATTAATTCAGCATTTTTGTCACTTCCAGTAGTTGATTCTCCTTATTTACTCTGTTCCTGCTACACACAACATGTGCATATATAATAATTGTATTGTGATGAAATATTTTATTCAGCTGTCCCTGGGCTGGAACGCTCGCAGCAGTTCTGGAGCAGTCTCCGGAGTGAGCACACCATCTCTTAACCTGTCCTCATTCACCGTCGGACTGTACAAGGGCAACCGGGTGGCTGTCAAGAAGATACACAGGAAGAAACTGGACCTCAACAAGAAGTTGCTTTGGGAGATCAAACAGGTTAATTTAAATGTATGAACTTACCGTGATATTAAGTCTTCCAATACCGACTATATTTCCTATGTTTAAGCTTTGAAGAAACAAAATTTTAAAGACAGGCCACAGAATAAATAATAGTACTAACGTACAGAAGTCTCACTCCCTAACAAAAGTCAACTTTAGGCATAAAAATTTGCCTACTATTGCAAGCGGCACAGGCTTGCAAGAGAAATTGAATCTTATAATCGGCCGCTAGCGTTCATATTCTATTGCGCACCGCCGATACCGCGTTCGCGACGAGAGCTCAGGGTTAACACTCGCCGCCGATTTAGAGGTAAAATTATTATTGAAATTAATAAGTAAGATAACACTGCTTATAAAATAAAGAGTAACTTTAGTTAGGAAGTGTAGTAAGTAAAAACATAAGTTAACATAACCAACCATGTTATTTGATACCTAGCCTATTTACCTACTAACTACAGACACCTACAGACTATTGTGATGGCAAAACGTGTTTCTGCCTGGTTTTAATATTTTTAATAAGTAGGTACACTTATTATTTTGTTGAACACGCGACCGTTGCGGTGAGCGCGCGCGCGGCGAGTAGCGACCCGCGCTCGCTGGCATACTCAGTATGCCCGCCGCGCGAACATGCCTAAACAAAGGAGTGACACCCCCCTGGACAGGCTCTGGACAAAGGATTCTAGTTTCGGTCAGAGAAAATATTTGTGTGAAAATCAGTTTCTTTCGCGTTTCTGGATGGATCATTGATTTGTATGTTAACCGTAAAGGTCTGATCGCATATGGCGTCGAGAATCGTATATTTTGGTTTAGTTTAATAGAGTTTCATGACCTGGTGTGATAGAAGCACTCGACGCCCAGTGGCTCTTGCTATTTGGAATTGATCACTGAAGTAAAGGCACGGAGGAAACCTGATGGGGTAACGAAGTGGAAAATTAGCACGAGTTTCTCAGTGCTTCGAAGAGGCACGATAAAGCGTCAGTCCCGGCTGGTGTCAATTGACCACAGTCGTTAAACCAAGTCAGAGTCCATTTAGTGGTTAGAAAACTGACACCTGGGTTTGTCAAGTTTTCCACATACTTACATGGATAAATGCTGCTAGATCTTAAGTCCGTATTACAGAAGGAGAAAGAAATAAACTCCACACTCTCAAAGACCCACTCTAAGGTTTTTCCTAGTGTTGTGGGTCCTTTGAGGTCCCAAAGACACACAACACCGATATCTGAGAACAAATCGGCAACATGGGCACTTTTTCAGCTCTTTGAGTGTGTGGTGCTATTGTATTATTTTCCCAGGCTCGAAATGTATCCCACGAGAACACCGCCCGCTTCATCGGCGCGTGTGTCGACTGTCCATTGGTGTTCGTCCTGACTGAGTACTGCCCTAAGGGGTCGCTTAAAGATGTGTTGACCAACGAGGAACTGCAGCTCGACTGGAATTTCAGGACCTCGCTCGTGCATGATATTGTTCAGGTACGTCATAGTGATGTTTGTGAAATTTGAATTTGTGCCAAATTTTAGAAAAAAAAATATACTTAAATGATTTTTGATTTTAAAAAAATGTTTTTTTTTAGTTTTTTTTTTACTGATATAATAATAAGTATAAAAAAGATTTTTTTCATTTATTTTTTATTTTTGTTAAGAATATAAATGATTTACCTATCTACCTTTATGCTAATAATTCTTGTTACCAGGGTATGTGTTACTTACATGGTGGCTTGGGTGCTCACGGCAAGCTCCGGTCTTCAAACTGCCTCATCGATGGACGCTTCGTGCTCAAGATATCAGACTATGGACTCAACACCCTCTTTACACCCACTGATTTGATCAAGGATGATACTTATTACTATAGTGAGTATAGTAGTATACGTGTGACTTCAGTCACCATAATCATCAACAAGATGGAAGACACTTGCTGGAAATAGACAAGGCCTCTTTTTAGGGCGTTTCCATACAAAAAATGACTTCTGCCAGTTTTAGAGGTTGTCTAGGTAGTGTTTTTTTGTGGTAAAGAAGAAGGTGTCAACACCGATTGGTCCTGCTTGTGTTACCAACATTCTTGTGGCCTCCGTTGTACAGGTCTTCCTACGCAACGCCTTCTGGGACGTGATTTTTTTGCGTTACTGGCCTTCACGATTATCATATTTTTTGTATTGTGTGGATATGTGGTGGCGGGCTGTATTTTAAATATGCATCAAAGCACTCTTAAGCTGTTCTAAAATGAGATATGTTGAAGAATCACGAAATTACAAGGAAAAGTATCGCTTGCACAAAATCAAAATTAGCAAAATTTTCAAGTTCCACCGAGAGATTTTTTATCACATTTTTATAGTTACATTTTTTTTTATTTTACTTATTAAATGTATGTTGGCTAAAGTTTCAATAGGTCCTCCAAAGAATTATAATTGTTATAGTTATTTGAAGTACATGTCTAAACCTCGGTCCTTTGATAGTGATATTTAGTATTACTACAGAAAACCACTGCTGAATCATATTGTTCCTAATCTCAAACAATATTACCACAAGAAACAGCTGAATATCACAAAGTTGTTGGGAAAAGCAATAGACAACCAAACATCTAAAGTTTGACGTAGATAAAACAATGATAATTAAAAGTTTTTCGTATTCTTTTGGTCCTTTGTCTGAAGTCATTAATAATGGCAAAGTTACAGGGCAAAGTCCGCAGGGAAACATTGAAAAAACGAGAGCAGACGAAATTGATTTTGTGGTTTGGGAAATTCTAAATATCAGTTTACTTTAAGGGTATTTTCCTTTAAGAGTTTTTCATTTCTTCAAGCCTTAATGGAATTATAAATGAAATTACCATTTTGAAAGCCTTTTATTCAACAAAAGATTTAATCTGTTAAGCCAAATTGGGGTAAAAAAAATTTAAATGTTAATTAATGTTTTGATGGCTGGAACGAATAGACGCTGTTGGCTTTTTATTTTACTTTAATGAGGATCTCGTTATTTCTTTTAACAAATCTTACACCTTAACTTACCCCGTATTTGAAACAGAAAAAAAAACCCAAACTTATTAGCAATTCAAAAAAGTATCAAGGTGTAAGCCGTGTAAGAGAACTCAATGTCGTTATAGTCCAACCTAAGTACATACTCATGCATGCCAATTTGATAATTTATTTATTCCAATTTCATATTACTCAGAGAGCGTGTTGACCTGACCGAAACCTACAAGATCCTAAATGGTCACTACGATATAAAGGATTTCGATAAACAGATGCTTCGACGAGACCACAACACCCGCTTAAGAGGACATCACCTTAAACTACATACCTGCTTCTCCAATTACAATCCCCACAAACACTTATTCTCCAATAGAGTCGTGCAAGGATGGAATAAATTACCAGAAGAAGTAGTTTCAGCATCAAACGTTAACAGATTCAAAAACTTGCTAGACAAACACATCACAGGCATAAAGTCTAAATTAATAGCATTCAGTTGGATGCAGGCTATTATCACTGTTGTTTCAACTGCCTGCCTGTTTTAAATAATAATAATTATTATAATAATAGTCCCGATCCGATAGTCATGTCGGTGAATGGTTTAGTCCCAAAGAGCCTCGCCTTATATCTTCGGAGGCTTGGTATCACTAAGAAGTCAGTGATGGAAAAGATGCAGAAAGCAGTACTGCTCGATAATGCCCGGATAGTCCGATTTCATTCATAATCGTCCTAAAACCCTGGCCGATTGTTGCTGGCCTCGCCGGGGTTTTTACTGCCACTCCCTCCTTCAGAAGGAGTGAGACAGTGTTGATTTCTGATAATAATAATAAAACAGTACAACATTTTTGTATTTCTTATAGAACTGCTATGGACAGCTCCAGAACTGGTAACAGGGAGCATGTACCCTGGTGCAGCAGCGTCTCTTAAAGGGGACGTGTACAGTTTCGGCATCATTTTGGAAGAGATTGTACTGCGGGCCGGACCTTTCCACCACTATGCTTCTACTATGTCCAATGAAGGTAAGTACTGGTGACAAAATAGTGGTTATAAGTGCGCTGATGCGTATGGAGTTAATCACAGATGTAGGTATAAAGGATGACTTTAAATCAGCTTGCGAAATTTTAAGGGGTCATGGGGAGCCATGAAACTGACCAACATTTCCGAAGGAACCCTAAAGCCCCCATGAAACTGATCAACTTTTCCTACAAGCTGTATGAAGTGGTAAAAATTGTTTTTCATATTTTGACCCATGTCCTTTGGCTGATTCACATGTTTAATTTGCGCTAAACAATTTTAAGTCATCCAATATGTTTTTCAAAACAGCTTTTAACCTGTTTGACCAGGCCTACGTATACTAGTAAAAGATCTGCAATGTGTAATGATCACCAATTTTGACCGTGGTGACCACTTCTACTTCTAAGTCTGTTAAGTCTGTTGGAATTAAACCAGCAACCTTTCGTTTAGAAGTCTGGCTCATTACCAACTGCAGCTCGAGTACGATGGTGATCAACATTGACAACGTAATTAAACAAAAACTTTGCAAAAAGGGCTATTACAAAATTTCTGATTATCTATCAGACAGGCAGCCATGGGAATGAACTGCTCAGCTCTAGAGTTATTTCAGATTTAGTTAAAATGAGTAAATAAGAAAATTTGTAATGCGATTTAAAAGAGCAACCTCAGAGTTTCTTGCCTGTTCTTCTCTGAGGAAGACTGCACCTTTGCGAATAGGCGTAGAGTCAGTAGGATCAGAGGTACGAATGCGTATGTATGTATTTAAATCGTTTAATGTATGTTTGTATGTATTTCATTGTAATCTTGACTTGTTTTAAGTGACATCTTGAATGTCCTATAAAATAAAGATTTTTCTATTCTATTCTATTCTATAGTCACGCCCAGGTTTGCTATTTGAAGCCGAACTTTGCGGATGCAGCAAACCAAATCATTTTCAATAATAATTAAAAGCATATAGCACTGTCTAGTAAAACAAAGTATTGCCATGTAAAAATAAAATATAGATTTTTGTATTATTAAAAACCGTGAAACCAAAACCACATTGTTCTAGCGTCTAGCGAAAAATCAGTCTTAGACTGATAAACTGATATAAGATGGGAGCGATAATCAAAAGAAAAAATTTATAAAGACTTAATTCTCTTGTTGCCGAGCTCTTTCCATTATACAATTGTTTACATAGATGACATGCTCGTATCAAATCAACGTAATTGAAAACTCGTTCTGATCGTCTCATAGCAATTAAGAAAATCAATATTTTCAATAAAGAGAGATTAAAGATAATATAATGAGTGGATTAACGTCGCATTTATATTTATTTATTTGATTGAGTTTGTATTGATGTTTCTTCTTATTTGTGAAAGAATATGGGCGCGAATATCGATAATGCTGAGATTGAATCCTGGATCCTGAATTAAAACTTTACTTAGCAACTTTATATTACAGGAGTTTTAGGAAATCAATCATCACATAAAATAGCAAAGTTTTCTGCTATCCATTTCAGTGGTGTCCGTTCCTTAAGTATCTAACTCTGAAGTTACTCTGAAAAGTAGCCGATAAACTGATATCACGAAATGTGTGGATATTAACAAGTTTTGTGAAGCTGTCTTTACGATAATGAATAGGTTGTATATCCAAAAAGAATTTATAATAATTTCCACGTTAAAAAACGTATGAGTTACCGACTTCAATTCCAACAACAGTTCGCACAAAGTAGATAACTAGTATTTTTTGCAGACTACAATGCATATTATCAGATAACCACAAACGAAAATGTCACTCATTTATTTAGTTAGATGATGTTCTGGTTTGTAGTATTTTTTGTTTTTGTTGATTTTTTTAAAAGCGCTGAATCATTTTTGATAAAATTTATATGGGATTACCTCTGGAGTATACTCTTTCGAATAAAAAAATAATTTTGAAAGTCGGTCCATAATTGGCGGAGAAATCGGTGAACATACATAAAAAAGAAAAGAAACAACGGGTTGCACTCCGGGAGTGCCGGCAGAAGTGAAAACATGAACATTAACGTTGTGCATTAATATTAAATTTATTTTTTTCTATGCTGACACCGAATTACATCTTGACTTTTGCAGTTTTAACTTCCTACTAGTTTTTGCGTGGTGCGCGACCTGCTAAAGCAGGCCGCGAGGCGGTTGTGCACTTATTTTAAAAGTTAAAAAAAAAGTTTTTTTAGTTTTTTGTCATTTTCTTGAAAACGCATGCCGGCCATCTTGGATTTCAAAACAGATACCATTTTCGAAATTAGCAACCCCGGAAACCAATTAAACTTTTATAATAAATAAAATTGTAAAACTAACGCTCGTTCAAAGTTACTTCGTTGGTTTCGTTGACATCTATATTAGACGGCCGGTTTGGTCGAGTGGTAGCGACGCTGCCTCTTGATCGGCGGTCCTGGGTTCGATCCCCAGTCGGGGCAAACCTTTGTGTAAAAAGCAGATGTTTGTTCTCGGGTCATGGGTGTTTGTGTTTGTCTTTATGTGTGTTCCAAGGGACCCACGACACAAGGGAAAACCTTACTGTGGGCCTTTGAGTGTGTAGCGTTTATTATTTATTTATTATCTGTCACAGAGATCAAGCTATATTTTTACCATAGGGCTGCCATCCGTCCGGGTTTCCACCCATACTTCAAAGTGCACAACGCCGCTAAACAATTTTTCACTTTAAAAAAGGTGACAACCCTATCCTACGCATTTCCGATCAGGGTCACGTGACAGTCACGTGAGTTTAACATTTTTTACCCATACTTCAAAGTGCCCAACGCCGCTAAAGAAGTTCTCATTTCAAAAAATACATACAGTCGAACATAGAACCTCCTCCTTTTTTATAAAGAAGGGAAAAAAGAGGTATTGAAAAATATATCTTTCTTAATCCATGCTTGCAAAGTATAGCAATAAAATAAGTTTTAAAAATTTTGTACTAGAGATAGAGAGAAGGAAACATTTTCATATTTCTTTCGTGGTGAGATTCAGAAGGCTTACTTGGCCCCTTCCAACAGTGATAGTATCCCGCGTATGCGCCCGCGAGTCGCCCCCATTCCGGCCGGTGGTGCAGCTGAGCGACGTGGCGGCCGGCCCGGGCGGCGCGGGCGCAGCCGCCGAGCTGATCGAGCTAGCCGAACGCTGCTGGGTAGAGGCGCCTGATGACAGGCCCAACTTTGACTTCATTAATGCTAATTATATCAAGTAAGTGTTAAAATACAGTGAACTGACAAAATACCAGCGCGGGCTACAGTCGTTTAACCGAGTCATTTAACTGGCCACTTGGTGGTTTGAAAACTGACACCACGGTTTATTAACTTCGCCACACACTTGGTTCTACCTGCACGTTATTTAACACCTTTAAAATCTTCCTCTTCAATGCTATTATCTTACTATAATAGTTAACTAGGTTTTCACCCGGGACTTCGTTCCCGTAGGAATTTGAGAAAATTATGTAGTCTATGTGTTAATCCATGGTGTCAGCTACATCTACACCAAATTTTATCAATATTGGTCCAGCCGTTTGAGCGTGAAAGAGTAACAGACATCCAAACATCCATACATAAAAACTTTCGCGTTTATAATATTAGTAAGGATCTGCCAAATTCTGGAACAAGATCAAGCGTACCCCGAAGGCAAATGGTAACAGAACTCACATTTTATAATTTCAGAGGGTACTGCGACAATCTCATGGATGATCTACTGCGACGCATGGAACAATACGCCAACAACTTGGAGACGTTGGTCGAGGAGAAAACCGAGCAGTTGTCCATGGAGAAACGACGCTCTGAGGAGTTACTGTATCAGGTGCTACCGAGGTAACGTTGTCTATCAAGTAGAACTGATTACTTGTCTATACAAGTAACCAATTAGATTTATTGTATTTGAGGTGCTTCAAAAGCTCCTAATCCATTTCGAAAGTGTTTCTTTATCACATCCATCATCATCATCATCAATGAGGATTAACCAGCCGTCAAGCTACTGCAGTAGTAGTAGTAGTAGTTATGTCTTATTGCAAAACAGCGCTTTAAACTTTCGCAATCAGAACAGATAACTGCGTCAAGACCTGATAAATCGTTAATTTGTTAAGTACCTTTTTCTCTTTTTGAGTATTTCATAATTTATAGTGCAACCAAAATTGGATTATTAGCAGCTGATTCCATCCTTGAACAAGCTAATGTCCAGTATTGGGGTCTGAAAAGCTACGAGGAAGTGATGATAAAGTAATCCTGTTATCCCTCATTAGGGCCAGAGGGATCGCAGAAAGAATTTCCACTCTTCTCTATTTTGTGCCGCAGTTTTCATGTCCTTCTAGCCAAAACCATTTGTCGCAGCCTGTTTATAAACTGACCACTTTCAGGTCGTTTAAGGGTGGCCAGGTTTTTTGTGGTTTTTTGTGACCAAATAGATTTATAGCCATGAAAATAATTAGTATATGTTACCTATGTCCAACAGACCAGTGGCCCAACAACTGATGGCTGGTGAGATGGTCCAGCCAGAGAGCTTCGAATGCGTGACGGTGTACTTCAGCGACATCGTCGGCTTCACGGAGCTATGTGCCGCCTCAACCCCGATGCAAGTTGTTGACCTGCTGAACGATCTGTACAGCACTTTCGACAGGATCATCGGGTTCTATGACGTCTATAAGGTTGGTTTTTCTTATGGCCGAATGAAAAGTACCATTTTTCAAAAAATATTAAAGTTATTTTTTTTATCACCCCCGACATTCGATTGTTTATAACTTTTAAACGGTTCAACCATTTTAATAAAATTTATATAGCTAAGAACCATCTTGATGACATCAGCTTTAAAACAAGAAAACCGCACCGAATTCGTTTAGGAGCCACGATGCCACAGACAGACACATATGCACACATAAAATTTATAACACCCATCTTTTTTGTCGGGGGCTAAAAACAAGCATGGTCATTTAGCTAAGAAGTGACCAATGCGTCTTAATTTTTATTATATTAAAAAAAAAGAAAAATCCACTTACAATTAGACTCAATTTAATCTTCCTACCAAAATAGGTGGAGACAATAGGTGACGCTTACATGGTAGTGTCAGGACTACCAGAGCGGAATGGCGATATGCATGCCCGCGAGATATGTCTGATGGCTCTCGCTGTGGTGGAAGCGGTGCGAGGGTTTGTGGTCAGACACCGACCTGCACATCGATTAGAGGTACTTTTTTCAATCTAATTTTAAATAGAGTTTTGGCTGGTATTTATTTATTTATTTAATTAATTAATCAATTACAAATACAATATTAAGATATACCTTTCTTACTCTTCTATCCGGATGACGGTATATCCTTATTAAATAGGTTATCAATATTTTTTCCTCGATCGCTTTGTTAGAGGCGCTAATAACTTACTATGTTAGCTTAATCTTTTATTCAGCAACGTGATTTAAAATTAAGTGAAAGCATAGAATAAATAATAGTACTAATGACAGTTAATTAAGGATCTAAACTACTGGACCGATTTGAAAAATTCTTTCACCATTAGAATGCTACACTCCCTATCTCTAAGTAACATAGGCTACATAATTTTCCCTACTTCCCAAGGTAACGAAGTTCCGAGCGGAATGTTAGTTACTTATAAAGAAATATTTGTACACGCTCCTGCGAGGCTCTTAACTGTCACTTAACTTTAAATGAAGTTTATGAATAAGAGGGCTAAAATCCCATTGCCATATTGAATCCAATAATATAAATAGACTTATTTTATCATACCTGTATGATAATTTTTTTTAACATCCCATAATACGTCCCCACCGAGGGGCATGGGCTTCCCTTTGAAACACGAAGGGGATTTAGGCCATAGTCCACCACGCTGGCCCAATGCGGGTTGGTGGACCGCTCGTCTTTCGAAAATGTTTTTTTCTTGGACGAACGGGTTTCATCACGATGTTTTCCTTCACCGTTGAGCAAGTGATAATTAGAAATCCGTACATAAATCCCAAAAGACGAATTTAGTGGTACAGGCCCGCACCAGGATTTGAACCCGCGACCTTCGGATTACAAGTCTGGCTCATTACCAACTAGGTTATCACCGCTTTAATTTAAAACAAAGAAATAAATCCGTGGGTGTTCATTATTCTACGATCTCAGAGTAAAACCATCAACACGTGTTCAAACGATATTTATAATAATAATACTTAATAGAACATCATTAGGTTTACGAGTATATAACTCATAACTTCGTGTGAAAGTGTCTGAGAACACGCTTATCATATTAATTTTAGACCCAATTCAGGTGCTCGATGGTCCCAATACAATAGAGCATTTAAATATATTTCAACTTGATCTGCTACTAAAAGTATTTTTATCAAAGGAAAACTTAGAAGGTGCCAGCTGCCAATTTTCCCTAAGGATACTGTAAGAGGCAGTAATTGGAATGTGGGTTGTGGGGGTCTGCTGTATTGTGGATGAAGGCTAACTAAACTTTTTTTTTTATAAGATGGGTTAACTCTTGACCTCAATCTGGACCAAGGTCATAGATGAGGTCGACGATGGAGTGAGTTAACCCAGATAATGCCAAATAAGGCAAACTTATGTTCCGTCTAATAACCCCAAACGTGGCGTCAAGTAGTTTTTGAACGGCTCTGCCTATCACGACAGAGATATACAATACAGGGTGTTCGGCAGATCGTTGAACATACGACAATGGGGGGCAGGCGAGATCATCTCCTACCTATTCAGGCAATTTAAAAAAACCTGGTCATAAAAAACTTTTAATTGAATTTTTTAACCTGGTGGTCTGTACTACAGGCTAAGTGCCTATCACAGCCACTAGTCTCTCACCAATATTAAATATATTTTAATATTATAATTGCTAAGGCCTTATGTACACCTAACATTGTTGAGAGAAATAAAAATTATTATTTATTATTATATTATTATTAATCCTATTTTTTAAATTTCTTTACTTTCGTACCTTTAAACCCCCATAAATTTTTCTTTTTTATGGCTAGGAACAATTTTTTTTAAATTACAATCTTAAGGGACAGTAGGTTGTAAAGATTTTTTTATATTTGTTGCAGGTTACTACTAGAAACAAAGTTGTGAACCTCCGAACTAAAAAAAAAGTCTTTAAAGAAAGTTATAGCGGTTTAAAGATACGAAAGTAAAGAAATTTTAAAAATAAGATATAAAAATCCTCTGAAAGGTTTTTTTTATGACCAGGATTTTTTTAAATTTCCTGTATAGGTAGGAGATGACCCCACCTACCCCCATTTCCGTATGTTCAACGATCTGCCGAACACTCTGTATGTAGACGAATTCTATCTGTTTAGGTGCGAGTAGGAGTGCACTCTGGCCCGGTGTGCGCGGGAGTGGTGGGCGTGAAGATGCCGCACTACTGTCTCTTCGGGGACACGGTCAACACCGCCAGTCGCATGGAGTCCACGGGGCAACGTGAGATTAAACTAAAATTTTATCGACTTTTACTTTCTTTTAGATCTTTTGAAGAAAAAGTTCTCTATATTTATTTATATCCTAAGCGTGCTAGACACAAACTTTCTCTCACTGCGTTTGCTGCGGTTATACTATTGCTCTTTCTTTATAGAGATGAAACCATTACTTAATACTATTGTTCTATACTACATATATGAACCATGCAATTTGGAAAAAGCCCTTTCTGCTTAGAGATTTATTAACACAAGAACTTTTCCTCGAAATACACGCTGTTTCAACAATTGTAGTATGTACTGCAAAAAAAAAATGTTCTTTATCTTACAGCGTTGCGAATTCATCTCAGCGAAACCACGCGAGTCTTACTTGACCAATGGGGCACCTTTGTGGTGGAACGTCGAGGAGAAGTGGAACTCAAGGGGCGGGGCAGGATGCTCACTCATTGGCTCCTCGAATGCTCTGAGCCTGAAGCCAAGCTCCTATCCCAGGGCTCACAACCCCCTCCACAGTACCCAATCCTCTTTCCAGCTTTGCCGACCCCAGCTATCCTCCACACTCCATATTTGGTAGTGGAACCACAGACTTTGGCTGCATGATCCGAAGATAACCCTGACGCTGAAGTGGAACGGACAGATACAGATGTGAGCGGACAGAAAGTGATGGACGGTGAAGTGAAGGTGGAAGGTATTCCCAGTGTCGTGGTGGAAGAATGTCTGTGATGTGTTTAAGACAGGTACTGTTAAGAATTGAATTGTAGTAAGTATGTGTGTGCTAACAACACCTTGACCATATAAAATATGTGTTACTATAATTAGTATTTAAGTCGGCTTTTTAAAAGAAATCAAAACTCTCAGTATTATTGTTTCAAAATGACGAAAATTAATGTTTTCTTACTATTTACGCTTGTCATTTAAGTTAACGCGACGCGAAGTCAGTCAAGTATAAAGAATAAAATTGTTTTTTTTTAAGTATTTTTTTTTTACTTTTTGGCGTACTGGCCTATTACTTCAATGTGATCTTATAGAATAAATATTATTAACTATATTTCTGAAGCAAAAAAAATAGGCTAATGCTCTGCAATGGACATAGCTAAAATCTGCTAAGGAGAAAGATGTTTCCGTAACTATTTACTTACTGATTGTTCAAATACATCTAGATTTCAGCATAGTAGCACAAAATAGGCATAAAAATAGATCTCTTTCTAGCTCGATAGTTCAATTTAAATCGATGTTGTGCCAAATTAATGTAACTTTTTTAGATACGTATTATTGATGTAAGTAGAATATATGATGTGTAGACTGCTATGTATTTATTATTTACTTCTATTTATATCTTCTATAAACTGTTCCTATTTCTACATTTTATATAACGTTAGCTAAATTATCAATGTATATTTTTATATGAATGTTGACCAATTCAAAATGTATACATAGACTAGTAGATTACGTTTTCAACGTTTAGAAAGTAGAAGCTTTCATTATGTTAATGTCAATTATTCTGACCACTTATTTTATGTAAAGATGATCTCTACGAATAAAGGTTTATTACAGTACTAAGTCATGTATTATTTTTATTACTCCTACTCTAAATACTCGAAAATAGCACCAAATCAATCTCGAAAAGGGTATTTCTTCTGAAAAACGTATGGATCGAAAATAAATTTTGATTTCAAATCCTTGGTTTTGTGTCTGAACACCTCTAATATAAAAACCGCTGCCGAAATCGAATAACCAATGAAAAGGAGTAACAAGCAGCTTAACGTTTGATGTCTGGTCAGAGGTGTTGGATCAGTTGACTTCGTGAGACAACATACGGGCTTGATTCTTGACTCTCTGTCTAACAATCCACTTTCTATCAACCTTGGTAGCCAAACGGCTATCGGCTTCTTAAACGGAGAATGCATCTTCATCCAAATCGCTAGAGGTACCGTCATTATTGAATCAGGAAGGACGTGACCACATTCCATCTCCTTCTTCCCTTGCGCCAAGCAATACGCCCATGCATACTCCAGAGAAGTAGCCAGCACGAATTTTGTTCGTCTCTCTACAATGTCAAAGAGACACTCTTCGAAGTCTTCATCTTTCACAATTAAGAAATGGTCTTTTATAAAAGGATCATGTTCGAAATATGCGTAAACTCCTGCTCGACCACCAAATCTGTACCCATGGTCAATTGCTTCTCGCAAATCGAGGAAAGCGCCAGTCAAAGTATCAGTTTTCAAGGCTCCAATCAAAACACTCTGATAGACACTTCTAATGACGAATGTGAACCAGATCCACAAACTCAAGATGTAAAAGTCTCGAAACCGTTTCGGAACTACTCTAATAGGTTGACCTAGTAAAACACCCCAAATCCTGATTGTGACGCTTTGCAGTTTCTTGATGTTTTTAAAATATTTGTAGCAAAAGTTCTTAACAGCCTTCACTTTTAATAAAAAAGGAAGTGACGTGATAAAAAAGAGCACAACGAGTAAGAGGAGCCAGAGGTATCCATTTAGTGGAGACAGAAGTCTCCACCACACAGGTCCCGGTGATACAGGTGGAGCTAGCCAAGCTAGCTGTACCCTAAAATACGGCATGGAATAATCTAGAAGCCCCAATCTGTCAATTCCTAAAGGAATACTGCAAGTAGAGATGTTAGCAAATCCACCAATGACGTCGTTGAGCGAAGCTGACCAATTCTTAGCTCTGTCGGAATCAATACTAACATAGTCTCGTGTAGATACTATTGGAGTAAAATTCATAACGTCTCTGAGTAGTCTCAGCAGTGCCTTCTTGACAACTTGCAACGGAATCTTCTGTTCTGTCGATGAATGGTAGAGCTTATTTGTCGAAACGTATAGAGGGCATCCTTTCATATTCTTCATTTTATCTGAATACAATTTCCTTGTCAACATTTTCTTATCTTCCCAATAGCCTATAAGACGAGGGTCAGTATTTTGGCAGTCCAAATGATTTTTGTAAGGAAAGTATGTGTATAAAGCTGTTTTGTTTGCCTCATTTATAGCTACAAGAGTATTTGTAGAGCGATAGTTCCATAGAATACTCATGATATGGTCAATTCTTCGTGGGTTTCCAAGTAATACAATCAACAATTTTGCTCCACTGCCGAGTAAGGATCTTCCTTTCAAGTCAGGCTTTAATTTCCCGATTATCTTCATGAAGGTCTTGAAGGAGTCTACTATTACCACCACTTGTCCTGGTAGAGTCCCATCTTTCTTCGTTTCTACTACAACAGTACCTTTGTATAGTTTCAAGAAGAGGTTTGTAGCTGAGTTTTCTACGTCATAAGATAAAAACACTGTTAGTTTTCTGAAATTGAAGTTGTAGTTCGCAATTTCTGCAGCACTGTTTATCATTCTGAGCTGTGTTTTGCTTTCATCTCTAGGTACTGTGATTTTAGCTGAACATATTGAAACATACAATAAAATACTCCCTAAAAGATTAAACATTGTGTTTCGTACTGTTAAAGCAACTGCATTGTTAGCAATCGCTGTTTTCGGTAAAGCGAAGTCTTTTAGCAGTTTCATTAATCATACATTGTGTAAAGTTGAATGCATTATGAATTTGTATTGCAATCATTAGTCGTTCGGTCGTTTATCAATGTTTTTTTTAATAGATTTTTTTTGTTTTTTGGGTTCTAAATAAAATGTGGACCCCATAATGAGACAACAATGTACACTTTCGCATACACTTTCGCATATACTCCCGAACGGTGTAGGCAGAGGAACCACAATCACCGAACCATATAACGTCACAGTTAGCAAATATCTACTGTGAGGGTAATTTGATAAAACACGAGGACACTCATAGTTCTATGACAATTGTTTTGGTGAAAGGCCGACAAGCCTTTCTTCCTCAGCACAGCAAAACTATGAGTCCAATCTACCAATACAGTATGACTGGAAGAAGTTAGCAGCTGTAACATTTTGATTATTATCATTTCACTTCCCCTTTAGAGACGAACACCGCAGACATATGTTCAAATAACTAGAGATTAAAGATTTTTAATTGCGTTTATATTAGAAGTAAATGAGCTTTATTTGAATAGTCCGGCTCGCACTTGGCCGGTAATTTTCCTTTATAAGAACCCTAATACCACCTCCAGTACGGACTGAAAACATACCTATCCACCCAAAGTCGAATTCAGGACCTCCTTCTTTTTAGAAGTCGGTTAAAAACTTAACTTGATTCGTCTACCCGTTGTTTTTGGTTGCCTAGCAACCACATAACAACTTCCACAAACAAGCAGTTGACAGGAAATACTAACAGTGTTCTTTTGTTTTTATACGACATTATTAATTAGTTCTTCTAAAATATAATTCTTTGCTATGACGTTATTGTAGTCCCAAAATCGGTGTTTTTTAGAGAATTTGACAAGTTACAAGTTGAAAATTGAGTTTGTGTACGTCGAATGATAGATGTACAAATTAAGTGATCGCAAACGCAGATTAGTAGCTAAACAAATTTTAAAAACACAAGTATTATTAATATTAGGAAATCGATAAATAAGAAACACTTATTCCACATTAGGTACTATTTCTATTAGGCACCAAGAAAGAGTGCTGCTCAAAAATTAAAATTAAAAACAAGTCAATATAAAAAAATAAAATTAATGAATATAAAAAAATATTAAAAACAAGTCACATTATTTTTTTACAATTTAATTATGTATCTATTTATATGTGTTTCATGAGATCATGAGCTTAAAGTGGCGTCAATTGGTTTTTAGGGACACATGATATGACTCTCTGCGTACCCCATCAGAGATTACCTATAAGCGTGAGTGTATGAATCATTGGAGGACAACAACTGATGTCTACATCAATTACAAAGATAACAGTTTTCCCTAAAACCTCAAAACAAACACAATCTATAAAAATGAAAAATATGCTAATGTTGTTATTGCTATCCTTGTCATTTACATTGGGAGTGAAAGGAATAGAACTACCTGGCAGCTGCAATAGCACACAGTACTACGATCCTGGAGCTATGGCGTGTTACTCCTGTCCTGCTAACGTCTCTCTGGTGACTTCTGGAGATGGTAAGAATATAATAATAAATAATTATATTTGTAATCATTAGTATCACCATAGGAATCATAGGTTCCCCTTCTATACAGGGTGTATAAGACAGACAGGTTAGCAAAAACTGATACCCTTAATTCAGATTATCACTCTTTATGATTACCTAATACTGGAATTATGTTAAGATTATTTTTCCTATTAATTAAAAAAAAATGAACACATTCCATTCTGCAATTAAAACAATAACAATAGTGTCATCATCATCATCATCTTCATATCAGCCCATTGCAGTCTGAATATAGCCCATTGCTGAACATAGGCCTCCCCAAAGGTGCGCCACTTTGCACGATGCTCCGCTTTTTGCATCCAGCCACTACCCGCTATCTTCTTTAGATAGCGGTATAATTCTCACTATAAGTTATAGTTCAACTGAACTAGGATAGAAAAAAAGACTTTTATTCCAGGATTTTCATGCATATGTGAGGAACACAGCATCCCCGCAGGTATAGGTCGATGCAGACAATGCAACGCAACTGAAGTTGTGTCAACTGATGGTCTGACTTGCGTGCCCCGACGATGTCAGGGAACTGGTGGTCGAGTTGTGTGTAGGAAGTGCCCAGCAGATTATATCAGTGGTAAGTCCTTCCTCGTCGCGTAGGTATAGTCAAGTGTGTGGCAAACTTGACCAACCTTGGTCAGGGGGGTGTCACTCCGCAGTTTAGGCATGTTCTTGCGGCGGGCATACCGAGTATGGCAGCGAGCGCGGGCTGCTACTAGCCGCGCGCGCGTGAGTCGCGTGTTGAACAAAATAATAAGTGTACCTACTTATTGACAATATTAAAACCAGACAGAAACACGTTTTTCCATCACAATAGTCCGTAGGTGTCTGTAGTTAGTAGGTATTTAGGCTAGGTATCAAATAACATGTTTGGTTATGTTATCTTGTGTTTTTACTTACTACACTTCCTAACTAAAGTTACTCTTGGTTTTATAAGCATTATTATCTAACTTAATTAATTTGAATAATAATTTTCCTCTGAATCGGCGGCGAGTGTTAACCCTGAGCTCTCGTCGCGAACGCGGCATTGAGTCGGCGGTGCGCAATAGAATATGAACGCTAGCGGCCGACTTTAAGTTTCAATTTCTCTTGCAAGCTTGTGCCGCTTGCAATAGTAGGCAAATTTTTATGCCTAAAGTTGACTTTTGGTAGGGAGTGAGACTTCTGTACGTTAGTACTATTATTTATTCTGTGCCTTGGTGTCAGAGTTTTCAAACCGCACAATGGCCTCTGACTTGGATTTAACGACAGCCAGGACCGACAGCTTAACGTGCCCTCCGAAGCACGGAAACACTCGTGATAAATTGCCACTTTGGTCACATCAGGTTCCCTGCCTCTGTGTATTGAAATCAGCGAGAGCTACCGCTGAGCTATGAACGCTCACAGTGGTAAATGAGTGAATAGCATATAGATATAGAATGTTAAGATAGGACAGTAGCAAAAGCAGCAGGAGCAGGAGCTGTCTGGTGTTTCCGTTAAAGAAAATAAAAGCAGATAAAGAATTAAGTAGCCAAACAGGTTAAACACGCGAATTCCTATTTCTATAAATCTTAGTCTAGAGCTTAAAGAGATTTCTTTGCTGGTTTGCTGATGAATACCCACCCTTCTTACTTCCGTAAATCGCGGTTCTCGTGTTACTAGCTTAACTGACACACGAGCAGGGAAGCAGGAGGGATTAACTTGAAATATACAGTGTGATTGGTAGATGGTTTGACAAACGGAAATGGGAGGTTGTTGGGTTCATTTGGAACAAATCGTAATTACATTTTTTTGGGAATTTTTTAATTTTTTTTTGAAATTTTCCCAAAATTTTACAGTTTTGGCTTGGTAAATTTTGGTTTGACTTGTTTTTGTACCAGTTTTTTTCTAGTCAGCCCCCATTTTAAAGTAAAGTAATAAGGTTCAAATTACGCCGATCTACCAAGTTTGACTCTTTTTAAAGTACAAAAACATGTTTGAAAATACGATTTGTTCCAAATGAACCCAACAACCTCCCATTTCCGTTTGTCGGACCATCTACCAAAACACCCTGTATATTCTATAAAAAAATCAAATTACTGTGTTTTCTAATCTAGTAACTCAAAACCTCGACGGGTCGCCTACGAAAGAGGTGCAATGCGTAAGGTGCGCACGAGGCTACCGTCCATGGAACAATGTATGCGTGCGTTGCGAGACCTGCGCATGCGCGAAAAATGAGATCGTGGTGCGCGGACGGTGCTTGCCGAAGAAATTTGTTAACGATCGGCCTAAGTATCAAGAAACTAAATTGCACCCCAATTTGCTGCTGGATATCGTCAAATATGAATATCTTTGTTTCGTGAGTACTACTCAGTATTGCCCAATGCCTGAAAATATCTATTGTCGCTTCGAGACCGCTCAACATATAAAATTGAAGGTCCTGACTTACTGATTCATCAACGCCCAGCCCAAACTCGAATAAATCCAAGGACCTAGGAAGCTGGTGCTGGTATTTGGCACAATGTTTCAATTTATAAGGAATAAGAAAGTAATTCACGAAATTCCCATGGGAACAAATCCCAGGAGATCACTAGTAGTAAATTAAAGTACTAGAAATCTTGTACGAGATTTCGAGTTGCAAAAATATAACTACGTATTGTTTTTAGAATACAACTGGAGTTATAGAGGAAAACTGGAATATAAATATGCGGATGGAAGATATTTTTACTAAACACATCACAGTTTTATTAAAAACTAGATTCCCGCCCGGGACTTCATTCCCGTGGAATTTCGGGAATTATGTAGCCTATGTGTTGGCGACCTCCTAACCAAATTTTATCAAAATTGGTCCAGCCGGTTGAGAGTGAAAGATGAACAAACATCCATACAAACAATCTTTCGCGTTTATAAAATTAGTAAGGACCTTTTTAGGGTTCCGTTCCCAAGGGAAAAAACGGGACCCTATTACTAAGGCTCCGCTGTCCGTCCGTCCGTCCGTCTGTCACCAGGCTATATCTCATGAACCGTGACAGTTAGACAGTTGAAATTTTTGCAGATGATGTATTTCTATGTGCCTTATAATAACAAATATTAAAAACCAGAATAAAATAAATATTTAAGGGGGCTTAAATATTTATTTTTCTCGTTTTTATAGATAAGTCTGTCCGAGTGTGTATCTCATGAACCGTGATAGTTAGACAGTTGAAATTTTCACAGATGATGTATTTTGGTTGCTGCTATACAACAAATACTAAAAAGTAGAATAAATTAAATATTTAAGGGGGCTCCTATACAACAAACGTGATTTTTTTTTGCCGTTTTTATAAAGATAATGGGTTTTATAGAGTCCAACTCGCACTTGGCCGGTTTTATAGGTAATGGTAAGGAACCCTTCGTGCGCGAGTTCGACTCGCACTTGCCCGTTTTATTATAAGTTGAACGGCACGGCGCATGGTAATTCAAAATTTGAATTACCATTGCCTCTATGTTTTCAGCTTCTAGTATTACTATTTTGAAGGAGGCAATGGTAATACAATTTTGCCGTGCCGTTTTCGAATTATAAAAAGGCTCTAAGGATATTAGTAAGGATAGAATTTCACACTAACACGTAACAGTAAATTTTACTAAAGATATGTATAAGTCCACATTGCTAAGAGCTTTAACTACTTATAAGTAAAAACAAACTAAAAGCACAGAATACTTTAACAGCGAATTTCGTTCCAGCAAAATGACCTTTTGGCATGCCGTACTTTGGCGAATGAATGTGTGAAGAATTTCTACATAACGGATTTACCCGGCCCTTGTAGACTTTGGGTACAACCCAAAATAACTCCACCTAAGGGTAAGGGTTTATTTATATTCCAGAAAGAATGAAAGAAAAACAAATTTACTATAACGGACATCACAACACATATAAGATTAAACAGTAAAACACGATCACGATACACTACATGAAGACAATAACAAATACAATAGCAAACTAGCTTTAGATCGCTATGTGCTGTAGGGTCCGAGACAAAGGGTCCTCAACTCAGCTGTATGTTGCGACTTGGGAATCAGGATATTCCCTGGATATTCGGGAATCAACGCTTCTAGTGTGTTGCCCATTGTTTCGGACATTCTCTTGTGTGGGTTGTGAAAATAGTGTTTTGAGATAGAAATAAAGACTTTCCATTGTCTAAGTGTAGAGCCCACAAAATAAAAAATGTATTAAAGTAATTAAAAAATTAAACCAACCCCAGCGAAAAATAGGTTACTAAATCCAGAATCCACAATATTACATTTATAAAAGTAATAAAATCTTAGCGGAAAATTTAGTAATTCCGTTTCCCTACAATGTACCTATCCCAAAACTATTTTTAGATTAATTTATCACTTTGAACGGTTTTATTCATGTCACTTAAAATCGTCGTTAGGCCGATAGTTTTGCCCTATACAAGGACCTTAAACAAACACACTCACGAATTAATCGTGTATGAAATAAATTATTTTCAGGATTGCCTATATTGACTCTTGAGGCCAATCTTGATGAGAAAGATGCAGGCAAAATAGACTTGACTCCAGGAATGGTAAGTAACAATAAGGTAGGGGTAAATTGGTGAAAGAGACCATACTTTCAATAAATTGGGCACACGTGTGATAATAAAATAGTTATAATGTCTGAGCAAAGTTGATACAACTTCAAAAGTTGTGTTGTATTGTGTTCTTTTTGGAAAACTTAGATAAATCTAATTCCATTCCTGGAATCCATTCTATTCCTGGATTATTTTTGTGAAACTTAGATAAATCTGATTCCATTCCTGGAATCCGTTCCATTCCTGGATTATTTTTGGAAAACTTAGATAAATCCAAGTTTTCCAAAAAGAACACAATACAACACAATTTTTGACGACCTAGAAAGGTTCTGTGTCAACCTCATTTGTATCAACTTTGCTCAGACATTATAACTATTTATGTAAACCTATATCTTGCTTGCCGTGAAAACTTTCGTAGAATTTATTTTGAAAAGATGATAGAAACCTGTGGTATAAATGCAAAATGACTGCGATTAGTCGCCTTTCGTTTCTCACAAGGGTTAGCTGGAAGAAATCCTTCTAAGGGATAAGCTCGCCTTTGCACATTTAGTTTCTGATTGTACTTCTTACTTAGTACTTCTGATTGGGCCTTTAAATAATTCGAACGGCACGGCACGGCACTTCAAAATTTGAATTACCATTTCCCCCTGTGTCTCAGCTTCTAGTATTACTATTACATATGAGGCAATGGTAATACAATTTGCCGTGCCGTTTTCGAATTATAAAAAGGCCCATTATGTGCAATAAAGTGTTTACATACATGCATAAATTACTGTGTTTTCCGTTTATTCCTTTATTTTTCTGATAGATATGGAATACTGACAAAAAACGGGGCCCTGAAAATTTTTATAAGAAAAATAATATTCGCGAGTTTTCTCGACCTCACATGTGTGCACTTTTGACGTGATCTGTCAAGTATAATAACGTTATCTAAAGTACTTCTTTCAGAACAAAATCCATTTGGTCCTGGCTGTATTCACCTCAGATGGAGGTTTGAAAATGATCTACGACTCAAATCACATAACTCCATGCTTACCCCCGCTTCAGATAAATTTCAGCAATCAGGATTATTCGTAAGTAAAAAATACACTACAATCAATAATAAACCAACTAGATATCGGGTCGGCGCAAAAAAATTTGGCTCATTACCAACTGGGTAGCGGTAATAGCCCAGTTGTTAATAAGCCAGACTTGTAATCGGGAGGTTGCGGGTTTAAATCCTGGTGTGGGTCTGTACCAGTAAATTCGTCTTTTCGGACTTATGTACGGCCGGTTTGGTCGAGTGGTAGTGACGCTGCCTCTTGATCGGCGGTCCTGGGTTCGATCCCCAGTCGGGGCAAACCTTTGTGTAAAAAGCAGATGTTTGTTCTCGGGTCATGGGTGTTTGTGTTTGTCTTTATGTGTTTTCCAAGGGACCCACGATACAAGGGAAAACCTTAGGCCTTTGAGAAAGAGTGTGTAGCGTTTTTTTTTTTATGTACAGATTTCTAATTATCAATTGCTCAAAGGTGACGGAAAACATCGCGATGAAACCCGCCTGTACAAGAAAATTCATTTTCTAAAGACGAGCGGTCTACCAACCCGCATTGGGCCAGCGTGGTGGACTAAATGCCCTTCGTGTTTCAAAGGGAGGCCCGTGCCCGTCGGTGAGGACGTATATGGGCTGGTTTTTTTTAAACTTTTTCTTGGTCTTGTTAGAATACTCTAGTAAATAAAATTGATAAGGCTTGTCAGAGTAAGCAGAGTGTCTTAAATGGACGTTTCTGCATCTGAGCGTTTGTAAGGTAATCAAACTTACAATACCTATTACCCAACAATCTCTGATTTTGCAGCAAGGATTGCCATTTGAATGTTACCCAGTTGGATTTGGCGCTGAATGAGACGATGTCACTATTCTTAACTGTAAATAATGAGCTGTCACCCCTGCCGGTAGCCTTACGGAAACCGGACGGAACGAGTGTACAGGTTAGCTAAAACATTCAGCCAAGTCTATAAAGTTGATCGTTACTTTTAGCTTTTTTCTTGTTTTTTATAAGCTTTCTGATACTTTAAAAACCCACAATCACTAAAAGTCACTTTGTTTGGACTACATAGTAGGGGTCTGTAACAAACGAATGTCTAGTTTAGTATTACTGTTTAAAAAAATTTAAAGGTAGCTCTAGACCTAAAATTATAAACTTTTGCAGTAAATGAATTTTAAATAATAATTAAATGTAATATATTAACAACTTGCACATAACACTTATATGATTATAAACTAACTTACAAGGGTTAAAGATTCTCTAATATAGATACATCTTGTTTTACAGTAAATGTCGTAATAACGTTTTACATTTTTTAACCCTCGCGTTAAAATCTTTTATATGAATGAATTCATTTCAAGGAAAATATTTGAACGGGTTCGTATTTTTTTGAGATAGGTATTTTTGTGTGGCCTATTTATCCTATCCCAACAGATTAGCTAATAAAATCTTTTGTTATTAAAAAGTCCTTTTAGTAAAACGCTCTATGATCAAATCAGCACAAAGGCATCAACTTTATGTCCAGGGATTAAAAAACGCCTTTTTTATGTTGTTTTCAGAGAGGAACTTGGCCAAACAGAAGGTTCAGGAGGTTCTTCCTTATAGCGAACAGTCTTTCACTAACAGCAAACATGACAAGTACGAATTACTTACAGACTCTTCTGGTAAATTTACGGTATGTATCGAATCTTCTTCTCAACGTGTAGGTATAGTCAAGTGTGTGGCGAATTTGACTAAACCCAGGTGTCAGAGAATAGAATTCTGATAAATAATGAATGGCAGAAGTAATTCAATTTGTAATACGCAAATAAGGTACGTTTTACAGAACGTGACTCAGAATCTCAACTTAAGTAGCAGTCGTCTTTGTCATTTTGACAGTAAGAGAAAGAGACAATCAATACTTAAGTATAGATCGAGACTTGAGTCTTTTTCTGTAAGAGTGGTGTCTCTCAATGGCAGTAAAATTATGATGGTGGCCATTTTACCCGTTTAGGTAGCGAAATTGAGAACTATAGAAATTTCATACATTTGATGGGGCTCAAACTGAATTTTAAGTTGTTAGATAGTTTGTAACTTAAAGTTCGGTCGGCTGTTATCAAGTGTTTGAGGTTTCAGTGGTTCGCGGTTTCACCAACTGAATGGATTAGTTTGTCCCTATCAACATTCCATTGCTTTTGAGACGTTATTGATTAGAGGAATAGCCGCCCTGTTCAAAGAGAAGAACAATTGTGTATAACAAGAAAACCCTTGCCAAATGGTATATCAAGCGTTGCCACCTTTAATGTATACTCTAAGGATGCCACACTTAGAAATTTGCGAACGGCAAGTAGGTTAGGCGACTTGTAAGACTCTCTATGAGATATGTACGTCATTTGTTTGTATTAATTCATTAAGGTCCGTATTATGGATCGCGACTCACACTCTGATCTATACTTAGTAGC
Source organism: Aproaerema taeniolella (assembly GCA_949987775.1). Lineage (NCBI taxonomy): Eukaryota > Metazoa > Arthropoda > Insecta > Lepidoptera > Gelechiidae > Aproaerema > Aproaerema taeniolella. The sequence goes on along the minus strand of OX465261.1, from coordinate 12,399,600 downwards.
AGTCGTCTTTGTTATTTTGATAGTAAGAGAAAGAGATAATCAACACTTAAGTATAGATCGAGACTTGAAAAAACATTTTTTCAAAATTACTGCACCAGTCAGTGACAGAGATCTTAAGCCAGAACTACTGTCGGCTGAAACTGATTTATTTGTGATTTAAAAACGAATTTCAGCATCGAAAGAAGCAAGCTGCAGAAGTCTCTGCAATTACACCTCTCTGTAGAAGCGCAGTATGCCACAAAATCACCAATGTCCGATACTGTGACGATGACCTTAAAGATTACAAACGAGTTGCCCAGCGCTGGAGTACTAAGGGGATTAGAGGTACGTAAAATGACTTTTTTTAATTAATTCATGAGTATTACTCAGACACGAGTGTTATAAAACTTCTTTACTGGACTGAGGGTAAAATAAAAACGTAAAACGTGCAAACAGCCAATCTTGCCTGGCGTGTGAAAGCTAGCCGCGAGGGTTTTGCTGTTTCAAGGGCGATCACTATTATACCTAAATACTTTATACATATATCCATCCCATCTTATGACCCTCAGAATGTGTGTCCAATGTAACTTTATATGGCTCTTTAACCATGACGCCCTCCGAATTAAACATAAAACTTTTTTTAAATGTAGAAAACAAAAATTTTATCGAGTTTCCGCCAAAGACCAAAATATAATGAACTAGTTTTCCGTCCGAGACTTTGTTCCCGTAAAAATTTGGGAAAATTATGTAGTCTATGTGTTAATCCAGGGTGCCAGCTACCTCATTACTAAATTTTATCAAAATTGGTTCAGCTGTTTGAGCGTGAAAGGGTAACAAACATCCATACATCCTCACAAACTTTAACATTAATATAATATTAGTAGCATTTATAATATTAGTAGTATAAAGGGGCGCTTTATTCTTGATGACAGCACTCCGATCAGCTAGTAACGCCTGTGATACGCTGTCCCATCACGGCGAAGACTGCATATCACAGTAGGATACTAGTGAAAAGTTTGATGTAGGTACGCTGGTGGCAATCTCGCATGTTTCGGGAATGAACGACCATCTTTTTAACCCCGGACGGAAAACGAACAAAAACGGGGGCTATAATTACCATGGATCATGTTACAGATATGGGGTGGAGTCCTAGGAGCTCTGCTGTCCCTATACGGTGTAGCGCAGTGGCGTGGTAACATGCGGCGTGGAGGGCTACATTTCTCCCTCGTACCCATCATGGCTGCAGCGATTGCTGATGCACTTTATTTTGTAAGTTATGGCTGAATGAATAGCATAATTGACAATAATATAACGCCACACAGAATCGAGAAGAGTGGAAGTCTTTTCTGCTAGGATGATTTCATCATCATCTTCATGCACTGGAAGCCCAGTTTCCTTGGATTCGTCGGTGCCTTGACCTTGAGGCATACATAAACATGGATTTAACATCTGTTTTTACACACTTGGGACTGCCTAACAAAAAGGCAGCATCACAGTTTTCATTAAATAAAATTTAAGAAAGTTTGAAACCTTGGCGGAACCCAAGGGCCAAAACCCCATTTTTTGGTCACTCGAAAGCCTAATTTTAATAACAGCATAATTCTTTTCTCCGTTTGACTTCTCACTGTTTTGGCATAAACAAGGGCGAAATACATTTACAGAAGCTTTAACTTTAATATACGTATCTACAACGGAGCGTTAGTTCTACCAATACAGGTACTCTTTTATGGTCATTTATGAGAAAATAAGTAAGGTCTGGCGGCCCTGGGATCTTGGTATCTGAAAAAGGGAATGTATCTGAAAAATACCTGAAACCCAATTTTATATACTTAAGGGCGATGTTTAGCTAAATAGTACCAACTTGCTGTTAGTTAGTCTCCTCATATTACTGTGTCTTACTTAATTAACTTCGTTTGCCACCATGTATTTTACCCGTGACTAATGTTATACAAAGATTATAAATAAAAGGTAAAAAAAAACTGTGCCAAATCCCCGATATAAGTACTTCAAGGAAACCAGAGATATGATGGTACCTAGATGAGTAATTGGCATATGTGAAAACGCCGATTTCCATGGTGAGGCTTCTGGGCTGAAGGTCACCTTTTATGGATGTTGTAGGCTGCCTGGTTCTCAACTCTGCATGCTTTAGCTGCGGAGGCTGGCACTCTTGGCATGACGCTGCCTCTGTCATACTCCGAAGAGCACATGATCAAGACTTTTATCTACTCTGCTGTAGGATTAAAGGTTAGTATGAATAGCCCTAAATTCAAAAACACATAACGGCTCTTGTTCTAATATTTATTTGCCTTCAATAGTATATTCAATGTATTTATTATTCCACAGGCCCTCAAACTGGCTTGGATTAACTGGAATCAATGCAAATGTGACATCTTCTTCTTAGATTGGTCAGACTACAATCCTCCTACAAAAGGTATGTCTCTGCGTTACTGTAAGTTTGCTATAAGCTCAGCCATATATTTTTAACGGCACACTCACTTCAGTTTTTCCCTAGTGTAGTGCTTTCTTATATGATACATTAATTATAACTTCTAGATATGTTACAAGATGTTACAAGGAACACGGACCCCCCAACAGTGAAGGGGGTTTAGACCATAGTCCATCACGCCCCCACAATGCGGGTGCTTGACCACCTGCCTTTCGATAAATTAATTTTCTGCGGGTTTCACCTCAGTGTTTTCCTACAATGAGGGTGAGAAATCCGTACATAAATCTGAAAATACGAATTCAGTGGTACAGTTTACAGCCACATGTTTACACCTGTTGCTGTGAATTTCTATTAATTAAAGTAATAAACTAAAAAAATAATAAGTTAGTCAGTGATCACCTTTTTCTTAATCACAGATTTAACAGTAACAGATAAAAGTGAGAACTGGCGAGCAATGTCTCTGTCTAGAGAATGGAGTCGCATGCAGACGTTGAGGAAAGCATCACCAATGTATACCGTGACGATAACTCTCATCATTTTGCAAGTAAGTTTTATATCCGTATACATACATTTGGAGGTCCTGACTCACTGATTCATCAACGCCCAGACCAAACCCTTGGATCTAGTAAGTTGAAATTTGGCACAAGGGTTTCTTTTATAACATAGGCATGAAATAGGGAAAGATTTTACGTTTCTACAGGAACGAAGTCCCGGGCATCCTCTAGTAAATACGTAAATCACATAACCTCATAGAGTTGTTATTATGAAAAGCCCGTTTACCAACTTACCTTGTTTCCGTGGGAATTTAGGAAAATTATGTAGGCTATGTGTTATTCTGATGTATAAACTATATTGCTGCTAAATTCGTCCAGTAGTTTTTACGTGAAGGAGTAACAAACATCCATCAATCTTTACAAATTTTCGCATTTATAAGAACCTGCCAGCCGAATGCAAAACAGCCGCATATGGTTTCAAAACTTGAACAGTATCTTAGGGCGGCTCTTTTGCCGTGTTGTGTGTAAAAAGCTAATGCCATCACTAAACTCATATTTGTACCAACAACTCTGAAAATATTAACTATTTCTGACGTCAAGTAATTTTGTGAACACCTATCTAAAAAAAGCTGACCCTGTTCCAAATGTCATCAGCCAAAGATATACGTCCCCACCAAGGGGCACGGTCCTCACATCGAAACACTGAAGGGGTTAGGCCATAGTGCACCACCGCGCTTGTCCCAATGCGGGTTAGTGAACTGCGCATCTTTGAAAACCTAATTTTCTTAGACGTGTGTCATCACAAAAGTTCACGAAATGTTTTTATGGGTAAATATGCTTGAAAAGGGAATCTAGACGTGAATGTATGTTCTTTTTTATGGATAATAGGTTCACTGTAGATCACTAGCCCAGGGTATAAATGCGGTCGAGGTTGTAGCAAGCAATTAATTTAATACTAAATAAAAATATTTTTTCTCCTCAACAGTTTTTAAAACCCTGGCAGTCATACTTACCAGAAAGCAAAGCATACAAATGGGCGGTATCTTCTCTCGCATGGTGGGCTGCCTACAGTGCAGTGATGTCCACCCGATGGGGGGTCGATAAGGCCTTTGGGCCCCCCACTCGAGTCTTGCCCAGGGTCTGCACGGGAGTTGGGCTGTCACTACTAGTATTTCAGGAAGAATACTACGCGCATTATGTGCATGGGAGGTGAGTTCCTGTCTGTTAATTCGACTACTATACGTAAAATCTCTCCGGCCGTTTTCGCAACTGCGGTTCCTAACCAGTTGCCAATGAAGAATTTTCAAAGAATGTAATCTTTGTTATTATCAGTAATATCTTTCGAAAATATTATCAGCATAGCATAATTTATTATCCGCTAAGATCTCAAAATATTTTCTACTTCGTTTATACAATGAAAAACAATTTGAGATAAAAGTTCGGTGTGATAAAATTATAATTGCTAATTGGAACAAAATGTTTTGAACTTTGCTTTACATTGTTTTTCTCCTTTACGAGAAGGTTGGATGGAAAGAGAATATTAATCAGACACTACTGAAAAATCATTCTATTGAATTGTATGTTTATTGAAAAACGAAAGAGGCATTAAAATATTCTTTAGAATAAATAGAATGTTAAGTTACTGATTAGGTATGTTTGTTTTATCTTTAACGTTATTTAAAGTTAGCTCCTACGAGGCTTTCAACTGCAGCTCTAACACGACAACGACAAACTCGCGCTCGGCTCACGCTGAAACTTCACTTAGATTGCGCGAGGTTCCCGTGCAACGGCTTGTTCGCCCTATGGCGTCGTCAATGTTGACATTTTGACATAGGACCGCAGTGTTGTCGCGGCGCTGTCACTATCGAACTCGGCCTGCTGTTACTCAACTTCAAATTACCTACGTTGAATAAGGCGGTATCTGTTTTTGTTTGTGACAGACATTGAGGTGTATGTGATAGAATTTCCAGACCTAAAAAAACGTTTGATTTTAACCTCTGTCACATAAAGATGACTCAAAAATATGAACAACTGTTCCTATTGAACAAATTGAACATAGATCAAATATGTAGAAAAAAATCGCCTCTCCATGCAAAATGAGCTTTGTTATTTATATGTATTCTTATTTATACTTAGTTTTATGTTACTGTTTAGCATGTATTTTTTTTATTTAGTTCTAGTCACCACCCGCTTTGCTTTTTTACCTCTCGGAAAATATCCTAACCTAAAGGTTGCCTGGAAGAGATTGCTACCTAAGCAATAAGGCCGCCTTTTTGTACATTATACTTCCTTAATTATTCATGTTCATTTACTTTGTCTGTCCCTGGTGTGCAATAAAGAATATTTCATATTCATATTCAATGAGCGATCAGCCCTTAGTGACCTTAGTGTGAAAAGTCGAAATTTAATTTCAGGATTCATATCGGTCATATTGTTACAAATTTAAATATACCGAAAATAGCAATCAATCGTTTACATAAGTTTTTCTTTCAGGAATGATGAATCTGACGCTAGGTCACTGGTGGGCCCACTGGCAGCATGTCGGGTTGTATGCGCTCCTCAACTCAGGTACTACTTCAATAATTAACAGGCCATCAAGTTTTTTTTTATTACTGTTAGTTGTGTATCCACCTGATGTCCGTGCCCTTGTCTTTTTACATTGAATATTATAATTACTTAGTTATCATTATGTATAAATGTTGTATTCTCCTTATGAGTTTACAATTCATACATAAAAATACTAAAATATAAATCAAAATTTATTATGAAGTTATGGTCCCTGAAATTAATTATTTGTCAGACTGATAATTTTGTAATGTATAATTTTTTGATTAGTTTTTAAATAGAGAAGGATGTATTTTGGGTATGTCGACGATATATTTTCTGGAATTATAACATGTAATTGGAGAAAGTTATACTTTTATGCGAGACCTGAGGAGAATTCGTTTCTGTTAAATGAAGTGGTTTAGTAAAATAGTTTCGTCGACATAAGTCTTTTAGAGCTTATTATTACTATCATTACTTTTAAAGTTATTACTATCATAGTAAATGCACAGAATATTTCCTTTAAACTTACCTAATTTTTCTGTATTTTTCAGAGCTGTTTATAAACAACTATCGATGCCGTCACTAGGAACACGTAAGTGCTAAAAATATTGTGAATTGTGTTAATTTATGTAGCTAGGAAGTATTAGACTATTATGTTTTCCAATATTTTGTTAAAATCATTATCCATATCAATTAATTAATTTTTAATTCCGAAGTTATTGTCGTTAATGTCTGTCGTATTAATTGAATTGTAAAAAAATAACACAAAAATAAATTACATAAAGTTTTTACTGATTTTTTAAAATGGAATTAGGTACAAGCTTTGTATTTTTATTTACAGGTGGATTTGCGGAAAAGGATTCGAGGAAAGCTTTGCTGTCGAAGTTTTTAGCTGCGTTCTTCGAAAGGGTTACTATGCTTTTACAATTACTATAATATTTAAGTATTTTTAACTGGCCACTGTCCAGTAATTTACTCCTTATACATTGTAGCAGTGACCTTAAGTTTCGTTTATGAACTTTGAAAGAGGTATATGCACCAAACATACGAGGTTTATTATATTTAGTTGTTTGAGAGAGTCAACTGGAGCGGGAGATTTCAAATGCCGATGCCGCCTACAATTGGTTCGTGTGGGATTTTTAAAAAAATCCAGTCTTGTCTCTATCGAAAAGAGAACCGGTTCACCAGGTTATTCTACCCGTTGATTGATGTGTTGCGCCAGTGATGAGTTATATTAGGGGGGGCAGTTTAAATTAGTTAGCGTAATTTAAGTAGCGGTGATTGCCCAGTTGGTAATGAGCCAGACTTGTAATCGGAAGGTCGCGGGTTCAAATCCTGGTGCGGGCCTGTACCACCAAATTCGTCTTTTCGGATTAATGTACGAATTTCTAATTATCACTTCTTAACGGTGAAAGAAAACATCGATCGTGATGAAAACCGTCCGTCCAAGAAAATTCATTTTCGAAAGATGAGCGGTCCTCCAACCCGCATTGAGCCAGCGTGGTGGACTATGGTCTAAATCCCCTTCGTGTTTCTAATGGAGGCCCGTGCCCCTCGGTGGGGACGTATATATGGGCTGGTAAAAAAAAATTGTAGTCGATTCTCCCCATGAAACTTAAGAAATATGGAACCTTTCCTTAGGGGAAACTCGTTCAGTTTAGTGGGCTGACCCACGTCCTTAATTTTCGATAGCTAATTCAAAGTCACCCTACTGAACTCTTTTTCCGTTCCTAGAAAAAGCAGGTCTGAAAAAATTTATAAATCTGTAATTTTAACGAAGAAAACAACGTGCAACGAAACGTGCTGTCCAACTGAGTTGTTACCTGCTACAACATGCTCGGTGCCTTTATATTTTGTAGGAGCAATGCAGGACAAGCGAAATAACTTCATAAAACGTAAAACTTAACCGAGTAAAAAGAATTTTTGCTATTTTTTCGTGTTACCTCACTTCGCAAGTATTTTTTAACGTTCAAGAGTTAATAATATACATTTTATTTAAATAATACAGAAACATGCCCCTCATATTTTTATAAGAACTTCACAAAAAGTGGACTTCTCATTTTCCTCGGAGGAAAGTTGATGAGTTTCTGAAGTATACCGAAGCCCTAACTTTTGATATATAAGATTATTTGTTTTCTTTTTGCCTTGTGGACGAAAATAGAGTTCGTTAAAGAAGTAGAATAGGTAAAAATACTCTATTCTAAGAGAGCTTAGAACACAAAGATCTTCATATATTTGTTTGAAGTTACATTTGTTCCAAGATTTCCAAGGTTGTTGATAAAATTCATACATGTTTTGACGGCCGGTCTGACGAGTGGTAGTGACGCTGCCTCTTGATCGGCGGGTCCTGGGTTCGATCCCCAGTCGGGGCAAACATTTGTGTAAAAAGCAAATGTTTGTTCTCGGGTCATGGGTGTTTGTGTTTGTCTTTATGTGTGTTCCGAGGGACCCACGACACATGGGAAAACCTTAATGTGGGACTTTGAGTGTGTAGTGTTTATTTATTTATTTGTTCTAGACTTGTTCCGAGGTTCAGTCATTGGTTTTGTTTCAGGCACTGGATGGACTGAGCTGGGTGGCGAGCGAGCGTACAGTCCCTGAGAGACTTCTGGACGTGGAGCTAGTAACCAGAGAGGCTGGTAACACCAGCGCTTTGCTGTATGACCCGGATGATGCCGCAGCACCTTCATGTTTCGCAGTCACATGGTAGACCAGACTCCCTTGCATAGTACTTAGAATTTATCCAAGAATGATTGTCACTGCAGTGCTAAACTCTTGGTCGATCCTTTGTTCTGTCATGAATTTATGATTTAAATTCCATCCATGTACTATACATACATACACCTATAATCTCTGACGCCATATAGTTCTTGTTTACGGCGCGTGCGATTCAAATCCTGCGCACACGGGTGTGCAAGAATCGCGCGAGGGTTTAAGTCAGTGTTTCGCTCACAATGACAGCAAAATCTAAGCGTCCCACTAGCTGGCTTCTACAGTAATATAGACTTCTTATCATATATTCTTAACAGAACAACGGACCGACCAAAAGCACAGACCTATATAGTTAAGGATACAGTATGCTTGCGAAGAGGTGACAGCTGGAATATTTTAAGATTTCTTTGAATTCATTATTCCTGGGCAACCAAACAAGTCTTCTTCTTCTTATCAATTTGTCCTTTAATTCTCTGTCCAGCATGAGCGGAAAAAATTCCGTAAGCTTTTTTAACATTTTATACAATTTAAATCATTAAAGGTGGGGTGAGGAATGGGCTCTCGGAACATTCGATGCCATGCTTTTTGGAAGCGTCTTTATTGCTGCAGGCGATGAACTACTTGCTGCGTTAACAGTTCTTCTAACTTGGCAGGTACGTACAATATTTACTATGTGGGAGTATTTACTTTTCTTTTGTTTTTTATCAGTGATAAAATTAATGGAAAATCCGTACTTAAATCCTAAAAGATGAATGGTCTTAGGCCTGGATTGAAACCTGCAACCTTCCTGTTATAAATCTGGCTCATTACCAACTGAGCTTATTACCTTTAATTCCTCTAAAATGAATCAAGATTGTTAGTAGACACAGGGCCAATCTTAATTAAAGACTAGAGGATGCCCCGTGGTAATTGAGCAGAATCCTTCTTTACTCCTTGTCTTCGTTATAAAAGGAACCTTTAATATAAAATTTTAGCTTTCTAGATCCAAGGGTTCGGGCTGGGCGTTGATGTGATGAGTGAGTCAGGATATCCTGCAAATTGTATAGAGTTTGGAGTTCGATAGAGGGAGCCAGTTTTCAGCAGTTGAGGCCCTCTAGCTGATAATATAATGATGATCTCTTTTTGTATGGCTCTAACTTCTTCGATGAGATATCTATAAAATTGTGGTTTTATTGCCAAAATTTTTCACGATTGTTTTTTTTTGCAAGTTTTTTGTACTTTTACTAATAAAGTGGCGAATGTTTTTCAGATAACTAAATTCCTCAGAAGCTGTTATGGCAACAGGAACCAAATAGAAAAAACTGACCTTGAAAATGTATTGGTTTGAAAGAAACATTTTTCCGCAGTCTACTGACTTTTATTTTTATTATTAACATGCGGAATCACGGGAGGTTAGATAATCAACTTTAGTGTGTTTATACGATAACATGAGTGTACTTGTTATTTTAGTTTTAACCACTCTATTTTTCCTAATAAATGGTGAATGGTCTGATCTGACACAAAACGATGAATCTGACGGAAGCACATCAGTTTTCCAAACAGACAAAGACTCTATTAGTATTAGTGACGACAAAAATAGTTCATTGGAGGCTTTCACGAATGAAGATGATAGTTCTGGAACAGACGACGTGTATCTTCCAGGCATGGGTAAAGAATTAGAAGCTAGACTGCTTAGAACAATCCACGACAACAAGAAACCTGAACCTGCCGAAGTAGACGAGAATGAATTTATAAACGGTTTTTATACCTCTACGTTGAAAACAGTCACATTGCCAGAGCCAAAAGGTGCTCTATATGACCTCATTATTGGCATCTGCAGTGCTATCCTGACAAGGTTATCCTCCTACAAAACGCCTGTATACTTAAATATCTTATCGAAAAACCTGAAGGACGTCGGATCGGGACATGTTATGCGAAGAGTAATAAAAAAGTTTGCAAAAAAATTAAAAAAATTATCCGAGTTGAGAGGTATTCTCATCAAAGATGCCGTTGAAAAGTTCCAGAAATATATTACTCAAAGATTTCCCCTGAAAGATAAATTCTTTGAAGAGATTAACCAAATTATCTCAAACTACGACTCTAATAAGTTGGAATATTACGTGTATCAAGTTAAGATGTTCGGTGATGGAAGAATAAGTAAAAGTGATATAAAAACGGAAACTAAAACAGTGAAGAAAATTTTTGTTCGCAGCTTTAGAAAATTAAATGAAGAAAAACAACATGACATACGGCAGCGTTTCAAAGTATTTATCATAGAATTTATGGAGTTAACACGACAAGGCATAATAGACCTGTGGTAGTGCTTATTTAACTTTATGTCGATCTTGTGTGAATATACCGTGAAATTACTCAATCGGAGTTTAAAGCAAGTAACTTTATGTTACTTGCTTTAAACTTGCTTGCACCGAACAATCCTGATAGCAATGCATCTTTACTGGTTCGCAACTTTTGTATTTATCATCAGTTTTGCTAAACCAACTTACTTAATTCACAAAGAATATGGTGACAATACTAGATCACCGGGGTACTTTGAAAGCTTCGTCCACAATTTTTTATTTCACATAACGAACGGCATGAACGACAGAAAGTTGAAAAGATTTAGCAAAATCATGTACAAGTATTTGAAACCTTACAGGTATAAAATGACTAAACAATTAGCAAAAAAGTTTAAAAGTATCTCAAAACTCAAAACGGGTGGCGAACACAGTGATTTCAGAACATTTCTTGACATGGTGGAAAACCCAAGCGAACAGGTCAGAAAGTTTTTCAAAGTAATTGAGCATGTATTTACGGCACAACAGGGGGCGGAATTCGAGACTTATATAAGCGATCTGGAAGACTTCTGCAACTACAGAATACCTCCAAGAGAAATGTATCAATTTACGAAGCATTTACTCCGAGACGTTATAATCAAACGTATTCTCAAAAGACCTGTGTATGAACAGAACCAAATACATCGATATTTAGTAAAGGCTTTAAAACATTTGTTTTGAATATATGGCAGGTATGCGTTTTTAAATAGCGCCGTAATTTTACAAAGACTTGTCGTTTTATAAATTGCCGTACAATTATGGCGCTGAGACATCAGCAGCTCGTGTACGATGGTGCATTGATAGCGCGCGCGTAATGCGCCGCGGTCCTATGTCAAAATGTCAATATTGACAATGCCAGATGGTAAGCCAGCCTTTGCGTGGGGCCCTCGCGCAGTCAAAGTGAAGTTTCAGCGTCAGCGTCAGCCGAGTGGCGCGCCGCACGAGTTTGTCGCGATCATGCTCGAGCTGCTGGTTGTAAAAAACATTCGACTGAAAGCATATTGTTACCAATTACCGCGGTAATTTGTTTGATTAAGTAGTACAGACAGCAGCACGTCAGGTTACTCATTTGCACTATGAAATCAGACGCTATTACGAGTGAGTTAAGGGCGACGTCAAGGTCATCATGTGTTGTCTGATGTGCCGCCGTGTGTACCTATTTTAGATTAGATTGCGTTAAATTTTAGCTTTTATTCTAATATTAAAATTTAATATTATGATAAATAATAAATATTGTTGTAAATAAATAACTAAGTATTAGTTAAAAAGAAATAAATTGATTTTACGGTAATTTAAACTCTTTATTCCTTGAAACTAATCACTCGTATATTATCCTGTCTATAATAATTACAACTATATATCCTAAATCCTAACTTCCTAACTAATAGGCGTCATAAATAAAAGTGTAAGAATTTGTTTGTCCTTCAAAGATCAATAGTATGTCGACACGAAAGAAGTCTAGAGATTTATGTTCTGAATATAACGGTAAATGCTAGGTACGTACTTTTACAAAATTAAACAATTATTAGATTCAGATGTCAACAAACCGTGAAATTGATTCACTATCTACTTTGGAACTTATTCAATAGATCAATGCGAATTAAGTTTTCTCTGTTTTGGGATCTAGGAACTGAATTTCGAATAGTAAATAAAAATAGTTAAAACATGTTTGTGCTCATGGAGGTTTAATTAAAAGTAACATACAAAAAAAGTGATGACGATTTCAAGCTATGTTGATTTTATTCTACTACTGATGATTATAAATTTTGTAAATGAAGTTTCCAATCTTCGCACTCTTCCCACTGAATTGCTCGGACAGCTCGGAAAATACATACGTTTTACAGATGAAAGAAGCAGTCAATACTTCACAGACTTTCTAGATCGATTGTTAATTACTCTAATGGGTGTCGAGGGGAAAAAAGTCAGGAACGTCGTCAAGGCGATGTATATTACTTTAGCGCCTCTTGAGGAGTACAGGTTTGTTAAAAAAAGATTAGTTCCAGGTCTAAAAGAAATGTCGAAAGACGCAGATGATATTCGCGACAACTGTAAAAAATACAACGACTATTTGAAGGGTAACCACACGGCTCTAAAGAGTATTCTAGAAGATGTCGACCACATGTTTACTTTACAACAAGGAATGATATTCTCAGATCATATTCTAACACTGCAGGATTTTTTTAACGACCTTATACCACCCATAGAGATGGTACAAAGTACACAGAAAGTAGTCAATGCTATAGCTAATCAAGTCGGTCAGTTGTCGGAAAGACAGAAAAAAGAAATGCGAGAGAAATTAATAAAAGCTGTTAAAGAATATAACAGGGGATCTCTCGGCTCCTTTCTTTTTAGCGATTGAGAAGCGCAACGCTTGGTCATTCTAAAAAACAGAATAAACACGATGACTGTAAAAAAAGAAAACTTTTTCCAGACAATAGTCTATCTCTAGACGATGCACAAACAGCTGATAAAAAAGTAAAACTCCAATAACAAAAGGGCACATAAAACACAAGTTAAAACTACTTACCTATAATGTTTACAAACATTTTTCAGTGCCTAATATTAGGTAACAGGAACTCCTAACACCTTTCGGGAGGCAAAAAATGGAGAAGTTAAGACATTCATACTTGTATCTTCATTAGGATATTTAACTTTTTTCACTTGGTGTATTCATATATTTCATTTTACTTAATAAAACATCCAATAAAACTTATACTTTTGAAACAAAACTTAAACAGGCATAGTTTTTCACAATGTTTTTATTATAAGTAAAAAGAATAATAAAGTTGAAGCAATGTTGGTACCTACTTAGTAACTAAATACTACTGGCTTTTATTTCCCGATATCAACGGTAGCGATAAAATGCCTTTAAAGTTGCCAAGGAATACAATGTAGTTAGTCATAGGTAATTCCACAATAACGTATTTTTGTAAAATACTTTTTTGACTCACTGTTTGACCCTGTCTTAGTCTCCTACAAAATTTCATCACCATTTTCATCCTCAATCGGATCATCAAAATTGACTTGCCGACAATCATGCCAAATGAAAGCGCCCTTAAGGGACTGAGGAGCATCCAGAGCAAGGAAAAGCGGGGCTCGAGCACCACGCTCTACCGTAAAGTTCCCCGTATAATTCGTCATATCAGTCTTCACAAATCCAGGGTTAACACAGTTGACAGATATATCCTTGCCCTGCTATTTAAACTGTCGTTGATCCACAAAAGTAAAAGCTGACATAGCTACTTTAGACACTTTATAGTCTCCATATTCTCCTGCAAACGACAAGTACGCTGTTTTTCCTTTTTTCACTGCCTGAAGAAAGTCATTCACAAACTGTAGTATTTCGTCCACTGTAAGGTCAGGTTTAACCAACGTGTCCAGCCATATCTGTTTCCGAATATGTAAAAGCATTCCCCAATCACTTGTCATATTGATCACCCGAGCATTATCTTGCAACAAAGGATACAAATATTTGGAAATAGTTAACAAACTCCCAAAGTTCGTATCTATGAGGTTTTTAGAATATTCAAAAGAAGGAAACGCTTTATCGAAATCAAATAAACCAGCGTTGTTTATCAAAATGTCGATTCCTTGATGATGCTCACGAAGGTGTCTAGCGAATTCTTGGATACTGCCTTCTTTGGTGACGTCCAGCAAGTGGAATAATGGTTTAAGACCGAGATTTTCAAGTTTATTTACAGCTTGCCTTCCTCGGTCTTCATCTCTAGCTGTCAAGTACACAACTCCGTCGTACTTTTGACACAATCCTTTTACAATTTCGAAACCAATTCCCTTATTGCTACCAGTCACTATAGCTGCTTTTGTTTCCATTTTTGCACAATAAGTTTCGAAGAATTGCTTTGAAACTACTAAGTTATAAAGATACGTCGTCGGGTAATTATAACTGTACTTATCTACTTAATTGCTACTATGTAAATAATCACGTTACTATTTTACTTTATCGTTATCGCTAAACTACCTCACCCTCCTCCTCCCAACCACCTAAATCACACAACAATTAAATATACTCACAAGAGAATTTAAACTAGCATATATTTATCATTTTATTTTATTTTACATTTTCAGGAAGAATTACAGACTATTTTTAAACTATTGGTTATGATTATGAATTACTAAAATGCTAATGACAAATCTTTACATTACATTAGATAGGTAGGCTCACGACCATAATCCCTAACGGGATAGGCAGAGCACCAGTGGTTCTAGAACTGCTAGATGCCAAGTTTGACACAAATTGTGATGGTTATCAGATGGAACAAGTTGCATAATGGTGAGAGGTGGTCAGCCTTTCGCCCGTTATACAGCAAAACCTTCGCATCCCTCTTACAAACTTTTACTGTATACCTATCTGGAAAGAACAGTAGCTGGCACATTATCTTTTCGCAGAAAATTTAGGTGCCTACCTAACTATTTTTTTCAGTGCGTAGGTAGTGAGCGCGAAAATAGCTAGTTATTGTATTAAAGACTTATCCCTTTTAGGGATATTACCTTTTAAATATTTTATATAAGTACTTAAAACTGTTTTTGAGCAATAAAGAATTTACATACATACATAAAGCATTGGCAACGAGGTCATTAGCTTAAAAGCAGCCACAAAACATAAAGTTGTACTTAATGTTTTCAATGTTTTTGGACCTAATCACTTATCAGTATCCTAGTTCAAAGTAAAAATTGGAATATCATGAAGATTTCGTTTTTCTAATTTTTCGGAATTTGTGCCCAGAGAATCCCCCACCTATAGGTATAATAAATTACCAAGGGCTTAAAAGGAGTGCACATACATCAATATTTTTAAAAGAAAATACATCTGTTGGTCACTAATTTTTAATGTACACTAGCTTTCCGCCCGGGACTTCGTTCCCGTGACACTTTTTTAGTTTTTTCTTTCATAAGAACCTTCTCCTGACAATAAGGAACACAACAAAAAAAGAATCATCCAAATCGGTCCAGCCGTTCTCGAGTTTTGCGCTTACCAACAGATTTAGTGATTCATTTTTATATATAAGATTTGGATGTGTGGCCCTTAATTCTAGGATGAAAACTCCGAGAGATTCGCTCAGTGATGGATAAAAGACTTCATATTTGCATATTGAAATCATTTGTGACGCAATAGTTCAAGAATTATTGGCAAACAAGTATGGGCCACACATCCAAATGCCTGCGATTCTCAGTAATGAAAATAAGATGAACCGGTTGACGGAGCCCCAATTTTATCATTAACATCTACAGTGACTCATAAAAAAATCGGTTCTGGCTATAAATCAACCCAAAAAACCTAATACTTTGGAAAATATTTACATTTATTTATGGGGCACAGGATTACGTAGGGCCCACTTCATATCTGGTAAACCAGCAGCCCGAGATAAAAATTAACGACGCTGGCTCTATCACATATAATATGTGACAGCATTTAGCGGCAAAAATCTTCTTATGAAACTCTCATCAGAGAGAAAAATCATGAATCAAATTCTGAAGCATTTGGTTGTGTGGATCACGTTCAAAACCTTCTGCTTCAGCCAATACTGCGTCACATAAGTTGGGAAGGTGTTACAAATGAAGAGAATTTCCGTTACTGAAGGTGAGTATTAAAAAAAAATGCAAAACATTCAGTATTTTAGGAGATATCGAGGTTTCATTTTTGTATGGAAAATTCGTCAGGGTGACAATGATGTAAGGAATCTTTTTCAGGACAGGAAAATATTATTATGGTGGTGATTTATGACCATGTTAAAGCATAATTCGTCGTATAAATGAAAAAAAATCAATTTTATTTATCCAGCATAGTATAGTCAAGAGCAGGTCACGCTTTACACTACCAATGCTACTATTTCCAACTGGACACTGGTGTATGATTTAAGTACAAAGGAGAGTCATAAGTAACAAACTCGATTTTTGAAATAAGTATTTATCCCAACATTTTTTATTCATTGTTACCCTAATTCACGATTTTAATACAAAAATGAAACTTCGATATCTCGTAAAATACTGAATGTTTTGCATTTTTTTTAATACTCACCTTCAGTAACGGAAATTCTCTTCATTTGTAACACCTTCCCAACTTATGTGACGCAGTATTGGCTGAAGCAGAAGGTTTTGAACGTGATCCACACAACCAAATGCTTCAGAATTTGATTCATGATTTTTCTCTCTGATGAGAGTTTCATAAGAAGATTTTTGCCGCTATATGCTGTCACATATTATGTGTGATAGAGCCAGCGTCGTTAATTTTTATCTCGGGCTGCTGGTTTACCAGATATGAAGTGGGCCCTACGTAATCCTGTGCCCCATAAATAAATGTAAATATTTTCCAAAGTATTAGGTTTTTTGGGTTGATTTATAGCCAGAACCGATTTTTTTATGAGTCACTGTAGATGTTAATGATAAAATTGGGGCTCCGTCAACCGGTTCATCTTATTTTCATTACTGAGAATCGCAGGCATTTGGATGTGTGGCCCATACTTTTTTGCCAATAATTCTTGAACTATTGCGTCACAAATGATTTCAATATGCAAATATGAAGTCTTTTATCCATCACTGCGCGAATCTCTCGGAGTTTTCATCCTAGGATTAAGGGCCACACATCCAAATGTACGTAAATTTTAAGTATTATAAAATAAATAAATACTATGAATTATACTACCTGATATAAATATACAATTCTTTTGAATTGTATATTTATAATTATATATGTAGCATATATGTTATTTATATGTATTTGTAGTATATTTTCATTATAGTATAAACTTATACATAGTATAATATTCGTTTTTAAAACTATAATATAATTTTAAATAAGTACCAACCAACCTACTTACTGACTGATATGTTTTTCTTCTTTTTCTTTTTTCTATTTTTTCTTGTGTACAAAAATAATTAACTTGTCATTACGCCGAGTAGTACTGTGTTCTCTTAAATACTCTTACTAGGTTGACTGGAAGAAATCCCCTCGTGGGATAAGTCCGCTTTTGTAAACTTCCTATTACTGTAAACTTGTTATCCTCTGTATTATCATTGTACAATAAAGAATAAATACATACGTCCATACATACCTGTCTAATTAATTTATAAATGATATGTAAGTAAGTACCTACCTAAATAAATATTGTATGATGCCAGTATGGCGAAACCCGGTGTTCAATAAACTACCTATTGTATTTTGAGAAAATCAGAAAAAACTCATTCGCAACTACTTCCCACAATCTTATCTTCGATATTTTACTGTTTTTTCCCAGTTTTAAACTACAGAAACAAAACAACTCAATTAACTAGAACTTCAATTAAAAAAGTAGGTAAAATAAAATCTTGATCTGGAAGCGATAAGTCGAACAATAATTGAACTTGTTAGCTAGTATGTATATAGCAATTATAACCAGAAAAGGCCGCACTTTTTATATCATGTAGGTATGTGAACATTTTATTCTTATAATGTGAACTCCTTGTGTGGTGAGCATCAAGGTAGCGTACACAAGTCAGAATTTGCGCAAAAGAGCGCAATTAGTGTAAAAACGAAATACTTAAACAGTTATCTTTTAGTTTAAGAAATAAAGACAATTGTCGGTGTGTACGCTGTCTTGACGTAGGTACACTCAAGAGCATATCAAGCTTGACACTTTGGAACGGCCCTGCATTGTATGGCACGCAGTATAAATCAGAGCTTAACTTAAACTGGTAGTGTAAAGCGTAACCTGCTCTTGACTGTACTCTACTCATGGCGATTCTCGAAAACGACTAATACTACAGCACAGAAAGGTATTTCAAAAAACTGTGCATAAATAGAGTGACTGGTGAGATTTCATAAAGATTGCTTATCACCTAATTGTAATTGTAATTGTAAGACGGGCTGGTTTCCGCAACTCGACGTCAACATGCGCCTATTCTGCGTGAAGCTGCTGCTGCTTAAGCCAGCTCAGCGTCAAGCTAGCCTATACATAATTAATGCACATGGTAGGCGGCCTTTTCTGGTTATAATTGCTATGTAGATAAATAGTTAGTCATATTCCAACTCTGTCTCGTCAACAATAGGAAAACACTATCTAAAGTTCTAAGACCGAATGATTCGACGTATAGTCGCGCGCGTAGGTATGTACAGGGGCAATAGCACATCATGCTATCCAAAACTGCCAAATTTCTTCAATCGATTTTCAATTTTATCTCCAAGCATTAGAGTTTACTATCCATTAGGGAAATTTGACAGTTTGTGGTAAACTGATGTGTTGTTGACTGTACATACAAAAATGTGTCATTAGTTTTAAAATAAGTATATTTCTTCTGAGCCTGAGCTTCATTTAAACGGGTTCCTTTCAAAATACGTTTCGGCTCAGACAATAATTTACTTAGAAAAACCAGATTATAGAAGCCGTAATTTACCATAGATTTATTCGAAATACTCAAACTACATTGTTCCAAGAACTTTACATAATTTTATCATATTCACAGTTTAAAAATTAGTATCAAAATTGAGTCAAAAATAAATCCTTTGTGGCTATAAATCAACGCAAAAAACCTCTGGACTGGACCTCTGGTCCACAAGAGTTCCTTAAGAACACACGAAATTACGTACATGATAAAACTACCACTAAAAGATTTGGCTGTATGGCTCCGTCCTTTGCCTATCCTGAGTGTGCAATACGTGGTTGTACAATATATGAACTCGTTCGTTCAGTGCCGGCAGTGTCTGTCATCTGTCAGTGTCAGTCGGAAGTCAGAGGAGTTGGGCTGATACTATTTTCACTGACCTCCCACGGTCCGCTTTTTTCACACGAAAAGCGTTCAGTCATTAAAAAAGAAAGAGACCAAAGCTAAGTCCATACAAAAAATGATTTTTTGTCTCACTCTATAGTTTTACATAACGCCAAATAACAGAGTTGACAGATGTGTTTTTTCGGTTGTTATTAGTGACGAGTAAAACGAAACAAAAACTAATTAAATTACTATAACAGCGTCTCGGTCTTTGTCATGAATGATTGTAGAAATCTTTAAAATTGGCCGCAATCTTGTTTGTTTTGGCTATTTCTACTAATACCTACTGCTGGTTCTACTAATACCTACTGCTGATTGAGCGGGGCGGCAATTTGAAAAATATAGATATTCTTAGACGACACATGAGGATACAACAATGAGTATTTTAAGATGTGGAAGCCAGCTGGATTCGACCCTTATCGTATTTGAGAGGTCAAATGACAACATCGATGATGTTTATTCCGTTCTAATGTCTTTTTAGGAATCCAATTGGGAGGGTGTAAGGAAGTGACATAAAAAACAAATCTACACATCATCTGCTTTCTAATGCCACCCTAATCATCAAAATCGGTTCAGTAGTTTAGTCAAAAGGTTATTTTTTCCATTTTAGAGGTTGTCTAGATGACTAGATACTGAATAGTACTTACTGATTGCTGAAAGAAAATGATTTGGTTTGAGAACTAAAAGCATCGGAGAGTATCTTCTACCCTTCATACATAAATACATAAGCTCACGCCTTTAATACCCATCGGGGTAAGCAGTGCATAAGGGGTCTTAGAACCACTTGATGCCACGTTTGACATACAATTTTGAGGGTTATTAGATGAACCAATGATGTATAAAGGTGAGAGGTTTTCAGACTTTCGCCTATAAACCTATAATATAACAAAACCTTCGCGTCCTACTTACTGACTTTTGTAGTATGCCCGGGAAGAGTTGGCAGCTGGTACTTTTTAAGTTTTACTTGCACTCCCAGTTCAACGTGGAAGGCTATCTTCTATTTCACTCATTCTGTCGTAGACACGGCAGCACATCTGGCTATACATGTTGTCCTTGACATTCGTATTGAAAATGGGTAACCTGACGTGCTGTTGTCTGTCATTAAAAGAACGAATTGTTTCAACACTGGTATTGATTCCGAGCTGATATCGCTGGAGCTTTTCAAAAGCTTAAACTATCTTCTTCTTCTTATCGTGTAAGAAGAATGAGACGAACTTGGCTGACCCTGGAAATATTCAAGAATGAGACGAACTTGGCTAACCCTGGTGTCAGAGTTTTCAAACCGCACAATGGCCTCTGACTTGGTTTTAACGACTGTAGTCAATCGACAACAGCCAGGACCGACAGCTTAACGTGCCCTCCGAAGCACGGAAACGCTCGTGATAAATTGCCTCTTTTGGTCACCCATCAGGTTCCCTGCTTCTGTGTGCGTCCCTTAACCTCACTGGTCGGTTGAGATTAGCGAGAGCCGCTGGGTTACGAGCGCTTCAAGCTTAAACTATAAACTTCTAGAAAATCTTTCTGGGTGTCGAAAGCAGTCTTCTTGCCCCTGCCATGCCGATACCACGTCGTCGGCTAGACACAGTGTAGCATCCGTAAAAGGCATGGAAAATGGGCATATTCATGCATTGTGTTGGATTAGCTACCAGTTTAAGAATAGGTATGCCTATTCATAAAGTGCATTTTTATGAATAGAATAGAATGCCTGAAACTTTACCCAACACCAAAGGCAATCAATAATTCTTCGGGAGTATTTTGGTTGAAAAAATGCAAAGTTTTGTATGGGAGCCAGAGTCCGACTCGCATTTGGCTTTTTGTTGCTAGAGCGATAACAGAAAAATATCATTTGTGAAAATTTTAACTGTCTAGCTATATCAGTTCATAAGATATAGCCTGGTGAGTGGTGACAGACGAACGGACGAACTCACCCTTTATACTCCCTTTGGATACGGAACCCTAACAAGTGGCTGTATAACTAATTACTCCTTTGCCAGTGTTAAATATAAAAAAAGAGTGGCTGTACATTCATGTAATCCTTTGCCAATACTAAAACTAAAAAAAAAAGGTCAGTAGAAATAGCCTCGTCGGAGGAGTTGTGGAGAGGACAGGAAATAGTCCGCTAGGAGTAATTGTGTTCTTTGACAGGGAGTCTGTGCCAGTAAATTGTTTTCTCTAGTTTTTTTATATACTCTTTGCCGCTGCTACAAAGCAATCGATTCGATATCTAAAACTAGAAATTGGCGAAATCACCAAGGAACGTCATATTATCAAGAAATTAATTTATCCCGTTTCTTCTCCTTCTGTGTTTATTATTTATTTATCCGCAAGAGATTATTTATTATGATGTCCGACTCTGACCTCTCTGACAGCGATGAGGAATCTCAAAATGAAGATTTGGCGAGGCTAAATGCCGTCTTGGAAGCCGAAGAACTAGCTGAAAGTGAGGCTGCTTCTCGAACGTGTTCAGCTCCTTCAACTTCAAGTTCTACTTTATATTCACAAGACAAAAGCGAGTTTGATAAAATACAGTCAGCCATAGCTCTTAACAAACTCTACGACGAGAAACTTAGAAGACTTGAAAGGATACTGGTTTCTCGACTAAAGCAGTGCAGGGAAAGGCTTTCTGACATTAGTTCTGCACATGCATCAAATAACTGTACTTGTAAACCGACTACATTTCGATACCTGTCCTGCGGAAAACCCTACTTCAAAGATAAAGATGGCTTTCCAGCACCTGACAGTGATGATGTCATTACAATGGCTAAATCTGGTATGTATGATTTAACCACTATCAGTTCGGTACCCGGATGGACTGTCAAAGATAAAAGCCAGTTTCTAAAGCAAATTGTTAAAATTTCACGGGAAATAAAAAAGAACGAAGTAGAATCCCAAATAGCACAGTTAAAGAGAGAACGCAAAGTCAAACGATCAAAAGAAAATAACAAAAAAATTGCTACGTTCAGTAAAGAAATAGAAATAATAAACAAAATGCCTATGAGTGAGCAGTTAGTATTACCTATAGACCAAGAATATGATTGGGATCAAATAGCCGCAAATTTAAGCCGAAGACATTCCCCACAAGAATACCGAGCTCTGTGGAAAGTGTTCCTGCATCCTTCAATCAATAAAAAAAGTTGGGATAAAACTGAACATACGAAATTAGAAAAACTTGTTAATGAATACAAATTGCAAGATTGGGACAAAATTGCTCAGGAATTAGGTACTGGACGAACAGGTTACCAATGTTTTGTTTACTATCGTACTAATATGGGTAATACTTTTACTGGGCAAAAATGGACGCGTGAGGAAGAAGAATATCTGAGACGACTTATAGATTACTACAGAGAAGACGATTATATTCCTTGGGGGAAAGTAGCTGCAGCTATGGAAAACCGAACTAAAATTCAATTGTACAACAAATATTTGAGACTTTTGGAGCTTAGAAAGGGCCGGTTTTTACCTGAAGAAGATGCTGTGATACTAACATGTGTTGAGAATTTCGGCCATCATTTCAAGAAAATCGCAAAGTTCCTCCCAGGGCGTTCTGCAGCTCAACTACGTACTAGATTCTCAGTCTTGAAGAATAAAACCAGAACTTCTGCTGTATGGACTGTAGAAGAAGACAAAAAGCTTGTGCAGCTAATGGCTAATCAAGATTCCTCTTTCATCAACTATGCTGCTCTGACTGAATTCTTTCCAGACAAAGACAGAATTCAATTGAGAGCTAGGTATGTCACACTAGTGAAATGGATGAGGAGGCATCCAAACAAAGACTTGTCGAACGCCCCTCGCAGAGGCGCACGGCGGCTCAGTCACGGCCAGCGATCACAAGACCTAGACAAGGCAGTTGAAAACTTAAGAAACAGGATAAAATCTGAAGTAGAGCGCAAAAAGTCCCGAAAACTTTCTAGAATTTCTCCAGAAGATGCTATAGAACATGCCATCATAACAACACTTATTAATGAAAGTATAAAAGAAGAGAGAGATTATAAAATGCATTTGACGGAAAAAGAGCAAGAGGAACAACTGGAGAACATAATAGAATCGGATATTGTGACTAATTTAAATGAAACTAACCTTCGAAAAGTATTAATTTTACTGAAAGCAAAACTGAATAAAAAATTGTTTGAAAATAGTACATATTTTAAGCAATATTCAAGGCTAGCTTTAGCAACAAAAGAGCCGTATCTTGTCAGCACAAAGTCGTACTCAAGAAAAGACATGCCACAAACTACAATTAATCATATAACTAGTGACTCTCTTAATATCTGGGGTGCTAAAGTATTGACTAACACAGAATATGTCATGCCTCCCAGCTATGCTACGATAACAGGTTGCAGAAAATTGATGGCTCTGGCAAGTGCTAAAGCTGCTCCTGACAGTCGAACCATTAGTATGACTCCTCAAATTAAGAGAAATATTATCTTCAAAGAGCAACTAGAACTCTTCATGGACAGATTTAGTGTATTGTTCACATGGCCAATGTTGCTTTCTAACCACTATCCTAAAAAAAACATTATTAGCTCAGCAAACTATGTAAATCGACATAAAAATGTTAATAATGAAAAATTACCTACAAATGCATTATGTAAACTTGCAATCCCAAGTACCAGTAATGAAATTATCACCAATGATGGAGTGGATTTAGACTCTGCACAGGAAGATGAAGATGAATCTTTACTTATTAAGCCTCATGTTGGTAATGAAGATTTTATGTACATTGATGGAATGGAAACTCTTACAGATTTAGAAGATGATCATAATGTCGATGCATTAACCATTTTTACTAAATCATTTGCTGTGCGGCAAAGGAAAAATTGAATGCACAATTGGTAAAAAAAGAATATAAGATTTTAGTAGTAAGATTAATGAAGGTCAGTCAGTAAGGTTCTTAATTCATAATATTAATTAATTATTAATATTGGTGTTAATGACTTTATAGGTATGATAAGATATAAGGTCTTCTCAATAGAAATTTCAGATAATTACAATAAAATGTCAAAAAACAAAATGTAAAACATGGCAATTGAGAAACAAACCTATAAGTTATCCTAGAATTATTGTATGTATTATTTGCAGTTAAAGTACTTGATGTAACGTAGTTCTCATAAAAGTTTTTATATTTGTAGGTATGCTTATCAATGAGCTACAAAGTTACCATTATACTATAAAAAAAAGACGATTATGTGTTGTTACTTCTATTGCAGATTATTACTTAAGCAAATTGTATAAGTGAATGTTAATGTTACTCGAAAACAGTTGAAAGATTTATTTGCATAATTATTTAATTTAGATGAACAACATCACATGCCGGACTTTTTATCAGCAGCAACTTTTTATTGCGTCTTATATATAACAATATGATTGAGTATATTATTATTAATTTTTACGATTTTAAGTCATAAAATATTAATAATAGCAGAAATAATAAATGTATAGTATATGTTCAACACTCAGTTCAAGAAAAGTTATTTTAAATGTCCCACTGTGTTACTTTTCCTCTTGTGACATTTCAAGAAGCTATAACCAATGAAAGTTCCTTAATTGAGCATGTTCTCATCTCATTGATAGATAAATGTGAATCTTAACATAGGGGTACGTTTTTATATTTCTATTGTGCTTGTGTTCGTAAAGTACTATACAATAAACTTTTACCCATATTACTTTTCTATCATTAAACCAATCCTGCTAACACTATAATAAATGCGAAAGTTTGTGAGGATGTAGGTATGGATGTTTTACTCTTTTACGCTTAAACGGCTGATTTTTAAGCGTGAAAGAGTAACAATTGGGAATAAATACACAATGAAAAAGTTGAAGTACATACCTTTAAAATACAGTCGTCTAAGTGGTGGGGACATAGAGATCGTGTGTGCGTCAGGTGCCTCATAGTATGCCGCTTCGGGCTATGCCATACCCTATTCCTATGCGACCCCACGCCTCTTGGTTTCCTTCAAGTAAAATGCCATAGATATATTTCGAGATACAGTTTCTTCCACGCTGGACTGGCAGTGAAAGATGAACTTAGAATGTACCAGCTGCTAACTCTTCCCAGGCATACTGTAAAAGTCAGTAAGAGTGACGCGAGGGTATTTGCTGTATTCTGGCTGACAACCTTTCACGATTTTAGGTCTTGTTTCATCTGATAACTCTAGAAATTCATGTCGAATGTGGCATTAAGTGGTTCTAGAACCACTGATGCTCTATCTAATCCAGGGGTTCCCAACCTTTTTTTGTCTACTGCCCACTTTAAGAATAAATTATTTTTTAACGCCCCCCTTTTTAAACATACTTAAAAACCGCTAAGTACTTATAACTGATTATTGAAACGCAACTTTATAGTATTCGGACAGAGTATCTTTTATTGAAAATAAAACAAACATAATCAATTCTTATATAAAAACTAATGTGAAGGTTGAATCTGATGCTGTTCAATAAGTTTGTTGATATCAGGTTCCAATTTACTCAAAAACAGCCGCAAGTCGCCACGTTCGGTAACACGCAAACGATTTCTCTTTTTAGTAAGCAGCGTTGCCACAGCACTAAATCCACGTTCACACAAATATGACGATGGGAATGCTATCAAGAATCGTTGAACAATTGACCACAATCCAGGGTACAATTGCAGGATCGGTTTTTGTAGCCAAAATTCTTGATATCCATTTTTGAACTTGATTTTTATTTCTTCGTTTGTTGTCAATTCTATAAGTTCTTCTTCCAGCTGAGGTGACATTGCTATGTTGACATTTGAAAACGGATCCAACACCCAGTCTGGTATTTCCAAGTTTAAAATGTCCTGGTATCGTTCGGTGAAGTCAATGTGGAGGTTTTCCAAATGTTGGCAGTAGGCAAACAAGTCGACGTTACTGCAGGATACTGATAAATTCGGAAAATTGTGAAACTCATGTCTGCCCATATTCTTTTTGTGCAGAAGCAGTTTGGCTGCGAAAGCAGCAACGACATTTTTTGTTTTAATTAAATTTAGTTCATCGCCTTGCAGTTGGAGGTTCATGTCGTTGAACAATTTATACAGGTCTGTCATGTAAGCTATATCATTCTTTGATGTTATGAGCTTGTTGCGCAGTTCTGTATCTTTAGTTTCCAAGAACTCTATCACAGAGAATAGAATAGAATCTTGTATTATGGCAATCTGCGTGATCGCAATTCCGCCAACTTCACGTTGTAGAGAGAAAATGCACGATGGGGAAAGTAACAGATACGTTCCAAAAAAAAAAAAAAATTAAACAGCTAAGAGGAGAGAACTTAAGTGAACTAAACATAAATCACACAAAAAAAACCAAAGAAAAATTAGTATCTAGCTACAATTTTATGTTATTGACAGATATAAAGTTAAGAAGGATATTAAACATATTATTATCAGGTAGAGATAACAGAAATGAGATATTTACCGGGAGGGGAATATGAGAGGGAAGAGCGTCAAGAAGAGAAAAAGACAGTTTTGGACAGGAGAAAAAAATATGATCCAAGGTCCCTTCATCAATACCGCATTCACATAAAGAGGAGTCCCGAACCCTAATCTTCGTCAGATGAACCGGAGAACTGCAATGACCCAGTCTAATGCGACACAGTGAGGATGTAACGGCTCTAGAGAAGGAGCGGAAGTGAAAAAACCAAGGTTTAGATGGAATTTGGGGCTGGATCTCACCATAAGATTTCCCTTTAACTAATTTAGAAGAAGACCAGAGATTGTTCCATAAGCACCGAGTGTTAGAAGTTAAGCCTTATAATTGTTTATAGTTAGTAAAATAATAAACATTTTGTCTATGCCCTTCCGGCTACGTCATATCTGATGGACGCTCTCTCTTGTTCTTGTGTTGCAGACGAACACTGTGCATTATCTCGTAAGAAAATAAAAGAACCCAGATTTAACTATTGATCATTGTATGATTTCCGCCAAGCCTCATTTTCCGTTAGGTTATGGGCCCAGGTGGCTCTGTAAGCCAGATTGGCACAGGATAGATTAGGGAAAGTAATGTTACAGAAAACATGCAATAGAAAAAGATGGCGGAATTAAAGAGTAAAGTTAGTTTGCCAGAATTCACGGGTTCCAATTTCAGCTCGTGGCTTTTCAGAATATCATTAATATTGGAAGAAAAAGGTTGTAAGGAGGCAATAGAGGACGTAAAAGAAGTCAAAGATAAAGAGTTATTTCGAAAGTATGATTCGAAGGCAAAATGTCTCATTGTCGCCACGTTGCCTGACAAATTTTTAGAGTATGTGCGAGACGCGAAGAGCGCAAAGCAGATGATAGAAAGTTTGAGAAAAACATTCGAAAGAAAGAGCACAATTTCGTCAATTTACTTACGGAGAAAATTATTGTCATTGAAATGTAAAAATGATGAAGATTTAGGAGAATTTTTTAGTAACTTCGAAGGCATAATTAGAGAGCTAGAGGAAACCGGAAATAAAATGGAAGATCAAGAAAAGGTAAATATTCTATTGTTAGCACTGCCCCAGAAATACGAAACAACAATCGCAGCCCTCGAAATGGCCGATGTAAAATTGGACCTTGAATATGTAAAGATAAAACTATTAGATAGTGAATTAAAGTTCAAGAATAATGCCATTGATGACAGAAAATCAAGCGATGAATACAGCTTTGTAACTTTCAAATGTTATGCTTGTGGCAAGATAGGTCACATAGCGAGGAATTGTAGAAATGTAAATAACAGTAATTATCGAGGAAGAGGTCAATCAAAAGAAAGAGGTCAATTCAGAGGTAGAGGGCAAAGTAGAGGAAATCGTGGGACAGGAAAAACTCAGAACAGCGCGAATGTAGGAGAAAAGACCGAAGAAAGATCAGATAATATTAATTTCATTGCAACGGAAGAACAAGCATATACAGCAGAAAAAGGAAATAAGTCAATAACATTTGTAATGGATTCAGGTGCATCTTACAACATGTTAAACACAGATTATGAAGAATATTTAGAAGACGTAGAACAAATACAAGAAATAATTATAAGAATAGCAAATGGACAAAAGATGATATGTAAGAAAAGAGGAAAATTGAAAGTCAAGTCTAGTGAAGGTCATGATATAACCATAGATTGTTTAGTACTGGAAAAACTATCACACAATCTATTATCAGTAATACAATTGAACAAAAAGGGATTAAAAGTTATTTTTGAAAATAATAAAATGAAAATAATTACGCCTACCGGAAATGTATTAGAAGGACAAAGCAATGGAAAACTATTTACAATGAAATTCAAGATTAAAGACAGTGAAGCTCTATATACAGAAAAAGAAGCAAAAGAAGAAAATCTGTGGCACAGACGCCTAGCTCACTTAAACCATGCAGGATTAAGAATTTTAGGTTTCCCATTATCTAAAGAAAAATGTGATATTTGTGCAAGCGCAAAAGGAGTAAGACAGCCATTTCAAGATACTATAAAGCCCAGATCAAAACGCATAGGTGATCTTGTACATTGCGATATTGGAGGTCCTGTAACACCAGAAACAGTTAATGGAGAAAAATATTATTTAACTATTATTGATGACTTCTCCCATTTTACAGAAATATACTTACTCAAGAATAAGAGCGATGCAAAGGGCTATATAATTAATTACATAAAGAAGATGAAGAATAACAACAAGAATATACTACGTATCAGAACAGACAATGGAGGAGAATTTAGAGGGGAACTAAGTAAATATTGCCAAGATCAAGGAATAAAACAAGAATTCACATGTGCATACACACCACAGCAAAACGGAGTCGCCGAGAGGATGAACAGAACCCTCTTAGATAGAGTCAGAGCTCTACTTCTAGAAAGCAGAATGCCAAAAAATATGTGGGGTGAAGCAATGTTATATGCAACATATTCTTTAAACAGATCTCCGACGAAGGCATTAAATGGAAAAGTACCAGCTTATATCTTTCATGGAAATGTCAAGTATGACCATTTAAGAGTATTCGGAAGTCAAGCATGGTCAGTAATTCTTCCTAGAAGAGGAAAACTTGAGCCCAGAGCACGAGAAGTAAGAATGATTGGATATGGAGGACCAGGATACAGACTTTGGGATCCACAGACAGGAGAAATCATTATTTCAAGGGATGCAACTTTTAATGAAAATAACTGCAAATATACAGAAAAGAAAAACACAGAAGAGTATGAATATCAGATAAGAAAAAATAAAATTCAATTTGAAGATGAAATAACAGATGAAGAAGAAATATATATAAAGGAAAAAGAAAAATCTAAAAAAGGAAAGGTTCAGACTAAGAGTAGACGACAATCTGAGAAGACCTATACAGAAACAGAAGACAGACAAGACGATCAAGAAAACCCTAGAGAAGATCAAGAGTATGAAAGCGCAGAAGATGAAGTTTCTCCGAAAGAACCAAGTCCACAGCAAAAAAGAATGTTAAAAATACCCAAGAGATTAGATGACTATCAGCTATACATAGCATATGCACTAATGACAGAAGATGACCCACAAACCTATCAAGAAGCTATCAATAGAGGAAGCGATTGGGAAGATGCCATAAATAAAGAAATTGAGTCACTAGAGAAGATGAAAACTTGGAAAGAAGTACAGCTACCAAAAGGAGCAAAAGCTATAGATACCAAATGGGTATTCAAAACAAAACAAGATGGTACGAAGAAGGCACGACTTGTAGCACGAGGTTTTCAACAAGATTGTACAGAAGAAATGTATTACTCACCAGTTGCTAAAACAACGACAATAAGAATGTGTATGTCTCAAGCCTTATGTAATGACTGGGAAATGAAACAATTAGACATACCAACTGCATTTCTAAATGGAAACTTAGAAACAGATGTCTACATAAAAGTACCAGAAGGAATAAAAAGTAAAAGAGAAAAAGTTTTCAAATTGGAAAAAGCATTATATGGCTTAAAAGAGTCACCAAAGTCATGGTACAAGCGATTCGACGAATTTTGTAGAAAAATTGGATTGAAAAGATCAGAATACGACATATGTTTATACAAGAAAGAAGGAATTTGGCTATTACTATTTGTAGATGATATACTACTACTAGGAAATAAAGAAAAGATAAAAGAAGTCCAAGAGTACTTACAGGATGAGTTTAAAGCTAAAATGTTTGATACAGTTAAGAAATTTTTAGGATTGGAGATTAAACGGAATAAAAATACAATGAAAATTTCACAAAAAGAATTTATTAATAAAATACTTAGAAAATTTGGAATGGAGAACTGCAAAGAGATGAGGACTCCCATGGAAAGTAACTTCACAGTACCTGAAAAAGAAGACATTATAAGTAACATACCATATAAAGAGTTAATAGGATGTTTAACTTACCTGACTATTACTCGACCCGATATTACATTTCCAACTTCATATTTGAGCAGATATATGATCAAACCGACTAGGACTACATGGGAAGCTGCAAAAAGAATACTAAGATATTTGAAAGGAACTAAGGACAGAGAACTTACCTATAAGAAGACAAAAGATAACCAGATCATAAGTTATTCAGATGCAGATTGGGGTGGAGATCAATCTGACAGAAAAAGTGTGAGTGGAATGGTGATTTACCATAACAACAATCTCATATCATGGTCATCGAGAAAGCAGCCAACCGTCTCATTATCATCATCAGAAGCAGAGTACATCTCAGCTGCAATGTGTATAAGTGAAGTGTTATTTGTGAAAGGTTTAGCCAGTGAATTCGGTCATGTGAACAGTGTTAAAGTATTTGTTGACAATCAAAGCGCGATAAAAATGTTGAACAATAGTGAAAATACGAGAAGAAGCAAACACATAGACATTAAATATAATTTTGTGAAAGACATAGTGAACAAGAAACTTATCTCAATTGACTATGTTAAAAGTGAAGAAAATATTGCGGGTATCATGACTAAGCCACTGAACACTAATAAGTTTAGATATTTTTGTGATTATTTGTTTAATTGATGTGCCAAATTTATGCAATTTCAGTGTGAAAACTGTCGATTAATCATGTTTACTTTTCAGAATTTTTGAGGTTAGAATTTTTCGATTGACGTTTGACAGTTTTGACATTGACATTTGTAGTGTTGCCATTTGTTTAGAAATTACTTTTTGGTTAAATAGAATGTACCATTTATGTAGTGTTGCCAATTTCTAGTTTGGTAGCAATTGTTAAAAGTTTTGTTAGATGTAATTTTTTTTTGGAGAGACCAAACTACAAATTGCGGGGGGGTGTTAGAAGTTAAGCCTTATAATTGTTTATAGTTAGTAAAATAATAAACATTTTGTCTATGCCCTTCCGGCTACGTCATATCTGATGGACGCTCTCTCTTGTTCTTGTGTTGCAGACGAACACTGTGCATTATCTCGTAAGAAAATAAAAGAACCCAGATTTAACTATTGATCATTGTATGATTTCCGCCAAGCCTCATTTTCCGTTACCGAGATCTAATAAGGGAAAGATTGCACAGATCCTGACTGTAAACGAAAGGGTGGGATTCTGAGCTAATATGAACTGCTGCTTTGGCAGACCAGTCCGCCGCCTCATTGCCTAAAATGCCACAGTGACTTGGGATCCAAGCAAGAGCAATTTTGATGTTTTTAACATGACAATGAAATAGCGCCTCTTTGATTTTCAAGATAAGAGGGAACTTGACCTTAGACCGGAAGGGATTGGACGATATGGCTTGAAGGCAACTAAGGGAGTCAGAAAAGATAATGACTTGATTTAATCCGTGAGAGCTGATATAAAGAATAGATTCAAGGAGGGCGATGGATTCCCCAGTGAAGATAGAAGAAAGGGATGGGCATTTAAAACTTAGAGTAATCTGAAACTTTGGAATCCAAACTGCAGCACCAACCGGAACTTGATCTGAAATTTTGCAAGCGTCAGTAAATACAGGCAACCAATTTACCCAATTCTCACCAAGAATCTGATTAAATTTCTGGTTGGCGTTAGGGGAATTTTTAGCAATGTTAAAACTCACTACTTGGGGTTGAAAAAGGAGAGCATCAAAGGGAATAGAAAACAGAGGATTAGGGACTATACTTTGATAAAAGTCGTAAGGAAGGCCAAGGAAGTGAGAAAAAGAATTCAAAAGACGAAAATCAGAATTACCAGGAACAAGGGACCTTAAGGTTTCTAGTTTAGAAATAAGAGGGTGATCTTTAAACTGAAGGGCTTTATAGAAATATCGGTCACTAAGCAGCTGGCGGCGAATGAAAAGAATCTTTGTCCATCTGTCTAATGCACGTTTATTACAGGGTTCCAGGACAAACGACGCATAATCAAGATGACTACGAACAATGGCATTATAGAGCAACTTCATCGAATACTGATGGGCACCCCAACGAGTTCCAGCAACAGCACGAAGGACATTGATACTTTTTTCGCACTTCTTACTAACATAATCAACATGGGCAATGCCAGACATCCTGGAGTCAAAATAAACCCCCAAGAACTTCACCTTTTGCTGGATGGGAATAGCTTCACCCTTAAAGAGAATGGAAAACTGAGGGATCAGACGTTTTTTTGAAAACACTACCGCTGAGCTTTTTGCAGCAGAGAGGGACAGGCCATGCGCATCCAACCAATTGCCAAGATAATCCAAAGCAGAATTTAGTCTACAGGAGATTTCTGATATTGAGTTGGAAGAAAAGTAAAGTGCTAGATCATCAGCATACTGAAGCACTTCACAAAACGGGAGAACAACTGAGTCTAGGTCATGAGTGTAAAAGCTGTACAAAATAGGACTTAGGACTGAACCTTGCGGTAAGCCACGCCAAACTGTTCTAGGAGGAAGGAGGGAACCTTGGGAACGAATAAGAATATTCCTGGATGAAAGCATGTTACAAACAAACCTTGTGAGCCTCTGAGGTGTATAAAATCGAATCAGACAATTGCCTCTTGACAGCCAACGAACTTCAGTATGAAGCAACAAACGGTTGAAATCTTCGTCATTAGTAACACAAAGCTGATGAAATAATCTATCATTCAAAGAGCTGCTACGGATTTTATTGACTGCTTTGATGACATATTGCAGTGATTGAAATAGTCGTTCACTTAAGTTTCTAGCAACCAAATGTTGTCTATGAATAACGCAATGTATAGCAAGGACATCTGGAATTTTATTTTTTAGGTACGCTATGAAGCCTTATTTTTTAGGTACGCTGTCATAGCCGGAGCGCCATCCGTAGCAACTTATATAATATTTTTCAAAGGAATCTCTTTCTCTTCACAAAACTTTTCCAATGTATTGAATATGGTTTCGCCTTTTGTATCTGTCTCCAAATTTCTGGCAAACAATAGTTCTTCACGTATTTTCTCATCTTTAATAAACCTCACGTAAGATAGCAACAACGCTTCATTAGTTGGTAAAGTGGACTCATCGAGCTGAATTGAGAATTGACTAGTCCTCAGATGATTGCACAATGATTCTTCAATGTTTTCAGCCATTTCATCAATTCGTCTTTGCACAGAATTATTACTCAAAGGAATTTTTTGGATAATATCTGCGGCCGGTTTATGAAGCACAGTAGTTATTACTTCCTTTATTGCTGGCAAAATTAACTCTTCTCCGATGTTGTGTTGTTTGCCTTTTTGAGCAATTAACAAAGGTATATTGTACGAAGCTCGAAGTCCGTCGTCATCTTGCTTAGCAGCCGCCGAAAATAGTTTTGATACACTTGGCTGAGTATTATGCTTCTTCTCTAGGTCTTGAAAATATGCTACATTCTTGTCTTTCTTATCTGGATGCATTTTATTCAAATGATCTTGCAGTCTTGAAGGCTTCATTGCTTCGTTCGAAAATGTTTTTAGACATAGAAGACACAAAGGCGACGACGGGTTTGTGGGATTTTCAATAAATCCGAATTTAATATATTCCGCAGAGTATTGCCGTCTCTTCTTTTTTACTTCCGACATTTTTTTGTTTTGAGAAATACGTAAGTGTTATAATGAAGTACTGCTTATCTATTATGCGCGAAACCGCAAATGAAAATAAAAAAAATTTACGTCGTTTATATAGGATTGCATAAGCAGCACGCACCAACAGGAATAAGACAAACGTGCATAAACTCGTTTATCTCATTCGACGCCCAATCGTACTCGACAAGCAAGAACAAGTTTATAGAACCAGCCGATTGATACAGGAATGTACAAATCGGATTATTTAACAAAAACTTGTTAAAACATGATTGCCCACGGTCTATTATATCGAACCGAGTTTGAGCTATATCTTAATTAATATTAGTTGATGTTCACAAGATGTAGTCGAGAGTCGAGAGCTCAGTCGGTGTCTAAGAGTCTTCCTAGCTAGGTAGATGAAATTATAAATCGACCCCAAAGCCCTACACAACGCCCCCTTTTTTTTCTGGGTCTCTTACCGCCCCCCTTTAGGCCTGCAGCGCCCACAAGGGGGCGTTATCGCCCACGTTGGGAAAGACTGATCTAATCCGATAGGTGTGAGCGTGTGTATGTAACGTATGTTTCGAAAAACTAAAGAGTATGAGTATTTTTTTTAAATTCATACACCATAGCGGGTAGTAGTTTATGTTTACAGTATAAAATAAACGAAAATTAAATGAATTATAGAATATGCGGAAAAAGACCTAACAATACATTTTTAAATTTAAAAAGTACGCGGGCATCTAACCTACCAAAGACATTTTTTTTGTTAAATTTATCCCTTTCGGGAAAGGCAAAGGAAACTATGTCCATACAGCCATGTCTTCAGTGAAAAATCTTCTTTCTTCAACTTAACCTAAGCCCTAAGCTCCTCATGTTCTGCGTAAAACCGGATAGCGTCTGTTTTACGAAAACTGGCGGCGAGAAGCACAACCGCGAGGATCTTTGTCGGTACCAAACGGAGCAGAAACACTGTTATCACTTGAATTTTTCATCACTACACGAATTTTAGTCAATTTACTGCATAATACACTATCACTATTACACATTAAACAACTTTTTCACACCGAAAACGAAAATTCAATTAACAAAGCAACCGCTCACGCCGAGTTCCCGCCAAAGACCCCAACAATACATTTTTAAATTTAAAAAGTACGCGGGCATCTAACCTACCAAAGACAAAAATGTTTTGTTTTACAATTTTAACAGACGAAGACGAAGGATGCGCAACCTACGTGTACTTTTATTGTGAATTATGCTCAAGTTGAAAGTTGAAAACGAGAGTTGATTCCGTCTCAAGACAATTGCCAATTTAGGTATTTAAATTTCATTATTCATGAGGAAGATTTGCTATCTTATAATTTCCGAAAACTGACAAACAAAAAATCATTACTCATCATACAAAGAAAACAAACCATGTTCCATTTTTTCTCTGGCAACATTGGTAAAAACTGACGTGCTTTCGTTTTATAACCGAACTCGATTACACTTTTACAAAGTAAGACCGAGTGAAACATATAATTTTTGTATAGTTGCATCTCTTCTTTTGAGAACAACGTTATCAAAAGATGCGACAAATAAATTTGTAGAGCTGTGGAGAACAAATGAAATACGGCAACGTCACGCACGGATGAAGTGGTGAAGTGAATTGTTCATTCGGCGTTTCAAAAAATTATTAAATTTACAAATTGTATTTATAATAGTAGTTAAAAATGGCAGATAATAAAAGGTGAGTCCCTCCTTTTGCATAACATTCCTTTGCGCAGCTTAATTTGATGTTTTTTCAGAGATATGAAAAGAACTTTTCGGACAAACCATTTTATCGAAAATTTGGCTTGTCATCATGTCCGAGTTCAAACAGAATCTTGTAGAAATTTGCAAATTCGTTAAAATGTTTCGTTTGAGATTGATACATGTTATTTAAAAAAATTGAGAAAGTGAATTGGGTTAACGGTTTCGATCGATTTTGTTATTGGGAGATGACGCTTGGTTAGCACTGGGGTGATTTTTGGTGTTTCTTTCAGCCCCGATGATCTTTCCACCGCGATCTTGCGCCGCAAGGACAGGCCTAATCGTCTCATTGTGGAGGAAGCCGTTAGCGATGACAACTCTGTGGTGGCTCTTTCACAGGTCAGTCAACTTAGCCTTTGTCCTAAATCGACATGAAATACGGCAAAAAAACTAACCTCTTCTTAAATAATATTTTAATTTGCGTGTTTCTTAAAAAATTATTAGTAGCCTAATGCCTAATTTAACATTTAAAATTCACTAGAGCACTGCAATAACAGTGATGATTTTTTGTACAATCATTCTAACCTCTCATACGACTTTTAGACTAAAGCCTATCATAGTCTAAACACAACTCTATTGTCATTGAATAGATATCATAATGGCTGTAAGTGAATTCAGCTTCCTAAGTCTTGCATTGGATTTTTTTACCTACCTGTTACCAAGTTACCATTTGCTTTCTCCCGTTACCATTAATGGTACTATTAATAGTGAAGTTGTTGAGGAAGATTCTTATGAGATTTTTTATACTATTTTACTTTCAATTCAATTCATTTACATATAGGGAAAACCCCTGTCATGCAGGTCCAGTTTTATATCATTCAGTAAGTGCAGGTATGTAATGTTCTAAGGATAGGATTATAGAGTTTATTTTTATTTGATTGTATTGATTGGAAATTTTTATAAAGAATTTGTTTAAAAACATACTTATCTAATTGGTTAGCGGTATGAGGACCTTCTAATTGCTCACACTGGCGCCTTGAGTCCTAAGTGAGGACACCCCTTGTGGGAACTTACTATTTCTTGTTGTGACCAACTAGATTTAAGGTAACAGTATTTGATTTTTACAATATTTAACCGTTCAGCAAAGGACATCTACTCTGTAAGTCAATGACTGACATTTTGGTCCATCAGATATTGGTACATCTCCCTCTTGTACTGGAAGTCAGTACATTCCCTTCTTGTTCTGGATGTCATTACATCTTTCTCTTGTGGCATACGTCCTCCCTAAATACAAAAAGTTGTTTATTTATCCTTCCTTCATCTCTAAACGGACTAATGTATTGACATGATTTTTTGCATAGGGATAGATATAAGCATACAATAAATAATAGTACTAGTGTACAGAAGGATCATCTCATAAAGTCAGATAAAATTAAACAAATAACAAGTCTAGCTGTGAAGCATTAAAGTACAATTTTGTGTTGCACTGTGCTAACTCCCGCCTAGATTATTCACTTACAATGTTCGTCTCTTTCTAACATGAACTCTTAGTTTTTCTGTGCAATCAGAGCTGCTTTTGTGTATAAATTTTAAGTTTTTAATCCTTGTTGTTCCTTTAAACACTACAGTATCTGTTAAACAGATTATAAAATCATCTGGAAATCATTGTTTGTTGCAAAATCACAGAAAATTCTTAATTACTTGCGACGCGGCTAGCGTGCGAACTGAGCGGCAACCTACTGTCATACGCCTCCTGACCCTATCTAAACTGCAGATTGCCACCCTCCTTTTTTTAGGGTTCCGTACCTCGAAAGGAAAAAATGGAACCCTTATAGGATCACTTTGTTATCCGTCTGTCTGTCAAGACCCTTTTTCTCAGGAACGCGTGGAGGTATCAAGCTGGAATTTATATCAAATACTAAGGTCTACTGTTCCTTGGAGCTGTGAAAAAATCAAACTTCTAAGCCAATGCAATCAAAAGGTACAGCCGTTTATGCCGCAAATTTTCGATACTCGCAAGGGAATCAAAACATACAGTTCATATGAACTCAGAATCTTGAAATTTGGTACAAAGCAATGTCTTATAGCACAGATAAAGGAAAATTTGCGAAAACCTTAAACTTTTAGTATTTTTTCATAATTTTAAACTTACTACCCCTTTCCTCATGAACCCGTAGAGGTATTAAATTGAACTTTTACTTATATACCTATAGGTTTGTACGGAACCCTCGGTGCGCGAGTCCGACTCGCACTTGGCTGGTTTTTTATTTTAACTCCTTTTTATGTCCTGCAAACTGTATCAATGTGACATGTAGCTGGAGTTTATGAATGTGTGCTGTTTTGCATCGTAATTGACTAGTCCATTCCTTCTGCTGTTTTTCTCTCTTCAGCCTCCTGAAGGTGCCTCGGGCTTTCGCTTTCATCAGCACTGATGCACACCCCCCTGATAGACTTAAAATAGGCTACTTTTCCTAGGAAATCTACTAGTATAGTCAAATTTTCTAATTACTTATGTCATGTTAGGTTTTCAGACAAAAAAAAATTAGAAAAAATGTGAGCAGTGTTAATGCTGATAAGAAATGTGTTACGAAATCCATGTCAATTGTGAACACATTTTGTACCAATGTGTTGTACTGTAGTACAGTCAGCAGCACGTCAAGTTACCCATTTGCACTATGGAATTACGAGCGAGAAAAGGGCGACGTCAAGGTCAACATGGATAACCTGATGTGCTTCCGTGTATACAAGCTGTAAGGGACAGCTTAGCAAATACTTAAATTATTGAATTATTGAATATATCCATAACTATGATTGGCTACAAGAAATTATTTTTTCCTGAAAACGTCTAGGAGTTTTCGTTTTCGTAACCTGCTTTGGTGCTACGCAATGAACCGCGAAACCGCGCCCCGCGTGCGGTTCTCTCTCGCCGCGCCCTGTCAGAATGCCATGTATATTGCTGGCTATCGTGTTTTAAACTGTTTTTATTGTTTTTTCTTGCAAAATGGAGGTATTCGTATATGTAATTTAATTTTTAAGCAGAAAATAAAAAAAACATGAAAACTGGAGGGAATTTCCATAGAAAAATCATTCAGAATCTTGGTCCAAATTCAGGTTTTCAGTTTTTGATAAGCTGTGCCTTACACCCTGTACACTCAAGAGCACGTCAAGCTTGACACTTTGGACCGGCCCTGAATTGTATGGCGCGCAGTATAAATCAAAGCTCAGCTTAACCTGGTAGTGTAAAGCGTGACCTGCTCTTGACCGTACATATTAAACATGAAACTTATTAGAGTGATTACTTGTTCATATTCATAGTATTCTTACTAAAATACATTTACTTGAGCTGGCTCTACTATTACTATAACAAACTAGAATTAAATTAAAATTGTAGATCAGGGTTTCCCAACCAGTGAGGCGCGCCCCCCTTGGGGGGCGTCGAGCGGTTCCAAGGGGGGCGCAGAGGTCCCTGATTTCTGCCTATTAAAAAAAAATACTAAACTCAATTGGTTAATTTTTGTTGTATCCGTTCTCCACGGTACGAGTAATAAAATAATAGAGAAGAAACGGTTCAGGTTAACTGCATATACTCGTAAAAACAAAAGGTAAATTTATTAAAATTCTATTGTCATATGAATAAAAATAAACACCCTCATTTTTATTTCTTTAACATTGTTTGTTTAATTTTCTTATATAAACTCCCAATTTCAGCCCCTAGAGGGGGCGTAGGATTTTAGCTCAACGTTAGGTGAGGCGCATAGGTTAAAACGTTGGGAACCCCTGTTGTAGATACTAGCGAAACTAGTGTAAGTAGTACAGCGGAAATTTAAAAAATTGTTCGCTGAGTGATAAAAGCATGAAA
Organism: Aproaerema taeniolella; assembly: GCA_949987775.1. Lineage (NCBI taxonomy): Eukaryota > Metazoa > Arthropoda > Insecta > Lepidoptera > Gelechiidae > Aproaerema > Aproaerema taeniolella. The sequence continues at coordinate 12,359,894 of OX465261.1, read as the reverse complement.
TTTTTATCATGCTTAGGGGATACCATATTGATTATTTTAAGATGTGGAGGCAAGCTGGATTTGACCCCTATCACATTTTAGAGGTCAAATTGTAATTTCGATGATGTTTTACTCCATTTTATGTATTTTTATGAATCCAATTTGGAGGGGTATTAGAAATTTACATATAAAAACACATCTACACATCACCTGCTTTCCAATGACACCTTAATCGTCAAAATCGGTTCATTAGTTTAGGCAGGAGCTATTCCCAAAATAATAGAAATTTTACTAGCGTAGTAATAACTGAACCGATCTTGATGATTAGGATGTCATTGGAAAGCAAGTGATGTGAAGATGTGTTTTCATATGTAAATTTCTAATACCCCTCCAAATTGGATTCATAAAAATACATAAAACGGAGTAAAACGTCATCGAAATTAAAATTTGACCTCTAAAATGCGATAGGGGTCAAATCCAGCTTGCCTCCACTTCTTAAAATAATCACTATGGTATCTCCTAACCATGATAAAAATTTCATGCTTTTATCACTCAGCAAACAATCTTAACTAAAACATTCAATTTGCCGCCGCACTAAAGTAAATGTGTCTTACTAAAAATGAAACCTAGGTTTTAAACTTGGACCTATGTAAAATATAAGATCTTTAACTATGAATTACTTAATTATTTTCATTAGAAATTTTAAAGCCAAGCTTCAATTTTAGAAATACCTTTTTTCAACTTATGAACTTGAGGAAAATTGGGTAGTTTGATACTCAAACTCCTATTATTAATTAGGAGTTTTTTCAAAAGTCTAACTTGTAATGCCATTTGATTAATCAAGTAATACATGTCTACATATATACAAACACTCACGTCTTATATCCCTGTCGGAGTAAGCAGGGCGTCGTGTGGTTCTTAAACCACTTGACGCCACGTCTGACCTACATTCTGAAAGTTATTAGATGGAACATGCATATAGTGGTAGTAGGTTGTCAGCTTTTCGCACATAGGAAAAAAAATACTCTCACATCCCAATTTCTGACTCTTACAGTATGCCTAGGAAGAGTTGGCAGCTGGAACATTCTAAGCTTTTCCTTCACTCCCAGTTCAGCATTGAACAGATTATAGTTTAGTTGCATTTATTCAATGTTTCTTAATTCATCTACAATTTTAATTTTTATATCATAACAGGTTATTTACTACTTTTCAGTTTCAGTTAGACAAAATCTGATTAGGCCCTGATTAGATAGATAGATAGATAGATAAATACTTTACGCTAAACAGCGATCTCTTCCAGGCAACCTCAAGCGAAAAGAGAAAACGCAAGAAAAACCGAGAGTAGCGCAAAAGTTCAAAAAGAATAAGAAAGAAAAGAAAACAAAATAAATAAATAAATTATTTTCATACATATAATAATAGGCCCTAATTAGTGAAAGCTTTGGTCTATACTTATGAAGTTGCTGCCACCTATGAAAATTGCATGTAAAGCTTCCAAAAGCGTCACGTTTCCGAGATATAAGCTGTGATGGTTGTGCGTGTAATTTTCGTACGAACGCGTTATCTAACAAACTGTTTTATTATTATTCTTATACATATGTACCTTATTGGCATCGCACACATGATCATATCGCGTGTCCTATTCGTAACTTTGATAGATAAAAAAATTATATTTAAACATAGTTATATTTTACAAACTAATACACAACATTACGAAATAATTCGAAACAACTTACATATTTTAGCCGTTTGACTTGAAGGCACGATAGCTCAGTTGGTTAGAGCACCTAAGCTGGAGCACCTAGGATCTAAGCCTGGGGTTGTGGGTTCGAGTCCTATTAGCACCGAAAATTTTTCTTTCCCTAAAATTCATTGTGAATGAGCGCGGGTAAGTGTTTAAAAAATCTTTGTGAACCTAGATTCACAAAGATTTTTCGCCGTGTGGTGATCGGTTGAGAATAACACCACCCCATCTCTTTCCGTGGGTGTCGTAAGAGGCGACTAAGGAAACACAAATGAGACCTGCCTCCTAGTAATCTTAGGCAACGACACCTCATTTTGTTTTCAATCTTAGGTGGCGTCTTATGGTCTCATACGGTGTGGTAGGCTCTGTAAAGGGCCGTCTGGTTTGCGACCACCCTCCTACCGAAGTCCGACGCCAAACAGCTTGCTGTGTTTCGTCGGTGTGCGGGGAGTACCAGTGCCTTCATAGGCATTTTCTGGGTTAACTCGCTCCATCGTCAACCTCATCTTTGACCTTTATGGTCAAGATTGAGGTCAAGAGTTAACCCATCTTATAATAATAATAATTTAAAAAAATACATAATTGATTAAAAACAAAGAAAAACTGTGTACAGGACAGCGTTGTTCTTCCGTCATAGGTCATATAATGTTGGCGTATTCGTGCGAACTTTTGATGACCGAGCAATAGCCATTTATCAAGCGTACCCATTGAGTATTGCCTTAAGTAGTTCTTTAAAGTAACTTATCATTTACTCAGGCGAAAATGGAGCAGCTCCAACTCTTCCGCGGTGACACCGTCCTTCTGAAAGGCAAGCGGCGTAAGGAGACCGTATGCATTGTTCTATCTGACGACAATTGCCCAGATGAGAAGATCCGTATGAACCGTGTGGTGCGCAACAACCTTCGTGTGAGGCTGTCCGATGTCGTTTCTATTGCTCCATGCCCATCTGTCAAGTATGGCAAGCGAGTACATATATTGCCCATCGATGATTCTGTGGAAGGCCTTACTGGGTGAGTTGATTTGAATTGTTCTTGACTAGTTTATGTCCTGTATAAATCACATATTAATTGCAGACTTATGTCCTCTATAAAGGACAGTTAGAAAGCTAGTTTGTTCAACTTGAGATTTTTTACAATATTTCTGATAGGAACTTTCTAACTACGCTTGTCTTTTATAAAGAAGTGTTCAACTTGAGATTTTACAATATTTCTGATACGAACTTTCTAGCTAGCATGTCTTTTATAATGAACAGTTGGAAAACTAGTTCGTTCAACTTGAGATTTGTACAATATTTCTGATAGGTACTTACCAGCTACATTGTCTTTTTTAAAGAACAGTTCGTAAACGAGTTTGTTCGATTTGAGATTTTTACAATATTCCTGAGTTTGCAAACTCGATGCCAGCGTTTAGCGGAGCGGCAGCGGCGGCGTCGGTTATTTTACGTTTTCATCGCTCGCCACGCGCTGTACAGAAACTTTTATATGCTTGTTACGAGCAATGTAAACATAAAACCACTGCCGCCGCTTCGCTGATCGATAACATCCAGTTTGCAGCCTGATAGGTGCTTTCTAGCTAGCCCATAGGGGTCTCTTTATTCAACATCAATATTATCTCCTTAGCAACCTGTTCGAAGTATACCTGAAGCCGTACTTCATGGAGGCGTATCGGCCGATCCATCGTGATGACACCTTCATGGTTCGCGGAGGCATGCGCGCAGTGGAATTCAAAGTGGTGGAAACCGACCCATCTCCGTACTGCATCGTCGCTCCAGACACCGTCATACATTGCGAGGGCGAGCCTATCAAGCGAGAGGTGAGTGGTTCTTAATTTTTTAACCGACTTCAAAAAAACATAGAATGTTCGACTGTATGTATTTTTTTTTTATGTATGTTCACCGATTTCTCCGCCAATTTCAAAATTCTTGTTTTGTTCTTGTGCTTGTTTACTTTCCTTTTGTTCCAGTGGTGACCCCATATACATTTTATCGAAAATGATTCAGCGCTTTTAAAAAAATCAACAAAAACAAAAAATACTACAAACCAGAACATCATCTGAATAAATGAGTGACATTTTCGTTTGTGCTTATCTGCTAATAGGCATTGTGCAAAAAATACTAGTCATCTACTTTGTGCGAGCTGTTGTTAGGATTGAAGTCGGTGACTCATACGTTTTTTTTAACATGGAAAATTATTATTAATAACTTCGGCAGGACTGCAACTCTAAAATCTGAAAATTTAAAAATTTTGTATAACCCCCGACATTTATTGCGTATAACTTTTAAAAAGCAGAACAGATGTTGATCAAATAAAACTAAAAACCATCTCAATCACGTCAGCTTTCAAACAAAACAAACCGCATCGAAATTGGTCCATTCATTTAGGAGCTACGATGCCACAGACAGACATACAGATAAACATGTCCATATTATAACACCTCTTTTTTGTCGGGGGTTAAAAACAAAAAATACTTGTCTGTTTAATTTATATGAGCTTGACGTACCTTAAATTTTACCAGTGATTAAAAAAAATCACCTGTATTATTTCTTACCCCAAACAGGAGGAGGAAGAAGCACTTAACGCGGTAGGATACGACGACATTGGCGGTTGTCGCAAGCAGCTCGCTCAAATCAAAGAGATGGTAGAACTGCCACTGCGTCACCCGTCGTTGTTCAAGGCTATCGGAGTGAAGCCTCCCAGAGGCATTCTCATGTACGGCCCGCCTGGTACTGGCAAGACTTTGATCGCTCGCGCCGTTGCTAATGAGACTGGTAAGTAGAATTTACCCTACATCATGGTTAAAAATTTTAAGGACCATTTTATGGCAGTTGATCTGTATTGTTGTGTATTACTTCCTTGAAATGACTATGCCGTAATTTATGACCAGGAATAGGGTTTGCAAACTAAGCTAGGTCTTGTGGAATTAACTGTGCTGCTCACTCTTATGGACGCGGTCATGCCGGTCATCTTTCGAAGACTCTTGTTTAAAAAACTCTTTAATATAATTTTAAAGACCTCTTGATATTTTGCCGTTTTGTTGCATGGAAGATTTGCTAATTAGGCTGATTACTCATTAGACGTTTCGCTCTGCTAGACGTTTTGCTACTTAGACTTTCTGATCGGGAGCAGTTTACATTTTAGAAAATAATAATTTGGTAAATGTAACTAATTTAGGAATTGTATTCTTAAATTTCTGAAACACCGAAAAATTTAGTTGATTTGTCTGAGGCATTCCACCAGCTGTGATTAATTGAATCTGGCTGTTCCAGCATAAAAATCACTACTAGCATGAGGCGTCAGTAGCCTCTATTGTTGCAAATGGTCCAACAGCTTTCTACTAAAACTTTTTGTGCTTGATTTTTAAATTTCTTACTATGAGATGGGTTACCCCTGGACCTCAATCTTGAGCAAGGCCATAGATGAGGTCGACGACGGTCGATGTAGCGACGAAAATGCCTATAAGGCACTGGTACTCCTACGCACCGACGGAACACAGCGAGCTGTTAGCGTCGGACTTCGGTAGGAGAGTGGTCGCGAACCAGACGGCCCTTTACGGAGACTACCGCACCGCATTGGACCATAGAATGCCATTGAGGTGTCGTTGCCTAAATAGATTGATAGGAGGCAGGTCTCATTTGTGTATCCTTAGTCGCGTCTTATGACATTTACGGAAAATGATGGAGTGGTGTTATTCTCAAGCAATCACCACATGTCTTAAACTGATTTCTATCTTTATTCCTGCACAGGTGCTTTCTTCTTCTTAATCAACGGCCCAGAGATCATGTCTAAACTCGCTGGCGAGTCCGAATCTAACTTGCGTAAGGCTTTCGAAGAAGCGGACAAGAATTCCCCGGCCATCATCTTCATTGATGAGTTGGATGCCATCGCACCGAAGAGAGAGAAGACGCACGGAGAGGTCGAACGTCGTATTGTATCGCAATTGCTCACTCTTATGGACGGTAAGTCTGTTTGTCTCTTCTTCTAATCGTGTAGATTATCGATAGTTAAGCGTGTGGCAAACTTGGCTAAACCTTATGCCAGAGTTCTCAAACCGCACAATGGCCTCTGACTTGGTTTTAACGACTGTAGTCAATCGACAATAGCCGGGACCAACAGCTTAATGTGCCTTTCCATACTGCAAAAAATGTATATTAGATTAGTTTAAATTAGTTAGGATGTGAATCTGCCTACGAAACTGAACAACATGGTCGAAATATGAAAAAAATCGCTTTTCTATACATATTATGCGATCAGTTGATTTGAGTTGTCATATAGGTTAATCTTAAAGGTTTCTTGAGGAAAATTGTTCAGTTAAATGAGTAGAATCACTCCCTGAAGTTTCGCTAGCAAATTTAAATTTACCGCATAAATGTGAAAATTTAAGAGAAACATTTAAGAAAATTTAAAATAATAACTTTTTTTTAAATTACGCTACTCACTCAAATGCCTACGCTAAGGTTTTCCCTTGTGTCGTGGGTCCCTTGAAACATTTATAAGATAGATACAAACACCTATGACGACCCAAGAACAAACATGAAGATTAACATTGTAGCTTAAATTAATTGTAGATTAATTGTGTTCTGTTAATTGTACAGTATGTCTCTGTGCAAATAAAGTTTTTTTTTTATATATTATAAGATGGGTTAACTCTTGACCTGAATCTTAACCATAAAGGTCTAAGATGAGGTCGACGACGGAGCGAGTTAACCCAGAAAATGCCTATAAAGGCACTGGTACTCCCACGCACCGACGGAACACAGCAAGCCTTTTGGCGTCGGACTTCGGTTGGAGGGTGGTCGCGAACCAGACGGCCCTTTACAGAGCCTACCACACCGCATGAGACCATAGGACGACACCTAAGATTCAGGAAAAAATGAAGTGTCGTTGCCTGGGATGGATTACTAGGAGGCAGGTCTCATTTATGTTTCCTTAGTCGCCTCTTACGATACCCACGGAAAGAGATGGGGTGATGTTATTCTCAACCGACCACCACACGGAAAAAAATATTGTATTAATGACTTATTAAAATAACCTCCCCAAACAGGCATGAAGAAATCCTCCCACGTGATTGTAATGGCGGCGACTAACCGACCGAACTCGATCGACCCGGCCCTCCGTCGGTTCGGCCGGTTCGACCGTGAGATCGACATCGGCATCCCCGACGCCACCGGCCGGCTCGAGATCCTGCGCATACACACCAAGAACATGAAGCTGGGGGATGATGTTGATCTAGAACAGGTTTGTTTGGAATTAATTTAAAAAAACACTGCATCTTTGCAAATAGGCGTGGAATGTAGTTCACTACTTTGACTTTTTAAGTAACATCTTAAATTTTCTATGAAATAAAGCGATTTCGAATTTTAAACAAACCATGAAGGTAGTGGTGTTAGCCCAGTTGATTATCCAGAATTTGTCGGGTCAATTACCCTAGTGGAGTCAAATTGGAACATGGTTATGTTACCATAACATCGTGAAACCCGTAATATTGTAATTTGACTTAGTAAGATTATAAACTCTTGGTACTTTGTGAACTGCCCCATTTTTTTTCACACTTACGGACTTTTTTATAATATTAATGCAACCTACCACACTTATCCTAACTTTCATGCAGGCTGCTCTTAAAGTCGTAAATTTTATCATTTTACTAGGCAAATTGTAATATCGCGGGAGATTATAATTTCACTAGTCACCTGAAAGTCCAGATTCCTGATGTTTTTACCAATATTGCCTCCTTTCCTCACAGATTGCAGCGGAGTCCCACGGCCACGTGGGTGCTGACTTGGCGTCCCTCTGCTCGGAGGCAGCCCTGCAACAGATCCGTGAGAAGATGGACCTCATTGACCTTGAGGACGATCAGATCGACGCTGAGGTCCTCAACTCACTCGCTGTCTCGATGGATAACTTCCGGGTAAGTTTGGATATTTATTAGCTTATAAAAAGCAGAGTTTTGGTAGTTTATAGCAGCAGAAAGCTGATGGATAGTCATCTATATAATTTATTTCAATGTATCTCGTACATTATACATTAAAGTAAATATATGAAATATTTACATCTTTAAAAGCAGAGAAATTTTTGAAAATTAAGGAAATCTTATTAGATTGCATTGTTCTAGTTTCTTGCCTTTGTAAAGTAAGAAATACTGTTAATAAATCATTAAAATTTTCAGAGCTGAACAATTGTACAAGTCTAATTTTCTTTTAGGTAGACAATCCAATGACAATGAGGGGATGATTCTACCCATAAAACTGAAAAAAAAATCCCAATAACCATATTAAATTAAAATGTTCGACTTCTCATACAAAGGCTTTAATTAGTGAAATTGTATTGACCCTCATTTTTGAAAAAAATATTTCGACCTATAAAGGAAGTTGTCTATAATATTTCCTTGAAGGAAATTGTTCAGTTTAGTGAGCTAATTCATATCCCTAATTTTCGCTAGATGATTTCACCCAATCGATTAGAGACACATTTCACCTCAATGTATATCTCCCTCAAATAAACAAAACACGTTATGAACCGCGTAACACGACGCGGCAGTTATATTGTTAAACCAAAAACTAGAACCAATTCTGGTAAGCGAATGTTTACATTCGAGGGAGCACAATTTTTTAATCGTCTACCATCTGATTTAAAAAGTATTCACATCTAGTTTTTAAAAGCAAAACTTGCTGCTTATGTGGCTCAAACTGTAAATTTAGTATAACAGGAATTTTAATATTTTGTACCCAATTGTTAAATTCTGTATGGCCTTATATGCATGCATATGTAATTTGTAGTTTCTTATGTAAGTGACGACATGTCTTGAATAAGAAGTAAAGATCTTTAAACCTAATATTGTATTCTCTCCCACAGTACGCAATGACGAAATCATCACCATCGGCCCTTCGCGAGACTGTGGTGGAAGTACCCAACGTGACGTGGGGCGACATCGGCGGCTTGCAGAACGTGAAGCGCGAGCTGCAGGAGCTGGTGCAGTACCCGGTGGAGCACCCCGATAAGTTCCTCAAGTTTGGCATGCAGCCGTCCCGCGGAGTACTGTTCTATGGACCTCCGGGATGCGGTCAGTAATTATATTAAATCTCCGACACACACTTTGAATGGCCGACCGAAACACACTTTAAATGGCTGACACACTCTTTAAATGGCCGACCGACACAATTTAAATGGCTGACCGACACACTTTAAATGGCTGACACACACTTTAAATGGCCGACCGACACAATTTAAATGGCTGACCGACACACTTTAAAGGGCTGACACATACTTTAAATGGATGGCTGACACACTCTTTAAATGGCCGACACAAAATTGAAATGGCCGACACAAAATTGAAATGGCTGACACACAATTTAAATCACTGACACACGCTTTAAATCGCTGACACACAATTTAAATCGCTGACACACAATTTAAATCGCTGACACACACTTACTTGAACTCTAGAACAGTTTTATAAGTGAAAAAGCTATAACTGTTTATTATCTTCCACAGGTAAGACACTGTTGGCCAAGGCGATCGCCAACGAATGTCAGGCGAACTTCATCTCAGTGAAAGGCCCGGAACTGCTGACCATGTGGTTCGGTGAATCTGAAGCCAACGTGCGAGATATCTTCGACAAGGTATGTTGGAATATCAGCAATTTATACAGTTAGGCGCTGTTTTTACACAACTACACAAGTGACGTGGCGCGGCGGTCAAAGCAACGTAAAATAAATCCTAATAGCTACGGAGCAAAGGTTTTTTTCGTCCGTCGCTCCATCTTCAGGCGGCGGAGGTCTCTTCGTGATTCTAATTTCGGCAAAAAAACCTTTGCTCCGTAGCTGTTAAGATTCATTTTACGTTGCTTTGATCGTTTCGCTGCCGCGCTGCGTCGCTTGTGTATAAACAGCGCCTACGGTTTTTTTTAATTTAATTTAATTTTACATTTCGGGCATCCTAGGGTGTATTTGTTAGTAATTTACAAATTAATTAATTTTTTTATTATAAATTCTACGAGTACCTACATTGTAGCAAGTGCTCGTCACCTGTTGAACATAGATGTTTCAATTTAAATCGTTCCGTAGCGATTTAGATTCATTTTACCCTTAGGAATCAGTTATTTGACTGTTATTATTTGTTCCAAACTGGTCCGATCAGCAACCCCTTGCGTGTTATTCTTAGGAATCAGTTTTCTGACTTCTATGATTTGTTCTTGCGTGTTATTCTTATGAATCAGTTTTTTGACTACTATTATTTGTTCCAAACTGGCCCGATCAGCATCCCCTTGCGTGTTATTCTTAGGAATCAGTTTAATTCTTAGGATTTGGACTATGTATTATGATTTGTCCTTGCGTGTTATTCTTAGGAATCAGTTTAATTCTTAGGAATTGGACTATGTGTTATGATTTGTTCTTGCGTGTTATTCTTAGGAATCAGTTTAATTCTTAGGAATTGGATTATGTATTATGATTTGTTCTTGCGTGTTATTCTTAGGAATCAGTTTAATTCTTTGGAATTGGACTATGTGTTATGATTTGTTCTTGCGTGTTATTCTTAGGAATCAGTTTAATTCTTAGGAATTGGACTATGTGTTATGATTTGTTCTTGCGTGTTATTCTTAGGAATCAGTTTAATTCTTAGGAATTGGACTATATATTATGACTTGTTCTTGCGTGTTATTCTTAGGAACCAGTTATTTGACTGTTATTATTTGTTCCAAATAGGCCCGATCAGCATCCCCTTGCGTGTTATTCTTCGATGAGCTGGACTCAATCGCGAAGTCCCGCGGCGGGTCGGTGTCAGACGCGGGCGGCGCCGCCGACCGGGTCATCAACCAGATCCTCACTGAGATGGACGGCATGGGGGCTAAGAAGAACGTCTTCATTATCGGTAAGGAAATATTGTGTTCTACACTAGTATAAAGAGCAATGATTTGATTGTTTGTTTCTCTTGATCAGCCATATATGTCCCCACCGAGGGGCAAGGGCCTCCCTTCGAAACACGTAACGGATTTAAGCCATAGTTCACCACGCTGCTGGCCCAATGCGGGTTGGTGGAGCAAAAACGAATTTCCTTAGACGTGCAGGATTCATCACGATGCTTTCTTTCATCGCTGAGCAAGTGATAAATGAATGTAAAATCCGCACATAAATCCGAAAAGACGAATTTAGTGGTAATTTTTTTTTATTTGTTTGCATTGAATAGGCTCCGAAACTACTGGACCTATTTAAAAATTTTACCATTAGAATGCTACATTATTCCTGATTAATATAGGGTACATAATTTTCCCGAATTGCCACGGGAACGAAGTCCCAGGCGGAATGCTATCAAGTTAACTTAACTAGTTAGTTAATATTAACTTTATGTAGTAAGGAAGACGACAAAAACAGTCATCCACCGAAGATTGGCCTATCTATTGGTTCAATTGCTTATAATTTTTAAACGGCTGAACCAATTTTGATCGAATATAGCTAAGGTCAGCTTTCAAACAAAAAAACGCATCGAAATCGTTCCATTCGTTTAGGAGCTACGATGCCACAGACAGACACAGATACACACGTCAAACTTCCCTTTTATTTTCGGGGGTAATTAATTTTTTTTCGTATGCCAGGCGCGACAAATCGGCCCGACATAATCGACCCGGCCATCCTCCGGCCGGGCCGCCTGGACCAGCTGATCTACATCCCGCTGCCCGACGAGAAGTCCCGCGAGGCCATCCTGCGCGCCAACCTGCGCAAGTCGCCCATCGCTAAGGATGTCGATCTCTCTTACATCGCTAAGGTAAGACATTGTATAAAGCTATTAATTTTTAAGGTTTGGTACCCAAAAGGTAAAAACGGGACCCTATTACTAAGACTCCGCTGTCCGTTCGTCCGTCTGTCTGTTTGTCCGTCTGTCACCGAGCTGTATCTCATGAACCGTGATAGACAGTTGAAATTTTCACAGATGATGTATTTATGTTGCCGCTATAAAACAAATAGTAGAAAACAATAAAATAAATATTTAAGGGGGCTCCCATACAATTAACATGATTTTTTCATCTTTTAGATAATGTTACGGAAACCTTTGTGCGCGAGTCCGACTCGCACTTGGCAGGTTTATAAAGCTAACAAACATGCACAACTGCACCTGTGGCAGATTTATCTTATGTAATTTGTTATTTAGCTCAGCTCCTATAAGACAAGCCAAAAAAGTCTCTTAACTAGGCAATCGTGTATAATTGCAAAGGTTTTAAAAATCCTACTAATATTATAAATGTAAAAGTTTGAGGATGATGGAAGTTTGTTACTCTTTACGCTCAAACCAATTTTGATAAAATTTGTTATGGAGGTAGCTGATACTTTGGATTAACACATAGGCTACATACTTTTCCAAATTCCAACGGAAACGAAGTCCCGGGTGGAAAGCTGGTAGGGTAATAAATAAAGCTTTTGTGTACATCAGGTGACGCAAGGCTTCAGCGGTGCTGATTTGACGGAGATCTGCCAGCGGGCCTGCAAGCTGGCCATCCGCCAGGCCATCGAGGCGGAGATACAGCGCGAGCGCACGCGGCAGCAGCAGCCGCCGGCCGCCGTCATGGACGTAAGGCACTATACGTGGGGAATAACGCTGGAGTTTAGTTACGTGGATGTTTGAAATTTAGTTACGTGGATGCTTGAGTTTAGTTACCTGTATGCTTGAGTTTAGTTACCTGTATGCTTGAGTTTCCTGACGTGGATGCTGAGCTTCATGATGTGGATGCTTGAGTTTCCTGACGTGTATGCTTGAGTTTCATGAAGCTGGTGCGGTGTATGGGCGATGACTCCGTGAATGCACCAGTCCCAGCGTTGGACAGTCATAGGGTCGAAAAGAGGCGTAGAAGTGAAAGTTGCAAGGGTAGTCGAATCAATGAAGGTTAATTGCAACGTATTCGGTCATATTTATACAGTGGCCACGGCTCGCAACTACCTTCTTACAGGACGAGCCGTGGTTCTTTTATGTAGCTACCCTGCATATCTATACGTGATAAAAAACGCTTCAGTTTAATTATGTGGATGCTTGAGTTTCCTGACGTGGATGCTGAGTTTCATGGCGTAGATGCTTGAGTTTCATGGCGTGGATGCTTGAATTTCATGATGTGGATGCTTGAGTTTACTAATTTGGACGCATAAGTTGACTGATGTAAAGCTTAATGGTCTGAATAGGTGAGATAACTAGCGTGGACGTATTAGATGATGGATGTAGATGCGTCGCTTGCAAGCTCGCCATCCGCCAGGCCATCGATACGTGATAAATGACGCTCCAGTTAATTATAAGGACGCATGAGATGATTCTGATTTTAATGCATCTGATGTAAATGCATTAGGTGATCTTTAAGATCTTGCACTATTTAATTGGGTTCGCCTCTCCCTTGGGCCCCGATTCTGTAATTAGTGTGTCGATGGAATGGTCGCCATTTTATCCGTTCAGGTGGCGACATTGAGAACTATTTAATTTTCATATACTTGCTGATTTAACCACCCTGACTAGCAGCGCCACCGCCAACAGAACGTAAAGTTGCAGGTAGCAACTGAAAATTCAGTTGGAAGTTGCGCCACCAGTCAAAACAGCCACCATTATATGTATGAAATTTTGATAGTTTTCAATTTCGCCACCTGAACAGATAAAATGGCCTCCATTCCATCGACACACAAATTAAGTTACAGAATCGGGGCCCTGTTTATTTCCCAACCGAAATTTTATTTTTAAATTCCCATTTATTCCCCCTTTTCCCCACTCACGTCTGTCTATACGTCTCGTGCCCCAGATGGACGAGGAGGACCCAGTGCCTGAGATCAACCGCGCTCACTTCGAAAAGGCGACCTTTAACCTTTTCACCGCCAAAGTCTGATATATCAGACGTTTAAGTTTCGTGCCCTCGCCGCCAAAGTCTGATATATCAGATAAATAAAATTACCAATTTAGCTGTATTTTTTCTAATTATTAATGTCGTGGCGTGTGGTGACATTTTTGACGAAAACTCTTGGCGCTAAAAAGGTTAAGATCATGCACTATTTATTTATTGACGTTATTTTTCTGACACAAATGTATTTCCCCCTATTTATTTCCTAACCTACATACGGGTTAAATTTAAATTCCCCCTTTCTCCCCACTCACGTCTGTCTATACGTCTCCTACCCCAGATGGACGAGGAGGACCCGGTGCCTGAGATCAGCCGCGCTCACTTCGAAGAGGCGATGAAGTTCGCGCGCCGCTCCGTGTCGGATAATGACATCCGCAAGTACGAGATGTTCGCACAGACACTGCAGCAGAGTCGTGGATTCGGGACTAACTTCAGGTCGGTACCACTTAAATACGAGCGGTCACTTGCAGAAATGTCCATTAAAGTTTAAGCTTCTTTAATGTAATACCCTCTTTGTTTACAATAAGATGGAAAGTTGCATTATTTTAAATTGACATTTCTACAACTGAGGGTAAAAGTGATAAATTCTGTAATATCTACTTCGTCAGATTTGCATCCAGGTTACAGCAAATCTCTAACTTGTCTGATTTGCATCCAGGTTTCTAGCAAAGTCTGATTTACATTTAGGTTTCTAGCAAATCTAATTTATCCGATTCGCATCCAGGATTTCTGAAATTTTTTTACCTTTAGATTTTTCAGGGCAAACAAACAGCCAAAAATATGAAATCTAACCTGTTCAATATTAACCCAGGTTCCCAGCCAGCGGCGGAACCGGCGGCACAGGCACGTCTGGCGGCGACCAGCCAACCTTCCAGGAGGAAGGCGGCGATGACGACCTCTACAGCTAAGTGCGAGCGCGACCACCCGCCTCGAAGACAGTTTCAACTGACTGACTTACCAAGGAGTTTTGTGCAACACTGGAGGTGCAAGCCCTGGTTAGGTAGGGAGCTTTGGTTTAGATTCACAACCTCCAATTCAAACAAATTTAATGACATTTATTTCATTACGGTGTAATATTACAATCAGGAATGTGGAATGTATTAAGCGATTTATATTCAACCTTATCTGCTTAGCAATAAGGATACAAAGCCGGCCACCGCCCTGTGTGACGTCTGCTATGGCCTTGAATTGAATTACAAAAAATATGACTCTAACTCATCTCTTATCTTCAAAGAGATAATCAGTTAGGTCAGGTTTTCTAGCTTTCGATTCAGTCTTGTAACCTCCAGTGCTGTAGTATACAATATAAGCTTCTTGCTTATTACTTAAGATATATCGGTACAGTTATTCCGGGTGTATAGGAAGTTAGGAAGGTATCACACGAGACACCTAACGCGCAGCGACGGTTTTGAATATATATCGTATTTATATCGCAAGACTGCGTATATTGTACTACAATTTCAACAATTTGTATTTAAATGTATTTATTTTGTAATTTCTCAATCATTTTTTGCATTTCTGTTCCGATGTGCTTATGTTTAGTTGTAATAAGGTCCCGTTTGTCGGGTTTAAGATCATAAGGTACCTATATAGATTAATTGTTAACTGTATTTGCCAGAACCTGTGCGTAGCGAGCCGCCGCGCGGGTTGTCCCGCCGGCTTTACACATTATCGCAGTGATTTTTTAATAAAAGATTTTTATAGACTACACTTTTGCATTTTATTTCTAGAACCACTAGTAGAGGGCTGTATATCAGGTTACATATGCGTGCACCCTGTGCTGTTGCGATAAGAGCGGTTTTTCAATGAATTGGGTTAACCTGGTGCGCTGGCCTCTGTACCCATAAGTGTAGATACAATACAATAGTTCATATTGTTTGATTGGTAGCATTCAATTTTTTAAGATTCCGTCTTGAACAGTTTATACAAGAGCTTAGAAGTGGCTTATTGTTTGAACCGACTACAAAAACGACTATTCCTAAAATGACCACTTCATAAAACGATACTAGCTTCTCCCACGGGAATTGGTTCCCGTGGGAATTTAAGAGATTGTATTATATGCATAAACCTTGCTCTATCACTCTGTCTATTGGTGTAACCGTACGAAAATCCATTCAGAGTGTATCGCGTCGAGACAGACGCGGCGGCGACTTTTGTTCTTTAATAACAACAGCATGTCGTGGTGTTCCCTTTCCACTTATGTAATTTAGCGAAGCAATTATAAAAGAACACACGACAAATATTAGTTGCAACAAGTAAAACATTGTGGAAAAGCCTGTAAAGTTGACATTTCACGAAATGGTCGTTTTGGGAATGGACATTGTGGGAAGGGAATCGTTATATGGAGAAGTGGATAATGGACATTAGCTCCATTTTCAGCTACAACAAACCCATCAGATCAGCCAGGTCGAGTGCTTGTCTATCATCAAATAAAAATATTATCACACAAATATTATGAACATGATAAAATTTAATTCATAGCAGCAATTTGTTCTGCCTACCACAATACGACAAGAGCTTGTGAAGGTACCAATTTAGGTAAACCATACCGAGTTGTAGGTACTCGAAAAAATTGCCAGCATGTGTCTTAGCTTTGGGTAGATCTTTCCAAGATATTATTCATGTCGTTGAAAAAATCTTCGCAAAAAAGTTCAAATTGACTATCGGTACATTGTGTAAGAGTATTTCTAGTACTAGCCATTAAAGATGTACTTGATTTTTGATCAGAAATACTTTCCAAAGTAAATGGTGTATTTGTCGGAACAGCATATTCGAGTGATGAAGAACTTCGCATATATGTCGGTAAGTAAGATTTTAACTGTTTCTTTGTTAATAATTTTGCACGCGATCTTTGAGGTGCTATGAAATTAATATTACTTCCCAATTTAGGTTGAGCACTTCTGCTTTCCCGTCCATTTTGAAGCGTATTATATTCAGTGTTTGGAAAACGCAGGGATACATCATCTACATCTGCGCGTTCACAAGTTTGTGGAACATTACCACAAGAACAACAATGCAGTCTACATAAATTACACTGAATCGAAAAGTTTTGTACTTCTGGTTTCTGGGTTATTTGCAATATTGTGCTTTCTAGCTCAAGTTGGCTAAGATCAGAATTTGTACACTTGACGGAAATGCCTTGATCCCCGCTATTGCTAAGATGCCGAAGGACTTCGGAGTACATGTCCATATCGTCGTCAGTTGAATATATTAGTCTTCTACCAACTACTATGGCAGGCATCCGGAAATATCTGAATATGGAATTCTTCAGAAGCAAATCTGTTTCTTGATTAGTTGTGTCAGAAAATAGGTAGTACGGTTCAGGTTTGGGTGTCACACCGTTTGGTTGGAATGTTTCTTCAGCTTCAAAAATACTTTCAGCGTTAATATTGTCGCACACTTCATTAAGTTGCATCAATATTATTCTTTCTATGTCAATAAAAAAACCTCCATGGCCTGGCATCGTTTTTATACAAAACTCTGTAAACTGTTGGAGTTTCTTCATGATATTTGAAATTTTTGTCGTCAGTGTTTTATCATCCTTAACTTTTTTAATCTTTTTATCTTTGTTTTTCTTTTTTGTGTCTACAACTAACGATTCTTCTATTTCTGTTTTACACTTATCTTTTTCTTCCTTTTCTTTCAGAGCTACGTATAATTGAGCAGCTATTGTTCGACACTCTAGAAAATCATTAGTCTTTTCTATTGCCAAGTTTTTTTCAAATAGGATTTGTTGTAACTTATCATCCAAGTCCTTCTGAATTATCGCCCTTTCTTGCATAAAAACTTCTTTTAACTGTGCTTTCTTTGCCGCAATCACGTTTTCATTCTCTTCTTTACACATTTTTCTTTGGTGATCCGCCATGTTTCTATAACGATTGCTCATATACTCATTAACTTTCTTTTGAATTTTTACAACTTGTTTCAAAGCAGCCATTTGGATCTTTTCTTTTTTGCTAGCTAAAGATTCTGAGAGCAACGTGTCTAGCTCTTTCAAACCTTGTTTTAAAGTACTATCAAGTACTATTTTATGTTTTCCTTTTTCATGGTTTACCCCAGAGGCGATGTCTGCAGCACCACTGTTTTGATTGGCATACTCTTCAATCAGTGCATCAAAGTATTTCTGCTTAATCTCTTCACTGTATTGCCCAAACCGCTTGGCTAAATCAGTTAGTATTTCTATGTGCTCCCTTGGACTGATTTTTTGTCCAGTTAGATCAAGTTGTGAGTCTTCAGACGTCACATCGCTACTATCGCCGTCACCTACATTTTGTTGTCGATTAACTCTTTCATCAAAATCTACGTAGAGCTGAGCCAGCGATGTAGAGTCGAGCATTTGTCGCAACAGCTCGTGTTCACTATCACTACGTTGTTCCACGGAGTAACAGGTGTCATCCCATTGGTATTGCATTCTTCCACGCAATAACGGATGGTTATAAAATTAAACACTACAAGTAAAATATTTATAAAAAATATATACCTACCTTGACAACGGACTTCTTTATGCAAAAATGGCAGTCGTCTTGGTGACAATGATTCTGCCAGTGTCAAAGTATGAAAGAAAACACGAATACAGATAAACCATAAGTCCATGATTAAACCTTCGCGTGCTTTTTGAACACATTATTGGAGGTGGAACTTTTTGATAAAATCTTTGTTTATGTCATGTCTGTCTATTGTTTCTATTCGTTCGTCAATGTCTTGTTTTTGTTGTGTTTAATATATTTATAAATCTCGTCATCTTTATTATTCTTCCTTTCCAAGCTGCTTACTCTGCTATAGGTTATGTGCAGCGCGCAATATTTTTCCTAATCAAATAAAAATGGAAAATCTTACTTCGACAAAAGTGTCAATTGGTAGGTATGTTAGACGGTAAAGGAAATTGGTCAACCTGGAAGTATAAAGTGTCCATATTACTGAAAAGTGTTGATCGTGCGTTAGATGTCGTAGATGGAAAATTCGACCGACCTGTTTACCAGGAAACACCGTCCGGTAATGGTGAAGGAGACGCCGAAGCTCTTGCCAAGTACAAGGCTGAACTCGCAGCGTATGTAAAGGCAGACACAAGTGCACTCCTAATTCTTACGACCAACATGAACGAGGAGACATTGAAAAAAGTCATGCGCTACACAACGTCACGCGACGTATGGCTTGAACTTCATAGACTTTACGATGGTATTAGTGAAGACCGTGCTTATAACCTGTGCATGGAATTCTTTAGTTTCAAACGCAACGAAACTGATGACATCGCCACGCACATGAGTAAATTAAAAAATATTTGGACGAAACTTAATCAAGAAATTGCTCAATCTATGAATAAAGGTTTACCAGACTTATTACTCATATGTAAAATTTTGAACACTCTTGGCGACAAATATTTTTCCTTTAGAAGCACCTGGCTCTTAATACCAAAGACGGAAAGAAATGTTGAAAATCTCACAAGCCACCTATGTGCTTTCGAAAGAGCCTTGTCAAGTAAAAACGTACCTGATCAAGACATCTTAAGTGCTACAACGAGTACACAAAAGCACAAGAAGGACAAGAAGATTAGATGTAACTACTGCTTGGAGAATGGACATCGTGTCAAAAACTGTCCAAAATGGATAAAAGATGGCAAGCCGCCTAAGAGTATGAATCCTACTCCTTCTACTTCGTCCGAAAAATCTGAAAAGCGTGAACGAGCGAATATGACGCTTCTTTTTGCTACTAATGAGCAAGCATCGACTGCTATGGATAATGTAATGTCAGATCATGATCGAGAAAACTGGTGGGTTGATAATGGAGCCACTAGCCACATCACGAATCGGAGCGACCTATTTCAAAACTTTAAACGTTTCGACGAGTTGTCTACAGTAACTACAGCCAACGGTAGTACAATTCGTGCCATGGGCAAAGGAAACATCGTCCTGAATGCCATCGTTAAGGGAAAGAAGGTACCGATTACCCTTCAAGATGTGTGGTACGTCCCGTCAATCCAACGTAACCTATTTTCTGTCTTAGCTGCTCATGACAAAAATCCAAACAGTATTTTTACTTCGAATCCGAAACAGTGTAGATTGTCTGTGAACGGAGAAACGAAAATTATAGGTAATCGTTGCCTACAAGGTGGACTTTACAAACTCGACGTAAAAACCGAAACAACGACTTGAAGTCTTCATGACTACTGAAACACAGTTGTATCACGAGCGCCTTGGACATCAAAATAAGAGACACGTTAAAGCATTGGTAAAGCGTGAATTGGGAATCGACTTGCCCAATGACCATGATTTATGCGAAGGCTGTATCAACGGCAAAGCTCATCGTCTAGAGCAGTCTTTCCCAACGTGGGCGATAACGCCCCCTTGTGGGCGCTGCAGGCCTAAAGGGGGGCGGTAAGAGACCCAGAAAAAAAAGGGGGCGTTGTGTAGGGCTTTGGGGTCGATTTATAATTTCATCTACCTAGCTAGGAAGACTCTTAGACACCGACTGAGCTCTCGACTCTCGACTACATCTTGTGAACATCAACTAATATTAATTAAGATATAGCTCAAACTCGGTTCGATATAATAGACCGCGGGCAATCATGTTTTAACAAGTTTTTGTTAAATAATCCGATTTGTACATTCCTGTATCAATCGGCTGGTTCTATAATACTTGTTCTTGCTTGTCGAGTACGATTGGGCGTCGAATGAGATAAACGAGTTTATGCACGTTTGTCTTATTCCTGTTGGTGCGTGCTGCTTATGCAATCCTATATAAACGACGTAAATTTATTTTATTTTCATTTGCGGTTTCGCGCATAATAGATAAGCAGTACTTCATTATAACACTTACGTATTTCTCAAAACAAAACAATGTCGGAAGTAAAAAAGAAGAGACGGCAATACTCTGCGGAATATATTAAATTCGGATTTATTGAAAATCCCACAAACCCGTCGTCGCCTTTGTGTCTTCTATGTCTAAAAACATTTTCGAACGAAGCAATGAAGCCTTCAAGACTGCAAGGTCATTTGAATAAAATGCATCCAGATAAGAAAGACAAGAATGTAGCATATTTTCAAGACCTAGAGAAGAAGCATAATACTCAGCCAAGTGTATCAAAACTATTTTCGGCGGCTGCTAAGCAAGATGACGACGGACTTCGAGCTTCGTACAATATCTCTTTGTTAATTGCTCAAAAAGGCAAACCACACAACATCGGAGAAGAGTTAATTTTGCCAGCAATAAAGGAAGTAATAACTACTGTGCTTCATAAACCGGCCGCAGATATTATCCGAAAAATTCCTTTGAGTAATAATTCTGTGCAAAGACGAATTGATGAAATGGCTGAAAACATTGAAGAATCATTGTGCAATCATCTGAGGACTAGTCAATTCTCAATTCAGCTCGATGAGTCCACTTTACCAACTAATGAAGCGTTGTTGCTATCTTACGTGAGGTTTATTATAGATGAGAAAATACGTGAAGAACTATTGTTTGCCAGAAATTTGGAGACAGATACAAAAGGCGAAACCATATTCAATACATTGGAAAAGTTTTGTGAAGAGAAAGAGATTCCTTTGAAAAATATTATATCAGTTGCTACGGATGGCGCTCCGGCTATGACAGGGCGCCATAAAGGCTTCATAGCGTACTTAAAAAATAAAATTCCAGATGTCCTTGCTATACATTGCGTTATTCATAGACAACATTTGGTTGCTAGAAACTTAAGTGAACGACTATTTCAATCACTGCAATATGTCATCAAAGCAGTCAATAAAATCCGTAGCAGCTCTTTGAATGATAGATTATTTCATCAGCTTTGTGTTACTAATGACGAAGATTTCAACCGTTTATTGCTTCATACTGAAGTTCGTTGGCTGTCAAGAGGCAATTGTCTGATTCGATTTTACAACCTGTTTGACTCTGTGATAGAGTTCTTGGAAACTAAAGATACAGAACTGCGCAACAAGCTCATAACATCAAAGAATGATATAGCTTACATGACAGACCTGTATAAATTGTTCAACGACATGAACCTCCAACTGCAAGGCGATGAACTAAATTTAATTAAAACAAAAAATGTCGTTGCTGCTTTCGCAGCCAAACTGCTTCTGCACAAAAAGAATATGGGCAGACGTGAGTTTCACAATTTTCCGAATTTATCAGTATCCTGCAGTAACGACGACTTGTTTGCCTACTGCCAACATTTGGAAAACCTCCACATTGACTTCACCGAACGATACCAGGACATTTTAAACTTGGAAATACCAGACTGGGTATTAGATCCGTTTTCAAATGTCAACATAGCAATGTCACCTCAGCTGGAAGAAGAACTTATAGAATTGACAACAAACGAAGAAATAAAAATCAAGTTCAAAAATGGATATCAAGAATTTTGGCTTCAAAAACCGATCCTGCAATTGTACCCTGGATTGTGGTCAATTGTTCAACGATTCTTGATAGCATTCCCAGCGTCATATTTGTGTGAACGTGGTTTTAGTGCTGTGGCAACGCTGCTTACTAAACAGAGAAATCGTTTGCGTGTTACCGAACGTGGCGACTTGCGGCTGTTTTTGAGTAAATTGGAACCTGATATCAACAAACTTATTGAACAGCATCAGATTCAACCTTCACATTAGTTTTTATATAAGAATTGATTATGTTTGTTTTATTTTCAATAAAAGATACTCTGTCCGAATACTATAAAGTTGCGTTTCAATAATCAGTTATAAGTACTTAGCGGTTTTTAAGTATGTTTAAAAAGGGGGGCGTTAAAAAATAATTTATTCTTAAAGTGGGCAGTAGACAAAAAAAGGTTGGGAACCCCTGGTCTAGAGTTTAGAACAAGAGCTAGAGCCTCTACACCAGGAGAACTGATACATGCGGACGTGTGCGGGCCATTCCCGTATTCCTTCTCGAAATATCGCTATTTCTTATTATTTAAGGATGATTATACAAAATACCGCTTTATTTATTTACTTAAAGAAAAATCCGAAGTACCTGAAAAGCTTAAGATACTGCTGACACTTGTAAAGAACACTGGCCATACAGTTAAAGAACTATTAAGCGATAATGGAGGTGAATTCGATAATCGTCAGGTAAGAGAAATTCTTGAAAAAGAAGGAGTAAAACAAAGACTCGTATGCCCATACACACGCGAACAAAATGGTTGCGCGGAACGAGAAAACAGAACAGTTGTTGAGACAGCACGAGCGATGATGCACGCACATAAGCAGTTACCTGAAAATCTGTGGGGTGAACTCGTAACTACAGCTGTTTACATTCTCAACCGAACCGGCCCAACTCCTATTTTAGGGAAAACGCCCTATGAACTTTGGCTTGGGAAGAAAGCAAGCATTAAGCACTTAAGAATTATCGGCAGCACGTGCTATGCCCACGTCCCTAAGCAAAAACGTAGAAAACTGCACAAAAAAGCCGTGAAAGGCATTTTAATTGGTTATTCTGATGACGGATACCGCATCTGGATCAAAGAAGGCAACAAGAATAGCGTGATACTATCTCGAGACGTTTTATTTGACGAAAAATCTGTTTCTTCAGTCGAGAGTGAAACGAAAGTGGTAGCGCAAGACACAAGTATAAACGAGTACATAGTGCAACTTGATCGCATACCTGTCGTTCCTACAGAAACCGATGAACCACGACAAATGAACGAAACTCAACCTATCGAGACAGAGGGAGATTCTCGAGATAACACAGACGTAGAACCACCTAACATAGAATCTGTCGAATTAGAGGGAGATGATGCAGATGAAGATTGCTTACATGAAGCAGTTGAAGATTACTTGAATTCACGACAAGAAGCACTGAATGGTTCCTCAGAAATCTTTTTAGATGCAGTGGAAGAAAGTGAACCGAGGTACAACTTACGTGACAGATCGAAACTTCATCTACCAGCGAAATTCGATGATTATGTTATGGCAGTTCTTAACAACGAGTTATTAACTTATAAAGAGGCCATTCTCAGCGCCGACAAGGATAAATGGTTAAAAGCTATGGAAAGTGAAATAGCGTCACTCCATGAAAACCAAACCTGGTCCTTACAAGAACTACCGAGGGACCGAAAAGCAATTCCCTGTAAGTGGGTATTTAAAATTAAGAAAAACCCAGACGGTTCAATCGAACGCTACAAAGCCCGTCTTGTAGTAAAAGGTTTCAGACAAAAGAGAGGAACTGACTACGAGGAAACCTTTAGCCCGGTAGCTCGAATGGCTACAATACGAGCCTTGATAAGTGTTGCTGCAAGTGAACGAATGCACCTTGTTCAATTCGACGTCACGACTGCATTTCTTCACGGTCATCTTAAGGAAGAAATCTTTATGAAACAGCCAGAAGGTTTCAGTGATGGCACCGACAGAGTTTGTCGACTCAATCGCAGTCTATATGGACTTAAACAAGCTCCAAGATGTTGGAATCAACGTTTTCATGAGATTCTACTGGAACTAGAATTTGGACAAAGTATTGCAGATCCGTGCTTGTATACTAGAAAGTATGGAGATAATAAGATACTCCTAACTCTTTTCGTTGACGACGGTCTAGTTGCAGCTACTAACGAACAGCTGGCAAACGAGTTTCTTAGCAACTTGCGAGAAAAGCTAAAGATTACTACTAAGCCTGCTACGTTCTATCTTGGCATGGAAATATCGCAGTACAAAGGGTCAATAGTACTTAAGCAAGAAGCTTACACCAAGAAGCTACTTGAGAGATTTGGAATGAGTGACTGCAACCCAATTTCAACGCCTATTGATAGAGAAGCTTCTGAAGCAGGGAAAGTTATCGACCATACTGATGAGGAAGATAAGCCTTATTTTCAATATCGAGAAGCCGTAGGCGCATTAGCATACCTGATGGTAGCAACCCGACCTGATATAGCATACGCAGTAGGTGTCGCATCTCGAAAACTGGAAGCACCGACCAAAAGTGATTGGTTAAATGTTAAAAGAATAATTCGTTATCTCAAAGGCACTTTAACTTACGGCCTTAGATATAGACTCGGACATCTAACTGGAATTTTGGAAGGCTTCAGCGATGCAGATCACGGTGGTGATTTAACGACCGGACGCTCCACCACAGGTGTTGTCTGTCGTTATGCAGGAGGAGCAATAGCCTGGCTCAGTCAGAGACAGTCCTCAGTAGCGATTTCGACGACAGAGGCCGAATTAGTGGCTGCAAGCGAAGCGGCCAGAGAATTAGTTTGGCTAAAACGAGTGTTTCAAGAACTCACGACATTGAAATGTGTTCCGATGTTGAGCGTGGACAACGAAGCCGCCATTCGTCTAGCGCACAACCCCGAATTTCATAAAAGAACGAAGCACATTAGAATTCGTCATTTTTATGTGCGAGAACTCGTAGCAGAAGACGAAATTCAAGTCCAACGAGTTACGACCCATGATCAAGTCGCAGACATTTTGACAAAAGGTCTGCCACGACCAAGATTCGTTCCTCTACGTGAGACACTGGGCTTGGTCTCCACGAAGAAGCCCTAGTAGACCCAGTGAGGGAAAGTATTGGAGGTGGAACTTTTTGATAAAATTTTTGTTTATGTCATGTCTGTCTATTGTTTCTATTCGTTCGTCAATGTCTTGTTTTTGTTGTGTTTAATATATTTATAAATCTCGTCATCTTTATTATTCTTCCTTTCCAAGCTGCTTACTCTGCTATACACATGGTGTACGAGATTTTATCGCACGCGGCCATCACGCGGCAGCGTAAACAAGCACGCGACGGGTGATGAAAAAAAACTTAAATAGAACATTTATCTCGTAATTGAGATGGTTAGGAAGATACATATTTTTACACCGGACTGTATACAAATATAGTTATTTTTTCCATAGTTAACCACAACTGTTACTGTATTCTTCTTACCATTATTAGCACCGAATTCTAACAAAGCTTTATTATGTTGTTTTTCCACTCGTTCCTCTTTTTCACTTCGCTCTACTTTCAAATAACTGTATTTCATAGAACATTCAGGATGTTATTTAAAATAAGTCAAGGTTACATTAAATTTAAATAAGCATTAAATACATACATACATATTCGTTCTTTTGACTCTACTGACTCTACAAAGGTGCAGTCTTCCCCAGAGAAGAATAGGTGAGAAACTCTGAGGGTGCTCTTTTTAATCTCATTACTAATACTTACCTAAGTAGTTACTCTTCGACAGTCCGCCATGGACCTAATATACATCCATGCAGTTCGCAGAAGCTTGAGGTTTCTATCGATCACGTCTGCAAACGGCATATTTGCCCTATTTCTTCAATATGGCCTCCATGACTTCTAGGAAGTACGTGATGTCCAGGCGGATGGGTGATGTAGCTCTATGGGTAGTGGTGGTCAGCGCATGAGGCCAGCGGCCGTACCATTGCAGATCGGGGGCCTGATTTTTGAAACAATAGAATTCCAATTCGCATACGAATTGACAAAATTTGTATGAGATTCTCATGCGAATCTTGTCAATTCGTATGCGAATTGGAATTCTATCGTTTCAAAAATATGGGCCCCGAGTCTACTTTCAAAGTATCGGCTATATCGCGACTTTCAATAGTTTATTCGCACACAGTATAAATAATTGGAACATGATGTACAACAAGACGACCTTATTGCTTGAAAGTAAGTTTTTCCAGGCCAATTTCGTTACTTATACCTATTTTGGCGCAACGCAATGTATCGCGATACCGCGCCCCGCGCGCGGTAGATTTGCACCCTTATAATTTTTTGAGAGTTTTCGACGAGCCCCAGAAAGTGGAGAGCGTACAGAAGAGGAGGCAAGAAAAAACAGAGAAGTTGATCTGAATTTGTAGGGAGCTCAAGATAGTGCGCGCGTCAATGACATAAAAAAGTGCGTCAAAAAGTGCCCGACGCGCGTACTTTTACCCAGATATGGTCCTGTCCGTGTGACTTATAGGTCGGTAGGACCATGTGGTGGAGATAAAAGATAGAAAGTCCATTGTAAGTAGCGTGCTAAGGTTGCCACAAATAAGTACCTAGGTATAATGATACGGAGTGGCAATAAGAATAAAATTAAATCAAACGTAAAATTACATTTACTTCAAAAATGGGTACTTACTACAATATTTAGTTTTAACGAAAAAAAAAACTGAAACTTTTTTCGAAAGTACTGAGCAGGTACCACAAACAAGCGCAGAACTTCTGGAAGATAGCTTCGAAGAGTACATGACCCTTTTGGATATCATCACTCATCGATCAGCGACTTGAAATTGTTGAAGAGACCATCGTCCAAGACTCGATTTTATCTTGCTTTATTACATTTATCTAGGTACTATTTTTCCACTTTATCAATGTACCTAATTCCTCTTTGTCTCATCCTCTTCATCTCCAGAAAACACCAAAACCATGTTCGTATCGTTTTTGCTTCAACTTTTGTTGTCCTTGCTTGCTGCTTGATCTTTGGTTTGTTCTTAATTCGTGAGCATAAGAGCTAAAATTCCACTTCAACTGTCCAGAGTTTTCTGCCCCTGCTAGTAGATACCATTCATTGCTCTTTTATGTTGGTGTTCCGAAAAACCACAAGTTACATTTTCTTTACTGTATATGGATCATCTATCTTTTACAATGTTAATTTCGTAGCTTCATCGCAAATAGCTTGTATTAAAAGAATTCAAATGTTAATTTTGTGATGATCAAAGAAAAATTCTACTTCGTTTATCAACTGATCCTTCAAACCGCCTTCGGAGAAAATAATATACAATACACCGACTAGGACCGCATACACCAGACTGATACAAACCAAATATAAAAACACGTACATTGATGAGATTTTTTATGAATTTTTAATTACAAGTAAATTTATTGTAAATAACTGAGAATTTCAAACAGATCAAACAAATATTTAGTAAGTTAGTGAGGTGAGGTGATCAAATTCTTTGATCACAATCACTTGCAAATCACTCTTATTTTTATGTCTATGGATCAAAAGGTCTATGAATGCAAATCATAGACATAAAAAAAAATAAGTTTAAAAAAAAATTTCACGTGCACGCTTCGGAGACTGTGATTTAATTATTTTTATGTTTATGAGACGGTGGGACATCTATAACGGTGCAGTAAAATCTTATTTCTTACTAGCAATCCGCTCGGGACTTCGTTCCCGTGGGAATTCGGGAAAATTATGTAGCCTATGTTACTCAGGGATTATGTAGCATCCTAATGGTGAAAGAATTTTTGAAATCGGTCCAGTAGTTTTTAGTTTATTCGTTACATACAAAAATACAAATCTTTCCTCTTTATAATATTAGTGTAGAAAGCACAATTTATTTAACCCCCGACAAAAAAAGAGGGGTTTTATAAGTTGCATGTGTACTGTATGTATACTGGGTGAAAAATAACCTCCTAGCTATATTCAAAATCCTGAACCAGTATCATTCAAAGATCACATTTATAAAAAAAAATTTTTTTAATATTTTTTCAATGGGAATGGTTCATTTTTTGCCTAAACGTAGACATTACTCCTACACCAGGCACGCAAGGGGTGCGGGTAGCGCTCGGGGGGTGCACCCGAGTTGTGTCTACGTTTAGAAAAGAAAAATCCCCCCCCCCCCCAAAATAAAAAGTGTTCAGCAGGGCAATCGCGCTAAAAAAAGTGGATTGAATCGCAATTGAAACGTAGCTGCGGAGCTACCACCTAAGCGAATCTGATGCTGCGTAAACGAATGGAACGTAGTCGATTGCTTCTTTATAAGGAGACCTTGATTAACGATATGAACCAAACACAGCAATGTACATCATTCCATTCGTTCAATCAGCATCAGCTTCGCTTAGGTGGTAGCCCCTCAGCTGCGGTTCAATTGCGATTCAGTCCACTTTTTTTAGCGCGATTGCCCTGCTGTAAGTGATACTGGGGGGCTACCACCTAAGCGAAGTTGATGCTGATTGAACGAATGGAATGATGTACATTGCTGTGTTTGGTTCACATCATTAATCAAGGTCTCCTTATAAAGAAGCAATCGACAACATTCCATTCGTTCACCCAGCGTCAGCTTCGCTTAGGTAGTAGCCCCCCAGGTTCAGGATTTGTATGTATATCTCATAGAAAAAGTGTCTATGGTATCGCAGCTCTTATTTGTAAAGAGATGGACCGATTTTGATACGGTTGTTTGAAAGCTATCGTTATTGAGATGGTTATTGAGTGACTCTAAATTAGTTAGCAATAATTAAGGATGTAAATCAGCCCACGAAACTGAACAACTTACCACAAGGAACATTGGTCAAAATATGAAAAACCTTTCTTTCTGCCCGGGATTTCGTTCCCGTGGGAATTTGGGAAAATCATGTAGCCTATGTTAATTTAACACTTAAGCTACAGGTGTTAAATTAACACATGGGCTACATAATTTTCCCAAATTCCCACTATAGCTCTTAAACATGTTAATCCAGGGTGTCAGCTACCTCCACACCAAGTTTTATCAAAATTGGTCCAGCTGATTGAGCGTGAAAGAGTAACAAACATCCACACATCCTCACCAACTTTCGCATTTATAATATTAATAAGATTTTCGCTTCTCCATACAACTTGTGCGATCAGTTGTTGTTTTTTTTCCTTTGTAAGGGAAGTCGTTTTTTTTTTTGAGGATTTCATATAGGTAGTTTCCTTGGCGAAAGTTGTTTAATTTCACAGGGAGAACAATCCCCTAAAGTTTCGCATAGATTGTTAGTTAATTCATAGATTGTTCGTATTATTACGTATACTTTATTGCACAAAAAAACTGGACATCACAGAAATATAGAAACACGGAAAAATGTACAATAGGCGGCCTTATTGCTAAACAGCAATTTTTTAAGACAACCTGAAAAGAGAAAGAAAGAAGAGAAAGAAAGTAGCGGGTGCAGCAATATTACATACACTACATAACAATAAGTAAATACTTATACCTAAAATAAAATAAAAAAATAATATTTTAATACAAATACATACACAAATATACAAAAAATAAAATAAACATACATATTTTTATGGACAAAAATTGAAAACTTATAGCGAGATACCGAGATTGGTTAATCAAACACTTTATTAAAAATGAAAAAGTTTTATTAATCGTAATTGCAGTTCTTCTTTGTGAATATTTCTTGCATAACGTCGTCCTTGTCCAAAAATTTCCTCAAAGAAAATGCCCTGTCCGTGGCGAAGGAGCTGGCAGACTTGTCTACAACCGTAGCAGATACGGAACCATCGACCACTTCGCACTGAGTAGACGTAACAGGAGTTTTGTCCCCATATACATCTGCTATATTTCCTCCACAAGCAAGTTCTCTCAGGAACTTGTCAAGGTCGTCCTCAGAGTAACAAGTGCAAGCTGCAGTTAGCTCATCTTCGAACTGCGTGCTCATATCCCGTGTCTTTGATTCTATTACTGCAAGAGGAGGGGGAGTATATATCCCCCTAGCGCGTTTCACTAGTCGTCTTAAAGTAGCCGGAGTACACGTTTCGTAGTTCGGCAGTTCTGGCGGCTCGAACGGAGACATCTTCCTCATGTACACAGGCAGATATTCTTCCAAGTGCTTCTTCGACATTTTTGCACACCTGCATCTCTTCGGCATAACGTAGTCTACATAACTCTCCCATTTCGGTTCGCGCTGCAGTCGCAACTCGGCACTTCTCGTTTTCATCGTATGTCCAGACGAAATTATCTCAACTTCTTTCTCCTTTTCTTTCACTTCAGCATCTGGTTTCAAACTAGAAGACATTTTAGACGAGCGCAATGGGCTACAAAAGCAATAATCTATTTTGCAAATAGGACACTCGATGGGAAGTTTTCGAGGATTTGGTATTTCTTGCTGAATAATCTGCATCAAAGAACTTTCTAGGTTAAGTTCCTGTAATTCGGTTGAGCGGGTACATTTAATAGGAACGAAGAGTTTATATTTATCGATGTCCTCATCTCTGACATCAATATCTCGGCCTCGGTCACCGGCGAGATACCGAGCAAGTTTATCTCCGTACACTTCTAAGTTATCGCAAGCTGAGTACATACAATTTTTGTTAATTATAACTACGGGCATCTGCGACGCGCTGGAGGTGCAATGCTTTGGGCAGAATTTCTCGTCAACTTTCGCCTTATAACCTCTGTCGCAGCATAAGTAAAATGGATGTGGCCTTGCAACGGGGTCTGGTCTCACGTATTCAGTCTGGACAAAAATACTTTCAGCTGTAGGCTCTTCGACAGCTTCATTTAATTGCATCATCATGAGTTTCTCCATATCTAGGAAAAAATCTGCATACTCCGGCAAGTTTTTGAGACATAGCTCCACAAAAATTTGGAATTTTTTAACAATATGGCATATTTTTTTCCTCCACACGCGGTCGAATTCTTGACGTTTCAAGTACTTTTCAGTTTCTAGTGCAATCCTATAATCTTTCATGGCGATGTCGTCTTTTAAAGTGGAAACTTTTTTCTCGTGGATATGTTTTTTAGTTTCCATTTCTTTTCGACACTCTTCGCGTTCCTTTAGTGCCACGTAAACGTGACAGGCCAACGTTTGACATTCTAAGAAGTGACGCGTCTTCTCAATAGCCAAATGTTTCTCTGCTTTTATATCGTGGATACGTTTCCCCATTTCGGATCGGATCTCTGTAGCTTTTTGCATGAAGTTATTCTTCATTTCCATCTTTCTGTTTTCTAACTTTTCCGAATACTCATTATAGAGCATAGTAGCCTGGCGTTTCATAAGCTGTGCAAAGCGATTCTGCATGTGCTGATGTACCTCTGTTCGGACTCTTTCAATTTCTGCTTTGGCTGCTTCCATTACTATTAATTCTATTCTATCTATAGATCTTCGATACAACCGTTCAAAATCATCTAATAGATTTCGTATAAGCCTCGTGTTTTTGGCACTCTCAGCTGCGGAAAATTCAGTGGAATAAATTTTACAGTTTTCTAAGATCTTTTTCTTCCATGAATTATCGTTATCGATCAGGGCTTCTTCCTTTTGTCTTTGTAGGGCCCTGTGGTAATTGTACATCATTTTCTCGCCATAGTCTGTGATGCCTTGATAGCTGAGTCGTTTTAAGTGTTCCTTTTTAACTGGTTGCAGAACGGCTCGGCCTGCAAGGAGCTCATCTGGTGGTTGGTACCATTCGGTGCCTCCTCCAATCATTGGAGGCTCAAGGCCTGCGAGGATCTTCAGCTTAGGACTCATCGACTTGAAATACACTAGCGCCAAATTGGTACACATCTTATCTTTCATCACAGTTTGTGTCGGCACCTGCTTTCTTTTGAAATAACATTGTCGGTGGTAGTAATCGTCGCTTAGTCGCTTCATTGTTACTTTCTTGATTAGATGAAAATTTAAATGTATGAAAAATTACCTATTAAAAAGAGATTTAAAATCCGGTGTAATGCAAAATAAACTTAGTATAATGAAAAAGTCATAATGAAAAACATTCCGTTAGTAAATATTTACTAGTATTTTCAATGACATTTAACAGGTTTTGTATAAAAGTGACACGAGTAATGGCACAGATAAACTTTTTAAGTAATGGATATGTCGTAAAACTTGCGTAAAACCTGTTGTCTATTTCCGAAAATCTTTTTGTCACAAAGGAGATTTTATTACAGAATAAATAATAGTACTAAGTTTGATAAACAAGTTTTAAAGTTTTCTTAAGGTTTTCTTGAAGTTGTCTTCTTTATTGTTTCCTACGAATCTGCCGAAAAAGGACTAAAATGGTTTCGCTTTTTCATCTTATTTAGTCCTTTACAGTTAGTGTGCAAGAAAAATTAAATCAGAAATTCAGAACTGTACTATTATTTCTATTGCTTCGATGGCATATATTTTACTTACGTAATTTGGTTTAAGACTTTTCTTCCCCAAAATCATGTCACATCGATCGCTTCCATATTATGTTATCGCGATCATTGCTCCTTCGACGGCAATCAAAGAACTAGTAAAAGGTTATGAAATATTTTATTCAATAAAAATTATAAATACCATTATATTAAAAATAATTCAGTCTAACTTACACTATGTTACTTCACCTACCGCCATTTGTTGTAGAAGATTCATGACATGGCACAATCTCTCTTTGATTTCAGTGATTGATCTGTGAGGGAGAAGTTCACTGATTCGTGCAAACACTTGTTCGGAAGCAGATTCCCCTTTTATAACCTGTAACATCGTTTTATCTTCGTCTCTCGTCCAATTTGCTTTCATTAAAGGGGTTTTCTCTTCTAAATTAACAACTACAGTTTTAGGAGCCTTAATTTTAGCTCCGTCGTCTTTGTTTGTTTTACAAAGATGTTTATTCTCCTTCTTATCTTTCTTATGTTCTGTTTTGTTCTCATCTTTCTTCTCTTTGCATGCTTTGTTTTTCGTTTGATTTTGCTTTTTGTTTGTTTTAGGGCTACTCGTACTCGTTACGAAATCTTTACTGTTATCGTTTACATCTTTAGGTGTTTTTGTGGGAGACTTTAGTTTTTTGGGTTTTTTCGGGGGGATTTTGGGGGTGTTTTTGCTCTGTCGTTTAGGGGAGGCACGTTCGTCTTCTGACTCCGAGGGTGATAGATGGCAGTGGGTAGGGGCTAGCCTCCTCATGTGTACCCGATATGGTTCTTTACTGTAAGGGTAGGTGACGCGCGCCGTCCGAAGCATTCTGCCGTGTTGTAAGAATACGCGACCGTGGAGGTACTGAAAATTTGAAGTTGAAACGTAATATTTACTAACGATACAAGTGTCGGATGTATCCAAATATATTTTATTGTAATATAGGTAAAAAACAGTTTATAATGTCAAGTTCTTGAGCACAGCTGTGTTTCGCCATACTGGCATACAACATTTATTTATAAGGTACTTCTATATACAGGGTGTAACTGTAAAGGACAGCTAAACAAATACTCAAATGGTGGAATCTACCCATAACTATCATCAGCTATAAGTAATTATTTTTTCCCGGAAACGTCACGTTTAGGAGGTTACCTACTTTGGCGCTACGCAACGTATCGCGGGCCGCTATCGGAGTGCGATGTACATTGCTGGTTTTCGTGTTTTACGTTGTTATGATTGTTTTTTATTGCAAAATGGAGTGTATTCGATTAAACATTAAAAAAAACGGATAAAAATACCACTGGAGAATCATTCAGAATGATTGTCTGATCTGAGTCCATGGTTTCAGTTTTTGCTAAGCTGTCTTTTACACCCTGTATATCACCTACTAAATTAATAAGACAGAGTAGTCTTCAAAGTATTCATTTGTTTAAATGTAATGTGTATCCTTTAAATAGGTTGGCGTTTCTGAGTTTTTCAATCACACTAGTAGAAATGGTGTTACTTTTGGTCTCACTACCAGTTAAAAATAGCATCATCTATCTATCTCACTTGGCGAAATGGGTACATTATCCATCTCATTCTGACCTATTGGTAGCCTAGTTATGAACTTTAGGAAGGCTATTAGAGTGCATTAGGAACAGTTAAAGTGCCAACCGATCAAAAACAATTTCATCATCATATCAACCTATTGCAGTCCACTGCTGAACATAGGCCTCCCCCAAGGTGCGCCACTTTGCACGATCCTCCGCTTTTTGCATCCAGCCACTACCCGCTATCTTCTTTAGGTCATCTGACCATCTGGCTGGGGGGCGACCTACGTTTGCCAAAACATTTTAAACAATCAAAAAAATCCTTCAAATCGGACTTGCTGAGAAAAAAATTCTTCCTCCTCAATTAATTCAATTCTTGCATGTGTCATACATGTATTTTTAGAATCCTGACTAAATGCGTCATCTTTTAAAGTTACTTGCCAGGTAAGCGTAGTACTTTTTTTCAACTACGCAGAATGACAAAAGTATGTCATGCGTACATGTTAGACTGATAAACTATCAATGCGTACCATTAATGACAACATTTTTTTTTACCAGCCCATATACGTCCCCACCGAGGGGCACGGGCCTCCCTTCGAAACACGGAGGGGAATTAGGCCATAGTCCGCCACGCTGGCCCAATGCGGGTTGGTGGACAATGACAACATTAAAGACTGTTAATGAAATGGTTTTATTTTTATTTTTTATTTTAAGATGGGTCAGATGGGTACTTTGTTACAAGCCGAAATGTATGAACATATAAATAAATATACGCTACACACTCAAAGATTCACACTAAGGTTTTCCCTTGTGTCGGGTCCATTGGAACACACATAAAAACAGACGAGAACACCCATGACCCGAGAACAAACATCTGCTTTTTACACAAATATTTGCCCCGACTGGGAATCAATCCCAGGACAAGAAGCAGCGTCACTACCACTCGACCAAACCGACCGTTGTAAACCTAAGATGCTTACCATAGTGTCCAATCCCTCCTTGCTTTCTATATTTTTTTTGTTATCGCTCGCTTCTTCAAATTCCCACACGTCATACCCTTTGTCAGCAGTTAAAAAGTTTTCGTTAAACACATCTGTGCCAGAGTCGTATACACTGAAATTAACAAACATTCGATTTATTCATGTGTTGGTAATTGATTAAAAAAATAAACGCGACACGCTCAAAGGCCCACGCTAAGGTTTTCCCTCGTGTCGTGGGTCACTCGGAACATACACAAAGACAGACACAAACACCCATGAGCAAACATCTGCTTGTTTGACCCGAGAACAAACATTTGCTTTTTACACAACATATTTGCCTCGACTGGGAATCGAACCCGTTGATCAAGAGGCAGCGCCACTATCATGGTCGAGTCAATTGATACACACATACCTTAACTGGTTGTCCCAAAAAAATGTGATACGACTTTTTTTTTACCCAAAGGTTAACTGGAAGCATTCGCTTGAAGCGATAAGGTCGCCTATATTGTACCTTCATGCTAATGTTATTTGTAAGCTTTTTGTTATTAAAATAGTGCATTAAAGTGTATTGTATTGTAAGCAGAAGGCTTATTAAATAATGAATGACGCAATAAACTCTTAAGTAAAAATAAAAATCTTAAGTTTCTCTGTTAACTGGACAAGTTCTTAGGAGTCACTATAAGGAGGCGGGGGAGTCTTTGCTTTGCTTATTTTTGATGACATGGGGAGTGGGGGGTCTAGATGGTGATCACATCAGCAGAAGTTATTTTTTTAAATACAAATGACAATCCACACATTGTCTATGCTTGAAAACGAAACGCATTTTCGGGGATTCCCACAAAATGCATATACCAATGTTTACATAAGCATAGGCCTTTGCTTACTTTTGCTGACAAGGGAGAGGTGGGGTCAATAATTGTAATAAATCTGCTTACGTAATACTTGAACGGCCCCTAAGAACTTGTCCAGTTAACAGAGAAGCTTAAGATTTTTATTTTTACTTAAGAGTTTATTGCGTCATACATTATTTAATAACCATTCCCACGCGATTTCCTTCGCGTGGAAAAGTATCGAAAACGAAAACTGTGATAAGAACGCATTACTTTTAAAAACTTGGGAAAAATATCTTTTACACCTCTTTAACTATATCTGTGCAAAGATCAGGTTGATTTGTTGATCGGTGTTATAAGCGTGAGCATATGTATTAAATCATTTACCAAGATACAGAGACGGGAAGGATTGATAAAGGGTTTTATAGCACCAAATACTGACCTGTCCGGCGGTCTTTCATCAGGAAACAGCGATCGGAACAGCTGAGCGAGCCGGGCGTTAGACCGCAGATGAGGAAGCACTCGATTCTTCATGTCGGTGGTGTTACCAGAGTTAATGCCCGTAGTCAGAGCTCGCAGCACCTTACGTAGCACCGTCGGCTTGCGGGCGAATGTTGTCTGTGGATATAAAAAAAATATATTTTGTTTCTCCACGAAACCTTGCATTAGGTACTTATTCTAAACCTTATTTCTATGCTACAATACTGAGTGTCCAATACGCGCTGGTAAGATGGGAGACAATAGGCATGGATGAGGTAAAAGAAGACCAAATACAAGAGATTAGCATAAAGGAGATAATTTGGTTCACTAAAGGTTTAAAGAGGTAGAACTGTCAGTGCAGAGGTAAAACTCATGCGCTGTTATGGGGAATTGGATGAAATGGTCCTAAATAAGTGGACTGATCACCCGTCTGTGTACAGTATGTACGTAAATGGGTAAGGTAGTACGTGTGGAGACTGGTGCCTGAAATAGACTTTAATCTGTGCTTCAAGTCACCAGAGCCCCAGTTGTACGTGCCCAATAACATTTACTACGGAGCATAGGTTTTTTTGCCGAAAATAGAAGCACGAATAGATATCCGCCACCTGAAGACGGAGCGACAAATGAAAAAAACTTTTACTCCGTAGTTATTAAGATTGATTTTACGATGCTTTCACCGCCCCGCCACGTCGCTTGTGTATAAACAGCGCCTTACAGAAATACAGCAACTTTATGGCTCTAAGAGCTGTAGAGCTTGTAAGTCAAAATTTTTCGAAATGGCTGAAATATGATATTTTTTATGTTTTTAACCATAGCTTCCATTTTGAAATACATGTATGTATGCAAAGAATGCATGCCTGATGTCCATATAAATGCAGGCATGCATTCTTTGCATACATGTATATACTTAAGAAGGGGAATAACAGTGTTATCAATTAACTGTAAGCCTAATGTCATATGGCATTTTACTGTGGGGTAATGTTGCGGATATCAATAAGATCTTTGTTCTGCAGAAAAGGGCTGTTCGCGCGATCTATCAAATGAGACCTAGAATGTCTCTTAGACAAATATTCAAAGAAATAGATATTCTGACTTTTGCATCCCAATATATATGTGGCAATCTTTTATATGTGAAGAAAAATGAACATTTGTTTAAGAAAAATAGCGATAGGCACAAGGTGAATACTAGGACCAAGCATAAACTGGATGTACTAGCTAGACAGTCGTCTCAACAAGGTCACGAACTCTTTTATGGGTCAATGTATACGGTTCTATAATAAGATTCCATGTGTATTCAAAATTTACCTTTGGACAAATTTAAGACAGTGATTAAACAAAAACTTTGCAAAAAGGGGTATTACAAAATTTCTGATTATCTATCAGACAGGCAGCCATAGGAATGAACTGCTCAGCTCTAGAGTTATTTCAGATTTAGCTAAAATTAGTAAATAAGAAAATTTTTAACGCGATTTAAAAGAGCAACCTCAGAGTTTCTTGCCTGTTCTTCTCTGAGGAAGACTGCACCTTTGTGAATAGGCGTAGAGTCAGTAGGATGAAAAGGACGAATGCGTATGTATGTATTTAAATCGTTTAATGTATGTTTGTATGTATTTCATTGTAATCTTGACTTGTTTTAAGTGGCATCCTGAATGTCCTATAAAATAAAGTTTTTTTCTATTCTATTCTTTCTAGAACTCTATCTAGGCATAACAATAATTACTTAGTCATATCATATGAGTTACTGTTAATGTAATTTTTGCTTAAAACCAAACTTGGATATATATCTTGAATCAAAATTTTCAAAATACAATTTCTGCAAAATGTTATCTAGTGGCAATGTAAGATTTTGCTAGACATTTTGACAAAGATACCTTATTTTTGACCAGGACCCAATTTGCGAAAAGGACATTTCGTGATAAAGCCACTAACTGGCCTTTAAAACAAAGAACTGTTTCTTTTGTTAACATTACAAAGTCGTCAATGTATGTTAGCACTAGTCGACTAGTTGTCAAGGTTATTGCTTAATTTGTGAGGTATGTTAATAAATTCGCACAGCATAAGGTAGAGATCTTTGAGCTATGGTCCAGTACAGGCATAATCTCTTGTTAACATGAATGATTGTCTATCCAGGCTAGGGGCTTTTTTAAATAAATTGGCCCACGCCTATAACTCCTATTGTAATACGGCTAAGGTCCGTATTACAGAAGGAGACTAAAGTCTTGATCCATACTTAAGTATTTATTGTCTCTTTCTCTCACTATCAAAATGATAAAGACAACTGCTACTCAAGTATAGATCAGAGTCTGAGTCGCATTCTGTAATTCGGACCTAAGATAATTATATTTTAATTTTATTAGTATTATTTATGACAACATCTTCAAAAAATAAGATCAACAAGAAAGCAAAAACAAAAAAATATGGCTCTATATCAGCCAGCTTACTTGGCACCTTGCTCCAATGCGGTCTATTGGATAAATTTATTTACTTATTAACTTTCTGCCCGGGACTTTGTTCCCGTGGGAATTTGGGAAAATTATGTAGCCTATGTGTTAATCCAGAGTGTCAGCTACCTCTAAACCAAATTTTATCAAAATTAGTCCAGCCATTTGAGTGTGAAAGAGTAACAAACATCCATCCATCCATCCATACATACAAACTTTCGCGTTTATAATATTAGTAAGGAAGTATTTAAGTTTAATTTTAGTTTAAGACGAATAAATAATAGTAAGTTGTCTTTTTTAATTTTGTTTTTTTTTAGTTTTTGTGTGGACTTTATGTACTTAATGTAACTAAATAAAAAAAAAGACAGAAGCCTAAATATGAAAATCTTGTGATATAAACCATATGTAGTAAGTAACTACTTAAATAAAAAGAAGTGACTACGAAGTATATTTAAGTAAGTAACAACTTAAATGATTTGATTTGATTTGAAGGGGATGTAAGTAAAAGCTTTTTAACAAAAAGTCAAGTTTCGGCAATTTACTGAATGGGGACCAAAGTCAAAGTGAAAACAGCTTTATTTTATAAATCATTTAGGATGTTACTTAAAATAAGGCAAAGTAGTGAAGTACGGACGGCCGCACATCAGGTTACCACAAGCGTGCACTCTGTGCTATTGTGGTAAGAGCAGTTTTGCAATGAAAATGGAGTAACCTGATGCGCTGGCTTCTGTAAATCAAGAAGGTAAACATGATTATGGTTTACCTGCAGCAATTCAATGAAGTTTGTCATCTGCACTAGCTTAAACCGATCCATAAACCGGCCCACCTCAGCTGCCTGCCCCGGCTTCAAAAACAGCAGGAACTCCTCTACTATATCCTTATACTCTTCTCCAAATAACTGCTCTACTTTTCTATATAAATCTACAGGGGTCTCTTTATTAGGGTCAAAAGATTTCAAAATGGTTTGAAACTGTACAAATTTATTTGTAGGCACTGTGGAGTGTGAGGAAAACCTTGATTGTACTTTTGTGTAGAAGGACTTAACTAAAGCTGAAATATAAAAAAATAAGATTAATTTTGGAGCCGGTTGATAAGAAACATATTTTTTAATTTTTTTAATGGGTTTAAGTGAATATGAATATTATTTCATGGATCATAGGTAGGTCTTTTAATAAACAGTAGCTTTTTTTTGAGAAATACTTTAAAAAAAATTAAGATATACAATTTTTTGTGCTACAAAGAAACTATACTATCAGTTTACCTGTCTCTAAGGGATTATCCTTAATTTTAATTTTATCATCATTTCCTTGTTCCTTTTTCTTTGTGACTGCTTTTCCCTTAGCTCCATTTTCAGGGAGTTTCGTAGACTGTGTAACCTTGGCAGAAAGATCCTGGAACAATAATAAAATAAATATGCAAATCTCTTGACATACTACGCCCATGCGACATCTTGCAATCCGAAATGCGACGCGCGATAGGAGAACAATATAATCAAGTCCGTGTTTTTAACAACAAAACAACACGCATATTAATCACGATTTAACATGCACAAATTGGCCAACACAACTTTCCATTCAAGGTGATGTTGATAAAAATTAGCGTTACATAAAAATCTTTGCATAAATTCCTGTGACTCACCTTTGTCTTGTTTACGGGTTTTTCGATAGGATTCTGGCTGAAAAAGCTTGTGCTTGGCTCAATCTTGTTCCCGAAAGCATCCTGGCTGTCCCTAGTGAACAGAATCGGCATAGAAGGCAGCATCTGGAGAAAATACGTACTCTCCGCACAAAGTATTCAACTTCGCAATCCAAAGTTCCACCACAATTTTCACATGGTATTTTACACAAAACACGATCGTAACAAAAACAAATGGTAGTTAACACTTAAAACTACATAAAATTAACAATTTTTAGCCAAGTAAAACATTTTTGTTTGTTTTTATCCAAACAATACATGCGATCGAAAAATGGAAAACATCTTTTTGACAGATCGTGCGCTCGACCGCTTGAGCTCGACGCAAAATGGATGGGCGAGCGCGCGCATGATTCAAATCATTGAAAGTTTTTAACTATTAAACTTTTAATAAAGTTATGTAAAATGTGGGTTAGACATTTATTAATATACTAATTTCTATTTTAAATACTTGCATTTATTTTCTAATGTTAATACACCAAAATTAATCCAATAAAAATGAATAACGACATTTATATATGAACGTTTTCTCTAGAGTTCAAATACTTAGAGATGTATTGAAGTTGTTCAATAGTCGTTTAACTTTTATTGAAAAAAAAAATTATGAATCCACATAGCTTTGTTAAAACCATAGAAAAGTTTTTTTGTAAAATACCAAATAAGCAAACTGATTTTTAATAGGAAGTTATAGTTAACGTAAAAAGAGCCAAAATGGGAGACAGATAAAAATGTTGTCGGCGAATAATGGTGATCGTATCGTACCTCTATGTTAGCGTATCGTTAGCACAGTGATAGGGTGTTAAAAAAAACATGCATTTTCCAGTATTTGTTAAATATGTAAAGGTGGCTGATACTATTTAAATATAATTAATAAACATAACATTCCTATAAAATCATACATGCTTGAATTACCTGCTTTGGCGTATAATCTTGTTACACTCGCCTAAGAATATAATACCAAGTAATTTGATAAAAAAGAAGAATATGAGATTATATACCTCATCATCATCATCATCAGCCTGTATGGCACGCCACTGAGCTCGGTCTTCAGCTCTCCTCCTCCAACCACTGCCCACTACTTTACGAATATTGTCACCCCACCTAGTAACAGGGCGCCCTACGCTACGTTTGCCGATTCGTGGTCTCCATTCAAGAACTTTTCTGCCCCAACGGCTATCGGTTCTACGACAGATATGACCAGCCCACTGCCACTTAAGCTTGCTAATTCGCCGGGCTATGTCGGTAACTTTGGTTTTCTGACGGATTATTTCGTTTCGAATCCGATCCCTCAAAGAAATACCGAGCATAGCCCTTTCCATAGCTCGCTGAGCGACCTTAAATTGGTGGACTAGTCTCACTGTGAGTGGCCACGTCTCGGCTCCGTATGTCATCACGGGTAGGACGCACTGATTGAAAACTTTCGTTTTCTGGCTTTGAGGTATGGGTGACGTGAAGACTCGGCGGAGTTTCCCAAACGCTGCCCAGCCCAGCTGTATCCGTCTCTTAGCTTCCCCATCGGAGTTGTTTTTACCTACTCGGAGCATCTGTCCCAGGTACACATATTTAGAAACAACCTCGAGGGGGACTCCGTTTACCGCGACCGGCCCCGGGTCAACATGTTCGTTGAACATGACTTTGGTTTTATCCAAGTTCATCCGGAGCCCTATACGCTGAGACGCATTAGCTAGACTGTCCAGCATCCGTTGAAGATCCTGCAGCGTTTCAGCTATAATGACGATGTCGTCTGCAAATCGTAGGTGCGAGATGTGTTCACCGTTTATATTGATGCCGTACTCTTTCCAGTCCAGCGTCTTGAACATATCCTCCAAAGCGTTAGTGAACAGTTTCGGTGATATGACATCACCCTGTCGCACTCCTCGGCGCAGGTGGATATGTTCGGTCTGCTGATTCTGTATTTGGACGGTCATCGTTGCGGCTTCATAAAGACATCTCAGCACCTTGATGTATCGCCAGTCTACTTGGCATCGATTATATACCTAATACTTATTAAACGACGATGAAGTTTTACCGTCATCGCTATCAGAGTATGACGCTCGAGTTTGTCGCGGGTCGTGCTAGCTATGCTGTTAATAGTTGATTGAATATTTGGTGAACATAATAATAATAAAATCCCTAACACGGTTGTAGTTTCAATACTCAAAGTTTAAATACTCTAACTTATCAACGGGCACGTTAACCCAGTGTGGCCCTGGCTGTTCCCGATTGACTACAGTCGTTGGCGGTTTGAAAAGGAGTTAGTCAAGTTTGCCAGATACTTGACTACACCTACACGATAAGAAGAAGAAGAAAACTTGTCGTCTGCGGTATAGATGTTATGGACCAAGTGATAAATTGGGCATTATTCATAATGACCGGGCATTATGAAAAATGCCCAATATGAGAGGGCAATTTGATAATAATTAATCAAATAATCAAATTGACCGGGCATTATACATAATGCCCATCACCTTTTGGGCAGAGTAATACAAACATATTTAATTTATATTTTTTAAATCATTATAGTCATTTAACTTCAAATAAACTAAATGTTAAACAATTTAAATAATCAGACTCATTATTCGGATTAAGTAGCAAAGTAAAAGGCGAGGCCGAAGGCCGAGCTCCGCATAGGGCGAAGCCCGGAGCGTCCCCCTCCCCCAATCCAAGATGGCTGCCATGCGAGTTAAGATTTTAACGGTGAGGTGAGGTCGCACACTGAGCCCAACTCCGCGTAGGGCGAAGCCTGGAGCGTCAACCCCCTCAATTCAAGATGGCGGCCATACAAGATTAGATTCTGTAGGTGAGGCGAGGCCGTAGGCCGAGGCGAGCTGCGTTTAGGGTTAGGCCGAAGTCCAAACTCCGCGTAGGGCGACGACCAGAGCGTCCCCCCCAATTCAAGATGGCCGCCATACAAGTTTAGATACTTTTTATTATAAGATGGGTTAACTCTTGACCCCAATCTTGACCATAAGGTCAAAGATGAGGTCGACG
Source organism: Aproaerema taeniolella (assembly GCA_949987775.1). Lineage (NCBI taxonomy): Eukaryota > Metazoa > Arthropoda > Insecta > Lepidoptera > Gelechiidae > Aproaerema > Aproaerema taeniolella. The sequence continues at coordinate 12,316,610 of OX465261.1, read as the reverse complement.
ATGGAGCGAGTTAACCAAGAAAATGCCTGTAAAGGCACTGGTACTCCCACGCACCGACGGAACACAGCAAGCTGTTTGGCGTCGGACTTCGGTAGGAGGGTGGTCGCGAACCAGACGGCCCTTTACAGAGCCTACCACACCGCATGAGACCATAGGACGACACCTCAGATTCAGAAAAAAATGAAGTGTCGTTGCCTGGGATGAATTACTAGGAGGCAGGTCTCATTTGTGTTTCCTTAGTCGCCTCTTACGACACCCACGGAAAGAGATGGGGTGGTGTTATTCTCAACCGATCACCACACGGTTACTAAATACTAAAGGTGGGGTGAGGCCGTATGCCGAGGAAAGCTGCGTATAGGGCGAGGCCGAAGGCCGAGCTCTGCGTAGGGCGAAGCCCGAAGCGTCACCAAGAAGCGTCTTACCCGCCGACTGCCTTCCGAAAATTTCATATCCGCCAACGATTTTAGTTGGGGGAATCGTGACGAGAAGGGCAAACCCCGGAGCGTCGCGATTCCCCGCACAAAAAATCTAAGAAGGCGGATATTAAATTTTCGGGCATGCCGACATGGGTATCATTTGATAGATTGTCGGGGATGCTGATTCCGAAAATGTCGTTCATTTTGATATCCAAGATGGCGGACGTTTACATTTTTGAAAAAACTGATATGTGTGTCGTTTAACAGGTTTTCGGGGGTTCTAATTCCGTAAACGACAACCATTTTGAAATACAAGATGGCGGACATGCATTTTTTGTAAAAATCCGTCATGGATGTCGTTTTAGATTTTGAAATCTAAGATGGCGGTCGTGAAAAAATAACGAAAACTTTTATAAATTGCAACGAGGGCACTTCCCTCCCCGCACCGTTTCCCTCCCCGCACTTCCCTCCCCGCACCGCATCAAACCTAGCTTTATTACCAAATTGCCCAATTGTCACGTAGCAATATAATAATGACCGGGCAATATGATAAATAATGAAGTTTAGATAGTAATTAATCACTTTGCCCGATAGAGCTAGACATTATGAATAATGCCCGGGCATTATTCATAATGCCCGCATTAATCACTTGGTCCATAACATAGATACCTAACCTGCGGCAATTTCGCTTATCATCATCAAAAACTTAACGCCGCGCTGACTTGGCGGTGACGCTGCTAGCCAAGGAACATGTCATCAAATGTATGGAATTTCGATAGTTCTTAATTTCACCACCTGAACAGATTAAATAGTCACCAACGTCATTCCACTGCCTTGCCGTCCTGCAGCTCTAGCACGATAACGACAAACTCGCGCTCGGCTCACGCTGAAACTTCACTTTGATTGCGTGAGGGTCCCGCGCAAACGCTTGTTCGCCCATGGCGCAGTGCCGGATTTAATATTTTTTATGAGTGTAGGCCATTTTATTTTCGCCGCCCTATACCTACAGGGACAACGGCACATCATGCTATCCAAATCTGTCAAATTGCTTTAATCAATTTTCAATTTTATCTCCAAGCATTAGAGTTTACTACCCATTGGGGAAATTTGACAGTTTGTGGTAACCTGATGTACTGTTGACTACCTTTCTAAAATAATAATTTTCCATTTTTTAGTAAGGAAGGCACTAAAGAAAAATAAACGAATGAATTTGTCTTTAAGAAAGAGCGTAAGAACGCTCACTCGATTTTAGAGGATAAAAGTCAAACAAGTTCACTGGTTTTCTCATGTTCGTTCTCTGAAATGTGCCGCCCCTAGCACGCTGCCGCCCCTAGGCCGCGGCCTATACGGCCTATTGACAAATCCAGGACTGCCATGGCGTTGTCAATGTTGACATTTTGACATAGGACCGCGTTATTGTCGCGGTGCTGTCACCATCGTACTCGGCCTGCTGATTACTAAAATACTTACTTAACGTACCTATTGTAGGTATTTCTTGTTTCTTCTAGTCCTATTCAGTTTTTACTCGACTTCTACAAACTTCAAGGGAGACCATAGCGTGACACCTCGTTACACTCAACCCATGGCCTTTGATTTGAACTCTACAACAGTGACAACTTCGTTCTTTCATAATTTACAACCGTATAAATATCTATATGGATATCGAAAAGTTTGTTTCGTTCGGTTGTCTGGTAACCATCGATTTTACCTTTTTTTAACCATGAATACCATTGACAATCCATTGTTCGGGCACTGCGGTTCTCTTGTCCTAGAAATAAGTATTAATTATAGCATGTTTAATTCATGAAATGTTAATGTTTATTAGCAAAAACATCATTAAGTTATGATTTTATGAATTTTTTGAAGATTGCTTGGTAGAGCTGTTTGTTTCACTTTTTGCGAAAAAATGGCTTCGATATTACCAGCGGGAATCAGAAATGGGGTAAGTGCATTGATAAATACAAACTGCTTTTGTTAATAACTCTAAAATTAAAATTAAAATAATGGAGTTGGGACAGTCTAACAAATGAGTCCGGTTGTCAAGTCACAATTTAATGTACACACGGCACCACATCAGGCTATACATGACGTGCTGCTGTCTGTACGTCCACCTGCAAACCGCACTCTTTGTCAGACTGTACTGTCAAGAGCAGGTCACGCTTTAACTACCAGTTTTGGGCTCTGATTTATACTGCGCGCCATACAATGCAGGGCCGGTCCAAAGTCCAGTGTCAAGCTTGACGTGCTCTTGAGTGTACCTACCAGCCCCGAGATTCATAGCTTATAAATTGTAACTTTTTAACGGCTGAACCAATTTCGATAAAATATTGCCAAGAACCATCTCGATTACGTCAGTTTTCAAACAAAAAAAACTTTATCAAAATCGGTCTATTCGTTTAGCAGCTACGATGCCACAGATATACACAAAGATACAAACACACACGTCAAACTTATTAATACCTCTTTTTTGCGTCAGGGGTAAACAATTTCGTAGGCACAGCAGCGTGTTAAGTATGAGACACAGATAATAGAGTTGGAACGTAACGTAAGTAGGTAAATCAAATTTCAATATGCTACCAAAATCCAGCAATTTATAAGTGCTTACACCTAAGTTATTATTTCTGGACATTTTTTCGTATAAAATTAGGTAGGTAGATCGTAAATAAACGAGCCAGAAGTTTAATTGTATTGACCTTGCATATTAAACGATGCATAGAGGCACAAAGGCATACTACCTAAGCAATTTTAATTGAAGATGCCTAAGTAACAAGTACCTACCCAAGGTAATCTTTTTAAAATATTTAGTTTTTTTCTAAGTACCTTTTTTTTAACCACGTTGCTTGCCTGAATTTCATGTAGTCTCTTGCGAGGTAGGAAGAGAAGAAAAGCGGCAAATATCAGGACCAAGAAACTAGAACCTACCGTCTCTACCGCACTCCCTTAAAGGTCTCTTTAGAAGTAAATAATTAGGTAAGTATATAGATAAATACTTCACAGGGAAAATTCGATTTGACACGTATTCTTCAACCATATTGTAAAAACTTACTTACCAAAATTGCTCGTAAAACGTAGATTATGGAAGTAAAGTATTGCATTTTGGCCTTGCTGGAAGGGAAACGCCAAGTTATACGGTTTCTCGGTTCTCCTTTTCCTGAACAGTGTGCTCACGAACACGATTTCACAAACACGAATTTGTAAAAAAGTTTTTTTTTAATTTAAAACTGTCGAAAAAAGCGGGAAGTTTGAAAGTTATTTTTATTTTATAAAATGGCAGAGGATAAAGAAACAAGCAGCAACAGTGGCAGTGATACGGAAACGAGACAAGTGAACATCGACGATATTATTAGCAAGGTCCAGGATGCTCCTACGGAAGTTGTCTGTGACATCGTAAATATTAAATATTTATATATTTATTTTATTTTATTTGGATTTTAGGCACTTCACCATATATATTTTTACAATCAATACTTACAAACTCCTTTTCCAGTTGCCACTATAATACCAATTAATGAAAAAAGACTCTAATTAAGTATCCATTCATCTTCAAGGATCCATCGTGGATTATTTAATTACGTATCTACCAAGTTGCTATAAAAATTTCCACTTTAAGGAGTCGATTAAATTTTTCTATACAAAAACTCTTTATACAGGGTGTAAAGGACAGCTTAGCAAAAACTTAAATGGTGGAATCTACCCATAACTATGATCAGCTACCAGGCGCGGTCCGAAGGGGGGGGTCACAGGGGACATGACCCCCCCCCAAAATCTAAGGTCAAATCGAAAAATCTCAAAAATTACCCAAATAATAAAAGGAAGTTTCTAGCTACCCCCTAACAGTGATACATTTATAGTTTGCTGACATCTAGTGGTGTTTTTATGAACTACGTACGATGGCCAAAATAACTTGGAAATGACATCTAGTTTAGAAACAAGGAACCGAACTACGTAGTTTTGGTAATCCTAGCAAAATCGATATGCGTCGTTATGATAAAGATTTTATAACAATATTCTAATAATGTAATTTGTCGGTTTATTGTAAACATTCAAGATAAAGGTTGTCTACTTAGTTGTGAATTGGGTGAGTGACCCCCTCCAAAATTTCAGGCTGCGACCGCGCCTGTCAGCTACAAGTAATTATTTTTTCCCGGAAATATTAACTTAAGGAGTTTTCATTATTTATCTATTTTGGTGCGCGTGGCGCGTAACAGCGCCCCACGCGCGGTCCCCCCGCGCCGCGCCTTTATCGGAATGCGATGTACATGGCTGTTTTTCGTGTTTTACGCTGTTATTGTTGCCTTTTAATGCAAAATGGATAATTTAATTTTAAAGCAGAAAATATTTAAAAACTTCCACTGGAAAATCATTTAGAACGATTTTCTGAGTCCAGGGTTTCAGTTTTTGCTAAGCTGTCTTTTACACCCTGTATAAAATACTTGTGGCCCTTTCGTTTTTCGTGGCTGTTTTTATTAGCAATTAAATGCTGTGAGATTAAGAGCGACTAGCACCAAAGCTACATTATGATATACGTGCGGTATGTTGAAAATTACAGCCGAGGCGATATTGCTAGCCCGAGCCGTAGGCGAGGGTAACAAGAAAGCAGAGGGAGTAATTATCAAAGCGCACGTGTGTCATACGACGTTTTATAACATATTAACGAGGAAGTAAATAAAAACAATACAATGAAAAGAAAAAGCGGGCGGAATCATTTTTACTTGTTAGAGCTTTTTTTAAGGCAAAGGCACAAAAAACAGCCAGTATTACTAATAAAGTAAACTAATATTTTTGTTACAGATAAATGGTTGTAATTTATTGTCAAAATTAATTAAATTAAAGAATTAAATGTTTATTTATTATATTTTATCTCACAAAGTTAATTTTATTCATAAAATGTTGACCACTTTTCTGACATAAAAACTCTTTGCTAAGATTTTAAGGCGGAGTATCTTGATAAACCGTGCGTTTCACATTACATTACCGCACGAGTGCGTACTGAGATACAATACGAAAAATTGATGTCAAATTTTCTGTAGATATTGTTATTTTAATCCTATGTGTGCAATAAAGTATATTGTATTGTATACTATTGTAATACGATATTGAAATTGGTGAAATAAGAGACAAATGTGTTAAAACGAGCAAATGTGTTATAAACATATTTAACAGCCTAAACATATTTAACTCGGTTGTCAAAGCAACAAAATCTGTCAAATTAATCAAAATTAGTAGGTATCGCTAAATACGTTTAGCACTTTGGTGCAAGTCGCCCTATACAATTTTTTTTTTAATTATTAACAGTTGAAACCTTTTAACTGTATTACCTTTTTTAATTCATGCTCGAAAAAGTTTTATCTTTCAAATGTGCCTACTTGGTTTTAACCCGACAAAAAGAGGGGTGTTATAAGTTTGACGTGTGTGTTTCTGTCTGTTGCATCGTATAATGTTTCCGAAGCATTTATCAATCTACAAAAAAAAGTTTTTCAAAAAAACCCAAAAAAAAGAAATTCCCTAAATTTAATTTTAAAAGTGAAATAGTCGCAAGGTCGCAACTGTAGTCAGTTGCACGGTTTGACATCTTTCAAAATGAAAGTTTCATATAATTACATGACATACTAGTCATATTTGTAACAGAGCTGCGCAATAAGCTAAATTTTAATTAATTTTGAATTATCTTTAATTTTGGGTTTTTTGAAACACGTTGTATAATCATCACACATCCTGCTTATTAGACATTCTGGCGGTTCAATCTGTATTGTACTAAATAAATCAGGAACTGGTAAAATCACATCCACAATATTAATTTCCAAGTGTAACGAAATACACCGCAGGATTCTTAGGCTTCTCTACGCCAAATGAAGTTTTTTTATTTTATTTTTTTATTATAAAATGGGTTAACTCTTGTCAAAAATAAGGTCGACAATGGAGCGAGTTAAAACAGAAAATGCCTATAAAGGCACTGGTACTCCCACGCACAGATGGAACACAACAAGCTGTTTGGCGTGGGACTTCGGTAGGAGGGTGGTCGCGAACCAGACGGCCCTTTACAGAGCCTAGCACACCGCATGAGACCATAGGACGACACCTCAGATTCAGAAAAAAAATTAAGTGTCGTTGCCTTTAAAATAAGATTTTTTTTATTTTTCAGGTGAAGGGATTAGACGCAAACCGGTATGCAACGAAGAAGACAGTGGCTCAGGGCATGCTGGACATAGCCCTGCTGACGTCAAACGCGTCGCAGCTGAAGTACGTCTTACAAGTCGGGCCCAAACACGAGTTCTATACGCTGCTGGTTGTGCTCATTTCCATCTCAATTGTATTGCAGGTGAGAGAGCTGTTTTAGGATTAAGGGGCCATCCATAAATTACGTCACACGTTAAGAGGGGAGGGAGGGGGTCGACGAAGTGTGACATTGTGTGACAAGGGGGTGGGAGGTGTCCTAAATGTCGTGACGTCACATTTCATCTTTTAAATCGAAGTGTTCAAACACGAACTGTGAACTATTAACGAAAAACACTACACATTTGCAACTAACATCATTTAAATGGAAATGAAACTAATTTTAATTAATAACTAGATGTAAAATCGCAAAATATGTGACTTCACACTAGGGAGTCTCACAAATGTGACCAGCTGTGACAAGGAAATTCATGAAATTTATGTGACGTAATTTATGGATGGCCCCTAACTTAAAATTAAATTTAAGCCCTAATTTACATTAACAGGGACCAGGCAGAGGTTCTTCATCAGGCTATTCCATTAGGAGAAGTTGATAACGAGTGATCTCGAATCCGTTATACATCTCCCCTGGGACAAAGTGATTTTCACTGGGATTAACTTTGTATTTTTTTATTATAACTTTATGGAGGTTAACTTTGTATGGAGATGTATGTAACAGCAAGCAGGTTTACACCAAGCGTTAATGACGAATCTGCGTCTAATACGCTACGCCCCTGTGGAGGCATACGCTACGCCTTCGTGGAGGCATACGCTACGCCACCATGTGTAGCCTGCGCAAACTGATAGGCCCCGTGCGAACGATAATAAATCGAACTTCATGGCGACCGGCAGAAATACCAGGCTTCAAACAAAATTAGGACTTCTTAGCGTTATATTAGGATCGAGTTTCGAATAGCTAAGCATAGCTGATGCAACCCCATCCATAGGTGCTGATGGGGATGGTTCTCCTTTCTTTAAACCTACTCCGAGACTGCCGGTTCCACCTGCCACGTCACAAGACTTCTGCCCTGAACATCAACTACGCCACCACAGCGTCTGCCTTCGTCGTTACAGTGTTAAATGTCCTCGTTTCCGCTTTTGATTCCTCACTTGCTAGATATCTTGAGCAAGATTATGAGTATTGAAAGATGATTTCATGAATTTTAGCATTATAAATAAAAAATAAAAAAGTAAGTACTTAATGAAGCACAGTCCGCAAATGGTAATTTTATCATAACTTTTTAATATTTTCGTAATTTGGCGGAGATGCTGGGATGATTAACGCATTTAATCAACCAACTTCTAATATTTATATCTATGATTTTAGATAAAAGTCTTATTACTTTGACATTACTTTAAGTGATGTATTGAAAAATAAAAAACTTTTTCTAAAGTAAATAAGACAATCTTGATGATATAATTGTAGGTAAAATGTGTTATGGATAAAGTACAGGGACAACGGCACATCATGCTATCCAAAACTGACAAAATTCTTCAATCGATTTTCAATTTTATCTCCAAACATTAGAGCTTACTATAAATTGGGGAAATTTTACAGTTTGTGGTAACCTGATGTGCTGTTGACTGTACATTTAATTTATCTAGTCTAGGTAGGTAGGTATGTAAGTAAAACTTAGTTGTTGTTTTCTAATCGGTCACCAAAAATATTTATTGTTTTAGCTACTAGTGGGATTGCTATTCGTGGTAATCGGAGGAATGGACTTGAATGACGATGAAGACGCTCCGTCGGCCGTCATCCTCAATGACGTTATTGTCATTTTCATATTCGTCATTAGCGTCACCAATATCGTCATTTCGGCATTCGGAATTGAATACTCTAACAGCCCTTTGATATTAGAACGTTTGAGATACATCAACAGTGAATATTTAAGGAAAGGAAATGTTACGATTTCGTAACCAAAAGTTACGTTTTAATTTGTACAATTAAGAGCATATCAAGCGTGACATATTTTAGTCCTTTAAACGAAATTATTCACTTTTTAGATTCCCTTCTATCCTGCTTAAAGTGCAATTTACGACAGTTGGTATCGAATCAAATTGTTGACTTAGAATAAAATGCTAGGTACCTCTACAATTTTGATTGCAAAAATACGTTATACATGGCTTTTGAACAGATATATAAATCGCGCTGTCGTAATTGACTATGAATTGACATTATAGAAAATAGCACCCAGATCAGACCAAGATTAACACTTCAGATTTTTTTTGAGTTCGTACTTCGTGGACATAGAAGGGAAAATTTATAGCATATACCTAATATATAGCATAAAATTTTGGAATAATGCTCATGGACTGTTGTCTTCGCTATATTAAACTTACATCAAACAACGGTACTCAAACCCTGTTTACCTCGATTTTGATTTGCATCAGTGACGTCATTGGCAGCCAATCCCAAGTCAATATTCCATTGTCTGAACAGAATCTCAATTTGTATCTCATTAGGTCGTTTAAATCCTCGTGATTTAAATCCTCGTACGAGTATTGTTGGCAAGGTAGTCCATATTGGTATTAATGTAATTTGGGCATAATTTTTAAGTAAAACCAATTTTCACTTGACGCAGGCTAGCGCGGGGCTCTTGGCAATAATCACGTCATTTCTCGACGATGAACATAGCGAAAAACAAAAGAAGATCTCAGGCTGGCTGTACCACACTTCAGTAGGTCTCATGACTGGTGTAGTGTTTTGTGACGTCATCAAAATGACCTTCGGCCTTGACCCTGCGCTTTCTGAGGAAGATTACAATGGGAATGGGAGTGCTACTAATTTTTATGATCAGTTCTTTAGGAAAAAAGAATAACCTTATGTGCCATGTTCATCTAAACAGTATTTAATTAATATAAGTAGGTATTTAGATTTAGTTTTAAAGCTGTTAGCGGTTAGAAGATAGCATAATGGTATTTAATAGTTTTTGTAAAACTAGATTTTCTGCTTAGTTATTGATCACCGTGTAGGTAGAGTTAGAGAGCTAATAGATTAAACATCATCATTTTATTTTAAAAAATCTCCCTATTTGTAATGTGACGAGATTTTTCATTTAGGTATAATTAACTATCGTAGACTACAGGTTATATCGTGTCCAACTTTGGGGTAAAATGTAGCCTATGTCCTTTCTCAGGGTCTAATCTATCTCTGTACCAAATTACATCAAAATTGGTTAGTAGTTAAGGCGTGAAAACGGACAGACAGGCAGACAAACTTACTTTCGCATTTATAATATTAGTAAGGATTATTAATTATTTTAGCTTCTTAATTATTATTTTTATTTATCGATATTTATCTTTTTCATTTTGCTTCTCTTGTATTTTTTTATCATTTGCACAATTACTGATTTTTTCTTTTATTTTTTTGGTTATTATTTTTATTTTATTCCTAGGTCATTTCGGCCATGGTAGCGGTCGTGTTAAGCCTAATTTTCAATATCAACCACGCACCCCAACAGAGGAGCGCTGAAATCCTGAACAATGTAAGTTTGGGCTTCAAAGTCGTCAGTATCACTGCCAACATCATTATTAGCATTTTTTATTCTATACAAATTGATAAAGCAAATTTTTCTGCACTGTAATTCGTGATTACTTAAGCTCATAAAACTATTATGATATTAAAATTATTATGAAATTATAAGTGACTCATAATTCCTAACCAAATCTCCCATGGTTACCTACCAAACAACGAAGCGTTTTATAATATACAGTAGGTACAGGATGTAAAGGACCGCGTATTAAAAAAGTATGACCTGATTTTCCTCAGTAAAGTTTAAATTTATTCAAATTCACTCTATTATGCAGTAGTGCCAAAGTAGATAAATAACGATAACTTCTTAAAATGACGATTTCGAGGTAAAAAAATTACTTTTAGCCGATCATAAAAACGGGTAAATACCACTAGTGAATATTTGCTAAGCTGTCCCTTACACCCTGTATACTTCTTTCTGTATAGTCTCGGGTTGGATTTACAGCTACATGTTTTTTTAATTTGAAAACTTTAGGAGTTATAATATAACTTTTCAACCACAAAATCGTAATTTTTCTCAAAACATTAAGTACCTTAAACAAATTTTAGTATTTAAAAACAACTTTAATTTGCAATCAGTTTAACTCTGTAAATATAAGCGCAAATTTATAAATTGTTGATAAAAAGAGTTTGGTAGCATAACCGGCAGCGCTTAGGTATAGAAAGAGTATTACCTACTTAGTTACTTATGTAAATACAAAAGTCCACTGCACGTCTATTGAATAAAATACTTTATTTGTATGGAAATTAAGACTAGACTATTTTTGTGATTGTCTAAATCAAAAGTGATTAGTTTGATGAGTCTTACCTTTGAATGCAAGTTCTACTAGTAAAATGTTAATGAAAGTGTCACTTTCGGGCTCCCAACTATCTTTGTGCAAAAAATTAGGTCGATCCGATGCTTACAAACAAACAATAAAAACACACTTTCTCTTTTATATAATATTATCTAAGTAAGATCTAAGGCAGATTTTTAAACGGAATAGGTAGATGTGTTGAAACCTGAAAATATTTTAAGTCTTATATCTCGTGAAGTTATTAAATGTAGTTTTTAAGAAAACATCCTTTTGATTTGGGTATCACATTTTACCATAATTTTTCTACACATTAAACTATTAGTAAATATTTGCTTGTTTTATTTAATTTTAACGAAAAAAAATTAGCGACTTCTATTGCTCACTTGTTCACTGAACACGTCTACGTAACTTTCGCAAGGATGAAACGAACGCTGCCTTTAAACGTCAAACAGTGCGTTTCTTACTCTATGTTTTAGTTATACTTCAAATCTAAGAAAGAGACAAAGTAGAAGAAAAACCATAATGAAAACGAAATTGTGTCGTTCTTAAATGTAACTTATGTTGTTTTGTATTAAAAAAAATCGAATTGTTTTGCTACGCCCGCCGTTGATAACCTTCCTTCCTTGTTTCCTTCCTTTTGGAGTGAGTGAGGGAAGTTGGTCAGAAAAATCAATAACAACTTGTTGATTTATGTATTCAATTAATTAGATGCTATTTCTTATAAGCGGCAATCAACTTGTAACAAAAAACTCCCGTTATTTGTTAAATTCGTCAAGTTTAGGAAAGTTTGTAACACGGAGAAGCTGCGAGTCTGTGAAGGGTCGATAAAAAAGTGAGAGTTGATTCGAGGTTACTTGTCACCGGTTAACCGCGCAGCCGAGATAACGAGTTTGCGTTCTAATTCTCATGACTCGAGTATTGTCTTAGTTGGCTGCACTGCACGGTAGTGAGTGGACGTTATAATGGCTGGAAGGATCGTCGTTTACGGAGGCCGCGGCGCGTTGGGAGCTGCTTGTGTGAACCACTTCAAGGCTGCCAACTTTTGGGTTGCTAGTATCGACCTGAATCCGAACGATAAAGCAGACGTTAATATTACGGTGCCGAAAGACGGGAATTGGCTGCAGCAGGAGGAACATGTTGTGAATGAACTCGGCGCCGCGTTGCAAGGGCAGAAAGTGAACGCTGTGATTTGTGTCGCCGGCGGCTGGGCGGGGGGCAACGCTAGCAAGGACCTCAGTAAGCAAGCAGACCTCATGTGGAGGCAGTCTGTATGGAGCTCAACCATTGCTGCTACTCTAGCGGCGAAGTACCTCACTGCTGGAGGTGTACTAGCCCTGACTGGAGCTAAAGCTGCTCTTGAAGGGACACCCGGCATGATCGGCTATGGAATGGCCAAAGCTGCAGTTCACCAACTCACTAAATCCCTTGGTGCCAAAGATTCCGGTCTCCCTGAAAACTCCTTGGCCGTAGCCATCTTGCCCGTCACTTTGGATACTGAAATGAACAGAAAATGGATGCCGAAAGCAGACTTCGGTACGTGGACTCCGTTGACCTATGTCGCAGAGATGTTTGAGAAGTGGATCAAAGGAACCGATAGGCCACAGAGTGGGAGCCTTGTTGCCCTCGTTACTAAAGATAATGCTACTGAATTAATTGTTGAATAATTTCCAAGATAATTGCTGTAAAGCATGATATTGTAATTGTACTGTTGTTTAATATGTTGTAACAAGTGTCTATTTATAAAGTGAACTTAATGGGTCCCAACAAAAACTTAAGCATTCTGTAATGAGAATTTGATTACCTTTTTAGTGATTTTTTAACACAAATTGTTGTGAAAATGCATTATCTCTTAGAAACTTAATTATGTAACTTTATTAGAAGCGTATTTGTCCAGTAAATAATAATGAATAGGGAATTAACACTCAGTAAACAGGACTTAAGTTATGTAATAAGGCTAATATATTTTGTAGTATTTTGGCTGAAGTACTTTTCCACATTTGCTGCTCATTAATTTTATTAAAGCATTTTGAACAAATAGTATTTATTAATATATCAGACAATAAGGGAACAATCTCATAAATGATAAGTGGATATTACTGTGTTTGTACTAGTTTGATGCATTGAAAATGTATGGTTGATGTGATATTTATGCAATATAAGTGAATGTTAGAAGGTCTACAGTTGTTTTTTTTTTCTTTTCAGATAAGTAAGTTGAGTAGGTAAGTAAGTTGAGTATTGTCAAAGATAACAAAGTTCAACTCTGATAAAACTTGTATATGAATAGGTAGGTATGTATACTAATTTGAATATGATAATATGTTACATATGGCGACTTAAACAGTTACGTACCTATAGTTCGCAAAAAGTATTTTTTTCTCATTAAAGTATGATTATTAATTTGTGATAATAATCACAATAGTGACAAAATATTGACTCACAGATGTAATTTAATCACTACGAAAGTGGTGCAGACTACAGCATACAAAAACGTGTCACTATTACTAAGCATAAAAGGGCAAGGTAAACTCGTGTAGACCCATGTGCGGTGATGTGTATGTTACGCATGAATTACTCCTTGGGGGTTTTCCTAAATTCATCTACTTTACCTCTAATTTAAAATTCCAATAACAATTTTTTTTAAATAAGAGGAAAATGCGTAAAACGGTGTTGGTAGTAAACATGAAAAAACACAAGAAACGTAGATATCATACTTGCTTCGTCACGTCATAGCCACTATACCGATTTTGATGAAAAATGGTCGGTATCCGGGAAAAATATTTATCTTTTCTATTGCCAGGCCCGTGTATTCGTTTAGCCTAAACTACGACATACTAGGTAGTTAGTATCTACTAATTAAGACAGAATACTAAAATAGTACAGGGTAGGTACTTACTTAAGTATCATTAATTATTTTGTTATAGAGTAAGTACTTGTTGTAAGTCCTACAATCGTTTTTAAGGTAAGAATAGACTGTTGTAAAGTTTACCTTGTGAATGATGTATGGGGTCACTAATTCACTATGATCTACTTACTCATCTTCGTATGGTGTCAAATCAGAAAAAAATATGCTAACTATACAAAATCCTACTGTTCTCGTATTATACTATTTACCTTAATACACATGATGGATGTGTGTTACCTACTACTCCTTCACGCAGAAACTCCTGACCGGATCTAGCCTAGCCTAGACATCAGAATAAAATACAGGCTACATAATTTTCCAAAATGCCTACGGGAACGAAGTCCCGGGCGGAAAGTCATACATATCTCACTTTATCCTTCTTAGGAAACCTTACGTTACCCTTCTTGAAACTGTATCCTAGTTAAATAGATTTAAGTGGAGGATAGGAGAAGCTCGACTCCATTTCACTCCCCATCCAATAAAGCTTTTGAAGGACTTCAAATCGATGCGACTAGTTTCAATTACCTTGCTATGGTGACGTCAACTACCAGTAGGCGAACCTAGGAACCCTTCTTCAGAAGCTGCATAAATTATAGAGCTATTTAAGAAGACTTTGTATGTATGGAAACTATTGCAAACTCTTACAGACTAATACAGAAAAATACAGTTATTTGCAAAGGTGGACTTATCCTTGAAGGAATCTCTTCCAGTCTACCTTAAAGATAGGTAGTAAGAGAGAAACAGATGTGGTGTGGGCCACAACGCAGTAATGTGTGCATTATCTGACTTACACTTATGCACTCCCTCACATTTATGTTAGTATAGGTAGCCTATTGGATCAATTTGTCAATTATGTGACTGCATTGTTTTCTTACATTTTTCTTTTTTTCTATCGCCTAAATTTATGTTAATTATCACGTGCATTCAGGCTTTATACCCGAGTGGAACCACTGACCCTCAAAACACAAGTTAACCTAGTTTGAGGATCAGGGGACAGCATTTCAGTTATTATGATAAGCCAGCCACTGTATTAGTTTTAAGTATAGACCTAAGTACTGCATTTCTAAAAAGGCTTACAGAATAAAAAAAATATTTATTTATTATTTATTTAATTGAGAGATTATCGAATTTTGCGAGAACAAAGAGCCAATAAAACTCGTTCAGCTACGAAATAGGTACCTACTCGTACTTATCAACACATTGGTACCTCGGTGAATGTACCGACCGATGCATTTTATTTTTGTTACTCAAAGTGGAGTAACCAGAGCACTTTCACTAACTTGAAACCTGATTATTCGAAAGTGGTCTGATGTCACACCTCGTAATCGGCTAAATTGGTAGTCACGCAATCGATAATCGTACAATAGTTGTACATTAGACACTATCAGGAACTCTATTACGCCTTTTTAAAGGTTCCTGTTGAGACAAGTATCTACTTAGTAAATGCCACAAACTCAAACATCGATACTAAGGTCTATTCATATGCAGCGGATCCCTTGGGATCATAGATATTGTGTGAGCCAAATCATTCTATCTATGCTTTGGACACAAACAGATCGAACCCAGGAACCTTCGACTCGAAGACAGCGCTACGAACCACTGAGTCAAAGTCGATCGTCAAACCCAGTTAGTGCCTTTACAACTTGTAATCGTGTTGTAAAAAATTATCACTATTATAAATGTGTAAGGCGTTGCGTTTAGCTGAAATCTGAAATATTATGACGGACGCGAATAAAAATAAATAATAGAGAAATCCCCTCTACAAGCCCTTTGCCCTCGATGAGAAATAAAATAAGGTTTTATCATCACTATCATTAGAAGAAAACTTTTCCATGCCCTCTATCTTACGGGCGGAAAAAAAAACCTAGTAATAAACACGAAACCCTAAAAAATAAGTCAGAAAAGTAAACAAAGTAGAAAACAAGTCTTTCATTATAAAATAATTTAATAACTGACTTTTAAAAACTAATTTAAAACTTACTATAAATATCTTTAATCATTTCTAAGTTACAAAATCCGTCATAGTTTTTTTTAAATTTGCTTTGCTTATTCTGATATTTAGGCACAAACGGAAAACCTAATAATATAAATAATTTAACACTTAACTAAGTAGATAGGTAGATGAAATAAAATTGAAAATTATAATAATGAGAGATTTACCAACACTAAAGGTACAGTCAGCTTCAGAGTTGACTTACTTAGTCCCCTAAGGAATATGGATGATTTATTTGTAAAAATACATACACCTTACTAATGAAGTTTCAAAATGTTGTTGAAAAAATCAAAAGATCGAAGATTCATAAGGAATTTCAAAGGATATCGACAAAAAAAATTGCTAACATTTTACAACATACATGAAGCATAATTCGGTTCAAGAATTAATAATGAATTTAGGTCCTGAGAAAACCATGACACCCATTTTCTTTGACAAATACTTTTCACACGCCGTGTGCCAATTTCTCTTAGAAGGTATTATGTTGAAAAATCAAGATTAAGTAATAAATAAAGATATCTCCCAGCATTTTCGTAAGGAAGTTAAGAATCTTCCGTGAAATAAGTTTGAATGAGGTCCCTCGGATTCCTGACAACCGGTGGCATTTTCCCACTATTCGTAAGTTTGTAATTAAAATAAAAATAAAATCTCACGAGTAATCAACCTATTGTTTAAATAAAGATTGAGCAAAACTTACAAGCTAATATGAAGTGATAAATCAAGTGAATAATTGTTCAATTGTTTAAAAATCAATTGAAAATTAATTAGAGGCTTTGAAGTATTTTCTCTTTTATCTTGTTTTTTAGAAAACATGAAGTACTCAACTGATTCTTTCTCGAAAAGATTATTTCCCGATTATTTTTCTAAAAAATACCCTGTTGAAATAAAATAATATTTACCGCTGTTAAACTTAAATAACTGAAGTTAAAGACAGTTATCTTCAATCAGAACGCAAATTCTTCTTTTATTTTGATATCAAAAAATAAGAATTAAGTTTATAGAGTAAGACATAAGAATAATAAAAAAAAAATATCATGATGATTTTTATTTCAATCTTAACTGAACACTTTCCTTTTTTAAACTGATCTAGGCCAATATCGAATGTAACACTTTCAACTTCCTCATTTTTAATTTACAAGTCATAGTTTTATAAACATTTGTTATACTTATTATTCACATTTTTAAAGTGATGATTACAACAAGTTTTTGAAATTTTTAAAAACATTTTCTTAAGATATAGAAATTCTCAACTTGACTACCACAGCATTCGCTTAAAAATAGTAATCCTACCTACATAAATAAACTAGAAACTGAGTCAGCTTGAAGTAATGGAAAGGATAGCAATTTGACTCTACTAAATAGGTACTTCAACTTAGGGACGTACATAATTGATAGACAAGTTAGAAAACAAATAATTAGTCAGTTAAATTATTAGTCCGTTAACATTTGGCTAATTTAAATTTATACGAGTTACCGAAGTTACCGAAAATTACATTATGGAATAATAGAAAAAAGTTTTTTTTTGGGAATCACATATTGATTTCGTGGGAAAAGTTGTTCAGTTTCATGGAGATATACAGGTTTTTAAAATTCGCTAACTTACTTGAAACGCCATATATTAATTAAACTGACTGGCACTGCAACTGACGGAAAGGTAATTAAAAAATATATATTTTTTATTTTTTAAATGTGAGTGAGATTGATTGCAGATGATATCTATCCCAGTAGGTTCCAAGCACACTATCCTTTACATTACAAGTTTCCTCATCTTAAATCTCTCAGCGGTAATTCTACCGTCCAACGACAGCTCGAACTGTATTCCTCAATATATCAGTAACTAGTTCCGTGGTCCTCATGATCTTGTAGCCGATCTGGTCGATGATGGTGATGGCGGTGGTGTAAGCAGGTGACATGTTGAAGGGACGCAGAGGGAACCGCGTGGGTCTTGCGTCGGAGGCTGCTTCGTCCCATGTCATCGGGGTTGGCCTGGAAAGCAAGACATTTTGGATGAGAATATCGAATATCGTTGTACCTCTATATAGTGACATATATTCAGGAAGACTCTGACTTGAAGTCAGAGAGCTCTTAAGAAATGTAGTCCCATTAAAAAAAGTATTTGTGAAAAATATAAAACAGAAATTCGTTACGTAAGGTGGGGCACAGTGAAACGCGGGATACAGTAAAACAAACGCAATATTTATGCCTTTTCCAACATTTTATTGGATCTTATTACACAGGTATTACAAAGCATTAATCGCTTCACAAACTAATGTAATAAGTTCATATAAAATGTTAAGAAAAAAAACACGTCAGTTTTTTAACCCCTCCTTACCCTATACGAAAAAGTGTAGTGTAATTGTGTATTTAGTAATATAGCATTAATATTACAAGCCTTGTGTGGTTTAGAGTAAGATGGCGCTGTGTGAATTATTTTACAAAATGCAAGAACTCTAAAAATGGGGTTTATTGGGAAGGGATTGATAAAAAGAGAACGGCAGACCCGAGTAGGTAAGTATAGAATAAAACGAATTAGGTACTCCAGCGACTCCCAATGAAATTGATTGAAATAGAGTCACGTGAAATGAAACGTTTCTACGAAGCGCGGGTGATAAACGTGACGTCATTTGTGCATCGTATAATCATAGTTATTAAATAATAACTACCCAAAATTCCACTGTATCATTATGTATAATAGTAGTTTACGAGTGGAAAACCCTAAAAAAATCCCTGCTACAAAAAACATTTATTTTTGCCAGAATTTTAAGTAGAATTGTTTATTTTATGAATGGGTATTTCATTATAATAGTTTGAGGGAGTTAAATGTGTTTTTGTAGATATTTGTTTAAATTACAAGATGATCATAGACTTGCAAAAAGATAATTGTATGAACACTTCACGCAAGTGAGTTGCGTGAGATGTAAGCACTTGTTAAGTCGTTCCTACTAGTAGATATTTAAAAATAACAAAAACTTAATAACTTAGATAGACTTCGACTTCGGACACTGACCGGCCGTGGCAAGGACAGTATGTTCCGGTGGGGTTTACCAAAGACACAGACTTGGGTTGTGTGTGCGGAGAAGTGCAAACTATGAATGGCCCACCTAAAATCATGTATGTGCGTGCCTTACCACCTGCGCGCAATAAGATCTACTCAATCCACCGTCCAAGGGGCTACGTTCTGGGCCACAACATTATAATTACGACTAGGGACCCACGACACAAGGGAAAACCTTAGTGGGGGCCTTTGAGTTTGTAGCGTTTATTTATTTTAAAAAAATTCTTCTCATGAAACTGAGCATTTTCCCCGAGGGACATGGTTCGGAATATGAAAAAGTACTTCGATAACTTATGGAAAATCAAAAACAGTTTTTGAGAATTTCATATGGGTTCTTTGAGACAATTTGTTCAGTTTCCCAGGGAGAATTACGTCTCCTCAAGTTTCGCTTAAAGTCACTCCATACAAAAGTATTTACAACTGGGTAAAACACGAAAAAGTTGAACTTAACCATAACATACATATTTTGAAAACAGTGAAGTAACGAAAGAATTAGCTGACGGCTGTTCGCACCAACTAATGGAGTAGAGCAGGTCAGTTTGCAATGTATTTTGGTTGAAATCACTTAATTACAGGCTTATGATGAGACCATTCGCATCTTGACTAAGAAATTTTGTAACAAATGTCTTCGGGCTAGTCACACGTCTGGATGAAATGAAATATAGTTTACAGACACTATTAACTAAGTTATTGCTTATAAAAAAGTAATTAAGGTAGATGACCTAATATTGTTAAACATAGTGCCAAAAGGACTTGGTTCAGCATTCGCCAGCTAATAGTTAACTGGTGCTGTTTTTCAACCAATTCCAGATGTTAACCTAAATTAAAAACTAAAATTAAGTTTAATTATATTATTGGACAACTATCATACGTTTTTTATTATTATATATTTAAGAGCATTTCTGATCGCTTTTGTACAGGTCACGCTTTACACTACCAGTTTAAGCTGAGCTTTGATTTATACTGCGCGCCATACAATACAGGGCCGGTCCAAAGTCCAAAGTGTCAAGCTTGACGTGCTCTTAAGTGTACTTGCTTCATACAAGTAGTAAGCGTCGTCGGAGCAATACGTCGTAAATGTGACCTATCGTGTGAAAAATGCATTTGCCAATAACCTTCCAAGTGTTCTTTCTTCTTTCTTGTGATTAGTAAGTATAGTCAATTGTCTCCGCGATTGTACAATTAACAACAAAAAACAATAATACACTGATGCCGTGAGTAAGGATTTAATTGAATAGCTCAATTCAATAGACTTTTTGTCAAGTATGTAATATTTATAAAAACTTATCCAAAATCTATACTATACTATAATATGAGTTAATAAGTACATAGTTCATTGACTTTTAGCATTGAATGAATTTTTCGATGAAGAGCAAAAAATTTTTAAACATTTTTAGTCTAGAAATTAATAAATAAACACTCAACGCACTTGACTGTCCTTGACTGTTTAGCTTGGAAAAATCACAAAAAATAACGTAGCACTCCTTTATTATCTAAGAAAATACTAGCCTCCTATAAAATGAAAAATAATTACTTTGTTACATTTTTTATTATTTAATAGCCCATGTGTGTTTAAATTATGCATTGTTGATAATGGGCAAAAAATAGCACAATAAAACACTTTTTTTAACAGCCCATACCCACCGTGAGGCAAGGGCCTCCCTTCGAAACACTTACTTTAAAAATATTTCAAATAATCTAACGTCAAAAAAAGGTGGGTACATTTCGGTATTCATTACACCCAGTGGCTAGGGGGGAATTACATTCTTCAAATATCTTTGTCCCATTTATGTGTTCTTCGATCTGACTGATGGCCCATAAAGGTGTTGCTACGTTGCTAATATTTTGATAAAGTCGTCCAAGTTCTTTGATCAAAGTAAATTAGACTAAAATATATTTGACGAACGTATACTACAATTACAAAGCCGATTCACGCAAGGATTATGAAATATTTTGAGGGGTTGAGTGTAACATGACTATACGTCATAATGGTGACAGGTTGTGAGCTCGTCATCTAATACAGCAAAAACTCGACTCTAATCTCCAGTCTATGATAGTAAGCCTGAAAAAAACTGTCAACAAGCTCATGTTTTTGTTTGAATTCAAAGTGATTTATTTACTCACTAGCTTTCCGCCCGCGGCTCCGCCTGTGTGGACTACAGGTTATATCGTGACTAACTGTGGAATAAAATGTAGCCTATGTCCTTTTCCAGGTTCTAATCTACCTCTGTACCAAATTCCATCAAAATCGGTTCAGTAGTTTAGGCGTAAAAGACGGACAGTCAGACAGACAGAGTTACTTTTGCATTTATAATATTAAGTAAGGAAGTAAGGGTATATTAATAGAGCCCAAGTAAACATCAGAAGACCGAAATAGAATCACGCATATTTTAAGTCCACTTGAAAATGAAAAAACTTTATGATGTTATTCTATTACGTATTATTATTAATCAGAGTGGTTCATGACAAGGTTTCAAAATAAATTGTGCATCATCGGAAAATATGATTTTATTACACAGTTTCCGTAAACAATTTATTATAAGACGTCAAGATTTTTATGCTCGGTTAATCCAGAAGAGAGGTCCAAAACAAACATCACGTGAAATATCTCATTTTAATATAATAATAGAATAATCGTGAAAACTCCCCATACAAGGCAAGTTAAGCCCGATCGCACAAGTTGTACGGAGAGCCGATTTTTTTTCTATTTACATGTTCCTTGGGGAAACTTGTTCAGTTTTCAGATTTACATCCTTAATTTTGGCTAACTTATTTAAAGTCATGCAATATTTGCGCCAACTGGGAATTGAACCTAGGATCGTTAATAAAGAGGCAGCGTCACTACCACTCTACTAAACTGGCCGTCAAATCTTTCTCTGTTCTTCAAATGTTTTTTTGTTCGTAATCGATATTTACAATAGCCTGCCTATTATCACTTAAATTGTAAAGTAAATATACACATCAACGCGATCTAGGGATATTGCACGATTTTTCATACAAAAGAGGTCTGTTTGAGAAGCTATAACAGCATACTCGAGATACATGGAGGGCTATAATTTTCAGACAACCAAGTGCTAAACCTGAATTTTCAATTCTAATCAATAAATTTTGTTTTACGTGAAATTTGTGAAAACGTGACGAAAATGAAAAAAAAATTGCGTAAATTCTACTATTTTCATAGAAAAAGCAGGCAAAAAGTGCATTTTCGTTTTCGTTTTCGTCACGTTTTCGCAAATTTCAAGTAAAACAAAATTTATTAACTAGAATTGAAAATTCAGGTTTAGCACTTGACCTTCTGAAAATTATAGCCCTCCATGTATCTCGAGTATGCTGTTATATCTTTTCAAACAGACTTCTTTTGTATGAAAAATCGTGCAATATCCCTAGACCGCGTTGATGTGTGTATATAGCCTCATCCGCAAGCCCTCAGCAATTACATGACGTCATTCATGTTTTATAATTGATGACCCTCTAGGTACCGTTTAATGATCCATGTACCGTATAATAATAATGTATTCATTAATCGTCTGTACTAAATAACAAGCTAGTCAACGCAAAGTATGGATATGATAGCACATGGTTTTAATTAACATTTAGAATAAATTAAAGTCGATCTTGAATTTATTACGAGAGAAGGTAGTTAAAATAACAACATCGAGTTCGCAGGCCGAGTACGATAGTGGCAGCGAGCGCCGCGACAACACCGCGGTACTATGTCAACATTGACAATGCCAAAGGGCGAGCAAGCCTTTGCGCGGGACCCTCGCGCAATCAAAGTGAAGCTTCAGCGTGAGCCGAGCGCGAGTTTGTCGTTATCGTGCTAGAGTTGCTGTGTGTAAATTGGGTGAATTCAAATTAGCGAAATCTAAGGATGTGAATCAGCCCACGAAATTAAATTATTTTCCCCAAGAAACACACCCAAGTCAAAATATATAAAAAAAACACCTCTCTATACAACTTGTGCGATCAGCTGATTTGCCTTGGTATGGAGAGTCATTTTTTTTTTGAGAATTTCAGATAAGTTTCTTAGGTAAATTTGTTTAGAATCATCCCCTAAATTTTCGCTAGCTAATTAATAAAGTCACCCCAATGTTTTCAACACAATAAACTGAACATTTTTATTTTATTTAATATGAAGAAAACCTCCCCCCCCCCCAAGAGTCTCCATATGTATTAACAACTTGTGCGATCAGCATATCTTCCTTGCAAAGAAAATTATTTAAAAAAAAATTATATAGCTTAGAGAAGTTATATGTTCGGTTTCATGGGGAAAATATCCTCTAGTTTACTTGCTGGGGTAGTTTTTTTTTTTAAATCGGAACGGGTGGGTGCCTTGTGTACCCACAAACATTATTATGTGATTTAACAAGGAACTGTCTTCTGTAAGCACTATTATCTCTTAACATTTGTTATTTCTTAAGATAAGTAATAATTTGTGAACCGAAGAGTAATTTTGCAACGGATGCGGATGTACATAACAATTTGCATATAATGATGTAAAGTATTATAATGTTTAACTATATATATATATAGATCGCAGAAGAGATAGATAAAAGATAAATAAGAGGTTAAGATTAAAAAGATGGAAAATGGCTCCTGAATGCTGCTTTTAAACTGCATCCTCAGATTTTTCTAATATGTAATTACCTACGATATACAAATACAATAATTATAATGTATACGCACAGTCAGGTTCAAATTTAACTCTGTAGCTAACAACTGTACTAGCTCGTGACAAAGTGTTTGATTGTATTTTGGTTAATTTGAATTAATTTCACTTAATGAATACTTGAATTAATTTCACTTATGTATATCTGTCGAATATTTATTAGTATGATAAAGGGCTTTGAAGGATATAACATAGCTTTGTCTAATATGTAGTACTAATTGTTTTCAGTTTCTAAACGATATTTTTAAGTAACAAAGAAGTAAATAGAAATATATGTTTTGCTAACTGTATGTACATATGTGTATATGTTATACATATATGGTATATCCATAGTGAATAGTGATATACAGTAAACAAATCGCTGCTAGAGACGGTGTCTTCAATTATATAGCTTTATACTGTTCTATCTTCAATTATATAGCATTACCCTATCTTTGCCTGTGTGCTATTAAATCGTTACAAGATATAATATCATTATACGTTTAAACGAGTCTTCTGAGTAAATAAATAATTGTTATTGCGTAAGTTATATCAGATGTCCAAGATGAATGAGCCTGAATGAAATTTAATAACCCAAGTAATTCTTTTACAGGGCATACAGTCATAATCGAACCAGGTCGAACCAGTACCTGTCGCTTTGTTAGGTGCAGTTCCTATCCACTAACTCTTATCCCTTTGGTTCTTTCAATATGAAAATAATAATCTTTTGTGGGTGAGCTTGCTATATCCTCGATCACATCTTTGCCCCTGAGCTAGATTGTGGTCAAGAGCGAATCCATTCATTATTTACAAAAATTATAAAGTTTTCACAAAATTACATACACACATACGCTCACGCCTGTAAATCCATACGGGGTAGGCAGAGCATCCGTGGTTCAGAACCTCTTGATGCCACGTTTGACATATATTCTGAGGGTTATTAGATGAACAGTGATGTATAGTGGTGAGAGGTTGTCAGCCTTTCGCCCACAATACAGCAAAACCCATCCCTATTACTGACTTTTACAGTATGCCTGGGAAGAGTTGGCAGATAATACTTTCTAAGTTTTTCTTTCACTCCTAGTCCAGCGTGAAAGGGTCATAAAACTAAAAATGTCAATTTAAATAAGCTATTATAATACCTTAGTGTAGTGGGCCTCACGGTGTTGGGCATGGGACGCGGCGTCGGCGGCGGTACCGAAGGTCCTTGCGGTACTGGCTCGTCCTTATCACCAAACCTGCAATGCAGAACATTTAAAGATCAGTAGCTTGAAAACCATGGAAAAAATAGATGGAAGAGACCTATCCTACTAATGTTACATTCGTTAAAGTGAAAGTTTGTGAAGATGTATGGATGTTTCGCGCTCAAACACCTGGACTAATTTTGATAAAATTTGGTATGGAGGTAGCTGACAGCCTGGATTAACACATAGGCTACATCATTTTCCCAAATTCTCACGGGAACGAAGTTCTGAGCGAAAAGCTAGTCTAAATATAGATGAGATGAGAACTAAGGGTTGCAACTAGAAATCAGCATTCTCCCATTGCGACAAACATTAGCTGAGTCGGACACTCTCGCTAACTTATACATTGTCCGTCCTTCAATGTGCAGTGTGCATGTTCTTTGGTTCCTTTATTGTACTTATATTTTTGTTTTTCTTAATTCCTTTCATAAGTTTAATAACACAGTTGTACAGTTTCATGGAGAGACTTAAGTTTCCCTAAGTAACCTAAGGTCACCCAATATTGACCTTTCTTTCCCCTCTTCCCGATCTCTCCATACAATTATTTTGCCAAATTATTTAAATGGAATGTTGTAACGGTCGAACTTGTAAGCATTTTGACCTCTGCGACAAGAGATTCTGACTGGATTGGACCAAATTTACACATTCAGCCGCCTGATCATGCATGTTTCATCACGATGTTAGCTTAGACCCCTACTAATTTTTCTGTGGGAATTTTGAGAAATTATTTCTTAACAGATGTGCATCCTTCCCATCCTTAGTTACGGAGCTCAAACTTGGTCTATGACTAGAGTCTATCAAAGGAATATGGCACGCAGCTTATTAGGTGTAAAACTGACCGCCATTACGGTTCGGTAACAGCGTTCACAAATTCACATCCAAAATGTTCGCTAATTTAATCTTAAAGTCACCCATATGCGCTTATCTGAATAGTATCGGATTCCACAGCTTCAATAAGGTGCCGAGGCCATTCCCATGTACATGTACACCTGGTTAGTTAGTCATGTGTGTACTTATAGATAGATATACCTATGTTGCTTCACTACATAGTTCGTTAGTACACCCAAGAGCACATCGAGCGTAACGTTTGAAATATTGTATGGTTCTAATTCCGTCAATATAAGATTGAAAATCGCGCTCTATCTAGCGTAAGCTGCGTTTGAGTGTTCATGTGACAATATGAATTCTGTGTGAACAAGATGTGAACTGAATTATGAAAGACGAAAATGGGAATTGAGGTTACTTGATTGGTATAGGTATAGCTGGAGTATTTTTTCCAGAATTGCGTTGGCGGAGTTTTGAAAATGACTGAAGTTTAAGCGTGAGCCGAGCGCGAGTTTGTCGTTATCGTGCTAGCTGCTGTTATAGAATGCTGGGATAAAATGACTTTATACATGTAAATATAGGTTCATAAAAAAAGCTCAAGATAAAACATGCATTCCAGTGCATACATGCATACATGTGTTCCAGTGTGTCAATTATATTAATTAATTGAAAACAGATAATAATAGTTGACCAATCTACTAATTGGACTTAGTTTACTTAGTCCTTTTTGTGGATTTTTAATTGTTATATTTGGATTTATTTTAATTGTAATAAATTAATTGTACTTAGTAAAAAATCTCCTGATTAACAAAAACGAGGTTCAATTATTGTGGTACTTATACCGGAGTATATAATTATTTAGTTTGCCCTTTTTTTAGACAATATTTCATGTTGAAATCATAAATATATCTTTAAAAAAAACATAACTTTCATAATCGAGTTAATTCGAATCCAAGCAATCTATTGTTGTGTGTTTTAATTAATCATTCTGTAGTACGAGAACAGTTAATTATATGAACAAATTACTTTAAATTTTTTCAGCGTTATGCCTAAGAATACAGCTAAATATAAATTATATCACAATCACTTTAATAAAAAGTCTTGTTACAGCTGTATGAACTTAATTACTATGTTCTACACAATGATGCTATTAACACTGATCATCTTATCAAATTACAGTAAAAACAAGCTTTGACACATGTATTCTATGTAGTCGTATTAAGATCGGTTTTGCTATGAAACATGATGCGTTCAATGTGCTTCGTCTGTACTTATCAACAGTTTAGTATTCAGTATAGCGCTAATTACAGTCAATGTCAATTAAAATGCCTACAGCATTGTCTAACTCTCTCAGTCTCAGTCATTAAATGTAGGATGCGCTTGAATTTAAAAAGGTACTTCATTCTTATAAGTGCACAAAGAGAATTTTGCTTAGGCTGGTTTTAGATCAGATGAGACTGTAAGCTATTCTGAGAACATTTTTTTCAAATCATACTTGTAGTTATTCAACTTTAGATATCAAAATTCAAATAAATTAGAGCCGCCAGCAGCGGTCCATGTGTGCAACTGTCCAAACTCAAAATTACTTACTTAGCACTTCATTTATAAACATAAATCAACTAATATTTTAGTTCTGCATAGTTTTCTGCATCCATGAAAATATAAGAAATTGGTTTTGAATTTGTATATAGGTTCCGTATTTGCCTCATTCGAAATTATTAGCCGCCAATTATAGGTACTAATATTTCCTACTACTTACTTTTTAACGTTTTCTATCTTTTAAGATACACAAACATGCCGATGTTGTGTACTACTTAATAGGTAGTATGCTTTATTTACTAGTTAGTACGTAGTTTTCCTTGAAGAACAATTATTATAGTTTTTGCTCATTGCCTTAGAAATTGTGATGGCAGCAACTAGTTGCCTATACCACAAGAAAAAAAGATTCTTTGCTCTACGAGTTCAGATTATTATACCCGTATAGAACTTAAAGAAACCATTTAACATATTATGACTTGGCAAAGACAAAATGTAGTATGTGGTTAACCAACAAAATTTATTTTACTACCTATAATTAAATTAATAGTTGGCGGTTGCATTTCTGTTCTTTGTTATTAAATATAAATATTAATATGAATTTTTTTTTCCCTTTTTTCCCACAACTAATAATGTTTTATTTTTATTTTTTAGTAACTATCTTGCCTATAGGAAGATTAAATGTTTCATTTTACTTAGTACAGACTGAGTGAAATGTGAAACTTTGAACTCTTTTTTTTACCAGCCCGTATACGTCCCCACCAAGGGGCATAGCCTCCCTTCAAAACACTAAGGCGATATAGGCCATAGTCCACCACGCTGGCCCAATGCGGGTTGTTGGACTCTTATCTGCTATTATACCCCGATAATTTTAAGTGTATGACATTTTATCCATTTTACCATATAACACTCCACGATGCGTATGGGAAACGCTTTCAGTTTGCATCATTTACTAAGATATGAGGTGACTAATAAATTATAATAAAGTTTGAGTCCAAGTGGTTGTTATTTACAACTGACCCCGATTAAATATCTGCAGTCAAGCGACTGCCTTCTGACCTATGCGACCCTGGTAACCGAGTAACTTCACCGATTAGGTCGTGGCTTACGTGTTATTAAATTTATTAATTACGCATTATATAAGACGTATTATTACATAATCATCAGTAATAAATATTTCCTTATCTTATCTACATGTGTTTTTCTTTTAAGATTTAAACACAATGACGTCATATTTTGTAATTAATTGTTGATTGTTTAATATGCTACTAATTGCTATGGTATAACCGTTTATTCAAGTTTTGACAAATGTTCAATTAATTAAACGTTAAGAGGATGTTAGTAATTAATTGTTTTTATTTTGAGTTTTTTTTCAAGTTATTCATGTAACTCTTTGAGTACAGGTCTACAAAGATCTTTTGGCCCGCGGTTTCCATGGTGACGCCTTTATTTCCAGTACCAGTTCTACTAGCTACATCTGTTACCCGTCGGCCACAAGATCTTTGTAGACCTTAATGTATTTCGTATTTGTTTATATAATGTAAATTGTTGCTTGTTTTTGACATTTTGATGTATGACGTATGAGTTTTTGACATTTAAAAAAGTAAAAATCCAAGGCCTAACGTCTTGAGGCAGCGTTAAGGCTGTGCAGCATTTCTTGCAGGACTTGTGGTGTTTCTGCCAATATTATTATGTCGTCTGCGAAGCGGAGGTGCGATAGAAATTTGCCGTTGACATTGATGCCCAGTCCATTCCAATCTAGCGTCTTAAAGACGTCCTCTAGAGCATTGTTAAACATCCCCCTGTCTAACACCTCTGAGCAATTGTTGCTTGTTTTTGACATTTTGACGTATGACGTATAAGTTTTTGACATATGAGTTTTTCCTAATATGAGTTTTTGACATTTAAAAAAGTAAAAACTTAGGCACTCTATGGCCAACACTAAGATGCCCCTGCTATACGAAACGAAGACGGTGACAAATATTGTACTTACATTTACGAGTCTTAGAATAAATTCAAGAACAAACCTGTTTTTTCACATAAATAGTTGCCTCGATCGGGAACAGAACCCACAATCGTCAATTCCACTTTCATTGGTTAGAATTAAAACAAGCGTATTCAGACCTAAGCGTATCTGAGCTCTACATAGGAATACCTACCGTATGAACACGAAACAAATAAAGGCAGAACTCATCCAATGAAACATTTAACAAGTGAAATTGGTGTTAAACTGATTAACTAACCTAACCCAACCCTACCATTGACCTACGATCTACGATTGCGTATTTACGTTCGACTTAGCATCGTACCGGTACGATATAACATGACATATGAGTAGTTTTGTCCAAGATTCGAGTCTTCTGAGTTTTTAACAGACTAGAAAAGAAGGAGGAGGTTTTCAATTCAACTGAATGTTTTCTGTATGGTTGTTACGCAATAACTCCCCTAATTGTAGGTCGATTTGCTATTGTTTTGTTTGAAAGAGTATACTGTACTCCTGAGGTGGTTTTATATACTAACATATTTTTTTATAGAAATTGATTTTGGGTTTGAAAAATATATATATATATATATATATAGAACCACCTAAGGAGTATACTTCTTTCGAAAAAAAAGAATTTTGAAACTCGGCCTATAATTGGGGGAGTTATCGCGAAAAATATACAAAAAACATACAGTTGAATTGAGAACCTCCTCCTTCGAAGTTAAGACTCAGAAACTCAAATCTAACCTCTAACAGGAAAGGACTCAAACCTGGCACAACACTATCGCTGACCACAATTATCGACCGTTGGCAACACAACCAGTCCACTGCGATGGTTTCCGACATGCGATACGTAAATTACAATTAATTATCCAATCGAAATAACTCGTGATGTAACTTTGAATCCGATTGTGGCGTAGTTTTTGTAGAAGGCTTTTAAAGTCCTGCAGAAATGTATTTCTATATGATTTTAAATTTAGTGAAAATTGTGATAATGAATCAGTCAACGAAAGTGAACAACTTCTCCAAAAGTACAATATAGAGAGGTTGAAATATGAATAGTTGATGGATGGGGTCGATTTCCAATTGAGGCAAATATCCCTTGCCCTTGAAAGCGGTTTTTTTTTCTCGGGTAATGGGTATGCTTGTCGGTCTTTCTATATGTTCCAAGGGACCCACGACACAATAGAAAACCTCATGTAACTCAGCGAGCAGCTGATTGCCTTTGTACATGAATTAGTTTTTTTTTTCCTTGGAGAAAGTTGCATAATTTCACGGTGAACCGCTGAAGTTTTGCTAGCTATGTAAAAGTCACTCCTTTTACATATATTCAAGTCATTATTATCAAGTTTATCAAATCCAAACACAAGTTTATCATCGGTGTTTGATACATAAAATCTCTTTTTTACAATTAAAATCTATTTAGTTTTAGTTTATGCTTGTTATGTTTGTTTTTATATTTTGTCATTCATTCTTACAATTTGTTAGCTTCTTTATGCTGCTTTTTATTTCAATAAATATAAATTCTATTTAAACTTAAACTATGTTTTACTGAACAATCGGTTTATGAATAGTCGCGAAAGACTGTTTTAGGCGACATATTTAATAACTCTAAAACTGATTTTTTTATTGCTTACAAAATTTAAATGACTGAAGCAATATCGATCAATATAACTAAGAACCATCTCAATTGGTCAGCTTTCAAAAAAAACAATTAGTCTTTTCGTTTAGGATATACGATGACACACAGTCAAACACATACAGATACGCAGATACACACGTCAAACTTATAACATCCCACTTTTTTGTCGGGGGTTAAAGAGGTAATTCCACACACTCAAATGCTCACCAAGGTTTTCCTTAAATTTGCGCAATGTATTTCCGTAAACTTTACAGAATTGTGATTAGGAAATCCACCGAGATAAATATAATTATACATATTCATTATTATGAACATTTGGTTTGAAGATCTATAAAATCGTTTCTCGAGAAAAATACCGGATTAATTTTCCAAGAAGAAAAAATGTGAATACGTATCAGTTACATTTTATGTGACGTTTTCCTGTCTGTTTGTTAAGCTGACGATACAAGCTGGTATTTATTGAGTAATTGCCTCATCACCGATCACTTGTTATGTTAAACATGTCACGAGTCGATACACAATGAATAAAAAAACAAACAAAGCAGTCTCCACTTTCCCTAATATGAATTTTTTTCAATAAATTTTTGACTTCCCCTGAAAATCAGCTGATAGCACAATTTTTTTTTTAAAATATGGGATGGGTTAACTCTTGACCTCAATCTGGACCAAGATCATAGATGAGGTCGACGATGGAGCGAGTTAACCCAGAAAATGCCTATTAAGGCACTGGTACTCCTACGCACCGACGGAACACAGCAAGCTGTTTGGCGTCGGACTTCAGTAGGAGGGTGGTCGCGAACCAGACGGCCCTTCACAGAGCCTACCACACCGCATGAGACCATAGGACAAAACCTCCGATTCAGAACAAATGGAGGTGTCGTTGCCTGTGGTGGATTAATAGGATGCAGCTCTCATTTGTGTTTCCTTAGTCGCATCTTGACGGCCGGTTTGGTTGAGTGGTAGTGACACTGCCTCTTGATCGGCGGGTCCTGGGTTCGATCCCCAGTCGGGGCAAACATTTGTGTAAAAAGCAGATGTTTGTTCTCGGGTCATGGGTGTTTGTGTTTGTCTTTATGTGTGTTCCAAGGGACCCACGACACAAGGGACAACCTTAGTGTGGGCCTTTGAGTGTGAAGCGTTTATTTATTTATTTATCTTACGACACCCACGGATAGAAATGGGGTGGTGTTATTCTCAACCGATCACCCACCACGGCGGGAATAGATATACGGAGAGATATATGGAGGAAAGTATATGGAGAGGCGGACAATTTTTTTCATCTTTCAACCTATGAAATGAATTCTTATGTTCAGTTTAGTGGGCTCATTCACGTCCTTAATTTTCGCCAATTTGAATTCACCCAATGATGTATTTATTTTCAATACAATTCAATCATAAAATTTCCGTATTTGATGACTGCGGCGCATGCAGTTTCACTTAATGTCCGTTATTGAGCTTAAAATCTCACCTGTTAAGTATAACTGGCCTCGGCGAAGTAGACCCATCAGGTGGCAGAGTTGATGGGGTTGTGGGTGATGATGTGAACATGGTGGACGGTGACGGTGGGGGTGGGGGTGGGGTGGACGGACTGGTGATCACCACCACTGGTGGGGACGTCGGGAACGAGCTCGTGACTTCCGTGCCTGAAAAAAAAAGAATTATTTAGATGTATAATGATAGAAATTGAAATTAATTTGTAAATACTAGTTCTAAATATTAAAAAAATTTCATCAACTTCGACATTTGATTGCTTATACAGGGTGTAAGGGAACCGCTGCCGAATACTGAAAGTACATGCTCAGTCAATGGTTTTGAGTAACTTTCTCAAAAAAACTTTTCCAGGAAACGAAAAAAGTTTCGGACTTCTCCATACAAGCTGTCCGATTAAAATGACTTTTTTGTATGGGGTCGTCGTTTTTTTTTTCGTTTCCTGGTAAAGTTTCTTTAAGAAAGTTTATTTCATAGTAATATTGTATTATAATGTATTAGTATATGTAATATTGTTATATTATGTACTTAAATATTAGAGCTGTAGTTTATGTAATATATAAATATATTTTATTATTATTATTATTTTATTTTTTATTGTTAGCCACCACCCGCTCTGCTTTTTTTTTTCCTACCCAAAGGTTGCCTGGAAGAGATTGCTACCTTAGCAATAAGGCCGCCTTTTTGTACATTTCTGTTTTCTGTCCTTGTCTGTTATTGTAATGTTTTTGTGTCATGGTGTGCAATAAAGTATATGTCTATGTCTATGTCTAAAGTTACTCAAAACCATTGACTGAGCATGTACTTTCAGTATTCGGGAGCGGTTCTCTTACACCTTGTAAATATAACTGTTAATGGCTGAACCAATTCTGATCAAATATTGCTAAGAACCATCTCGATTATTCGCTTTCAAACAAAAACCGTATTGAAATCGGTCTGTTTAGGCGCTACGATGACACAGAAATACTCGTACACACAGATACACAGACATACAAATCCACAGACACACAGATAACGGATAATAAGAATAAAAGCTGTAAAAATTAATACACACGTCAAACTTATAGCAGCCTTATATTTTGTCGGGGGTTAGAAAGAAGGAAAAACTGGCAGGCTCTATCAAACAATCTTCAAAAATAAACGACATAACCTAAACCTAACCTAACCTTAATTTTAAAAATTCTGGTTAAGCGTGAATATTAAGTTGGAAAAACTGTATTAGTTTAGTTTACAATATATCATTTAAATGCCTTAAAAAATTCGAGAATTAACTATCCTTATTTCATAGAGGGTGAGTAAACTTAGCAACTGCAGGCCGAGTATTTTAGTGACAGCGCCGCGACAACACCGCGGTCCTATGTCAAAATGTCAACATTGACAACGCCATAGGGCGAGCAAGCCTTTGCGCGGGACCTTCGCGCAATCAAAGTGAAGTTTCAGCGTGAGCCGAACACGAGTTTGTCGTTATCGTGCTAGAGCTGCTGATAGTACAGTGAACGGCAAATCAGGTTACCACAAACTGTCGAATTTCCCTAATGGATAGTAAACACTAATGCTTGGAGATAAAATTGAAAATCGATTGAAGAAATTTGACAGTTTTGGATTGCATGATGTCCCTGTACATAATAAATATGAAAATGAATTTTAAGGTAATTTCAACAATCTCAAAAACCTCTACAAGGTTTATAGCGCGAAAGTAACCAACAATACAATCTGGTATTCGACAAAATAACTACAGATAATCTTAATCACGACGAAATATTTTTGACCGCGTTGAAATCTTTTGTATAGACTAAAATTTTATTTCGACTTGATATAAAAATTGAAGCCTTGATGCCTTTAAAACCTTAATTATCGATGTGACACCTTGAAAATATCTCTACACAAAGCTTTTGTAAAGGTCTTTTTGCTCATTATCTCCTCTTTGAAAAAGAGTAAATTTTTAAGTGATTATTATTCATCAGCATCACTCATTATTTCTTTAATTGACATGGCTTTGTATGGTGTACTTTGCTAATTATACGTTTAGTAAATAATAAAGTAATAAGTAGTAAGCCATCAAAAAACTAAATAGCTCCTCAGCTCTATTAATTTTTATTTATTTATTCAAAATTACATTTAAAATCAAATAACTGCAAAAAGACACCTCTAAACCCTAATAAGGTTTGTCTAAGTGAGTACAAAAAATATAAAAAATCATACTAAAAATTGTCTAATTGTCTTTAGGCTCTCTCTCTTTTAATTATGTAACCAGTAATTATGGTATATAGTGAGCCATATACTATAATATTTCGTCGTGAACAGATACTACTATCAATCTCGTCTAAAGAGAAATTTTAAAACCTAGTAAATGAGAAATGTATTTTCCAATGCTTAAGATAGTTTTTTTTAAATAATTTTGTGGTAAGATAAGTAAATTTGATGTAAATTTGGATGTGTGGCCCTTAATCCTAGGATGAAAACTCCGAAAGATTCGTTCAGTGATGGATAAAAGACTTCATATTTGCATATTGAAATCATTTGTGACGCAATAGTTCAAGAATTATTGGCAAAAAAGTATGGGCCACACAACCAAATGCCTGCGATTCTCAGTAATGAAAATAAGATGAACCGGTTGACGGAGCCCCAATTTTATCATTAACATCTACAGTAACTCATAAAAAAATCGGTTCCGGCTATAAATCAACCCAAAAAACCTAATACTTTGGAAAATATTTACATTTATTTATGGGCCACAGGATTACGTAGGGCCCACTTCATATCTGGTAAACCAACAGCCCGAGATAAAAATAAACGACGCTGGCTCTATCACATATAATATGTGACAGCATATAGCGGCAAAAATCTTCTTAAGAAACTCTCATCTCATCAGAGAGAAAAACGTGAATCAAATTCTGAAGCATTTGGATGGGTGGATCACGTTCAAAACCTTCTTCTTCAGCCAATACTGCGTCACACAAGTTGCGAAGGTGTTACAAATGAAGAGAATTTCCGTTACTGAAGGTGAGTATTAAAAAAAATGCAAAACATTCAATATTTTAGGAGATATCGAGGTTTCATTTTTGTATTAAAATCGTGAATTAGGGTAACAATGAATAAAAAATGTTGGGATAAATACTTATTTCAAAAATCGAGTTTGTTACTTATGACTCTCCTTTGTACTTAAATCATACACCAGTGTCCAGTTGAAAAGAGTAGCATTGGTAGTGTAAAGCGTGACCTGCTCTTGACTGTACTATGCTGGATAAATAAAATTGATTTTTTTTTTTTTTTTTTTTTATACGACGAATCATGCTTTTAACATGGTCATAAATCACCACCATAATATAATTTTCCTGTCCTGAAAAAGATTCCTTACACCATTGTCACCCTGACGAATTTTCCATACAAAAATGAAATCCGATATCTCCTAAAATACTGAATGTTTTGCATTTTTTTTAATACTCACCTTCAGTAACGGAAATTCTCTTCATTTGTAACACCTTCGCAACTTATGTGACGCAGTATTGGCTGAAGCAGAAGGTTTTGAACGTGATCCACCCATCCAAATGCTTCAGAATTTGATTCACGTTTTTCTTTCTGATGAGAGTTTCATAAGAAGATTTTTGCCGCTATATGCTGTCACATATTATATGTGATAGAGCCAGCGTCGTTTATTTTTATCTCGGGCTGCTGGTTTACCAGATATGAAGTGGGCCCTACGTAATCCTGTGGCCCATAAATAAATGTAAATATTTTCCAAAGTATTAGGTTTTTTGGGTTGATTTATAGCCAGAACCGATTTTTTTATGAGTTACTGTAGATGTTAATGATAAAATTGGGGCTCCGTCAACCGGTTCATCTTATTTTCATTACTGAGAATCGCAGGCATTTGGTTGTGTGGCCCATACTTTTTTGCCAATAATTCTTGAACTATTGCGTCACAAATGATTTCAATATGCAAATATGAAGTCTTTTATCCAACACTGAACAAATCTCTCGGAGTTTTCATCCTAGGATTAAGGGCCACACATCCAAATGTACATATTTTTTTGCAGTTTCAAACATATTATTTAAATTTATCTTAAATCTTACACAGCCTAATAGACGGAGATCCCAGTGCTGCCAGACCTTACTTATTTTCTCATAAACCAAATGTGTGGGAAATAATAGTCTTAGTACGTACTATTAACTTATGAATACCAGCTAACCTGGGCCGACGGCCATTTTTCAGCTACCAAGTTCTGAAGGTACTTCCAAAAATTACTCACTTGTCTTGAAGTCTGGCTGCTGATATCTTATAGAATATAATTCATTAAATATAAAAATTAATGGTCAACACCGTCAGACAGTCTTCATCAGCTGTAATTTCTGCCAGACGCTTCACAGTTCGCAAGTAAGTAAATTATGCGATTATACCCTATAATCTGAGCCGTGATTTTTTATATGGTGTTCAGGGAACTATAACAATACTTTTTATAGCACCCAGTCTTCAAGACAAGTGAGCAATTTTTGGAAGTACCTTCAGAACCTGGTAGCTGAAAATTGGCCGTCGGCACAGGCTAGCTGGTATTCATATGTCAATAGTACATATTAACACAACTCTTTCCCATACTTTTGGTTAATGAGAAAATAAGTAAGGTCTGGCGGCCCTGGGATCTTGCTCTATAAAGCGGCCTTGACAAGATAAAAAAAAACTCTAAAAATGTATGATATTGACTTTTCTATTTCTTGGGTTAACCCTGAGTTAATAAAAAGATAACCCCTCGTAGTACCTAGTGGGCTTTAATTGGATAAAAAAACCAAGACAAAACTCATCAAAGTACCAGGCAAACATAAAATCAAAAGAGATCTTACCAGTTCCTATAACATCGTAGCTATCCTTAGCGAGGACCACTTCGAAGTACCTCGTGAAATCGCCTGTAGGGTCCCATTTGGACTGCAACTTGGCCCATTCTTCTGGATATTCGTATTTCAGTCGCTTTATCACTTTCACTGCAGTCTTCTTTTGTCTCTCTGTGCAGCGAACGCACTTCGTTCTCAATGCTTCTGGAAGTATTCCTGGGAACAAAAATAAATTGATGTTAGTTAAATGCTTATAATTATTATTATGTGCAATTAAATGTACTTATATGTAAACTCGTTTATTTTGCTAATGTCTGAGTATTTTAATAAATTAATGTTAAAATTGTAGAATGGCCAAGTCGCCAATCTATACTATTATTATAAATAGGAAAGATTTGTATTTTTGTATGTAACGAATAGGCTCCGAAACTACTGAACCTATTTCAAAAATTCTTTTACCATGCTACGTTATCCCTGAGTAATATAGGCTACATAATTTTCCCAAATTCCCACGGGAACGAAGTCCCGAGTGGGATGCTAGTATTAAATAAAGAACGTTGTAGTATGTATGTATGTATGTATGTATGTATGTATGTATTTATTCTTTATTGTACATGAGTATAAGTTACACAAGACACAATATAAGAAAAACAGTACAAAGGCGGACTTATCCCACAAGGGGATTTCTTCCAGTCAACCCATTGAGTTGAGTTGCATACGTCAGAGCCTCGGCCGTTGATCGGCAGGGTGCACCGCTAGCAGGTGAAGATGAAGATTTTTGAGCATTAAGATGTTATAATAAATAATAATAATAATAATAAAATCATTTATTATCAGGCATCTAAGGCCCATAGATAAATAACTTACACCCAAAGGTTGCCCCAAGCTATATATCCCGGAGCTTTGGAAGGCATGCGTGAACACCAAATTCTTGGTTTCACGCAAGTTTCAGGTCAAAAAAGAGGGGTGTGATTTTGATGTGTATCATTTTGTTAAAGCTTTTTAGTAATTTGAATCATTTGAATGTATGTATGTATATAAGATTGTTTGGGTCACATCTTGGAATTGAATTTTAATGCAGTTACCTTCAACCGCTTGATCTAAAAAATAATAGTTTGGATGACAATGCATGGTTAACTAAGTGAATTTAATATGGCAGACCGTTCAACATGCCGGACCTTATTATTTTGTTTTGCATAGCCATGATATGGGTATCAAATGAAAGAATTTGCTGAGCAAAAGACGAAAAAGAATAAACATTTTAAATAAAAGTTTATTTTTAAAAATGATTTTTAACAATTCAAAATACCAAACCCATCCCTCTAAAATCACCCCTCCATGTAATCTAACACCCTTTTCTGGGCAGACGAAAGGAGTACTCATAGAGTTTTGATAAGTGCCATTATTTGCACAGGCGAAGAATAAAAAATAAATAAACGCTACAAACTCAAGGGCCACACTAAGGTTTTCCCTTGTGTCGTGGGTCATAACAAGAACAGACACAAACACCCATGACCCGAGAACAAACATCTGCTTTTTACACAAATGTTTGCCCTGACTGGGGATCGAACCCAGGACGTCGATCAAGAGACAGCGCTACTCCACTCGACCAAACCGGTCGTCAAGAATAGTTAATAGTTAAGAGCAACGCCCTTAAACATCAACGACGCGACGCCGTCAGCGTACGTGTCCTTGACCTACGCCATCCACTGCTTTGTTTAAATGAGTGTATATCTAGAAATATAAATAGAAAAAATGTTTATTTCCACACCACAAAGAAAATTAGGTTACACAAGAGACATTAAATCAGTTAACATCTGTTACATTGTTTCCTTAAACCTTATTTAGCAGTTAACAAAAACTTTACATTATTTGTGGGGGCTGCCGGCTGGTGCCTAAACTAGGTAATTAAACCTGTACTACAGGTCACCAGGCCTTTCCCTGGAATCTATACAACTGTCAAAAGGTAGGCATGGACTTAATATGTGTAGGATAAACATCTAGTGCAAAACAAACTAATAGCAAAAAAAATAATTGAAAAAGAAAGATATCTGCATGCGGAATAGAGAGCTGCTATCTAATATCTATATACTAATAGATATTAGATAGCAGCTCTCTATTCCGTTACTTTTACTAATACTATTAATAGGATATTTTATAAGAGGTTTTAGTTGATTCCTAACTTTTTTGAATGGTCGTTCTATTTGTGTTTCTACGAGTATCGAGTATTTCAAAAAGTTACTGTCTCGTTTTTGTCTTTTGAAAATCATTTACTTATTCGAAATAAGAAATTTTCCGAACCACCATAAAAAAAATAGAACTAAGTATACATAGTTTGCCGTAAATATATATATTTCTCTTATGTGTGCAATAAAGTATGTAGATTGTATTGTATTGTATTTACCTGATCCCTACTAATGTTATAAATGCGAAAGTAACTCTGTCTGTCTATCTGTTATGTTGTCACGCCTAAACTACTGAACGGATTTTGATGAAAGGTACAAAGATGGATTAAACCTTGGGAAAGGAGATAGGCTACATTTTATCCCACCGCTGGACACGATATAACCTGCAGTCCACGCGGGCGGAGCCATAGGAAGCTAGTAGTCAATAATTTGGATTTTATCACAGTAAGTATTATGTAAATCAATCATTAATTTTGTGACTAAACTAGCAAAACTCACCAAATCATTATTTTTTTCCAAGGAAATGAAAACGTGTTGTATATAACTTGTAAAGCAAGGAAATGAAATGAAAACTTGATAAAACTTGTTGTACGATTATCAGATTATCTTAGCAAAAAAATTTATTTTTTAAATTTCATAGAATTAATTCAAAAGTGGAGCAGTCCTCGCTCCAGTAATCAGTTACACGGCTTGAAATATACACATCTAGGGATATTGCACGATTTTTCATATAAAAGAGGTCTGTTTGAGAAGCTACAAAATCATACTCGAGATACATGAAGCGCTATAATTTTTAGACGGGCAAGTGATAAACCTGAATTTTCAATTCTAATCAATCAATTTTGTTTTACTTAAAATTTGTGAAAACGTGACGAAAACGAAAACAATTTTTGCATAAATTCGACTATTTTCATACAAAAAGCAGGCACAAAGTGCATTTTCGTTTTCGTTTCCGTCACGTTTTCACAAATTGCAAGTAAAACAAAATTTATTGACTAGAATTGAAAATTCAGGTTTAGCACTTGC
Organism: Aproaerema taeniolella; assembly: GCA_949987775.1. NCBI lineage: Eukaryota > Metazoa > Arthropoda > Insecta > Lepidoptera > Gelechiidae > Aproaerema > Aproaerema taeniolella. Next base: position 12,276,299 of record OX465261.1, on the reverse strand, counting down.
TCGTCTGAAAATTATAGCCATCCATGTATCTTGAGTATGCTTTTATAGCTTCTCAAACAGACCTCTTTTGTATGAAAAATCGTGCAATATCCCTAGACAGTGTTGATGTGTGTAATATTATTAAATGAGCTGCGCATTAATTTACATTTTTATTAATTTGAGATTTACTTTTTATTTTAGATTTTCTTTCCGCCCGCGTGGACTACAGGGTATATCGTACCCAGCTGTGGGATAAACCGCTGCCTATGTACTTTCCCAAGATCTGGTTCAGTAGTTTAGGCGTGAAAACGTAACATACAGACAGAGTTACTTTCGCAGTTATAATATTAGGGATTTATGAAACATAGATCCCATGTCAGTCTTTTAAATTACGATAGACAGTGCATTATGTGAAACATACAGGGCCTTTTTATATTTAGAAAACGGCACTGCAAAATTGTATTACCATTGCCTACTATGTAATAGTAATACTATAGAAGCTGAGAACTAAGGGCGCAATGGTAATTCAAATTTTAAATAGCCGTGTCGTGCCGTTCGAATTATAAAAAGGCATCTGGCACATAACGGTCAAAGTCAGCGTGGTAATATGAACAACTTGTCCTATACAGCCTTTATACAACATGCAAAGCTTAATTTTATGCAGCCGAAACTGGTTAGCCTTTGCACATTCACGAACTAAACACGATCATGTTTATTATAGGGTCGTACTTAAAGATATAGAAAAAAAAAGACGCTTCACACTCAAAAGCCCACATTAAGGTTTTCCCTTGTGTCGTGGGTCCCTTGGAACACACAAAGACAGACACAAACACCCATGACCCGAGAACAAACATCTGCTTTTTACACAAATATTTGCCCCGACTGGGAATCGAACCCAGGACCCGCCGATCGAGAGGCAGCGTCACTACCACTCGACCAAACCGGCCGTCAAATAGAAGACTGTCTGTATTACAGAACGCGACTCAGACTCTGATCTATACTGGAGTAGCAGTCGTTTTTTTCATTTTAATAGTGAAAGAAAGAGACAATCAATGCTTAAGTATAGATCAAGACTTTAGTCTCCTTCTGTACGGGCCTAAATGTAATAATAAACAGTGCTTGCTTACTGAGCGATTTCAAATTACAATTATATAAGTGAAAAAACTAAACAACTTTTGCAAAAACTTTGTTCCTTTTTAGCTCAGTCTGTGGGGAAATGCAAAGGCCTTTTCATTGCAAAAGGTGGCGTAGAAAATTATAGTTTTAACACAATATTGTTTAGGTATGGCAGGTCCAAGTTCTCGACCTTGAAGGACCCAGGCGTTAGCCGCCATCGTGAATTAAAGGTGCCAAAATTAGGTTTATTTTAAATAACTTCTCAATTGTTTACTAAATCACAGAAGTGTCTATGAAGGGTTCAAAGAAGACAACATTGTCTATATTTTTTGCATACATGATTATTCTGTAAGTCTTAAAGGTAAAAAGTTACCTACAGACTGAGCTATTTACTCTTACGGTAGTTTCATGCTTTACTAGGTAATGAATTTTCTTTTCTCTGGTTGATTTTGCATGGAACGTGATGTTAAAAAAAGTTTTTTGATTTTTTTTACTTACAGGTTGCTTTAAAGTTATTTAATTTCACTGGCACAGGATCAATTAACATGGCTAATTAATTTTGAAATCACCTCCTTTTCAAATCATACGGAACCCTTGAAACAAGAGTCTGACTTATATGGACTAACACTTGACCATGTTTTTTAGTACCTTCTTTTTAACATCTAAAATCCAATCCTCTTTTTATTGCCTACATAAATAAGTCGAACGAACCAAACATGATAATGATAAGCCGAGAAAAAAAGAGACCTTCTTTTTACGGTTTTTATGCAAAACGATTTAGAGCTCAATGCCCCGATTTCTTTCAAAAACAAGTCTGTTTACAAGTTAGCTTGCCAGGATTCAAAAATCTAGACTGTTCTTCAGAATTCGTTTTTTAATTTAACAATCTTTTTTTAATGCTTTTTTATGCAAAGCGATTTAAAGCTCATGACCCGATTTTTTAAAAAACAAGCCTTTGTTTACAAGTTTGCTAGCTAGGATTCAAAACATCGAGACTGTTCTTCAGAATTCTTTTTTCTGAATTTTTAAATCTTCTAAATGTAAAAAAAAACAATCTGTGAATATATTTCATACGGAACCAGCTGATGAGCTAAATCTCTGTAGTATAGTGTTTATTTCTCCTCTGTCTGTGGATAAGTAACTTATAATATCATTGGTCTGTTGTGACAAAACCGACACAGATATTTCATAAGCATGCTGTCTTTTAGGATGTGAATTCCAAACAACAAACCAATTAATATGTGACTAAACTGCAGCTCAAGCACAACGTGGAGACATCGCGGTCAAATTTCGAAATGACAACGCCAGAGAGCGACAAAGCCTTTGCGTGGTGCCCTCCTCGTGCAATCAAAGTGAAGTTTTACCGTCATCGAAATGGCGAGTGGCGCGAGTTTGTCGTGGGCCGTGCTAGTTCTACTGAATTCCGCAAGTAAAGTCACTTCGGTGTATAATTTTGTTTTTACGATATAAACTACTGCTACTTAAGAACATACCTAAAAGTACAAAAAGGTACATATATTGTGTTGGGTATATGGGTGGGTATATTGTTTTTGTTCAAACGTTTCCTGTTGACTAATGACAACTAATAAAAGATTCTATCAATAAATATGTCTCATATGTTCTGATTCCTATTCTTCTGCTGCCAATATGCGGTCATCATTCTATTAACTGTTAAATAATACATTAGTAGAGCAACAGAGTAGGTATTATTTTTAAATTTTTATTATCTGCCCATATACGTCCTCACCGAGGGGCACAGGGCTGCCTTCGAGACACTAAACACAGTTTAGGCATGCAGTTTGGTAATTTGAAGTCAACCCCCTTTGATTGTTACAGAAACTTTAAGGACTGATTCTCAACTTTCTCTGAAATTCCCAAAAAATATTTTCGACTTAACATACCAAAGGTGATCGCACAAGTTGTATGACTTTTTTCATTTTTCGACTTTTTTCCTTGGAGAAAGCTTTTTAGTTTCGTGGGATTCACGTTCATAATTTTCAATCACAAAAAGTCACCCAATATATTTCATTACAAAGAGAGAAAAAAAATGAGAAAAGAAGTAGTTTTTTTTTTATTGAACATTTTAAAGTTTTGGCGTAATATTTGAAAAGAAAACATACTAGGTATGCTGCTTTATATTTTGTTTTGCTTCAACTTTATCGCTTTATGTTAATAGCTCATTATAAGTTTTTTTTTTTTAAACTAAGGTATTTGTTTTCGAATAGAATAGAAAATGCTTTATTAAATAAGACGTCACAACACAAAACACACAAACGTTGTTTGTAACGTTGTTTGTAAAAACGTTACAAACAAAAATGAGGATAGGTAAAAGAAAAATAGATAAACAACTAGACTTTTTCAGTTTAAAGGTTATTATGAATGTAGAGAAAGCGAGAGGTGTGTTTGGATCGTAGCAAGTGGCATTCTGTGTCTGCCTACCCCAATGGGATAAAGGCGTGAGTTTATGTATCTGTGTAGTTCACTATTTGACAAGAAGTCGTTCAAGAAGAAGTATTTGAAAGAGGAATTTCCACATCTAAATGGTTTTGAATAGTATATGGAATATTTTAACATTGCCTAGTCATAATTATTAGCTTGTTGATTTAATTATTGGTTTTGCAATGATAGGTTTTTACTCAAAACTAGTCATGTTTTTGTTAATTTTGGATTTGCCTAATTTTTACTTAGTGTACACTTTTTGATATTTTTAAATCTGTAGTATGACATTATATATACGGGTTACACTCTTGTCCTGTTGGCATAGACAGAGACCACATATTGCCACTTTGTACGTGCCAAACAGGTTATTAAAGAAAAAATAAATGGACAATTTTAAATTATATTTGGTCACTAGAAAAATATTGACAGCATTTTTTTTATTTGCATTAAATTAAATTATTTTATTTCATTCAAATTACACCAATTAGTTGAAACTTTAAAATAATGTAAAGGCTTTGATACAAATTAATTTAACTCAATTATTTGAAAGATGGCGTCCAAAATGTCGTGACTTTGCCAATGTCTGGGTATTTTCATCAAAAATTAAAATATAGAATGGCGAAGTCAACCTTTATAGACATTTTCTGGGTTAACTCGCTCCATCGTCGACCTCATCTTTAACCTCATCGTCGACCTCACGATTGAGGTCAAGAGTTAACCCATCTTATAATAAATATAAAAAAATAGTACGTCAGCAGGCCGAGTACGATAGTGACAGCGCCGCGACAAAACCGCGGTCTTATGTCAAAATGTCAACATTGACAACGCCATAGGGCAAACAAGCCTTTGCGCGGGACCCTCGTGCAATCATAGTGAAGTTTCAGCGTGAGCCGAGCGCGAGTTTGTCGTTATCGTGCTAGCGCTGCTGAGCCTTGTTCGTTGATCAGCAGGGTGCACCACTAGCAGGTGAGGATGACAATACACACCCCAATACCGTGTGGTGATCGGTTGAGAATAACACCACCCTATTTCTTTCCGTGGGTGTCGTAACAGGCGACTCAGGAAACACAAATGAGACCTGCCTCCTATTAATCCACCCCAGGCAACGACATCTAAATAAACGTTACACACTCAAAGGCCCACATTAAGGTTTTCCCTTGTGTCGTGGGTCCCTCGGATCGGAACACACATAAAGATAAACACAAATACCCATGACCCGAGAACAAACATTTGCTTTTTACACAAATATTTGCCCCGACTGGGAATCGAACCCAGGACCCGTCGATCAAGAGGCAGCGCCACTACCACTAGACCAAACTTGTCGTCAAAATCAATTGTCGTCAATCTGAATTTGTTCTGAACCTGAGGTGGCGTCCTATGGTCTCATGCAGTGTGGTAGGCTCTGTAAAGGGCCGTCTGGTTCGCGACCACCCTCCTACCGAAGTCCGTCGCCAAACAGCTTGCTGTGTTCCATCGGTGCGTAGGAGTACCAGTGCCTTATTAGGCATTTTCTGGGTTAACTCGCTCCATCGTCGACCTCATCTATGACCTTGGTCAAGATTGAGGTCAAGAGTTAACCCATCTTATAATTAAAAAAAAAAATACCAATTAGGAAAACCGACTTCACGTAAGACTTGGACATTGTAGAGACATAAGACATTATTAATTCTCAATTTGAATACCTCAACTTCCTTGTAGCCTTCCGCAACCACACAAAGGACGCTTTGTCTATGTGTCTGTCACACTAATCAAGTTAGAACATATGAACAAAAGCTCTATAGTTTTGTGTTCAATTGTTTATTGAGCTTGTTAAATTAGCCATTGATACTTATTTCTTCGAAGATTCCATTGATATTTAATTCCTTGAATGACAAAATATAATGACTACTCTAGATTTTTTAACGCTCGATAAAAAAGAGGTGGTTTTAATAAGTTTGACGTGTGTTTCTGTGTATCTGTATCTGTGGTAGCGTAGCTCCTAAACGAATGGACCGATTTCGATATTTATTTATTTGTTTAAAAGCTGACGTAATCGAGATGATTCTTAGCTGACTTGATCTTAATGGGGGTCATCCGTTTAAGAGATATGTTAAGCGATAAACGTCGAGGGTGATTAAGTTTTTGAATATATATACGTATACATATATATATTTTAAATTTCTTTTTAATCTTAATGTTATGTAAAAATTTCATTTAAGTTACTGTTAACTCCATCTTGATCTTGTAATCATTTACTGTATTCATGTAAATAAATTAGTCTTATTATTTTTTTATTTTATTATAAGATGGGTTAACTCTTGACCTCAATCTTGACCATAAGGTCAAAGATGAGGTCGACGATGGAGCGAGTTAACCCAGAAAATGCCTATAAAGGCACTGGTACTCCTACGCACCGACGGAACACAGCAAGCTGTTTGGCGTCGGACTTCGGTAGGAGGGTGGTCGCGAACCAGACGGCCCTTTACAGAGCCTACCACACCGCATGAGACCATAGGACGACACCTCAGATCCAGAAAAAAATGAAGTGTCGTTGCCTGGGATGGATTACTAGGAGGCAGGTCTCATTTGTGTTTCCTTAGTCGCCTCTTACTACACCCACGGAAAGAGATGGGGTGGTGTTATTCTCAACCGATCACCACACGGTTAATTCTTAGTATGTATAACACTTATAACTTATCACATAAGATATATGGTCGTAATACCCGCACGGCCCGGTACGAGCACCAAAACTGTTATCTCATCTTTGATTGATTTCATTACATCATACTGTTTATTCAGTTTGCGGTTTTGTTGATGTCAACGAACGAACACTGCGATTTCTCTCTGACTTTCGGTTTTTTAAACCATTTGTGCAGTTTTTAACGATATTCGTGTAAAGGAAAGTTATATGGACGTGTTTAGTATATTTTGTAAAATTGTATAAATTCGGTAGTTTAGTTTTAAATTATTTGGCGAAAATTAATATGAACTAGCCAGTGGGTTTTCCGAACTGAACAGTTTTTCCCGAGGAACATAGGAAAAAAAAAAGAAAAAAAAAAGAATCAGCAAGTTACACTTCCTAGGAGAAAATTGTGTATTATCAAGGGTAGAATATAGAATTTACGCCCTTAAGTTTTGCCAACAAATTTAAAATACTTATAGATAATGTTTGCTCTTTACCACATTCTAGCACAGGGGCGAATATGTGGTCGAGGATATAGCAAGCTCACCCAGAAGATACCTATTCACTTGAACTTTAAAGAGATTTGGGTTATATGAGCCCAAAAATATTGGGTTACTAAATTAGGTAACGAAAATTAAGGATGTGAGTCAGCCCACGAAACAGAAAAACTTTCCCCGAGGAACACCAGTCGAAATATAAAACAATATTTTCGCCTCTCCATAGAACTTTTGAGAGCAGTTGATTTGCCTTTGTATGGGAACTCGATTTAAAAAAAAAGTATTTTATATAGGTTGTTTTTGGAAAGATGTTCAGATTAATGGAAAGAATAGACCTCTAAACATTCGCTAAGTTTCGTTAAAGTCAGTATATTGACTCAGGCAAAGAATTTGATTCCTAAGGTTCCTAAGGTTCCATTTTGAACGTAGACAAAAAATATGTGTCTTTTTTACTGTAAATTTTGTCATATATGACAGTTGCACTATATTTCCTACCATATCATTACCATATATATCACAATTCACAATCCAATCCATGACATTAACTTTGAAGTTTCCGTAAACTCGTTACGATCATTGTTAACAGCAAGGACAAATAAACAAACTGATTTTATCTATTTTACCTATTGTTGTCATAAATCGTGCGCAATTGCGCGCATTAGGTGCGCGCGCGACCAGTGGTCATATGGCGTGTCGCGCATGTGTAATGGCGACCTTATGGCTAACTGTGCCAGGCAACGGTAGCGTGGTCGGAATGCGAGCGGTATGTAAACAAAGGACTTTGTGTAGGAAGTCGAGGTGGAAAGAGAAAGTGACAAAACAAGATAGGACTACTTAGAACATCTGTGTTAGATACTGCATTGTTAGTGCTACTATTGCCAAGTCCGGAATAAATAACTCTATGTAGCATTTATTAATACTCGATACTCAATACTTCGTTGCGTGTTTACAATTTGAACAACAGGTGTTCAATGGATTAATTAACTTATTTGGATAAAATACAAAAACGCATCCGCAACATGCTTTAACAGTCCCGATCAATAACCAATAAGATTTTTTTTTAAATAAAATAAAAAAAATTATGTCTCCCGACATTCATAAACGGCTAAACCAATTTCAATGTAAGCTAAGAACCATTTTTATTTATTTATTATAAGATGGGTTAACTCTTGACCTCAATCTTGACCATAAAGGTCAAAGATGAGGTTGCCGATGGAGCGAGTTAACCCTGAAAATGCCTATAAAGGCACTGGTACTCCCACGTACCGACGGAACACAGCAAGCTGTTTGGCGTCGGACTTCGGTAGGAGGGTGGTTGCGAACCAGACGGCCCTTTACAGAGCCTATCACAACATTCACAACACATGAGACCATAAGACGCCACCTCAGATTCAACCATTCGTTTACAGAGAAGCACACAGATACAGAGACTCACAGATTCATACGTCAAATTTATTAATCCCTCTTTTTTGCGTCGATGGTTAAAATGAGTAGATATTATTATGAACTTTGATTTCTAAAGTTCTGAATATTTTGAAACGCTTTCCACGTCGAAGAATATTTACAAAGATGTTTTTGGAAATAAAAAAATTCGTGCGCGAATGGGACTGGAACCCACGACCTCAGGATCACATCTACCGGTACTCTAACCAACTGAGCTGTCGCTCAATTGTGTATCGTTCCATTCGCGCTGTGTTGAATTGAGAACCTCTTCCTTTTTTTGAATTCAGTCAAAAAGATTAAGGATTCAGAAACACAAGCAAAGAAATAGAAAGTGGTATAAAGCACGTGTTTGGCATTGTTATTGAAGTTTTGGTTTGCAAAATGGTTATTGCTGGTTTATTTTCACAACAAGGGTGAAACAAAGGGACATTATTCACCGGAGTCAAAGCATCCGTCTTTTGTATACATGAACGAGTATACATTCTCGTACAGAAACTTGCGTATAAATTCATTTCCCCAGAGGTACTAAAAACAACAGTTTCGTGGTTGTATTGTGATGAATTAAAGTACTCCAAGGATTTATATACCAAGCCCCAAATCTTTTCTTTATTAATATTCGGCCCGGGATTTAATTCCCGTGGGAGTTCAGGAAAATTATGTAGCCTATGTTACTCAGGGATAATATAGCATTCTAATGGTGAAAGAAGTGTTCAAATAGATAGGTCCAGTAGTTTCGGAGCCTATTCAATGTAAACAAGCAAATAATCAAGTCTTTCCTCTTTATAATATTAGAGTAGATAAATTGCAGGTCCTGACTTATTGACTCATCAACGCCCAACCCAAACTCTTGAACCTAGAAAGCGTTCCTTTTATAATATAGGAAAGGATTGAGGAAGGAGTTTTACAAAATTCCCACGGAAAAGAAGTCCCGGGTATCCCCTAGTTAGGAAAATAAGTTACATTGACTAAAGGTGATCTAAAGGTGTGGTGATCGGTTGCGAATAACACCATCCCATTTCTTTCCGTGGGTGTCGTAAGAGGCGACCAAGGAAACTAAAATGAGACCTGCCTCCTATTAATCCACCCCAGGCAACGACACCTCAATTTGTTCTGAATCTGAGGTGTCGTCCTATGGTCTCATGAGGTGTGGTAGGCTCTGTGAAGGGCCGTCTGCTTTGACCACCCTCCTACCGAAGTTCGACACCAAACAGCAGCTTGCTGTGTTCCGTCGGTGCGTGGGAGTACCAGTGCCTTATAGGCATCTTCTGGGTTAACTCGCTCCATCGTCGACCTCATCTATGACCTTGGTCAAGATTGAGGTCAAGAGATAACCCATCTTATAGTAAAAAAAAGGACATAGAGTCGGTCTACCGGATATTCACATCTGCAGGCCGAGTACGATAGTGACAGCACCGCGACAACACCACGGTCCTATGTCTAAATGTCAATATTGACAACGCCATAGGGCGAGCAAGCCTTTGCGCGGGACCCTCGCGCAATCAAAGTGAAGTTTCAGCGTGAGCCGAGCGCGAGTTTGTCGTTATCGTGCTAGAGCTGCTGGCCTCATGGCTCAGTTGGTATTTAGTAAAAACCTTACCTATACTTACTAATCTGAAAGTTGCATGCTACATTTCCAACCAAAACTAATATTTCAAAATCATCCTTTCTTCCTTAACCAATATTATAAATGCGATTGCTTGTATGTATATATGTTTGTTACTCCTTCAAGCTGAAACGGCTGGACCGATTGTAATAAAATTTGATATGGAGGAGGTTGACACCCTGGATTTACTTATAAGCCACATATTTTTCTCTAATTCCCACCATATCCGCCCCGATTCGCGGTACCGGTACGTACCCGGCCGCTTCTCTCCACAAACGTATGTCCGACGGTTCCCTCGCAGTAACGCCCTAAGCCGAGGTTCGAGCCCCACAGGGGGCACCCTTAGGCCTGTTACTTAAAATTTTGGGTTGAGAGCCATCTGCGCTCACCACTTGCTCGGTGAAGCTGTCAAGGCCATCAGCGGCCAACAGCATAGTCATTCAAAAAAAAAAAAAAAAAGAATTCCCACGGAAACGAATTCCAGGGTGGAAAGCTAGTTTTCAATAATTTTCAGGTATATGCGAGGAATCCGGTTGTTGTTTATCATAATGCATGTATTTCTCAAAAAAGTATAAGTAGAATGTCCGTTTTCTAGCATCGATATTGCATTAGCTGAGTTAGATGGCGCAGTGTGAGTTGTCTCAAATACTAATTAATTTTTTTTTTAAATATGTACAGGGCTTTAGGTAAATCTCTTTCAACCTCTCAGGTGGTTAATCAGTCCATAAAACTGAACAACTTTCCCCCAATAATAGGACAAAATATGAAAAAAAATTTTTTGAGTTCCCATACAAACTTCATCAGCGTATAGCGCATTTTGTATGGGAACTCAAAAAAAATTATAAAGCCCTGTATATAACTTGCGAAACCTATGTCAGATTATCTGTCCACCCTATGAGAGTCCTATACACTAAGCTATGTCATTCAAAATGCACATAAATATTATGTTCGCCATTCTTTCTTCATTTTATTTTCTTTGTTGTGTCCAAGTAATAGCCTTGTGGTAAGAGTAATTTGCGATGTAATTCAATTCCTCTAAACAATGGGCTCGCGTAACTTTAATTCCGCGGCAAATTGTAGACGAGGTTTCTTTTTTAACCCCTGACAAGAAAGAGGGGTGTTATAGGTTGGACGAATGTAACGGACGGACCGATTTTTTTAATGAAAGCTGACGTAAATTAAGATGATTTTTAGCTATGTTCAATCAATTGGTTCCGCCGTTTAAAGTTATAAGCGAAGATTGTCGGGGGTTAAACAAAATTAATAATTGTAGTTTAACGATCGTTCTGTTTCCTGTACCCTAAGGTTGCCTGGAAGAGATTGCTAACTTGCAATAAGCCGCCTTTTTGTATCACATCACTTATATGTTTGAGTTTCCTGGATTTGAATATTATTTTGTGTGTGCAAATAAAGAGTATTGTATTTCACAATGTTTTGATCTATACATTGTCAAGAATGCTGGAGAGCAAAGATGTTTAGGATGGAGGCGAAAGGTCTCAGCAGTGTGAATTTTTGACCATGTCTCTTTCAAGTTCGGAGTAGGCTTGATCATAGAAAAGAGGAAAAATATGTCGATTAATAATTATCCAAAATCTGGAAAATCACGTCGAGAAAGCAATTGCTATCTTTTTTTTATTTTATTTTTTAGCTCTGCTTCTTCACAAAGGGGTATCCTTTCGAATCCCGTGAAGGTTACCTGACCGGCCATGATTGGTGGGAATTCTGTGGAAATATATTCACCGAGGTATTTCTTAAATTAATATGTTATGGGTTGAGTATGTTATTTTTCTACCCATAAAAAAATATTTATTTCATAAAACCTTTTTACAAATATTGTAATGGGAATAGGGAACTCCTAAAGCAAAGATATAAATAAGAAAATTTTCTTTTCTATGGTTTTGTCTATCCGTACATTCGCACCTATAATACCTTTCATGCTGCTACATTTGATATTAATTTCAAGGAGTCTACCTCGAAGTAATTAAGTCTAATTTGAAACCGTGGCCGATACAAAAAAAACAATACGTATGTAATTCATTTGTTGCAAGTCGCATTTATATCACGTTCTGATGTTTACTTACAAAATACATTATTTACACCATCAGAATACATAAGACTGGTTTAATATAATTTATTCTTATATTGAAAAAAAACAGTGTTTGTCCGTACTGGCCGTTTTAATTTATAATTTTGTAAAAATAAGTAATATTTTGAATGCTATTTTTAGGAACTATAGGTAGGTATATAGTTTTGGTCTGATCTAATGTTGTTTATGAGGATTGTCATAAAAAATCATTTGTTGAAATTAAGTATATACTTAAGTATATGCATTTTTTACTCGTTTTCTGTCAAATACAAGTAATACGAGATATCGGGTGGGACTTTAAATAAGTTAGCGAAAATTCAAAGGGTGTTTCTACCCATAAAACTGAATAATTTTCCCTAAGGAACCTACATGAAATATTCAAAAAATGTCTACTTCCTACACAACTGTGAAATCAGCTAATTGCATAAGTTGCAAGGATAGGTGAATTTTTTTTTTAATATCTCGGCCTACTTTCCTTAGGGAAAATTGTTCAATTTCGCGGGCTGATTCACATCCTTAATTTTCTTTAACTTATCTAAAGTTACTCAATATACTATACAGCAGGGGTTCCCAATCTTTTTCAGTCCGCGGCACACTTATAACTTCAGAATTTGGTCTCGGCACCCTAGCCCCAACCTAACCTAGTACAGTTGAAAAAATTAGGTAGGTACAATGTTGCTTGTTAGGTAGATAGGCACAAAAATGTAAACATCCGAATTATGAAGTTGAGTTTTTTATTTTTTCATTAGGATACTCAATTAAAACAAAAACAGCTACCTAGTGAATGTGATAGGTTGAGTTTTGTGATCTCCACACGTTTAACAAAGCGTTGGAGTGTTTATTTTGTACCCGCCAATCCTTAAGTTAAAATTTCGGATCGGAGTATGATACAAAGACGGGCCTGTGTACTGTCTACGGCGCACCACCAGGGCGCCGCCGCGGCGCACAGTTTGGGAACCCCTGCTATACAGGGTGTTCCATAAAGTTGTGATAAGCGGAAGGCTGAAAGGTAGAGTCCCTCTAGGGTCACCCAAAACACCCTAAATGTACAGAGGCCAGCGCATCAGGTTACTCCATTTTCATTGCAAAACCGATTTTATCACAACAGCAGAGAGTGCACGCGTGTGGTCGCTTGAGTTGCGGCCGTCCATCCATCGTACGTATATTTTACGACTTTTGGTAGTTTTGGACTTACAACGTTTTTCTCATATCAGGTTATCAGCTTTTCGTTAACCAACAGCAAAGCCCTTGAGTTCCTGTACAACTGTACTTGTTAAGGAAGTAATATTTATTTTAGTCTCATTGTTTTGCTCTTTTTTTCCTATCTTGCTCTACGTTGTCAAATAATGTTATGCCAAGGTCTACCTACAATAAAATGGCACAAAAAAGAAATAAAGTTTACTATGTGATGCTTAATTTTAATTTTCAATTTTAGCATGACAACGTAATTGTTTAATTGGGTTAGACACAGTTATAATGTTTTTGAAAAAAAGTAATGAGTAAAAAATTATACGGATAATTTTTTTATGGTTGTGATTATATTTTTTTAACATTACATTTAGCTCGTTAATCTAAACACATCCAATATTTATTATTTTTGTCATGTTTTAAAATAAAATAGGTAAGTAAATAAAAAATCGTTTGTCCCTTAAACTAAGGTCCGTATCACAGAATTCGACTCTGATATACATTATATACTTAAGGCGACAACGGCACCCGACAAAGGCGGCACACATAGGAATAGTGCCATCTCCGTCTCTCAACAGGCCTGGGCCGGCAGTGCGAACAGTAACGATACACGAAGTTTACGGACTATGAAAGCGTGCGTGCGTAAAAACATGTTCGAAAGTTAGAAAAATGATATTTGTGGAAAGGTAACAGCTTAAATCGAAAAATGCGTTAACTACTTATCGAGAGTGTTCAATCACGAACATTTTGATAGCTAATTCAAGTTCCTGTGTGCATTTTACTATCGTTTTTACAGCTTAAAAGACTTTGTGAGCTTTTTCTATCGAACCAAAAGTGCTGAATCATGTTTTCAGCAAACCACTTATCTAGTTTATGTCCTGAATATTACCGTAGTATTTTTTTCTTCGATTTAATGCAGTGCGTCATGCTTATCTACGCATCATAAAATCGTAAATTAGGTGCTGTAGTCGCCTTAAGTCGTCTTCTCTCCACAAACGTATGTCCGACTCCCCTCTTCCAGTAACGCCCTAAGCCGAGGTTCAAGCCCCACAGGGGCGCCCTTAGGCCTGTTACTTAAAATTTTTGGGCTGAGAGCCATCTGCGCTCGCCACTTGCTCGGTGAAGCTGTCAAGGCCATCAGCGGCCAACAGTGTAGTCATTCAAAAAAAACAAAAAAAAGTACTGTGACAAAGGGAACCTCAGCTTGTACTGCCATAGAACCGGGTTCCGTACAGCGCTGTTTTTCAGCTTACCCCTTTCCTTAAGGTAGTATGCGGGAATATAGTCATAGAGGGTTAATATCGCATTAACATTAAAAAAAACAACAGAAGAAATTAACTTAATATTAATTATATTTTAATAGATTAAAGGTGTAGTTTGTAATATACATAATGTTTTGTAATAGATGCAGTAGGCGCAATATCTAATGAAATACAAAAATATACAAAACTAATTACTCAATGACGTCTACGGAATATTGCTGTTTAATTGATTTTAGTAAGCGATTCACAAAATCTATTAAAATACAATTAATTAGAAACGTGTTTGGAAAATGCTTAGTGAATACATGATTGATTGATTAATGGGTATACAATTAAATATATGTAAGATCAAATATGTACCTAACTAATGTAAGTTATATTGTTATCTTTTCAAATTTTCACAGGAAAAACAGTTGACAACCTAAATTTGATTTACTTTTTTAAAGAATTAATAGTCTGAAACTACAATTAATTATTTTAAATAATTCACATAGTAATATAATATTACTTACTATTGGCAGTTTGAATACTCTGGCACCAGGTTTAGTCAACTTCGCCACACTTTTGACTTTATCCACACAATAAAAAATAAAATACAATTATCGAAATATAGAAGTGAAACAGAAAAAATAACTTAAGAAAATGATTAAGAAAATGTTAAATAAAATTTAAAACAAAATTAACATTACGATAAAATTATAAGTTTTCACAAAAATTTAAAAATATTACATTGGTCAGCAAACAAGTCGCATTTATGTTCAGTTTGTGCCTGAGCTCACATCTCAACCTTTGTATGTTTTCTTGTAAAATCATGTTTTACTTTTAAAACGCGTTCTAATCTATATCTATACTAATATTATAAAGAGGAAAGATTTGATTATTTGTTCGCATTGAATAGGCTCCGAAACTACTGGACCGATTTTAGAAATTCTTTCACCATTAGAATCCTACATTATAAGTGATGGACATAGAGTACATAATTTTACAGAATTCCCACGGGAACGAAACCCGGGTGAAAAGCTAGTCTTCTATAATCACCTAGGCTTTAAAGTAAATGGCTGACTTCATAAATATTTTGGTTAGTCTAAAAAAGGGGCAATACTTGTAGTTAACCAGCGGTTAAACAGACAAACACTATTAAAGTAGGTCTCTTAAATCCAAAACAGTTTTGCATAAACGTTAAAGACCCACTTAATAGGAAAATAATAAGCAAAATACTGAGTTTAAAACGATTTTACGGTTTTAACCTTTGTGGTATTGTAATTATTACTTAGTCCTTTATTAGGCGTGGAAACCATTTATACCGTACTTGTGACTTAGTTTTATGCACCATTAGAATGTAGTTAACGTGATAGATTAACAAGAATACTTCTAAAATGTCAGATATGGTTTAAGGTACAAGGACATAGGGGAGAAGTGGCATGAGGGAGCTAGGTTTACAAAGAGCCATTTGCATTATTTCGGTACTTTAGGAACGGATTTGGTTGGTGATTTTATGTTTGTTGGTGACAGGAAATCAGGTGTTACCACTTAAAAATAAAATCAATGCCACTTCTCCCATGTAGGCTACATTTTATCGTGAAAATCTGAAGTGTTCCTTTGGGAGCGCAGTATAACCTAATTCCAAGCGGAAGCACTGCGAGTCCAACTCGTGTGGAGGGGGTTCCGTACGATGATAATATACGTTTCATAAGTGGATTTAAATCTGATTTGTTGTTAAATTTACTACAAATGAAGTTTGAAATGAAGTCACTTTAAATACCACATACTTCTTATAGGTTTTCCTGTAATGTGTAGGGAATCAACTATTTTCCGATTATTTTTCAAAATGTTAAAGTGGTTCGGAGATAAGGCGCGCCTTATGGTGAATTTTAATAACTTCAAAATTATTATCCCAAAATGAAATAATAAATGCATTTGAAATTCTTACAACAAATCCTTTTATTTCATATGTTATTTGCTTTAATTTGTAAAACTTTTCTTAAAATTTTCATATTTACCCTCCCAAAGGGGTCTTAATGTTTAATATTCATTCATTTACGTTACATGTCCGTCTTTGGGTCACCGACTTACATACACGTTTATCTTTCAACACAGTCGGTCCAGTAGTTTCGGAGCAAATTGGCTGCGACAGACTGTACCTTTGCGAATAGGCGTAGAATCAAAAAAACTAATATGTATTTAGGAGTAAATCCTTTAATATATCATCCTGAATGAAGAAATATGTTTGTATGTATTTCTTTAATGTAACTTTGGTTTATTTTAAGTAACATCCTGAATGTTCTATGAAATAATGTTTGACTTAGTTTGACTTCAACGGACGCGAATGATCCTACAGGGGTTTTATATTTTCCTTTTGAGGAACGGAACCCTAAACAAAAACCTTGCGTTTCTTACATTACGATGTTGTCTATCAATCAATTATTACTATCGGTCTGTTTACACGCTTATTAAATGAGGAGGTATTTTAGATTAATAACTCAATGTTCACCTTTTACATGTAATGATTAATCTTCTCTATTGTGACCTTTATTACGATGGCATGGCATATTACGATAACAAGCATTAGATTTAGAAACATGGCGAGTTGTAATTTAGTATTTATAGCCAGCTAGACACAAGATTTTTTTTATGTTTTAAAAATATATTTACAGAATCGTACGAGCTGTATTTACACAATTAAATTACATATTTGATTTGATTTTGACTTTCATATCAGTGAATTGAGTGTTTTTTTCTATCAACCCATATACGTCCCCACCTCACCGAGGGGCAAGGGCCTCCCTCTGCTCGCACACACAAGTTGTGCGAGCTGATCAGCCTTAGTTCGTAATTTTTTTATTCAATCTGGGTTTCTTAGGGAAAGTTGTATAGTTTTATGAGCTTAAAGTTTCAATAACTAATTCACAGTCACCCCATGTAAAGCAAGTATTAATTTTATTCAAAACCTTCATATTCATCTACATCTACATCTATATCTTCTATATCTATCTTCTATACATATTATAAAGAGGAAAGATTTGATTGTTTGTTTGCATTGAATAGGCTCTACTGGACCGATTTGAAAAATTCTTTCACCATTAGATAGAATCCTACAGTATCCGTGATGAACATAGCGTACATTTTTCTTTTTTTTCCAGGCCATATACGTCCCCACCACCGAGGAGCACGGGCTTCCCTTCGAAACACGAAGGGGATTTAGGCCGTAGTCCACCACGCTGGCCCAATGCGGGTTGGTGATTGGTGGATAGGGTACATGATTTAGAATTCCCACGGGAATGAAGTCCCGGGCGGAAAGCTAGTAATATTATAAAGAGGAAAGATTTGTATTCTTGTAACAAATAAACTCAAAAACTACTAAACCGATTTCGAAAATTCTTTCACCATTAGAATACTACATCATCCCTGAGTAATATAGGCTAAAAATTTTCCCGAATTCCCACGGTAACGAAGTCCCGGGCGGAAAGCTAGTATTACAGAAGTATTTTTAAAAAGCAAATAAAAAGACTGTAAAAGATTATTAACAAGATAGTGTTACAGAAAAAAATTACAATTGTACACAGGTTCCGTTTAAAAATATTAACGTGGCGTACAATGTAATGTAATGTTCGATTAAAGCAAAGATCCACTGTTACTATAAAGCAGACGCAATGACACGATAAAATGTTACCAAGCACAATAGCCAATCGAGTAACCGATAGTTGCATAAACCGTTTCAAGATCAACCGCTAAATGCAGTACTTCCACTGCGTTGCAGTCATTAGCATGTCAGTACAGTACACGATCTCATTAAAATGTCCAGTGACTATAGTAATGTAGTTTTGAACTGGCCCTTTTTGAAATGTTTCTATCTGTTTAAATAATTATTTTAATATTTACGAAGGAGAACGATTAAGACGCTTGTTAAATAAGGGTTTCAACTATATTAAAGAAAATACTAGGAAAACTACTGAATCTATCACCAGTCCAATCAGCTGTACTTTATGTTTTGTGGAGTAGGAAATTATCTTTTATATTTAAACAGCAAAGGACATCATTCAAAACGTACCAAAATATAAAGTGGCGGCCAAAAAAGTAAAGTTACATATTATTTTAAAAGGACACAATTTATTCTTAACATTTTTTATTCTGACAGCTAAGCTGTACGACCTTTACGAATTTTCCTTTTTTAAGCTCAATTTTGATTTCATTTTTAAATACAGGGAGATTATTTTTGGAAAACCTTAAAATAAAAATAAAAACTTCGGAATTTTTTTAAAAATAAAAATAAAAACTGCGGAATTTATACCTCTACTATTTGGAGCTTATTCTTCTTCTTATTCTGTAGGTGAAGTCAAGTGTGTGGCGAACTTGACTAGCCCTGGTATCAAAGTTTTCAAACCGCCAAATGGCCTCTGACTTAGTTTTAGCAACGCCCGTGATGAATTGCCACTTTGGTCACCCATCAGGTTTCCTGCCTCTGTGTAAGTTACTTAGCCTCACTGATCGGTTTAGATAAAGCGAGAGCCACTGGGATACGCGCGCTATATGCGACTTTGGAACTTTAATAATAGTTTTATTTTAAAAAGTTTACCGGTGATTATCAAGAGTCGCCAAGTAAGTCATCTGTCACGGTAGTGGTTCCGATGTAAAAAATTATCTCCTACCATCAACACGTGGGAACGAGGAAAATTTTGGAAACACGTACTCAGAGACTTGATATAAAAGATAGTAAACTTTTAAGCCACAGATTACCCACCTACAAGATACCAACGCATTAAAGATGCATTTAAGCAACCAACGCGCGCCACGTACGTAAATCAAGCGAAGCCCCGGTGTATCCAGTCCCTACCAAAAAATACCCGCGCGCACGATTTTTCAAAAATAAGAGTCAATTAGTCCTATCTGTGGTGGGGTATCAGAAAGCCGTGTGGTGATTGGCTGAGATAACATCATGCCATCTCTTTCCGTGGGTGTCGTAAAAGGCGACTAAGGAAATGCAAATCAGATCTTACTTACTTACTTCGCGGGCTCAACGACCCTAAGTGGATTTTGGCCTCCGACATTCAAGTGCGCCATTCCACTCCGTCGTATCCAAATGAGACTTGCCTCCTATTAATCCAACCTTGGCAACGACATCTCAAATTTTTTTAAATTAGAGATGTCGTCCTATGGTGTCATGCGGTGTGGAGGCTCTGTAAAGGGCCGTCTTGTACGCGACACCCTCCTACCGAAATCCGTAGCCAAGAACTTGCTGTGTTCGGTCGGTGCGTGGAAGTACCATTGTTTTTATAGGCATCTCCTGGGTTAACTCGCTCCATCGTCGACCTTATCTATTACCTTGGTCAACATTGAGATAAGAAGTTAACCCATCTCATAATCTATCTACGAGTATTACGTATATAAAAATGAATTACTGTTCGTTTGTCTCGCTAAAACTGAACCGATTTGGCTAATTTTTGTCTTACTAATATTATAAAGAGGAAAGATTTGTATTTTTGTATGTATGTAACGAATAGGCTCCGAAACTACTGGACCGATTTCAAAAATTCTTTCACCATTAGGATGCTACATTATCCCCGAGTAACATAGGCTACATAATTTTACCGAATTCCCACGGGAACGAAGTCCCGAGTGGGATGTTAGTGTTAAAATAAAAGTAAAAGTTCAGGAAAGGTTTAAAAGGTGAGAAAATTTAGAAAAATTGCGAGGAATTAATTCTAATGCGTTACGAAGTTCGCCGAGTCAGCTAGTAAAAAATAAAAAACCGTTCACTGAATGACAAATATTTGGTCGGTACTGAACTGAAGAGACGTACTGGAGCTCAGCTAGATATTAAATGTGTGACGCGTTTGTTGTCTTATATGCGGTATCTTGTAGGGGGTGATCTGTGTTCGAAGCATAAACTTTGGATGAGAGACAATGTTTATGATGCAAACTCAAAGTCGTTATAATAGTACTTAAAGCCATTTAAAAGGCAATAAAAGTCTGTCAAGACTCCATGCTTCGAAGTTATAACTTTATGGAGCTTATAAAAATTGTGTGAAAATTAGGACAGTAATACTTGACAGTAAGACTTCCACAAAAACGAACTAATAGTTGATCCCCCACGACACAAGTTACTTAATGTACTCGTTCCTAATGTACTTGCTCGGATTTTACAAGCTAACACTCCTTAGACCTTATTTTACACGTGATAAAATTCAAATTAGAACAACTTATTTTCAATAAATTGGGCAGATCTAAAACCAGTAATCATTACAAAAAAATGTCAAAATTATTCGAGCAAGAATTTTTATCATAAAAAAATAGGAGTACCTAACTAATTTAAAGCAGTGTTATTTTCTTAGTGATTGCTCGCTTAATAATCAAGGTCGTTTTGTCTACAATCGTGTGACGTAGTTATTCGCAAGATCTAATTAACTAGGTACTTAGGTCTACTGACTTTGATTTCCTTCCTCGTTTGATAGACTGTGACTGTAAGGCTAAATGCTATTGCAGTTCACTCGTTTTTAGAGCTCAGATTTACTTGCATAATCAGCCCATGAAACTGAACAACTTTCCCTAAGAACAAATGTCGAAATACGAAAAAAAAAATTTTACTTCCCATACAAACATCAGCTGACAAATCATTTTGTATGGGAAGACAAAAATTTTTTTTCGTATTTCGGCATTTGTTCTTAGGGAAAGTTGTTCAGTTTCATGGGCTGATTCACCCCCTGAGAGGATAAGATCAAATAACTTAACACCCTGTATACGTCAAAATATGAAAAAAATGTTCGTCTCTTATACAACTTCAGTAATTACCTATTATGGGAAAATGTTCTTCAAAATTTCAAATGTTGAATTTCCTTGGGGAAAGTTGTTAAGTTTCTCGGGTTTTTCCCGAATTTAAAGTCCCATATTTTCACCAAAATCACAGTCAGGGGAGGCAAAGTATGTGGCTTCAAAGACACTTTTGACATACATTTTATGGGTTATCCTACTACTATGAATGTGAAAGTTTGTGAGGATGATGTTTGTTACTCTTTCACGCTCAAACGGCTGAACCAAATTTGATAAAATTTCCTAGAAGGAGGTAGCTGACACCCTGGATTAAAGCATAGGCTAAATAATTTTCCCAAATTCCCACGGAAACGAAGTTTGAGAAAGAAAAATTAACAGAGTGTGCCAGTTCTTCAAAATCACTAAATGGGCACCGATTATTTCTATCTTCCAAAAAAGGCGGGAAGGGCAGTGCACCAATTTTTTAAATAAAAAAATCTGATCGATTATTATATTCGTAACTTCTCATTTTAATTACCGTATTCAAAATATTCCAAGACACTTTCAGAAATCAAGGTTATTGGGTTGATTGGTTCCGAAAATTTTGAATGCTTTGCATTTTAGTGACTGAGGTTTTAAAAATACATACATTTTAAATTCTTAAGAGCTCGTTTTGCCTCATGAACCTTTTTTTTAAGTTTTCAGTTTAGTGAACAGATTCACTTTCTCAATTTTTGTTGAGTGATTTAAAATCCACCAGGGGCAGCGCTAAAGGGGTGGAAACATAGGCGTGCTACGAAGGGAGGCCCGTGCCCCTTGGTGGGGACTGATGACGATATAAAATCATGTCCTCTTCCTCTTTCATACAGGGTGATAAAAAAACTTCCTAGCTATATTCTAAATCCTGAACCAGTATCACTTACAGAACACTTTTTTTAATTTTTTTATTGTATTTTTTTGGTGTATTTTTTTTCCTAAACGTTCATTTTTTGCCTAACGTAGATAGGCACGTAGACACCTGCCTGGTGTAGGAGTAATATCTACGTTTAGGCAAAAAATTAACTATTCCCATTGAAAAAATATTTGAAAAAAATAATAATTAAATGAGTTCATTGAGTGATACTGGTTCAGGATTTTGAATATAGCTAGGAGGTTTATTATCACCCTGTATAGCTTACTTGCTAAGGGATAGAATTTGTCGACTTCCTTTATATTTTTAATTCTTTTTTTTTCTTTTAAGTCGAGCCAGTCGTCAAATCTTCCCAGGCATACTATAAAACCAGTAAGTGGGACGCTAGGGTTTTTGCTGTATCGTGGGCAAAAGACAGACAACCTATCACCACTATACTGATATTCCATCTAATAACCATCGAAATGAATTTCAAATGTGGCGTCAAGTGGTTTCTGAACCACATGACGTTCTGCCTACTCCGAAAGGGATATAGGCGTGCATTGGCGTGTATAGGGTAATTTTCTGGGGGGGGCCGCGAGCCTGGCGAAATTTAAATGTACT
This sequence comes from Aproaerema taeniolella, assembly GCA_949987775.1. Taxonomy (NCBI): domain Eukaryota; kingdom Metazoa; phylum Arthropoda; class Insecta; order Lepidoptera; family Gelechiidae; genus Aproaerema; species Aproaerema taeniolella. The sequence goes on along the minus strand of OX465261.1, from coordinate 12,253,767 downwards.
CTAGCTTAATACGCTGTGTACTCAAAAGTAACTAATACTGTATTACAGTATGTAATAATACGTAAGTATGTAGATTTCTCAGCTGTAGATTTTTTTATGATTTTTGTGTGAAGTTATCAGTATTTTGGCATCGATTATAGAATTTCGAATTGGTAGCCCAATATTCTGGGGTGGGCCCTAGACCATACTGGGGTGGGCACGGCCCACCCGGCCTATGTAGGCGTGAGTGTATAGATAAATAGATATAAAATCTAATATCCGAAGGACTTCTTAGATTTTTTATTTTTTTATTCTCAATTTGGAATTTTGTGACTAATTGTGTTTATTGTACACATGGCAGCACATCAGGCTATGCATGTTGCCCTTGCCGTCGCTCTTATCTCGCTCGTAATAGCACCGGCTTTCGTAGTGCAAATGGGTACCCTGACATGCTGCTGTCTGTACGTGTTGTTTTGGCAGAAATAAATGAATTTACCTCGCTAAAAACAAAATAAAAAATATTTTTTTTACCAGCGGCACATTAGTTAGCGAAAAATAAAAATAAAATTATTTCGCATCTTCATACAACTTGTGCGATTAGCTAGTTGCCTAGTATGGAAAGTAGAAGAAAAATTTTGGTAACTTTATTTGGGTTCCTTGGGAAAAGTTGTTCAGTTTCATGGGTATAGGATCACACCGTAAAGTTTCGCTAGCTAATTTAACGTTACCTCTTATAAATCATAAAAAAAGCTCATTTCAGACTACTAGTTGATGAGGTTTATTATGTTGTAAATAACCTTAAGAAATATACTTTGACATTGTAATTTAATATTTTAATTTATTTTAATTAATTAAATATATTATATTATTATTATTTTAAGGGACTAAAATATTATACATATTTGTTGTGTGCCTGAAATAAAAAAAATGTTTTATTTTATAATTTTTATATCCCCTTTTAAGGAACAGGAGGTTTACCATGATCGCTTAGCGCGATCCAATTTAGGACCTAAACAAGTCTGCAACGTACCATGATGGCTTATAAGCGATTCAATTTTGGCGCTGTTCCGATTCAAAGGTAGACCAGCGAAAACTTATGTAGACATTTAAAATGGACCATAGACAACCGAGCAGTTGAAAAGCAGCGCCATCATGGTACCATTTTAAAAAAACATTCCAATTGCGAAGCAGTTCCTAAACAGATATACTTTTAAACGATTGTGGTAAGTACCCAGGTCGAATTTCCTGTCACCCTGTATTTATTCATACCTGTTTAAGGTTGTATGATATTTATTAGTGATTATTTAAGTAATGCCTTAAATTAAATAGCCGCTGAATCAAAAGATAATCGTAATTCTGTTTACCCTTGACTGATTTATAAAGTTCAGGAGCAACCGCCTTGATTGAGATTGATGTTTTTTAATCTGATATTTTTGCATACAGTGCAAAGCAGTGCAGTCCATTTCTTGTTGAAACAAGCAAGTATATTGGGTGGTGACTTTAAATTAATATTAGCGAAACTTTAGGAGATTGTTTTCCTCGGAAAAATTAACAATTTTCCCGAAGGAACCTGTATGAAATTCACAAAAAATTTTTTTACTTCTCATAAAAAGACAAAATAGCTGATCGCACAAGTTGTATGGAGAGACGATTTTTTTACATATTTCGACTTGTTCCTTAACGTAAGTTGTTCAGCTTCGTTGGCTGATAAACATCTTTCATTTTCGTTAGCTACTTAATTTAAAGTCACGCAGTATAAAAACCTCTACCTTAAAGATGTTTGAAAAAATTTGCTATTGGGCGATACGGTTGCCTCTTTCGTTTCTTAGGTACTTACTTAAATTACATCTTAATTTTTTTTCTTTTTACTAGCCGCTGGCCCAATTCGGGTTGGTGGACATATCTTCATAAAACATTTTATTTAAGAGATATTTTGAATTCGCGAGCTACTTTACTTTCGTTATTCATTTTTTTGTAATTTTTTAACATAAACTTGAAAGTTGAAAAAGATGTTTAAAGGAATGAGGAACTTAAATAAAGTAAAGGACTTACTTATTAGATACAATACTTTATTAACTTTACTTACTTTTCAGTTGTTTTCCTTCAGGCGAACATCTTTGTGAATTCACTAGGCACTCTACATAATTTTTCACCAACCTCTTACTGTCCAATATGGCATCAACATCCAAATAGTCATATCTAGTGTCATATTTGGGCATTTCACCCATTGTGTTTACATTTTGTCCTAAAACTACTGAACACGCACTTACACAAATCAAAAACACAGCACGCATCTTCAAACTATTTTAATTCACTTTTCCAAAAAAATTAAATTAAAAAATATTGTAAAAAAAAATTAAAGGAAGATTTTTTAAATGTGGAATTCGATGTCACATATCGAGTTTCGCGGCTGAATTCTGCGCATGCGCACTACGTCCACGCGCGGCGAGGTTGCGTGATGTTTTGGCGCGCGCGGGAAAATGCAACGCTAATAAAGTCAAGCGAACTTCAAGCGAAGAAGAAATATCCAACGCTTTCTTTTGGTGCAACTATTAATGTACATAGTATATGTACTCTTACGAGTAAGTGTATTTGAATTTGAAGTATTTTTAATGTTATTGGTTAAAATATTCAATAAAAAATGCAGTTAGGTACTACATATTTATCCAAATATAACATATTGTAAGTTGATATTTTTTAGATATTTTATCTAATTGTTTTAGTTTAAGGATCACTAAACATCTTGTTTATTTTTTATTTATTGTTTAGGCAAAAGAAAATTTTACAAAAAGCCGTTAAAGTGCGATCAGGCGTGACACTGAATTAAAAAAAATAATTTCCCAAACAAAATTTTAAAATCTAACTGGTGTCTAATTTAATGATTCTTAAAACTTAAATTATTAGATAAAAATACAAAAAATATTTTTAAAAAATGTCACCTTCCCTCTTAAACTATTAAGTTCATTATGATTTCAATAATAGTGTGCTTATAGATTTTTTATGAGATACTTATAGTAGAGCTCCTTTGCAAAGCAAATCATTTGCATATTTTTACCTCCAATCAAAAACGCTAATGATTTTCGCATTATTAAGATAATTCAAATTTTGCCAAAAAACTTTGCAAAAACGCGAAATTTCTGGTTTTTGTAAAAGGTTTTTGCCCGTGACATAGTTTTTGTTGAAGCCCTTGAAGGTTCTTTCAATGTGAATTACAATCGCTATGAACTTCAAAAATAACAATAACACATTTTAAACAACACATAATTAAGTATTTTTAGAATCAAAAATGTACAAAAATAAATAAATAAAATTATTTTTGTACATTTGTACCTCTTTTCCGCTGAAGACTATTGTGGAATTGTTACCGTTACTTTAAATTAGTTATCGAAAATGAGAATCAATTATTTACGAAACTGAACGACTTTCACCCAGGAACACATTTCGTAATATGAAAAAAAAAGTTTTTGCCTCTCCTTACAACTTGTGTGATAGTATGAAAATCGCTTTGTATGTAAAGTCGCAATATTTTTTTTTTGAATAAAGTTGTTCAGTTTTATGGGGCAAATCAACAACTAATTTAAAAGTCACCATATATGTCATTCTCCAGCAGCTCTAGCGCGATAGCGACAAACTCGCGCTCGGCTCACGCTGAAACTTCACTTTGATTGCGCGAAGGTCCCGCGCAAAGGCTTCCTCGTCCTATGGCGTTGTTAGTGTTGACATTTTGACATAGGACCGCGTTGTAGTCGCGGCGCTGTCACTATCGTACTCGGCCTGCTGGTATCTAACATTGCTTTTCTCATTATTTTATATTTTTATTAGACACATACAGGTGTCGGCGGTAGGTACGTTCATGTCCCGCTCGCATCGAATTTTTCTTCCTCTTTTTCTATTTAATTGCTTTTCTCAGTTGTTAGCTTAGAATACAGGTCATTGGCAAGCCTCCAAGAGAAGTCTTAATTTTGCTAAACAATACCTAATCTTTCATTGCAACAAAATCATATCAATGCAGAGTCGTTAATTCTTTAAGACAACCTTAAATTGCAGGGTCTCATAAAAAATCAGACCCTTGCAACAGGTTTGGGTGTCCTTAACCATCTACCTACTTGAAAATTAAATAAGATAGTTAAAACCTTAAACAGGTTTATCCTTTCAAAACTCAGGTTTCGGCCCTTCATTTCCATATGCAAGCTTGGGTTTTAATTATTACATATGGGTTTTAATTAACCGTGTGGTGATCGGTTGAGAATAACACCACCCCATCTCTTTCCGTGGGTGTCGTAAGAGGCGACTAAGGAAACAAAAATTAGACCTGCCTCCTAGCAGTCCATTCCAGGCAACGACACTTAATTTTTTTTTCTGAATCTGAGGTGTCGTCCTATGGTCTCATGCGGTGTGGTAGGCTCTGTAAAGGACCGTCTGGTTCGCGACCACCCTTCTACTGAAGTCTGACGCCAATCAGCTTGCTGTGCTCCGTCGGTGCGTGGGAGTACCAGTTCCTTCATAGGCATTTTCTGGGTTAACTCGCTCCATCGTCGACCTCATCTTTGACCTTATGGTCAAGATTGAGGTCAAGAGTTAACCCTTCTTATAATAATAATAAAAAAATATAGTGTTATTAAAATCTTAAGTACAACTTCGTATAACATGCTACTAATATGGAAATAGATGGACAGAAATAATAATATTAATACATTTATTTCTTCAAGACAGAGCACACACATTCATTTAAAAAAGTTACGTTACCTTGCACTACGAAAGAAAGCGCTATTACGCGCGAGATAAGATTTTTTATTTATTATTAGATGGGTTAACTCTTGACCTCAATCTTGACCATAAGGTCAAAGATGAGGTCGACGATGGAGCGAGTTCACCCAGAAAATGCCTATAAAGGCACTGGTACTCCCACGCACCGATGACCGACGACGCACCGACGACGTCAATGTTAACTTGTTAGCCTGATATGCTGCCTTGTGTACTTATATGTCTTACTGGCTTTCCGCCCGGGACTTCGTTCCCGTGGGAATTTGGGAAAATTATGTAGCCTATGTGTTAATCCAGGGTGTCAGCTACCTCCATACCTTCATATCAAAATTGGTCCAGCCGTAACGTGAAAGAGGAACAAACTCCATACATACAAACTTTCGCGTTTATAATATTAGTAAGGATAGTAAGAAGGGTTAGGCCGGACCGCCCCCATTCCGTACCGCCCCTGTCCGGATCGCCCTCAGTCGTCTTTTAAAAGTTTTGAATAAATGTACAGTCAGAAACAGAATTGTTTCTTTATGTAGATATTTTATATTATGAGTACTTGTAAAGAAAATTTAAACTGTAAAATTATAGTATTATTTTAATATTGATTGCCATGGTAGCAGTAAAGAAGTAGCTCGTTCTAACTGTTGTATAATGTTTACCTGAAGATAAAAAGGTTCTTCTAAACAATTAGACACAGTTAGGCTTGCCATATCCATTTTTTACCTTTTACCTGAGTTCTTGATAATAAAAGACAGTCCATCTCTTTCGCACACGATTGAATATTACAATTTTTGCAATTATGCAAGTAATAAGAAAGTTCAGTCAGTTAGTATGTCATAATATCTCACTATGTCGAGTGAAGGTCCATGTGTCAGGGGCTATATCGTAATTATGAATTTATAACAAATCAAAATGGAGGATGAAAATTATTACATGTTAGACATTCATATGTTTTTCAAAGAAATAACAAATTTTCCAGTGTGTGGGTGTGTCATAATAAAAGACTTAAAAAGTGTTCTGGATTTGTAAAATTAGTGACTGAAAGTGATCATGTGCGACTTCAGAAGGTACAGTGACTGCGAACCAAACTTTGCCTAAAATGAATTGCACACTGTGATGGACAAAATAAATACAGAAAATACTTCAAATTTTAACTCAATAAAGAAAATGTTTGAAATACGTACTAATTAACTAAAAGAAAAAGGTTTTATTGAGAATTCCTGAGGTTTTAGAGAGAATTCCTGCATTAAAAGACATTAAAAACACTTTATAAGTATAGTTACCGCAACGAAACTTTGAAAGTGCCAAAAACACTTAGAAAAAGTTATTACCATACACTTCGATGTTGGGTACGAAATGACACTAAATATTATGCCCATGTTTTACATACTCCTCGTTAATAAAGAGAAAAATACATACGAGACAATGTTTCGAAAAATAAAAGAAGCTCTGCCGGACTTCAATCCCGTGAAATTTTACTGGATTTTTAAATAGTTATATATTATAATCTATACCAATATTATAAATTCGAAAGTAACTCTATCTGTCTGTCTGTCAGTCTTTCACGCCTAAACTACTGAACCGATTTCGATGAAATTTGGTACAGAGATAGATTAGAGCCTGGGAAAGGACATTTTATCCCACAGTTGGGCACGATATAACTTGTAGTCCTCGCGGGCGGAAAGCTAGAGCTATATATTTTGGAGATTGATTATAATAATAGAAAAAAAAAAGTATTTTTTTTATGTTTATTGATGATTTTGCATGCTAGTTATTATTAAATTACAAAATAATTATGATTGAAATGTTTATTATATTTCATATTTTTCAATGACTATTTGTATTGCATTTGTTGATTTTTTTAATGATTTATTCTTTATATTTTTGAGACTGATATGTTAATTGATGATTTTTTGTGTTAAGTCATTATTTTATTTCAAGATAATTAAAATTGAAATGTTTTTTACAGATATTTTATGACATCTAAGTATCAACAAATATTACAATCCTGAAATTTATACTTTGTTTCACTTGTCATCATCCTCCTAAATTAATTACTGTATACAATTTCAGACTTCATATGTTCTCAATATACTATTTAAGGCATTTACATAATATTTTATAATAAATCTGAATACAAAATGGTGCTAACTGTACTTGCTCAAACTGACAAAAAACGATTGAGGGCGGTCCGGACAGGGGCGATACGGAATGGGGGCGGTCCGGCCTAACCCAAGAAATTAAGGATAGTATTATTATTATTATATTATTATAAGATGGGTTAACTCTTGACCTCAATCTTGACCAAAGGTTAAAGATGAGGTCGACGATGGAGCGAGTTAACCCAGAAAATGCCTATAAAAAAATGCCTGGTACTCCCACGCACCGACGGAACACAGCAAGCTGTTTGGCGTCGGACTTCGGTAGGAGGGTGGTCGCGAACCAGACGGCCATTTACAGAGCCTACCACACCGCATTAGACCATAGGACGACACCTCAGATTCAGAAAAAAATGAAGTGTCGTTGCCTGGGATGGATTACTAGGAGACAGGTCTCATTTGTGTTTCCTTAGTCGCCTCTTACGACATTCACGGAAAGAAATGGGGTGGTGTTATTCTCAACCGATCACCACACGGTTTAAAAAAGGATTAGTAAGGATAGGCACTTTATTATTTGCTAAAATTAAGTCTTAATAGCTTACAGGCACCAAGTTTATGTGACTTTTTATACCATAACAGGATTTATAAATGTTGTGACGCTACCCAGATCACGTACGCCAGAGCTACTCGTATAATATGTCTATGATATTGTGTATTTCCTACAAAATGCAAGGAAGTAGGACATAGAGCCAAGTCATGCGTTGCATTCTCGCATTGCCGTGTGATTCCATATTTTTATAGGTATTTCTTTTTTATTTCGTGTCATACGAAGCTTTATAAAGCTTAAAGTGATATACTTAATTACTAGGAAACGTGCAAGGTTCTAATATAGAATTTTACTTCCTGAAGAAGCTTTTAGACTAAGCGGAACTCCACTCTTAATAAAAAAATACAACATTCTTCAATTCTTCCTTCCCTATCTTGTAGGTATAATCAAATATGTGTTGAACTTGACTAACTCTGGTGTCAGAGTTTTCAAACCGCCAAATGACCTTAGACTTGGTTTGACGTTTCTTGGGATTCGACAACAGCCGGGACCGCCGCGCCGGCTTAACGTGTCCTCCGAAGCACGGAAACGCTCGAGATAAATTGCCGCTTTGGTCACCCATCAGGTACCCTGCCTCTGTGTACGTTGCTTAACCTCACTGATCGATTCAGATCAGCGAGCGCAACTGAGCTATATTCTTCGATCAAAAAATCATTTTTCGTTGGTACTTCTGCATGGCAATGTCACGTCAAAAATTCAGTCAATTTGTTTTTGTCTTTGTGTCTGTTAAGTGTCTTCTGTGTTTCTTCTGTTTTTCTATATTGTGATGTCTGTGTTGTACGCCGAAATAAAGCATTTTCAACCGACTTCAAAAAAGGAGGAGGTTCTCAATTCGACGGTATTTTTTTTTTTTTTTTTTTGTATATTTGTTACGCGATTACTCCGGCAACTGTTGTCCGATTTTCAAAATTCTTTATTTGTTCGAAAGAGTATACTCCTGAAGAGGTCCCATATAAATTTTATCGAAAATGATTCAGCGCTTTTAAAAAAAATCAACAAAAACAAAATATACTACAAACTAGAACATCATCTAAATAAATGAATGACATTTCTGTTTGTAGTTATTTGCTAATAGGCATTGTAGTCCGCAAAAAACTAGATATCTACTTTGTGCGAACTGTTGTTGGGATTGAAGTCGGTGACTCATACGTTTTTAACGTGGAAAATTATCTATCTATCTATCTATCTATCTAAGTACTAACGAAAATCTTGAAGTTTAAGTAAGTTTTTTAATTAGCTTTTATAATTTCGACTTAAGTTTCTAAAGGAAAGTTATTACGAGGACTGAATTTAAATTCACCTAATATGTATCTGTCCCGTAGGTATACTTATACAGATTCCCATAAATATATTATTTAAAACTACTAGATTGCCTAGTTTGCTCACTGATACAAAACAAAACCCTCAATAAATAAAATTAGATTTAAAAAAAATATATTGAAGTGTCAAAGGTTATTTAATTAATTCTTACTATAGCATATTTTACTTCAACAGAGACCACGAACCAACTCTAGAATTAAATGTTTAAGTAAAATGAAAGAAATGTAGAATAAAAGCGATAGTTGAAGGTTGTTAAAGATAATAAACTAGACATGAATCAGAATTATGATTCATCTGTTATATGTTATGTAAGCAAAAAGGTACAGAGGCCAGCGCATCAGGTTACTCCGTTTTCGTTGCAAAACCGCTCTTATCGCAAAAGCACAGAGTGCAGGCGTATGGTCAGTACATCCAGTTAAAAATACGGAGGGCTGCACATCACGTTGCCATACCACACGCGTGCACTCTGTACTGTTGCGATAAGAGCAGTTTTGCAACGAAAATGGAGTAACCAGATGCGCTAGCCTCTGTACATTCAATGCCCCAAGTCACAGATAATACTATAGCAAGTTACAGATAATAGATCCCAAGTTAAAGGATCAAGTTCATTCCGATTTGAACCTTATCACCAGTAGACAAGAAACATGGGTGGATACTTATTTGAGGGAATATACGTTCGTAAGTATGACGATTTCTTGATAATGTGATATTACCTACTTTTTTTACCAGCCTATATATATACGTCCCACTTCGAAACACTTAAAACTATTAAACTTTAAAATTTTACCGGTTATTTTCACAAGTTTTGAACATTTAAACGAAAATATTGCTATGAAACCGCTACAAAATGGTAAAAACCTGAGATAATTGTGGTATTAACTGCCCGAGACTACCTCTTGTTATCACACTTGGAAAATGTTACTTATACTATTCTTACTTTAGGTACTTTACTTTACGTATCGTGTGGGAAAATGGGCCTTTTTATCATTCGAACGGCACGGCACGGCATGACATAATTTTTATTACCATTGCCTTCTATGTTTCCAGAATCTTGTATCACTAACTAGTGCATAGGAGGCAATGGTAATACAATTTTGCCGTGCCCTTTTTTGTATTATAAAAATGCCCAATGTTTTGTTATAGGTAATTGTAAGTTCATAAAGATTACTTTAATTTTAACGTTATTACCAGTAGAAAAGTTTAAAATTAGTTAATGTTAATTAAGGATGTGAATAAGCCCACGAAACTGAAATAACATTTCCCATGGAACATTTATGTCAAAATATGAAAAAAAATATTTTCGCAGCAAATTACTTGTGCTATTAATATCATCTGATTCCTTTTGTATGGGATAAGGACATTTTTTAAAATGTCGTAGTTTCTTGGGGATTAGTATTAGTTTAGAAAAAAATCACCTCTTTAAGTTTAACTCATTATTTGAAACAATAATATGTCTCTACATTATCATTATAACTTTAATAAATCTTTGTTTCAAAGTTTCGTTAAATTTGGGTTGTTTACTCCTTTTAAGTTGGATTTTGAAATCGTTTTAATTTAACAGATACGATTTTCGTTCACCTTAAATGAGACAAAACTAAAAATTTAACACGGACGAAAATGTGTTTTTTTATTTGCTGTTTTATGAAAATACAGTATCAGTACATTTGTTTATTATAGGTACAGTATATTTGTTTAACTTCAATTTAATTTTATATGATTTTTTTACTTTTTAAATTGTTCTATGTTTATCCATTTTGTCTAAAACTCTGTACACGGGTAGGTAATCGCTTACAGGGCGCCTGCGATACAAGTATGCTTAGTGCAGGGCCCGCTGTTGTAACTCTTTATATAACCCAATTTGTGAAATAAATTATTCTTATTCTTATTCATAACTTCATAACATAACAAAAAACATTTGTTTACCGAAATTCGCCACTTGACTTAAAGGCACGATAACTCAGTTGGTTAGAGCACCAGGAGATCTGTCCTTGAGTCGTGGGTTCAAGTCCCGCCGAACATTTTTCTTTTCCTTAAAAAATTGTTAATCCCTGTGTGGGATTACACGCATACACGGGTAAGCGTTTTATAATACTAAATTAAAACATTTGTTGTTAATAAATCACGTGTGTTTTCTTGAAGAATATGTATTATTACTAGAATTCCGCTCGGGACTTCGTTTTCCCATGGGAATTTGGGAAAAATATGTAGCCTACGTTACTGAGGGATAATGTAGTCTTCTAATGGTGAAAGAAATTGTCAAATCGGTCCAGTTTTTAAGTTTATTCGTTACATACGGCCGGTTTGGTCGAGTGGTAGTGACGCTGCCTCTTGATCGGCGGGTCCTGGGTTCGATCCCCAGTCGGGGCAAACATTTGTGTAAAAAGCAGATGTTTGTTCTCGGGTCATGGGTGTTTGTGTTTGTCTTTATGTGTGTTCCAAGGGACCCACGACACAAGGGAAAACCTTAGTGTGGGCCTTTGAGTGTGTAGCCTTTATTTATTTATTTATACAAAAATATAAATCCTCTTTCCTCTTTATAGTATTAGTGTAGATATGCCCTCTGCACCCAAAGATAGTCGAATACACTAATTTTCCATAAAAAAGTCAAACTCCTCATACGTTACCACACGCCAAAACCACATTATCTCGGTCCCAACCCAAATCATAAGTGAGTTAACTGTGCCACTTGCGGCAAGGAAGTAAGTTTGTAATAGCATTGTGTGAACGCGGCCGTTCGGAACCACATGCAGATTACTAGAGCTAAGTATTTCTATTCTAGTTGTTACTCCATATATGCTACATCTTTTTTTTACAGAGAATGTATTCGCTCTCGTCCACAAACTACCTTAGGCGCGAAGATGTGGTCGATGATGTTGCAACAAGCTCACCCAGAAGATACCTATTCACACGATCTTTAAGATTCGAGTTTTATAGCACCTACATTGTTCTTCCTAGCGCTTATAGTCGCGCTAGTGCTTATTTATTTATATATAACTACACACACAACCATACACTCACACCCACACACACACCCACACACACACACCCACACACACACACACCCCCCCATACACACACACACACACACATACACTTTGCATGCCTAAATTGTTCTAGCATAAGAATTGTATCTAAGAGAAGAGCATCCAGGATTTGGCGAGTCAAGTCATTACAGCGACTGCCATCTGACCTCTGTGAACCTGGTACCAGGGGAACATGACCGGATTGGACCATGGTTACACATTCAGTCGCTTGAATGTGCAGGTTTCCTGACGATGTTTTCCCTTACCGTAGAGCATCGGTTAGTGTGCAACTAATGTACATATCTCAGAAAATGAGTCATTGGTATATTGCAACACTGGGATTTGAATTCGAAACCTCTCGCTTACGAGTCTGACCCGCAAGCCGTTAGACCACCTATGCTCTGAACATCTGACACCTACATTTCCCAGTTAACTGTTTTACAAGTCTTCTAATAAGGATTTAAGGCTAGGGTGATCTAAAGTCTTAACCTAAATTCAGATTAAAAATAATAGAATAAAGGAAATTAAAAACGAGTTGGAAACGCGCACTGAATCAAAAAAAGTCTGGTAGAACACAGCTTCTTTATCGCTATCGATGGCTCTAGGTCGGACCAAATATAATTTTTTTGTAAAAAAATTCATGAACTTATAAATTAACTAGCATCCCGCTCGGGACTTCGTTCCCTTGGGCATTCGGGAAAATTATTTAGCCTATGTTACTCAGGGATAATGTAGCATCCTAATGGTGAAAGAATTTTTGAAACTGTTACATACAAAAATACAAATCTTTCCTCTTTATAATATTAGAATAGATAAATAAAACGCTATACACTCAAAGGCCCACCCTAAGGTTTTCCCTTGTGTCGTGGGTCCCTCGGAACACACAAATATTTTACACAAATATTTGCCCCGATTGGGATTCGAACCCAGGGCCCGTCGGTCAAGAGGCAGCACCACTATCACTCGACCAAAACGGCCGTCAAAGTGTACTATGAGTGAGCTCACTGTGAGTGTTTATGTCTATGTTTCGACCTTATGTGTTGTTCCATTGTGCCATTGTGCCTTTTTGCCGTGTGGTGATCGGTTGAGAATATCACCACCCCATCTCTTTCCGTGGGTGTCGTAAGAGGCGACTAAGGAAACACAAATGAGACCTGCCTCCTAGTAAATTCATCCCAGGCAACGACACTACATTTTTTTCTGAATTTGAGGTGTCGTCCTATGGCCTCGTGCGGTGTAGGTTCTGTAAAGGGCCGTCAGGTTCGCGACCCTCCTACCGAAGTCCGACTCCAAACAGCTTGCTATGTTCCGTCGGTGCGTGGGAGTACCAGTGCTTTTATTAGGCATTTTCTGGGTGAACTCGCTCCATCGTCGACCTCATCTTTGACCTTTATGGTCAAGATTGAGGTCAAGAGTTAACCCATATTATAATTAAAAATAAAAATAAAACTTTTTCTATGTATCACAAAAGTCATTTTCGCTCATTGAGCTACTTAATTTTAAAACTGTAACAAAGTACCTCCTTGCGACAGTCTACACGTGTTTACACGTTACATTTGGACCATCCACTGTATAATTTCCGAGTTGTAACGGTCGACGGCCCACCGGCTAGCCATCTGTAATACCAAAAGTAACACACGACATTAGTAATTCAAATATCCTATATCAGGGATAGCGAACCAACGGCTCGCGTGCCATCAACGGCACCGACATGGCACGTGACAAAATATTTTGGGCACGTCACCGATTGACAAAGCACAGAAAATAGAATACTTACTATAATAAAAAAATAATAAAAAATGAAATTTATTTATTTCAGGCACAGGTCCCATAGTTCACCATTTCATTTTGATTCAAACAAATTAAATTAATTAAATAAAAATAGAAATAGATTAAATTAAAATGTCAAAGTATTATCACGAGTAGATATGTTACAGTTCATAAGACGATAAGAGGTCACTTGCAAAAGGTTATAAAATTACAATAATAATTAAGTCAGTTGGTGAGTGAGGCAAAGAAAGTGAAGATTTTGGCATTTTACAGATGTTATTATTATTATTCAATGGGCAACTGAAGGCTTTCGGCTTTCAACTTCCATAAAGGTTCGCCATAATACGAGTAGAAGACAAATTAACAAAATTCACTGTGCAGTTCAACTGACTTAAGTGAGCTTACGTAACGGAATAAGTAGGCGTGGTGGGCGGGAAGCGCTCTTGTTTAAGTTAAATTTTAAATATTTGCACAATAAGTCAACATTGTTTGATCGCATGTCTAAATTCTCATTCAACATTTCTTTTAAAAATGGTACGTCAATCCATAAAGGTTCGCCATCCCTGTCCTATATTAATCGGGTAACTGTACCATGTGTATATAGTATGTGTTTGCGTATCCTAGATATCGGGTTATTGACCTTTGCAAATTCTAAGATGTTTGAATAGATTTATGTTGATCAATAATCTTTAATTTGAACGATACCCAAAACATGTTTGAAAATCATGAACCTAATATTACTATTTGAAATTATAACTCTTTTTTAGGGTTCCGTAACCAAAGGGAAAAAACAGGACCCTATTACTAAGGCTCCGCTGTCCGGCCGTCTGTCATCAGGCTGTATCTCATGAACCGTGATAGTTAGACAGTTGAAATTTTCGCAGATGATGTATTTCTATATGTGCTCTACAACAACAAACACTAAAAACCAGGATAAAATAAATATTTAAGGGGGCTTCCATACAAAAAACCTGTTTTTTTTTTTCGTTTTCATAGAAAGTCTATCCGAGGCTGTATCTCATGAACCGTGATAGTTAGAAAGTTAAAATTTTCAAAGATGATTTATTTTCATTGATCCTATAATAATAAATACTAAATACCAGAATAAAATAAATATTTAAGGGAGCTCTCATACAAAAAATGTGATTGTTTTGCTCGTTTTTATAGATAAGTCTGTCCGAGGCTGTATCTCATGAATCGTGATAGTTAGACAGTTGAAATTTTTTATAATGATGTATTTTGGTTGCTGCTGTAACAGCAAATACTAAAAAGTAGAATAAATTAAATATTTAAGGGGGCCCCCATACAACAAACGTGATTTTTTGCCGTTTTTATACAGGTAATGGTTTTCATAGAGCACTTGGCCGGTTTTATAGGTAATGGTACTGTGCTGTATGCGTCCTTAAACGCCTAATTATACTTATTACAAGAAATAGTTTTAATGTAAGAGTATCGAATCTTTTTAGAATTAAAAGTCTCGCTTTGTCATTGATAAAAAGGTAAAAGAAAAAGGAATGACAGGGGGGTTGGTTTTTTGGTGTTTGTCAGAAAAAAAGTGAAAAAATTGCGGAATGTTTTTTTGAGAAAATTCGTGATGAGTTTTAAAAAAATAACTTGAAGTAATTGGGAAAATAGATTTTTTTAGGTTTAGCAAGTTGATAATTGTATTCGTTATCTTTTGCAAGGTTCTACCGGGTCCCTTAATTGAGGACGCTATCCGGGGATCTTGCGAGGATAGAGAATGCAATTAGCTAGAAAGTCCAACTTCCGATTCGGGAATTAAGGGAATATATAAGGGTGGTAGTCTTGCTCGTGTTCTTTATTTTCCAGCGTTACCTTCCTAATGACAGACGATTTGACGGAATTATAAGTTTGCAGGAGCAAATTAACAAGGACCAAACATAAGACAAGATATAGTTGAAAGGAAAATACTACTGGGATGGTTTTACAGCTAAGTGGATAGTTTTATTTAATGTTGTTGGTTAGTTTCATATTTAAAAGCGCAGGAAAGGCATCGGTATAAAGAAAACCCTTAAATAGAACTGCCGTCTTGGTCGAATGGTAGTGGCGTTGCATCTTGGTCGGCGGGTCTTGGGTTCGATTCCCGGTTGAGACAAGCATTTGTGTGAGGAGCGGATGTTTGTTCTCGGGTCATGGGTGTTTGTGTCTGTCTTTGTGTTTGTTCCGAGGAACCTACGATACGGGGGAGAGCCTTAGTGTGGGCCTTTGAGTGTGTAATTTTATTAGCTTTATTAACAGGACAATGAAAGCAGCAGATTTAAATTTTGTTTAAAACCCTAAATTTCATTTACAATTAGAAAATCGCGAGTGACATATAAATAAATTTTGAAGTGTCAGTGAAAACAAAATCTATAAGAGGGAAGCCCATTTTATTAATATATTTAATTAAATAGTCTATTAATATATTTAATTAAATAATCTATTAATAATTTTGATAAAAATAATTTAATAATTTAAATAGTTATACAATATTTTAACATTAAAGTGAATAGAATAATTCAAACTGAAATAAACTGAAGTTGTCAGTTTATTTTGAACTTGAATATGGAACAGGCCAAAGTTGACTTAAGAGATTCTCAATCAGATTTTAGGAGAAAATTTTCTACCTACACAGAGTGAAGTTGTGTTCTTGATTTTGGACTCTGGTGAGTAGAACCTACTTTAAGATCACTAGGGATTTTATTTATTTAGGGATTAAGTTATAGGGATGTTCTTTAAATTTCGGGCGGATTTTTAATTGAATTTTTTTTCTTTTATTTATTTATGACTTGACTTTGGCAAAACGTTATGCCTTTATTTTATTCTTTCTTATTAAACGATTTAAGAACTACGGGCTTGCTGCTAGTTTAGGATCCGCCTAGAGGTTTTATTTTGTTTCCTTCTCCCTCTGTCTACTGGGATCGTTATTTCGTGATTCGCGATGTTCGGCGAGGCCTGAGTGACTAGGTTTTCCTGAATTTCCGAAACGACATTATTATTATAGCACCTATCTCTCCTTCTACGATTCTTCTACTGGCTCACGAAGGGCAATTGTGACGCTGTTATTAGTGTAGCACAATACACGAGTAGCGACAAAAGACGGATGACCATCGGCGGCAAACGTCAGGTTTTAGTTTGCTTTCGTAGGCTCCCTCTTGCTTTACAGTTGACCTATGGAAACCAGGAGATGCCCCTCACAACCACTGAACAAAGTACCTCTACAGACTATACATCCTACTCAGAACCATGTAGCTGAGCAGTCTTCTCATTTGCTAAATTATCCTTGGGGTTTCGCAATCTCGTTCACCGAGGCGCTCCTTTTGTGTCAATATGTCAAAATGTAATTTATTGGACTATGTGAAGCACATTAAACTTTGTTTTAATCTTGATTTTGCTTTTAATTCCTCTCTAAGTCTGAAACCCACTTTTAAATTGCTTGTACCTGCGAGAATCCTAAAAGTAATTCACAACGTAGGACTCTAGACATCACAGCCGTAAGTATAGAGTATCCACCTCTATTTAATGCAGGTGGGGATCAGTACAGTACGGAACCCTTTGTGCTCAAGTCCGACTCGCATTTTCCCGTTTTGTTTTTAATTGCTTACTTAAGTCAGGATAACATTTACACAACGAAAGCCGGCGCGGCGCTATTTTCACGATCGTCAAGATCAACGTGTATAGCCTATATGCATATTGCATAATCAACAAACAAATAATTTAAAAACCCACTACAGATAGCGACTAAATTGTTTTTTAATTAGTCTCAATTTTTTTTGAAAAAGTCAGCCTGTACAGTTTCCAGCAGCTCGAGCACGATGTACTCGCGCGCGTAATACGCCGCGGTCCTATGTCAAACTGTCAACATTGCCAACGCCAGAGGGCGAGCAAGCCTTTGCGTGGGGCCCCCGCTCAATCAAAGTAAGTTTCACCGTCAGCCGAGTGGGTGCCGCGCGAGTTTTTCGCGCATCATGCTCGAGCTGCAGCTGTGAGCACAATATCAGCATTTTCAAGTTCAAGACCTTAGATCTTTTCTCTTTTTGTTTCTTTCTATAACTGTTAAGTCTTATTTGCATTGTATTGTATTCGCAGGCGTATTTTTATGTTTTGTAGATGGCTGTGGGATGAATCATAAAATGAGAAAATAATTAGCATTTGGAAAGCATCAGAAGCGATTGTGTGCAAAGTGGCGGGCCAAGGATCGAAGTGCCAAAATTCGCGTTATTGTATGAAAGTAGAATGACATGCGTTTTTTTAAGGTCAACACTTTAAGACACCCTGGAGGTTCCTTAGCATTTTTCAAAATGTCATATAGGTTTCTTGGGGAAGTTGTTCAGTTTTATGAGAAGAAAAACCCGCGAAGTCGAATTTTTTTTTGAAGTTTCATAACGATTCTTTAGGGAAACATCAGTTTCATGAAGAGAATCACCCCTAAAGTTTCGCTAACTACCTAATGCTAAGTAAAACTAAATATACATTTTATTAATCAATGAGTTTTTTAATACGTCAGGATAACGGAACCTTTCCTATTCTTAAAATTCATATACTTCGTTTTTTCTCTCATCTAGTTAATTATTGGTCACTTAAAATTACTTTTGCGTTTTAGTGTATCTTAGTTAATACCATTTATCTTATTATCTAACTGTGAAAACCTATTATTAGTTACCCATTGTTATCTAAGTTTTCAAAATTGTATTTCAAACTGTTGGTTTTCCGAATAAATAAATATTATACAAGCTGTTAATCTAGAAGTGCGTCATATTTTCTGAGGTTTTCCTTGGGAAAGTTGTTCAGTTTGATGGACTGATTTACCTCTGAAAATATGACGCACTTCTAGATTAACAGCTTTATCCATGTACAGGGGCAACGGCACATCATGCTATCCAAAACTGTCAAATTTCTTCAATCGATTTTCAATTTTATCTCCAAGCATTAGAGTTTACTATCCATTGGGGAAATTTGACAGTTTGTGGTAACCTGATGTGCTGTTATGACTGTACAAAAGTGAACATTACCGAAATTCAAACACACACTATGTACAGTCAATAACAAATAAAGCTTGACACTTTGGATTTTGTACAATAATGTTATCAATCATGTACGCGGAAGGTGTAAAATCGCACTTCAACTATCTGTCGTCAGCTGTATTTGAGTGTACACACGACAGCTCATCAAGCTATACACGGCGCCCTTATCTCGCTTGTAATAGCGCCGGCTTTCTTTTTGAAAATGGATAACCTGACGTGCTACTGTCCGAACAAGGAGAAAGTGAGTGGTTCTTTTTTGAGGAATGTGTAGTGCATGTAAAAGGAACTTAAAAAAACGCAATAAAAATCCTTTGAAAGCTTTCTCCATAATTTTAACCTACTCGGATATTTGCCCACGAAATTATGACACTTAACCGACACTTAACACAGTATCGTTAAACAAGAAAACACGCATTTTTAGAAAGTAACTTGTTTTGTAGTTATATTTCAAGTTAACGACCTGGCTCTTGAAAGACTTTAATGGGAAAACAGGCCTTAAGACCTGACCTGGTTCAACCTAGCTCATTTGAACTTGTAACCATTTAAACGTACAACTTGTGCTGCTATAAAAAGAATGGGTCTTGGATTTTTTTTTACCAGCCCATATATGTCCCCACCGAGGGGCACGGGCCTCCCTTCAAAACATGAAGGGGATTTAGGCCATAGTCCTCCACGCGGGCCCAAAGCGGGTTGGTGGACCGCTCGTCTTTCGAAAATGAATTTTCTTGGATGGGCGGGTTTCATCACGATGTTTTCCTTCACCGTTGAGTAAGTAAGTGATAATTAGAAATCCGTACATAAATCCGAAAAGATGAATTTAGTGGTACAGGCCCGTACCAGGATTTGAACCCGCTACCTTCGGATTACAAGTCTGGCTCATTACCAACTGGGGTCTTGGTCATAACTAATAATAATAATGCCACACACTCAAAGGCCCTCAGTAAGTCCCTTATCTTTCGTTTTTTTATTATGAGAAGGGTTAACTCTTGACCTCAATCTTGACCAAGGCAATAGTTGAGGTCGACGCTGGAGCGAGTTAACCCCGAAAATGACATTAAGGCACTGGTACTCCCACGCACAGACGGAACACAGCAAGCTGGTCACGAACCAGACAGCCCTTTGGAGAGCCTACCAAGCCGCAGGAGACCATAGGACGCCACCCCAGATTCAGAACACATTGAGGTGTCGTTGCCTAGGATGGATTGATAGGAGGCAAATCTCATTGTGTTTCCTAAGTCGCCTCTTACGACACACAAGGAGATAGATGGAGTGGTGTTATCAACAACCGATCACCACACGGAAAATTTGGACACTGGTCTATTTAGACTTAGACACACAAAAACAGATGCACCCGATCTAAAAACAAACATCTGCCTTTTGAACTTGAATGACGAATTAGAAAACAGCTCTTTTCAAACCATACATCCTACAACCCCTAACGGGGTAGACAGAGCATGATGTAGCTCACATGACGGCACGGTTGACATTTGAGAGATATTAGATGAAACATGAGTATAGTAATGATACGTTGTCAACCTTTCGTCCACAATACAGCAAACCCCTCACGTTCCACTTACTGGCTTCTACACTACGCCTGGGTAGAGTTTCTTTTTAACCGACTTCAAAAAAGGAGGAGGATTCTATATATATATATATTTTTTATGTATGTCCGCGGATAACTTCGTCGTTTATGAACCGATTTTGATTATTCTTTTTTTGTTAGAAAGGGAGTATCCCAAGGGTGATCCCGTGGTAAGGAAACCAGGATCTGATAGTGGAATCCTGAAGGAATTGAGGGAAACTCTCGAAAAAATTGTCTTTTTGGGATTGAAGTCGGTGACTCTTACGTTTTTGACGTGGAAAATTATTAGATTTTAAACTCAAAGTAGCATGTTTATCTGTACACATTTAAAAGTATTAAAGCCATTTTTAGATCCATTTTCTGTTTAATATTTCTAAAATGTTAATTAATGTCCTCAATCACTATCGAGTCAATGTCCGAAGCCACTTACCGAAAAGAACACAAAAAATGACTAAAAACAGCAAAAACAAAGTTGATCCCATCACGGCACCAATTTCGATTTATGGAGAAATAATTTATGAGGATTCGAAGTCTTCAATGTCACGTTTAGGTCACAGGAAAGGACGAACCAGTCGAACATCCTCCCAAAAATAAGAATCTAGGTTCTGCAGGCAAATATGTCTCTGTTTGGTAAAAGTTACCACTTTGAGGTTAGTCAGTGATTAGCAGAGGAAGAGCGCTATGCCTATAAACTACTCTTGTAGTTTGGCGACTTGAGACTTAAGTTACATTGGGTAATCTTTATTTGAAAATAAATACATTAGAAAAAAAACAGCATATTTTCCCTCATACCGATTATCCTCAAAGTGGTCAAATTTAGGGAGGGGTACGAGCCGGGGCCCATGCCCCAGGCGGCAAATTCAAACTTAGCAGACGAATACACAACTTATCGTTAACGCAACTTTAACCAGTGACCACTGAGAAAAATACACTTAACACAGTAAGAGCAGAAAGAGGTGTTCTTTCTGGGAGGCCTATATTCATTACGGAGCGTCAGATGGCTGGTGATATGATCAGCGGGGGCGGATTTTTTCACTTTTTGCCCCACATCGAAAAAAGTCGAGATCCTGGGCTGGGGCCTGATTTTTGAAACAATAGAATTCCAATTCGCATACGAATTGACAAAATTTGTATGAGATTCTCATGCGAATCTTGCCAATTTGTATGCGAATTGGAATTTTCTTGTTTCAAAAATACGTCTCCTGGTCTCTTTTACCAAACACTAGTTGAAAATAGAGTTCGAAGTTTTAAGTGCCTGCTATATGCGGCTTCTACTACAACAGTATTAACTGTGGAACCCAGTAAGTAAAGTTACAAACAATCCTGCAAGTCCCCAGAACAAGGAAAATTTACACAAACCATCGTGTTGAGTAGGAACATTTTTAAACCCCGACAAAAGAAGTGGAGCGTTTTAAGTTTGACAAGTGTTTCTATGTGTCTGTCTGTGGCAGCGTAGCTCCTAAACGGATGGACCGATTTTGATTCGAAAGTTAACACCGTTGAGATGGTTCGAAACTGTCTTATATCAAAACTAGCTGATGCCCGCAACTTCGATTGCGTGTTAATTTTTTTTTTGTACAGAGTACACAGATTGAAAACATCTATCTTACGTGATTTAGATTATTACATACAAAAGTTTTTTCCCGCTAACTCCCGTTCCCGTGGGAATTTTGCAATATCCTATTGCAACTAAGCTTTAAGTTTACTAAGGTATCTGCATGCCAAATTTCAAGCGTCTAACTTAAGCGGTTTAGATTTTTCATACAAAAGGATTTTCCCGCTAATTCCCGTTCCCGTGGGAATTTCGGGAATTCCTTTCTTAATGCACCTCTACGGTACCTAAGCTACGTCCCTTCCAAATTTCAAGAGCCTACGTTTAGCCGTTTAGGCTGTGCGTTGATATGTCAGTCAGTCAGTCAGTCAGTTTCTCCTTTTATATATTTAGATTTAGATTAGTTTTGTCGTTTTAAAAGTTAAATGTTATATGCTATGAATGCCGAGGTTGAATACAACATTTTTAATTTTAACTCTGACACCAGCAGGTTTAGACAAGTTTGCTACACACTTGACTATACCTACATGATAAGAAGAAGGAGAGGCCTTTAGGCGGTTTGAAAACTATAACGCTAGGATAAGTCAATTTCACTACACAAATTACTATACCAACGGCTCGAGCACGATGTGCTTACGCGCAAAATGCACCACGGTCCTTAAGCGGGGCCCTCGCGCGGTCAAAGTGAAGTTTCACCGTCAGCCAAGTGGAGTGCCGCGTGAGTTGGTCGCGCATCATGCTCGAGCTCCACGATAAGGAAGATAAAAAGTTTTATTGCATTATAAACAAAATTCAAGCTAAATCGCATCTTCTCAAAAAAGAATAAAATGTTCCAGATCTGCAGATGAGGTAAGGTATTGAAATAAATACAGATGTTCGCTTATTATGTTCGTGTTTCTGGAAAAATCACAGCAATTTTAGCAAAACATATTATTTTCCTGATGTGTAAAACATTTAATTACTTACAGCTTGACCTTACAAGCCGAAAGACAGATTTCTGCATAGCACAACAGATTTTCAACCAACTTCAAAAAAGGAGGAGGTTCTCAATTCGACTTACATTGCGTTGCGTCAAAGTAGGTAATTAACAAATTATCATAATGATAATACAACGTTTATTTTACCATGCAGCATACAGATACAAACATTTAGACGATCCGATCACAAATAACATTAAAAAACACACATTTAAAATAAACAAAAATATGGATGCTGCAGTGAGTAAAAAGGCCTGGGCTCAGCGATTTTTTGTCAGTCTGTATTTCAGAAAACTCCTGTATTGTATTAACGAAAACTCCTTAACTTGAATTACTTTTACCTAGTCGATCGAAGTTATGGGTTGATTCCACCATTTTGTTAAGCTGTCCTTTATTTTACCAGCCCATATACGTCCCCACCCCACCGAGGGGCACGTTCCTCCCTTCGAAGCTTGAAGGGGATTTAAGCCATAAACACAGCTCGTCTTTCGAAAATGAATTTTCTTGGACGGGCGGGTTTCATCACGATGTTTTTCTTCACCGTTGAGCAAGTGATAATTAGAAATCCGTACATAAATCCGAAAAGACAAATTTAGTGGTACAGGCCCGCACCAGGATTTGAACCCGCAACCTTCCGATTACAAGTCTGGCTCATTACCAACTGGGCTATCACCGCTTTTACAGCTGTCCTTTACACCCTGTATATGTATTGAACTACCTACTTACTTACTACATACATAAGTACCAACTTAGTACCTAGTTTTCTAACAGCTTAAGTACTGCTAGCGACCCTGCGAATGTGACAGGTAGTGATTTGTATTTCAATACCGTATCATTACCCACATGGCAACAATCAATGGAAGTCGCGACACAGGTCTTTAGTGTATGTACAGACAACAGCAAGTCAGGTTACCTGTTAGTACTACGAAAGCTGACGCTATTAGGAGCGAGATAAGGTCGACGACAAGGTCGACATCTATAGCCTGATGTGCTGCCGTGTGTACTACCGAGTACTTAGGGCAAAGAAAGACAAAGTACCTACTCAATGGGATCTTGAAGCTACTCTACACAAACCACTAGACGCCACATTTGACATCCATTCAGAGGGTTATTAGATGGAACATGAGTATAGTGGTGATAGATTATCTTTCGCCCACGATACAGCAAAACCCTCGCGTCCCACTTGCTGGCTTCTACAGTATGCATGGGAAGAGTTGGCAGCTGGTACATTCAAAATTTTTCTTTCACTTCCAGTCCAGCGTGGAAGCGGTATGTAATTCTTGATTTAAATTATTGTTGAAGATAAATCTAGACATGATAATAAAAACGAAAGAACAGTATCCAGTAAAGTACCTACGTAGTTCTTAGTTTTAATCATTGATGGGTAATCCGTGTGCATTCGGAAAATCCATGATTGCCGAATCACAACAAAAAATAAAAGCACTAAGTAATTCTTGTGGTAATGGTAAACTAAGTTTTATGCAAACAGTTTGATCACAAATTAGTTTGTAATGTTTTCCTGATATTATAATAGTTATAATCCAATAAATACAAAATTATTAATGACCAAAGTAATTTGGAAACCGTGCCGCGTTTTAGCTGGAATTTTGGGTTTTCCTAATTACACTTTGATAATATAATGAAGCTAAGTATGAGTTAGCTAGAGAAGGGAAATACTAAGAACCTATAAATTGCCAAGCTATCATGATTTTTCTACTATAAAACTAGAATTCCCTACAATTTATCAAACCTGCCCACGAACTTTCTCGAGAATCGGTTCTATGGAGGGACGCCCGCCAGGCACAGGCGGAAGATCAGTCCACCTATTTGGGACGATTTCACCCAATTGTGTCAAATAAGAATCGGTTGAAACATGTGTGATCTAGAGGAGACATCCGCCGGACAGACATACAAAAGCATTTTTGCCCAAACCCAACGGAGACGCTTCGTTCTGAAATGTTTAGGAAAACTGTTCGAGGACTTTCAGTACGTTTTCGAGCTACGGACACAGACAGACCTACTTTTTAAATAAAAAGTAAGTTTTCTTACTTATAAGTAAGTTTTAAGTAAGTAAGTTTCCTTCCTTGCTTTTTATTTAGACAATAAGTAGGGTCAAAAGAACGAATGCGTATGTATGTATTTAAATCCTTTAATGTAAGTATGTTTGTATGTATTACTAGCTTTCTGCCCGGGACTTCGTTCCCGTGGGAATTTGGGAAAATTATGTAGCCTATGTGTTAATCCAGAGTGTCAGCTACCTCCATACCAAATTGTATCAAAATTGGTCCAGCCGTTTGAGTGTGAAAGAGTAACAAACATCCATACATCCATACATCCATACTTACAAACTTTCGCGTTTATAATATTAGTAAGGATATGTAAACTTGACTTGTTTTAAGTGGCATCCTGAATGTCCTATAAAATAAAGATTTTTTCTATTCTATTAATAAGATTCGTTCTGCTATGTGCTTGTGTATGATATAATCTACCTCGAGCCGACCTATACTATCAAACCTAGTTGTCGCAGTTCCGTCTCTCGCAATCGAACATGAAGTCATATGACTTACAAACAGACAAAATAAAACATTTTATACATTTCCGATTGTTATTTAGGAAATGTATAGATTTCCTAGGAAATATATCTAATATAATTAATTTCACACATTTCTGGGTGATTTTAGGAATTACATACATTTACTAGGAATTGTATAGAATGACGGATCACATACATTTCCGTTAACAGATACATTTCCTTAGAAATCTATACATTTCCTAAATAACAATTGGAAATGTATAAAATGTTTTATTTTGTCTGTTTATAAGTCATTCAACTTCTTTGTTCCATTGCGACAGACGGAACTGCGACAAGTAGGTTTGTTAGTAACCTAACCTAACCAACCCTTGACGGGCTAGAACTGCGACCCCCAAAGCCGGAGCCAAACGAGCCAAACTAGCCGGATGGATAAAAAAAATTACTACTACTGTCTATGACTTATGCCATAGACATGGAAAAAATAAGTTATGTCTTAAAAGCTTAAAAGCATGGATCTAATACATCAGGATAGAAATCTTCGAGCTCAAACGCGGGCCGAAGAAGAGATAGAGCAACGAGGCAGAACGTCTCGTTCTAGTAGGGTGACAATGCGATTACTCTTATTATAATTTTTTTTTTGGGTGTGCAAAGTATACGTAACAGACAAATACGCTTCCATTTAAGGATAGAAGTTTTCCTGTAATTTTATTTTTATATAACAAACCATCAGCAACATTTACGTTACTACATTTTTGTTATGAAACACCAAATTGTATGATAATATACAAGGAGGACACAGAGTAGTGGACATCGGGAATGTTTTTTTTTTTAATTATAAGATGGGTTAACTCTTGACCTCAATCTTGACCAAGGTCATAGATGAGGTCGACGATGGAGCGAATTAACCCAGAAAACATAAGGCACCGGTACTCCCACGCACCGACGGAACACAGCAAGCTGTTTGGCGTCGGACTTCGGTAGGAGGGTAGTCGCGAACCAGGCGGCCCTTTACAGAGCCTACCACACCGCATGAGACCATAGGACAACACCTCAGATTCATAAAAAATGAGGTGTTGTTGCCTGAGATGGATTAATAGGAGGCAAGTCTCATTTGTGTTTCCTAAGTCGCCTCTTACGACACACACGGAAAGAAATGGGGTGGTGTTATTCTAAGCCGATCACCACACGGCACAAAGTTGTGTAGTTAGGTTGCGAAAAAATAAAACAAAAACTCACCTTTCGTCTCAACTTATAATCAAATCATTAAAACATGCTTTTAACTTAATTTCAAAACTTTTCCCATGAAAACATTTTCCCCAAGCAATCCATATTGGATTTTTGTAAAATTGGAGTTTTATACTTCGAATTTGTTTTTTCCTATTTTATCTAACGGACCTTAGTTCCATAGGAGCCCGATTAGTTCCATAGGTATATATAAGTTAATTTTGATCTTATGTTATTTTTTATTAGAAACTATTAAATAATAAATTCCCCCTTTCACAGAATAAAATAGAATAGAATAGAATAGAAAAAAATCTTTATTTTATAGGATAATCAGGATGCCACTTAAAACAAGTCAAGGTTACATGAAATACATACAAACAAACATTAAAGGATTTAAATACATACCATACATACGCATTCGTTCTATTGACCCTACTGACTCTACGCCTATTCGCAAAGGTGCAGTCTTCCCCAGAGAAGAACAGGCAAGAAACTCTAAGGGTGTTCTTTTTAGTCGCATTACAAATTTTCCTATTTTCTAATTTTAACTAATTCTGAAATAACTCTAAAGCTGAGCAGTCATTCCCATGGCTCCATGTCAGTTAGGTCATCAGAAATTTTGTAATAGCCCTTTTTGTAAAGTTTTTGTTTAATTACTGACTTAAATTTATCCAAAGGTAAATTTTGAATACCTTCGTTCGTGACCTTGTGGAGACGACTGTCTAGTACTTCCAGTTTATGCTTGGTCCTAGTATTTTTATTGTGCCTATCGCTATTTTTCTTAAACAAATGTTCATTTTTCTTCACATATAAAAGATTGTCACATATAATATATTGGGATGCAGAAGCCAGAATATTTATTTCTTTGAATATTTGTCTAAGAGACATTCTAGGTCTCATTTGATTAATCGTGCGAAAAGCCCTTTTCTGCAGAACAAAGATCTTATTGATATCCGCAGCAGTACTCCACAGTAAAATGCTATATGACATTAGGCTGTGGAAGTGAATATACGGTTCTCGCGGTTTCAACGTCCGATAATTGACAGATTTGTTTAACTGCGTAGGCTGCTGAACTGAGTCTGCTCGCTAACTTATCAATATGAGGACCCCATTGAAGCTTTGCATCAAGAGTTATTCCTAAGAATACAGTAGATTCCACAACGTCCAGTTTTACATTCTTAACCTGTACATTGGTATTAACCTGTTTAACATTGGGCAAGGTAAACTTAACACATCGTGCCCCTCGGTGGAGACATTGTATGGGCTGATGAGAGTCGGAGAGATATTTGTTATACATGAGTGCAAAGTTGCTTTTAACCGCGTGCTCAAATTTGATGACCGACCAAGCGAAGGATTCTAAAATTGGATCACAAGCGCAGCGAGTGCTACAACAATTAGAATTCTGAGCGTTAGCGAGAGAATCAAAAGAGCACAAGGTCAAAAATCGTGGCACTCGAGTCTAACACGTAACTTTTAATGAGGTAGTGGAAAATGAGGTAAGCTTCCAAAAAAATCCCATAGATGGTGCTGTTTAAGAACGCTACACATTTTCGTAGTTTTCTTCAAAAATAGAGTATTTTATTTTATAAAATATCAACTAAAGTTTAAATTAAAGATCTCCCTGATACTATCATTTGGACATGATTGGAATTTAAAACACTTTGCAATGTTGTATTAAAAACCGATCTTGGATTTTGTTTCGCTCAAAAATCAAAACTAGAAATTGTGACTAGTACTTCTTACCATAGGTCATTCAAATGTCACAAGGTTGAGTTACGATGAAGTTATGTAATAAATATTTTCTTTATCAAGAAAATAGGTAAAGATGAGCCACTGATTCTCTGCCTACCCCCTTAGGAATTACTGACGTGAGCATATATGTATACAGGTTGAAAAAGGACCTACTAGCTTTAAATGAAAATCCTGAACCAGTACCTATCTATCACTTACTGAACACTTTTTTTTATTTTTTTTTGACATGGTGTCGTTCGGCGCTGAGTCTATTATAGTGTTGGGCTCAGGTATACTTTAAAAATATGTTTTACCATATTAGGGATTTAAAAATATACCCGACGTCAACGCGTTTCCGGGGTATATTTTCAAACTGGAAATTCCGTGTTGTGTTATTGCAAAATATATCAAAATATACTTCTAAATTCCTTTATCCCTACTGAAAATTATAAATGTTGGTAGTAGACTTTAAGTATAATGGGATTTTAGTTTAATAATGGGACTTTAAGTTTAATTAGACTTTAGTTTAATGGAACTATAGTTTAATGAGACTTTAAGTTTAAAAGACTAAGTTTAATGAAACTTAAAGTTTAAGGACTCTATTTAACTTTTTACGTACCTAATGAAAATTCGTTACTCGTTGTCAAAATTAAGCGGGCGTTCTGATCTAAATGAGTGAGTGCGTTGCCGTGTTGCGTTCGGGTATGTTTTCAAATACCTACGCGCGCGTTTAGTAATTTGAAAATATACCCGATGTCAACGCGCGCCAGTGACGTCACAGTGTTGGGTAAAGGTACATTTTAAAAAAATCTTGCCTTTTTTCGATTCGTTGTGGCTAGGTATATTTTCCAAATATGCGGTTATTCATTAGGTTGTAACATCCTAAACAAGTCAGCAAAAAATCAGAACTACCAGATTTAATGCAAGTTCGCTAGGCTTTCAAACTACAAGGTAGGTACAACCTTGTACCTGGCCTAATTATTTTTTTTACATTGTTAAATTACTGTCTTAAATTTCTCTAAAGGTAAACTTTGAATACCATGACGCAACTTTGAAATTTCACTCTCAACGCGCCCAAAGAAGTTTCATTTCAAATACTCCAAGTTTGAAAAGGATGATGATGCTAACTGTACTTGGACGGGGGCGGTTTGGAATGAGGGCGGAATAAACTAACCCTGGATAGTGAGTGGGACCTGTGAGCGGAGGGTCGTGGGTTCGATGCCAGGTTGAGGCCTGTATCACTATACATTCGTCTTTTAATTCGTATTTAATAGTTATCACTTGCTCAGCGGTGAAGAGAAACATCGTAAGGAAACCCGTAACTCTAAAGGTTATTTCCGAAAGACCCACCAACCCGCATTTTAGGCCAGTGTTGTGGACTATGGCCTGAATCCCCCTTCACTGTCCGAGGGAGGCTCGTGCCACTCGGTGGGGACTTTACACTTAAAACTATAACTGTTAAGTAGTATTTTATAGGTCTACAAAGGTGACAGTTGTAGCTAGAAGAACTTGTATTGTAAATAAAGGCGTCACCATGGAAACCGCGGGCCAAAAGATCTTTGTAGACATGTAACGTGTATTTATGGTGTATTGGTGTGCGAATTCAAAAAAATACAATTTCGCAATAGTACATAGTTTTTACCGTGGGAGGAATATTAGGAATTGCGTTCATTTTGAGTAACTGGCGGGAATTCCCAGCATAAAAGCAAGTTGGCACAAAGTGCCGGCTGCATACAACGGAATTTTTTGTTATCTTTTGTCTAATCTCAACGCTGTTGAGCCATTTTTGTCTTTGTTCTGAATCTTTATGCACTCTGCAATAAAATAGCACAGCATTGTTGAGAACCTTTCTCCGCCAAACACAAGAAATCATGGACAACATAGTAATAGATTTATAAGAAATTATTTTAGCTTACTTGTGAAAAGATATGTTACATCCACCATACGATTCACTTGAAAAAGTGTGAACACAACATCTTTCTACCATTTTGTCAGTATTTTAATTTAAAAAACTGGTATAATCCTTGCCGTTACGAATTATTTTTATACGATTTAAAGCATGCCGCCATGACATTACGATGACACTTTACGGGATGCCAGTAGTAATAAATGGTTTGAAAAAAATTTTCGTTTTCTTTTGGTAATTTAGGAAAAGATGACGAAGTTATTATGATTACAATTAATTTACATCAATTTGAACTGAAATTCATTTCAAATGCAACGTATTTCTTCGTTATTAACTTCATTTTCAAAGCTGGACTTTTTTGATTAATGATGTTTTTTTAAATTGGCAAGAAAAAAGAAAGAGACAATCCGCCTCGCACATCGGTGTCCCTTTCGGTTTCAATAGAGGCTGTCGGAGAAGCAGTCGAAAGTGTACCTTATTGCTATGGGGTTAAGTTTCATATTTCTTAAGACGATTTTTCTAAGTAATTGGTCCTTTAAAAGAGAAAGTACTAAGTCCATGCTTAAAAGAGAAAATCTTTGAGTATGTTTGGAATTTAACTTATTTTTTCTATGTCTATATCTTTGAGTTTAGTCATTGATGTCTATGTGTTTGGATTATGGAGAAAGTACTAAGTCCATGGGATTATGTCAGTGCCTAGTTTTTTTAATACTCTTTGGTCAGTGCAACAAAACCATAGACATAGAAAAAATAAGTTAAAGTAAAACTAAAGAAGTCAAGTCAAGTCACGTAATTTGAAATTACTCAACTTCAATCACAAAAGATCGTAAACGAATAGAATAGAATAGAATAGAACGTTACATTAGATTTAAAAATTAACCAAGCCACCAGTATAAGAAAAGCGTAATATTAAGGTAATATTACTGATGATGGCTAGAGAGAATAGAGTAGAACGTTATATTAGATTTAAAAATTAAACAAGCCACCAGTATAAGAAAAGCGTACTAATATGGTAATATTACTGATGATGGCTAGAGTCCTCTTTAATTTGATCCCATTTTAGGTTTCAAAGTAGAGATGGGGTATATCGTGTGATACTTACCACAAAAAACTTTCAAATACGGAGCCAGGGTATGTAGATTCTTTGGTAATTTATCAGTAAACAAGTTTTCCTACATTGTTTATTTCATATCTGCACATTCATTGAATGTCCATTTGCCACCACGGTGAAGCTGAAGAAAAATAGACAAAATGTCAATAAAATTTAATACAACATTCAACAATTTTACTGATAATTCATCAGATTCAAACAACAAGGAAAATATCATGAATGAGCCCAATCCAAGAAGGACAACTAAA
Source organism: Aproaerema taeniolella (assembly GCA_949987775.1). Taxonomy (NCBI): domain Eukaryota; kingdom Metazoa; phylum Arthropoda; class Insecta; order Lepidoptera; family Gelechiidae; genus Aproaerema; species Aproaerema taeniolella. The sequence continues at coordinate 12,222,326 of OX465261.1, read as the reverse complement.
GTTATTGAATATGAGAAAACTTTTAAACTACACTTAAAAATTCCAGTGAAACAACCCAAGATAATGGGCAAATTACGGAGTATGTTCGGGAAGAAATGAATAAGTGAGTTGAAGGCATGTACAATCGTCTTCTCTGCTAATCTATGACCTAGTGTAGAAAACTTAACTTACAACCCACACCTGTAAAGGAACAATCGACAATAGTATTAAAGAATTTAAAAAGAAAACCAAATTTCTCAAGCCTTGTGTACAAAACTCAATTTATTGAATTTCATTGAAAGCTCAGTCGGTTACACGATAATGTATCTCAACATTAACCCGTTGCTAAAGTACTTTAGCAACGTCAAGAATCGCAAACAAGAACACAATCTTCTTTATGTCTGTATTCCACCAAAATAATCTTCTACTATATAAAAATAAGTCGGGTTTTCCTTCCTGACGCTATAACTCCAGAACGCACGAACCGATTTTCACGGTTTTGCATTCGTTGGAAAGGTTGGAAAGGAGGTTTATAGGATACTTTTTATTTTAAAAAAAATTAGGACGCGGGCGGAGCCGCGGGCGGAAAGCTAGTTTAATTATAAGTATTCTGTGGCCAGGGTTCACCAACCTATAACGCTTACAATATCAAAGAACATATAGCGGTGCAGACCATTAATTATGTATGACCTAATCCCAAATAGCAAAAAGTTATCAACGATATTCAATGAAAACATGTTGAAATATGAAACCTACAGCCTATAATGAACTGGCCCAATCGCTAAAACCATCTGGATATGTTATTGTAAACCTACAGCTCTTTGAAACAATGAAATAATTATATGTAATCTCCGAACATTAGCAACTATTGCTGTCTTATGTAAGTTTATTTAAGATCTTTATTAGATGAAGCACTTTCATGTAAGTATTAAGTAACTTCCGAGACCATTATGAACTGGCGTAGTAATGTGTAATCACAATGTAAACACTTACTTTGATGTCAACGATATTGTAGCGAGTCCAAAATATTACTTGTTTCATATCCTCTGTGAATATTTAAAGTTGTTCAATTTGTGCAGATTTTTTTCGGTTGAATAAATGACTAGAAACAAATTAACTAGCAACTGACAACTGAATGTGTAACCATGATCCAGTTCGGCCAGATTCCCCTATTAGCAGGGTCACGTAGGTCAGATGGCAGTCACTCCACTATTATAACTTGATTTGTCTAATCCTGGATCTACAAATGAGCGCTAGGAAGGAATATGTGGGTCTTTGACTGTATCATATTTATTAGTACTATACTTAAATGTAAAAGTGTGTTTATTTGTTTGATGCTCTTTCGATCACGTCAAAACGGAGCAGTGAATCAGCGAGATTTTTGACACAGGGACAGTTGGAGAAGACTAGAGAGTGACATGGTTACTCCACGCGAACGAAGTCAGAGGCGGAAAGTTAGTAACACAGTGATTGATTCGTCGGCGACTAGGTCGTCTTTCCTTATACTAGAACTCTTGCAAATTCAATTCCACAAACATAGTGATTTACTTTCACTTACCCGCCCATCCGGTGGCGTTATGCGAGGATTATTTTATAGTTAGAATTTATTAAGATTAATCTTGCATCCATAATCAAGCGGTGATAGCCCAGTTGGTAATGAGCCAGACTTATAATCGGAAGGTTCAAATTCTAGTGCGGGAAGGTTCAAATTCACTAAATATGTCTTTTCGGATGTATGTACTGATTTCTTATTAATTACCTACTACTTGCGCAGCGGTGAAGGAAAACATCGAGATGAAACCAGCACGTCTAAGAAAATTCTGGACCGCGCAGGTCCACCAACCCGCATTGGGCCCGCATGGTGGACTATGGCCTAAACCTCTTTTGTGTTACGAAGGGAGGCCCGTGCCCCTCGGTGTGGCGACATGTGGGCTGGTATGAAGATCTTGTATCCGTGGAAAGAAAATTCTCACTAGTCATGTTGGTAAATGGTTTGGTGTAGAAGAACCTCCTTGCAAATTCTTGGAGGCTTGGTATTCCAAGCCAGTGATAGACAAGATGCAGAAAGCAATTTTGCTTTACAGTGTCAAAATAGTTCATCAATTTCTGTCTCAGTCGCCAAACCCCAGCAGATAGTTGCTATCCTCGCCGATGTCTCCAGAGTTTATCCCTCCTGCCACTTCGTATGTGATTGTATTGTTTTCCCTATTATAGTAATTAATGGGTATAATTTTAAGGCTTCACCTATTGAGCTGCGTTCTCATGAGAATGTCTTCGGCCAAGTAAGGATCCTTGTCATGTATAAGTATAGCCAAATGTATCACGGATGTTTTAGCAGTCTTAAACTGAGAAAAAAGTGGGACTACAAGACTACCAGAACGTATTATTGTCACAAAAATTGTTGCCTAAACTATAATTTTCTTAGCACCTACTAAAATTCTAATAAGGGCCACAAACAACATTACTAAAAGTAATTTAACTACTATAATTTTATCTATCTGTCTCATATAGCACAATATTTTTTGTTGCCTTACGACATTTTCACACTGCACTGCCTACATGATGTTGTGCATGAACTGCACAGGCATCCTGCTACTTATCGCATTCCTGTGCAGGGTTCATGACACAGGCGGCAAACTAGTATTAAATAAGAAGCAACAAACAAGCCTACTTTCGCGTAATATACATAAATTAATTGTGAGTTATAAACAGGAAGTGACGTATTCACAATCACTGACCCGTCATCTAGTATTTGGTTATCTAATATCTTAGTTCCTTGCTGTTTAGAATGAAATCTAATACTAAAAGCAAACTAGTAGAAGTGTTATAAACGAGGCATTACGTCACACTAATGTAATGTTATGTTATAACGTTCGACTCTTAGGCGTCAAGCCTTGATCTGTACTTAAGTATTGATTGTCTCTTTCTGTCACTCAAACTTCGTAAGTTTATAATCTCACCGCCAGAAACCGTGAAATTATGAACGAACCTATATTGAACGAATGAAAGAACGAGCGGGTACACAATATGACGGTTTTAATATCACTCGTGGAATGAGTAGTTGAAAAAAATAATTGATGTTTTGATTCATAGATTCATTCAACTGTATAGGAACAATTTTCAGTGTCCTATTAATTTTTCCAGCCAAAGAAGTGGATACTATAGGTCAGGGGTGGCCAACTTGATTATACCCAAGATCTCCTGTTTACTAACGAAACCCTGTGCGATCTACCAATTACATACTTCTTGAAATCTTAAATGAAACAGCATAGTTCAGTACACAATCATGTAGTATTTTTTTAATTATATTAAGAGAAAAAACTTAATTCTGAAATGTTTTTTTTATTTTTTTGTCTTGCTACGATCGACTGGACTAACAGTCGCGATCGACCGGTAAACCACTTAAATGATTCCTCCTTGCGCGGCGGGAATAAGCCTTTTCATTTGATACCCTTAACATGCGAAACCCATTTTGATATGTACAGATATAAATTAGAAGCTATTCCTTTAAAGCTTCGATCAAAAAACAAATCCTTGGTCTAAATTGTTTAAAGTAGCTCACCCATGTTTAATTTTCAATACTATGTTTTATATGTATAATTTAAATGTACTTTTCATGTTGCAAATTGTTTCCCTGCGACTGTTTTATTTTGATTTAAGGTATAATATTAGGTACTATGTTCTAGGTATAATGTTACTTAATATTTTTTTGAATGCGGTTGTCACCTATAATTGGGTTACCATTTAGCTTTTTTTTATAAATTTGTGCCATTTTAATTAAGAGTTGGTGTGTAACTTGTTGGTGATCTATTAAATAAAATAAAAATAAAATAAAATAGACCTTGGAAAAGGACATTGACTACATTTTATCCCACAGCTGGGCACGTTACAACCTGTAGACCACGCGGGCGGATCCGCGGACGGAAAGCTAGTAGATACATATATTGCAAGTCAATAAAAATCATGTAACAATATAAATGCTGACGTCAGTTCCTTAGTACTGGCGACAATGACAATAGGTCTTCCACTTGGTCCCAGCTAATAGACCTAATAATTAAGACAACTGACTAATGAGAAGTAATTGTAATTGCTGTCTCTCATCCCATCACATTTGTATTCTGCATAGTTTCTAGACATCCGTGTCAGTTGATAAGGCTAAAAATAACCTGACTTTTTCCGACTGTTTTGGATTTTCCGACTGTGATCACACCCATAAGTAAGTATGTTAATTAAGCGACTTCAAAAGAGGAGGAGCTTCTATGTTTGACTGTATGTATATTTTTTTATGTATGTTTATCGACTTGTCTGCCTCCAGAGGTGGTCCCATTGTAATCACGTCAGGATACCTAATTATTCACACAACAAAATAGAAAAATAAATAAACTTTTCATAAAAAAATTAAACCGACTTCAAAAAGCGAAAAATAAAGACGTAGCATCAGATAAGTAGGTACGTAACACATTAAATGCTACGTCTTTATTTTTCGCTTTTTGAAGTCGGTTTAATTTTTTTATTAAAAAATTATTTATTTTTCAATTTTTTTGTGTGAATAATTAGGTATAGAAAGTACGTGAGAAACGATGTAAGTGCCCATTAAATTTAGAAAAAGTTTTTTTCTCGTAGTTTTTGTCATATTGCACGAGCCTACGAGCAATGTGCCGTGCCCACTGCCACTTAAGCCACTGCTACTACTCCTTGAAATACTAGAGATAAGTAATTAATTACCTCAAAATTAATTGAAATTGCCTCGGAAACGTTCTATGTGAACTTTACAAGTGAAAATATGGTGATATTATTTATTAATTAAACTTTTAGCAGAACTTATTAAAATCTCCTGTTCCCGTTTATTTTCTACACTAATGTTATAAAGAGGAAAGACTTAGTATTTTTGCATGTTTGTAACGAATAAACTCAAAAATCACTGGACCGATCTCAAAAATATTTCACCCATAGAAAGCCCTCTTTTCAGCGGGGGACATAAAATACATAAATTTCCCGAATTCCCACGGGGACGAAGCCCCAGGCAAAAAGCTAGTCTGTGATCTTAAGTAAAACACATGGAAAAAAGTTACCGTGAGTCGTGACATGTGGCTCACTAACAAGCTAATCGACACTTGATATGACGCTAAACAGTTATTTAATATGCTAACACCTGCACTCAGATCTGATAATGGTTCTTATTACCTACGCGGTAAGTATGAAGGTATAGGGTTGACACTGACAGTTATAGCACTTTTAATGGGAATGGTTCGCAAAGCCACGTAAAATGAATCTCAAAGCGGTGCTAGCCCAGTTGGTAATGAGCCAGACTTGTAATCCGAAGGTCGTGGGTTCAAATCTTGGTGCGGGCCTGTACCTCTAAATTCGTCTTTTCGGATTTATGTACGGATTTCTAATTATCACTTGCTCAACGGTGAAGGAAAACATCGTGATGAAACCCACCCGTCCAAGAAAATTTTCGAAGGACGAGCAGTCCACCAACCCACATTGGGCCAGCCTGGTGAACTATGGCCTAAATTCCCTTCGTGTTTCGAAGGGAGAGGAGCACGAAGAGACATCCGTCGCTTAAAGATGGAGCGACGGACGCAATAAACCTTTGATTCATCAAAAAGATTCATTTTACGCTGCTTGATCGCCGCGTCGTCGTCGCCGCGCTACGTCGCCTGTGTATAAAAATTGCCTTAGAGCTTTATTCTATCGTTTTCACAGCTATTCCAGATGAAGTCATATTATGACTTATAATTATTATTATACTATTTATAACTTAGTAGACATATTAATGATTCTTGTCTTACTTTTAAGAAAGCGATAAGAAAGCTTATATATGTTGATTAATGCTATATGCTATGCAGTTGCTTTATGTAGAAGGGTTTAGAAAGGTGTTTGTTTTGTTCCATCCATAATTTTAATTCTAAAATCACTGGCCGCCAAATTTGGCATACATTTTGAGGACTTTCGGATGGAACATGAGTAATTGAGTATTGTGGTGTATAATTAAAAAGGGTGTCCATGAAATCGTGGATCAAACTGCCATGGGAGGTAGCTTGACTAATATCCCTTAAATAAAAATAAAAAAAACGCACATGACCATAAAAAAAAGAATATTCGAAAATTTTTTTATTGCGTTTTGGGTTTCTTTGAATATTTTTTACAAATAAACACAAAACGCAATAATTAGAGCTGGAAACTTAATGATGATTTTCCCGTTTTTCGGATTTTTTTATGGTCATGTGCGTTTTATTTATTTCATTTTTTTATGTATAGGACATTAGTCAAGCTACCTCCCATAGCAGTTTGATCCACGATTTCTGGGACATCCTGTATAATCATTAGTTAGTTATCTTGTTTAGCGTAGGCTACAGCTATTCCTAACTGTTCTTACATTGCTATTTTTAACTGTTTTCCACTGATATTTTTTTACTGTTCTCACTATCATTTGCTCACAATTTTATTGCATGTGATGTTAATAAGTTAACACCACATGCAATAATTGTGAGCAATTTGATAGTGAGAACAGTTTTAAGATTTTTGATTTTTTTCATTTATTTTCCTTTCTCATTGTTTATTTTATCAAATTTTTTAATTGTTCGTGTCAATCCCCTTTTTGTGTGACGCTTGAAAATCATTGAGGTAATATTACTCCTCAAAGTTGAAAATAAAGCTGTTTCTTTTGTTTTTATTTTATCTTGTACTGCCAAATCTAAAACCCTCCCACTTTTGCAATAGGAGGAGGAAATCCACATAATACAAAACTAATGACTGTTAAGAATAGATTACAGAGATTAAATCTATACCTACAGAAATCATTTTATGTGCTGTTTTCATAATTAATGGACATTATAAGAATGTGCACCAATTAAGGTGATCTGTTAGCTGTTATTAAAAAATTCCTAAGATAAGTGTCTTTTGTAATTGTACAGAGGATTGTTTCACAATAATTACCTGTTTATGTCCACCTATTTAAAAATATTTATTATTATCCTTTTTCAGGGAGAAAAAATTCGATTCAGGGGACTGTTGCTACCACTAAATTCGTTTTTGTGAAGCATAATCTTGTTCACAAATGTTTTTAGGGGAAGAAAAATATTCGGCGCGAATGGGGCTTGAACCCACGACCACAGGATTTGATCTCCTGGTGCTCTAACCTGGCTACCGTGCCTTCAAGTCAAGCGGTAAAATTTCTCATTCCCTTACTAAGTACACACGAAGTGCTTGTTCAGCAAATTGTTCTCTGAAAGACCAGTTATTTGCTTACTGGTTGAAATAAGTTTTTATTTCGTAAAATTAGTAATTACGTGACTTTGGACAACCGATATGTGACTTCACAGCCATGAAAATGGCGCTATTTCCGACCAGTGCATTGTATGAAAAACGACTCAAAACCTAGTATAACACTAAAATAAAAATAAAAATTATAACCCTCGACATTTATTGCTTATAACTTTTAAAACGGATGTTAATCAAGTAAAGCTAAGAACCATCTCGATCTCCTCAAGTTTCAAACAAAAAAACCGCATCGAAATCGGTCCATTCGTTTAGGAGCTACGATGCCACAGACAGACACAAAGATACACACGTGAAACTTATAACACTAGTAAAACTAAGAACATCCCGGCGGTCCTTCTAGTCGTTTACGTAATCGAGATGGATCTTAGCTATATTTAATCAAAATTGGTTCAGCCGTTTAAATGTTATAAGCATTCGAATGCGTGGTTCTTCGGAAACAAAACACTATCGGGTTACGGAAAATAGAAGCAGCAGCTCGAGCACGATGGCGACAAACTTGCGCAGCGCGCCACTCGGATGACGCTGAAACTTCACTTTGACTGCGCGAGGGCCCCGTGCAAAGGCTTGCCCGCCCTCTGGCGTTGTCAATGTTGCCATTTTGAGTACCGTGGCGCATCACGCGCACTATCACCATCGTACAGATCGTACTCAAGTTGCTGTTATAGAAAAAATATATAAACTGAAGACAAATGAGTCGACTTCAAAAATTGCTCACGCCATTGGGCGTTTTTCCACTTAACGGCACGGCAACGGCACGGTACCAGCGCTGAAATAAAAATGTATGAAAAGGAGTCATCGCCATGCCGGTCAGTGGAAAACCTGTCATAATGTTTTCATACATTTTTGCTTCCCACCATTGCCGGCGCCGGTGCCGTGCCGTTGCCGTGCCGTCAAGTGGAAAACCGCTCATTCTGTGTTTTAAGCTTTTTTATCTATACTAATATTATAAAGAGGAAAGATTTGATTGTTTGTTTGTTTGTTTGTTTGTTTGTTTGTTTGCATCGAATAGGCTCCGAAACTACTGGACCGATTTGAAAAATTCTTTCACCATTAGAAAGCTACATTATCCCCGATGGACATAGGCTATATTATATTTTCAAAAAAATTAGGGATCCTTACTGAAACTCAAATAATGTAACCCAAGGTGTAAAAAAATTACCTAAAATATTCTTTACATTGCGTGCGCTGCGTAAACTATTGATGATAGAATAAAATAATGTACTACGACTTTGCAGAACACATAAATATTTACAAAAAGTGTCGCGACAGCATATGACTAACTATTGTAGTTATGCCACAATATGTGTTCTTTTATTTTAAAAATTTAATTAAAATGCCGCCCGCTATAAAATGCTCTTTATTTGTATCTTGGTATTAATCCTTATCAAAATAAATTACTTCATATTCAAGACTGCTTCAATATCTTTATACAACTTTTTGAATAATGCAATTCGGACATTCCATTCAAAAGATAACACGAGTTTAAAAATGTAAGTATTAGAAAAAAGTTTCGTGGTCGCCGCTCATCCTGCTCAGCTAGCTAGCTAGGCAGCACCTTATGCGATGTAGGCGGCACTGGGGTACGGGGCGTACCGGGCGGGGAGTCAATGTCAAGAAATGAAAAAAAAAACTTCAGAAAGTTTAATAATCTATACTAATATTATAAAGAGGAAAGATTTGATTGTTTGTTTGTTTGTTTGTTTGCATCGAATAGGCTCCGAAACTACTGGACCGATTTGAAAAATTCTTTCACCATTAGAAAGCTACATTATCCCCGATGGACATAGGCTATATTATACAGGGTGTCTCATAAGTACCCAACGATTTCAAAAGTGTGTCTAGACTAGCCGGCGCCACAGAGGGGAGCGGGGAGTGCGGCATTAGTTAGCGCGTTCCGAGGATTTTTAGTTGCCGCCATGTCGTTCACGGGAGAGCAACGCGCTTTTTGCGTTCGCGCCTATTTTGAAAACAATAAATCGCTTATTCGTGTACGGCGCCTGTATCGTCTCAATTATCGATTGAGGCACATTGATGAAACGCCCAGCAACTCTACCATACTCTCATGGATCCGGAGTTTCAACACTACCGGAAACACAACAGGAAGCAAGAAATCTGGGCGTCCAAGAAGTGTAAGAACGGATGAAAACATTGAGTTGGTGGCAAGTTCGATGCGACGTCAACCTCAAATAAGCATTAGAAAACGGCAGTCACAATTAGGCATGTCCAGAGCGACTGTTCATCGAATTTTGCGTTCTGATTTGAATTTGAAGCCTTACAAAATTCAGATCGTACAGGAATTAAGAGAAACCGACTTTGATTTAAGACTGAATTTTGTAAACACAATGTTGGAGGAGTTTGACGATTACCAGAACATCTTTTTTAGTGACGAAGCTCACTTTCATTTGGACGGCTATGTCAATCGGCAAAATTGTCGTTTCTGGGGCAACACGAAACCAGGGCTGCTCCATCAACGACCTTTGCATAGTCCGAAAGTAACCGCATGGGTGGCTATGTCAGCGAAATGTGTCATCGGACCTTATTTTTTTGAAGACGCAAGAGGCAGAACTGTCACCGTAAATTCGGCGCGTTATGTGGCCATGCTACACAACTTTTTCGAGCCAGAGCTTCAAGAATGTGAGCATTAAAATGTCCGGACATGGTTCCAACAGGATGGAGCCACATCCCATACAACTAACAACTCAATTGAAGCCCTACACCAATTGTTTCCCGAAAAAGTCATTTCAAGAAGGGGTGACATTGAATGGCCCCCCAGAAGCCCAGATTTGACGCCACCCGATTTTTTTTATGGGGGTATCTTAAGTCAAGTGTGTATGAAAATTCTCCGCAAACTTTAAAGGCTTGAAGACCAACATCAGAGAAAAAAATTGCGTCCGTAGATAGACCTCTTCTTCAGAAAGTTTTCAGAAACTTTCACCAAAGACTCGAAGAATGTCGCCATCGTAATGGACACCATCTCAACGATGTAATCTTCAAAAAATAAAAATTGCTTTTGTTTTCTATTAAATTTGTCAATATTATATTTTGAAACCAATAATTAGTTTAATTTTTTGCATCATGAAATCGTTGGTTACTTATGAGACACCCTGTATTTTCAAAAAAATTAGGGATCCTTACTGAAACTCAAATAATGTAACCCAAGGTGTAAAAAAATTACCTAAAATATTCTTTACATTGCGTGCGCTGCGTAAACTATTGATGATAGAATAAAATAATGTACTACGACTTTGCAGAACACATAAATATTTACAAAAAGTGTCGCGACAGCATATGACTAACTATTGTAGTTATGCCACAATATGTGTTCTTTTATTTTAAAAATTTAGTTAAAATGCCGCCCGCTATAAAATGCTCTTTATTTGTATCTTGGTATTAATCCTTATCAAAATAAATTACTTCATATTCAAGACTGCTTCAATATCTTTATACAACTTTTTGAATAATGCAATTCGGACATTCCATTCAAAAGATATCACGAGTTTAAAAATGTAAGTATTAGAAAAAAGTTTCGTGGTCGCCGCTCATCCTGCTCAGCTAGCTAGCTAGGCAGCACCTTATGCGATGTAGGCGGCACTGGGGTACGGGGCGTACCGGGCGGGGAGTCAATGTCAAGAAATGAAAAAAAAAACTTCAGAAAGTTTAATAATATGTTATAAAATCAATCAACATCTATAGTTGTGTATGCTGTATGACAGCAATGCAGACTGCTTTTCCAGTCTCGGTGGACATTCCCTCTACTGGTAATTTAGGTCCGTATTACCTAAATTACCAAGCTTGATCTATACTTAATTATCGATTGTCTCTTTCTTTCACTATCAAAATGACAAAGACGACTGCTGCTTAAGTATAGATCAGTCTGAGTCGCGTTCTATAATACGGACCTTAGATGCATATTGCATAAGTGCTCAGAGCATTTCAAGCAATTAGAATACCCTCTTCGTATATGATAAATACTTCAATAAGGCTACTTACATGCTATTTTAGGTTTCAAACATTTATTTATTCATAACTTAATTGAAAGACTTAAATTTAATATCTTAGGTAATAAGCATAGCCAAATACAGCTTACACTGGATTAGCAAATATTCGTCTGTTTAAAGGTTTTTTATCTATGTAACAAACATTATTATTCTATTCAGCTAACGTCTTTAGTAAGTAAGTAATTCAAATCAAAAAGTTGTATTTTTATAGCACCATTGTATTCTATGTATACCTTTCTGTAGCTTTCTATGTAATACCTATCAATGTCAAGTGTATAAGATCTCAACTTTTATTTGTTTAGTCAGGAATCATCAAAATGGCGATGAACTTTACAGCACTAAGAAGGGATTTTTCTAAATTCTACCCCAAAGGGGTTGAAATGGGGGTTCAAAGTTTGTATGGAGAAAACAATTTTTTTGCACATTTCGACTCAAAACTTCGTCAAAATATACCTCGAAGCAAATAAACGGACACGTGTTTCGCCATTTTTCAAAAATCATCCCCTAAAGGGTCAATAATGAAATGGGTGACTAAAAGAGTAATTTGCGCGAGCGAAGCCGCGGGGAAAAGCTAGTTAAAAATAAATTAACTTTTTGTTCTAAAGCACATTTGTATTTCAACCAAATATGTTCAGAGGTTTTTGTATAGGAAGTTAAAATAGTGGTTCAGGTAGGTTTTTAAGACCAGTTTTATTAATAGACATGATTATCACAAAAACTAAAGCATAGGTATATTAATATGAGTTCAAGTATAAAAAAAATATATTTGCTTTTTTATTACTCAATTAAGTTGTAATGTCATTGACTTAAATACCTATATTATTATTTTATACTTAATTTACGTACATAGATTATACCTTCTCGGTAAAATTTCGCTAAAGGACTCAAATTTACAATAAAAACCTACATACGTACATATTACATACAAATACATCTACTTAAGTATATTATACGTATTTTAGAGTTGTCCTATAGAAACAAAGATATTTTGCAGCTTTAAATTCGTTTTGCTAATACAATAACTGAACCGCAAAAAAACAAAGCTTGGTTTTTTCCTTCTTTCCTTAAGCGTCAATCAGTTTACGATATTCAACCTTAAATTACCTTAATAGGATTCACTTTGAGTTTCTTCGCAAGTGCATTGCAAGTGTGGATCTGCTGCTGTACATAATCAATGCTGCCTCGTTCCATGGTCTTTTGACAGTGCATTCGTTCTTTGTCTCCTGGAGCCAGCACTGGTAGCGAAGGGTCTGCCTGCAAATAAAAAAAAAACGCCACACTCTCAAAGAAAGGTTTTCCCTTGTGTTTTGGATCCCTTGAGGTCCCAAAGACAGACACACACCGTGACCTGAGTGCAAATATCTGCAAGTTATTTGCACTCAGGTCACGGTGTGTGGCCTGAGTGCAAATAACTTGCAGATATTTGCACTCAGGTCATTCCAGACACTTACTATGTAACGGTTTTTTAAATCCTGACAAACTTTTGTGCTAAACTCAACTATTAATACGCAATATCATACCTACACACATAACTCACATATTTATCCCCTGTTATACATATTATACATTATATTTTACATTCTCTTTTTTAGTGTTTATCTTCGCTGCTGAGCACTCGTGACTGACCTTAATGAGGTTATAGCAGAATACCAGTGTTTTGTCCTTTGGACAAAGCTTATGCTGAGCTATGGCCTTTTTGTTGCATTCTGACACACACACAACACTAAAATAACTCTGTAACCTTTTATGTGTATTTGTACTTCTGACTGTTTTGAATGTTGTGTGTCTGTTTTAAAGCAATGAATAAATTCTTTGTCTGTCTGTCTGTCTGTCAAGTTGAGTGCTTTTTCAGTTAACTTTAAGGGGTAATTTATATAGCCTATGGGTTATTCTGATGTCTCTAAACAATATTAAGAGAAAGTTTCATCAAAATCCGTACAGTACTTTTTGCATGAAGAAGTAATAAACATAATTCATTTATCTATCCGCACAGACTTTAGCGTTTATAATATTATCTACTACGACTAGGATCTAAGAAGTTGGAATTGGAAATATGTAACTTACTGGTTCTAATCCGCGGTAATGGTTCAAGCAATCTGAAATTCTCTCCGCAAAACCAGGAGCGAAGCACTCAGGGTTGATGGCGACGAAGCTCTGGCCCAGGTTTGGTGGACTATCATGCTCGGCAAACGACCAGCCTCTGATTTTGTGAGTCACCTCGGCCCCTAGAAACATGACATAGTGTACAGGATAACAAGCAGAGATCAAAAAGAATTAAATGATTTGTGACAACATTTTGTCATGTCGATGTCGTTCTGCCTGTTCAGTACTGACGCTATGCGATAGAACAAGAGGGCAGAATGAGATACTACAAAATTATCTCACGCAGATGCGCAGATGCGTGAGATAATTTTGTAGTATCTCATTCTGCCCTCTTGTTCTATCGCATAGCGTCAGTACTGAACAGGCAGAACGACATCGACATGACAAAATGTTGTCACAAATCATTCATAGATATGTTAGCTATGTTGGTATTAAAAATATTATGAAAATCAATTACGCCACGTGAGCAATCAGCCCATAGAAAATTCAAAAAGCTTTTGAGGATTTAGTTCCTTATGTGACGAATCTAACGAAACTCGGTGCTACAATTTTAAAACTGCCAAATGGCCTCTGACTTGGTTTTAACAACTGTAGTCAATCGACAACAAATATGACCAACGGATTGACGTACCCTCTAAGGCACGAGGCACAAAAACGTTTGTGGTAAACTGCCACTGTGGTACTGCTACATAGACTGCGACCTAGTTAGTCCAACATATTTGGTGAACATCGACATTCAAGGCACTTACCACTCAATCCACTAACGAAAGCCTCCACCATTGCAGATAAACAGTATCCTTTGTAGCCGCAGTTTTCTTCTGTCCCTCCCAAAGGCATTAGTTTGCGGGTGTTTAACGCCTAGCAAAAGTTTGAGAGCAAATTTTAATAATAGCATGTGAAGTATTTGCTATTCACTGCAAATCAGGAGAATTTCGTATGCTTTACTCACCGCTTGAGCATCGGATGTTGGTTTTCCATCAGGACCTAGAGCCCAACTTTCAGGAATGGGTTGTCCTTTGCGTATTTGAACCTCTATCTGGAAATTTCATTTTTATTTTTTACTATGGCTGTTTATATTGTAGTCCGATGACTACAATCCACATAGATATTATAAGCATTAAACGTTCTGATTCTCAAGCTACAGTTACCTAGCCCATTTCGCCAATGGAGACAGTATCCTTATTACCTTTTTGCTTCACCAGCTAACCACAAGACTCTCTTCTCTTTTCGCGCTCATCCACGCATCCACTGTATTGAGAGTTAAAAAAAATAGAATGCGCCAATCATGCCAGGCAGTAACTAGGAAGCGAAGGTTTTGCTATATTGTTGGCAGAACACTGACCATCTATTAATTTTCTTCTTATAACCCTAAGATAAATGAATGAATGGATAAGACAAGGAAGAAGAAGAAGAACCCTAAGATAAAGGTGCTAGAGCCACACGATTTTCTGCCTAACCCGTTAGAAATTATAGACGTAAGTTATTAAGTGGATGATAGTCAAGAAATAAATTCCTGTCTCACCTTTCCCAAAGCGACTGCAGTTGACGCCATGTCAACGTATAGAGAGTCGTCTCCCAAGGCAGGGGCCACCATGCCTATGGGGTTCGTTCCACATACACCCTGAAATACATATACATAAGAAATATAGCGTGTGGGTATTTAAATTAAGTTAACGTTTTCTATCATATAACAAGCTTCGGTGGCGTATAGCGGCTAGCTGGTAGGACTCGTAAACAAGAGGTGACGAGTTCTTTCCCCAGTGCCGTAAAATACCAATGATGGTAAGTATATACCAATGATGAAAACACCAAAATAAGTACCTTTACATTTTTTTTTAATCATTTTAATAAACATAAATGACCCAGACTACTCACCAATACTTGAAAATCTTGAAATACAATTTTCAAATATTTGTGTTGGTAGGGAATCAAATCCGCAACCATCAGATCAGTCAACAAGTTCATTACCGACTGCACTCTTGTTGATATTCTGTCTACCTCGTAAGAGAAAGTTAGCGTTTAGGTGGAATTCTTAGTTGTATTGTAGTATGCAGAAGCGATGAAAGTACTTATAGCTTAAAGATATAAAACAATAAAAATTATCTTTTCTATTCTTACGACTGTAGCTCTAGTTGGCACCAGGAGAGGTGAAGAGTTGGTGAAGGCCATGCCGATCAGACCCTGATCACGAGCCAATTGTGCCCAATAAGCCGCCATCCCGAAGTGGTTACATCCTGAAATCAATTTTCTGATTGTTGCATATTTACTTAAGATTGTAGAGCTTAAGCGCGAGTAATTTGTAAATAAGGTCCTCAATTATATCAGGCCCAACGCCCTTTGAAAGTCTCTGCGCCCCCATGAATGGCGCGCCCCCCACTTTAATTTTAGAGTTACCTTATGACCTGGTGGTGCTGCAGTTTAATAGAATAAAAATAAAATGAATTATAATAAATAATTATTATAATAATTATTATTTTATAATGCATGCCCTACTCAAATCCTTGGTCGTGGAAAGTTGAAATTTCTCATAGATGTTCTATGATACTGACAAGAAAGGATTAGCTGTATAAGAAAACAAACTTTTAGTAGCCACCCATCCGACTCCAACTTCCTTGGCCTTCTTGATGGCGAGGTCCATTGAGAACTTGGCCACGGGAGCACCAAGCCCATTGCAGCCGTCCACCCAGGCAGTGCCTGGTGTTTCCTTGAGAATCTGTGGTATTGCTGCGGGGTCGGTCGCACCTGACTCAATGTCTTTGATGTAGAAGTCTGAAAGGAGAAGATTTACGCTATCAATGGAAATGGTATTAGTTGATATAAGTACATCTATCCTTCCATGCTGAACTAGGAATACGAGAAAAACTTAGAATATGCCAATTGCCAACTCTTCCCAGGCATGCTGTAAAAGGATGCTGTATTATGGGCGAAAGGCAGACATCCTTTCACCATTCTACAACATGTTCCGTCTGACCTCACAATTTGTGTCAAACGTCTCATCAAGTGTTTCGCTAGAACCACTCTTTGAGTATGTAGTACTGTACTCTGCCTTACCCTTATAGACATAGACATAGACATAGACATAGACATAGACATAGACATAGACATAGACATAGACATATACTTTATTGCACACCGTGACACAAAAACATTACAATAACAGACAAGGACGGAAAACAGAAATGTACAAAAAGGCGGCCTTATTGCTAAGGTAGCAATCTCTTCCGGCATAGGGATAACAGTATGTAAATACATCTAAAAACATATCTACATATTTTAGGGGAGTTCTGGGGCCATTCATGAAGCTCTTTATATAATTCCCATTTCATCAAACGATACTTTCTGACTGCAAAAAGAAAATGTCAATATTTCTACATGTACGAGTGAAATATTTAAGAAGTTCCCTTTGTTCCTTTAAGATATCATCAAAACAGATTCCAGATTGTCGGAAGTATCCTTCAAGTTTTTTTAATCGATTTCTGAATAGTAGAGACCTGATGAAACAAACATATTTTTTTATTTATTTATTGAACAGTTTATTATACACAGGACAAATCACAAAAGAGACAAATAGAAAAACGAACACAAAAGGCACAGCTAAGTTTCTTTTTACGCATGAATTCATGTAAAAGGTGCTCTCAGATATAAGTTATATGGCAGAGGCTACGGAAAGGCGTTGGATGCAAAGCTGACCTCTGTGGAAGCCCTTAAGACATATTCTAAATTGTTCTAGCAAGTTATGTTCACCATGTGGTGATCGGTTGAGAATAACACCACCCTATCTCTTTCGGTGGGTGTCGTAAAAGGCGACTAAGGAAACACAAATGAGACCTGCCTCCTTACTAGGAGGCAAATGAAGTGTCGTTGCCTGGGATGGATTACTATCCATCCCAGGCAACGACACTTAATTTTTTTTCTGAATCTGAGGTGTCGTCCTATGATCTCATGCGGTGTGGTAGGCTCTATAAAGGGCCGTCTGGTTCGAGACCACCCTCCTACTGAAGTCCGACGCCAAACAGCTTGCTGTATTCCGTCGATGCGTGGGAGTACCAGTGCCTTTATAGGCATTTTCTGGGTTAATTTGCTGCATCGTCGACCTCATCTTTGACCTTATAGTCAAGATTGAGGTCAAGAGTTAACCCATCATATAATAAATAAAAAAAATAAATAAAACACTTACCGAGTCTATTCAACCCATGACTGAAATGGCCAAACAAATCAGCTTGTAACAGCAAGTTGGCTTGTTCTCTGGCTGCCTCATCAGGGATACCGGTGGCTTTAAGACAGTCCTGGATAAATCTCCTGGCTTCCTCAATAGCGACGTACGGCATCTTGACTGAAGGTAAGAGAAAGTCACTTGCTCTTATATGAGGCTATTTCATTATTATGAAGCACATATAACTTGACACTATACACATATAACTGTTCTTTTTTCTTTCACCTAAGAGATACCTAGTTTAGCGTTTGATCTGTCTAGTATTGTCTGCTCTTGATTGTACTCAGAGCACAAACCTAGGTATTTGTGGTTTGTGGGCTATCGATTTCAGGAAAAGATCAAATAGCCGGCGACATGTGAGCGAATTTTGATGTGAAATTAAATTTTTAGCCTCCGACGCATAAGAGGGGTTATAATTGGCCGTAAAAAAATTTAATATAAGGGCTATGTAATTTAATATTTATAAGCTATGAAGTTTGTAATATGTTTATCTGTATACTGTCTGGGTATCTAAGTATGGAAGCGTCCTTCAAATCCTGGTGCGGGCCTGTACCACTAAAAATAAAAAATAAATAAAAATAAACGCTACACACTCAAAGGCCCACACTAAGGTTTTTCCTTGTGTCGTGGGTCCCTCGGAACACACATAAAGACAAACACAAACACCCATGACCCGAGAACAAACATTTGCTTTTCACACAAATGTTTGCCCCGACTGGGGATCCAACCCAGGACCCGCCGATCAAGAGGCAGCGTCACTACCACTCGACCAAACCGGCCGTCACTGAATTTAGCTTTTCAGATTTATGTACAGATTTCTAATTATCACTTGCTCGACGGTGAAGGAAAACATCATCGTGCTGAAACCCGCCCGTCTAAGAAAATTCATTTTCGAAAGACGAGCGGTCCACCAACCCGCATTGGACCAGCGTGGTGGACTATGGCCTAAATCCCCTTCTTGTTTCGAAGGGAGGCCCGTGCCACTCGGTGGGGACGTATATGGGCCGGTAAAAAAAAATGTAAGTATGTGCCTGTATGTTGTATCGTAGACCGATTGTGATGCAGTTTTTTTATGTTTGAAAGCTGACTTAATCAAGAGGCTTTTAGCTATATTTGATCAAAATTAGTTCAGCCGTAAAAAAATAAAGGAATGAGGGGGGGGATGATATTTTTTCTAATTTTATGGTTATTTTCTTTCGCTTTAACGTGTTTTTTCCCTCCCGCTATGATTTTCACTTAATATTATACATACAGGGCTTTAGGTAAATCACTTTCAACCTCTCGGGTGGTAAATAAGTCCATGAAACTGAACAACTTTCCCAAGGAACAAAGGTCGGAGTACGAAAAAAGTTTTTTTAGTTTCCATAGAAACCGCGTCAGCTGATAGCGCATTTTGTATGGGAAGTCAAATTTTTTTTTTTATACTTCGACCTTTGTTCCTTAGGAAAGTTGTTCAGTTTCATGGACTGATTTACCGCCTGAGAGGTTGAAAGTGATTTACCTAAAGCCCTGTGTATGGACGGGCTACTGAGACAGAATATATATAGTTACAGTTACAATACCTCGTTAAATGTAAACCATCCGATTTACTTTATCTATATCTATATCTATATCTATATCTATATCTATATATATATATATATAAAAGAAAGTCGTGTTTGTTACAACACTTATAACTCGAAAACGGCTGGACTGATTTTGATCAAATTTGGTATGGAGGTAGCTGATACCCTGGATTAACACATAGGCTACAGAATTTTCTGAAATTCCCACGGGAACGAAGTCCCGGGCGTAAAGCTAGTTATTAATAAAAAAAAAACACTTTAACAATAAATACCTAAATTGATAATAAACACACGAGCACTCTTCGAGGTTTTAATCACAAACTAAGTTAAAATATTTAAATACTTATTACTATTATCAACTACACGAGAGGAAATATTCTTATCACAAAGTTAAACATAAGTTTAATCAGTTATTATGTAAAACAACAAGTAGATGCAACGATTATCTATCATAGAGTTGATATATTAGTACTAGTAAATAAGTAACATACACGAGCGCAGCCAAAATTCTGTTTCAGGGGGGGGGGGGGCTTAAGAAAATAAACGAGGTAACACAACAGATATTGCCGATACTACTTCACGGTGTTTCGTAGAGGGATAAGGGCAGGAAGATAGTAAAATAATAAACGCTACACACTCAAAGGCCCACACTAAGGTTTTTCCTTGTGTCGTGGGTCCCTCGGAACACACATAAAGACAAACACCCGTGATCCGAGAACAAATATCTGCTAGATGATCATGATTTTGAAAATTTCGGAGGGGGTTTGAATGCCCAAAACCCCCCACCTTGCTACGCCCCTGGTAACATATGTTCCATCCATACATTCACGCCTATAATCCCATTCGTAGGCAGAACGTCATGTAGTTATAGAACCACTTGACTCCACATTTGACATCCATTCGGTTATTAGATGGAACAAGAGTATAGTGGTGATAGGTTGTCAGCCTTTCGCCACAATACAACAATAACCCCTCGTCCCAATTACTAACTCTTACAGTATGCCTGGGAAGAGTTGGCAGCTGGCATATTCAAAGTTTTTCTTTCACTCCCAGTCCAGCATGGAAAGAATAAATACTACATACTCAAAGAAAGAATAGTAATGTTACGTCCATGGATTTGATGTTTAACCATGGATAGAGAAATGTGTTCTTAACTTATTTGTATTTCTATGCCACTGACATGTATAATAAATACTGTATATAACTTATTTTTTCATGTACATTTGGATGTGTGGCCCTTAATCCTAGGATGAAAACTCCGAGAGATTCGCTCAGTGATGGATAAAAGACTTCATATTTGCATATTGAAATCATTTGTGACGCAATAGTTCAAGAATTATTGGCAAAAAAGTATGGGCCACACATCCAAATGCCTGCGATTCTCAGTAAGGAAAATAAGATGAACCGGTTGACGGAGCCCCAATTTTATCATTAACATCTACAGTGACTCATAAAAAAAACCTCGATATCTCCTAAAATACTGAATATTTTGCATTTTTTTTAATACTCACCTTCAGTGACGGAAATTCTCTTCATTTGTAACACCTTCCCAACTTATGTGACGCAGTATTGGCTGAAGCAGAAGGTTTTGAACGTGATCCACACAACCAAATGCTTCAGAATTTGATTCACGTTTTTCTCTCTGATGAGAGTTTCATAAGAAGATTTTTGCCGCTATATGCTGTCACATATTATATGTGATAGAGCCAGCGTCGTTAATTTTTATCTCGTGCTGTTGGTTTACCAGATATGAAGTGGGCCCTACGTAATCCTGTGGCCCATAAATAAATGTTGATATTTTCCAAAGTATTAGGTTTTTTGGGTTGATTTATAGCCAGAACCGATTTTTTTATGAGTCACTGTAGATGTTAATGATAAAATTGGGGCTCCGTCAACCGGTTCATCTTATTTTCATTACTGAGAATCGCAGGCATTTGGATGTGTGGCCCATACTTTTTTGCCAATAATTCTTGAACTATTGCGTCACAAATGATTTCAATATGCAAATATGAAGTCTTTTATCTATCACTGAGCGAATCTCTCGGAGTTTTCATCCTAGGATTAAGGGCCACACATCCAAATGTATTCTACATATTTTTTCAATGTTGAAGTGTTTAACTCATAGACATAGAGAAAATAAGTTAAATGCATAAATACTAAGTCCATGGTTAAATGTAGTTTAACTTATTTTTTCTATGTCTATGTTCTATGCACTTGATTCATAATCATTATGTATCAAGTGTGTATCAAGGAGAAAATACTAGTCCATGGTATCAATTCACTGATTTAACTTATATTTTTTATATGTCTATGTATCAAGTGCATAGAACATAGACATAGAACTAAGTTAAATTTGATAGACTGAATTCGACACAACATTAGTATTTGTCACAACATCTGTGAAAAAAAAAAAAAAACTGACCCAACAACAATAAAAACATAATCTTTATCTTTGATCGTATCTTTGATCGTAAATGACAAAACTATATCCCCTTTTTGAAACTCCTTTCCGGGCTATCACATATATTCCCAACATCATAACAGACTTGGGGATTGAGAAAAACTCTCCGTCTGCAAATTCCAAACTTCTTTCTATTATCGAGGAACATTGGCATGATTGGCTAGTGATTTATACGGATGCTTCCAAGCTCTCTCAGCAGGGTTGCGTGGGCGCTGCTGTGTGGATCCCTAAACATAAGGTAGTGCTTAATTTTAGATGCCCTTCTCTCTCTTCAGTTTTTACTGGGGAAGCCATAGCCATTCTTGAATCGTTGATGTACATAGAATCACATAAAATTAGAAAAGCTGTGATATTATCGGACTCAAAAAGTTGTTTAGAAGCAATTATTTCTAACCAATTTCGGAGTAAATCAAAATTTCCATTTGTGTTAAAAATTAAGGACATTCTCTACAGGTGCCATTTATTGGGGTTCCTCATTTCCTTAGCGTGGATTCCAGGCCACTCGGGAATAGCAGGAAACGAGTCTGTTGACAACTTCGCTAAAGAGGCTACTGTTAGTGGGTCTCTGAATCAATTTAAGCTCTACACTCATGATTTAATTCCACTAGCTAAGGAAGGACTAGAATCCGGCTGGAATACATTTTGGGAAGACTCTAAAACTCGAAAAGGCAAATATTACGCTGATATTCAGGACTCTATTCCAATAAAACCCTGGTTTTTTAAATATCAGAAAGCGAGCAAACGGACTACGTCAACATTATGTCGTTTGCGGTTAGGACACGCATGCACCCCGGTCCATCTTGCGAAAATACGGGTGAGGGACAGCTCACTATGTGAATGTGGTTTAGACGAAGGTTCCGCTGAGCATCTTTTATTTAGTTGCCCCCAAAGAAGCATATCTTTATTAGATATTCTCCCTTCTAATATCCCTAGACCAACTCATTTAAAATATATTTTATCTTTAGTGTTCACTTCTTTAGTTGAGACCTTATGTGAGTATATTAGCTCTAATAACATTAAGTTATAGGTTACCTATTGTTACTTGACCTAGTACCGTACTAGCTCTGATAATTGTTGTGTTCGTTTTTTTTTAAAATTTAAGTTAGTTAATCAACAGCTTAGCTTCGAAAAACAGTTTTTTATTTAATTTTATTAAAGTCTTGCACGCTCATAGCGCCTGTAATAGTCTCGAGTAAATTGGACTCTCCCAAGAAAACTGCAACCTTTTTTGGAACCTGACATTGGCCTAATCAACAAAGGAGAGCCATAGACAAGAAATTGAATTGATCGTAAATGACTGAGGGCCATCCATAAATCACGTTTTATTTATTTTTATTTTAGGTGTGATAACTTGAAATAATGTTTTTTATGTATTTTATTTGCATTTGCTTATTTTCATTTAACATTGAATTGAACAAACAACAGAACATAGCACGAGACTGTTGTATTGTAAACCGAGTGAGCACGAGGCGCGAGCAATGCGTCTCCGTACCCTAACCCATTCAACTTGGGCAAAAATGCTTCCGTTTGTCTGTCCGGCTGTTCTTATCTACAGGTCGCATTTCTCAACAGATTTTCATGAATTTTCTATATTAATTATGTTTTTAGTTGTTGGGTCAGTTTTTTTTTTGATATTTCATTAATATCAGCCATTTCGAAAAATGTGGACTCACAGAGCCTCAAGAATGTTATGTTTCTATGTAGTGCATTTTCTACACTAAACCTTTGGGCTTGTTATTTTTTGGGCCAAGTCAGCCAACCGATTTTCTTCTAGAAACAGGCAAAACTCGTGACGTCTGGCAGAGATAACCCAGGGTCTGCATAAGCTGGAACGCTGTTGCTTTCTATCGCGACAGCGCTGGAGTCTCTTCGGCATAAAGCACGACTATCTGTTTATCTATCACGCGCAGGTTAAACGATTGTACTCTTTTAAACCTTCGCGCGATTCTTGCACACCCGTGTGTGCAGGATTTGTATCGCACGCGCTATAAACAAGCGCGCTACGGGTCGGTCAATGGCTTGTTGTTATTCCTACACTATTCTTTACGTTCTTCTTTTGACAAACGTTTTAAGCCTTTGTTTAGCGTTGCCACGACTTCTTTAGACTGCCGGCCGGCACCAGCATCATTATACCGCTTTTCTTTCTTCTCAAAGTTGTTGCTTGGTTTTTTCTTGCAGCTGAAATATCAAAAAAATATAAATAAAATATAGTGAGCGTAAAATTCCCAGTGACACATTTTTTTTCAAGTTTCAAGTTACGCGTTTTTGTACTTTAGTTAATGACATATTGTGATGTCATGAGGCTCTCCATCTTCACCCACCTATTATTGCTCAATTTTAGTATGAGGTAAGTTATGGATGTTCCCTGATTAATACATTAACACCTACTAATTTATAATACAATTTTTCTCGTAAAATATACAAGTACATGTTTGCAAATATTATCTTAGCATATGCTTACTTTACCTAAGAATGCTTATGCACAGTTTCAGAATTCTAGCAGCAGTAGTTTTTGCTGTAGGTTGATGTGAAGATTTTATTTGTCGCTGCTCGACTCCTTAGGGATATATCGTGACAAAAAATATTAATGGCGGTCCCAGACTCTAGGGCGTAGGCTTAGAGTTCCCGTAGGCGTAAGCCTACGCATATAATCACTTACAAAATTTCAGGCTTCTAATGGGATTGTGGCTCCAGTATATTCATTCTTATTATACATAAATTAGAAGAAACCTCGCGACGAAGGGGTCTCGTAAACGAAATCTAGGGTGGAATCTTGTATTTAAAATAAAAACTGCCCCCTGTCCTTGATCCTCTGTACGCCATAACCACTAGCACCTTAGATGCTACCTCTATATGACTGTCGAGTATCGACAATCATGAGTAGTGGTCATAAACCATTTAAACTGGATTAAACCGACGCACGTTCATCGCACGTTGTTTTACATAGTTTCAATTTCGTAAAAAGTTTGTTTTTATAGAATAAGAGGTAATTTTGTGGACACTGCACGCTTACAGAGTATCGAGTCTCGAACCCGAAATCTTTTAAGGATTTAAAATATTTAAACCTGAGATTTAAACATGATTCAGACATAAACTTTACTGTGAAACAGACTCTATCCAATGTAGTATAAAATCGCGTTCACCTTGACAACTGTAAGCTGTAAATATGATGTAGAATCCTCAGTACATTTTGAAACGTGCAACCGGCTGCACGTCTTTTTAATTTATTTTTTTCTTTTCTTTTCGAGTTTACTTCAGTTTTCAATAGTGCCAGTATTGTTTGTGAAATATGGTAAGCCTTTTTTTTTGTTGATGGCAAAGAGCGTTAAATGGTTTAAGCCTTTCTTTGGAGATTTAAATTTTAAAATGTTGTGTTGATTTGCTGGCATAATGTCACCGCCAATTTTTCAGTAGATCGTGTTCCTGATAGGTATCCTGAAGGTTCAGGAGTATAAAAAGTGCTACGCAAACGCATGGTTTTTTTCTGAGCAATAAGAAAGTACTAAGTCCATGGAGCAATAACTTCCCTGTTTAGCCACTTTTTTTCCAAGCCTTTCAATATACCTCATACGATAGGCTCAAAAATAAAAGATCTTTTCAAGTAGTATAGATTCATATGAATGCAATATTGGAAATATTGATTCCAGAGTGTAGGAAAAGTAGCCACTTCGGAAGCCCTCCGCTTTATGGTAGATTGCTTGAAAGCAGTCGGCACAGCAGCCATGGCAGCTGAGCAGCAAGCAGAGCTGCTCCTCCAAGCTGACAAGATGGGACATCCTAGTCATGGACTTAACAGGCTTGGTAAGGATTCAGCATATTAAAATTAAATACACTTATGTGACTTGTAAGAATGAATGAATGAATCGTTTATTTCTGCACACACAAAGCTTACATTATTATATTAAATCAAATTTCAGAATTAAAAATTAAAATTACAAATTATAAATAAGAAAAAAAACAAGAATTAAATCAGCGTTTCTTGTAGAAAGCTGATCAAAGCAGGCAGAGCTTTTTAATATCCAGAAACTCAAAGAAATGTTTCGATTTAGAGGCGCTTCAGGCCTCAATTTTAATTTGTCGCAACTTGTTGTGAAATTAGCGTTTTATTTTATGCGTCAATGAAATCTCAGAGGTAGCAACAATAAGTAACAACTGACTGAACAAATTCGGCCGTCCATAAAAAAATCTAGATTAACTTACTGTCTCATCATTGATGCCCATACCAAACTTCGGAGCCGAAATTTTGCACAGAATTGGTTCCCTTTATGACGCAGACTAAGAAAGAAGTCCCGAATATCCTCCTGTATCTTTATTTTATCTTCTTTACATACCTAGTATGAAATGAAGTCACTTCCGTTGTCTGTTCACTTAGATCTCTTAAACTACTCTAAGGATTTTTTAAATGTAGTTTTCAGCAATATAGCTAGATAGAGTGATTCAAGAAGAAGGTTTATATGTATAATTCATTCCCGAATAAATGTAGGGCACATCGGGCAGTTTCTAGATATCAATAACGTCACATTTTTTAATCAAAACAAGCTAAGTAAATTTTGTACCATGTGAAGGGTAACACACACTGTCCACGGAGGCGTAGCGTATTAGACGCTCGTGAATGCTTGGCAACTACTTGAAATATTGTCTTCAAAGCGGAGCGGCATTGCTCCGACGACCGTGTACCAACTAGCATTTATTGACGAATTTGCGTCTAATACGCTACTCTTCCGTGGACAGTGGGCCTAACAGAGTGACAGACCTACTCGTAAAATTCAGACTGGACGAAAAGACTTTTAATCTTTTGCTCTTATCTTTAGGCACTTTTAACACTTTCAGAGGTGTACATTAACGAAATACAGAAAGGAGCTTGCCAGCCGAACAATGAGCCGAAAGTGCTAAAAGAGAGCGCGTCCACGGCGTGGGTAGACGCCAACAACGTCCTGGGGGCCACGGCCAGTCACTTCGCTATGGACATCGCCATCAAGAAGGCTAAACAAACTGGAGTCGGCTGGGTCACTGTTAAAGGTAGCAGCTATATGAGTCATTTGGCTCCTTTGAGTATTTAAAGTTTGGCTCTTTAGTACTTGCAATATTTCATACAAAATATTATTAATATTCTTTACTGCACAACAAAGTAAGACAATTTGACAGAAAAAATGTTTACAAAGGCGAGCTTATCTCTAGAAGAGATCTCTTCCAGCCAACCTAACCGGTGAGAAATAGTGTATTAGACGGGAAGAGAGAATTGCGCACAACAGAAAGAAAATACAAACTAAGAGATGGTTACATAATTAATACATATATAAATGATAAAATTAATAATACATATTAATACATAATTATAATACATATAATAAATAATATAATTGCTCATTAAAGTTGTGACAGGTAGTATTCTTTGATTCTGTTTTTAAAAGAATGTATAGACGGACTCTCTTGTATGACTTTTGGCAGTTTGTTCCACATCCGTGCTCCACGGACAGTAAAAGAATATATATGGGAGTGACTTTAAATTAGTTAGCAAAACCATAGGTGATGATTTTACCCATAAACTAAACAACTTTTCCCAAGGAACCCTCAGGATATTCTTAATAAAAAAAATCGTCTTGCTGGCTCGCACTCAGGCGTTGTTCCTTATTATTTCGACACTTTTTTGACATTTGACCGGGTCGTTTTCACATTGCTGCAGCTCAAAGCTGCAGCAATTCAAGAGTCATGATCTTGTCAGTATTCTTCTCAATTTTCTCCGTCTATTTTCTAAAATCTTTAAAAAAAGTAAAGATAGATCTAGCTTATTTAATCTTAACTTTTTATTCTTAGGTTTGATTTCTTATTTATCTATCCTTCATTATCGAGCAGGTATAATCAAGTATGTGGTGATGGTGAACTTGACTATCCTGGTGTCAGGGTTCTCAAACCGCAAAATGGCCTCTGCGACTGTAATATTTAATTACCTATTGAGATGGGCTATATTACTCCAGAAAAGTAATCTTTGGTAAACTACCTGTCCTTGTCTTGGATAGTGGGAATAAAGGAGCTTAGTTCTGAGTGATTTAAGAAAATTTGCTGTGTTTCCTAAATATAGTTTTATTCATTCATTTTTGACTTGCGAAATTGATATTTCTCAGGATCGAACCACAATGGCATGGCGGGGTTTTGGGCGCAGAAGGCGGCAGATCACGGTCTTATTGGAATGGCCCTTACCAATACATCACCGTTGATGGCTCCGACGAGAAGCAAAGAGGTTTGTCTATATAAATCAAAGATAAATATTGAGCGACTTGAAATTAGATAGCCTATCTCTGGCCCTGGGGGCCACCACCTTAGCGAAGCTGATGCTGATTTAACGAATGATGAACGAATGGAATGATGTACATTGCTGTGTTTGGTTCATGACGTTAATCAAAGTCTCCTTATGAAGAAGCAATCGACAGCAATCAATTCGTTCAATCAGCATTAGCTTCGCTTGGGTGGTAGCCCCCTGAGCTAAAGTTTAACACATTGTTTATTTTGTTTTGTTTTTCAGTCTGTCTTAGGCACCAACCCCCTCTCTGTGGTAGCACCGGCAAGCAAGGGCGAGTCGTTTTACTTAGACATGGCTACTACTGCAGTTGCTCTTGGCAAGGTAATTATACCAAAATTCCTTCCATGCTCGACAGGGAGTTCAGGAGACTGAATGTGTAACCATGATCCAATCCGATGGGGTTCCCCTGTTAGTAGGGTCACGGAGGTCAGATGGCAGTCGCTCCACTGGGATGACTTGACCTGCCAAACCCTGGATCAAGGTCAAGCGTACCCCGAATGAGAAATGGGACTAAGCGTTAGGAAAAAGAAGAAGAATGTGCCAACTATCTATTCTTCTTAAAAGTCTGAAAGTGGGATGCGAGGGTTTTGCTGTATAATGAGCGAAAGGCTGACCACCTCTCACCATTATACAACTTATTCCATCTGATAACCCTTACAATTTGTGTCAAACGTGGTATCAAGTAGTTCGCTAGAACCACTGATGCTCTGCCTACCCCGTTAAGGACTATAGGCGTTGAGCGTATGTATGTATTGAAATATCCACCTGTCTTCATGAGTACAATAATGAAAAAAACCATTCCAATTATTCATATCAGTATTACAGTACAGGAATATCAGATAAGATAAACTTTATTGCTTCTTAACCATATGTAATGCAATGTTCTCTGTATCTCGGCAGGTAAAGATAAGTGCACCGAGATGAATTTACTTTTTCAAACAATTTCAATACTTTGGGTACTAACCAGCTAGCTATATCTTTGACATTTTGGCATCCTTTTGATAGGGAAGAGCCAAAATTTACAATATTGACCATTTTATTGGGTTTACTTTTTTTAAACCAGTTCCTAGGAACTACCAGGATGAAGTTCATTCTGAATATCTTGAAGGCCCATAAAATTATAATTTTGACTAAGCTATTTCTTCAGAACTTCGAAGTCATGATCATTGTGAACGTGAAGTTCACGGAAAAATTATGTGAGAAAATAATTTCAGGGAAATAAAAATTTTCGGCGCGAATATCCCTCTACGTTTATAAAATACTAATTAATATCTAGACAAAAAAATGTTTCAAAATAGATAACAGTACCTAATTGCGTTTTGAAGGTTGAAAGTGAACGAAAGTGAGAGTTCAGAGCGTTTTATAGTAAAACAATTTGTTATAGAAGACAGTAATTAACTCTTTCAGATAGAAATCCAACGAAGAAAAGGACAGCCGCTACCTAATGGTTGGGCGCTAGGACCTGATGGTAAAGAAACCACAGATGCTGCCTTGGTAAGTTTCAGTGTAAGGGAGCTGCAGACACAGGTTTTTTTAGACATAGATATAACTTGTTTCACTGAAAGATTACATAATAATAACAATCTTAAAACCATAACTTGCTTCAAACTTTTAAACGGCCACACCGATTTTGATAAAATAAAGCTAAGAACCATCTCGATCACGTAAGTAAACGGACCTTTGGGTGTGTTTACTTATTATTTATTTCATTTTGAAAAAAATATGTTAATAAACACAGTCCAAAAATGCCAGTAAAAGTCACGAAACTTTAGATTACTGGAGCTAAAAAAGATGCTTTATTACTGCAGAATTCACAGCGTAATCACACTGCAACTGTTTCCTTTTTCTTCTTCGTAGGGTCCCACCACTAATTCTCTCATCATCTCTTCTGTGCAAACTCTTCATCTCATTCTCATTGTTGTCTCTACTAAAAATAGTTTGGTTGTGTTGCAGGCCTTCAAGACGGGATGCCTGATGCCGTTAGGTGGTCCGGAGCACAACTCAGGATACAAAGGATATGGACTCAGCGCTATGGTTGATCTCTTCTGCGGAATGTGTTCAGGTGAAATATCGTCCTTCGTATGTAGGGTCAACAGCACATCATGCTATCCAAAATTTTTCAATTTTATCTCCAAGCATGGGCTGTGCTGTTGACTGAACAATCAGGAATGTGGCAAACTTAACGAACCCTGCTGTCAAAGTGTTTGAGATGCCAAATGGTTTCTGAGTCGTAATGACCTAATCGAGAAGCAAAGTGATTACAACGTCCGAAAAACTCAATCAATCGAAGCTTACAACTACGGACACCCACCAGAGGACAGGATCCCGTGTACGTTACTTAACCTAGCTTCTACGTTCGGAATAGTGAGCGCCGCTGGGCTAAGTGTTACAAAATCACGAAAACATGACAGTATACGCTTTGCAGGCAGTAACTCATTCGTATTTAATTAGCTTAACTCATTCGTATTTTATAGGTAAAATGTTTTGTTTTTGTCCGAAAAATAATCTGAAACTGCGTTTTTCGCTTCTTCATCCTTGAAAACTTCTTCCCACGAAGATGCTGCCATAATGATACCTGAAGTTACAAATCTTATCATACTTCCGGCTAGGAACTACAAGTCTTACGGGAAGACATTTTTTTTATGGTTTTTCATATTTCAACCTGCAGCACGAGCATGATGCGCGACAAACTCGCGCGGCACACCACTCTCGGCTGACGGTGAAACTTCTTGCCGGTGAAAAGGCTTGCTTGCCCTCTGGCGTTGTCAATGTTGACATTTTGACATAGGACCGCAGCGCATTACGCGCGTGAGCACATCGTGCTCGAGCTACTGAATTTTTTAGAGGAAGTGGTCATAGGTAGCTGATTAACATTCGTTTTGCAATAATGTAATCCACTTATTTATTTCAGGTTCAAACTATGGTCACCATATCAAGTTTTGGTCACCCACCGGTGAAGGCGGTCCTGCTAACCTGGGACACTGCTTTGTAGCTGTGGACCCTGACTGCTTCGCACCAGGCTTCGGTGACCGCCTAGCTGAGAGTATACAGCATTGGAGGAATTTAGAACCGGTATGTTTTGGAGAACTAAGAACTTACAATTTAAGAACTGGTCGGTGTTGGCAAAATTCTAACTGCGTATAACCCCTTAAGTAGTTTTGATGACAATGCATGGTTAAACTCTAAATCCAAGACGGCGGACTAGTTATTTCATTTTGCACTGAGTATCAATATCAAATGAAAGGTTTTGCTGAGAATAATATGAAAAATTAAACATTTAATAAAAGCTTGTTTTAAAAATGGCTTTTTAAGAATTAACTTAAGTATTTAAATTCCAGACGGACCCATGCCTGCCAGTCCTGGCTCCTGGTGACAAGGAGAAGCAAGCAGCAGCCAAGACGTGCGCCTCTGGAACAGTGTCATATCTCAAACATCAGATAGAAGCCAGTGCAGCACTTGCAGAGAAACTGAAAGTCGAGCCTATGAAAGTCGAAATGGTCGCATAAAAGAACGCACCCAGTGGGAAGGTGATTTTTTTTGTAATTTTTTTTTTTTGTAATTTAAGGTCTAATAAAAAAAACAGCAGTCAAATTTTTTAAACTTTTTTAGCATCCACAGACGGACATCAAGTCTGTGGATGCAAAATTAAGAATTAAAAAAAAAACTTTTTTAGTATTTTTTTTTTCATTGTTTAAAGTTCAGTATCACGCCTGATCGCATTTCAACACCGTTTTGTGAAATAAAAAAGGCGCCTTTAAAAAAAAAAAACAATAAATCACTGCCGTTTGACGTTTGACGTCCCTTTCGGGATGGTAAGAAAAAAATATAGAATTTATTTTATGTTATCATTATCAAAGAAACGTAAATTTATTTATTGTTTATGCGATCAAGCGTGACACTGAACTTTAAAAAATGATTAAAAAATTCTACAAAAAAAATCTAACTGGTGTTTAATGATCCTTAAACCTTAAACTATTTGATAAAAATATTTAAAAAATATCAACAAAAATGTCACCTTTAAAGTTAATCCGATAAAAATAAGCACACTTTAGGTGCGTAGAGAGTGCTTCCATTGATGTAAAAACTACCAACACAAATAAAACTTAACTTTTGTTTTTCTTGAGTTTCAGTTTTTGCAAAGTTGTCCCATACACCATGTTTATACTCGTACTATTTATGAACTTGGAGATGCTACTCTTGCATCTCCAGGTTCATAAATAGTACGAGTAGCGCAGGCGGAACAGAACATTTCATTCCGAACTGACATCCTTACTTAATATTATAAATGTGAAAGTATCCCATGTTTGTTAGGCTTTCACGCAAAAACTACTCAACCGATCATCGTGAAACTTTGTACACATATTTTCGGAGGTACTAGATTCTAGTAGTAACTAGAAGTAATATAGGATACTTTTTATAAAAATAAAATAAAATGTGAAAGTCCACGCAGGCGGAGCCGCGGGCGGAAAGCTAGTAATTTTATAATTTAAAATTTGTGTCACTCCTAACATTAGATTGCTTAACTCTTAAACGGCTGAACTAATTAAAATCAAATATAGCTTAAAACTAATAGCATTGAAATCGGTTCATTCCTTTAGGAGTTACGATGCCACAGACAGACACAGATACACAGATACACACGTCAAACTTATAACACCTCTCTTCTTTCGTCGGGGGTAAAAAACAGATCAACATTACAGATCGGCTAGTAATGTTTCGTGTAACTTTTGGGGAAAGAAAAATATTAGGTGCGAAAAAAAATTTTGTACGTAAAAACAACTTTCCCCTAGGAAAGCAGGTCGAAATGTGAAAAAAAAATGTTTTTAATTTCGTTTGATTTATTATTTAACATAAAGGAATAAGGTCCTGTTTCTTAAAAAATATTTAAAAAATCTGTCTTTTGAAATAAAAATATAATAATTAAAAGATTCTCAGTACGGTAAACTAATCCTAAGAACGGCATTATATGCAATCGTATTCCTTTGCCAAACTGTCATGTCAATTTTAAAAAAATCATAACCTGTTTCATATCGTATTGTCGTAGACACATTACTATTATTAATTTGTGATATTGAATTTGGTTGTTTATTTCCGAGTTTGGTTGGTTGTTACTTCAGGCAAGTTGGTAGAATTAGCTCTAACGAACTGAGCGGTATCCATAGTGTCAGTATTGTGAAAGTTCGAAAGTCCAGGAAGCAAAGCCAAGTCGTCAGTAAATATCAATCCAAAAAATCAAAACCACGAAATAGAAACAAACTCAACAACCAACAACTGAAAACACAACGGTTAGGTTATGTGTCAACAAACTGTCAAACGTATTTTTTTTACTTTGGCAAAGGAATCAAACATTATAGAATGCTGTAGTAAGCAAGAAATCGGAACCAAAATTTAAAAAAAATAATTAAATATAATCAAAATTATTTGATATCTTTTTTATTTGAATATGGGACCTTAAAATAAAAATAAAACACATTATTTTAAAAATCTTGTACATAGCCCATTGTTGCCTAAACCATAATTTTCTTAGCACATATACTAAAATTCTAGTAAAGGCTACGTGCAAATAGTTAATATTACTAAAAATACTACAATTTTTTTAAAACTGTCCCATATAGTACAAGATTTTTTGTTGCTTTTATGATATTTTTTCTCCGTTTAAAGTCAGGAACACATTTGTGTGTCGCAAGTTCCCTTGGAAACTAACAGATGGAGCTATTCACGCGGTATCAAAATGTTCCGCGAATTTATGACGTAGCACGCACTTCTCACCTCTTTTGGAAGAATTTTTTTCGGGAATTTTCCTGGAAAGATGGTCATCTCTATAGACAGTTTAAAACATGGATCTAATACATAAGGATAGAAATCTTCGAGCTCAAACGCGGGCCGAGGAAGAGATAGAGCAACGAGGCAGAACGTCTCATTCTAGTAGGGTGACAATTCGATTACTCGTATTATTATTTTTTTGGGAGGGCAAAGTATACGTAACAGACAAACACAGGCTTCCATTTAAGGATAGAAGTTTTCCTGTAATTTTATTTTTATATAACAAACCATCAGCAACATTTACGTTACTACATTTTTGTTATGAAACACCAAATTGTATGATAATATACAAAGAGGACACAGAGTTGTGGACATCGGGAATGTGAAGTTAGGTAAAATAAAACAAAACCTCTCCTTTCGTCTCATCTTATAATCAAATCATTAAAACATGCTTTTAACTTAATTTCAAAACTTTTCCCATGAAAACATTTTCCCCAAGCAATCCATATTGGATTTTTATAAAATTGGAGTTTTTTGCTTAGAATTTGTTTTTTCCTATTTTATCTAATAGACCCGTTTAGTTCCATAGGGAAATCAGTATCTATAAGTTAATTTTGATCTTATGTTAATTTTTATTAGAAATTATTAAATAATAAATTTTTTCAATTCCCCCTTTCACAGATTAGAATAGAATAGAATAGAATAGAAAAAATCTTTATTTTAAAGGACATACAGGATGCCACTTAAAACAAGTCAAGATTACATGAAATACATACAAACAAACATTAAAGGATTTAAATACATACATACGCATTCGTTCTATTGACCCTACTGACTCTACGCCTATTCGCAAAGGTGCAGTCTTCCCCAGAGAAAAACAGGCAAGAAACTCTGAGGATGCTCTTTTTTAAATCGCATTAAAAAAAATCTTATTTTCTAATGTTAACTAATTCTGAAATAACTCTAGAGCTGAGCAGTCATTCCCATGGCTCCATGTCAGTTAGGTCATCAGAAATTTTGCAATAGCCCTTTTTGTAAAGTTTTTGTTTAATTACTGTCTTAAATTTCTCTAAAGGTAAACTTTGAATACCGTGACGCAACTTTGAAATTTCACTCTCAACGCGCCCAAAGAAGTTTCATTTCAAAAACTCCAAGTTTGAAAAGGATGATGATGCTAACTGTACTTGGACGGGGGTGGTTTGGAATGAGAGCGGAATAAATTAACCCTGGATAGTGAGTGGGACCTGTGAGCGGAGGGTCGTGGGTTCAATGCCAGGTTGAGGCCTGTATCACTATACATTCGTCTTTTAATTCGTATTTAATAGTTATCACTTGCTCAGCGGTGAAGGGAAACATCGTGAGGAAACCTGTACCTCTAAAGGTTATTTCCGAAAGACGCATGGTCCACCAACCCGCATTTTAGGCCAGTGTGGTGGACTATGGCCTGTATCCCTCTTCTTTTTTGGGGGCGGCTCGTGCCACTCGGTGGGGACTTTGCATTTAAAACTATAACTGTTAAGTAGTATTTTATAGCTCTACAAAGATCTTGTGGCCGACGGGTGACAGTTGTAGCTAAAAGAACTTGTATTGTAAATAAAGGCGTCACCATGGAAACAGCGGGCCAAAAGATCTTTGTAGACCTGTAACGTGTATTTATGGTGTGTTGGTGTGCGAATACAAAAAAATACAATTTCGCAATAGTAAATAGTTTTTACCGTTGGAGGAATAGTAGGAATTGCGTTCACTTTGAGTAACTGGCGGGAATTTCCAGCATAAAAGCGGCTGCATACAACGGAATTTTTTGTTATCTTTTGTCTAATTTCAACGTTGAGCCATTTTTGTCTTTATTCTGAATCTTTAGGCACTCTGCAATAAAATAGCACAGCATTGTTGAGAACCTTTCTCCGCCAAACATAAGAAATCATGGACAACATAGTAATAGATTTATAAGAAATGTTTTTAGCTTACTTGTGAAGAGATATGTTACAGCCACCATACAATTCACTTGAACAAGTGTGAACACAACATCTTTTTACCATTTTGTCAGTATTTTAATTTAAAAAACTGGTATAATCCTTACCGTTACGAATTATTTTTATACGATTTAAAGCATGCCACCATGACATTACGATGACACTTTACGGGATGCCAGTAGAAATAAATGATTTGAAAAAAAAAACGTTTTCTTTTGGTAATTTACGAAAAGATGACGAAGTTATTATGATTAAAATTAATTTACATCAGTTTGAACTGAAATTCATTTCAAATGCAACGTATTTCTTCGTTATTAACTTCATTGTCAAAGCCAGACTTTTTTGATTAATGAAGTTTTTTTAAATTGGCAAGAAAAAAGAAAGAGACATCCGCCTCGCTTATCGGTGTCCCGTCGGAGAAGCAGTCGAAAATGTACCTTATTGCTATGGGTTTAAGTTTCATATTCCTTAATACGATTTTTCTAAGTAATCGGTCCTTTAAAAGAGAAAGTACTAAGTCCATGGTTTAAAATAAAAAAAAACATACTCTGGAAAATGGTTAAACAAGGCATTTGTGTGGTGGCCGTACTAGGAAGTGGACGTACTTGACCGGAACCTCTACGAGGAGCCTGCCTGGTCTGAGCAACTTACTTTCCCCAAGATATTCCCGAAAAAAAATTCAAAATTAAAACTGCCCCCTTGCTCATTGGTACCTAAAGTCAACTGACGAAATACATCTGTTACTCGTTTCTATGAAGAAAAAAAACGTAGGTATTTATTGAAGTTCTTACGGTCATTAGGACCTAACTTTTAGTATATAAAATGGCGAAATCTATAATTTCACAAAGACAAACGGTAACCTTTTTAGTAATATAAATGTCCCCGGGCTACAGATCTGTTGCTGTATTACGGGCAAAACCACCTCTCACGATTATACAACTAATGTGGCATCAAGTAGTTTGCTAGAACAAACTGATGCTCTGCGTATCCCGCGTTAGGGATTATAGGCATAAGCGTATGTATGTATGTGTTTTTATGGAAAAAGAGGTAAGTTTACAATGTACAACATCATCATGTGGATACTTAAATAAAGTATCGAGTTATAAGCCTGAAACTTTTCCAATTCTAAATAAACATTCACAATCGGTCATTACTTTGACCGTAAAACCAACTTTATTCAATGTAGTTTAAAATCGAATTTAGCTCGAGCACGACGGCCACAAACTCGCGCGGCTTCCGCGAAGGCCCCCCACGCAAAGGCTTGCTCGCCCTCTGGCGTTGTCAATGTTGACATTTTGACATAAAGCGCGGCGCATTACGCGCGCTATCACCTCGTACAATACTCGAGCTAGACTCGAGCTGCAGCTGTTTATTTGATGTAGAGTTCTCAGCAATTCTCAGTACATTTTGTAACGTGCAACCGAATGCACGTCTTTTTTTATTTATTTTTGTTTTTTTTATTTTTTCAATAGTGCCAGTATTATAAGTAGAATATGGTAAGCCTTTATCAGATCTAAGCTTTTACCTTTGTCAAGAATTTTGTAGCAATATGTTAGTGTTTGAGTTTTATGTTGATTTAATTAATTTGATAATAACTCCATTCATCAAGTTGCTTGAGTTGATTATTGTGATGATGATGGATAGAAATATACTGGTTTGAAAACCAAAGTACTCTCACTCGCCATATTAATCGTTTTATTGATCGATACGAGATAACTTCTGTCATCTTTTTGTAAATATTTACTTAAAGGATGATGGGCACATTAGTATGAAACTTGGTACCGGCACCAATTGAAATAAATGATACCTACATCGTTAAAAAGGTAATTTTCTGTCGAACAAGAATAACCGAAGCGCTAATCCTGATTTATTGTCCAATTAGAGGAATCCTGCTTTGAAAGTTATTTATTTTTCATCATTGATCTGCGACATTATTCTGCATTTTGGTATATAGTATTTTTCCTTTCGACCACTTTCACAACTGTTTTTTCATAACTGGTTAAGAAAAAATACTATTTAGTATGTTTTGATAACTGGTTAAGAAAAAATACTAAATAGTATTTTTTCATAACCGGTTAAGAAAAAATATTGTAAGTGCTTTTTCAAAACTGACATTCAAAAATAAGATGAATCCACATTAGTACAATATTTTCGTTCTTTACGTTATCAGTAAACCTATATCTTTGCTAAAAACTCCTTATTTATGTCGGGCGTGGCATCAAGTAGTTTTGAACCACCGATGTTCTGCCTACCCCATATGGGATTATAGGCGTGCGTGCGTTTTTTTTATTATAAGAAGGTTTGACTGTTGACCTCAATCTTGACCGTAAGGTCAAAGATGAGGTCGACGATGGAGCGAGTTAACCCAAATAATTTAGAAGGGTGGCATGCCAGACTTAACAGACACGTGGGAAATAAAAATCCATCACCGGCAAGAGTTCTGGATGTCTTAATCAAAGAAACGAGAATAGCCGTGGCCAATAAGGTTAAAAAAATCTCAAACAAAAATTATCAAGAAATCGACGAAGAAATTTCTAATGCAATATATCAATTGAAAAATGGAAAAATTTCAGTTGGGCACTGCCTAGCACCTTTTAACTTTTAAGAAGAACCCCTATATGTATTAAGAAGATACTTAAATAATTAAACCTAAGTAAATTTATCTTTTTATTTAATTTAAATAGTTTTCTTTAAAAATGCCTATATTTGATAAGTAAACCTTGGAGTTTGGTCCTGTGCATGAAATATTGCTGCAGACAAGAAAATTTTCAAACTCAAACACGAGCTAGGCCCGGTGACTTTTCCTAGAGCGTGTACAAGCGCCCTTATGAAATGTTTTTTTAATGACAGTTTTGAAAAAGCAAATACAATTTTTTTTCTTAACCAGTTATGAAAACATACTAAATAGTATTTTTTCATAACCAGTTATGAAAAATCAGTTGTGAAAGTGGCCGAAAGGGTATTTTTATTTATTATATTAATTGTTTATTCGCTCAGTAAATAGAACAATGATAAGTTGAAAGTAGGGTTTTTCATAGTTAATGATGATCATTTATAATGAATAATGTCACAGAAAAAATGAATAAATGATGAAAAATAAATAAATTTCAAGGCACGAATTACTCTAATTGGACAATGAATCAGGACTAGCGCTTCGGTTTTTATTAATCTACAGAAAATTAGTGTTTCCCATTGGTCAGATTGATGGTCAAACTGGTCTAGACAACGGGAAATATTTTGTATCATTAATTTCAATTGGTGCCGGTACTAAGGTCCATACTAATACCGATACCAAAATGCCCATCACATCCTTTACTTATTGCAAAGATATTGATTTTAGTTATCATATACATACGCATTCGGGTGGATTTCGACTTCGCAATCGTCGGCCAAGAATAGAATAGAATATAAAAAATCTTTATTTTATAGGACATTCAGGATTAAAACAAATCAAGATTACATGAAATACATACACAAACATTAAAGGATTTAAATACATACATACATACGCATTCGTTCTATTGACCCTACTGACTCTAAGCTCGTCCCAGGCATCCTCAATAGGATTAAGATCCGGGCTACGCGCTGGCCACACCATGGAACTAATGCCGACCTCCTGAAAGTATTCATTTACCACGTCAGCAGTGTGTGGACTGACATCGTGCATAAACATCGAATCGCCGCCCATTTGCACCAAAAACGGACCAACATGTTCATTAAGGATCTATTGACGTATATGTGGCCTGTCAGGATTACATTTTCTATAGCACCGTGCGGCCCTCCGCAGGTACCTGCACCGGCCCACACGTGTACAGAGCCCCCGCTGTATTGGACCTTTTTGACGAAACATGCTTGCTTGTAACGTTCTCCTAATCATCTATACACTCTTCACCTCCCATCATTATTGAACAACATAAATCTCGACTCGTCTGAAAACAAACAACAACCTGCTCCACTCATGGTCACCACAATGGATATGCTCACGAGCATATAATCTATCTTGTAAGTCGGTGTTGCCTCTCCAATTCCGGACCGTGGGCTGGTCTGTGAGGTCTTAAGTTGGCCTCCGCAAGACGTCTCCCGACTGATGGGCTCCCTTCGGGTCAGCAGAAGTTCCTGCTGTATCGCTACACCCGATAAGAATCGATTTCGCAGCATTGTTGAATAATTAGTAATTGTAATATGAAAAGCAATTTTTATTACAATTTACAATTTAGTCTTGTCAATGATGTGTCAAGGCTAAAACAATAACGTAAACAAAAGAAATTCGAAAAATGGTTTTCTTTTTGTTTTGTTTACATTTAATGTTCGAATAAGCCATTTTGTATTATGTAAAAAGGTTTTAATGTATAATATAAAACTCTTTTTGATATACTTTTTATTTCACGAAGTTATATCGTCGTTTATGTTAGTGGCTATTATTCGCAATCCTCTAGTCTACCCGTCAGTGTAGACTAGAATTAGGATTGCGAATAACCAAATATCTGACAAAGCTATACATACAGTCTGTTGTTCCCACAATAAAATAAAACGCTACACACTCAAAAGCCCACATGTTTTCCCTTGTCTCGTGAGTCCTTTGGAAACATTTGGAACATACGCAAAGATAGACACAAACACCACGACCCGACAAAAAACATCTGCTTTTTACACAAATATTTGCCCCGACCGAGAATCGCACCCAAGACCCGTCGATCAAGTGCAGCGTAATTACCACTAGACCAAACTGTAAGTTTGGTTTCTTGTCTGAAACCACCTTAGTCTCTTGGTAATAAGATTCAAAGTACAATGAACTTGGCCCTTTAACTTTGGGCGTTCAGTTCAAAAGGAAAAAGTGAAAGAAAATATTACTAACGAGGAAGTCACGTCCTTAAGAAAAGTGGTTAAGGTTAATTAGTGGGGTTTTTAGTTTTCGCTAATATAGGTACAAGCAGTGATAGCCCAGTCGGTAATGAGCCAGACTTGTAATCCGAAGGTCACGGGTTCAAATCCTGGTGCGGGCCCGTACCACTAAATGCGTCTTTTCGGATTTATGTACGGATTTCTAATTATCACTTGCCCAACGGTGAAGGAAAACATCGTGATGAAACCCGCCCGTCCAAGAAAATTCATTTTCGAAATACGAGCGCTCCACCAACCCGCATTGGGCCAGCGTGGTGAACTATGGCCTGTATCCCCTTCGTGTTTCGAAGGGAGGCCCGTGCCCCTCGGTGGGGACTTATATGGGCTGGTAAGAAGAATATAGGTACTTAACTGACAACAATTAGTGCTTGCATTAGGTAATTAATAGGTATAAGTATTATAATCACAATTAATAAGATCATTAAAACTACCCCCTAAACTAAACTAATCCTTTCCTTACTAATATTAACGTGAAAGTTTGTATGGATGTATGTACTCTTTCACGCTCAAACGGCTGGACAAATTTTGATAAAAAAGTATGGAGGTAGCCGACACCCTGGATTGACACAAATGCTAAATAATTTTCGCAAATTGCCACGGGAACGAAGTACTCTT
Organism: Aproaerema taeniolella; assembly: GCA_949987775.1. Taxonomy (NCBI): domain Eukaryota; kingdom Metazoa; phylum Arthropoda; class Insecta; order Lepidoptera; family Gelechiidae; genus Aproaerema; species Aproaerema taeniolella. The sequence goes on along the minus strand of OX465261.1, from coordinate 12,181,169 downwards.
CCCATCGTAAAGCCGATTTCGGTTAAAATCACATTATCTAGAAATGTGGTTTCAACTAAATGTGTAAACTAAATGTGTAAACTAAATGTGTAAACTAAATACATCAATGTTCGTAATTTTTCAATCAAATGGTCCATCGATTGTAGTCAATCCGACTACAGCCGGGACCGACGGCTTAACGTGGCCTCCGAAGCACGAAAACGCTCGTGATAAATTGCCACTTTGGACACCCATCAGGGATTATTGTTATTAATAATCCCGGATTATTAATCTTATATAAACCTGAATTCTGTGGCAATTCATCACAATTTATTTTATTCAGTTCATTTTCTCAATTCTGTGCTTGGGACTCTGTGGAGAGAACGCCAAACCCTAAGTTCTGGTGGTTGTCGATATTCTACAATCGTACTTACTCGACTGTCCTACATAAGTACTTACTTAAAACTCATAGCATAGCCCAGTGACGCTCGCTGATGTCAACCGATCAGTGAGGTTAGGCAACGTACACAGAGGCAGGGAACCTGATGGGTGACCAAAGTGACAATTTATCACGAGTGTTTCCGTGCTTCGGAGGGCACGTTAAGCTGTCGCTCTCGGCTGTAATCGATTGACTTCAGTCGTTAAAACCAAGTCAGAAGCCATTTGGCGGTTTGAAAACTCTGACACCACAGGGTTAACCAAATTCGCCACAACTTGACTGGTACCTATAGTCACGATAAGAAGACGAAGACTTAAAACTTACACACTATAAACACCTACTAAAAACAATGAAAAAATTTACTTTTAAACCTTTGCGTGCTTTTTGTACACATGGTGTACCTACAAGATTTGTATCGCACGCGGCGTAAACAAGCACGCGACGGGTTAACCTTGTTCAAGGCAGTAAAAAGTATTTGATTACAATTTAACATCAAAAACATTTTGTTTTCAGAGTCTAGGAAAAGTAGCCACTTCCGAAGCCCTCCGCTTCATGGTAGATTGCTTGAAAGCAGTCGGCACGGCAGCCATGGCAGCTGAGCAGCAAGCAGAGCTGCTCCTCCAAGCTGACAAGATGGGACATCCTAGTCATGGACTTAACAGGCTTGGTAAGGATTAAAATACACAGACTATAAGTTTAGTTCCGTGCTGGACTGGGAGTGGAAGAAAAACTTAGAATGTGCTACTTCCTCTTCAAGTGCGAGTCAATACTCAATACTCAATATTTTATTACATCCATAGGTTTTACATATAGGTGTTACAATTTAATAAAGTACCCAATATGGACCCTGTTCTAGGGCACTGCAATTAATAGGGGCAAACCTTTTCTAGTCGCTTAAAATTAGTGAGATCAATTTGTGTGAGTGTGTGTAAGAGAGAGAAAGCTCAAGCTCTGTGTTGTGGAAGAGTGTGTGTATGTGTAGTGTATGTTATGTCTATGTATGTGCTTTAGCGGTTGTGTGTGTGTTTTATATTTAGTCAATTTTGTTTTTGTGTTTGGAATTTATTAATTATCGTGTAAATAGTCTTCAACTGTGTAGTAACATTTTGAATATAATAGTTTCCCATGGGTATACAGTAAAAGTCTGTAAGTGGGATGCGAGGGTTTTGCTGTATAATGCTGGGCGAAAGGCTGACCACCTCTCACCATTATGCAACTTGTTCCATCTGATAACCCTCACAATTTGTGTCAAACGTGGCATCTAGCGGTTCTAGAACCAGTGATTCTCTGCCTACCCTGTTAGGGATTATTTATGTATGTATTTATACTACTATAAGTTTCTTATCGAAACGCTGATCAAAACGTGGCTTTTCAATATCAATAAACTTACAAAATCTTATATATAAAATTGGAGGCCCTGATTCACTGACTCATCAACGCCCAGCCCAATTCCTTAGACCTAGAAAGCTGAAATTTGACAAAATGTGTCTTTTATGACGTAGGTAAGCACTAAAAAAGGATTTTTCGAAATTCAACCCCTAAGGGGTGAAATGGGGGTTTAAAGTTTGTATGGAGAAAACAATTTTTTTGGCCATTTTGACTCGAAACTTCCTCAAGATATACCTTGAAGCAAATAAACGGTCTCGTGTTTCATGATTTTTCGAAAATCATCCCCTAAGGGGTCAAGAATGAAATGGGTGACCACTGAGCATATAATCCTGCGTTGGGTGACAAAAAAAGTTCTTTGCGCGAGCGAAGCCGCGGGAAAAAGCTAGTATAATAGAAACACCACACACTCAAAGCTTTCCCTTGTGTCATGGATTTCTCGAGACACAAACAAAGTTAAGTACCCAGATCAGAAAACAATACCGGGGGAATCGAAACTAGTTCATAATATTCTGTAAGTCCACGACCAATGGCGATAAAAATTGAAATCCTGACTCGTTACTGTCTCATCGTCAATATCCATGCTCATACCAATGCTCAGAATAGATTCCCTTTATGAAGCCCTGCAGGAAAAAGCGATCTCCTGAATCTGAAACTAACATTCTGCTCGGGTCTTCGTGGGAATTCGGGAAAATTATGAAGCCTACAGGGGTAATGTAGCATTTTAATGGTAAAAGAATTGTTCAAATCGGTCTAGTAACTTTGGAGCATATTCAACACAAACAAACAAACAATCAAATCTTTCTTCTTTATAATACCTATTAGTGTAGTTAAAGTACTATTTTTCTAGGTTCATGTTGTTGTAATACGTGTAACTGAGCGAAAGACTAAAAATTAATCCAGGACGAAAAACATTCTTAATCTTAATTTTGTGTTGTATACAAAAATGATAATATGTGAGGATATATGTTAATAAATTTATGTATAAATACGGGCTGCGGTCCTACAATAAATCAGTTCGTCACTAGAACTCATCCGTCTTTCATTTTCATTGCCCCTGACCTCCAACCATCGTACAACTAGTACGCAGTCAACATAGGAACAACTACTCCTACAATTTCTTATATCCCTAATTTGTGTGACTCTTTCAGAGCTGTACGTTAAAGACATACAGAGAGGAGCTTGCCAGCCAAACAATGAGCCGAAAGTGCTAAAGGAGAACGCGTCCACAGCGTGGGTAGACGCCAACAACGTCCTGGGGGCCACGGCCAGTCACTTCGCTATGGACATCGCCATCAAGAAGGCTAAACAAACTGGAGTCGGCTGGGTCACTGTTAAAGGTACCATCAGCTATAAATAATAATTTTTCAATACAGTTGCTCGAAAAATAAACATAGTATGGCTATAAACTTAGAAAGAAGGTCATAGCAGCAGTAAGTGTTTTTTTTTTTTTTTTTAATTTATCCCTTTCGGGAAAGGCAAAGGAAACTATGTCCATACAGCCATGTCTTCAGTAAAAATCTTCTTTTTTCAACTTAACCTAAGCCCTAAGCTCCTCATGTTCTGCGTAAAACCGGATAGCGTCTGTTTTACGAAAACTGGCGGCGAGAAGCACAACCGCGAGGATCTTTGTCGGTACCAAACGGAGCAGAAACACTGTTATCACTTGAATTTTTCATCACTACACGAATTTTAGTCAATTTACTGCATAATACACTATCACTATTACACACTAAACAACTTTTTCACGCCGAAAACGAAAATTCAATTGACAAAGCAACCGCTCACGCCGAGTTCCCGCCAAAGACCGTAAGTGCTTTTTACTGTGTAGTTTTTTCTTAATTTTCACTAGTCAAATTAAAAAGTTTACCAGCAAGGAGGTTTGCAAACTGAGAATAAAATCGTGTCGACTATGTGTAATACAATAATCAAATAAATAAAAATAAGCAAATAATTTTCAAATATGGAATAAAAATGTTATTTTGTGTATATTGAATTACATATAATTTGAAATATTTTGATATTTTATTTACTGAGAAAAACAAGAAGGCTTAATATTTGAATTATTTGCCCGATAATTTTGGTACACAAAAAACATAATCTACGCATGCGCACAAAATACAATAAAAACTTACGTGAAGGCGCCATTTTCGCAAATTTGGCATTATTTATATTGTGAAACAAATTAATATGACTTCGTCTGTGAGGACAGGTGATAAGTAACGGTGATATTACGGACTTGACACGACCCGACATTTTAAACATGGCGGAAACTGCACAAGATTGTCTTCTTCCTGAAAAATCCCGTGAAAAATATATGGTTGCTTACATTTGTTTTTTATTTATGACTTTTCTCACAAATGTATTGAAAAACGTCGTGTGACACACGGGTGTAAAGGTTAATGTAAACTCGTGACAATGGTGAGCCCTCGCCTGCGGCTCGTGCTCACATACATCAACTCATTTACAATAACCTCCTTTACACCCTCGTATCACAACAAATAAAATGAACTGCACTGTTAACAAAAATTACACACTTTCTTAGATTCGCTGTCGTAAAGCTCTCTTTATTATTTTACGAAGGATATTTATTTATGTTAAGTTCTAGTTTACGTATGAGATACTTCAACACGCATTAAAAGTATATTAATCCTACGGTAACCTTCACCATCCCCATAGTCATACCTCAGCCCCTCAAAAATGAATTTTGAGGCATCTCCATGTAATCATGCCAATTAATAAGTTAATAACTTACCAAATGAACTCCTCACTGCGGATTTTACTCATACCTAGGTATTCTGCTTCCACCTTTTTGGATCCACGCACGTTCTCGGTGCAACTATAGCTCGTGGCGCCTTCTTCAGTCCTTTTTTTGTTAGAATAATGTTGCTAATAGTAATAAATAGGTTGCTAATTGTAATGTTGCTAATAGTAATAATAAATACCTTATGCTGCGTTCAGAATTCGCTCGTCGCGTTACAGAACGCGACTCAAACTTTGATCTATACTTAAGTAGCAGTCGTCTTTGTCAATTTGATAGTGAGAGAAAGAGACAATCAATATTTAAGTATAGATCAACACTTGAGCCTCCTGCAATACAGGCCGCACAATACTAGTGGCTGTTCAAGTCTGATTACTTTTTATAATGTTGCTAATAGTAATAAATAGGTTGCTAATTGTAATGTTGCTAATAGTAATAATAAATACCTTATGCTGCGTTCAGAATTCGCTCGTCGCGTTACAGAACGCGACTCAAACTCTGATCTATACTTAAGTAGCAGTCGTTTTTGTCATTTTGATAGTGAGAGAAAGAGACAATCAATATTTAAGTATAGATCAACACTTGAGCCTCCTGCAATACAGGCCGCACAATACTAGTGGCTGTTCAAGTCTGATTACTTGGATGTACCATTGATCGTTTTCTTATCTTATATTATAAATGCGGAAGGGTGTTTCATTGTTTTCATTACTCATACTCTGAAAGTAGGTCTGAAGTTGCCTAAGGAGGGGCTTGAAAGTAACACTTTTCAGGCTTAGGGAGCAAAAATAGCAACCCTCTTTTTTGTCGGGGGCTTATAAGTAACGTCTGGCGGCTTTAGGATCTTAATCTATGATTATCTTAAATCTTACTCAACACCTTTCGCTTGCCTTCAGAATATCCTAGCATTTCAAACACATTTCTCATATTCTTCAGGATCGAACCACAATGGCATGGCGGGGTTTTGGGCGCAGAAGGCGGCAGATCACGGTCTTATTGGAATGGCCCTCACCAATACATCACCATTGATGGCTCTGACGAGAAGCAAACAGGTTTGTCTATAATCTAACGATGAAATAATTTTTCAAATCTGTCCAGTAGTTTTTGAGCCTATTTAATGCAGACAAACAAACAATCAAATCTTTTTTCAGTCTACCTTAGGCACTAACCCCATCTCCGTGGTAGCACCAGCAAGCAACGGCGAGTCATTTTACTTAGACATGGCTACTACTGCAGTTGCTCTTGGCAAGGTAATTACACCAAGGGCAAATAACTTCCTATACCCATAGGTAGAGGTAGTGAGAAAAAATCCAATAATTCGGAACAATGGAGATATCACGGTAGGGACACATAAGTGCACCGAGCTCAAATTACCCTTTTCAAAAATTGGTGTAAGACTTCGAATACCAGCTATTATCTAATCCGATAAGGAAACAGCAGTGTTGATACTTATTGCGCTCGAATTGCTTCGAAACTAGAATTAACTAGGTTACAAATTGTTGGTCCCGATCATTCTGAACTAATAGACAAAAGAAAATTCAGAAAAACACCATAGTAGATAAATTACTAAGGTACATAGAATAATTGTGACTGTGACTGGTAATAGGCACCACATTGAGGGTAATCTTTAAGAGTAAAAATGTAATATATTAACCTATGTTAATCGCTCTTATTGACTGAAAATGGTCCCTCTACTTACTTTTACTAGACACTGTCACAATTAGTGCCTTTTGTTCTACAAGAATTTGTTATTGAACATAGCAACTCTTTCAGATAGAAATCCAACGAAGAAAAGGAGAGCCGATACCAAGTGATGATGGTACGGAAACCACTGATGCCGACTTAGTAAGTTCTAGTATACAGAATCAGCAGTCATAATATGACTTTGAAGGTTTGACAACGTGCCAGCGCCAGCATCATGAATATGGACCGTGTGTTAGAAGAGACGCCGAATGCCAAAAATGCAATAGCATAAACGTGATCACAAATCATTATACTTCACGAATCTTTAATCATTGTTGTGCCGTATAGTGATCGGTTGAGAATAACACCATCGCATCTCTTTCCGTGGGCGTTGTAAGAGGCTACTAAATTGTCACTACCTGTCACTGTTATTTGTATAGCGCGAGACAGAGATGTACTGACATTCGTCCCTTCAAATTTTGGTCATAGACGGTACAGTCTTCTACTATAATCGTGGTGGTAGCCCTGGGCATCCTGGTCTTTTTTCTAAGCTTAAGTCTCAGTTAAAATATACAGACCTATCTAAAAAATACTTAGTTAAAAACTCTTTTGGTTGTCTTCCAGGCTTTCCAAACCAGATGCCTGCTGCCGCTTGGTGGTCCGGAGCACACCTCAGGATACAAAGGATACGGACTCGGCGCCATGGTTGAACTCTTCTGCGGAATCTCTGCAGGTGACATATCATTATTCCTTCCTAATTGCGTATGTGGCAAACTTGACAAAGCCCAGTGTCATTTTCAAGTAACCTGATCGATGGGCTCAGGAGAAGAACTTATGCATTAATATTTAATATCGGTCATCTCCCTATTGTGGATCAGGAGCAGCGAATGAGAATCAACAAATCTTGATGACAAATACTTTAATCTAAATTAAAAATTCAAAAAAATACATCGAACATATGTAAATGTAGGAAAATTTGTTAAGGCGGCTTGCGCCAGTTTCAAGTTCTGATAGCGGTGTAAGGAGCGGCCGAGTGCATCGCATGCACACAGAGCCTTGGCACCCCTTTGCCTCGTCTGGTCCGGCGTGGACAGCAATACTAGGCCTTTTGCTATATGAGGTCACCAACCTACTTATTTCAGGTTCGAACTACGGTCACCATATCAGATCATGGTCACACAGTGACGACGGCAGTCCTGCTAACCTGGGACACTGCTTTGTAGCTGTCGACCCTGACTGCTTCGCACCAGGCTTCGGAGACCGCCTCGCTGACAGTATAACGCACTGGAGGAACTTAGAACCGGTATGTCTTGGGGTTTTGAATATATTTGTGTTCTTCTTCTTATCGTGTAGGTGGCGAACTTGGCTAACCCTAGTGTCAGAGTTTCCAAACCGCACAATGGCCTCTGACTTGGTTTAAACGACTGTAGTCAATCGACAACAGCCGGGACCGACAGCTTAACGTGTCCTCCGAAGCTCGGAAACGCTTGTGATAAATTGCCACTTTGGTCACTCATCAGGTTTCCTGCCTCTGTGTACATTGTTTAACCCTCACGATTGGTTGAGATACGAGCGCTTAATCTAACATATGTTTGTGTTATTCTTTTCGTGTCGATGGAGTACTTAAATTAGACCTGCCCAGTAACTGGCCAGTTCCGCGGCCTTTGAACTTTGGATGCTTGTTTAAGAGCGTGGTATGAACGCCTAGTTAGGCGATCGACTCCTATTTAGCAGTTACCTGAGCGATCAGCTGATTGCCTGAGAAGTTGACATTTTTTTAGAGAATTTCATATGGCTAACTTGGCGAAAGTTGTTCGGTTTGATAGGGAGTTTTGCTAACTTATTTGAAATCACTTAATATTCATCTTATAGGGCTACCCACAGTACCCACTCATTGATTATTGGGGTAGGCAGAGCATCAGGAGTTTTAAAACCACTATATGTTAAGCAGTCCGAGGAAGCTGCTTGTCATTTTAAATAATACAATTTTTATGGCTCTCCGTGATATTCTGTTCACGTACTCTTTTAATTTTTTTGGTATTTATAATTTTATTATTTCTATACGTTTGATGTGTTTCTCCGTTTGTGTAATTATAAGGCTGTGGCAGAATAACAGCGACTTAAACCCTCCATAGGTTTTAGTCAGTCTGAGGCCACAGACCAATTTGTCCTTATAACATTATAAATATTGTTCTGTCGTCATAATTGTTAAATGTTTTTTAATGGACAAATAAATGCTTTTTATTATTATTATTATATGCCCGTTTGACATACATTCAGAGTAGGGTTATTAGATGAAATATAATGTAAGCGGTAGAGGTTGTCAGCCTTTCGCCCAGAATACAGTAAAACCCTCGCGTCCTTCTTAATCTCTATTTCAGTATGCCTGGGAAGAATAGGCTGCTGGCGCATTCAATATTTTACTTTTACTCCCACTCCAGCATGGAAGCTGAAATTTTGTATACACATTTAAGTAGTTTTGATGATAATGCATGGTTAACTTAAGTGAAATTATTCGAAATCCAAGATGGCGGACTAGTTATTTCATTTTGTACTCCCGTAATATGGGTATCAATATCAAATGAAGGATTTTGCTGAGAATAATACGAAAAAAAATCATTTAAATAAAAGCTTGTTTAAATTACTTCGATTAAATTATTTAAATTACTTCCATGCTGGACTGGGAGTGAAAGAATAATTTAGAATGTGCCAGCTATCTTCTCTTCTCAGGTATACAGTAAGTCTGTAAGAGGGATGCGAGGGTTTTGCTGTATAATGGGCGAAAACCACCTCTCACCACTATGCAACGTGTTCCATCTGATCACCCTCACAATTTATATCAAGCGTGGTATCTAGTGCTTCTAGAACCACTGATGCATTGCCTACCCCGTTAAGGGTTATGGGCGTGAGCGTATGTATGTGTATTTAAATTCCAGACGGACCCATGCCTGCCAGTCCTGGCTCCTGGTGACAAGGAGAAGCAAGCAGCAGCCAAGACGTGCGCCTCTGGAACAGTGTCATATCTCAAACATCAGATAGAAGCCAGTGCAGCACTAGCGGAGAAACTGAAAGTAGAGCCTATGAAAGTCGAAATGGTCGGATAAAAGAACGCACCCAATGGGGAAGGTGATTTTTTTTGAGAATGTGTTTTTTATAATTTAAGGTCTAAGGATTAAAAAAACAGCAGTCAAATTTTTTAAACTTTTTTAGTAATTTTTTTTGTCATTGTTTAAAGTTCAGTAGGTATCACGCCTGATCGCATTTTAACGCCTTTTTATGAAATGAAAAATGGCGCCTTTAAAAAAAAAACAGTCTAAAACTGCCGTTTGACGTTTCTACATTTTTTATTTTTATCCCTTTCGGGAAAGGCAAAGGAATTTATTTTATGTTATCAAAGAAACTTAAATTTATTTATTATTTATGCGATCAAGCGTGACAATAAACTTTAAAAAATTATTAAAAAATTCTACACAAAATAAAAAATCTAACTGGTGTTTAAACCTTAAATGAACCTTAAACTATAAACCTTAAGCTATTAAATTATTTAAAAAATATCAACAAAAAACGTCACCTTCTTCATTCAACTTACGACACCACGCAAGCGGCTCTGATATTTCACATTACTACCTCAGTGCAACATTACAGACAGCAGCACATCAGGTTACCCATTTGCACTACGAAAACCGATGCTATTACAAGCACGATATGGGAATCACAGTCAACCCGTACAGCCTGAAGTTATGCACATCAAATTAAAAAAAACAAATGTTGACTTTAACTTCGACCTTATCTCGTTTGCAATAGACACTTTTTTGTTATGCAAATGTGCAACCTAATGTGCTGTTGTCTGTTACATTATTACACGATTAGTTGTGTTACAGAAAGTTTGTAAGTAAACAAAGCGACAAGCCATACATTACAGATAAAAGAAAAAGCACACACACTTAATGAAAGAAATAATATTTCATTACACACACGAAAACAATACATTTAGGAACATAAAATTCAGCGTAATGGTTAACAAAGTCGTTAAAAAAATAAAATCACACTGTAGGTGCGTAGAGAGTGCTTCCTTTGATGTAAAAACCCAACAACACAAATAAAACTTTACTTTTGTTTTTCTTGAGTTTAAGTTTTTGCTAAGTTATCCCGTACACCATGTTTATACTCGTACTATTTACCTATATGAACTTGGAGCAGCAAGCGTAGCGCAGGCGGAACAGAACATTTCATTCCGAAGCTGACATAATTTTATAATAAAAAATTTGGTAGATATCACCCTCAACATTCTTTTAAACAGCTGAACCAATTTGATCAAATGTAACTAAGAAGCATTTCGATTACGTCAACTTTCAAACAAAATATGAGAACAACCCAAGTCAGACCTTAGGCTTCAATATATTAGCGATGACAGCCCAGTTGGCATTGAGCCAGACTTGTAATCCGAAGGTCGAGGGTTCAAATCCTGGTGCGGGCTTGTACCACTAAATTCGTCTTTTCGAATTTATTTACGGATTTCTAATTATCACTTGCTTAACGGAGAAGGAAAACATCGTGATGAAACCCGCCCGTCAAAGAAAATTCATTTTCGAAAGACAAGCAGTCCACCAACCCACATTGGGCCAGCGTGGTGGACTATGGCCTAAATCCCCTTCGTGTATCGAAGGGAGGCCCGTGCCCCTCGGTGGGGACGGATATGGGCTGGTAAAAATAAGTTATAAGAAGAAATGATATTTAAAGATGTTATAAAAAAATTATGTTTTTATAAGTAAATTTCAGGACTGAACATTGAACTTGGCACCCATTTAGATCTCCCTTCTTTTGTCGTTGAAGTCAACAACTAAGGCATATATCATAATATTGAACTTGGCTCTCATTTTACATTTATGTTTTTGATGGGATTGTTATCACTTATCACAGAAATTGTTGCCTAAACCATAATTTTCTTAGCACTTACTAAAATTCTAGTAATGGCTAACGTACAAATAATTAACATTACTAAAATACTACAATTTTATATAGCTGCCCATATAGCATAAGATTTTTGTTGCTTTTATTTACCGACTTCAAAAAAGGAGACTATATGATTTTTGATGGGGGTTCGACTATATGTTTTTTTTTAAATGTATGTTCACCGATTTCTCCGCCAATTATGGCCCGATTTTCAAAATTCTTTTTTTTTTCGAAAGATTATACTCCAGAGGTGGTCCCATATACATTTTATCGAAAATGATTCAGCGCTTTTAAAAAAATCAACATAAACAAAAAAATACTACAAACCAGAACATCATCTAAATAAATGACTGACATTTGCGAACTGATGTTTGGGATTGAAGTCGGTGACCAATACGTTTTTATAATGTGGAAAATTATATTTTTTTTCCGTTTAAAGTCAGGAACACGTTTCTGTCGCGCAAGTTCCCCTGGAAATTATAACAGATTCAGATTCCGCTACTACGAATTTATGACGTAGCACTTAGGTATCACCTCTTTTGAAAGATTTTTTTGCTCAGGAATTTCTCCGGGAAAAATAGTCATATAATAGACAGTTTTTAAAAAAAACACACTATAGGAGAAACCAGCAGCCTGGTCTGACTCAGACCGGCTCATCGAAGTTTTTTTGGAAACTGTCTATAAATCTGAGCAACTTTCCCCAAGAAATTCCCGAAATAAAATTCAAAAATCAAAACTTGCTCCTTGGTAAAGATCTAAAGCTATTGACCGTGTGGTGATCGGTTGAGAATAACACCACCCCATCTCTTTCCGTGGGTGTCGTAAGAGGCGACTAAGGAAACACAAATGAGACCTGCCTCCTAGTAATTCATCCCAGGCAACGATACTTCATTTTTTTTCTGAATCTGAGGTGTCGTCCTATGGTCTCATGCGTTGTGGTAGGCTCTGTAAAGGGCCGTCTGGTTCGCGACCACCCTCCTACCGAAGTCCAACGCCAAACAGCTTGCTGTGTTCCGTCGGTGCGTGGGAGTACCAGTGCCTTTAAAGGCATTTTCTGGGTTAACTCGCGCCAACGTCGACCTCATCTTTGACCTTAGGGTCAAGATTGAGATCAAGAGTTAACCCATCTTATATTATAAAAAAAAGCTGAAGAAATACCTACGACCTCCCCTACCGGATAAGATGAAGTTACTCGTTTCTATGAAAAAACGCAAATGTTAAAAATTTTAATTAAGCGTAATTATTTAGTTGGAAAAACTGTATTATAGTTTACAAAATATCATTTTAATACCTAAAACATTCCTTGAATAACTCTATCCCTATTTGAAAGAGGCTATTAACTTAGCAGCCGACTGTACGCCTTACACCTGTCCATCGTCTTTAAAGGTGTCCGGCAAACATGAGTGGTGGTCATAAACCATTTAAACTGAATTAAACCACCAGACTCTTACGTAATTTCAATTTCAAAAAGTTTGTTTGTTTTTATGTTCCTTCCATGCTGGACTGGAAGTGAAACAAAAACTTAGAATGTGCCAGCTACCTACTCTTCCCAGGTATAGAATAGAATAGATATTTATTTTTTGTATTTTATAGGACATTCAGGATGCCACTTAAAATAAGTCAAGATTACATTAAATACATACAAATATACATTAAAGGATTTAAAGGATTAAATACACATTCGTTCTTTTGACCCTACTGACTCTACGCCTATTCGCAAAGGTGCACAGTCTTCCCCAGAGAAGTATAGGCAAGAAACTCTGAGGGTGCTCTTTTACAGTAGAAGTCTGTAAGTGGGATGCAAGGGTTTTGCTGTATAATGGGCGAAACTATATCTCACCATTATACAACTTGTTACATCTGAAAACCACTGATGCTTTGCCTACCCCGTTAGGGATTATTGGCGTGAGCGTATATGTAAATGTGTTTTTATGGGAAAAAAGTTTACAATGTCATAATCACGTGGACACATAAACAAAATATCGAGTTATACCTAAGCCTGAATCCTTTTGCAATTCAAAATAAACATTCCCAATCGGTCATTACTTTGACCGTGAAACCAACTCTATCCAATGTAGTTTAGAACCGCATTCACCTTGACATCAGCTGTTTATGTGATGTAGAGTCCTCAGTACATTTTGTAACGTGTAACCGGCTGCACGTCTTCTTTTTTTCATTTTTTTTTTTCGAGTTTATTTTATTTTTCAATAGTGGCCAGTATCATAAGTGGAATATGGTAAGCTTTTATCAGTTCTATTTTTAATTGTAGGTGTTTATTTGTTTTGGAAAGAATTTCAAAGTAAGTAATTATGTTAGTGTTTGATGAGTTGGTGGTTATGTTGATTCTAATAATTAATTTGATAACAACTGGAACTCCAGTCTTCAAGGTTGCTTAAATTGTTTATTGTGATGATACAGGAAAATGTGTAATAGGTATATTTAATTCAATATTCAACTTATTGAGTATATTAACTTCAGGCATTATTAGTAGAAGTTTCATACATGGATAGAAATACTGGTTTAAAAACCAAATTGGCCTCTCACTTGCCATATTTATCGTTTTATTGATAGAGACGAGATAATTTTTGTTATCTTTTTGTAAATATTTACTTACTTAATATTTACTTAATGCAAAGAGATTGACTTTAGTTATCATCACGTCACTTTGTAAGTGTAAAGTCTTCAAGGTCTTAACTAATATGTGTCCAATAGAAACAAACATGATGCTTCCACTAATAATGAATAATGGATTTGGAATTATAAAGACTAGAATAATGATTAAGAATCACCAAATCTACACCAATATTATAGAGGAAACATTTGTATTTTTGTAGTTTATGTTTGTAACGAATAAACTCATAAACTACTGGACCGATTTCAAAAATTATTTTAGCATTAGAAACTTCTCTTATCAGCGGGTGACATAGGCTACATAATTTCCCCGAAGTCCCGGGTGGAAAGCTTAGTCACATGTATTATAAAGAGGAAAGATTTTTCATATTTTGTGTTTTTGTATGTTTAAACCCAAAAACTACTGGACTGATTTCAAAAATTCTTTCACCATTAGAAAGCTCTCTTATCAGCGGGTAACATATATACAGGGCTTTAGGTAAATCACTTTCAACCTCTCGGGTGGTAAATCAGTCCATGAAACTGAACAACTTTCCCAAGGAAAAAAGGTCGGAATACGAAAACATTTTTTTTTGCGTCAGCTGTTAGCGCATTTTGTATGAGAAAGTCAAAATTTTTTTTTCATACTTCGACCTATGTTCCTTGGGAAAGTTGTTCAGTTTCATCGACTGATTTACCACTCGAGAGGTTGAAAGTGATTTACCTAAAGCCCTGTAAATAGAGTTCATAATTTTCCCAAATTCCCACGGGAACGAAGTCACGGGGGAAAAGCCAGTATCTAATGAAGCTATGTCTGTTCCCTTAATTAAATATCCACCATAATTTCTTGTCTGCTGGTAATAAGGTTCAAATTAGAATGAACTTGGTCCTTTAACTTAAGTTTACAATGAAAAAGTGAGAGAAAATATTACTAACGTGGATATCATGTCCTTAGAAAAAGTGGTTTAGGTTAGTGGGCTTTTAAATTTTTATTAATAGGTACTCAACTGACAACAATTGGTACTTGCATTAAGTAACTGATAGGTGCAAGTGTTATAATCACAAACAATAAGATAATTAAAACTAATTTGAGTCAAACGTGGCATCAACTAGTTAGCTAGAACCATTTTTTTTTTATAAGATGGGTTAACTCTTGACCTCAATCTTGACCATTGATACTCTGCCTACCCCGTTAGAGTTTATACGCGTAAGCGTATGTATTGTACTACTTGATGCCATGTTTGACACAAACTGTGAGGGTTATCAGATGGAACAAGTTGTATAATGACGAGAGGTGGTCAGGTCAGCCTTTTTTATTACACAGCAAAACCTTCGCATTCCTCTTATAGACTTTTACTGTATACCTGGTAACCTGTAGGTTAATTTAAATCCATATTATAAAATTGGAGATCCTGACTGAATGACTCATCAACGCCCAGCCTAAACGCCTAGACCTAGAAAGCTGTTTGCCAAAAAGGTGTCTTTTATGACGTAGGCAAGATGATCCTGTAGTAACGTTTATACGTTATAATTATTATTCCCGTGGATAGTAAGCAGATTTCGACGCTTCTACAAAATGTGATTTTAACTATATCTGTAAACCAAATACAGCAATTTTCGTCATTTTTCAGTCGAAATGGTTCATCGACTGTAGTCAATCGACTACAGCCAGGACCGACAGCTTAACGTGCCCTCCGAAGCACGGAAACTCTCGTGATAAGTTGGTTCCGCGGCTGTAGTCGATTGACTACAGTCGTTAAAACCAAGTTAGATGCCATTTGGCGGTTTGAAAACTCTGACACCAGGGTTAGCCAAGTTCGCCACACACTTGACACACCTATACGATAAGAAGAAGAAGACTTAATAAAAATAGGTAAAAAAACTTTTTAAGTTAAACGGTTTTATGTTAAACATACATTGCAATGTTTAAGATAAATATACTAAAAACCAAAAAATTATACAATAGATACAGTCGTGGGAATTATAAACATATGCATAGACTAGACTAAAATAAAACCGTGGGGCACGTCAATTGTCTACAAATTATCGACTTAATGTGCCCCACGGTTTTATTTTAGTCTAGTCTATGCATATGTTTATAATTCCCACGACTGTATCTATTTTATAATTTTTTGGTTTTTAGTATATTTATCTTAAACATTGCAATGTATGTTTAACATAAAACCGTTTAACTTAAAAAGTTTTTTTACCTATTTTTATTTTCTAGTTTTTAGTTTTTATTAAAAACATACATTTGGTAGCGGCGGCCATCTTGTATTTCAATTTTTTATAGTATATTGTATTCTGCTTGTTGAGCCCTTTCATTTGATACCCATATTGATGGGATTGATAAAACCTACGTTATCCGCCATTTTGTAGCGGCCGCCATCTTGGATTTCAATTTTTTATAGTATATTGTATTCTGCTTGTTGAGCCCTTTCATTTGATACCCATATTGATGGGATTAATAAAACATAAATTATCCGCCATTTGTAGCGGCGGCGGCCATCTTGAATTTATAATGATAATGAATAAACATAACTGTATTGTCACCAAAATCCAAAGTGTATACAAAATTTCAGATTAATCGGTTGACAGGAAGAGGGTGAAATTTGAATTACTAAATTTGACCCAAGAATAAAACAAACGGGGTGAGCTAAATAAAACCGTTTAATAATAAAAATAACACAATGAATGTTACTTATAACCACCTGCTAAAACAATGAAAAATATACATTTACCTAACCTTGTTCAAGGCAGTAAGAAAGTATTCGATTACAATCTTAACATCAAAACATCTTGTTTTCAGAGTGTAGGAAAAGTAGCCACTTCAGAAGCCCTTCGCTTCATGGTAGATTGCTTGAAAGCAGTCGGCACAGCAGCCAGGGCAGCTGAGCAGCAAGCAGAGCTGCTCCTCCAAGCTGACAAGATGGGACATCCTAGTCATGGACTTAACAGACTCGGTAAGGATTGAGACTCTAAGATTCTTATCGAAACGCTTATCAAAACGTGGCTTTTCAATATCCAGAAACTAACAAAATCTTATGTAAACGCCACACACTCAAAGCTTTCTCTTGTGTCGCAACCCTCGGAGATTCTTTACTATTCTTCTCTGAGGAAGACTGCATTTTTGCGAATAGGCGCAAAGATAAAAATGCTAATATAATAAGCTTTTTTTGACTTTGACTTGACGTAGATTTCTTGAGATACAAACAATTTCAAGGACCCGGATCAGAGAACAATCGTCTAATTTTTACTAAATTGTTGGTGCCGATCGGGTATCGAAACAAAGGCATAACATTCTGATTCTGTAAGTCCACGACCAATGTTCATAAAAAAATAAGTTCTGACTCATTACTGTCTCATCATTTATACCTATGCTCATAGCAATGCACAGAACAAATGTTAGGGAAAGGGTTACGAGGGTATTTGGGGAAAAAACCGCACGGAAAAAAGCGTCCTCCTGTATTTAAAATAAAGTATATATTTCCTCATGGTAAGGCAGATTCTAGGTTTTAGTAATGTAATGGGACTTTTAGTCAGACTCTTGCTTTAGGTTTATGTACGTGTAATGTGTATCACCCCCGAAATTCGATGTTTAAGCTATTTTTAAATATAAGAGTTTTAAAACGGCTAAACCAATTTTAATAGATTGGCTTTTTTTGTTTGAAAACAAGCTTTCAAACAAAAAAGAGCATCGAAATCGGTCTATTCGTTTATGAGCTACGATGCCACAGACTGACACACAGATACACAGATATACACGTCAAACTCGCTCCATCGTCGACCTCATCTTTGACCTTTATGGTCAAGATTGAGGTCAAGAGTTAACCCATCTCATAATAAAATAAAATAAAAACTTATAACACCCCTCCTCTTTTGTCGGGGATTAAAAATTTAGTCTGGATGATAGACATTTTGATCTTGATTTCTTATATTCCTAATTTGTGGCACTTTCAGAGCTGTACGTTAACGACATATTAAGTGGAGCTTGCCAGCCGAACAATGAGCCGAAAGTGCTAAAAGAGAGCGCGTCCACAGCGTGGGTAGACGCCAACAACGTCCTGGGGGCCACGGCCAGTCACTTCGCTATGGACATCGCCATCAAGAAGGCTAAAAAAACTGGAGTCGGCTGGGTCACTGTTAAAGGTACCATTAGCTACATATTATAATTTTGCAACAAAATAAAGAGCGTGCGCTGTTCAAGTCTGATAATTTGAATGCACCATCGCTCTCTTATCCTTTCTTATATTTATAAATGCTAAAGTTTGTTTGATTGTTTGTCCCCCTTTCGCGTCGTCGTAACTGAGCGACGAAGGATCGGTCTGATTTTTTGCTCAGAGATGATTATGAACAGAGTAGAATTTTTCTATTCTATTTTATTCTAACTATGTATTTAGTAAAATAAAAAAAGCAAAATATAATAGTACTTTTTGTAGCACTCGACCTCCAAGACAAGTGAGTAATTTTTGGAAGTACCTTCAGAACCTGGTAGCTGAAAATTGGCCGTCGGCCCAAGCTAGTAAATAGTAGTAGGTTTAATAGTAGTAGGTTTAAAGGTAAATAGTAGTAGTAGGTTTAAAGGTAAATAGTACATAGAATATGTAACGTCTGGCGGCTCTAGGATCTTACTCTATTATTATTTTAAATCTCACTCAACACCTTCGCTTGCTTTCAGAACACCTTAACATTTCTTTTCAAACACATTGCTATGTTCTTCAGGATCGAACCACAATGGCATGGCAGGGTTTTGGGCGCAGAAGGCGGCAGATCACGGTCTTATTGGAATGGCCTTTACCAATACATCACCATTGATGGCTCCGACGAGAAGCAAACAGGTTTGTCTATATGTTATAATCAAATATAGAAGCTCTGGCGCTCCTAGGTTTGACTAGTTATTCCTCAGGCAAACCTAACCTAGTCAAATCTAGAATAAACCAATCATACCGGGAAGAGACCGCATATCCACCTTTGAGTATGACATATACATGGAAAAGAAGGAGTGCGGTTTGCAGGTGCACGTGGAGTGACTTTAAATTAGTTAGCAAAGTTTTAGAGGGTGGTTCTCCCTATGAAACTGAACAACTTTTCCTTAGAAACCCAAATGGAATTATCAAAAAAATATACTTATCGACTTTTTATACTGAGGCGATCAGCTGATCGCACAAGTTAATGTGGAGTTAATGTGCATTTTTGAAGTGAAACTTCTTTAGCGGCGTTGAGCACTTTTAGTATGGGGAAAAAATGTTAAAGTCGCGATGAACTCGCGTCAGATCGTCAGATGTCACGTGACCGTGATCGAAAATGCGTAGGATAGGGTTGCCACCTTTTTTGAAGTGAAAACTTCTTTAGCAGCATGTGTACTTTGAAGTATGGGTTTGAGTAAGCGAAAACCCGGTAAGTATTTTTGTTGAGTAAACCCGGACGGATGGCAGCCCTATGATAAAATTATCTCAGTGACAGATTTCAACGATGTCAACGATTATTCGCTCATAATGCGCAAATACCGATAGACAATTTTACTGAATTGAAAGTAGACAGTTTGGTCGAGTGGAAAAGTTGCCAGATTGTAAGCAACAGGTCGAGGGTTCGAATCCTGAGAGTAACGGACTCTTTTTGTTTATTTTGTTTTATTTTCATATAAATGCACAACGTTAATATTCAAGTTTTCACTTCTGCCGGCACTCCCGGAGTGCAACCCATTGTTTTTTTTTCATATTTATACCTATGTTCTTCAGTTTAGTGGGAGTGGGCTGCTTTACATAACCTTCGCTTACTAATTTAAAGTCACTTAATCAATGGCCTACTATAATAACTGCATTAAGGGGGCCTAAAAATGAACTCCTGTCTAAACTGTACCTATCTACATTTAATCATCATAATAGTAAGGTGGTAAGGGTAAGTTACCTCTAATCGTACTTTAGGTAAAACTGCTGAATAAAATAACACAAATGAGACCTGCCTCCTAGTAATCCATCCCAGGCAACGACACTTCATTTTTTTATGAATCTGAGGTGTCGTCCTATGTTCTCATGCGGTGTGGTAGGCTCTGTAAAGGGCCGTCTGGTTCGCGACCACCCTCCTACCGAAGTCCGACGCCAAACAGCTTGCTGTGTTCTGTCGGTGCGTGGGAGTACCAGTGCCTTTATAGGCATTTTCTGGGTTAACTCGCTCCATCGTCGACCTCATCTTTGACCTATCTTGACCATAGTCAAAATTGAGGTCAAGAGTTAACCCATCTTATAATAAAAATAAAAACTTTTTCTCCAACCGACATTGTAATAATATAACGTACCAGACGGAGTTGGAAACTAATGAATATGATGATCAAAAAATATACTTAGTTTTGCAAATTAAAAACAAAACAAAATTACCTACCTTCGTTGTAATTTGTTCTTGAATTTTCCTTTAGCTGGTATATATGCCTAGTACAAGTATAATCGTGATATTTAAAGATAAAAATCTGTTTATATATGCTCAACGATTGTGAAAATAGCCGCGACAGTTTAAAACAATGTACTTATTACCACGGTCTATTAAAAGGATTTCAAATCTTGAACATCGCAGATATAGATGTAGTTTTGGCAAACTGACGAAAGAACAAAATATGTAGACAGAAAATTGTAAGATGCAGAGATTTCGTATTGTTTTGTATTTATATGAGTACCGATAATAAACTTAAAGCATGAATTTATATCAAATTACGACTTAAGAGGTTTTGGAAGATGATCTAGGAGAACGATTGAAATAAATCAAGCTCTAGTCTAATCACATAATGTTTAGGCTACCCTGACAAAGATTATAGACGTGAATATATAGATGGATGGATATATAATAAATAAATTTAGGGAAAGAAAAATGTTCAGCGCAAATGAAATTTTAACCCACGAGATCTCCTGGTGCTCTAACCAACTGACCTATCGTACCTTCAAGTTCAATGGCGAAATTTCGAAATTTCTCAAAAGAATTACGTCGTGCGTGTAAAGGATGATGGTCAATTTGGTATTGGTATTACTATGGAACTTGGTACCGGCACCAATTGAAATAAAAAATATATCGTTAAAAAGGTAATTTTCTGTAGAATAAGAATAACCGAAGCGCTAGACCTAAATTAATTGTCCAATTAGAAGGATTACTCTATAAATTATTAATTTTGTTACACATGAAATGAAAAAAACCTACTTTCAACTTGTTTAATTTACTGAGAGAATAAACAACCAAGTTTTATTTATTATAATTAATATAATAAATAAAAATACTACGCCAAAATGAAGAATAATGTTGCAGGTAGAATTAATAAATGGTGATAAATAAATAACTTTCAAGGCAGGAGTACTCAAATTGGACAATGAATCAGGACTAGCGCTTCGGTTATTCTTATTTTACAGAAAATTACCTTAATGTATCATTTATTTCAATTGGTGCCGGTACCAAGTTCCATTCTAATGTGCCCATCACCTTTCGCCGCTTGACTTGAAGGCACGATATCTCAGTTGATTAGAGCACCAGGAGATCTAACCCTGGGGTAGGGTACAAGTACCGATCGCGCCGAAAATTTTTCTGCCCCTGAAATTATTTGTGAAAATGCTGGATATAATCATCTTTGAAAAGTTCTAATGAATAAGGCTTCTGTGTGATTTTGCTATATCCACATGCTCCTGACCTAGACTGTGGTCTCTTATTCTTTTTAAATATTTTTTTTCAGTCTGCCTTAGGCACTAACCCCATCTCCGTGGTAGCACCGGCAAGCAACGGCGAGTCGTTTTACTTAGACATGGCTACTACTGCAGTTGCTGTTGGCAAGGTAATTACACCAAGGGCAAATATCTTTCTATTCCCATAGGTAGAGATAGTAAGAAAAAATCCAACTATAACAGTGGAGAGATATCACGGTAGGGACAGATAAGTGCACCGAGCCCTAATTACTCTTTTTCAGACAATTGGTGTATAACGTCGAATACTATCTTTTATCGAATCCGACAGAAAAACAGCATTGTTGATACTAATTGCGCTCGAATTGCTTCGAAACCAGAATTAAGTATGTCCGAATTGTTGGTCCCGATCATTTTAAACTGATAAACAAAAAGAATAGTCAGAAAACACAATAGTAGATAAATTACACAGGTATACAGAATAATTAATTCTTTTTCTCCAATGAGAATTTGTTTTTAAATACAGCAACTCTTTCAGATAGAAATCCAACGAAGAAAAGGAGAGCCGATACCAAGTGGTTGGGCGCAGGGACCTGATGGTACAGAAACCACTGATGCCGACTTGGTAAGTTCTAGTATACAGAATCAGCAGACACAATATGACTTTGAAGGTTTGACAACGTGCCATGGTATGCAACATCATGACTATGGACAGTGTGCCAGGCCGAATACCAAACATGCAACAGCATACGTGAACAAAAATCATAATACTTCAAGAATCTTGAATCAAGATTGTTATAGAAGCCACGAACATCACTTTCATTTGTTTAGCGCAAGACAGAGATGACTGATTTTGTATATTTTGTATATTTATCCTAGTCGTAATCGACAACACAACGACAACGACAACCTAGCCATCTCTATGTGAGCTCCAATAGGGCTTGCAAAACCAAACTTGGTTTTAAAGATTTTGTTACACGGTCCGCAATGCAACTGTCCTGTGGTATTATAGGTGTAGGTGGTATTAATTATGAGGGCTTGGAGCGAGTTTTTCAGATATGGCATTTTAGGGATAGATAGTACAATTAGTACAGAATCTTCGACTATCATCGTAACCCTTGGCGTCCTCGTCTTTTTTCTAGGCTTAGATCTCAGTTAAAATATACATCAGACCTATCTAAAAAATACTTAGTTAAAAACTCTTTCGGTTGTCTTCCAGGCTTTCCAGACGGGATGCCTGATGCCGCTTGGTGGTCCAGAGCACACCTCAGGATATAAAGGATACGGACTCGGCGCCATGGTTGAACTCTTCTGCGGAATCTCTGCAGGTGAAAGAAAAGAAAGAAAGAAAATACATTTATTGCATTATACTGTACAAAACATACATTTTAAACATTCATAAGTGTTAATGGAGGAAGCGCAATGACGTAGGGTGCAACTCAGATTCCTTATCGTATAGGTATGATCAAGTTTGTGGCAAACTTGACAAAGCCCGGTGTCATTCAACCTGTTCGATGGGCTCAGGAGAGAAACTCAGGTATAATATCAAGCATCTCCCCCCTTGTGTCACGCGAATCGTTTAATTTAACCCTTTGACTGCCACACTACGAGTATGAATAAAGTCTACATGCTTTGTACGCCACGGAACAAAATCAAAGAAAACTTAATACATATACCAATAATACCATTATGGAAAGAATTTTTTCGAGTTGAATGTTGGTCATTTATAGATGAGTTGGCGTGTGAGTCTTTTTATTGGCTCTCACGACTGGTTGAGTGTGGCGGTCAAAAGCTTAAAAGAAATACTAGGCCTTTTGCAATAATGAGGTGACCAACCTACTTATTTCAGGTGCAAACTACGGTCACCATGTCAGATCATGGTCACACAGTGGTGAAGGTGGTCCTGCTAACCTGGGACACTGCTTTGTAGCTGTGGACCCTGACTGCTTCGCACCAGGCTTCGGTGACCGCCTAGCTGAGAGTATACAGCACTGGAGGAATTTAGAACCGGTATGTTTTGGAGCCTTGGATATGTTTTTATTATGAGCGTCCTTTAACAGCTAGATTAAGTGGGAGTTGAGTTAAATTAGTTAATGAATATGAGGATACTTAACGGCTTTCTACAGGGAATAAAAATTTTGCCATGTCATGCAACTTGAGCGTACAGCTGATTGCTTTAATGAGAAGTCGTGGTATTTTTAAGAATTTTTAAGAATTTTTTATAGTTTTCTTGAGAAAAGTTGTTCAGTTTCTTATGGAGTATGGGAAGAATCACCTTTCAGCCCTAGAGATTCTTGGGAGAGGCCTATAATATCCAGTAGACGACATATTGTCAAATGAGTCTTTATTTAATTCCAGACGGATCCAAGCCTGCCAGTCCTGGCTCCTGGTGACAAAGAGAAGCAAGCAGCAGCTAAGACGGACGCAACGGGAATAGTATCATATGTCAAACAGCAGATAGAATCCAGTGCAGCGCTTGCGGGGAAACTCAAAGTCAAACCTATGAAAGTCGAAATGGTCGGATAAAGAACGCACCCATTTTTACCACCGCAAGCGACAATTTTTCATCGAATTAGGGTGGTATTCCACTCTTCTAATTTCTATGATCCAATGTAAAATAAGTTTATAGTCAAAAAACATTTTTAAAAGTAAGTTTCCATTTTATTGTTTCCGTTGTTTATTCACTAAGGATAAAAGGTAAATGATAGTACGAAAGGTGTCGTAGATTCATTTTGGTGTACTTGCTGAAGTAACATAGTCGTGCTGAAAATGACTCTTCACACTGAGTAGTGAGACAGCTATGTTTAACTTCTTTCTGCATTTCATCGACGTCAATATTAACTTCTGACTGCGGCCATTCTTCTCGCAGACACTTCAGCCACGCTGGACCTTCCCACCACCTTTCTTTATGTAAGGTTTCAGGCATACAACCTCTAGAAGGTAAGTCTGCGGGATTCAAGTCACCAGGTACATGACGCCACGTATGCAAGTCACTTTTTGTGATTATCTCGTTAACTCTATTTTGTACAAATGTTCTCAAACCAACGCCTCTTCTAAGCCATGCCAAGACAATGCTAGAATCTGTCCAAAAGTGCTCTTCAGAATTAATCTGTAGTCCGCTTTTAACCTCCACGGCCAATCTTACAGCCATCAAACAAGCAATTAATTCTGACCTGGGTATAGTGGGATTTGGCTACAACTAGCCGTACATCCACTCGATCTTTATATTCTGCACGAAGAAAGATGCATACAGCGTAAGCAGCTTGACTAGCGTCGCTAAAAATATGGAGTGAGTTTAAACTATCGTCTAGATCAAAATTGCTCAAAACTCTAGGGATTCTACATAATTCTAAAAATTTTAACTGTTGCAGCCAATCCTTAACTGTCTTCTCTAGCTCTTTTGGCAGAGATTGGTCCCAGCCAATGTTTAATAGCCAGCACTTTTGGATCGTTAGCTTGGGTATAACGGTCGTTGGGCAGGTAAAACCTATGGGGTCAAAAACACTTTGCGCCACTGAAAGAATGAAACGTTTTGTAATTTTAACTTCATGATTAAACGTAATTGATGGCATTTTGCAATAAAGTTTATCTTGTATAGGATCCCACATAAGTCCCAGTACCGATACAGAAGATATCTCATCGTCGGTGATAACCGGCCCCGTGACCCAGCAACGTAAATCGAACTTGCCCTTCATCATGACATCTTTGGCCTGTGAAATGAATGTTTTCATATCTTCCTCATTTTTAACGCTAACTATACAATTATCTACATAAAATGAGGTTTTTAACTTTGCGGCTATGTCAGTTTTATAACAGTCAAGATGGTGATTAATTGTGGCAGCCAATAAAAAAGGACTGGTAGTAACACCAAATACAACGCGCCTATGCCTATACACTTTTAATACCCTCTCAGTCTCGTTGATGTCACGCCACCAAAGAAATTTAAGAAAATCGCGATCTTAGGGACATAGAGAAATTTGTAGAAAGGCCTTTTTTATGTCAGCTGTTATCCCAATGGCATTACTCCTAAATTGCAATGAAAGCCTTGGAATCGCCTCTATTAAATTAATACCTTTCTCTAAACAAGATTTAAGCGATAAACCACGTTGATCTTTGGCAGATGCGTCGAAAACTGGCCTGATCTTTGTAGTAAGACTCGACTCCTTTACTACCGCATGGTGAGGCATATAGTGGCGACATGTACCTGGTGACTTGAATCCCGCAGACTTACCTTCTAGAGGTTGTATGCCTGAAACCTTACATAAAGAAAGGTGGTGGGAAGGTCCAGCGTGGCTGAAGTATCCGCGAGAAGAATGGCCGCAGTCAGAAGTTAATATTGACGTCGATGAAATGCAGAAAGAAGTTAAACATAGGTGTCTCACTACTCAGTGTGAAGAGTCATTTTCAGCACGACTATGTTACTTCAGCAAGTACACCAAAATAATCAGAGTGGTGGCTTGGTCACTGCGATTCATGTTTAATTGTCGTTACGCTAAAGATCAGCGATTAAGAGGAGACATAAATAGTGAAGAGTACAGTAAAGCAGAGTTATGCGTTCTTAAACTATTGCAATGCGAATCATTTGATGCTAATGAAAACTTGAGCAAGAAATTTAATTTAGAACTGCTACAAGACGAGAACGGTTTACTTCGTGTTAAAACACGTCTCACTTTAAGTGAAGAAACTTATGATTTTAAGCGTCCTATTTTACTATCGAGTAAAAGCGTAGTCGTTGAACGCCTGGTTGCTCAAAAGCATGTTAAAGATTGACACGCTGGGTCTCAGACTATGATTTGCAGTTTACGTGAACATGACTGGATCATTGGAATCAGGCGCCTTACTAAAAAGATTGTAAGACAGTGCGCAGTTTGCCAACGATATAGTGCCAAGCCATGTACGGTTCCTGTTGCTCCACTTCCGATGGACAGAGTGAGATGTGGGCCAGTTTTTGAAGTTACTGGTGTAGATCTGGCGGGTCCACTTCTGTTGAAGTCGGGTGCAAAGGCATGGGTAGTACTGTTCACATGTGCAACTTATCGTGCAGTTCACCTTGAAGTGTGCTCGTCGTTATCTACTGAAGAATTTTTATTGGCATTGCGTAGGTTTCTCGCCGGAAGAGGTAACGTCAGAGTGATCTACAGTGACAATGGCACGAATTTCCGAGGCGCTAGCAATTTGTTAAAGAGCATAAACTGGGTTAAGCTTACCAGTCAGATGGCACTGCATAAAATTACATGGCATCACATACCTCCAGCAGCGCCATGGTGGGGAGGATTCTGGAAGAGACTTTGAAGTTAGTTAAAGATTTCCTCAGGAGAGTTCTTGGGAAAGCGTCATTGCAGCTTACTGAGCTCGAGACTCTGCTCTGCGAAGTTGAGTCCCTAATTAATTCACGTCCGTTGACTTATATTTCATCTAACACGGAAAATTTAGTTCCACTCACTTCGGCGATGTTTTTGAATGTCGCGTCCACAACGTCATCGTCTCAAACTGAGGCTTTTAGTACTCTTAGTGGGTCAGTGTTAGGTGCACGGTGGCGATATTTGTATAAGTTACTAAATGATTTTGGTCAACGTTTTAGGGGTGAATATCTTTCTAATTTAGTCCAAAAGTGTGCAAGTGCCAAATTCCGTAACAATCTTCAAGTAGGCCATGTTGTTTTGATAGCGTCAGATTCGCCAAAGCGTACTACTTGGTCTCTCGGTTTGGTAGTTGAGCTTTTACAAGGCCGCGATCAAATTATTAGGCTCGCTAGAGTGAAAACACAGACTGGTCTCTATCTCCGACCGCTCCAGAAGCTATATCCATTGGAAATACCCAGAGAGCAATGCTCCGGTTTTGACACTGTCCCGAATGTTTAAGTTCGTTTAAGTTTACCTTGTTATAAATGTAATTAAGTTAACTAGTCGAGTCACTAGCGCAGTTATGTTTTAGAGTTCCGCAGCGCTAGGCGGGGAGGATGTCGTTGATTCGACCTTTTTGTGAATTATTTTATTTTATGTTTTATTATGGTTTTTTGCTTGACAATAAATAGGTCAGATAGCCTTGTCAATTGCCCACAAAAGGTATATGAACGAGCGAATGAATGAATGAGTTGGTGTATAAAACGGGCTTTGTGCTGATAGCATACTATGAATAAATGAGTAAAAATTATTTCATACAAGAATGGTTTAATATTCCAAGTAGTAGGTGATTGAACAAATGAGTTAATTCAATAACAATTGGAAACGTTTTTCATTTATATATCCGTTAAACATGCACCGCCAAGAAGTATTTAATGGCTATTTATACGTAGGAACTGTAATAGAATGCGCTTGGGCATTATTTGCATCTTGCTGGTTCTCTGTTTTGCCAGCGTTACTTTCATGCATGCTGATCTTTTTTTGTCTTCCTCTTCGGTTTGTAGCCACCCAACAACGATAGTACATGTATTGAACTTCTTTATTGGCAGCCTGACGCAAATATTTAATACGTGAAGAAAATACAGTCATAGAATGGCAACAAAATCTCAAAATGATCGTATTTATTTTTGTATTAAAACAATTTATCTGTGCATAATGTATAGTACTACAAAATTGAGTCCAGGGTTTTTATACACTGATATATAATTAAAAAAACTAATTGGTTTATTTAATTTCCGCCGTTAAGTGATCGGTTGAAAATAACATCACCCCAACTCTTTCCGTGGGTGTCGTAAACGGCGACTAAGGAAACACAAATGAGACCTGCCCTTTAGTAATCTATCTTAGGCAACGACACCTCAGTTCGTTTTGAATCTAAGGTGGCATCCTATGGTCTCATGCAGGCTCTGTAAAGGGCCGTCTGGTTCGCGACCACCCTCCTACCGAAGTCCGACGCCAAACAGCTAGCTGTATTTCGTCGGTGCGTGATATGCCTTAACTGGCATTTTCTGGGTTAACTCGCTCCATCGTCGACCTCATCTATGACCTTGTTCAAGATCGGGGTCAAGAGTTAACCCATCTCACAATAAAACATTAAAAAGATGTTTCTAATGTTATCCGTTCTTGTATGAAACCCCTTTTTTACTTACTTATCCATAGTGTGCTTCAATATTAAGCCCCCATAATATTTTAAATAACAAACTCATTCATTTAAAGTTAAAAAAATATTAAACGTTTTTTTTTTTGAACATCGTTAACAGACATGTTTTACCAACCTCTGCGACGTTTAAATGTTACAATCAAATTCAGCAAAGCTTCGGTGATCTTTCATATATAATCTCGAGTGTTTGATGTCGATTTCGAAATACAGATCGAGAATATATATATCAGTGATATAATATCACACACTTTTCAACTGTAGTGCGCGAAACATTCAACATAACCTATCACGGAGAAACCGAAGAATCTGTCATCAAGTCCGAGGTAGTTAAAGAAATACCTCTGCAACTAATGCCGTCAGCGAAAAGTAGAATAAACTACGCTGCAAGTAGCACATAGCGACAAATCAGTCCGACCATTGGTTTTATTGGTCATAATCTGGTAACTGAGCAACCAAATAACTAAGCATAATCTGGTAACTAAGCAAACAAACAACTGAGCACAGTCTGATAACTAATTAAGCGCGATCGTGGTTGTGACCCCCGCTCCGGATCATACCTGGTTCAGCACATCTCGCTGGCCATCCAACGCGGCAACGCGGCCGGCGTGATGGGTACATTTGAGCCGGGTATGCTCCGAGGCGGGCTTTTCGACTGTTAATTTTTAATTAAGTTAATTTTATTACATTATAATTAAGTTTTGACATTAAGCAAATAATCGAGTACTTGATCTTAGCAGTCATAATCTGGTAAATAACCAAACAAAAGACTGCTGAAAGCCTGCTCCGGCGCTTACCGATTTCTAAGAATATAGGAATGTTTTGTCTTGCTTACCCCTGCTAATAGATGTGTCTCTTTCTATACTAGTTTTAGAATAATTACGGAATGTTTAATAATTATAAAATAGTTGTTTCAAGGTAAAAATATCAGATTTCCTTGCAGTGTGATAATAAAATGTAGATATTATTATGGTCTTCAATTAGAAATAGGTAAAAACATGCTACAACTGAAAATGTCAGTGGGCCCATTTTGCCCATCCTTCTTTCTTCAATACATTTTCAATTTTATCTTTACGTATTAGAGTTTACAATCCATTGGGGAAATTTGACAGTTTGTGGTAACCTGATGTACTGTTGACTGTACTATTATGTATAGCGAAACTGCCTAACGAACTATTGTCAAGAATTTTTTTGAAAAATGCCGGACAAAACTTTATTTTGAAATTTAGGTTTCAAGCAACCTACTTAATTATCAAATAGACCCATAAATATGTAAAGAGCTTTATTTTCTAACATAAAAACAAACAGTTATCATTTAAAAGTAAAAGTATTAGTTTTTAGATTTTTTTTAGTCTGAAAAGTGGTGCCCACACATTAAAAATTTGTATGGAAGAAAATATTGAAGTAAAACAAAAAATGTTTTACAAACCTATAAAATGTAATAAGGCATACAGTTTTCAAATAATATACTACCTAAAACGTTATGTTAAGATTTATTCACAATGCCTATACTTAACTTAAAATAGGTAATTAATTCTTTACATTGTTTATGCGGTTTTCACACTCGGACATTTGACTGTCAGGAAAAGTGGACAACTTTCTGAAAATGAGTCCTTTGTCCTTTTTTCCAGTCAAGAACTTTTTTGGAGAATTTCGTAAAGGTTCCTCGGGGAAAGTTGTTCAGTATCATAAGGTGATTCACCCTCTAATAAAGTTACGATAGCTAATTTGAAGTCCCCCATAAAAAATGTCACTGCTTCCGAACAATTTTCAACGGTACACCAGGTTACCACAAACTGTCTTTTCCCAATGGATAGTAAACTCTAATCTTCTTCTTACCAGCCCATATACGTCTCCACCGAGGGACACGGGCCTCCCTTCGAAACACGAAGGGGATTTAGGCCATAGTCCAACACGTTAGCCCAATGCGGGTTGGTGGTGGTGGACCGCTCGTCTTTCGAAAATGAATTTTCTTGGACGGGCGGGTTTCATCACGATATTTTCCTTCACCGTTGAGAAAGTGATAATTACAAATCCGTACATAAATCCGGAAAGACGAATTAAGTGGAACCCGCGACCTTCGGATTACAAGTCTGGCTTATTACCAACTGGGCTATCACCGCAAACTCTAATGCTTGGAGATAAAATTAAAAATCGATTGAAGAAATTTGACAGTTTTGGATAGCATGTGCTTTTGTCCGTTGTCCCTGTACTAAACCGACCAACTTTTTGATAATCTAACTTGTATAATTACAGTACACTTTGGATGAATTATACACATAACCCTTCGTTCCATACATTGGTGTGTGAAAATCCGTTTAATAAATAATAATAAATAAAATCGTTTATTTCGGGCAGAGCCCATAAAAGTGTTAGTATACAATTTTTCTTACAAAACTAATGTTAGTAGGGTACATAATTACATTTAATAGTAGTATTTCTAACCGTGTGGACCTCCATCCACCTCTTAAAGAGGGGGGAGTCCCACCGGTCAGATAACGCCGTCAGGATGCTGTTGTTGCTGCTCCTCGTGCGACTTAATAAGGAAGCGCAACGCTTCCTTATTATACTAGGAAAGTCGTCGACACGATGCTCCGCGAACATTCCGGAAGCACTGCAGTGCCTGGGCAGCCCCATCAGCATCCTGAAGGCGTTATTGTACTGGACGCGCAGGTCGCTGTATGTCCGCTGCGTGTAACCAGTCCACAGGTTGCACGTGTAGAAGGACTGGCAGTATGCCTTAAAAAGTGTAACCTTCACTTGTTTTGTACACCGTGCAAACCTGCGGATGAGCATGTTACATCTGACAGCCAACGACCTGCGCTCCCGCTCTATGTCCAAACCATCTTAATACTTTTAAGTTAATATAATATAAGTAATACGTATCAAGCTTGATATAAAATAAATTTTGCTTGCAAACTTATTATATCTTCCTTTTTAGACATGAGACAGATTTTGTTCAGATAAAACCTAATCGCTATTTTCTGTCTGCATGATGGGCAGATAAGTACTTACTGAGTTATTTTATTATACCGTTATCTGACCCGTTATTGTGTCGTTTACCCTGTGCGGAACTGATTACAACAATTTCACACCTAGCAATAATAACTGTATGGTTACGATTATTTTCTTACTTTATACCTTACTAGCATTCAGCCCGGGACTTCGCTCCCGTGGGAATTCGGGAAAATTATGTAGCCTATGTCCATCGGGGAAAATGTAGCTTTCTAATGGTGAAATAATTTTTCAAATCGGTCCAGTAGTTTCGGAGCCTATTCAATGGAAACAAACAAACAATCAAATCTTTCCTCTTTATAATATGTATAGAAAAAATATCATATATCATACATATCATATCAATCCTATTGGGGTATGTAGGTACCTAGACGGAGCATCACCATACCACTTGACGATAAACAGGTAAATTGAGTGACTTTTAATTAGTTAGCGAAAATATAGATGTGAATCAGCCCACTGAACAAACCAACTTTCCCTAAGGAACATACCTATGTATTATTTTGAATGAGTTGAATACGCAAATAAATTGCCGCTACCTACCTACAATTAGAACGAACACCCCAGCTACCTCCTAGCAAAGTCTATTCTGGTTGAACGATTGGAATGATGTAGGTACATTGCTGTGTTTAGTTTATGTTGTTATCAAGGTTTCTTTATGAAGAAGCAGTTGACAACATACATTCGTTCACCCAGCAACGACTTCACTTAAGTAGTAGGGCCCCTGCTGATGGCCTTTGGGAAGTAAAAACATATTTTCGAGAATGCCTTGGGGAAAGTTGTTCAGTTTCATGAGGAGAATCACCCCTTAAAGTTTCGCTAGCTAATTTAGTCACCCATATTATTACTCAAAAAATAATATGCCATACTTATTAAATGTATATGACGCGCACACCTACGAAACGAACATACCCTTGACTCCCAGCTGACTTTTGTCACTTTCCGTTCTGATCATTCACTCACTCCTCGTTCTTTTCGCAGTCTATGTGTCTCTGTCATACAAGTATGTTGCGTCGTCAAACCTCTCGCTCACTCTCTCGCCAGTCAGTTCAGTTGCTTTCCCCGGGCCAAGCGAAAATATCGTATGAACTTTTTTTTATAAAATCATAAAGCATTTTTTTAAATTAATTTCGGTGCACATTAAATGATACATTTAATTTTACATTAAATATACGGGTCTTTTTGCTTGGTTTTCTTTTGTGTGAGGTTATTAGATTTGTGTCAAATTAAAACTCAAAGTGCAGATATTTTTGCTGACTTTCTTATATAATGTTGTTTTTATTTCAAATATTAATAAAAACATTTGACCATCGAGCAAAGACACGAATTTTTTTTGCAAAAATCAGTGCAATTTTCTGTGGTTTTGTAGGACAAAAATGTTCAGTGAAGATGTGTGTTTCGTTGTTATTTGTTTAATAAAATAATTGTGATTTCGTAACTACGGTTGGTTTTTTATGAGCGGCTGTGTTGTGTGGGTAATAGACTGACTTGCTTGGATTCATACGGAAACCAGTTGTAAAATATTGAAGGAATACGAGGTAAGTGACAAAACATTTGAATGTTTACATTGCATTTGGGGGCACAAGTTCAAGTGTTAGAGATAGTCTCCTATCTAATCTCACCTATAGAAGTCAATCATTCAATGTAGTTAGTGAATCACATGTACTAATCCTATAATGACACTTCAGATAAGTACCTGAGCTACAGGACATTTAATGTCAATTTGGTGTAACTAATAAATATTGAGACGGTTACAGGACACAACCTGATATCCAGCACCTTTCCTGAAGAATGTTTCTGCACCTTCGACCTGATCCTCTCCCATCCTGGTTGCACTCAAATCCTCCAGAAGTGTTCCGGTCACAAACTCAAATCAGAATCAACCTAACTTGACTGTTATCTTTCTGCTTATTGTTACTGATATCTTTTCTAGTTAATAGTACTTATGTTAAAATTTTAGACCTTGCCTTAGGTCAATAAGGAAGCGAAAACTACCATACTCTCACATAGTTTTAATAAAGTTAATAAGCTGGAGAAGTCAAAAAAATTATTAAACTAAATTATGTTGACAAAAATTTTCTTATAACCATGTATTTCAAAAACACATTTGAGTTTATTTTTACGATTTCTAGTAATGCTATCCAAGTTACTATGCTTGTTGCACTACCTAATCTAATCTGTGAAATCATTTTACCATGTCTGAATAAGCAAGATAAGTGGCGATTGTTTTTAAAAATATTACCGCACATTAATAATGGAATCTTTTGCATTCACAATAATAAAATTTTTAAAACTTAGGACAATAAAGTGATGCACCTTACATAAAAAAAAATGTGCGACCTTCTGAATATTATATTGGTAATTACTTGGTATTTCAAAGAATTCTGTTGCAGCCAACAGCACTTAAAAGATAAAATATTCTTGATATTTACCTAAATGCAATAAAGTGCTATTGCTTAATGCATAAAATAACTAAATAGGTTCTACTACGACTTAAAGTCCGTGTATTTATTTCGAATTCAAAGGTTTTGTATTTTTTATATGGGAAAAATTTAAGTAAGTACTCCCAAAATATGTTTAAGGTTCTAACCTTTTTCTCTTTTCAGTGAATAGAATAGAAAAAAGCTTTATTTTATAGGACATTCAGGATGCCACTTAAAACAAGTCAAGATTACATGAAATACATACAAACAAACATTAAAGGATTTAAATACATACACACGCATTCGTTCTATTGACCCTACTGTCTCAATGCCTATTCGCAAAGGTGCAGTCTTCCCCAGAGAAGAACAGGCAAGAAACTCTGAGGGTGCTCTTTTTAATCGCATTACAAATTTTCTTATTTTAACTAATTCTGAAATAACTCTAGAGCTGAGCAGTTCATTCCCATGGCTGCTTGTCAGTTAGGTAATCAGAAATTTTGTAATCCCTATAACAATCCCTATATATGTCTTCCCTATAACTAGTAAAGCTATAAGTTTATTTAACAGAAGAGATTTGTCTATTGGGCATTAAAATCGCCAAAATATTATAATTAGAGCCATTGAGTTATATTGTATACCTCAATGATTAGAGCATATATCAATCACATGATGTATTAACAACAGTGTTATTGGGTTTAAATATGAACCCAAAGATGGGGATAGGTGTCTCTGAAGACAGGATAAAAAGCTTTAATCTGCACCAATGTTCATCAACTTTTAGATGGTATGGCATACTCCTTAAAACAAATATTCATTTATTATCGTTTATATTTCTGAAATACCTGTGTACATTGATTATTTGTAAAAATCCTAACACCAAACCGTCATTCCAATAAAAATATATGAAAGCAACAAAAACCACATTTAATTTTGATGGGCACTAAATATGTGGGAAGTATTTTAACAAGCATAAAACTCTTATCACTACTAATTTCCTGTTAATGTAGTTTTCAATGCCTTGTATCGTTCTAATTGGCATAACAAATTACCCAACTTGTTAGCTTTTTTTTTTACAAAATTGCTGAAATGTTGACAAAGTTTTAACTTTGTTAAAAAATTTGAAGTAAGTAAGTACTTAAATACAATCCATTTCAAATTTGTTTTAATGGGTTTTGAGGATTGTGTAAATATTTTAGAATACAAAAACTGCCTTCTAGATTAGTGTACTTCTTCTTTTAAGTACACAAAAGATGATGCAACAAGATATTCTATTTTAGTTTCATATTCTTTTAACTTTTAAAGTTTCTAATTATTATATTTTTTAACACTGCAAAGACTGGTAGATTTTCTAGTGAGAACCAAGGAATTACTTGTTTTTAAAATATAATAGGTTCATAATGCAAACTTAATGAGATCATTTATTTCTATGTCTATGGATGATGTGATGATGATGAATGTGTTGCAGAAACTTGTACTTTCTGTAAAGTGATAACTATATTCCATTTAGTTTGTTTTGCGTTTTTTGTTTCCTTGTCTTTTGATAGCTGTCCAAACTAAAGATAAAAATTAAAATTTAATACACAGTAATCAGTAAACGATTAAATTAGATTTTCAGCAATTAAATCTATCAGAACATATGTACTTAAATAGGTAATTGTCACTTCAATCCTAACAATTCCTATCGGCAGATAACCACAAAAAAAACAAATCGTCATCTAAATGTTATGTGTATTTGTTTTTTATTATTGTAGATTTAAAAAAAAAATACTGATTCAATTTCAATAAAATATAAATAGGAAGCTTCCGAACCGAAAAAAAACGAAAATCGGATGTAAATTAGCGGAGTTATCGTGTTACAAGTAAACATACAAAAAAGAAACAGTCGAAATGGGAACCTCCTCCTATTTTATTTAAAGTCGATAAAACGTATCTGTGACCTATTGAGCATATTGTTACACTTACATATTACATCAGTGCAGTAGCAGTGTTATCTATCTGTTACAAAACATATAAATGTTTATAAAATTAATATGATTAAGTATTAAATGAATATGATAAGTATTATGAATATGATATTTTATAAAGTTATCTAGACTGAATACATTTCCCAAACTTTCGTTAATTTTGATTGCCTTGGTCCATTACATTTTTATTTTATGCTGTTGGTAAAATTATCCTGTGTCAGCTGATTATAAAGTAGGAGAAGGGGGAATGGATTGGACAGGCGAACTTTATTCTTTGACAAATGAATGTCTGCGTTGTCGCAATTCCGCCAATATCATGAAGAAGTTACACAGTAGATGATTGATTGGTTCGGTTACGTTCTAGTTTACAAAACAGTTACAGTTCTATTGTGGTTCGGCAAATTTCGTATTGCAAAAAAAGTAAATTGAATTTTTTTAAAGACAAGAAAGAGACAGACACTGTTTGCTGAGAGACATTAAGCAAATAGCAGCACTGTATCTAGTAGCATCTAGAGCAGGGGTTCCCAACCTTTTTTTGTCTACTGCCCACTTTAAGAATAAATTATTTTTTAACGCCCCCCTTTTTAAACATACTTAAAAACCGCTAAGTACTTATAACTGATTATTGAAACGCAACTTTATAGTATTCGGACAGAGTATCTTTTATTGAAAATAAAACAAACATAATCAATTCTTATATAAAAACTAATGTGAAGGTTGAATCTGATGCTGTTCAATAAGTTTGTTGATATCAGGTTCCAATTTACTCAAAAACAGCCGCAAGTCGCCACGTTCGGTAACACGCAAACGATTTCTCTTTTTAGTAAGCAGCGTTGCCACAGCACTAAAACCACGTTCACACAAATATGACGATGGGAATGCTATCAAGAATCGTTGAACAATTGACCACAATCCAGGGTACAATTGCAGGATCGGTTTTTGAAGCCAAAATTCTTGATATCCATTTTTGAACTTGATTTTTATTTCTTCGTTTGTTGTCAATTCTATAAGTTCTTCTTCCAGCTGAGGTGACATTGCTATGTTGACATTTGAAAACGGATCTAACACCCAGTCTGGTATTTCCAAGTTTAAAATGTCCTGGTATCGTTCGGTGAAGTCAATGTGGAGGTTTTCCAAATGTTGGCAGTAGGCAAACAAGTCGTCGTTACTGCAGGATACTGATAAATTCGGAAAATTGTGAAACTCACGTCTGCCCATATTCTTTTTGTGCAGAAGCAGTTTGGCTGCGAAAGCAGCAACGACATTTTTGTTTTAATTAAATTTAGTTCATCGCCTTGCAGTTGGAGGTTCATGTCGTTGAACAATTTATACAGGTCTGTCATGTAAGCTATATCATTCTTTGATGTTATGAGCTTGTTGCGCAGTTCTGTATCTTTAGTTTCCAAGAACTCTATCACAGAGTCAAACAGGTTGTAAAATCGAATCAGACAATTGCCTCTTGACAGCCAACGAACTTCAGTATGAAGCAATAAACGGTTGAAATCTTCGTCATTAGTAACACAAAGCTGATGAAATAATCTATCATTCAAAGAGCTGCTACGGATTTTATTGACTGCTTTGATGACATATTGCAGTGATTGAAATAGTCGTTCACTTAAGTTTCTAGCAACCAAATGTTGTCTATGAATAACGCAATGTATAGCAAGGACATCTGGAATTTTATTTTTAAGTACGCTATGAAGCCTTTATGGCGCCCTGTCATAGCCGGAGCGCCATCCGTAGCAACTGATATAATATTTTTCAAAGGAATCTCTTTCTCTTCAAAAAACTTTTCCAATGTATTGAATATGGTTTCGCCTTTTGTATCTGTCTCCAAATTTCTGGCAAACAATAGTTCTTCACGTATTTTCTCATCTTTAATAAACCTCACGTAAGATAGCAACAACGCTTCATTAGTTGGTAAAGTGGACTCATCGAGCTGAATTGAGAATTGACTAGTCCTCAGATGATTGCACAATGATTCTTCAATGTTTTCAGCCATTTCATCAATTCGTCTTTGCACAGAATTATTACTCAAAGGAATTTTTCGGATAATATCTGCGGCCGGTTTATGAAGCACAGTAGTCATTACTTCCTTTATTGCTGGCAAAATTAACTCTTCTCCGATGTTGTGTGGTTTGCCTTTTTGAGCAATTAACAAAGAGATATTGTACGAAGCTCGAAGTCCGTCGTCATCTTGCTTAGCAGCCGCCGAAAATAGTTTTGATACACTTGGCTGAGTATTATGCTTCTTCTCTAGGTCTTGAAAATATGCTACATTCTTGTCTTTCTTATCTGGATGCATTTTATTCAAATGATCTTGCAGTCTTGAAGGCTTCATTGCTTCGTTCGAAAATGTTTTTAGACATAGAAGACACAAAGGCGACGACGGGTTTGTGGGATTTTCAATAAATCCGAATTTAATATATTCCGCAGAGTATTGCCGTCTCTTCTTTTTTACTTCCGACATTGTTTTGTTTTGAGAAATACGTAAGTGTTATAATGAAGTACTGCTTATCTATTATGCGCGAAACCGCAAATGAAAATAAAATAAATTTACGTCGTTTATATAGGATTGCATAAGCAGCACGCACCAACAGGAATAAGACAAACGTGCATAAACTCGTTTATCTCATTCGACGCCCAATCGTACTCGACAAGCAAGAACAAGTATTATAGAACCAGCCGATTGATACAGGAATGTACAAATCGGATTATTTAACAAAAACTTGTTAAAACATGATTGCCCGCGGTCTATTATATCGAACCGAGTTTGAGCTATATCTTAATTAATATTAGTTGATGTTCACAAGATGTAGTCGAGAGTCGAGAGCTCAGTCGGTGTCTAAGAGTCTTCCTAGCTAGGTAGATGAAATTATAAATCGACCCCAAAGCCCTACACAACGCCCCCTTTTTTTTCTGGGTCTCTTACCGCCCCCCTTTAGGCCTGCAGCGCCCACAAGGGGGCGTTATCGCCCACGTTGGGAAAGACTGATCTAGAGAGTAGTAAACTTTTGGTCAGAATTTACTTGAGAAGGTGTCATAAAGATAGAGATTATGTATACTTATCATAATAGTACCTACTTAATAGTACCTTATGCAAAGTTACCTAGATATAAACAAACAACCATTATTATTTTAATAACTATTGTATTGGTAATCGGATATAAAAAACATGCATATAAAAGAAACTTAATTATTATCATCACATCGCCTATTAGGTAATATTGCTTATTTACTTGCAAGCAAAACACAACCATTGTATCATTGTAGTTACGTGTCTATGTCTATTGATTATAAACATTCCCATCATGCTAAAACGTCACTCTCACTGTTATCAATATCATTACCAGAACGAAATATGTTTTCATACAAACATTTTCTATTGTCATTCGTATCATGTTTTGATTCTTTGACTAATCGTTCGATGGTTTGTCACACTTTACAGCTTTATAGGTCTAATAAAATCCAGGGTTTCTCAAAGTGGGGTATGCGAACCCCTAGGGGTTCGCCATTCGTCGGTAGGGGGTTCGCGGCTTGATGACTGGCGGGCCAAAATAACTCCTAGAATTGACTCAATCTGCAACAAGAAACAAGCCCACCCATTACTTTTAAAAATGTATTTCTTTTGACACTGTATTTCTTACTTTTTATTGAAATAAAACCTTATTTTCTTCAACCTTATTATTTTCTATAGGGAAGGGGGGGTTTAATTAACTCCAGGGGTTCGCTGTCATCTTGAAACTTTAGCAGGGGTTCGTGGAGCCAAAAGTTTGAGAAACCCTGGTCTAATCTAAGGGTTTGAGCTGCATAGCTAGCATGGCCCGCGACAAACTCGTGCGTCACGCCGCCGTCACCGCAGATGACGGTAAAACTTCACTTTGAATGAGCGAGTGTACCGCGCAAAGGCTTGCTCGCTTTCTGGCGTTGTCGTTTCGACATTTGACTGCGAGTACGTTTTGCTTGAGCTGATTGGATATTGATGTGATGAGTCCAGTGAGCAGGTAAATCATGCGTTTAGGTGAATCCAAGAAAGTCACTTTAATCCGATAGACATTGACAGCGATTATTATTTATGTCATCTATGACCTTAGTCAAAATTGTGGTCAAGAGTTAACCCTTTTCATAATAAGTAATAAAACAAGTTCGTATACCTTTTGGTATAAGTCTAAACTATCTACCGTCTGTTATACCATGCAGGAAATCATGGAATTTTCTTGGGAAGTAGCGTGGATGCATGTAGGCTGAAGATAATAAGCTAATTCCGAATTTATGAAGTAGAACCAACTTAAGTATTTGTTTACTGGGGCAAACTAAACTTTAATTGCTTGGGTGGGTGTCCCCTACTTCTAACCCAAAAATTTAGTTTGTAGGTTATACTGTACGTACTTTACGCTATGAAGACCTGATGATAGCATACACATCAGGCAAAATATTATAAGTTTATCTAATTAAAGTTATACAATACATTGTATCTAATTAATATTATTATTGCAGTCTGCCGTTCACGCACTGTTTTTGTTATGCGTCATACTTAGATTAATTTAATAGTGACATTAAGTTTAATGTTAATGTTGGTGTGCAATAAAGTATATTTGTATTGTATTGTATTGTGACACTCAAGGTCCGTGGGTAAATAATATGATGTGCATTAGCGGTTAGTTTATATGTTATTATCATTATTATGTGAAATCCGCCTGGTAATTTTGGCATGAAATACTTACAAAAATCTTTTTTCACTAACTTTAAGGGTTTTAAGGATTGTTTTGTGGGTGATTCTACAAAAATTGGGTAACTTGCTGTCATCGGTTATTAAAACAAAATTGTTACATATTTTTTAACATTTTTTATTTTAATTTAAAACAACTATAAGTATTTTATTTGGTCAACCAATTTCAGCTATTAATTTTAAATATAAGTTTATAAAAAGCCACAATATATTCTCAAAACGTCAGTTCTTTGGCATGTCACCAGTCCAATAACGCGCAATCAAGTGGCTGTTTATTAAAAATTACCGTTTATTTAAGCAAACTTGCCATTTCACTACAATCTGTGATGTACTTAATAATGTCTATCACAACTTTCATTATATAATATTCTCACCATTGTTGTAAAAAAAATAAGAATTTTTGTGGTCAGTTTTATTCGTCAGTCCGCTGTGTGTTGTTCAAATTTGAATTTCCCGCGTAATATCATCGACTCGAATTCAAATAACTGCTAAAGTTCAATATTCTAAGTGAAGTTAGCTGCAGACCGCGCCATTAGACGGCCGCCATTACAGTGCCAGTGCTAGAGTTCTGTTTGTCGTGGAAACACGTGCTCGTCCAGTCAAAATTTCAGTCCTATGGTGAGTTGTTATTTTCTTATAAACCTGTCTTTTATTTTAATTTATATATAGTTAACTTTGTTTTATGAAAATGTAGCTTGTTGATATTCGAAAACACCAAAATAAATGTAGGTTTTAATAATAACCTCAAATTTATCCCTTTTTCATCAGTCCGTTGGCGTCAGTCCTTTGTCTGATATTGCGCCAGAGGACTGACGAGTTTCCAGGGTACTGATATTTTTCGTTTTAGATAACTTTCATTTCAATTGTAGAGTTTATAAGCATTTTTTTTACTTATTTCAGTTCAAAACATCATGCCTCCTCCTAAAAAAACACAAAATATGACTCAGAATAGAGAAGAAATATTAAAAAAAAAGAGAAAAGCCGAAAAGGCTCGCCTTGCTAGAATTAAAAGTGACCCCATAAAATTAGCCGAATACAAAGAGAAGCAAAGGTTGCAGTACTTAAAAAAAAAGGAAAAAGGGCAAAGAAAAAATGTTAAAGACATGACACCTCGGGAGCAACGATCAACTCGAAAAAAATGGAAAAAATATTCATCAAACTACAGGCAAAAAAAACAACTATTGAAAACTACTACAGATAATTTTATACGCCAGAATACTCCTTCACCTACTGACGATGAAGCGCAACCAATAGTTGTCGACGAAATGAGACCTATTATTAATGAAGACCAAAGAGCAAAAGAAGCAAAAAAGAGAAGAGAAAGGCATAGAAGATCTAGAAATATGCAATTAAAAAAAATGGAAGCGAAGGTTTCAAAATTGAGAACTAAATTGAATACTCAGCGTCAAAAATATAAACGAATTAAAAAGCAATTAAAGAAAGTTGTAAAATCGGTTGAGAAAACTCCAAAAACTAGAATTGAAGAAATGAGTGAAGATATTTCTAAAAAAAAGGATTTAGTGAAGAAGGCCCTTTTCGGAGAAGTTATTAAAATGCAATTAGAGGAAAACTACTCTAAAGTAAAGAGTCATGAAGATAAAAAAAAGTTCAAGCAAGCTATATCAGGAAATTTGGTAGACAAATATAAATTATGGAGACTAAAAAACAAAATAGTGACTTTTAAAAAAACAAGACATAACCTTCCAAACAAAATAAAAAATAACGCCAAAACTAAAGTGCAAAGTTTAGTTCGGCAATTTTTAGAAGACGATTCTAACAGCCGTCAAGCAGCAGGAAAGAAAGAGTTTGTAACCTTCAAGAAAATTAAAAAACAGAGAAGATACTTACTCGACAGTATGAAAAATCTTCATGAGAAGTTTTTGAAAACCATTCCTTTTAAAATTAGCTATTCGCTATTTACCAGACTTCGACCGTTTTGGGTGGTTCCTCCTAAATTGTCAAACTGTGATACCTGTGCTTGCACGGTCCACGAAAACATGGATCTTCAACTCGCTGCTCTAAAAAAGGCAAATATACTCACAACAGTGAATAATCATCAAAATATGTTGAAAATGCTCTGTTGCGATCGATTTTCTGAAAGATGTCTTGAGAGGACATGTGACGAGTGTTGCTTGAAAACATTGCCTTATGCTGAATTTGATAACTCAAAACCGATTCTATTGAAACAATGGGTGAGTAAAAAAGAGTCCATAACAGATTTAAAAACCAAAAAAGAACGATTTGTAATGAAGTGTAAAAAAGAAACACAGGAAATCTTCCCTGCAAATCTTATAACCAAACTTGAAACTGACATGGTAAAGTTTTTCCGGCATACTTTTAACATAGTACACCAGTATAATGCAATTAAACGATTGAAAGATTCTTTAACTGAAAACGATTCCGTGGTGCATATGGATTTCTCAGAAAACTTTTGTACTAAATACAACCAAGAAATCCAAAGCTTTCATTATGGTGGTTCTCGCACCCAAATTTCATTACATACTGTGGTCGTTTACCTAAAAGACTCTACGGTTTCACACTGCACTATGTCTTCTAATTTGTCTCACAACGCCGGAGCAATATGGGCCCATCTAAAACCTGTGTTGGCATCACTGCCATCAAATATTCACACCGTTCACTTTCTCAGCGATGGTCCTGTAACTCAATACAGGAACAAATCTATGTTTTTTGTACTGGGCTGTATGCTGCAAGATATGTACCCTAATATTGTGCGATATACCTGGAACTTTCATGAAGCTGGACACGGAAAGGGGGCACCCGATGGCGTAGGGGCCACTTGTAAAAGAACAGCAGATAAAGTGGTTGCTACAGGAGGTGATATAACTAACTTGAAGGAGTTTGCTTCTGTTACCCGCGAGAGATGTCCAGGTATAAAAGTGGATGTGATTGAAGGCTTTGAAATCGAGCAGATGAACACCTTGATTAACGATAAGTTGCCCCAAACGATCGCCTTTAAGGGGACACTATTGGTGCATCAGGTGACCGGCTCAGCTTACATTCCCAACCATCTTACAATGAAGTCACTAAGTTGTTTCTGCGACACTGATGCATGTGATCATTTCAAGCTAGGATCTATTCGTTATCAGACAGAAATATCGCCTGAACATGGTACATGTCTAACTACTTCTACCGTATTCACAGACTCTGAAGATGATGATATACCACTATCCACTTACATGAGAGATATTGATGACCACTCTGATAGCAATCTAACAACGCCAGGAGTTAGTGGTTATTCACAACAAAATCTCTATAGCAGTGGTGATTATTTATTGATCAAGTATATCACTAAGAATACAGAATATAGTTATGCAGCAATCTGCTCTTCTGTTGATGATGAAGACGGTGAATTGCGAGTGACTTTCCTTAAAATGTGTGAACAGAATGCCACTCTGTTTAAATTGAATGAAAGAGATGTATCAGATGTTCCGGTGGATCAAGTGATAAAAAAATTGCCTGTGCCAAACCTCATTACAAAAGGTAATAGAGTGTTTTACCAATTTAAAGAACAGATTGATGTTTTTGAAAAGTAAACAGTGATAGTAGTATTAGACTATTATGTAGCATTATTTTTATTTTTTGTTGAGAAAGAAGATCTCATTTTTATTTTTTGTTAAGGAAAAGATCTCATTTTTATAACTAGTATCTTTAAGGCGTAGATTGCCATACTTTAGTTTCTATTATTTACTGATTACTTAGAAAGTTTATACTGTTAAGTAATACTCAATCAAGGTAATATAAGTTAAGCAACATAATGATATTATAAATGTCAAAAGGCTGTTATGAAGACTGAGTTAGTTTACTTTCGTGGTATTACTTAGTAATTGTTACTAATTCCAAGTTAATTAGTACCTTTAAGGCAGAGAGTCGTATTTTTGTTATTATTTAGAAGAT
Organism: Aproaerema taeniolella; assembly: GCA_949987775.1. Taxonomy (NCBI): domain Eukaryota; kingdom Metazoa; phylum Arthropoda; class Insecta; order Lepidoptera; family Gelechiidae; genus Aproaerema; species Aproaerema taeniolella. Next base: position 12,136,604 of record OX465261.1, on the reverse strand, counting down.
GTCTCAAAGTAGTATATAAGTAATATAGTATTATGGTAATAAACTCCATAGTATTAGACTATTATGTAGCATTATTTTTATTTTTTGTTGAGAAAGAAGATCTCATTTTTATTTTTTGTTAAAGAAAAGATTTCATTTTTATAAGTAGTATTTTTAAGGCGTAGATTGCCATACTTTTAGTTTCTATTATTTACTGATTACTTAGAAAGTTTATACTGTTAAGTAATACTCAATCAAGGTAATATAAATTAAGCAACATAATGATATTATAAATGTCAAAAGGCTGTTATGAAGACTGAGTTAGTTTACTTTCGTGGTATTACTTAGTAATTGTTACTAATTCCAAGTTAATTAGTACCTTTAAGGCAGAGAGTCATATTTTTGTTATTATTTAGAAGATTTCTCAAAGTAGTATAAAAGTAATATAGTATTATGGTAATAAACTCCATTAATTTCTTATAAAGTTGTGTGTTATATCAGTACTATGTCACCCTCGTCAGTCCCCTGGCAGCCAAATTCAGAAAAACCGATATATCTCAGAATCTACATAAAAAAGTGACTGGCCCGGTTACGAGCAATATCTTCATTAGATTATCTATCTTAAACATCAGAATTTGTAGGAATTATGTTTAAATAGTATCGTAAACAAAATAACCCTAAAAGTTACCCAACTTTTGTATATTCACCCTTGTCTATCTCCAGACTTCTAAGCTTTACTCTTAGCAAAACGCATACTTTCTCACTTATTAGGATACGATATCATCTCTTAATTATACCTATGTATAAAACAAAGTCGGGTTTTTTCGAACACTTATAATTCGAGAACGGCTGGACCGATTTTCATTGTTTTTGATTTGTTATAGGTACATATTTGTCTCCGTCCCGAATAGCAGAATAGCTATTAAAACAATGGAAAACTGACGAAAAAATTCCCACGGGAACAAAGTCCCGGGCGAAAAGCTAGTTCATAAAATAGATAGATAATAGATAGTAAATTATGAATCAGACCCCCAGGAAGCGACAAGCTGCAAATATCTCCCGCGCACGGATACACAAAGTGAGGCTTCCTGCTTCACATTATCTATCAACATTAGGCAGACCGCTCAACGATTAGAATTAAATCTCTCAATGATTGTACTTTTTTTTAAACTTCTCAGTGTCTACGAAATGATTGATATATGCCGCATGCAAGTATATCGCATATCGATATACTTACTTAGCTTATTCTAATTTAAAGTTATGTTTTTATGTGATCAAATATCACTATCATAACCTGAAACTTCTATAAAAATCATTAGTTAACCACTATTTAGTTAGTGTAGGTGTAATATAACTAAATATAATATACGCTGGACCCAACGGTTAACGGACGCCGAGACTAAAATCTCACTTTTGCCGCGCAAATCACGACACTTGACATGAGGCAAATGCTCTGCATTATACACAGCCAATGCCGATGACCTGGTAACGAGGTTAGTCTGGCGGATATAGCGAAAGAGTTCTTTTGTTAAGGGCAAATTGCACGATTACAAAATGTCCCGTACCGGTTTTTTTTCACTTAAGATATTAAATTTTCAATAAAGACTAACGTATCTGTAAAATAGAAGTTATTACTTTAAAAGGTAGAGGGTAAACTACAAGGTGTTTCAAAAAAACCCAAAAAAAGATAATTCAAAATTATTTAAAATTTAGCTTATTGCGCAGCTCTATTACAAATATGACAAGTATGTCATATCAATTATATGAAACTTTCATTTTGAAAGATGTCAAACCGTGCAACTGATTACTAGAGTTGCGACTCTTTCACTTTTAAAAGTAAATTTTGGAATTTCTTTTTTTTTGGGTTTTTTTGAAACCCCTTGTATACCTATTTGTATTAGCTTATTAGTAATAAGCTTACTATTACAATCTTAAAAAAAACAAGCCCCATAGTGCACTCTTAATAGCTAAGTGGTACAAATAAGCTACTGCAAATCGACGAATGTGTTCCCATTAGCTGCCAACATCAGTTTAAAAAACAGATGTATGTTCTTGGGTCTGAGTGGACTTCTGACTATGCTTGCCAAGGACTCGCTTCTTCTTTCGTATCGATGGCAACATCAAATTACTTCGACCCAGTGTTTTCCTATAATATAAATAACATTGTCATCGGCATAAAAGGGAAACTGATTGTGTGGTATTATTTTATTACGTTAAGTGATTTATTACTTCTCTCCCCAGACACACTCAATACTCAATAATTTAAGTGACCACTTAAACCACCCACCTACCTGCCCTTGGAATATAAGCGTTAACTTATCTAGTCTAAACTGTAGTCTTTCAAAAATCCCGGACGAGTTTTGTCTGCGACCCTGCCTTGACATCACATACCTTTTAGGGGCCATTCATTTATTACGTAAGACGATTTAGGGGGGGAGGGGGGTCGACCATGTCTTATTTTTTCTTACAAAGGGGTGGGAGGGAGTGGCGACAGTTCTTACGTAAGATCACAAAAATGCGCAAAGTTAAAATTATACTTTGAAAAAGCGCGGGCAAAGCGATTGAAACCAAATTTTATCACTACTAAAAAATTAAAATTATTAGTACCTGCTTTGTAAGTACAAATAAACATTTCTATAAATTGTTACTTTGAAAAATAAACATTAAAACAAATCAAACGTATATTCATTTTTTCCTTTAGATTCTTATGTAATAAATATTAAACAGGGGGGAGGGGGTCGGCCTATTCTTATTGTTTCTTATAATAGAGGGGGAGGGAGTCAAAAACTAGCGAAAAAAGTCTTACGTAATAAATGATTGGCCCCTTACAACTTTTACTTTTCCCTCTAGACTTCTAGAGTGACATACGTATAACTCGATCCGACTTGAAATTAAAAAATGAACCATGACTACGGCATTAAGTTTACGACCTTTTCGAGACTGCGAATCTACTAAACTTATATTAGTTTGGAGATCATTAGAATCTTTGTTCTTATGTTGTTATTCAACTCTATTTTCAAATTCGCATCTAAAAAATTCGCATCTAAATTAAAGCGCAGCCAACGCCGCAGACGGCACGGTCGTGCCAAAACGTTAAGATCGACCTCGGTTCGGTTAGCCATCAATTTCTAAATTGAATGTATTTTTAATGAATGATAAGGTTTTCAATTTGATACACACATTTCCACGAAGCAGATGAAGTTACGCAATCATTCAATCATGCGAAACACTTATTGTTGCAGACGCTTTGTGCCTTTTTATTGTGTTTTTTTTAAATAGTTTTTTAAGTACGTTGAAGGTTGGTATTTTCAGTCCTGCAAAAGATCGCAGCTTTGCGATTTACTGATAAAGTCAGAAATTCAATATTATTCTCATTATCATATTAGCTTGAAACATCATGTCTTCCATGGCATCTATTAGCCTGTGTGTATCCTCTGCATCCACTGGCTTACCAAATCACATCTGTCCACCTTTAAGAACTACCTTAGGGCAGGATAACCTAAAGGTGGACAGATGTGATTTGGTAAGCCAGTGGATTGCCAATCTTTGAAATGAATCACCAGGAGACGTATTTTTGAAACAGTAGAAATGAATCTTGAATTCGTGCGCGAAAGTAATTCGTCTACGAAATAAAATTCCACTTCCCTTGTTTTTAAGCATTTTTGAAACACTCGAATTCGGTGTTGCCATAAAGTCGGAAAACTTAAATAGGTTCCGTTCCACGCAGAAAAAATAAAAACCGATAACCAATAATATGAATCGATAACGCCTTTTTTTACAAAGGAACGTTTTTTAAATAAAGTCTACCTACTCAATGTTTTTTGACAATACACAATCGGTTTACGGAGGACGGTAGGACTAGGAAAATACATTGAAGACATGGCAGTATGTCTTCATAGATTCCTTTGCCTTTCCCGAAAGTGATGAATTTACCAAAAAAAAACGGTTTTAATCTCAGATTAATGAAATCCATTCTGTCCGATAGATGAAATCTTGATGACGTCACACCGTACTACCCAAAACGTCATTCCGACTCCTAAGGACTCCTATCCATGCTACCAAATAAGAAAGGCACTTTAAAAATTCTACGATGGCAATATTGCCAACTTTTCAATTTGGTCGCGTTATCACTTTCGTCGGTATACACAAGTTATACAGTTAGGATGGTAATGAGATTTGCTGTTTATAAACAGATTTCGTAAATTTTGTGGTGTGTTGGTGTACCAGAACAGGGACTGAGGACGAGGAAAATGTCCTGCATCGTGCGCGGTTGCAGATCGCATTCTGGAAACAAAGAAAACTCCCGTGAAAATATTAGTTTTGACGAGCATTTGACACTTTTTTGACAGTTAGGGCTGTACGCGGCATGAAATCGACGCAGTGATAAAAATATTGTCTTCTTGTTTCTTCGTCCGTAAATTTTCATTTGAGTAACCAGGATAGCATTACAGTCGTAGGTTCCTGTAAGAATAGACTTCATCTATCGGACAGAATGGATTTCATTAATCTGAGGTTTTAATTGTCATTGTCACTGCGCGCTTTCTACTAACTAGTAGAAAATGCAAAACGAGTGGGTCGGACCACTCGCTGCAGAATTCATAGTATGAATTTTGAAAAATAGCGATTTAGCGGATTCGCATGCGAATCTGGTCAATTCGTATGCGAATTGGAATTCTATTGTTTCAAAAATACGTCTCCTTGTTTTTTTTTGCTTAAGCCCGGAGCGTCGTGATTTCTCCCACCTAAAATTATGATGCTCAAATTGATCTTAGACTTTTGAGGAACATCATTTTTAGTAAGAATAAGTAGTATAAAATGTATTAGTTTTGGTGTTGTCTCGTTTCAACATTTCCCCAACACATGTTTACAATGGCTAAAACCCACGTAAAAAATAATAATGTTTGGTTCATTAAACTTAAACTGTCACTAAATGAGGTTACACTCCATCAAACACTGCGTTATCGTGTCAATATTCACAGCCTGCAGCGATAAAACAGTAGCACAGTTTGATAAAAGTGTTGTAATATCAATTACGCGCGTAATGGTTCCATAAACGTTTACTGCATGAGCTGTCGGCTCAGTACGTGGATGACTTACTTATTTGAAGACTTGATGTTCTAAGATAGCAGAACTCTTGAATAGTGTTTTAAAAATAGGAAAAAGTATTTTAATTTAACAATGTAACGTTGTAAAAACTTCCTGCTTTCTAGCTGCACGTGTGTAATATCCCTATATGCCTGTGACAGTCTTTAGTTCTTCAACTACATAGTGATCCAATCCGGTCAGGTTCCCCTGTTAACATGGTCCCGAAAGTCATTGGGCTATGTACGACATTTTAAAAATATTTTTAATTTCGTTTAATTTTTTATTTAACATAAAGGAATAAGGTCCCGTTTCCTAAAAAAATATATGTAAAAAATCTATCTTTTGAAATAAAAATATAATAATTAAAAGTTTCTCAGTAGGGTAAACTAATCATAAATACGGCATTATGCAATCGTGTCTTTGCCAAGCTGTCATGTCAATAAAAAAAAAACATAACCTATTTCATTTTGTATTTGGTTGTTTATTTTTGAGTTTTATTTTTGCTTTTGGTTAATTTTTTCTGAAGTCTTTTACTGCTACCGCATACCGGATTACGATTTAACTTTGCACGGACTTGTAGTGCTAGATTTTGACTGATTTTCTCACGACTACACCTTATTCATACCGGACTCCGAGAACTGCTTCAACGATAGTGATTAATACTCTTCGGATTTGTGGAATAACACTAATAACGACAGCGCAGCAGGCTTTGTTACTCAACATGGCATCTGACGAGTTACAGCGGTGGAGAGAACCAAAAAATGTTTTATACCTCTTTGTTAGTCTGTGATTGAAACGTATCTCTAGTTAGTCTGTGATTGAAACTTAAATGTTGAACTTAAACTCAAAAACGCAACGGTATAGGTTATATGTCAACCAACTGTCAATCGTTTTTTTTTTTTACTTTGGCAAAGGAGTTAATCTGTAGAATGCTGTAATAAGCAACAAATCGTAACCAAAATTTTAAAAATTAATTATTTTTATGTCTATGATCAAAATTATTTGATATATTTTTTATTTGAATATGGGACCTTAAACCTGCTTAAAATAAAAAAATCAAATTATTTTAAAAATCTTGCACATAGCCCATTACTTGACCTGCCAAATCTTGGATCATGGTCAACCTCACCGATTGATCTCTATCTTTTTCTCTTAAGATGAGTGATCAACATATTTTCAGCTCCGGAGCTTAATTTGATATAGATTAACAAACAAATCGATACAAACTGATAACAAAGACGTCCTATCTAATTATCGCAGTCTAAATGACTGGTTTTATACCTATATGTGAATTTAATATTCAAGAGCTTTGTTACCACTCCGTTACTTTGACAATAGGACAAGTTGGTTACCAATGGAGTTACTTCAATAACAGTGTTCTCTTCTTCGTAACGTGTCAAACCTTGGTAGACAACACGTCAAGTCTTTGTGGACCAGTACCACTACCTAGAGCATTATCTCAGGTCCTCACGATTGCTGTTTCAAGGACTCACTTGGCACGACAAGCGATGTGCCATTGTCTATCAACGGAATGCTCTCTTTTTTAAGTATAACTTTTAAAATGAAACTTATTTTTTTATGTATGTCAAACTTCTAAATTAAAATTCTTCGCTTTAGTAAATTAGCAAATAATATATCAAAAACTCTGCCTCTCATACGGAGCGACGTGATGTGATGAAACGATCCGAGACTTCGTTACCGTTGAAAAGGATTATTTCATTAAGACTTTACAGTCTTCTATCCCTGCGCAATCACTTCTATCCGTTACGACGTAAAGGAAGAACAAACAATAAAACAACTGGGGTTTATTTCAATTTCAAACATACTTTCACATTTATAATACCTATTAATCTAAATAAATAAAAATGAATTGCTGTTCGTTAGTCTCGCTAAAACTCGAGAACGGCTGAACCGATTTGGCTAAATTTAGTCTTTAAATATTCGTGGAAGTCCAGGAAAAGTTTAAAAGGTGAGAAAATGTGGAAAAAAGGCGTCACGAAGTTGGCCGGGTCAGCTAGTAAAGAATAAAAGGATCAAGCACAATGGCCCAATCGAGAACTTTAAATGCGGAAAATGCCCGACAAACATAACACGGATATATGTACATATAAGATATAAGCTTGCATCACGGCCATACTTAGTCAAATAAAATCTCCAAACAAAAGTTTAAATGGCCCACCCACACTGAAGTTTCCCTTGTGTAGTCAGTCCCATAACGTGGCTTATCTTAAAAGTGGATACTGGTATGTTGAACATGCAAGAATTTCAAATGTCCCTGCAATCTTCGTCCACCGCAATGACTTCCAAAAATAACTGCGGCATTGGCGTTCTTAGTTTATAATTAAAAAATACCTCCATATAGGTCACACAGATATTTTGCAACATTGATGGGATTCGCGCCAAGCCTCTCTAATGCGGATTGGCTGAGGTGCAATGTGTATAGTCAGCTTCCATATTTTATAAATATCACTGATTTTTCAAAACAAAGTTTATTTATTTTGGATAATTTAAAATCGTAACATATCATAGTAATAATAATTTTTTGGAACTGAACAGTGAACTTAAGCAAAACTGTGCTTTATTCGGTAAGCGGTAGTTCGTATTAATCACTTTTTGGGAGTCTGCCACTGCTGGCGAAGCGAGCACTAGTAGACATTTTATTTGAAATATTTGAACAACGGATCTCCTTCCTGAATAAACCTCCTTTAATGAAGAAAGAAAATGCAAATAAAAAGACAGATAATCTTTAAAAAAATTGTTGAGGAAGCGTTCACCCAGAACTTCGTAGGATACAATCATGTGGGATACCTTTAGAAAGAAAAGTTGATGGATTTCTAATTCTAGAAAACTCAAGACTTAACTAACCAGAATTGGTAATAAATACTACTCAATAATTCTAGTTCACCTCTACCTATTTTAAAATTGATTTCATCGATATGTCTTAACTATTCATAAAAGAAACTAAGGAAGTTACCTAAACCTTGATCGTACGATAGTCGATCACGAACAGACGGGACTGGCCACGACTCGAATCAAATCGCCAAATACCCAATAATTTAACATCTAAAAATAAAAAACCAATGCTCTATCATAAGCTTATACATTGATAATAATTATATAGATAGATAGAAACTCTTTATGGCAAACAGTCACAAAAAAATAATTGTTATTCATTAATAAAATCGTAATTTTTGTTGTACAGTCATCAAGCACTTAATTTTGAAATTTCTTAGAAATGGTAACGGACTGAGCCAAATATAACTTAATTACTTTTCATAAAATAATTACCTCGGTGACAGTAAATATCTACCTAATGCCTGCTGTAAATAGGTTTTCCGTAGATACCAATTACCTCTATCTTAAACAGCTAGTATTTATTGTAAAAATCTCAAGTCATTTAATCGCTCCCATTATGTGCACTGCCAGCTAAAAGTGGGTCATCAGAACCGAATGACGTCACGCAGTATCATATGTCTACGTTACCTAATTACCAACAATTGGGAGCTCAGCTCGCTACTGCTAATTACCCTCGTCTTACATCCGGATAAAGACTCTTTGTGCTGCGGTTCACCTTTGATCGGAATTAATAACAGAGATTAGAAGTATCTTCTTTCTTTAACGTGCGTAGCGCTAATTAAACTATAGAATAACCACGTTTCACATGTAAGTATGGCGAATAACCAATGCGTTCCATAATCAATGTGACGTGACAATGTGACCCGGACGATCCCATTACCCTTGCAATTCAGGCCGACCAACAACGCGCAGAGTCCCGTACACCACACAGACCGAGATTCCATCCTCGCCGGCGAGGACCTTCGTCGCGTGTACTCCATCACCTCCGCCCCGATTCGCGGTTCCGGTACGTACCCGGCCGCTTCTCTCCACAAACGTATGTCCGACTCCCCTCTCCCAGTAACGCCAGCCGAGGTTCGAGCCCCACAGGGGGCGCCCTTAGGCCTGTTACTTAAACGTTTTGGGCTGAGAGCCATCTGCGCTCGCCAGTTGCTCGGTGAAGCTGTCAAGGCGTCTTCTGTGATTATAAACATTAACCTACGAGTATCTTATGCGTAGCTGAGCATGATAACTTATTGAATAAACATATAGGCGATATGGCAGTATTTTTTTGCCCCGGACAAAAAAGCTAATTCGTTGGTGATACAAAGTTTTTAATTTTATAGTTATTTTCTATCTATATACAGCAGTGGCGTGCATAGACATTTTAGGCAGGGTAGGCAGTGAACTTGTCTAGTTTTAATTGACCGCTCAAACTCGTTTCTATGCGACTTTTGACAAACGAAAAAACTGTCAACGTACCTAGCTTTGAGATGTTTTTCAGAAAGCTCATGCTTTTTAATCGCTGTATTAAGGTTATTCAAATCAAAATAACCCTGCGCCGTTCCATACGTTTTTATAACAGTTTGAAAACAAAATGCACAGAAAACAAAATACTTAAGCGGTTAGTATGCACACAATCCGTGAACCAATAATGAATATAGGTAGTATATTTTAGTAATGTCTTACTGCGGTACCTTTTTTTGCGTCAAATACACTACACGTATCGGCCTTTTGCGATAAGTAATGTTTACTTTTTCTTGAAAAGGTAAACTTGAAAAATTACGCAGTTTAGGCAAACAAACATCATCACCACACTTTTCACAACTTGTTGCACTCATTTTGTTCTAAACAAATATCTAACCATCACTATAAACTGATAAAACAATAATTTGCAAAAGTTTTCGTACCTACGTAGTTGCAAAACAAAAACAAACCAATATGGCTGAATGCATCCAATAAGACAAAAAGGCCGCCAAATTAAAAATCTATAACAGCCATTTCAAACTTACCGAATATTGACACTTCTCAATTTGGTAGAATCGCTTTATAGGCAGAGCTTTTTTCTCCATACAATCAGTTTTTTAATATTTGGCGGGGGAGGCGAAACAGCCAATCAGAAGCCCCCATTTCAACACAAAACCTCAACAAAAAAGGCATTTCAAACGAGTGCTTTTAACGAATAATTAGAAAGGCAAATCCGCGCTCCTACGACGGGCTCTTACTAGTTCAGTATTAGAAGTTTAGATGGCGCTGTTTTGAAAAGTTAAAGGTTAGAGAAATGAAGATGGCGTCATTTCGGAAAACGTTTATTCGTTTCACAAAGATCTGTGATCGTTGGTGTACATTATAATACTTAATTTTTGTATTTTTTTGCCTTGAAAAGCCTAGGGTAGGCACTGCTTTTCTGCTTGTATGGAATGCACGCCACTGATATACAGTCTATTGGTTGTCTTTAAATTAGTTAGGTATCGAAAATCAAGGATTTGAATTCTTTAACAGAATTCAGTTTCGCGGTATATCCTAAAGAAATATACTTAGGTCGAAATATGAAGAAAAACATTCGCCTCTTCAAACAACTCGTGTGGTCAGCTTATTTGCCTTTGTATGGGGAGTCACATTTTAAAAGAATTTCAATAGGTTCCTTGGGGAAAGTTGTTCAGTTATGGGGAGAATCACCCCCTACAATTTTGCTAACTAATTCAAAGTCACCTCCTATATTCAGACCTCCTTGATGTGAGAGGTTATTTGACATTGTTCAAGATTTTCGCGGTTTTATATTTTGGCGGTTCATCCGTGATCACGGCGTTTGCAACAGATCCGATATATCGGGTACTCATTTGAAACAAAATACTTGTTAAGAACCCGTTTAATTATTTCATCTGAGACTAAGTGGTTGGCAAGAGTTGTACTTGCAGCAGTTTTCCTTTTCTGAGTTTTGGTTTGGTGGAGTTAGCGTATTTGTACCTAAGTAAATTAAAGTATTGAACATTTCTGATTTACAATACAAACCCATATCGTGCGAAAATTTTATAACTACGCATTTTCCGTGTTCAGAAGTCATTGTTGAAAACAATATCATCTCGTCTCACAATGCAGTCATCTGTGAAACCTCGTGCCTCACGCAACGCGCTGTCATTCACACGTAACAATTACAACCACGCCACATAACAAAAACCACAACAATACGTATTCCACTCGAGAAAAGCGAAAACCAAACAAAAACACTGTAAATAACATCGGCTACTTTAGTCGGTTTTCTGCTTGCAAGTTTTGTAACAGCGCCATCTGTTGGGAGGCTAATGAAGTACTACCTGTTGTGATTGTGTGGAGGGCTGTTTACTGGGTGCTTTGTTATGCCAGGGAGATATTTACTTAATAGTTCAAATATATACCGCAAGGTGGCGCGACGTAACAGAACTGATCATGTATGTATGCAATTTTTTTTAAATCTAAGTACTTAATTTAAAATTTCCATATTAATTGGTCCTAATAACACACATAGAAAGTCGATTTTAATTAGTATACAATTCGATGGCAAGAATTAAGACAATTTATCAAGTAATTTATAATACTTTGCTCTTAAATTGAGATTTCAGACCAAACAATGTGAGATGTGTGTGGTCTAAAACAACGCAGACTAAGATATGATAATCCTTAATAAATTAGACTTAGGTACTCTGTAAAATTCTTAATCCTGACTGTTATTATAGGTGAGTACAGACGTTGACACTAAATAGAATCAATCAAATCAATTAATGTTGACCTGACCTAAAAGCTGTATAATAGTGTTATTTATACCTCTTACACGACCAAATTAGCGCGTAGCAATCAATCAACTGATTGCCAGACAAAAAGCTAACAATAGCTCAGTATTCGATCAAAGTCGAGTTCCTGTGGGCTCAATCACATTGATTAGGTAGAGAATTGTGATTAACATTGATATCAATCGGCGATTAATTCAAGCAATTTTTATTAATTAGTTGATTAGGTACAAAAAAATTGCCGAAATGTAGGTAAAGTGCCGATTGTAAAATATTCGGTGAAATGTGTCGTATATATAATTCTTTTTTTATAGGGCTCACAAATTGCCGCGGCATATTGTTCAAATAGCTGGGTGTGGTATTTCAGGTAACTAAAAAATTCGTACTAAATTTTGGTAAAATATATATTTTTTTAAATCTTAAATCTAATGAGATATTTTTACTAGTTACTTGGCTAATACTTAAAGTACATGTAAATACTTGTACGTTTTCTTCTTCGGTCTACAATACACCAACTAGATTACGGGTTGCGTACAAAATCAAAGCTATGTCCGCGTGAATAAGTTTTAAAACATTTTTAGTTCAATCTTATCACAACCACGGCACATACCTAGTAGTAGTCACAAATAAAAAAATAAGAGCTGACGTCTCAAGTGAACTGTTATTTACCGAGACGTTTTATTTGTGCTGGCGGTTTTTTGTTTTCGTTATAATAGGTAATTTGGTAGGTTACGTACCTACCTCTTTATGAAATTAAATAGATTTATTTACACTCTCAGGCTTTTAAAAACATAATACGAAAACCAACTATTTAGCACTGATTTTAATACTGGTACGTGTAATTTCGACTCAGTTACTAAAACAAGGTATGTAACTCATAAACGCAACTGCAACGAAATTAATTTTAAACTAAAATATTCGAAACTATTTGAAACCGTCCACACACGCCGAAACTGACGTTATTAAATTCTCTCATGATGTTCCCATTTAATTTAACTTATAGAGTAGATATGTGTTTATTACATCCAATTCAAGTAAGTAATGAGAATATTATTGCTTTGTGTGTTGTAAAAGCTCATCTGACATTTTCATTTTACTAATTGAAATTGAGAACTATCGTTACATACATTTTCGGCGCCACCGCAAACTGCAAACGTTGCTTAGGTTTGCAACGCAATTCAGTTAGCAGTGGGGCTTTTATGTAGTCAAGGCAGCCGTCGGGGGCTAAAAATGGCAACTATCGTCATTCCACTGCCATTGACACGCCATTGATTAGCAGAATAGCCGCTTTGTTACGCGATTCATTTCAAACTATAGTAGTGTCATATTTATGAGGTTTCATATTAGAGAAAATGGGCGTGAAACTCAAAAGTTACTCGAGTCACAATTTAATAATAATAATAATAAAACGTTTATTTTACAATGCAGCACACAGATAGAAACATTTAGACGATCACAAATGACATAAAAAACACACAATTAAAATAAAACAAAAATACATACAATATAAACAGATTAATTTGCGTATGGATGCTGCAGTGAGTAAAAAGGCCTGGGCTCAGCGATTTTTGTCAGTCTGTATTTCAGACTGGCAACACTGATTTTCAGCCCTTTTTGACTTTTGCCTAATTTAATCTCTTTTGAGTTGCGTCGTGTTATCGGATTATAAAGTAACCTAACCTAACAGTTGTTATGTAGAAACCTATTGACTACTCTTTTTAATCCAGTTAATTGTGGATCCACAGATTTGATGTCCGTGCCCTTGTCTTATTACATTTCATAATTTTGATTAGGTACTTATTTATCATTGTGAACAAATTACAATTAATATATAAACATTTACTAATGTTGAAACCTCTTTGTTTCAATGGGAACACCCTGGCCATTTAAGTTTGGTATGTATGTTTGTTTGTATGTCAATTTTAAATATTGACACTACAGTCGAGAAAATATACTACAAGTCTAAACTACTCAAAGTATTTTTCTTTACCCAAAATAACTACAGAAATATAAATATGCAGAATTATATGTTACAATAAAACAGTGTCAATAAAACAGTGTCGTTTATCTAAGCCAGTAGCGGTGACTTTTGCCTATTGTCTTCAGTCTCTAACGCATCCATAACAACCGTATCCCGGTTCAATATTCACTTCCTCACTTCTTGTTATCCAGTCACTGTTAATTTTCAGTGCTAATTTTAGCGAAGAAGTATAACTGCTTTACATTAGAACCTAGCCCACTTTCGCTACAAAAGAAAGTGATTTACATACAAGTGCACTGGAAACGCATTCAATACTCGGTAGGTATGTTAGCATAAATACAATGGCCACTTTCCAGTCGTAAAACCTCTGGGGAACCTCGAAATTGCACTTTAACCTGTTTAAGCCAAAACTGCCTCAAATCGGTTGAGACCATAGAGTGGTTTCACTAGATCAGCCAATTTCAAGCTTAGATACGTGAAGTCTAGAATGCCGATTGATTTTCAATAAAATAATTTTACTTGTTGAAGAATGCTTTAAGCCTAGAAAAAAGCAATAAATTGTTAGTGGTGTTTTAGGTTTTGTGATGGCGAAGCGGCAATTATTTAGAAATCCGAAAAAATAGACCTTAGTAAGGTAAAGACACTTCATAGATAACCCTGTAATTCATAAACGTAATTTAAAATTAAGTGATAGTTAATAGTTTCCAGAATGCGTGCACCTAGAAAGAAACTAGCTTTCCGCCCGGGACTTCGTTCCCTTGGGAATTCAGGAAAATCATGTACCCTATGTTCATCACCGTTAATGTAGGATTCTAATGGTGAAAGAATTTTTCAAATCGGTCCAGTAGTTTCGAAGCCTATTCAATGCAAACAAACAATCAAATCTTTCCTCTTTATAATACAATACAATATTCTTTATTGCACACATAGGATAATAATACTAGGATTCCGCCCGGGACTTCGTTACCGTGGGAATTCTGGAAAATTAAGTAGCCTATGTCCATCGGGGATAACGTAGCTTTCTATTGGTGATATAATTTTTCAAATCGGTCCAGTAGTTTCGGAGCCTATTCAATGCAAACAAACAATCAAATCTTTCCTCTTTATAATATGTATATAGAGTATAGATATATATATATATATATAGATTAGTATAGATAAGAAATATTTTTAAATGCTCCCTCGAGGCTCTCAACTGCCACTTAACTTCAAATCAGGGGTATCTATAAATATAAACACGCGCGCGAATATGCTCGAGGACAGGTCCCACTTTGTTTGTCATAAACTTTTTATGTGTAATGAAAACATGTTATTTATGATCTGGTTTGCTATGGTTCGTCCAATCTAGCAGCACATAGATCTCGTCAGTTTGAACCAGGCAAAACTAGTTTCAGCAGCATATGCGGTCAGCAATTCTCATTACACTAGAGACAAGGGAATGCTGTTAAAAAGTTAAAAGTTTCCGGCAGTATTTTCAGATTACGGAAATTTAAATTAGTGGTAGAAACTAAGCAGAAAAGTTTACACGATTTGGAGTCGCAATGCCACTTCAATTCACTTTATGTGTCTACTAGCATTTCGACCGGGACTTCGGGAAAATTATGTAGCCTATGTCCATCGGGGTTAATGTAGCTTTCTAATGGTGAAAGAATTTTTCAAATCGGTCCAGTAGTTTCGGAGCCTATTCATTGCAAACAAACAAACAAATCTTTCCTCTTTATAATATGTATAGAACTAGCATCTCGCTCGGGACTTCGTTCCCGTGAGAATCCGGGAAAATTATGTAGCCTATGTTACTCAGGGATAATGTAGCATCCTAATGGTGAAAGAATTTCTGAAATCGATCCAGTAGTTTCGGAGCCTATTCGTTACATACAAAAATACAAACATACAAAAATACAAATCTTTCATCTTTATAATATTAGTATAGATATAGATTTAAATTTTTGGATCAAAGTACACAAGTTTTATACATATAACGGGTTCTTACCATGATCCGATATTTCGGCACTGTTGCAAGCACCATGGTCACGGATGAACTAAAGAACTGCGGGTATAGAGGGCCACAGTGTTAAGAGAAGACAAAACGGAAGACCCTCTTTCATATTCGCTTCTTCTGAGTATTCTCTGAACTCACTCATCCTGGCATACCACGCTTACTGAGTCACTTATAGGTCGAACACTTTTTTCGTGCAACTTATTTATACATATTGCCACCACTGAGTTCCACATACTAGATAATTTATACCCGTCTTCGCGAAACTAGTGCATAGTATAATCACGGCAAGAATCCTCGACAATTTATTTAAAAAAGTACAAACTCAAAAACTCGCTCAAAGATTTATCTACACTGGGCGTCAAAAATAAGTAGTACAGTTTTAAAATTGCGATTTCTCCCAAACTATAAAACTTAGACCTTTGAAACAAAAAAGGTTAAAAAGAAAATTTAATCTTATTCAATAAAAACTTCATGCATTATAAGAACTTATAATGCTTGACTTTAAAAAAAACGAATAAATAAAAACACTTTTTTTAAACTGTTGAAAGGTGTTGTCTTACTTAGGATTTTTGTGTTTGACACATTCGCTGCTGATAAAGCAATTGTAATTGAAAAGCATAGGTATCTTCAGAGAGTAAATTTGACTAATCATGCCTCTTTCACCAGAAGAATGTGCAAGAATCTTAGCTTTTCTCGAAGTGGGCATCAGTATGCGTCGTACTGCAAGGAGGGTGGGTGTAACTTTAAGAACGGTTCAGCGAGTAAAGCAAAGGTACGAAGAGACTGGAAACCATCTAAGGAGACGAGGTAATGGCAGACCCAGGTGCACAAGTACCCGAGAAGATCGCTTTATTGTTTCCACTGTGTTAAGAAATCGACACCTTAATGCAGTTGAGGTTCAGCAACAGCTTCTTCGGACCCGAACAGACTACATCAGTGAGAGTACAGTGAGAAGAAGACTTGCTGAAGCTAACCTGAAGCCTCTAAGACCAGCAAATGGCCCCAAACTTGAGACAGAGCATCGCGTAGCAAGACTACGCTACGCCCGTCAACACGTACAATGGGGCGAAGAAGAATGGGCTAGAGTTTTATTCACAGATGAGTCTCGATTCTCTTTATACACTTCAGATGGACGGCGGAGAGTCTACAGACGACCCGGTGAGCGATACATTCAAGCTTGTATCTCGGAAAGAGTCCAATATGGCGGGGGCTCTGTACACGTATGGGCTGGTATCTCTTCAGAGAGTCGCACAGAGCTTGTGGTAATAGAAAATGGGACTTTGACTGGTGAAAGATATGCCTCGGAGATCCTCAACGAGTATGCAGGGCCATATTTAATAAATATGGGTGATGGAGCCATCCTAATGCATGATAACGCCCGGCCACACACTGCTCACCACGTACAAGAGTACATTCAGGAGGTTGGCATCAACTTGATGGCTTGGCCATCGAGAAGCCCAGATCTCAACCCGATTGAACACGCCTGGGATGAGCTTGGGAGGCTAGTCAGAAGGCGCAGTCCACCTCCTGCCACACTCAGGGCTCTAAAACATGCGCTGATAGAAGAATGGGAAAATATTCCCCAACACCGCCTCCGAAACTTAGTGTTCAGCATGCCAAACCGGATCCAAGCTGTAATTAGAGCCCGAGGCGGCAACACAAGTTATTAAATTGTGAAAAAATTCCAAAACGTGAAAATTAAGTGGTTGACATATCGTTAAAAATTGATACTTTTTAGTATTTATCTTAATTTTAAGTTTGAAACTTTATTCATGCCAAATAAAATACAACTTTAATAAACTTCGTTAAGTTTACTATAAACTGCTTTTTATTTCATAAGTGTAACTACTATAGTTTAGGAGTAATTGCAATTTGAAAAGTGTACTACTTATTTTTGACGCCCAGTGTATTTATCTTATACTTTTACCTTTATATTACTATGACTGTCAAAGTGTTTAATTTGTTTACCCTGCCGTCACGTCACAACTTATCATAAACAGAGTTGAACAGTATTTTTCAAACTAAGTCTACCCTTTGGTTTCGCGAAGTATCATTTGGGACACAAGTCATATTAAAGTTCGGGGCACAAATCATATAAAGCGACAAGTCATATAAAGTCCATAATTACTTTATATGACTTGTCGCTTTATATGATTACAGGACATGAAACTGCAAGAAAAAACGAAGCATTTTTATTAGTACATATATATTCAATTAGGCACTTAAAAATTGGGTAAAAACATTATTTATAAAGTTACTTTATAACAAACATCCATGTTCTTTTTGTCCTCTGTACAAAAACAGGTTCCTTATAAATGCGCAAAGTTGAATTAATCGTGTTTTTGTCAGATTAATCGTGGCAATGCATCCGGTAATGTTGTTAATTTTGTTCGTGATAACAAATTAGGGTTCTTTTATCGAAACACCCGTTCAATTCCTGTTAGATAACACATCTAAATATATAAAAGAAGAAACTGACTGAATGACTGACTGACATATCAACGCACAGCTCAAACCGCTGGGTCTAGAGATTTCAAACTTGGCACGTAGGTTTCTTATGAGGTCTAGGGGAGCACTAAGAAAGGATTTTTCGAAACTCACCCTCTAAGGGGGTGAAACGGGGGTTCAAAGTTTGTATGGAAAAAACATTTTTTTTTTGACATTTTGACTCGAAACTTCGTCAAGATATACCTTGAAGCAAATAAACGGACACTTCGCGATTTTTCGGAAATAAAAGATTTATAGAATGAAATGGGTGACAAAAATATTTTTTTGCGCGAGCGAAGCCGCGGGAAAAGGCTAGTTTATTATAGAGTTCTTTATTTGTGTTGCGAATACAGGTAACCATCTCTTTAAGTAGTTATGCTGGTCGACTTGCACGCGTATTTCTACTTTGAACATACAAGTAACAAAGACGATGTTCTTACTGAATGCATATATGGTTAAATTATTCAAATACTTAGTTGAAGCTTAGAGCTTTTACATGGCAAAGAAGATTTGTAGCTGCATGTGTTAAAACTTATTTAAATTATCACAAATTGTAGCTGTGAAAATGGAAAGGTACAACTTTCGTGGTAGTCCTTAAGGTTCGCAATTAGTGCGATGAGCTATTGTAAATAGCTCTTATTATTAAAAAACGATTTATAAAAAAATTAAAATAGTACTGTAGTTTCCCTCTCCTTAGTCATTTTCCTTTTCCGCGATGAAAAAATGATTATTGACTACCCCGAAAGTTGTACCTTTTACTAAACACAGTCACAATTGTATACGTACAAGTTACAACTAAGCAGGGAAAATACAAGCATACCTTCTCTCACTGAAGCCTAGCCTTTCCCTATTAGAATCCATCTATCTATACACTCATACCTATAATCCCTTTTCGTGTAGGCAGAGCTTCATGCTGTTTTGGAACCACTTGACGCATACATTTGACATTTGTTGTGAGGAATATTAGATAGAAATTTGTAAAGTGGTGATAGATTATCAGTCTTTCGCCTACGCTACAGCAGCTTCATGCGGACAATTAACCTTAAAATTCTATACACACACTTACACCTATAATCCCTTTCCCTTAAAACAGCCTGGCTGAGGCAGCACCGTTTCACCACATCATTCATTTGTATGCTATTTTGGTGTCTGTATTGTGTGGTGAATAAATTTCTTTTTCTTTCTTTCTTTCTTTCTTTCTTTCTTTCGGGGTAGGCAGAACGTCATGTGATTCTTGAACCACTTGACGTCACATTTACATTATTTCTGAGGTTTGTTAGATGGGGCTTGAGTAGTAGTGATAGGTTGTTAACCTTTCGCCCACAATACAGCTAATCCCTCGCGTCCCAGTTACTGGCTTCTACAGTATTCCTGGTAAGAGATGGTAGCTGACACATTCTAACATTTTCTTTCACTCCCATTCCAGAAACAAGTTTTCCAGTCTTGATGGAAAACTTATTGGTTTTTGGATGAGTCATCATAACATAACTAATGTCAAGGCTCTGGTTATTTGAAACCAAATTAATTCACTAATGGGAAGTCTTTGTTCAGCAGTGGACTACTAAAAGCTTGGAGTTAATCTGATCAAACAAAGGCACGTGAATTCGTCGCTTGTGCATTTCATCCATCCTTTCTTATACTCACGGCTGTAATCACTGATGGGGTATGCAGAGCATTATATGTGGTTCGAGAACCTCTTGAAGCCATATTTGAGATTTAAAAGTTATTTGATGAAACATGATTAAAGAACTGATAGGTTGTCCTTGGCAGCCTTTCCCCCACGAAACAGCAAAACTCCTACTTACTGGATTGTACAGTATGACCGGGAAAAGTTGGCAGCTTTTCCTTATCGTGTAGCAGCTAGCACATTCCAAGTTTTCTTTCACTCTCAGTCCAGCGTAGATTTACGCTATTTTTTCTAACTTTAATAGGCCAATCTATTTAATGGTTGATTAAACACTGATTACCTATGCGTTAGCTTACATGCTTGAGATACTTACACGTAAGTATGTATGGATAGTGGCCATAAAATAAGCAGGTAAAAAGTGTAGTTTTCTTACAGTTAATTTTGCATCCACAGACTTGATGCCCGTGCAATTGTCTTATTACATTTAATATTGTTATATTATAACTTATTTATCATTATTAATAAAAATACTCTTCATATGAGTTTACTGTCATACTTAGAAATACTAAAATGTATTTATAAATATACAGGGTGTTAAGTAATTCGATCTTATCCACTCAGGTAGTGAATCAGCCCATGAAACTGAACAACTTTCCCTAAGAACAAATGCCGAAATACGAAAAAAAATTTTGACTTTCCATACAAAATGATTTATCAGCTGATGCAATTTGTAGTATGGGAAGTTAAAAAAATTTAACTTCCCATACTCTCGGGTGGTGAATGGGCTGATTCATCGAATTACTTAACACCCTGTTTATAATTATATTTTACATAGATTAACAACAAGATTTGTTTACAGCCAGCGCGGTGGTTTCTGCCTATAGTCTCCAGTCCCTAACGCAACCATAACCACCGTATCTTGATTTTTTATGGCCATTTTTACGCTCTTAGCTTTACAATTAATCACCTTTTCTGCGCCTGCTGCCTCTGCCTTTTTGATAAAACTGCCTATCGCATTGTTACCGTCCGTCATCTGCATAAAAACAAGGTGACGGTATACTGCGTGTAGGATGCTGTTGTGCAGCTCCTGTCTGGTTGTTATAGTAGTACATAATTATATAGTTTGAAATCATTTGTATTTAATAGCGAATTTTTCAATAAGTTATTACTTTTGTAAAATACAATATTCTTTATAAATAAACGGTTGAACCAAGGTTAAATCAAATCTAGCTATTTCAATTAAGCCAAAATATAGCTAGGTATCTCGATTTACGTCAGCTTTCAAACAAAAAAAACCGCATTGAAATGGGTCCATTCGTTTAAGAAGAGCTACGATCCCACAGACAGACACACATATACACAGACATATGATACATAGAAACACGTCAAACTTATAACGAGGGGTATTTTTTGTGGGTTAAAAATTGTTTAAGAAATGGACATTAGACGTGTTAGATCGTATCCCTTAATTCTTTCTCCTTCTTCTTCTTATAGTGTAGGTATAGTCAAGTGTGTGACGAACTCGGCTAAACCGCACAATGGCCTCTGACTACAATAAACATCAGCTTTAAAATATGGATTTTGCTAAGTTAATTTTATGAAGACTACTACATTACTGCTACAGCACCTCTGCTGTTTAAATAGCGCCTATAAGTTCTTATTAAGCAAGTTAAGCGCATTAGCAAGCGTCGTTACAGATGCTGTAACTAAATTCATTTGAGTATTTCATTTTAATTACATTACAAGCTTTTAATTAACTTGCAATGTTTGAAAGAATTTTTAATCATTTCAAATCTTGCAACTAAATTTTATTGCCATTAGTTTCAACCGATTGAGTAGTCAGCATACGCGTTTAGTTTGGATGGCAATGAAGTGACGTCACTCTAGCTAGTTGGACCGTTTTTTTGCACTCCCAAGATATGGGTATCAAATGAAAGGGTTTCCTAAGAAGAATACGATGAAAGTACATTTTTAAATATTAAATTTATTATTACTCATATGTATGTCTCGCCTTTTCCTGTATTGTAAAATGTTTCTTTTACAAGTCAAAAGTACACACGGCAGCACATCAGACTATAAATGTTGACCTTTACGTCGCCCTTATCTCACTCGTAATAGCGTCGGCTTTGGTAGTACAAATGGGTAACCTAACTTGCTGCTTACATCCACTACCGCAGACTTAAAAGGATTCGCTACAAAATTTTAAGGAGGTCGTTTTTTTTTAGCAGCCCATATTCGTCCCCACCGAGGGGCACGGGCCTCCCTTCGAAACACTAAGGGGATTTAGGCCATAGTCCACCACGCTGGCCCAATGCGGGTTGGTGGACCACTCGTCTTTCGAAAATTTTCTTGGACGGGCGGGTTTCATCACGGTGTTTTCCTTCACCGTTGAGCAAGTGATAATTAGAAATCAGTACATAAATCCGAAAAGACGAATTTAGTGGTACAGGCCCGCGCCAGGATTTGAACCGACGACCTTCGGAATACAAGTCTAGCTCATTACCAACTGGGCTATCACCGCTTTAATAATTCTCAAATGCAAGTATCACCTATTTTGGCAATTGATCTTGATTATTGATTTCGGTATATTGTCACGCATTTAAACAAAAGTATGTATCTATTGATAAGTAAAAAAAAATTGTTGCTGTAGTTTTTAGTAAATAATGAGTAATAATACGTTAGTACTATTATTTATTCTGTGGTAATAACAGTTTTTATTTGTAGGCAGTAAAGTAGCAAGGGCACTTTGATCTATTTTAATCTTTATGACAGCTACATTTAGAGTGTTAATTCATGTGTTTTATTACCGGTTGCAATATCCGGGCGACTCTTCAAACATCATAAAAGGGTTACCTTTTAATTTATTACTTTTCGTCGAATGTCTATTGACCAATAAAAATAACACAATACCTACTGTAAAAGCTAAAGGAAGCTTTACTTAATCAACTATAAGGTTAATATTCCTAAATATCTTAACCCACGATTAATAGCTAACCCAAGATTTAACAGTCATCTTTTTTTTTGACATTTTTTCGGATTTGCTACTAACCGCGAGTTGATTTTTGGGTGGTAATGGCCCAAAACTGAACAACTGTTTGTAAGGTAGGGTCGTTAAGGTTTTTTAAAGGTAGATACGTAAATATGTAAATAATATCGTATGTTTTTTTTATTTATTATTGAATATAAAAATTGCAGTTCAAATATTAAATTGCAAAAAATTAAAATAAATAAGTAAACTACAGTAAAAATATTGTTATGAAACACTCATCAACTTCAGTTTTGGGCTAAGATTCGATCTGAAGATTTCTCAATACTCAATACTTTATTTGCCTTTTTCACATTATTTATATAGTAGGTAAGGTCTTAAAACATAAAAAGTGTTTAATGCGAAACACTTCAAGGGCACAGCAAAGTTCGGAACTAGCTGCATGCATTTACAATTTTTCTTGCATACTATTACTAATATTTAGTTTCTATATACTTTTATTTATTCATATCCTACAATATCTATTTACTATTTATTTAATATCTATTTACATTTTTATTTAGTTTAGTAGTAATTAGGTTTAATACTTTAATAAACAAATAATCTATGAATAACATCAGTGAATTACATAAGTATTTTTTCAACGTATTTTTTAATTTAACGGATTTATCGTTCATGTATTCGTTCACAATGTAATAACATTTTTTTTATTAATGTTTCTTTTAGTGATCGAAAGAATTTATTATCTATCGTTTCATTTTGTATATATTCTGGTAGCTTATTATATATTTTAGCTGAAATAGCTATGTCCTTTGAGTATGAACTAAAACCTATATTCATACTCAAAGGCTATGTCAAGTTCTGTTCAGATAAGGTTATGGCAACCAAGTCAGATCCATTTTTATTTAGTAGCTGTAACTTTTATTGCCATTTGTGTTTATGGTTTGGTGGATACGATTGAGTGCGATTGATATTAATTTATAGATGGAGGTATTATTATTCGAAACAGACGAAACTCACATGTTGCGCCGATTGTGAAGAAATGTTTAATCTCTTGGTTGAGTTTAAATTAGCAAGTGAACCCACGAAAGTGACTAACTTTTTACGAGGAACTTTTTTTTGGCTTTCCCTTCGATTAACAATACACCGACTACATATCGGGTTGGCGTAAAACAAGTTTAGGTAAATAACAGTTCCCTTGAGACGTGAGCTCTTGTTTTGTTTAAAGCCCCGACAAAAAAAGAGGGCTGTTAAAAGTTTTAGGTATGGTACTATACACAGATAAACACATAAAACTTAAATTACAACCCCCTTTTTAAAGCGGACTCACAGGCGGTACACTCAAAAGGAAAACCTCTAAACTGCAGCATCATGTAAAGTATAGGTAATTCTTATAACAATGACTTGTTTTATCTAAAACTTATCGCTTTGGTTCACCGTAAAATATGTCAACCGTTGCGGAATGAGAAATTTCTACGTAGTCAAGGAAATTGTAAGTAACCTTTACAATGATATATTGAAGTTTACTTACCATAACAATTGTATTGAACTAAACTTACTACTCTATTATATTGAGGGAAATCTGAATGTATAAATGATGCCATTGGACGCGTGTACTGTACAGTCACGAGCTTTAATATATATACAATAC
Source organism: Aproaerema taeniolella (assembly GCA_949987775.1). NCBI lineage: Eukaryota > Metazoa > Arthropoda > Insecta > Lepidoptera > Gelechiidae > Aproaerema > Aproaerema taeniolella. The sequence continues at coordinate 12,112,210 of OX465261.1, read as the reverse complement.
ATTGTCGCATTTTCTAAAATATTTTAACCCTTACGATTCGAAAAAATATGTTGACAACAATTTATTCTAAATAACCTAATATTATCCGTATTGTACAAAGGGCCACCCATTACCAACATCCACCCGCAGTTCTTCTATTGTCCGTGATCGCAACAGCGTCGAAATATCGTATCACTAGTGAAAATAACTGTGAAAATCTTAAACGGATACGTTCAAAACAACAATACATTAACGTTAAGACTGTTTTTATTATTAAACGTTTTTATTTAGCTTGCCCTGTTTCTTTATTTATTTATTTGTGTCAAATCTAGTAATTGAAATTTGACCCCCTTCCTGTTCACGGACTGATCTGAAATTTGGTACGCACCTTTAATTCTGATGACAATACAATTTAATACATTCGGTATCATTGTAAATCCAAGATGGCCGCCGCTACAAAATGGCGGACTACATATTTTATTACTACTTTCTCAATATAGGTATCAAATGAAATGGCTTGATTAGTAAATTAGAGTTCTTTATGAAAATAAAATGAAAATCCAAAATGGCCGCTAACAAATGGCAGGTTCATTTTTCTTTTCATAACCCATTCAATATGGGTATCGAATGAAAGTGGTTCATTAATGCTTCGACAAATTAGTTTTTAGTTTTCAATTTTTTTTTAATTACACGGTTTTATTGAAAATAAAGATTAATGATGTAGACATTGTACTAAAAGCTAAAAAATAATTCGGTAGGTCCTAGTACCAGTCATCTCATCACACCACTCAATCCTCATCAATCTAGGACATTGATCAGACAGTAAAATAAAATCGTTGGCCGTGTAAAATTTCTATAAAGTCAACCGTATCATAACATAATAAATGCTATTTACATATTTACGCAGGTTACGCTCTCCCAACGATTATACTTTTTCGCCTGATCAATGGTCCTAGATTGATGCGGAGAGTGGTGTAATGACTGATAATAGGACCTACAGAATTATTTTTTAGCTTTTCAATAAAACCATTTAATTAAAAAAAAATACTTATTTTTTATCTACTTACTCAATACAATTATTTTCCTTAATTTTTGTATAAACTGTCACCAAAAAAAAAAACAATACATAACAGTACTAACTCATTATATCTTAGTCCCTGTAAGAACGATTCTCCTAGCAGTTAATATTTATAAAATAAGTTTTAACAAGGTGGTTACATTTTATCAAAATTTCACGGCGCACACAAGTGTGTTACATTCTTGTGGCGCGCGACTATGTATTTACTGCTTGAGTTTACTTTAATATTTCAGACTTTTTAAGTTTTCATACCGGTACTCCACGAATATAGGTAGTGGGATGCAGAAGTTTTGTAAAAAGAAAAGGATATAAAGTAAAGAAGAAAGAAAATTACAATCAACTTGCAACACAATTTTTCTTTGAATAATACCTAATCCTTTATTACTGACTAGCTTTCCGCCCGGGCCTTCGTACCCGTGGGGATTTGGAAAAACTATATAGCCTATGTGTTGATCCAGGGTATCAGCTACCTCCATACAAAATTTTATCAAAATTGGTCCAGCCGTTTACGCAGAAAGTGTACCTAACAAACATCAATACATCCATACATACATACAAAATAAGTTTGGAATACAAACTGAAAGAGGAGGTTACCTACTAGTTACTCTAATGAAACAGTTACAGTTTCTTGCCTACAGCCAGCGATAACCTAAAATCCCACACTAGGCTAAGCCTGTCCTGCGTCAATTTTATGTGAAACATTTCAGGGAGATTATTTTCCGATCTGGCATTTGTATGTTTTTTTAACTCACTCATTTTTTTTAACTCACTCATTCGACATGGGCCTCACTTGTACCCACTCGCACACGAACCTATTCGGGTTTGATATGCAAATCCTACTGTGATTGATACTCAAAATAATCTCGTCGAACCATGTGCGGACTCCAGTGAAATTGATAGGGCCTCTTTATAATTCGAACGTCACGACACGGCACGGCAGAATGTGTATTATCATTGCCATCTATGTTCCTAGCTTCTAATATCACTAAGTGCATAGGAGGCAATGGTAATACAATCGAACGACACGGCACAGCAGGACAGAATTTGTATTACCATTGCCTTCTATGTTCTGAGCTTCTAGTATCACTAGTGCACAGGAGGCAATGTTAACAATTTTTCCGTACCGTTTTCGTATTATAAAAAGGCCCTATGGCGGCAACTCACGAGCGATGTGCATCAAACGACTGCTATTCCACTTATCAATGGCGGTTGAATGACAATGGTCGAGATTTTATTCATTCAGGTGGCGAAATTAAGAACTGTCCAAATTCCATACATTTGATGACGGCTGCTTTGACTGGTGGCGCCACCACCAACTGAATTCTAAGTTGCTAAGTAGGTTGCTGGGCGGTGATAGCCCAGTCGGTAATGAGCCAGACTTGTAATCGGATGGTCGCGGGTTCAAATCCTGGTGTGGGCCTGTACCACGAAATTCGTCTTTTCGGATTTATGTACGCATGTCTAATTATTATCACTTGCTTAACGGTGAAGGAAAACGTGATGAAACCCATCCGTCTAAGAAAATTCATTTTCGAAAGACGAGCGGTCCACCAACCCGCATTGGGCCAGCGTGGTGGACTATGGCCTAAATCCCTTTCGTGTTTCGAAGAGAGACCCGTGCAACTCGGTGGGGACGTATAAGGGCTGGTAAAAAAAAGGAATTTCCACCTTAACGTTCGGCTGACGGTGGCGCTGCTGACGGTCGGAGTGGCTGTCATCAAGGTTTCGATAGTCCTCTATTTCTCGACCTGAACAGGTAAAATGGTCACCATTGTCATTCAACCTCCATTAATTAGTGAAATAGCCGTCCTTTTAGGATATTAATACTACTTTCTAAGACTTCCAGGAGTCGATGTAAGTTCCATGCACAAGACTAGCACTTCCGAGCATTACAGTGTATGTCACCGTATTTAATGACCTCAAACAAATGGCATGTCCTACTCGAGGCAGACGCGCGACGTATATCACGAGACCTTCTACGCTCCGCCACGTAATAACTTCACATCTTCTCTTTAAAGTTTAAAACCACCTCATGCGACCATTTTTCTTAATTTTGTGGTTGTTGTGTCTTTTATTTTCTTCGTGTTTAAAAATTATATGAGTTTTGAAACGCAGAGGCTACTCATACTTGATATTAATCAACTTTTTATATATTAAGTGTTAACAATGTTATTTAAAAAATCTTAACAATGTGTATGTCGTCAAAATCCGTGATATTATAAATTGTCTAGCGAAATTTTAATAACCTGTGATATTACAGCTTCACCAGTGAAATAATAATGACACGAAAAGTTCCGTTTTTAATTTCACTACTGAAATTATAATATTTATTTATTTATTTTACTCATTTATTTGCTAAAACAGAACTTAACAAATTTACAAAAGAATTCTTACAGATCGCGCGGGGCGGCGGGGATCGGGCTGGTAATATCAAGGGTTTGACATTATGCATATGCGACATGTATACAGGGTGGCCCAGCGGGTGACGTCCAAAAGAAAAATGTTATGGATGCTCCGTGTCAGGGAGCATTCAAATCACCCCATGTATGTTTCGCGGTTTTTTGTAGTTCAGAGGTACATTTAATACATTTAATGACTTTTTCGAAATTTTTCACCCAGCATCTATTTTATTTTATGGCAACGATTATTAAAAAAAAATATTAGTGGTAGATAATAAGAGACATATCAACTACACCTTCAAAAAAGTTGGATGTCCCTCGTCATTATATTACATGGTTTAAATTTAACTTACTTATAAGTTAAAACTGTTACTTCAGCAAAATCTTTTCAAAACTTCAAGGTAGTAAAAAAATAATTGAGATGGACCTGCAGGTTTCAAACAGCTTCTAAGAACTTTAGAAGATATTCAGCTTGACGAAACATACGAAACAAATATCATTTACATAATAGGGTTTTTTACGAGTAATACGCAGGGACCATCGTAGTCGGGTTTATAGTAGTAATTACATAGAACGTATTGTTTCTGAAAATACCACAGCATGCCCAAAAAGTTGTTAACACGGTTTTAAATGAACGTGAATTTTCGTGACTTTTAATTTCACTAGTGAAATAATAATCCCTGCAACATGTAGGTATATTTCGTGGCACTTCTGGATAAAGTGGCAATTCTCTTAGTAGATCAATCAATAACGTAAAATAAGTACCAAAAATACTGAGGAAGTTAATTAGTTGCAGAAGGAAAATATGGTTATTTTAGGTGCGCAACACAACCTTTTTATTTTTTTTACGCTTTCTGCAAAACATTTTTTTTTGTTTGTTGCACAAAAGCCAGTTTCAATAGAACCTTCTAGATCAGGGGTTCCCAAACTGTGCGAGGCGATTGTCTTTAACATACTCCGAACCCTTAAGTATTCGCGGGTAATGCCAGCACGCTTTGAAAAATGTGTGGAGATCACCAAGCTCTCCCAGCACATTGACTAAGTAGCTACTTTTTTTGTTTTGGTCGTTCTATTAACACTCATTACTATTAATCAGATATTAACTCTCTCTTAAATGGTTTCTTTTAATTTGGTATTGTTGCGGACTCCATCGTGCATAGCCATAGTTTTTTGACTAAGACTTGACAGATGACGAAACAAAGGACTATTCGACGGGACATCTTAGAGGACGGACGCAAAAATTTTGTAATTAGTATTGAATTCTAAAAATATACGTTTCTACAAAATTGACGCCTATCCTTTGTCAGGACTAACAAAGATAGTCCGGTTTGAAGGCGATCGCCAGTCTGGAAAAAACTAATTGCTCCGAAGTTTGAGTATTGGTTTCCAATACTGAAGGGGAGGGTGTTGCGGACTCCTTCGTGCATAGCTACAGTTTTTGACTAAGACTTGACAGATGACAAAAGAAAGGACGATTCGACGCGACATTTTAGATGACGAACGCAATAATTATGGTAATTTGCATTTAATTCTAAAAATATACGTTTCATACACAAAATTCACGCCTGATATCCTTTGTTAGGACGTAACAGGTATTCTAAAAAATAAAATAAATAAAAAACTCAGCTTCAAATTGTTAATATTTAAATTTTTGTTCCTTTTTACCTAACTAGTATCATTGTACCTATTTATTTCAACTGTACTTATCTATTTCAACTAGCTAGCTAGGTTAGGGCGCCGGGACAAAATTCTAAAGTTCTAAGTAAGTGCGCCGCCGTCTGAAAAAGTTAGGGAACCCCTGTTCTAGATAATACATTTTATAATATGTTGGGAAACAAAGAGTATTACGACAGTATGCATCCTGTACACTGTGAAAATCCTAGGAAGCAATGGATTCTGGGAAATTGGGCTAAGTCCTCAGGCGTGCCACTACATGTTCATGGACAGATTACGTGAACAGCTGTGTGTGTATGTGATCGTGGCTATTGTGGGCGTATTGGTTAAACATCTTTAGATTACATGTAGGACTGCTTCCATGGTGCTTGCTGCACTATTGATAAAAATACTAAAGCCTTCTTACCGCGTTCCGTGTAACAAGTTCTTACCATGTAAGAAGACTTTATTGTATTAGGTAGCGATCGTGTCACAGATTTTACCACCGGAAACCCTTGTAAAAATCTGAAAACATTTTATTCACTTTCCACACTGAAAGCGTGGAAAGCGGAAAAATTGTCTTCTCATATTGGCCACATGATTAATTTCTTTGTTCTTTACTAAATTAGTTCATTTCGCCTATTAATTTAAAATTATTCTGTACAAATGGAACTTCCGAACATCATCTGTTGGACCTGGCGACTTCCACCTTTTTCGAAAATGGCTGCCAGTTCCCTGGTCCTTCTCCTCCTATTGGCCGGTTTGGGCGAGTGGTAACAGTCGGGGCAAACATTTGTGTAAAAAGCAGATGTTTGTTCTCGGGTCATGGATGTTCGTGTCTGCCTTTGTGTATGTTCTTAGGGACCCACGACATAAGGGAAAACCTTAGACGCAAGCCAGACAGAGCAGGCGCGGGTGTGGCATAGTGCGAACCATTGGGGCACCGCTCTTGTCTGTCTATCTTCTATCTGCTTCTTTCTGCCACAGCAGGCGCACTCGATCCGCGCTGCCCCCGAGTAACAGAAGGTCTGGCTTGTGCCTTAATGTGGGCCTTTGAGTGTATAGTGTCTACTTCATAAAAAAATCTATCCTCACCTATTCCACCAAACTTTCTCCGCTATGTACCTAAGCTAGTAAATCACCCAGGTCTTATCGTAGCTACATTATAAATAGGTTCCGATGCCAGTGATAATCACCGCATCAGCTCCGGATGGCAGACGGGAGCGGCGGCTCAACTTTTAATGGCTAATTAACTGATGGCTAATGGAGATTGCTAAGTTTGCAGCGCAAATTCGGCAATGCTGCCATGTACAGTCGCGAGCAATTACATAGAAACACCCTTAAAATTCTAATTGTCATAGCAACATTAGATCGCATAAATAAGTTTGCTAACCTGTGTTTTATAATTAGGTCATGTAATTTAACACAAATTAATGTTAAAATATTTTTTTAACCATAAGGGTTAGGATATTTTATTTATGTTTGTGACTGTACAGACAGCCGCACGTCAGGTTGCACATTTGCATTACAAGAGCTGGCGAGGTCAGGGCGACGTCTAGGTCAATATGTGCTGCTGTGTACATTTTAGTTTAAATAACTGAACTCACATTTTCCAAAATATTTACTAATCTGGATTCTAGATATAAATAAAAATAAATAAAAATTTTGTTTATTGACGACTAGATAATTTCTTTTAAGTAAAAATTTTATTTTGTTAGAAGCCCCGCTCTTCTACTGTACATTATGTTATGTAAGTAAACAGTTTTATTTTGACACAATTTGACCAAAACTAATGAAATTAAATATAAAATATAAAAACTTAATAATAGTAATGCACATGCGTGTGTGTGTCTGCCCGTGCGTATGCGTATGTGTGTGTGTTTGTGCGTGTGTGTGTGTGAGTGTATGTATGTGTGTGAGTGTGTGTGCGCGTGTGTGTGTGTATATCTGTGGATGAATTTATTTATAAACGTTTGGTTTCTACTCACCTATTTTTATGAGTGCCTCTATGTCGCCATAACTTTTCGTTTTAAGCCAGATATGCTAAAGATAATACAAATAGCTCAGGTCGTTCGACTAAATCGTCATAAAAATACTGAAAATTACTGATAATGATTAAAGTTATCAAGCTGCAGATGATATAAAAATATACTTTTGATGATTTCCATAAACTGCCGCGTAAGTTGTGTTAATAGTTTTTCAGATGAAAGTGGATACCAACGAGTTCTAAAGACGTTTTCAAAGTTTTGCCAATTGAAGTCAGTCTATTTAAGTGCTACTTTAAAAAAATCTATCTCCAACTGCAGTGAGAACACTTCGTGGTTGACTGTACAGCACTAACTATATGGGTTTACAAACTAAACTTGCACTTATGACGTCATCATTTAAATACATATATAGTACATATATAAATAGGCCACAACCAACTGATTAAGAGCCTTATTGAGGACAACAACCTTTAGACATGTGTTAGTCACGTCATGTTTACCTTTAAATTCTGATAAAATATTAGCACTTAGTTATGGCATTTTAATGTGAAATACGTAAAACAAAGTTATAAAATACTTTAACCCTTAGCACTCGTGCGTGTTACAATATTTTGCAACTACTCGCATGGGGTCACTGGTAATTATTTTTAATACTGACTTTGGTCGTGATCTCTTTACATTGTATTCTGACGTTTTATTCCGGGTACGAGAAATACGTGACATTTAGCGCTATGACTTAAGTCTTGATCTATACTTAAATAATGATTGTCACTTCTCTCACTATTAAAATTGTCGCATTTTGAGTCGCGTTCTGTAATACGGACTTTAGCTTGATGCAACTCTGCACTGAAAAAACATTTCTTGTCGAGCGTATAATGAGTGGCTACCGAATTAAGTTTTTTTTATTATTATTATGAGATGGGTTAACTCTTGACCTCAACCTTGACCCAGGTCATAGATGAGGTCGACGATGGAGCGAGTTAACCCAGATAAATGCCTATTAGGCACTGGTACTCCTACGCACCGTCGGAACACAGCAAGCTGTTTGGCGTCGTACTTCGGTAGGAGGGTGGTCGCGAACCAGACGGCCCTTCACAGAGCCTACCACACCGCATGAGACCATAGGATAACACCTCAGATTCATAACAAATTGAGATGTCGTTGCATGGGGTGGATTAATAGGAGGCAGGTCTCATTTGTCTTTCCTTAGTAGAAATGGGGTGGTTTATTCTAAACCGATCACCACACTGCAATAAAATTGTCAAAGTTTATTATTCAGATAAAAATTTTGAACTGGGTTCCACAGAAAACAACGTCATAACAATATCTCCAATCAATGAACTTATATCGTCAACCAATATAAATTAATCACGGTAAAGTCGGAGTTTTGTTGCACTAACATGTACGTCACGGTAATTAAAGAGTTGACAACATCAGATTTTATGCCTTTTAACCTTCTTTTATGGGCGTGTGAGGTCATAACATATTAGTGCTCCAAAATCGTTATCCTTACCTGCTAGCAGTGCACCCTGCTGATCAACAGACGAGGAACTGACGTATTAAACAGTTTCTTTACTTGTCATTAGCGACTTCGCCATTACTACTAAATTACTTGTCAAAATCACGATGGTGTACGCCATTTGTCTAAGAAACGAATGGAATAGACGGTTGTCTAATAATATTTATTTTCGAGATGTATTTACAACTAAACTTGGAGTTTTTCGTTCAAGTTTATCTAAATAAGATTATTAGTAAATAATCGTGAATTCGTTATGCAAAAATTTAATTAAAATTACGTTTGCTCCTTTAGCTTCGGTTTTTGATAAGCTAGCAATATTTTCATTTATTGTGCATACTTATTGCCTACTTATTACCTTACGTTGCCTATTGTGAGAACTACCGGAAATGATGTCTTCTATCTATATATACATATTATAAAGAGGAAAGATTTGATTGTTTGTTTGTTTGCATTGAATAGGCTTAGAAACTACTAGACCGATTTGAAAAATTCTTTCACCATTAGAAAGCTACATTATCCCCGATGGACATAGGCTACATAATATTCCCGAATTCCCACGGGAACGAAGTCCCGAGTGGGATGCTAGTATCTTATATGTTGGGGTAGTAAAATTATTTAGTAACACGTTTATGAATGAATGAATGTGGAAATGGCAGAAAATAAAAGGTACCTAGAAATATACACATTTGCTATGGAACATACCTAACTTCCTACGCTTAGAAAAATGAAAAAAAAAAGCATCGGCAATGACTGCCTCTTGAGTTCAGCCGCGTTATTTGCGGATGGGCATGAAGAGCACGGTTACTGGCTTCCATCGCCATTTATTCACCGGCAACCACTCATTTATTTACGATCGGCACACGAAAGCCACGTAGGTAGACCGCACTTGATGTATTGCGAATACTTGCCCCGTTTTAATTGATTTAAAAAAAAAAAAAACAATTTAGTAAGAAATATTTTTTTAAATCGATAAAACGTTAATCTATAGTTTCTATGGAATCATATCCAACCATTTCTTTGGAATAAAATCTAGGGATGGATATTTTCAGGGCAAATCAATCTATAGATGGATACAGAGATTAGGCACCGATCGGGATTTAATTCAGGTGAATACTAAACAGAATTTTTTTTCATACTGAGATGTTTTGTTTTTGAAAAGAGTATTAGGTAGGTATGCGATATTACGAATTCACAATATTTCTATATACTATCCACTCGTGATTGCGTGCTGGAGATTTATTCCAGCTGCTAGCTCATTTTTTAATTAAGTACCTTGCCTATTAATCTGAAGGTTGCGAGTTTGACTCCCGACCAGCCAAAATATTTTTATACTCAATTAATTTTAACTTTAAAGTATTTGTGAGGAGTCTGGTGTTTATTTATGATATGTATGTATTTATATTCAAAAATTACCTCTTTAGGTAGTTTATCAGTTATAGCACCCAAGTACAAGCCTTGCTTAATTTGGGGCTAGACGGCGGTGTCAGTTGTCAAATAATTATTTATTACTACAACACAACTGCATATAATCTTTCTCTCTCTCTTCCTAGTGCTTAGAATTTTAGTAGGTAATGTTCCTTCTTTGTACTAGAGGACAATGCCCTTGTATTTTCACCTTAGTCCCCTTATACAGCAGGCCGCACATGCGTGCACTGTGCTGTTATGATAAGAGCGCTTTTGCAATGACAAAGGATAACCTGATTCGTAGGCCTCTGTACATTGACAGTCGGTTCACCGTATAAATAAGGATTTTCTCTCTTGTCTATGGTGTTTAACAAAGTATCATGTCCACTCATATCCAATTTTGACTTATTTTAAGTAGGTAACATCCTGAATATTTTATGAAATAAAGCTATTTCGAATTTGAAAACTCGTGATAAGGTTTAAATTAGATTTTTTTTATTATAAGATGGGTTAACTCTTGACCTCAATATTGACCATAAGGTCAAAGATGAGGTCGATGATGGAGCGAGTTAACCCAGAAAATGCCTATAAAGGCACTGGTACTCCCACGCACCGACGGAACACAGCAAGCTGTTTGGCGTCGGACTTCGGTAGGAGGGTGTTCGCGAACCAGACGGCCCTTTACAGTGCTTACCACACCGCATGAGACCATAGGACGACACCTCAGATTCAGAAAAAAATGAAATGTTGCCTGGGATGGATTAGTAGGAGGCAGGTCTCATTTGTGTTTCCTTAGTCGCCTCTTACGACACCCACGGAAAGAGATGGGGTGGTGTTATTCTCCACCGATCATCACCACACGGTATTACCTGATTCTAGGCACGGTTTGAAGTCGCCAGTAGCCCTGTAGCCCTGATTACAGCCAGAAGTAAGGGTCGCGTGATTACGCGTACCCTTTGAACTAAACGTTTCTTGCGTCTGCTAATTATATTTAAGTTGGAGCTCGACAGTGTACTTAATCATGCTAAGGCATTGTTTATACTGAAATGAAGTTATGTGCCTTGATTTACGTCCTTAATATCATTTTAGACACAAGTAAATGTTGATACACTTTAATTGAACATGTGTTTTTCTTTTCCGTTTATTTTGTCCATTGACATGTAAACTAGGGAGAAGCAGCGTTGGTTAAAGTCTTCTATCGAAGTGCGTGCGAATACTTTTCGTATTTGCTTTGTCTTGTTACAAACTCTTTTATGGGTCAATGTGTAGGTATTCAAAATTTAAGACAACAATTAAATAAAAACTTTGTAAAAAGGACTATTATAGAATTTCTAATTATCTGTCACACAAGCTACCATGGGAATAAATTGCTCAGCTCCAGAGTTATTCAGATTTTAAGTCAATTAAAATTATAAATAAGGAAATTTGTATGATTGTGTTGAGTGACCCTCGCAGTTTCTTGCCTATTCGTCTCCTGAAAAAGACTGCTCCTTTGCGAATAGGCGCAAAGTTAAAAATTCTAAAGTAAGTAATTCACTGCTTTGGCTTATTTTAAGAAACATTCTGAATATTTTATAAAATAAACCTATTTTTGACTTCGGCTTGACATCCAATAGAATATTAACAGAGCTTTATTTTGAACTAAATTGCTGAGCTAAATGAGCTTTTAATAACCCTCTCCTTCAAATATCTAACTGAAAATATTAAAAAAATCATTCTTCCGTAAAAACTCGATAACTAACTTTGTGTTGCTATTGGAAAATTCCAACAATCCTCAACAATCCGAGTGGCATCTTCTTATTTAAGTTAGCAACTTCGAGTCAGAAAAATGAACTAACTTTCGATAAGTTTTCAGTTGCGTCTATCATTTTGTTCATTGCAGATATTTTTAGAAAATAGCTTCTTACGGTTGTATGCTTTATTTTTTGTCCAAGGATAACAGACTTACTACCTTAATACTTAATTACTCTACCTAAACGTGAAATAAAGTAGGGATGGACGTATTGGATCTTCAAATTGTTCATCTTTCGTTAGCGCTAATGAAAATATATTAAGAAAACCCTAGTCATGCAATTGAACCACAAATGCCATGTCTGATTAAAGAACCAACACATAATAAAGTTTTGAAGAAACACCGATGCGAATACTGCGAATACTAATTATAACAAAACTCTACCACATAAATTAAAAAATTGCTAATGGCAACCCAGTCGACATCGTGGAAAACGTTGCCCTAATCCTGTTTCAAATTACCGCGACTTTGGCGCCTTTTGGATAATCTCCTGGAATTTTACGCTGCATAGTTGAGGCGGCACTTTCAGTGGAATAACTCCTGCTCCAGTCAAGTGGAAGTGGGTGAATGCTGCTTTGGTGGAGAATTCTGCTCCTAAATTGAAGCTTGCGCTAAATAGATTAGCCGAGCCTTTTATAAGACTGAAAGCGTGACTTCTTATTACTCTTTTTTGAATAAGATTTCGTTTAATCTGGAGTTTAAGCATACCTTTCGTAGATCTAGCTACTTCTGAACATTTCCTATTTTTTAACTTTCGTTACATTACAAAAACGTATTGATAAACCGAGAAATTTTGTATATGACTCATTGTTGAGGAGTCTTTTAAAGAATCTTTATTCTCATTAAGCTATACAGCCAATTATAACAATTACTAGCTTTCCGCTCGGGACTTTGTTTCCGTGAAAATTCGGGAAACTATGTAATAGCCTTATATTTTTTTAAATAGACTAAGTAGTTCCAGAGATTCCTTCCTAGAAACAAACTCACAAATTTAACCTGTTTATTATATTAGTTTATAATATGTTTAATACTTATCGTGACCATGTGTGGTATCTACTATATCAGTCCCATTACATAAAATCATACTGTCTGAATGAACTTGACTATTATGTTCGACTGAATATAAATGATACATGGATATAAATAAACAACGAATCAAAAATAACCGTAAATCTGTACCTACTACAGAAAAGGTATCATTGGAAACGGCACAGATCTTCTAGGAAACTAAAAATAGTCGTCTATATCGAGCTGGTCTAGACAAATCTCCATCGCCATCTAGAAACGACATGTGACACAAGAACAATGAAAATACTGCTTCAAACTTACAGAATCTATATAGATAATGACGTCACGTTGATATAGACAAGAACCCGTCGCGCGAGGGCTTAAATAACGCTATTACACTCTGAGGAGTCCACATTAATATATGAGGTTTCACCTGGTTTCACTGTAAGATCTCACTTGGGACAACTCAAAGAAACAATGGGCCTTTTTATAATTCGAAATTGGCTCGGCAAAATTGTATTACCATGTAATAGGTAATACTAGAAGCTGAAAACATAAAGGACAATAGTAATTCAAATTTTCAAGTGCCGTGCTGTTCGAATGATAAAAATGCCCAAAGTATCCAAAAACATACTCTACGCTGCATAAATAATATTTACTTTGAACTATCAATCAAAAAGGACCTAAAAATAAATAAAAATAGGTAAAAAACTTTTTAAGTTAAACGGTTTTATGTTAAACATACATTGCAATGTTTAAGATAAATGTACTAAAACCAAAAAATAATAAAATAGATACAGTCGTGGGAATCATAAACATATGCATAGACTAGACTAAAATAAAACCGTGGGGCACGTCAATTGTCTACAAATTATCGACTTAATGTGCCCCACGGTTTTATTTTAGTCTAGTCTATGCATATGTTTATAATTCCCACGACTGTATCTATTTTATTATTTTTTGGTTTTTAGTACATTTATCTTAAAAATTGCAATGTATGTTTAACATAAAACCGTTTAACCTAAAAAGTTTTTTTACCTATTTTTATTTTCTAGTTTTTAGTTTTTATTAAAAACATACATTTGGTAGCGGCGGCCATCTTGTATTTCAATTTTATATAGTATATTGTATTCTGCTTGTTGAGCCCTTTCATTTGATACCCATATTGATGGGATTGATAAAACCTACGTTATCCGCCATTTTGTAGCGGCCGCCATCTTGGATTTCAATTTTTTATAGTATATTGTATTCTGCTTGTTAAGCCCTTTCATTTGATACCCATATTGATGGGATTAATAAAACATAAATTATCCGCCATTTTGTAGCGGCGGCCATCTTGAATTTATAATGATAATGAATAAACATAATTGTATTGTCACCAAAATCCAAAGTGTATACAAAATTTCAGATTAATCGGTTGACAGGAAGAGGGTGAAATTTGAATTACTAAATTTGACCCAAGAATAAAACAAACGGGGTGAGCTAAATAATAATAATAATAAATAAATAAAACCGTTTAAAAAGGGCAATAAGTACAATGGAAAGAAAGAACATTATTGGTCAAGAGCTTCATTAATAAAATAAAATAAAAAAACTATTTGCGTCCGCCTTGCACGGGCCAGATGCGTTTAAATAAGATGGAAATGATTTAATCCGGTGTTATTATCTTCTTTATATGTATAATCAAGTAAATGGCGCACTTATTAGTCCGTGCGCCCTGCAGCTCGAGCACGATGGCGACAAATTTGCACGGCGCGCTACTCGGCTGATGGTGAAACTTCACTTTGATTGCGCGAGGGCTCCGCGCAAAGGGTTGCTCGCCCTCTGGCGTTGTCAATGTTGACATTTTGACATACGACCGTGGTGCATTATGCGCGCTATCACCATCGTACTTGAGCTGCCAGAATTAGTAACCCGGAAACCTTGACATAAAGCGAGAATCGACACTGTTCATTTCTTACATTCTCTGACATTACCTGTACTATATTAAGTTAAAGTTCCAACCCGTCCTGCTTAAAATAGTCTTCAAGGCTCCGTCGCTTCCTGCTAAACATAGCTCTAACTAGATATATAGTAGCCAGCCACCATCGGAAATGCTTGCTTGAACGGGAAGCTCCGATAGGAAGCAAATAAATTGCCACTTCGCTGACTTCGAAGATCATTAGTAATATTATTTACTCACTGCTGCCCGCGACTTTACTTGTAAAAACGAATTGGGTATTGCGATATATGGGTACTTTCATATCTTTTAGGCGCAAACTAATTTTAAGGGAATAATACCAGTGTTTTAATTTTTTAAACCTCCAATTATGACTTATTTCCGACAGTTAAACATGCTCTCCGCCGAAATACGGAAATTATGATTGTTAGTTTCTAGATAAAATACGGTAGTGATTATATCCTCTTTGGATAAAATGGCGTCAACGATTTTCGTTACTTTGCCTATGTCAAAGTATTTTGATGAGTATTAAAATATAGAATGGCGAAGTCGCCAGCATAAAGTACAGAAACCCTTTACGCTAAAGTCTCGTCCGTTGATCAGCAGGGTGCACCGCTAGCGGGTGAAGATGACGAATTTGGAGCACTTAGATGTTAGGTCTTTGCCTATAAAATTGCCGTTTCATACTAACTCTTTTTTTTCTTTTTTTCTCAGAAATGCGAAATCCAGATACAACCCAAATCCGATGGTTTAGTTAACATTAAGTTATCCAAGTTATTTTTATCATACATACTTAGTTTATTGAAAGTTGTAATTGTAACAAAGGTTTAGCAAAAATAAGCAATGAAAAGGGCAACGTATGAAACGAGCTATATTTGAGCTTCGCTTACAGTAAATAAGTCCAAACTAAAAAGTTATTAATTTTACTCAAAATCACCATTATATGGCCTAGTTTTTAAATAAAAAAAACAATTTTAGTAGCAGCTATACAATCAAATAAATTATCAACGAAATAAAACTTGAGAAAAAATCGGCAATTTCATAGGTAAAGACATACATATAATTAGGATCCTACACACCCCAATTGTACCTTTTATTACCAGCCCGTACAACGTCCCTACCGAGGGGCACAGGCCTCCCTTCGAAACACGAACGGGATTTAGGCCATAGTCCACCAAGCTGGTCGAATGCGGGTTGGTGGAACCGCTCGTCTTTCGAAAATGAATTTTCTTGAACGGGCGGGTTTCATCACGATGTTTTCCTTCACCGTTGAGCAAGTGATAATTAGAAATCCGTACATAAATCCGAAAAGACGAATTGCGGGCGTACAGGCCCGCACCAGGTTTTGAACCCGCAACCTTCCGATTACAAGTCTGGCTCATTCCCAACTGGGCTATCACTGTACGCTATCGCCTATCAAGTCTCATTTCTCCGTGTATTGCCGCTCACTGATTAATTCCGACCAGGGCCCCGATTCTGTAACTTCAGTAGTGTGTCGATGGCCATGGCCATATTGTCGAACACTCTATCTTTCACTAATTAGAAAAATCAAGGTATGGCTGGGTCATAATGGACACAGCCGCGTGTTCTACGTATCCACCGATTTCGTTGTCATTATTTTTATGAATTGCAAATTTAAAAGCGTTTTCTCATAAAAAATGGCAATTTTCGCTAATGTTCACAGATTATTCCGCATGGTTAAATTCACTTACATTTTGATAATTTATTAAAAAAAACACCCACAGGATGCTATCACAGATGACGCCGATTACTATGTTAATGGCTCGTACATTCCAGCGTTTGGTTTACTCTTTTAGTCAAAACCACTTTGTACAGAAGCAATGTATGCCAAAGTTGATGTCCATTACGATCAGTACTGATGGATCGTAGTCCCTTAGTGCCCCTGTACGTTTCAGTACACCAATTCCTATTGAATTTAGATCTTTATTAAAATTTCCTTATATATTATAGTTTTATAAGAAGGTAAAATTGAAGGTCCTGATTACTGACTCATCAACGCCCAGACCCTTGGATTTAGAAAATTGAAATTTGACACAAAGGTTCAAACACGAACGTATAACGTAACGTTATAACGTAGGCAAAAAATAAGAAAGGATTTTACAAAATTATTACGGGAATGAAGTCCCGGGCGTGCTCTATTAGATGATAATTTGGGAGTTTGTATCGTCGTTTGTCAAGTGGGTACTTACGCTTGGCCATGAACCCAATTCGATATTCTAAAAATTGTCATCCACCTACGTTCAATATTATTTATAAAATAGACTATAATTTCACAAATATAAAGAAACTCGAGGTTAATGAATGACTACAAGTTGGTGAAAACACTTTCAGAAATAGTTACTTCGAAATAGCACAAGATGAAATAATTTTTTTGTTACTAAAGCATTGAATCATCTAATATCTTGAAAACGTCATAAAAATTGATTAGCCAAATCAATGTAAATCATTAAGCAAAATAGTGAATTACATCAGCATTTTTGACTTGGCGCCTATTCGCAAAGGTGCAGTCTTCCTCAGGAGAAGAATAGGCAAGAAACTCCGAGAGTCGCTCTTTTTAAGTCAATCATATAAATTTTCTTACTTCTTATTTCAATTGACTTATTATCTGAATAACTTGGAGCTGAGCAATTTATTCCCAGGTTGCTTGTCTAACAGATAATCAAAAATTCTGTAATAGCCCTTTTTACTGTCACTTTCCGTCTCGTAAGCAAGAACGGCATTACATTTAAAGGAGCTTTAACTTTAAAGAACGTTTTTGCAACTGAGCAAATACTTATACAAATTCCACACGCCGAGCGTTTTGACCAAGAAGATTCTATTTGTAGTTTAGTAAATCCATGTTTGTAGGAAACTAGTTTTGTCATTTTACTAGACAAGCCAGTCATTATTGGTACAGAGAGCCGCATATCAGGTTACCCATGCGTGCACTCTATGCTGTTGAGATAAGACCGGTTTTTTAATGGAAAGTGTTTTTTTTTAATACAATTTTTTTAGTAGCTAAATAGCGCATCAGGTTGTTGCGCCGGCCTCTGTACCATCAAATCCTAATATTTAGCCTTTTACTTACTCAAAAAACCACACCACAAATAACAGTGGGTAAATGAAACATTTTACATAAAATGTCCAAAAATCCTCTTACATGTTAAGTTTATTTTTGGTAAGAAGTGGTAATCTATTTCAAGTTAGTGGTTTAACTTGAAATAATACCTTAATGCTTTTATCCAAAAAACTGAGAAAACGTTACTTTCTAGCAGAAAGATTACAGTTTGTAGTCAATATCCGTTTTAGAATTGTTTTAATAACTCAAAAGCTCATTGTAGAGCGGAAATCTATCTTAGAATTGAATTCTTCTGCTTTACCGCATAAGTTGTAATACTTTCTTATTAATATCTCCGTTGAATCAAGTACAAATTGCAAAGTTTTTTATTTTATGTTTTCGTAAGTTCTTTTAGTAACATTTTTAATTTAAATTATTTTGATGTAAACGCATAAGAAATTAATCAATCGATTTTTACGAACGAACGACACTAAATGTATTTAGAAGTTATCAATGTTACTAATACTTCATGGAAATTGTTTAGACAGGTACTTTACTCGTATCTTTAAAATAAAGATGAGTAATTATTATTGTATTATCATGAAAGTCAACCTATCCCTTCCTAATTACCTAATTGACGAGAATACGACGGTTACTTTGTCACTAAATAAACAGGTCGATGTTTGTCGCGTGAGTCGTAAAATGTGTCGTTTTCGAATCCAGAGCAGGGCGCTACGCTTTTAATTTGTTTGTCAAAATTCTCAGACAAGATCTCGCGAGTTTATGAATAACAATACCGCGAGATCTCGCCATTTTCGAGATCTCGCGAGATTGGCAGTTTTGTGTATTAATTCTTGCAAATAATAACAATATTTGAATAAACTAGAAAAATAATAACAAGAATTATAGATATAATGAAAGAAACTTATTTTTACAAATGTTTTCAATAAACTTCATATATTTAAAATTGTTTGACGTACTTATCTATCTATCGTTTTTTTTAAATAAACTTTTATTTAATAAACTTTGACGTATCTTATCAAATAAGAAATGAAATAAACAACCAGTTTCTCTTCTAATAAGAACTAAAAGTTTTTTAATAATAAAACCGTAATTTTATAACAAGAAGGCAAAAACTTAAATGAAACTCATTAACTAAGTTGAGTTGACTATTAAACTGAGATATTATTATCAATTAAAGAAAACTATACATACTCAGAGATCTATTAGAAATCAGAGAAAAATAAAAAAAATATACAAATCAAATGAAAGGCTCGTTCAGTTCACATCAGCCATTATTACGGATTATTTTGAAAGTAGCTCCTTAAGAAGCACAAAATTCTTATTTTGCTGGCCAGATGACCAGCCGCTGTGAAGGCCCGTTCGGATTCGAATAAGATTCTTTATAATCGAAAAAGACGTTTTTATGCTCGAGTGCAATCTCGTTAAACTCGCGAGAACTCGCCTATTTTTTGGCCGAGATCAATCTCGCTAAAAAAGGCCGAGATCTCGCGAGAACGAGATTGCATTCCCTAGTCAAAATCTTACAGCTTTGAACTGAGATTGTATTTTTTTACGACAGAAAAATCTTACACCTTACAAATTACCGTCTTTTTTTTCATGCCAATAAATAAAATGTAACTCATTGAATTCTACATAGATTGTGGAAAGAATTTGATGTCATAGGTCTGTATTTGTTCCCTTTTTGGAGCTATAAGTACTGAGAAGTGAAAGCGCTCTTCCGTTTACTTCGGCCGCCGGTGATCCCATTTTCTGGTCTCTTACAGCCAATTTTCCCGCCAGTGAACACTGACAGCGGACAATGGCGTCTGTTCCAAATTCAAACAAAACAATGGAGTTCATCCGTCCATCCCGCTATCTGCTTACGTACGGAAAAAAATAAACCAGAACAAAAAACATTAGTGCGGAATTGAGCATCGAATACATATTGATTTATATAGTTTTTAAATGTAATAAATTAGCATGTTTTTTTACCATCTCATTGAACTACAAAGTTGAAAAAATTTATAACAAAACCTTCCGTCCGCGCCGTTTATAAAAAGTTACATGTAATAAGTACTATTACTTTTATAGTTTGTCAATTAGCTCTCTTTTGTACACACAACTTGTCGCAATGTATAACTTAATTCAATTCTTTGAATAAAGGCTTGTAAAAAATGGCGTCCAAAATATCGTGATTTTGCCAATGTCTGCCAAGTAGCATTCGGAGTTCTATAAAAGATATCTAATGGTTCACACTTACTCCACAAGCTGTATAAGTTAGTCATATAAGATCAGTATAGCGTGCTATAAAGCCCTTATACGACCAGTTTAGGCACAAATTAGTCAGCCTTAAGTTCACTATTGCAGTACAATAGCAATATATTAGCATTAAAATAGCAGTTTAAGTAGTAACAAGTGGACTTAAGGCTGACTTACGATACTATATGGGATTCCGTGTGAACCATACAAAGTAAACGAGTGTAATAAGGAGTAAAGCGTGGCTAAATAAATAGCCTACACAGCTATAAATGCTCAAAAAAGATCCCCAAATCTACCTAAGGATCACGCGTGCCATAAATTATTACTTCATTTATGATTTTATTGTCCAGTGATTCATGTGGCAAATTTATTTTGGACTGTCAATAATTAACACATGGTGTTTTAAATACTTTATAGGTGTTATTGCATGGGGATTACAACTTTACTGTGAAATATATACACATTTACTGCTAAAATATTCACGCGCCTCGGCAAATACCTTGTATTCATTTTAAAATATTTAAAATATGCCGAGAGAAATTATTAAATCTTCAATTTTTAATATGTTCAGGCTTAAAAATTATACTTGGGTAATTAATCATAACATTAGATGAAAATTTAATTAGTTTAACTGCGGAGTTTATGATAAATCCGCATGATAATTTGAAGATTTATTTGGTAAATATTTTAGGTTAGAAGAACAAAATGGTGGAATTTAAATACGGCTACGTGAACTATTGTAACTCCAATTTAATGTAATGAGCAGTATATAGGTTCACATGTGTACCACTAGAATGCTGCTATCTCTATGAAGGCCCACATGTGCACCACAGCAGAGCTAATTTCTATACATTGGTTCAAGTGTGAGCTTATGTACAACCTTGAGATGTAATTTAGGTCTATAATAGTAATAGAGCCCGAAAAAGTAGTACTTATAAACAAATAAACTGCTATTGATGTTACTGGATATCACATGTGGTGCTTCTAACAGACTATAGTTCACATGGAAACCATTTAAACACTTGTATACAGGTAGTAAGAAAGGGCTGTTTAAATGGTAACAAATGAGACTTACTGAAGCTATTAGCTGTATAACAGTCTAAAACTAATAAAAATAACAGCCTTTGGCTATATAGACAACCAAGTGTGTTATTTTATAATGCTAGCTCTATAATATCGCACAAGTAGACCGCTAAACAGCGATTGCCAAATATCTACCCTCTTATAATTCTCTTAGTCAGACGGCTGACTAAAGTAGTATTCTTAGTGTATTATAACACCAACAGTCATATAAAAGTATAAATATACACCTCTAAACAGCGATTGCCGCATATCTACCCCCTTATAATGCTCTTAGTCAGATGGCTGACTAAGGGACTATTTTTAGTGTATTATACTGCTAACAATCGTATAAAAGTATAACACTACACTCCTATATGTCCCTTAAACAGCTTTTGGTGTATTTTTCGCCATAATACAGCTAATACATCACAAGTGACCTAATATAAGAGTATAGGTACATTAATGCTTTAAGTACACATGTGAACTAAATGTGAACTCTTAAATGGAGTAAAATGCTACTTGGAGTATTCATTCAAATTAAAATAAGTCGCCAATATCAAGAGAAACCCTTTACGATTTGTAGTAAGTAGGTACGTCAGAGCCTCGTCCGTTGACCAAGGATTTTGTTGCACTAAGATGTTATGACCTGTCATAACTTTGTGCAATAAATAAATAATTTTCTATCCTCTACCTACCTAGTTCTTAGTTGAATACTTGAAAACTTTTCATAGTCTTTATAAGCAAAAGTAGGTCAGCTCTATTTTTAAACCTATTTTTATAGACCGTGATATCTCCTTAATGCCTCGAACCTTGGCCTGTTCGCCTCGGTCAAGCGCATGCTTCGCCTCGAGGCACGCGACGATCCAAACAAGGCATCACCTTACGGAAACGTATTTTTGTAAAGGCGAACTTTCGTAAAAGCAGTCAGTATTCTACTAATATCACGAACGCGAAAGATCGCAAGGATGGATTGATAAATGGATGGATAATTGTTTCCTACACGTGATACCTCATTGTACTTATTAGTAAAAGGAATACAGGGTGAAATTTTTTAACGCCACCTGGAGGGAAAGTACTCTAAATAGGTACTGTAGATAGAAAATTTTACTCAAAGGAAACATTCCTTTATTTTTAATAAGAAACTAAACTGCATTCAAAGATTTTCAAAAATTTGCTTGCCACACCCGGAATCGAACCAGCTAAAATCCAAAAAAGCACCCTCTAAATACTATAATAGTATCGATCGATAGGGTCAATCGTAAGGATCAAATCTCTCTAACAAACATGGTAAATTAGATGAAAGGAGAACCATTGAACTACATAAAACCTAACGATGTCCCATCCAATTTATAAGCTAAGATTTAATGGTCTTCCTTTCACTTAATTTACTATGTTTGTTAGGGAGATTTGATCCTTACAATTGACCCTATCGATCGATACCATAAAAGTACAGGGTGTTATTTATTTGAATTCTAGTCAGTTCGATTCCCGGGTGTGGCAAGCGAATTTTCGAAAATCCTTGAATGCAGTTTTGTTTCTTATTAAAAATAAAGGAATGTTTCCTTTGAGTTTAATTTTCTATCTCCAGTATTACTTTCCCTCCAGGTGGCGTTAAAAAATTCCATTCTGTATAAAGTGTATTATACCTAAGTTGAACGTACCTGACGTAATCAGCCGTTGTTGAAGAGTTGTAATTTAAGCGATGAATGTCAGGAGTTACACATTGTTTTTAATTTTACATTTATTGAGACTTATTAAGTTGAGTCTATAGTGCAAAAAAGACGTTTAATTAAACCTTATCGTTCACACTACAAGACTCAGTTTTATCAATAAACTAGCATTCCATCCGGGACTTCGTTCGTTCGTTCGTAGCATTCTATAATAGTAAAAAAAATTCGCTTTCGCTCAAACGTACCACGCGGAAAGTTTTTTGCCACAGCGTGCGTCGCTTCAACGTCATTCGAAATTACGTACGGGACTTAGTTTTGGAGCCTGCAAACAAACAATCAAATCTTTCCTCTTTATAATATTAGTGTAGATTAAAATATCAACTAGGTCAAGATCTGACATTTCCATGAGTTATTTTGAATTCTATTAAAATAAATTGACTTGTTATGCGGAGAAAAAGTAATTGGAACATTATTTATCCATTACCTGAGAATCCCTGGCACTTAATGAAATTGTGGCAAAGACGTATCGCTTCTCATAAATACTGATCGAGGTAGTGTTGCTATTGCTAAGTAGATTTTATTAAATCCGGGACAGCAAAATAAAACGCGGGACTCATCAAAGCATACGTAACGGGACAGCCACTTTTCAATTTTGTTTAGTTTCTTCAAGGATTACTGTCTTTGTCTGTTTATTTCTTCAGTTATTTTTCACATAAAATCTTTACTAACCAACTTCGACTACATGTTAATGTTTTTTTTTTCTCGCGATTACTCCGCCAATCATGGATTGATTTTGTTGTTGTTTTTTTTTAATGCTAGGTAATACTTTTCTAATCGAGCAAAATTAAAAAGTGGGACACATCAAAGCATACGTAACGGGACAGCCACTTTTCAATTTTGTTTAGTTTTTTGATGGATTACTGTCTTTGTCTGTCTATTTCTTCAGTTATTTTTCACATAAAATCTTTACTAACCAACTTCGACTATATGTTTATGTTTATTAATATTTTTTTGTATGTTTTTCTCGCGATTACTCCGCCAGTCATGGATTGATTTTGTTGTTGTTTTTTTTTTAATGCTAGGTAATACTCTGAATCTATTTCGATAAAAATTTTAAGAGACCACAAATTTTGTCGTAATAGATTCATATCAGTGTTTTTGAAAAATTAAACAAAATCATATATGTATACATTGTATCTAAGTAGATGACGTTTTGATCTGTGGCTGGTTATCAGCTAATAGGCATTTTTGGGATTGAAGTCTGTTCATTCTAACGTTTTTAAGTAAAACCCAAGATCTATAATCAATCGACCAGAGAGATATTATATCGCTTTCACGATATGTTTTCAGGATTTGGAATGCAAAAACATAAAATTTTATTTTTCATTTAGTTCCATTCTTCACATTGTTATAGAGGTAGATCGAATTTTGATATTCAGTGAAGAGTAGCTAGTTTGACAAAGTCAAATGCCCTATTATGAGATGTGACATTCATTGCTGTCCAGTTTCCGAGTCTAAAATAAAAATCGGGACAAAAAATCCGATATTTATGTAATTTATCAGGTTTGCTGCATACTTTCAATTAACGACCTTTCACAATAGCTATTCAGAATTTTTTGATTGAAGAATAGATTGCGAAATGATTTCTGTTAAAATTGGACTTCTGATGAAGAATTGAAATGGAAAATAAGTTAAATAAGATACTACTAAATAAACGTACGGATTCTGACGAACCGTACGAATTTTTGTGTAGAAATAAATCATACCAATATTATAAATGCGAAATTTTGTGAGGATATATGAATGTTTGTTACTCCTTCACGCTCAAACGGCTGGAATTTTGATAAATGGAGGTAGCTGACACCCTGGATTAACACATAATTTTTCAAAATTCCCACGGGAACGAAGTCCCAGCGGAAAGCTAGTAATAAATAAGTTTTTTATTATTATTATAAGATGGGTAAACTCTTGACCTCAATCTTGACCATAAAGTCAAAGATGAGGTCGACGATGGAGCGAGTTAACCCAGAAAATGCCCTCCCACGCACCGACGGAACACAGCAAGCTGTTTGGCGTCGCGAACCAGACGGCCCTTTACAGAGCCTACCACACCGCATGAGACCATAGGACGACACCTCAGATTCAGAAAAAAATGAAGTGTCGTTGAATTAAGTAAACGTAAGGTTTTTCTTTGTATCGTGAGTTCCTTGGAACATACACAAAGACAGACACGAACGCCCGTGACCCGAAATCAAACATTTGCCTGTTACACAAACATTTATTCTGGGAATCGAACCCAGGACCCGTTGATCAAGAGGCAGCGCCACCGAATAAACCATCGTTCAATTGAAATTGTAAATCAAATTAAAATAAACTGATTTGTTTGTGTTATTTGTTTTTTTAACAGTGGCCTTGCGTCGTGCATGAAAAGAACTCGCACTTGGCCAAATTTTCATAGTTTGTTATTTTCGTATTCGTTCCCGTGGGAATTCTGGAAAATTATGTAGCCTAATTTGGGATTCTAATGATGAAAGAATTGAATAGGACCGATTTGAAAAATTCTTTAGTTTCGGAGCCTATTCATACAAACAAACAATCAAATCTTATACCTCTTTCTTACATGAATGGAGTCTTCGCTGTTAAATTACGTTAAGGCGACTACAGCACCCGATAAAGGCAGCACACATAGGAATAGTGCCATCTCAGTCTCTCAACAGGCCTGGGCCGGCAGTGCGAACAGTGTCGATACACGAAGTTTACGGACTATGAAAGCGTGCGTGCGTAAAAAACATGTTCGAAAGTTAGAAAAATGAGATTTATGGAAAGGTAACAGCTTAAATCGAAAAATGCGTTAACTACTTATCGAGAGTATTATCGAGAGTACATTTTTATAGTAAATTCAAGTTACCGTGTGCATTTTACTATCGTTTTTACAGCTTAAAAGATACACAATATTGGGTATTTAGAGGTGACTTTGTGAGCTTTTTCTATAACCAAAAGTGCTGAATCATGTTTTCAGCATCTAGTTTGTGTCCTGAATATTACCGTAGTATTTTTTCTTCGATTTAATGCAGTGCGTCATGCTTATTTACGCATCATAAAATCGTAATTTAGGTGCTGTAGTCGCCTTAAGAAACGTACATAGAAGCATGGGTGAACAAAATGTCAATTTATCACGAGAGTTTCTGTGCTTTGGAGGGCACGTTAAACCGTCGGGCTGTTGTCTATTGACTATGACTACAGTCGTTAAACGGTTAAACCAAGACAAGAGGCCATTTGGTGGTTTCAAGGCTTTGACATTAAGGTTAGTCAAGTTCGCCACATTTGATAATACTTATACCTACCTACACGATAAGAAAGGACCTTATCTTATAGTCATAGTCGGCATAAATTGAATTTAGATTAAAACATACTATCACGAAATCTCTGTTTATTTCTTAGGTTTATTTCACTGCAACCCTCCATAAAGAGAATTGCGTTTATTGCGATATCTTTAGCTTGCAACTAAATAAAAATTAATTTTGTTTGTTCCAGATATTTCGAGATGAACGACTGCACTGAAATTTTGGACCTGTTATAGTAAGTATTTTGCACTAGTCCCCTCTAGCACTGTCAGCCGGGGTGACAGATGGAGATTTTTGTCCCAAATTTCACCACGATGTTAGCCCAGTTTCAAAATTTCACCAGTGGCGCTAACTGTTCGGAATCATTCAGTGAGGTTCAGCAGGTAACCACACGGCTGCGATAAATAAGAACCCGATGCCCTGGTGTCTGTATGACACAAGACAACGGGTTGGTGCTTCAAATTTAGCACGCTCACTAATAATACTAATAAATATAAAGTTTATTCACTCTTTATTAGTTTACTAGGGGATGCCCCGGACTTCTTTCTCGCGGGGATTTTCTAAAAACCTTTCTTTTTCCTTGCTTTGTTATAAAAGGAACATTTGGGCCAAATTTCACCTTTCTAAGTCCAAGGGTTTGGACTTAGAAAGGTGAAATTTGGCCCAAGGACCTTCAATTGTATATTATACATATATATTAATACAGAATTATCGTATTTATTCTAATATACGTCCCCACCACGCCCTTCCCTTCGATACAATTATACTAAACCGCTGTTGGCGATAGTCCACACCTTTGGCCCAAAGCATTGGCGAACCGACATAAAGTGCTGATCTCAAATATCGAAGAGAAAAATGCAGCAATATCCCGTATAAAAGCTGCCAAAAGTAGTGTGAAGCGACTACACAGCATTTTAAGCTGTTCTGACATTCGAGTATTATTCAGTTTGGGCTGACTGGCACATTTAGAGCCTTGAGAGGTTTGCAGAGGCTCTGCAGGTAGACTGTCTCAATGGCAAAACTTAGAAAAGGTTAAGTGTGTTGTATTGTAAATGAGGTGACTTTATATTATTCAATCAAACTTTGCAGGGCGATTGTCCCTATGAAAATGAACAACTTTCCTAACGAAACCCATAATTTTAAACAAAAAAATGCCTTTTTTCATTTTTTTTTAAAATGATTATTTATGTTTCAGGGGAAAGTGGTTTAGTGTGTTGATTCGCATCCTTAATTATCAACCGACTTCAAAAAAAGGAGGAGGTTCTCAATTCGACTGTATGTTTGTTATGCGATAACTCTCCGCCAATTGTTGTCGGCCGATTTTCAAATTTTTTTTATTTGAAAGGGTATACTCCTGAAGCCGTCCTATACAAATGTTTTAAACTTTTTGAAAAACTAAACGAAAACAAAAAAAAATGTTACAAACAAAAACATCATCTAAATAAGTTTTTGATATTATAATGTTTAGTTTTGACTGCAGCGCACGTCTCAATTAATTAATTTATTATATTATTGAACTTGTACTGTATTTATTATAATTTATACTGTATTGATATTGTTAATCAGTGAGGGCATTTTATTGTTCGCTGCATTGTTATCTTAGACTTTTTCCTGTTATTTAAACTAGGAAAAAAAACAATAAATCGAATAAAAATAATTATGAACTACAATGGTCGGTAAATGTTTAGGATGTCAATGAAATATGTTCATTGTTCACTAATCTGAACTTAAGCGTTTATCTGAAGGTCACAATGAGAAAAAAATGGTTGTTATTACAATTTACGTAAATTGTATGGAACGCCGTTTTTGTCAATTCAATTTGAGTTTTTTTGGATCAACACATTATTTTTTTCCTAAAATTCTAACAAAGATTATTGAGCACTTAAGTATGAAAAATTTACCCACGACCTACAAAAATAAATTAATGTGGGATGTTTAGACATATATCTCTGGTTAACGAATATGTGGATCGCATTACTGTAAATAATGGGAATCAGGCAGAAAATGAAATTCTGTATCTTAGAAAAAATATATTACGAGGTTTATTTCAACTTGATCAATATCTACAGGTGCAATCGTACTATCTCGCTTAGTACGAAAAATATACTCAGAGTCTACAGAAATAAAATAGTGTAGAGTATTTCGATAAAATGTTCATGATGGAAAAAATAAAATTTTGTATTTAAAAAAATATTGACTATTTTATTTATGCGATTTATTCAATTTCATCAATAAGTATAAACAAAATAAAATTCTATGAATTCGTTCTTTGGAAATATCTTCAACTTTTAAATCACTTATAATATACATGTTATTCCCATGGTTTTTTAAAATATTTTTTACTTAAAATGAAAAGTAGGATATACTTTATTAATTTAAAAGTAATTTTGTTTCTGTAGGCAAAACCTTCACTAATTGGGTCGGATTGTGCCCAGTGACCTTTAATCTCCTTAGATATTTAATACTACTAATATTATAAAGTGTTAAAGCTTGTAGAAAGTAATCTTTGGAACTACTAAACGATTTAAAAAAATTGCCTTACCAATAGAAACCTCTCTCATCAGCGGATCACAAAGCCTACATAATTCCCCCCAAATTTCCACAAGAACGAAATTCCGGGCGGAAAAGTAGTGTCTTACAAATATTTGCACCAATTTTAACGCTGAAAACTTATAGACCAAACAGTTCTTATTGTATTCATAACAAGCATGAGTCACCGATTTGAAATTGCCTTGAAACAACCGGCTGTAGTAGAAGCCACACAAACAATATTCAGGGAATTAAGTACGCTTAGCCAAACTAAAAGGCCTTCGTCGTTAGTGCTTATGTAAAATTCTAAGGTCCGTATTATAGAACGCGACTCAGACTCTGAACAATACTTAGGGGACTACAGCACCTAAATTACGACTTTATGATGCGTAGATAAGCATGACGCACTGCATTAAATCCAAGAAAAAAAATACTACGGTAATATTCAGGACATAAACTAGATAAGTAGTTTGCTGAAAACATGATTCAGCACTTTTGGTTCGATAGAAAAAGCTCACTAAGTCACCTCTAAATACCAATATTGTGTATCTTTTAAGCTGTAAAAACGATAGTAAAATGCACACAGGAACTTGAATTTGCTATCAAAATGTTCGTGATTGAACACTCTCGATAAGTAGTTAACGCATTTTTCGATTTAAGCTGTTACCTTTCCATAAATCTCATTTTTAGGGTTCCGTAGTAATCTACGAACCCTTATAGTTTCGCCATGTCCGTCTGTCCGTCTGTCCGTCTGTCCGCGGGTTTCCTAAGAAACCCTTGGTACTACAGAGCTGAAATTTGGCATGGTCATAAATATTAACTACGCCGTCAGAACTGTAGAGTGAAATCTTAGAAAAAAAAATTTTTTCGGGTGTCTCCCATAGACGTGAAAGGGAGATGATTTTTTTTTTCTAGCCAATATCATTAAGTGGGGTGTCATAGGATAGCTTTTTAAAAGACAGAAGGGGTTTACTAAGAACGTTTTTCGATTCAGCACTTTGTTTGCCTAATATAAATTTTTAAAGTGAAAATTTTTGTCAAACACAAGTGTCCCCCCCCTCTACCAGCTAAACGGTTGATTTTAAAAATGTGAAAAAATTCATGGTGGTAGTGTATACAATGAAATTATAAGGAAAACTATCACACATAAGATGGATCTTCAAGTTTGCGAGTAATAGTCGACCAAGTGCCAAACTTAGTTGGGATTAATAAGAATACATTTACTAATATTAGATCCTTTGTACTACAGAGCTGAAATTTGGCATGGTCATACATATTGATTGCGCCAACAGATTGAAAAAATAAAATTTTGGAAAAAAAAAATTTTCGGATGTTTCCCATTACACGTGAAAGGGCAATCGTTTTTTTTTCTTGCCGATATTATCGAATGAGATGTCATAGGATAGCTTTTTAAAAGATAGAAGGGGTTTACTAAGAACGTTTTTCGATTCAGCATTCCCTTTGCGAAAAATTAATTTTTAAAGTGAAAATTTTTATTAAAAACAAGTGTCCCCCACTACAAGCAAAACGATTATTTTTAAAATGTGGAAAAATTCACGGTGATAGAATATACAACAAAATTAAAAGGAAAACTATCACACATAAGTTGGCCCTTCAAGCTTGTGAGTAATAGTCGACCAAGTGCTAAACGTTGTTGGGATTCATAAGAATATATTCACTAATATTAGATCCTTGGTACTACAGAGCTAAAATTTGGCATGGTCATACATATTGATTGCCCTGACAGATCTACAAAATAAAATAGTGGAAAAAAAAATTGTTTTTCGGGTGTTTCCCATACACGTGAAAGGGCGATGGATTTTTTTTTCTCGCCGATATCATCGAGTAGGTTATCATAGGATAGCTTTTTAAAAGATATGAACGTTTTTCGATTCAGCAATCCGTTTGAGAAACATTAATTTTTATAATGAAAAAATGTGGAATAATTCACGAGGGTAGCATTTACGACGAAGTGTACCCCAATCCAAAATGGCTGCCATACAAGGTTCCACGCTAAAAGTGAGGAGAACCGAAAGCCAAGCTGTAACATATTGACATTTCAGGTGTCGTTTAATAGGTTTTAGGGGGTGCTAATTACGAAAATGACATAAAAATTATACACGATCACCACGCGATCTGCTTTAGCAGCAGCTCGATATTATTATATTATGCCTAACAATAATATTATCGCAAAAATATAAAAAAAAAACAAAAACCAAAAAAAAAAAACAAAAAAAAAAAATTCGCGCTCGCTTCGCTCGCGCATTACATACTTCCATTTCATTATATTTATTTCATTTTTTTTCTCGCCGATATCATCGAATGAGATGTCATAGGATAGTTTTTTTAAAAGACAGAAGAGGTTTACTAAGAACGTTTTTCGATTCAGCATTCCCTTTGCGAAAAATTAATTTTTAAAGCGAAAATTTTTATTAAAAACAAGTTTCCCCCACTACAAGCAAAACGATTGTTTCTAAAAATGTGGAAAAATTCACGGTGATAGAATATACAACAAAATTAAAAGGAAAACTATCACACATAAGTTGGCCCTTCAAGCTTGTGAGTAATAGTCGACCAAGGGCCAAACGTTGTTGGGATTAAAAAGAATATATTTACTAATATTAGATCCTTGGTACTACAGAGCTAAAATTTGGCATGGTCGTAATATTGATTGCGCCGACAGATCTAAAAAATAAAATGGTGGAAAATAATTGTTTTTCGGGTGTTTTCCATACACGTGAAAGCGCGAGGGATTTTTTTTTCTCGCCGATATCATCGAGTGGGTTATCATAGGATAGCTTTTTTCAAGATAGATGGGGTTTACTATGAACGTTTTTCGATTCAGCAATCCGTTTGGGAAATATTAATTTTTATAAAAATAAAATGTGGAATAATTCACGAGAGTAGCATTCACGACGAAGTGTACACTTATCCAAAATGGCCGCCATACAAGGTTCCACGCTTAAAGTGAGGCGAGCCGAAAGCCAAGCTGTAACATATTGACATTTCAGGTGTCGTTTTTGGGGGTGCTAAGTACGAAAATGATATCAAATTTATACAAGATCACCACGCGACCTGCTTTAGCAGCAGCTCGATATTATTATATTATCCCTAACAATAATATTATCGCAAAAAAAAAAAACTGTTAAAAAAAACAAAAAAAAAATTCGCGCTCGCTTCGCTCGCGCATTAAACACTTCCATTCTATTATATTTAGACCAAAACTACAATTATTTCTGAAACTACAAACTTTTTAATACATTTCTTTTTGATACTATAGTATTTGGGGATTTTAACATCGAATATGACAATATGCTCGTAGAATTAAGAAACCAGCTGCATATTTGAACCATGCTGCTACGGAACCCTATAATGCGCGTGGCCCGACACGCTCTTGGCCGGTTTTTTTTTCTAACTTACGAACATGTTTTTACGCACGCACGCTTTCATAGTCCGTAAACTTCGTGTATCGACACTGTTCGCTCTGCCGGCCCAGGCCTGTTGAGTGACGGAGATGGCACTATTCCTATGTGTGCCGCCTTTATCGGGTGCTGTAGTCGCCTTGAGTAGCAGTCGGATTTGTCATTTTAATAGTGAGAGAAAGAGACAATCACTACTTAGAGATCAAGACCTTAGTGTGATATGCTTTGTGAGGAAGGGTGTAAGAGCCGGAAGAAGACTCACGTCTTGATCTACACCTCAGTATTGATTGTCTCTTCCTCTCACTATCACAATGACAAAAACGACTGCTATACTAGAGTATAGATCAGGAGTCGCGTTCTGTATTACAGACCTAATAAGTTTGATATGCTTTGTAAGAGAGGGTTTTAGGCGCGTATTACAGGAGACTCAAGTCTTGATCTCTACTTAAGTAAGTAATGATTGTCTCTTTCTCTCACTATCAAAATGACAAAGACGACTGCTACTTAAGTAAAGATCTGAGTCGCGTTCTGTAATACGGACCTTAGATTGAGTAGCATAGTTAGAACGGCCCGCGACAACTCGCGCGTCACACCACTCAGATGACAGTGAAACTTCACTTTGATTGCGCGAGGGCAACCCGCAAAGGCTTGCTCGCCCTGTGGCGTCGTTGTCATTTCGACACTTTTGTGACAAATGTCAAATGACCGCAGCGCATCTCACCGCGAGCTCATTGTGCTTGAACCGCTGGTAATGTCACAACGAAATCTTGATCTAATAACGTACAGGTTTTTTGTAAAACACATAACCTCGCAAGACTAGATAACTAACATTATAGACGACAAGTTTTAACTAACTTTCCGCCCGCGTGAACTACAGGTTATATCGTGCCCAGCTGTGGGATAAAATGTAGCCTATGTCCTTTCCCAAGGTCTAATCTATCTTTGTACAAAATTTCATCAAAATCGGTTCCGTAGTTTAGGCGTGAAAGCGTAACAGACAGACAGAGTTACTTTCGCCTTTATAATTTAGTAGGGATTTAATCTCAACTATTTTAAAGAGTTACTGAATTCCACCGAATTATTTGTAACGAAGGCAATAGGCATTTTTTAATTGTTTACCCTATTCTGTGTTTGATACACTGTGTCTAACTCCACTGAATTGGTCATTCCATACAGACTATGTATGTGAAACCATGTTTAGCCCGCATCCCATTGCGGTCAGTTGTAGATTGTATCAGTTTTGTATTGAATACGTTGCTGCTCTGTTGGTAAATTACTGTTATTAGCCATGTAATATCACGAATATACTGTTATTGAAAACACGGTTTGAAATAAGTAGTATGTTTTTATTGCAGTAGTATAAAAGTATGGGAAAAACCATAGCTTCTTTGAGGTTTCATTTAGTTGAAACACACTAAATAATCTTTACTTAATAATTAAAATTATTTCGTTTTCGAGAAATGGGTAAAAGTAAGCCAAGCTGACTGCAAACCTCCAGTGATTTGGTGGAATGTGAAGAAGAATAATAATAATAATAAAAAATCTAAATATCATTATCATTTCAGCCGAAAAACGTCCAAATTAAAAAAGTCTAACATTTTGATTTTAAATCACTTGAATTTGATGCCGTTTCTGGTCGTATTTTGTAATAGCTGTAAGATATATTTGATAGCTGTAAGATATAGGTATGTAAGATATATGACTTTAAATCAATTAGCGAAAGCTTTGGGCGTGAAACGAACAATTTTCCCCTAAAAACCTATTGATTAAAGATCATTATTTCGCCTTTTAACCTTTGGCTACCAATTCAGTTAGACATTATAAAGGTGTAACAAAAAATTCAAGGTACCGAGAGTCACCGGCTGATCCTCTCGAGTCCTCTCCAGTTCAACGTCACTCCAGTCTGAAGCACCATCGGCGAACAATGACGATGTGACGTCATCATCGCTACTCGCAGCCCCGTCTTGCCATTCGAGTTATGCCAGATCTTGTCGAGCCATTTCACTTATTTTGTGATTTTTTTACCACTTTTAAAAATAGTTTTTTTGTAGTCTTGTTTTGTTTTATTTTAATATAGCATTAGTACTGTAGAGGTTCTATTACCTCTACGTTTCATCTTCTTGTAAAGCCTTTAGCCAATGGTTCCAACTTCAAGTAATTCGGATCATTTCGCGCCTTCTACAAGTAACTGACGTATTACCTTCCGCGGCTTTGGCCTTTTTTCTCTTTAATAAATAAAGTCAACTTATAATTAGACTTTCCCTGGTAGTTTCTACCTCGACCCGGTCACCAGCTCCCTCAGAGCTACGCCACAGTACTTTGATCGTGTGGTAATCGGTTGAGAATAACACCACCCCATCTCTTTCCGTGGGTGTCGTAAGAGACGACTAAGGAAACACAAATGAGACCTGCCTCCTTATAATCCATCCCAGGCAACGACACTTCATTTTTTTTCTGAATCTGAGGTGTCGTCCTATGGTCTCAGGCGGTGTGGTAGGCTCTCTGTAAAGGGCCGTCTGGTTCGCGACCACCCACCTACCGAAGTCCGACGCCAAACAGCTTGCTGTGTTCCGTCGGTGCGTAGGAGTACCATTTTCTGGGTTAACTCGCTCCATCGTCGACCTCATTGACCTTATGATCAAGATTGAGGTCAAGAGTCAACCCATCTTATAATAAAAAAAAGTGACAACGCTTGAAGAATATTAGGTGACTTTAAATTACATACATACATACGCTCACGCCTATGATCCCTGAAGGGGTAGGCAGAGCATCAGTGGTTTTAGCAAACTACTTTATGCCACGTTTCAGACAAATTGTGAGGATTATCATATGGAATAAGTTGTATGATTCAATAGAGTCAAGTTTTTAGGTACAGGAGTACTCCAAAATGGAGAAGTTAATGTAAGGCTAGCTGTTCCATAAGCTCCTGAAGCTCTTCAGCTGTATCGCTTTGTGATGTGTTCATTTAATGAGCGCATCACGGACTGATGGGGTTGAGGAGTTTTCAGTTATTTTTATTCTTATTAAGATGCTTCCAATGAGGCTGGCATAGACACGTATGTGATCTAAAACCTCGTTTTCTTAGTTAAACAAGATTTAAAAAAAAAAGTTGTATGATGGTGACAGGTGGACAACTTGACTTTAAATTACTTAATTAGCGGAAGATAAGGATGTGAATCAGCCCACGAAACTAAACAACTGTCCCCATGGAACATAGGGCGAACAAGAAAAAAAAATTCACCTCTCCATACAACCTGTGCGACCAACTGACATTGTATAGGAAGACGACTTTTTTATATTTCATATTCTGAACAACTTTCCGTGGGGAAAGTTGTTCAGTTTCTTGGGAAGAATCACCCTATAAAGTTTCGCTAACTAATTGACAGTCAATCCATATAAACCGTCGTCGTTCATAACCCTGGTGTCAGAGTTTTCAAACCGCACAATGGCCACTTGGTTTTAACGACTGTAGTCAATCGACAACAGCCGGGACCGACAGCTTAACGTGCCCGCCGAAGCACGGAAACGCTCATGATAAATTGCCAGTTTGGTCACCCATCAAGTTTCCAGCCTCTGTATACATTGCTTTACCTCACTGATCGGTTGAGAGCAGTGTGTGCCACTGGGCTACGATCACTTCATTCTCTATTAAAATACTCTAGCTTTGGAAAAATCACGACGCCATTTTCCAAAAGTTGAATTGAATCGACGAATTAGGAATAAAGTCTGCTTTCGTCTCGTTTTCATTCATGGTTAGATCGGTACGTACGAATTAGTATTCACCAGCTCTGTGAATTGGTCAGATTTATTCGCACACTATTTAAAACCACAGCCAGTGTTGCCAACTAAAAGATTTTCTTTAAAAAAATGATTTTTTTGTATTTTCACATTGACAATTAAAAAAAACATTCCTAAAATTATAAAGCATTATTAAAAATAGTGCATTTTAGTAAAAATTCTAAACAAATTTATTTTGAAGACCATTTCTAAGAGAACTTCTCAAAATATCCAAACTTCTCCGGTTTATAAGTAAACCATGACAATCCCAGTTTTATTTTTCATACCAATAAAAAATGTTTTCTAGTATTTTTGGTTGTACAAAATAATTCGTCTTGTACAAATATTTTGTTGTACAAGACGAATTTTCAATTCAATTTTCAAAATTTGTTGAAATGGAAAACAACTTTTAAAAATTGTTTTTCATTTCAGACGATTTATTTTTTTGAAAACAAGCTATTTTGCACCTGGGTAATTTTTTACCTATAGTTCTCATCAATAAACTGCAATTTCGATGTAAAGAACTAGTTTAAAAAATATATTTTTTAACTGGCAACACCAATTCACATTGGTACGCTAGACGGTTGGCCACCATTAATAAAATCCAACTTATCCTCTTTTGTATTCAGAACACCATTCAAAAGTGGCCTGCTTAAGGCGAAGACGATTAATGGCTGACTACCGCTGTTAATTAGTCGTCCTGTTTATAAGCTATCCTTTTAAATGTCGCTCTATGCTGTGTCATCCAGTTAAGGGGATGTTGTAGCGATTAAAAAGACAGCTAGAGCTTAACAAGCCTTCTTCAGTGGTGCTGACTGCGTTTAGAAATGCCATTACATACATGGGCCTTAGAATCCTTAACCTCAAAAGATTAAATGTGAAAATGTGTCCACTAATATTCGTCCTTCACATGTCTACCAAAGGTAGTACTTCCCCTTAAACTTCGGCTCGTAACTAAACACCTCTTTTATCGCAGTTTTAACTTCATTTTTTTAAATTAATATATATTTTTTGTATGAGCTTTAATGGCCTACAGATTATAACTATTCCGTTCTACGTTATTTTAGCGTCAGTAACACCTAACTCACGCGATTCAAGTTACATCAGATGTACTTGGTCGAGGACATTGTTATTTGTACAGTTACGTAGAACGAAATAGCAATAATGTTTAGGCAATACCAAAGAACCTTTTTCAATGCATCCTAAATGTGTGCCGAATACATGTAAAGCTAGGGGTCGGTCGACCGCAAACAGCTAAACAAACTGCACTTTTGAAGCAGCCACAGCATGAATCCCGGAAAATTTAATATCGTAATGCACCACCTGTTTGTTTACAGAGTTCGCAGCTATTGCTCATTCGTAAATAAATACGACCCTTTGACGGTATTTCCTAGTTGCTACGAGGAAAGTGTCTCTTGGAGGTATAATTCTGACTTTATGCTCTCCTTTGATGCGATGTTGCCCTGAAGCAAATTTAATTAATTATGATATTGCAATGGTCCTGTACTAGCCAATTGAAATAATTAAATTCGAATAGGAATAAAAAGTACTAAACAAGCTTTATTCATACCTCGGCAGTTAGAAATGTACGTTTTTTTAAAGCACTGAAAGTATACCTACTGATTTTTATGATGATAAAAAAACACTGGGCCACAAATATAGTAGTTTTTAAATGAATTTGTACTTTATGGTAAGTGTTATTTATATACTTTAGTGGTACTATATGGTACTCTTTGAACTTTAAAAGTTGTGAGAGTTAATAAAACAACAAAATATAACACATAGTTTTTATTCCGGTGTCTAATTTTACGATAATTGCATACAGTTATTATTACATAATTACATAAAAATTTACTCTTGTAAATAAATCAATACATGTTATTTTTAATATAGGTCTTGAATACCATTGTTATTTTAATTGGAAGTAGGTAGGTACTTAATTTTGAATTTAGTATTGCAGTAACTTATGAATAATTGATATGTTGTATTTTTTTTTCTGTCCA
Organism: Aproaerema taeniolella; assembly: GCA_949987775.1. Classification (NCBI taxonomy): domain Eukaryota; kingdom Metazoa; phylum Arthropoda; class Insecta; order Lepidoptera; family Gelechiidae; genus Aproaerema; species Aproaerema taeniolella. The sequence continues at coordinate 12,074,324 of OX465261.1, read as the reverse complement.
AATTGAAGGGTTATGATAAAAAGCAGTTCAAATTTATAACCACAGATATGTCATTTACGCACGCATTGTGAAGATTCGAAAAAGACCCATATAGGTTATTTTGCAATAGGTCTATGACATTAGCATGACAGTCTTTCTATGGAAACATTTTTAGCCTGCAGCAGGCCGAGTAAGATAGTGACAACGCCGCGACAACACCGCGGTCCTATGTCAAAATGTCAACATTGACAACGCCATAGAGCGAGCAAGCCTTTGCGCGGGACCCTCGCGCAATCAAAGTGAAGTTTCAGCGTGAGCCGAGCGCGAGTTTGTCGTTATCGTGCTAGAGCTGCTGATTCATGTTTTCATTTTAGTTTTTATGAGGTGATATTTCCAGGGCTACATATCATTTCTTAAAGACAAAAGGTAAAAAATCTTAGACCATCGTTGGTCCAATCGACAAAAGGTCAACCATCATACATTGGTGTATTCCAAGTCTTGTCCTTTCTCAATATTGTGAAAAATAATACTTCAGATATTGAAAATAAACTTGCGATATTGTATTAGTATTGAATACTCTCGATAAATTTATGGTTACATAAATGAAGATTTGTGTAACTATGTCCTCAATAAACACAAATTACAATATACGTACACACCTATTACTAAGCATAAACTATACCAACTGAACTATCAGACATTTTTAAAATCTTCCTTTAGCTAGGAAATGGTACTGAAGAGTGAAAATCTATTAAGCTCATTTAGCTACTAGCTAAGTAAATTTACGTAGCTAATTAAGTTCAGCTAGCTTCGAGGTGAGGATTACGTTGAGTTTGTTACAAACTTTTTCTTTTAATGCCACTTTTAATTGTGACCTCACCAATGAAGATATAGTGCAGTCTAAAACTGTCACTTGTACAGGAGAAAGCACTTTACGCTTTACTCTTGAGTAATTTGACACTCTCGTGGCCTGGTTGCACTACTACAAACGAGACAGTTAGTTTAGCTGTGGTTTAGCTACATTTTTAGGGTTCCTTACCCAAAGGGTAAACAACGGGACACAACAGTTTTCGGACTTATTACTAAGACTCCGCTGACCGTCTGTCCGTCCGTCTGTCTGTCTGTCTGTCAGCAGGCTGTATCTCATGAACCGTGATAGTTAGACGGTTGTCACAGATAATGTACTTCTGTTGCCGCTATAACAAGAAATACTAAAAAACAGAATAAAATAAATATTAAGGGGGCTCCCATTTACAACAAACTTTTTTGCCGTTTTGATAGATAATGGTACGGAACCCTTCGTGCGAGATTCTGCCTCGCACTTGGCCGGTTTTTTTTAAACTAGTACATTCTATTTTTTATTATCGAAGACACTCAAACGGTTAAAAATATATATTAAAACTGAACACTTTTTCAAAAGCCTTGGTCGAAAAAATAAATAAACAGCTCCATGCAAATTGTAATCTTAACTTTTTCAGTTTATAAGAAAATCAGATTTTTTTTCTGAGATGTTCAATTAAGTGAGCCAAATGACATTGCTTCCTTGCGTGGAACCATTTGAAACACAAGGAAATCATGGATTTTGCTGATTGGCAAATAAATGACCAAAATACAGAATTGAAGGGTTATGTTATGATATTTTATTGATTAATTACATTACTTATATCGTATCGTACATATATTCTAGTCATAAGACTCAATGAACCTCCTGCTCTCATACAAAATACATATTATAAGCTCATACATATTAGGTGGTTTTAAATAAGCTACCGAAATGAAGGATGTGAATAAGCGAACAACTTTCCCTAAGGAACGTATGTCAAAATATTTTGACCCGCCTCTCCATACAACATGTGTGATGAGCTGATTCGGAAGTCGAAATCTTTGAAGTGAAAACTTCTTTAGCGGCGTTGAATACTTTGAAGTATGGGTAAAAAAATTTAAACTCGTCTCTGTCACGTGACCCTGATCGAAAATCCGTAAGGCGGAGGGGTGTTAATAAATATAGGAAATTAAAACTGCAAAAGTCAAGATGTCACGGAGAGGTGTTTGATAAATATAGGAAACTAGCTTTCCGCCCGCGACTCCGCCCGCGTCCAAATTTTTTTTTAAATAAAAAGTATCCTATAAACCTCACGGAGCCCGAGACCTTTCCAACGAATGCAAAACCGTTGAAATCGGTTCGTGCGTTCTGGAGTTATAGCGTCAGGAAGGAAAACCCGACTTATTTTTAACCCCCGACGCAAAAAGAGGGGTGTTATAAGTTTGACCGCTATGTGTGTGTGTGTGTGTGTGTGTGTGTGTGTGTGTGTGTGTGTGTGTCTGTGTGTCTGTCTGTGGCACCGTAGCTCTCAAACGGGTGAACCGATTTGGATGCGTTTTTTTTTATTTACAAGCAGGTTTTTTGGCGATGGTTCTTAGATACGTTTTATCAAAATCGGTTCAGCCGTTTCAAGGTCATCAGCTCTTTTGTTAGCTGCGGTAGGGTTCTTAGACTCTTAATGTGTATTTACTTTACTTTCAAACATACATGTGACCTAAAACTTGAAACACTCATGTATGCTTAATAACTATGCAGGATTATGGAACTCTTGGTCTGATGCTGCAGCCAGGATATCCAGAACACTAGCACACTCTTAAAAAAATAATAGCAGATATGTCGTGTTTGGACTCGTTTTGTTCAGTATTTGATTCTGCATACAATGCGATGGTGGCAACACGGTGAGCTGATGCTGCGGCCAGGATATCCAGAACACTAGCACATCCTTGAAAAAATAATAGCAGATATGTCGTGTTTGGACTCGTTTTGATCAGTATTTGATTCTGCATACAATGCAATGGTGGCAACACCGTGAGCTGATGCTGCGGCCAGGATATCCTGCACACTAGTACACTCTTAATTATTTTGAAAATAAGTTAAAAATTTTGAAATAAAAATTAAACTAAAAATTTAAAAAACCCCCCCCCGCAAAAAAGTAAAGCGGACATTTAAAAAGTAATAAATAATACCTTTCGTTGAGCCATCAAATTTATTTCAGAAATACCTATATATATTTCAGAAATACCGCTTTAGTGAATCAGTGAATAGTCAATCAAATGAAGGGTCTGATTCACTAAAGCGGTACCCCGACGCGACATTATAGCGCCATTTTAATGAGCAAACCCTATCGTGCCATCCATCGATTTCGATAATTAAAATATATATAGGTATTTCTGAAATGAATTTGATGGCTCAACGAAAGGTATTATTTTTTACTTTTTAAATGTCCGCTTTACTTTTTTGCGGGGGTGTTTTTTAAATTTTTAATTTAATTATATAGTAGATTAAAACTGCAAAAGTCAAGATGTTATCCGGTGTCAGCATGTCAGTAAATTGTTCAAGTTCAAGTTCAAGTTTTCAATTCTGCCGGCACTCCCGGAGTGCAACACGTTGTTTTTTTTTCAAGAATTTCATGTGTGTTCCTTGAGGAAAGTTGTTCAGTTTCATAGGGAGAATCACCCCTTGACGTTTCGCTAACTAATTTATAGTCACTCCGTATACATTCTACTATTTAATGTAATTACCTACATGATGATTATATTATACGTCATTATATCTAGATACAATACTCTCGAGCATCGAAATCCGACTCATATTTGAATCGGTCATGGAAAAAACAATTATTTATTTATTTGTTTGTGGATAACGATGCTGATTGTACAATTATCAAAAGGGGTCACCCACATATTACGTCACAGCGTGTGGGGGTCATACCAAACGTGACAGTACATGTTAAAGGGATACCAAAACAGCGTGACAAGGGGGGAGGCGTTTAAAAAGTCGAAATTTTGCGTGGCCTAATATGTGGACGGCCCCAAACATATATATAAACTGTAGTATGTATTAATCTCTTGTACAATTGTTTGTTGTCCTGAAAAAATAAAATAGAAATAATAAATAATTTTAATTCAATCGCTTAACAGATACCATTGATACAGTGATTGATTTTATAGCCAAGTACGTAAAATGGGTATTCATTCGCCAAGGTGTGCAAAAAATATTAATTTACAAATAAAAAAATAATTAATAACATGTCAAGAATAGTTAATAATCCATAAAATTAAATACCTATACAGTAATTTTATTGTAAGTATATTAAACCGACTTGGTCTTCCCTAAATTATAACTAGAGAACTTGTCAAAGTAAGTTATGCAAAACTTACACCCACTACTTTATTGTATGACATTTAGAACCGTTAATACATTGACAAATAAATACACTTCAGTGCACTTTCAGCTTGACACTTTGGAATTAAAGCTGAAGACAATTTTGCGCCAATTGTCAAGCACTGTTGGTGTTACCTAGTCCTTATTTACTTTAGAAATCCTTTCCCGCAAACGTTTATTCCATTTCTTCTTGACCAAGACACATATGGTAAGGGCCTCCCTTACAAATAAAAAGTGAAATAAACAGGGCTTTAGGTAAAACTCTTTCAACCTCTCGGGTGGTTAATCAGTCCATGAAACTGAACAACTTTCCCCCAATAATACGAAAAAAAAAATTTGAGTTCCCATACAAACTTCATCAGCATATGATGAAGTTTGTATGGGATTGCAAAATTTTTTTTTCGTATTTTGACCTAAGTTCCTTGGGGAAAGTTGTTCAGCTTCATGGACTGATTTAGCCACCCGAGAGGTTGAAAGAGATTTATCTAAAGCCCTGTATACTGACAAATGCTAATAAATAAACGCTACACACTCAACAACCCACACTAATGTTTTCCCTTGTGTCGTAGGTCCCTCGGAACATACACACAATGACAGACACTAACACCCATGAACTGAGAAACAAATATATTCTTTTTCACAAATATTTGCCCCGACCGGGAATCAAACCAAAGTCCCGTCGATCTAGAAGTAGTGTCACTACTACTCGACTAAACCGACCATCAAAGAAATTCAGAAAAATGTATTTAAAAAATTGTGATTGCGCCCAGAACGTGATTTTTTAGCGTATTGCAACCCTTAAGGGGGTTTCTTTACTTGATATCAGTGCCTTTATAGGCATTTTCTGGGTTAACTCGCTCCATCGTCGACCTCATCTTTGACCTTTATGGTCAAGATTGAGATCAAGAGTTAAACCTATAATAAAAAATAATAAAAAATCACAATAGAAACGCGATAAAACGCGCATGCAATTTTATTATTAGTTACGTAAAATTTAAAGGATCGTATTTAATCGAGCGACAAATAGTGTAAAATTTGGGTTTTCGCTATATTTTATTTATTAATACCGGACTCGTTTTTTGGGCTTCTGGCATATATTTTTTTCGAATATCCTTTTTTCTTGCTTTATGCCGTTTGAATTACTTTTAGAAGCCAGAAAATATTTTTTTTGCTACTCGGTTAATAATATTAGTCGCCAAGTCATTATTTTTAGCAGACAATTGCTAGCAGCCACTTCTCGATTTTTATAAACCTGCAGTTTTATCGCCGGGTTTATGTAATAGTCGCAAGTTTATTTTTTTCACCGCCAGATTTTGTGTCCTTCAAAATCATATACCAATTATAAATACCTGCACATATCTTAAATCTTAATACAATGTAACACACTTAATCAACTGACTAATTTTACTTTTATTTAAACCTGTTACTATTATTTTTTCAAAACTCCAATCGCACTTTTACAAAGACGGAACAAATCGATGCATTAGCTTCGGTCATGAATTTTACATTAAACCACACACAGCCACTTAATGTGTTTGTCGCAGGCATATTGAGAAAATTGGCTGTTTACAAATAAAAAAAGTACATTTGTATAAACCGAAATGAAAACTACTCGAGCGTTATACATTTTTTTGAAGAAAGTCCTTTTTTAGGGTTCCGTAGTAAACTACGGGTCCATTGGCTATGGACACTACGAAATATTTGTATGAAATTATGTTACTTATGTCAGTTCAGTTGTCTGCATCTACATTAATATTATGAAGAAGAAAGATTTGTAACGAATAAGCTTAAACTACTGGACCGATTTAAAAAAAATATCCAATTATCCGAATTCCCACGAGAACGGTCCCGGGCGAAAAGTTAGTATTGTACCTATAAAAGACTGGCTATTGACCCCTCGTCGAAAAAGAGGGGTGTTATTGCCAATAAGTTTGCATGTAGGTCTATTTTACGGTGTGAAAATTCTTTTAAACAGGGTATCTATGTTATAAGTCTACGACCGATATTTTGGAACATCGGAAGTTGACTGTTATACCTGTCACTGTCATCTGTATAGCGCAAGAGAGAGATGTACAGATATCTGACGCTTCGAAATATCGGTCGTAGGGCTTACAGAATAGATGCCCGTAACGAATCGTGAGTGTTACACATAAAAAAAAAAAAAAAACGCTACACACTCAAAGGCCCACACTAAGGTTTTCCCTTGTGTCGTGGGTCCCTCGGAACACACATAAAGACAAACACAAACACCCATGACCCGAGAACAAACATCTGCTTTTCACGCAGATGTTTGCCCCGACTGGGGATCGAACCCAGGACCCGCCGATCAAGAGGCAGCGTCACTACACTACCACTCGACCAAACCGGCCGTCAAGCCGGCCGTTAATTTATAACTAAAAGATTTTTACTCCACCCTAGACTGGGAGTAACAGAAAAACTTAGAATGTGCCAGCTGCCAACTTTTCCCAGGCATACTGTAAAAACCAGTAAGTGGGACCCGAGGGTTTTGCTGTACTATGGGTGGAATGCTGACAACCCATCACCACTTTACTCACATTGCATCTTATGCCTTGCCTGCCTTGATTGCAATGCCTTAATTGCTGAAAGTCAAAATGTTCTTTAATAATCTTCCGACCTTTATACCGCATGTTAAAGTCATTTTTAAGTGTATTATAGTTAAAGGTTGCCGATAAGATATCGCTTCTTAGCAATGGGGCCGCCTTTTGTACCCTAACTTTATTACTGTTCATAATGTAACTTTTACTCTGTCTCTTGTTCTGTAATGTTGGTGTGCAATAAAGTATATTTGTATTGTATTGTATTGTATAGTCATTGTTATTGTTATAAGATTAATTGTGTTTTAATATTCTCTTGCGTATTTTATGTAATTTGCTAGCCTGCTACGCGCTTTGGCATGACTGTAAGCGTAGTAAGCACTTGAATAAAATTAAAATAAATAAAATAACCCTCATAATAAATGCCAAATGTGGCGTGGTTCTTGGCTAGAACCACATGACGTTCCGTCTACCCCGAAAGAGATTGTAGGCGTGAATGTACGGATGGATGGATGGTTTTTACTCGCGTTACTTAAGGCGACTACAGCACCCGATAAAGGCAGCACACATAGGAATAGTGCCATCTCCGTCTCTCAACAGGCCTGGGCTGGGCCGGCAGTGCGAACAGTGTCGATACACGAAGTTTACGGACTATGAAAGCGTGCGTGCGTAAAAACATATTCGAAAGTTAGCAAAATGAGATTTATGGAAAGGTAACAGCTTAAATCGAAAATGCGTTAGCTACTTATCGAGAGTGTTCAATCACGAACATTTTGATAGCAAATTCAAGTGCCTTTGTGCATTTTACTATCGTTTTTACAGCTTAAAAGATACACAATATTGGGTATTTAGAGGTGACTTTGTGAGCTTTTTCTATCGAACCAAAAGTACTGAATCATGTTTTCAGCAAACATCTTATCTAGTTTATGTCCTGAATATTACCGTAGTATTTTTTTTCTTCGATTTAATGCAGTGCGTCATGCTTATCTACGCATCATAAAATCGTAATTTAGGTACTGTAGTCGCCTTAAAGCCGGCGTCGGACAGAAGCAGTTTCGATCCGCCAGTATAGAAGGGTGCATGACCTGTCTCACTCCCTAATGAAGATCCTCGTATAGGACCTAAACTGTCGGCCCGACGTCGACTTAAATAAAGTGAGCAAAAAACGTTCAAAATATTTGAAAAAAGACAGATGCCCAGTAAACGTCTCGCCTGCGACATACACCTACTTAATAAAGTAACGCACGAACGCGGATCTAGGTGCTATGCATGCTCACCCAACTCCGTCTGACGAGATGATGGATGAGTTTAGACCACTGAGATGTAAACTAAACGGAGAGGTGGAAAGTAGGTTTGGCGTGTCTTTTATGTGAATACAGGCCAGCACATCAGCAGAGCGTGCGCTATATGCTGTTACGACAAGAAAAGTTTGGCGTACAGGTTACCCCTAACAAGATATCGCATAAGGCAATCACAGGGCAACCAACGCACTCCACGCATTTATGTATGATTTTGTACTGATATCAAGCTGAGCTTTAGTGTATCTCTTCGGTACAGACCAAATCTAATGATTATTAAAAAATTTAATTATTTAAAAAAAATGAGAGATGGGTATCGGAAAGAAAAAGCCTTTTTATTTGATTGGTTGCTTATAGTCGGTATCTTGTAAGGGGTAATTTGTGGGTTTGCAACAGAAATGGGGTAATCTTATACGCCGGTCTCAGTGCATACCACATGTGCACAGTCCAGAAGTGTTATTAAATACAATAGCAGTATAAAACAGGTACTTAGCCATGTACTCAGAGGATGCCATGTATCCCTCGGATACGTACTGAGCGCTTTTCTTCATCTTTTATATTGCGCACTGCCAAGGAGTGGAATTCTCTGCCGGCGTCTGTATTTCCGAGCTCATACAACCCGAATATCTTTAAAGTACGTGTGAATATATAGGCTTCTTCTGGGTGAGTTCGCTACATCCTCGACCGCATCTTTGCCCTGAGCCAGATTGTGGTCAAGAGCGAACCCATTCTTAATAAAATAAATTATAAATGTAAAACACTGAAATTGTGAATCAGGAATACTTTTAATTGAAACCCTGTACTGCGTCTTACCTCTATGTATATCATTAATATTTGTCGAGACGCGGAATGCTCTAAAACTTCAATTTTAGGGAATTTCAGACTTCAAATGTTAAATACTGTTGCATCTAATCAGCACAATGTCAGGTAGTGTCACTGTTTTGTTGCACGCTACCCTTCAATCGCCATCTCTCTTCAGTTTATATCTCAGTGGTAAAGGTTACGGGCGGTAGGGGAAAGACAACTTCTTACCACAAAAAGTGAAGACCTGTCTCAAGTCCAAGAAAAATGGACAAAAGTAAAGGAATCAGGGACGTGACCCGTGAGCAGTAAAAATTAATAACTGTCCGAGGCTTTCAAACAATGCCGTATCTCGAACAATGCCATCGTTTTGGGGGCAAAGATAACTACTTTTTATGGGAAAAGACACAGACAGGCTTAGGGGGAAATGGAAAGTTGGACCAAGATAAGACATGAGTGTGGTGACTGCTTTTATGCGTCAAAAAGGCTAAAAAATTCTCAAGGTATGGTTTATGATATCTAAACTTCTCAGTAAACTGAAAGTTAATTATCATGAGTTAAGTATCCTGGATATTATTTAAATATTGTTATCATGAGTTAAGTATAACTACCTTCCTGCCCGGAAGTTCGTTCCCATGGGAATTTGGGAAAATTATGTAACCTATGCATTATAATGATTTCCAACCTATATTACTGGAATTACTGGAAAGTTTCGAGTGGTTGAGTTATAAACGGTCTAACTAACATGACTGTAACATGCCAAATATCTTTACATTTTAATGCCCTTCTCATATATAAATTAATCAGTTAGAATACATATTCTAGGTAAAATAAGGGAGGCCCGTATCCAGTATTGCATCAAGGGACCCCTACTAGTATCACCTAAGTCTACCTCGACCATTATAACCGAGTATCCTTCAGCATGACGGCAGCTTCGTACGAAGGGAGCTCGCTGTCTGGTCGCTCTGATGATGAAGGGATGCAGCGAGGGCATGATTCGGTCACCACCTCCTAGAATATTTAAAAAAAAATATGAAAAAGAATTCCATATAGTCTGACAACCATCGAAGTCGAGACGAGGGATTCGGAAATAAAAACAGACCGATACGAGTACCTGACACTATCTGTCACTGTCAGACAGATAGTGGCCGAAAAAATGGTATATAAATAGTATAGACTATGACGGCGCATAAATATGTTAAATTTTTTTCGCAATTTGAATTATTTTCACTGTAAGATCTTATTCATAGTGTTTTTGTTTCATCTTGTAATAGTTAAATTCCAGATGCGGCTTATTATTGTTTAGTTATGTGCACTTTTAAAATATTTATTACACACTAGCTAAAATATATATTTGGTCTACTACTTAGTTTTAGATACCTGTAGTTACTTAATAATACTTACATGTCAAATATCTGTAACTGTTTACCAAGCGCGTACATGCAAGTCATCAAAAACTGTAAACTGGGTCAGTGTTGCAAAAATCGTTGTCTTATTTTTGTTATTTATTGTTGTGATAAGTAGGTTTAATTATTTAAGCAATTTTTCGTTTAGTAGGAGCAATCTGGAATTGTTATTGTATTTTACTGTAATAACATCAATTTGATATTTTGTATATTTAAATTCAAAATTTTTCATCTTCTAATTTAGGTAATTTATTTAACTTATCGGTAGGAAACTCTTTTGCATGTGATAGTTTATTTTATTAATTGTTTGAGGTCTGTAACGTCTGAGATACAGGTAATATTATTTAAGCTAGTTCAGGCACATAGTGTTAAGTTTTCCCTTTTATTTTGTACACATAGCCCTAAGTTTTTTACTGTGTAATTCTTGGTTTAATGAATAATTTTTTTTTAAATCTATATCTAGTGCAAGAGAGTGACGTCACCATTGGACCTAATATTACTATTCTTAATATTGAATGAAGTAGAGAGGTTGTGTGTCCTTTTCTAACAACGTGGTCCTTGTTTACTATACCAGGTCATAGCCGTCACTGACTGAGTGACATCAGATACTCCGAAATATTGGTTTTACACTTACTTGGTGCGGGCCAGCTCCAACTCCATCCTGAGTACCGTGGTGGCGAGATGTGACTCGGATAACATGCGCCACCTCACTAGAGTGTTGGTTGCATGAGGTGTTGTGTATGTATTATTATTTATTTCAATGTTTTTTTATTTTTTTATTTTTTGACATTTGTAAAATACTAACATAGGTTAAGTTTTACTAACACATAATGAGCCCCTGTAGCTTAAATAAATAAATAAATTATTAAGTATTAAATATGATCCAAGATACTTTATTTTTAAAAAAACGCTAAACACTCACAGGCCTACACTAAGGCTCCTTTGTGTTGTGGGTTCCTTGGAAAATTTTCTCATGAGGTTTCGATAGTTTTCACCTAAACTAAACGGATAAAATGATCACTATTGAAGCTGTTAATTACGTGAGGTGTTTTTGGCGATTTTTCGACTCCCCCACCCTCTCTGGTGAGATGTCATGAGATTTGGCCCGACACCCCCCTCCCCCTTTTATCTCACGTGAGTTTTATGAAAATTCTTAGTTTTAGTGTAAATACGTTAATTGGTAATTTATTTAGAAAACTGACATAATTTGCCTAATTATTTTTTAACTTTTAATAAATCAAACAATAAAAAACAGCTATGATTTACCAATTTAAATTTGAAAAAAAAAGATTGTTCTAATTCAGTCCACGGGAACTCAGAGTGGCGACTGGAAGAACATGGTTTAGTTGGTTTAACTTAGCTTTCCCACAATTTAACACTGTTTCTTTTGGGGAAAAATATTACGTGATATTTGTAGAGACCCCCCTCTCCCCCACGTGAGATTGAGTGAGATCCGGCCCGACCCCCTCCCCCCCCCAAAACGCCTCACGTATTTAATGGACGCCCCCTTTAAAGCTTCCATCAAAAAACAAATCCTTGGTCTAAATTGTTTAAAGTAGCTCACCCATGTTTAATTTTCAATACTATGTTTTATATGTATAATTTAAATGTAACTTTTCATGTTGCAAATTGTTTTCCTGCGACTGTTTTATTTTTCTTTAAGGTATAATATAAGGTTCTATGTTCTTGGTATAATGTTACTTAAAATTTTTTGAATGCGGTTGTCACCTATAATTGGGTTACCATTAAGCCTTTTTTTGTAAATTTGTGCCATTTTAATTAAGAGTTGGTGTGTAACTTGTTGGTGATCTATTAAATAAATAATAAAATAATAATATTGTCATTTTATTTGACATTGAGACACGAACACTTCTTTATGACATACCTCCAATACGCAATCCTTTGGCAGGTTGGGATCATCAACCACAGTCTCGTATGCCGGCGGAGGTCCGGTCATGTCATCTGGCACCTGATCATAAAAAAATACATTTGCAATATTGGGTAATTGTAAATTAGTTTGCGAAAATTAAGAATTTTAATCAGTATATGACACTTAGAAACTGCCCCAAGGAATACAGAAATACGGGTCGAAAATTGAGAAAAAAAATTTCGACTCTCCGTACAACTTAACCATTATCGTTATCATGAGAAGTCGATTTCGAAATGCGCGCGCCTGTAAAATCATCTTTTCGGATTTATGTACGGATTTTTAATTCATTAATCACTTACTTAGCGGTGAAGGAAAGCATCGTGATGAAACCCGCACGTCTAAGAAAATTGGATTTCGAAATGCGGTCCACCAACTCGCATTGGGCCAGCGTCGTGGACTATGGTCCAAATCCCCTTCGAAGGGAGAGGGGCTTGTGCCCCTCGGCGGGGAAGGATATCTACACAAATATCTATACTAATATTATAAAGAGGAAAGATTTGATTGTTTGTTTGCATTGAATAGGCTCCGAACTACTGGACTGTTTTGTAAAATTCTTTCACCATTAGAATGTTATATTATCCCTGATGAACATAGGCTACGTAATTTTCCCGTATTCCCATGGGATCGAAGTCCCGGACGAAAAGCTACTAGACTGATAAAACAAAAACAAAATTACGAAGACATGTCAGATACTCGTATGTCGTTATAAATATGAGCGACGAATCAATTAATCCGTGAAATTACGTACTCTAGATAAGATTACTAGAATTATAAACCAACGTGAAACATAAATGTGAAGTTATTTCGATGGTATTGTTTTAGGGCAACATGTCAGAAGTTAAAGGGTACTATTTTGACAGCCAAATTAATTCCGTCTGAACCTCCTCCGGCGGGTCCAAAGATAGGGTCTTGAGTTAACGATATCATTGTTATTACTGACTTCAATATTGTATTAAAATAAAACAAATAACAGATAAGATTAAAACATTAATCTAAATTATAACTCTGAAATTAAAAAATTGAACCACTTCGATCGCTTATAACTTTTAAACGGCTGAACCAATTTTAGGCAAATGTAGCTAAGAACCATTACGATTACGTCAGCTTTCAAACAATTAAAATCCCATCGAAATCGGTCCATTCGCTTAGGAGCTACGATGCCACAGACTTATATACAGACGTACAGATACAAAGATAGATAGATAGCAGACACGTTAAACTTATAACTCCCCTCTTTTTTGTCGGGGGTTACAAAGATGTTTAAAGATCGCATCATCTGAATGATTAACCCTTTTAGCGCCAAGAGTTTTCGTCAAAAACGCCCACCACACGCCACGACATCAACAAATTAAAAAAATATATATTTCTCATACTCGGAAAGTAGTGTTATTTTGATCTGATTATTGGGTGGAAAATGCTGCTTCCCTCCATAGGGATGGAAAAACTCATACAAATTTCTTCCCACCTAAGGGCCGGAATGAACTTTAAAAATAGAACTGCTGTCAGCCATGAAGAGTTTTATGTAAAAAAAAAACTAATAAAAAAAAATGCTGCGGCCATGTGAGTTTCTAAACAGCCAGTGTGAACTTAGCGCAAACTTCTTTGAGCGGAATAAGCCGGTTCCTTATTTAAAATTTAAAAAGTCGACATAAATTGGCGGGATACTAATCTGTTATGTATCTGTATCTGTAACGGAATTCAAAAAAATAGGTACTACTAATATTATTGTATATTATCAATAAATAGTTTAGAGAAACAACTAGTTTTATTTTCCTCATATTCGAAATGAAAAGTAGAGTGTTTAACACGGGTAAAAGAATCAATTCCTACTCGGACTTTCGCTGCGCTCGAGCGTCTAAATACCTCGGGAATTGATTCTTTCCACCCTCGATTAACAATCTACTATTAATGTCGTGGCGTATGGCGAACGCTTGGTGAACGATATTAAAGTAAAAAAAAATTGTCTGATATATCAGACTTTGGCGGTGAAAAGGTTATCACGACTGAGCTGATAGGTGTGCGAGCATCAGGGCTCCGATTCTGTAACTTAAGTTGTGTGTCGATGGAATGGTCGCCATTTTATCTGTTCAGACTAAGGAAACACAAATGAGACCTGCCTCCTATTAATCCACCCCAGGCAACGACACCTCAATTTATTTTGAATCTGAGGTGGCGTCCTTTGGTCTCATGTGGTCTGGTCGGCTCTGTAAAGCTTGCTGTGTTCCGTCGGTACGTTGGAGTACCAGTGCCTTTTCTTTAATAAGCATTTTCTGGGAAAACTCGCTCCATCGTCGACCTCATCTACGACCTTGGTCAAGATTGAGGTCAAGAGTTAACCCATCTTATAATAAATAAAAAAAGGCAAATATAGCTAATTCTTAGCGGAACACAGCAAGCTGTTTGGCGTCGGACTTCGGTAGGAGGGTCGCCAACTAGACTCTTCGTGTGTACAAACCTTGCTTATAATTTGGGATAAGAATGGCGCTGTGTGAATTGTCCAATAATATTTGTTAATGTTATTTATTTCTTTTCAGATGCTCATAGGCAGACGGGGAGAACGCTGAAGCCACGTCAGCCTTTTGTAATGTAATGGTAAGCTCCAGAACTGTTCTATTAATCTATTCTATATTAATAAAAAAAGCTTTGTTCTCAAAGTCAAAAATAGCTTTATTTCGTAGAACATTCAGAATGTTATTTAAAATAAGTCATTAGCATTATTCACTTTGCGGCTATATGTAAAGCTGCAGTCTTACTCAGTGAAGGATTTGATTAATTAATTAATGTTGTTAAATATCATTTAAATGCAATTTTTGTGCTAATATCTGTCGTAGTAATATTCTATGGTCTACGCCGTAGCAAAAGGTTACAAACTTTGTTAAAGGTTTAATAATTGACCTTTCGATTGGTGCCGATACAAACCGTTCTAGGGATTTTGATAATTAGGGATTTTCTGACAGCTCGGGGTTTTAGTTCACAAAAGTGTCAATAGATGGCGTTGTGAAGTGAATACAGACAATTTTACAAAAAGTTTAATGTAGGGGCTATGCAATTTTTATTTTATTTTAAAGTCATTTAAAGTATTAAATACATGTTGATTTTAGTGGTGTGATGTTCGGAGGATAGCCGTGGTCGTGTGCCACCTTTTAACACGTAGTAAGCGATCCTATTAGGGCAAAGTAGCATAGTTTCTAGTAGTCTAGTTTTGTAATAACTATAACCCTTTTTATTTTGACTGTATCTTGTTTTTTGTGCCAAATAAATAAATTCAGGAATTAGTTGACAATCATTTAATTTTTATTTTTTTATGTTATAATATTTCATGACATTATTGATCCTGCAGACAAACCGTTTAAACGATTTTGTGGGAGTTTATTACTAGCTTTACGCCCAGGACTTCGTTCCCGTGGGAATTTCGTAAAATTATGTAACCTATGTGTTAATCCAGGGTATCAGCTACCTCCATACCAAATTTGATCAAAATTAGTCCAGCCGATCTTGAGTTATAAGTGGTGTAACTAACACGACTTTGTTTTATATATTTAGATTTAAGGTTATAAATGATTAGTTGAAAAAATAACTATGTTCTACTACAAACCATAAACTTGTGTAGTCTTGATGGATTGTCATGTGTACGTCTGTTGTATTAAAAACAAGTAATAGAGTCCCGCGGTAAAAGCCACGGTAAGCTTGATGATGATAGATGCTGACGTCAACGGTATTAATTCCATTTCGAATGGATATCCGATACTGTCGATGTAAATAAAGTCTTCTACACATAGATAATAGAAGCAGTAAAGAACTTGCACCCCGATTGCGGTAAGTTTGAATGTGTTTACCAAAGCTAAACGCTCACGTTTCCTTTGTACTCTGGGCCGAATACATTGTACGCAATGCATGCAGTTTCATAACATTTTTAAAGCCATAGTATGGCCTTTATCAACTGAGTCCTGAGGCCATAAATGTCAATAGATATAGGAATGTAAGGCCCCCGTAAGTGCAAGCGAAATAGACACAGGGAAATGATTTATGGCCCGACGACTCAGTTGATAACGGCAATAGTACAGATTGCTTCTGCATATTGTTTTATTTCAAAAATCTTCAGAAATAATAATAACAAATTCTATTGTAATATTTTGCAAGATTGTTTTATATAAGTACCTTGATGCCCACACTAGGCTAGGCCTGTTTCGTGGGTAGTCCAATATTTATTAACATGGTTTTTCACATTTTAAATGTGTTTTTCCTGTACTAAGGGCAAAGCCTAAATTAATTGTGATTGATTAATTAGCGACCATTTCAAAGCTGCAAAACAGTTCGTTTTGAAATATACAATTTTTTTTTATTTTAATTTTTTTTTAAATATTTTTTTTTTTTTTTTTTTTTAAATAGTTCGTGCATTATGTAAAAGTGTGTTTACTAATTCTTTTACAAGTACTTACATTACTGCTTGCCATATATCTATATTTACAAACAATCTGTCGCTTGTAAAGTAATCGAGTGGCGCGGAAATGTATTTGTATTTGTTGAATTAATGTATTATTGACTGAAAAAGATGACTTGCTGCTTTACGTACTGCTGTTTATTCTGTGGTTTCTCATTTATTTTTAAAAAGATGTTTGAACGCTGTTCCACACCCATCGTCGATTTACTTATGTTACCACTGACAATAGGGAATATGCACGATTTTTTTTATTTAAAAAAATAATTCTCATTCATGTAATAAACAGTTTAGTAAGACTATTTTTCGAATAACTATGAAATTAAAAAATATATCGAAGATTTATTTCTATCTCTTTCTAGCAAAACCAAAAACACGGAGTTTGTATGGACGTAGTCACATGTGACGTCACAGTCCATGTCGAATCTCTCTGTCTAATCGGTGCGTAATTAATAGTTTTAATGCGTATATCGGCCGTATTTCTTGGCCGATTTTAATTTTAATTTCACTTTTTGTCATTTCAACTACGGTATTTTCATATTTTGTTAATCAATGCGATAAAAAAAATCATGCATATACCCTATTATTTATTTCGTAACTATTTTTCAGCCCTGGACTTTGTTCCCGTGGGAATTTGGGAAAACTATTTAGCCTATGTTTTATTCTGATGTCTAAGCTATATCACTACAGAGTTCAAATTCGTCTAGTACTTTTTGCGTGAAGTAGTATTGAAGGAATATTATAAATGCGAAAGTTTGTAAGAAAGAACGAATGGAAACAAACACATCCACCCTTCCTTACAAACTTTTGCATTTTTAATATTATTAGTATTAGTAAGTTATTCTACTTATTAATTTTATTTTTATATTCATATTTTTTATATTTGACGAAAACATTATTCTTTGACATTTTTGACATCCATTGTAATTTATGAAATTGATAATGTTGGAATAAATTATCTAATCTAATCTAAGACTGCTATGCCCACCCACAGCAACTTATGTTTGAAGTGCAAGAAGGGCCTAATTCTACTGCGTGATATAACAAACAGCAATCCATCCTTCCTAACTTTCACATTCATAATATTAGAAGGTTTAGTAGTACTTTTTTTTAGTTTATCTCTTTGGAAAGGCAAAGGAATCTATGTCCATTGTCCATACAGACGTTGTCTATGCAGGCAGTTTGCTTGGCCTATGTTCTAGGATTAATACAACTGTGACTAGTCATTGACTATTATTCTATAATTTTAATCAAAACATTTTCTATTAGCAAACGTTATGTGACTAGTTTCATGATTTTACAATAATACGAAAAATAAACATTGTATCCAATAAACATAATAACAATAGCAATAGATATAAAACTGTTTTGGTACTAGCTGAGTGCTTACTCAAAGTGATAAGGACGTAAGTTTTGAAGTGAAAACTTCTTTAGCGGCGTTGAGCACTTTTAGTATGGGGAAAAAATGTTAAACTCGCGATGAACTCGAAAAAAAAGACGATCACGGTCACGTGACAGGTGTCACGAGACCGTGATCGTCAGATGTGATCGAAAATGCGTAGGATAGGGTTGCCACCTTTATTGAAGTGAAAACTTCTTTAGCAGCGTTGTGCACTTTGAAGTATGGGTGGAAACCCGGACGGATGACAGCCCTATGGTAAAATAGCTTGATCTCATGACAAATGTCAACGAAACCAACGAAGTAACTTTGAACGAGCGTTAGTTTTACAATTTTATTTATTATCACCTTAATTTTTATTATTTACCTGCCAGTTTTATCAAAATTGAAATGAAATATGTTATTGACATAATAAAATAGATATTCACACCTAAAACATACCTCGCAAGTTCTAAAATACATAGATATAATTTTATGAAAATATAACGATTACGCACGTACAAAGTCATACCGGACGAATCGAAAATGCGTAAGGCGCAGGGAGAATGAAAACTTCTTTGCTGTGCACTTTTTAGGATGGGTAAGAAAAGATTGTAAGCAACAGGTCGAGGGTTCGAATCCCGAGAGAACAACGGGACTCTTTTTGTGTATTTTGTTTTATTTCCATATTAATGCACAACGTTAATGTTCAAGTTTTCACTTCTGCCGGCACTCCCGGAGTGCAACCCGTTGTTTTTTTTTGGGTTTTTACTACGGGCTAATACAAAAATTATCAAAATAACCCCTTTTTTTTTTAAACATAGTTAAATTAAAAGAGACTCAAGTATGTATGTATGTATGTATATTTACACATGAACAATCTTTCGTTTAAAAATACTGTTCGTAGTATTGCAAAACTAAATATGTATAAACTATGTCATAGAGTGTTGTTATAAGTATAAGTCACTGGTGATTATTATTATTACCATTCGGTAAGTTAAATAAATGTTACCTTTGTTTTAATTAAATTTAAATTGTAGCTGTTTTAATTGTCATAACATAACAAATGGAGCTGACGTAACAAGTTGTCATGAACTAGTCAAGCTAATCGTATCGTATTCATACCAAGGCTACGTAGCCCAGTGGCACTCGCTGACATGAACCGATCAGTGAGGTTAAGCAACGAACACCGGGACTTGGAACTTGATGGGTGACCAAAGTGGCAATTTATCAAGAGCGTTTCCGTGCTTTGGAGAGCACGTTAAGCTGTCGGTTGAATGTTGTCGATTACTACAGTCGTAAAACCAAGGCAGAGGCCATTTAGCAATTTAAATACTCTGACACCAGGTCTAGTCAAGTTTTCTAAAAAAAGTTTGTACGTAGTATATCAGTTATTTAGCACCCGTACAAGCCTTGCTTAGTTAGATGGCGCTGCGTAAATTGTCCCCAAGATTAATTTATTTATCAAAAAAATCATGAGAAATTAAAAATACCCTTCAGCCTCTTCTATTTGGTTTTAACCGGGTATTTGGTTCTAACCGGGTATTCTCTAGCCACTACTAACGAGCAAGCGCTCGCTTCAAATAAAAATCGCATTTACGATAATTGGTTTCTGGTCGGCAGGTAGGTGTGTACGTACATGCTTCGATAGATGGCGCTATTCCCTCGGCGAGAGGATTTACCGCGCTATTATTTTGAGCTTCAAATTTAAATTACGAACGTGCTAAAGCTAAGGCAGGTTGAGCTTCTTTTGTTTTTAGAACTTCAACAGCAATGATGCAATTATTGTGACAGTATTTGTAAGTATTTAGGTAGGCACGAAGTATTTAAAGATTTTCGTAATTACATTTTTTTCCGGTTTGTTCTGATTAACTTCTAGTCGGTTGAATTTTTGTTGAAAATGGCCCTTAGCGATTCTATTTCGTGTCACACAGGCAGGCTGGGGTTAAAACGCTTATTGTATCACCCCTTAGAGTTTACCCGATGCCGATGGTCAACTATTTGCAGTCTAGGGGACGGATTTGGATTACTTTAATAATTCAAATAAAATAAGTGAAACAAATTCTTAAGCTGATTATTATATTTTTGAATTCAAATCGGATTTTATTCTCCTACAAAAGGTTTTATTGTTTTAATAGCTTCATTTGTTGCCAAATAAGACTATCCTAAGTTTTCCCCCTCGGCGAAGGTGTGCGTAAGTGGTGATATTTTTGCATTTTTTTGGTTTTTGGTCGATATTGTAAGCCCTTTATCAGATATAACCGAAAAATCACAAAAATATCCCTTTTTGGGTACATTTTTACCCCCCACCACTTATGCACACCTCCGCCGAGGGGGAAAACTTAGGATAGTCTTACTTTGCAACAAATGAAGCTATTATAAAACAATCAATAAATGTTTTGTAGGATTTAAATCCGATTTGAATTTTTTGTTGGTTTTATTCTACTGACCTATTAGGGCTGATAATAAAGAAATATACCTGACCTAGAATAAATAGCAAAAGAAAATATAACCAAAAGATTAGTTTCAAACCTGCCTCTTAATGTAGCGTATAAATATTTTTTGAACGTGACGGACGTTTAAGAGATTTTTTGTAGTTATTTTTGTTTGCATTGACTAACGACTCATGCAAATTTCGTCGCCGCGATTTAGAAGAAACCTCAAAATGCTTAAATCTTGTTGATAACAGTTATTTCTTACTTGCTCTGAAAAGAAGTTATTTCTATTCACAGAAGAATTTAACTGAAAACTTGTCACTACTTGATGAATTGATTTCTTATTTAAAACGCGACTCAGGCTCGATCTATACTTAAGTTGCAGTCTTTGTCATTTTGATAGTGAAAGTAAAAGACAATCAATGCTTAAGTAAAGAACAATACTTGAGACTCCTGTAACACGGGTCTTAATGCAGTCCTGCTTTGAAAATAGTTGACAGTTTAATGGTCCGGGTTAAACGGCAGCGATCCAACCCGGATCCGGACCAACGGGCCGCCCTAAGGGCTAATCTCACAGATTTCCGGATTTACGGGCACCAAAGATTAACTGCTACCATTTGCAACGGCCCTTTTTCTGTTGTATGTAAAGTTGTTAATTCGAAATATGATGAATTGATTAGTTTAGTTTCTTTATTTTATTTTAACAAATTGGGAAACATACAGAATTTTGTAAAACAGCTTAATTAACACAGAAGCCAACAAAGTTTCCACAAAATTTTATTTATGTACAATTAACAGTGTGGACGCCTAAGTTTCTCGGGGGTGACAGAACTTTAAGACGCCTCAGTAGTAACTTTATAATTTCATAGGTTAATAGATAAATGTCATGAAACATTAGTAGAAACATTGTGAATCAGCCCACTAAACTGAATGACATCCTCCAAGGAATATTTAAAAAATCCCCCCACAACTAGTGCTGTTGGCATATTTTTTTTAATGAAAATTCGGAAACTAATTTCAGGAATTTCATATGGGTTCCGTGGGGGACGTTGTTCGGTTTCATAGGGTAAATAAGATTCTATAGTTTTGTTAGCAATTTAAACATAATAAGCATCTTCTCGGTGAGTTCGACCACATTTTAATCAAGAGCGAACCCATTATCATTAAAAATTAAACAAAAAAAAATGTTTAAACCGGCTTTGGCCTTTTTTATAATACGAAAACGGCACAGAAAAATTGTATTACCATTGCCTCCTGTGCACTAGTGATACTAGAAGCTGGGAACATAGTAGGCAATGGTAATTCAAATTCTGTCGTGCCGTGCCGTGCCGTTCGAATTATAAAGAGGCCCTTTGGATTATTAAAAAAGCATTTACAATCTACAGTTACGTAAATATCGACAAACAAAATTGCATCACCGTTTACAGATATCACTCGGTTAAATATTAAACTCAGTTCAGAAATACCTGCAGAGTTGTTGTCAAAGCGCAGAGGTGTTTAACTGTTTAATTCGGAGGGTTAATCCTCCCCCGTCCGACTCGACCAGCTTGTGAATTTATAGTCAATGTCTGACCTGCATAAACTTCGGGAAGCTGACTGCATAATTCACCAGAGAAACTTCTTTGTTGCTGAAATATTGACTCTAACACTCAATTGCAGAAACGCCCTTAAAGTTAATGCTTCTTTAAACATCATGCTGTCAATTTCAGTCTCGCTGACGTAATTAATAGTCTAGTCAACAAGTGAGTTTTCTGCGAAAAATAGTTCCAGGTCTCTTAAAAATATGGCGTTTGTTGCATTGGATTCAGAATTAAATTTTAAGAAATAAGTTTCTTTTTTCTGGAATTAAAAATTGCAATTGTTATAAACAAAAAACGAAGATAAAAAAGGTTTCTCTGTTTTTAACCATAACTATGAAATAATTAGAGATAGCTTTAATTTTTAAAAAAAGCCTTAAAGAGGAGACAATTTTTTATAACATTAATATTTTAATTTCAAAAAATATATTTTTATTACATTAAATATTAATTTAAAAATCTAAAAAAATTATAGAGTAATTTAGACACTTGAAAGAAAACAACCCTGTTAAACAAAATTAAGTTGATTTTTGTTAAAGATATTCAATTGTTAATTAACAATTTTAAATTCCAGAGAAAAAAAAACTTATTTCTCAAAATTTTATTCTGAATCCAATGCAATAAACGCCATATTTTTAAGTGACCTGGAACTATTTTTCGCAGAAAACTCACTTGTTGACTAGACTAGCATATTTTTAAGCACTATTTTTCGCAGTAAACTCACTTGTCGACTAGACTATAAGGACAGTTTTTAATTTAGTAATTCTACCCTAACCACGGCGTAATGTAATGAGAAATGAGAAAATTTGCCGCTTGACTTGGAAGGCACGATAGCTCAGTTGACTAAAGCACCAGAAGATCTAATCCTGGGGTTTTGACGAAAACAACGACGTGTTTTGGCTTTCCATGCCAAGAGAATCAGCTGGTTGCACG
Source organism: Aproaerema taeniolella (assembly GCA_949987775.1). NCBI lineage: Eukaryota > Metazoa > Arthropoda > Insecta > Lepidoptera > Gelechiidae > Aproaerema > Aproaerema taeniolella. The sequence continues at coordinate 12,051,387 of OX465261.1, read as the reverse complement.
AGTTGTCACCCAATATCTATGTTTTATGAACTTGGGGTCATCGAGTAGTTCTATAACCGCATTCTTCTTTGTCTAGCCCGATAGGTTTTATAAGATTGAGTGGAAAGAAGCAAACAGGGTAAATTGAATTTGTATAGCTTCAAAATTTTTTTTTAAAATCTTATCTAACAAAACACATTTATTTTGTTAAATCCAAGTATTTCCCTGGTATTCTAGAGTAAATAAGATCGTTTACAAAAAGAAAAAGCATTGAAATAAGAGTTATTTTTCAATTAAACGGCACAAACAGTTGTTTCTGTTGTTCTGGAATTTTCCATCGGAGGTCGAGACAAGTGCAGCGTATTCACGATCTCAGTACAGTGCAAAAGGATAGGCACAATTAATCAGACACTGGAGTAGGGTTGTCTGAAGCTCAAATGCGCGCAAATAACGCGATCAAAATTTCAAAAAAATGACAACGCCAGAGAACGAGCAAGTCTGCGCGAGGACTCAAAGTGAAGTTTTACCGTCATCAGAGTGACGTCAATCATATAAATAAATATTTATTATTTATTTATATGATTGACGTAAATGGGACCTAAAACCATAATTATGATGCTTTTTACTTATTTCTTTCTGCAATTTTTACCTATTTTCAACAACCTATTAATCCGAACCGAATTTATAAACACATCGGGTTTTAACTTGTCGGTAACCCTACTGCGGGAATCTGGGGAATGAATCTTTGAGTCGAGACTATGCCGCAGTTTGCTGTAATCCACTGGACTTCAGGTACATCTACCTGCGGTGACATGCGGTGAATGCTTGAGTTGAAGCAGGCAACTGTTGCAATAATTGTTGCAACAAAATGGAGCAGGAAATTGTGGCAATAATTGTTGCAACAAATTTTCATATCGATTCGTAATACTGGGTAACGTTAGAAAGAAAGAAATAATTTATTCATTGCCAACAATACATTACATCAACAATTAAAGTTACTTTAAAATGCATGAGGATTGGCTTACGAGTAATAGATCAACTTTTGCTCCACCCCTTTTCTCGGTCCAATTATGCAAAAAATCGCTTCGTTGTGAGAGTTTGTAAGGCTTAAAAAAAACTTCAACGTATAACTTAATTTGTTTCTGCTGTCAAAAAAATTTCATCAAATTTAAGTTTCTGTTAAGTTTTGTCTTTGACACCTACGGTTACTAGTTTCTATACGTACGAGTATTTAATAGCACTGCAACATTTAAAAACAAAATTTTAAAGAAAGATTTTACTAAGCCAGCTGTTGTTTAATTAGGGACCATCCATGAATTACGTCACACGTTAAGGGGAGGGGAGGGGGTTGACAAAGTGTGACATTGTGTGACGAGGGGGTGGGAAGGGTTATAAGTTGCGTGACGTGACATTTCAAAATGAGTTATGAGTATCAAAACGCGTTAACTATTAACGACAAACTTAACCTCCTCAGTCCCAAGCACTCTTTTTACGTTCTTACTTTGTTTGAGAAAATGAGTTTTGAGTTCCCAAAAAAATCTAAAATTACAAAAAAATTAAAATATGCAAAACATGTGACGTCACGCTAGGGAGGGGGCAACCTTACAAATGTGACCAGCTATGACAAAGAGGGGGGAGGGGGTAAAAAAATCATGAAATTCGTGTGACGTAATTTATGGATGGCCCCTTATAACATTTTAATGTTTAACTCTTCTTATTCTGGAAAGTTCCATAAATAGTTTCGCTGGCCTCTCCCAAGTACAAAGTTAACGTAATAAGTGATAAGGCTATTATTTTCACGGCCGAGGCTTGCCATCGAATGATTTCCCAAGCCCACACTTACAGCTCGCGGCCGGACGTTCCCAGGGGAACAGGGTTACCATGTTAGGCGGCCCTTTCTGTTCTTTCTAATTATCAATTAGCGGGATCTATAACAATTCGAAAGAATAATTAAGGTTGTTTTTTTTTCGAACTGTTAAAAATATTTGAACTAAATTTTGAAAAAATATTAAATATTAATATATTAGCATGTGAGAACGTTGTGGGTCACCAATGGTCACCCTACAAGTACAAAGCTAGTTTTCCCTAGTTAATTGCAGATTTTCGAATATTTTTATTTCGTGTCTGCGAAGGAAGCCGCAAGATTATTATCAGCTCAAAAGGCAGACTGTTTACTTGTGTTTTTGTTTCACTGTGTATATGTGTGTTTGTCTATGGCATCGTAGCTCCTAAACGAATGAACCGATTTCGATGCGGTGTTTTTTGTTTGAAAGGTGACGTAATCGAGTTAGTCTTCGCTATATTTTATCAAATTTGGTTTAGCCGTTTAAAAGTTATAAGCGATCGAATGTCGGATGTAATACAAAAATTTTGATTTTATCTTTATCTTACTTCTTTACACACAAACCTTTCCACATGTATAATCGAATTAGTAAACTTTCACTTTGTCGCCAAAATCCAAATGGATTAAAAAGTATGTATGTATGTATGTAAATCCTTTATTGTACAATAAATATTCTTACAGGAGCAAAATATGGTACTTAAAGTTAGAGTACATTTAAGGTACAAAGGCGGACTTATCCCACTAGGGGATCTCTTCCAGTCAACCTAACGAACATTGAGAAGAAATCTTGATGAGTAGGCGTAAAGTACAAAAAGGATTAGAAAAATTAATAGAATAGAAACAGAAAGACAAATAAACAATGAAGAACTATACAATACTTAAATAACATTATTAAAAATATAAACATATATTTAATATATAGGTACATACATATTTATTCATATATAATGCATACATATAATTATATATAATATCAGAAGTGAGATAAATAAGTCGTACGTCAACTCAACTCAAAACATCAGCGTTGTAACCGAAGTGTTTTTTCAGTCGGAGTTTAAAACATTGTTATACAGGGCTTTAGGTAAATCTCTTTCAACCTCGTCATCAGCCCATATACGTCCCCACCGACGTCCGGACGTCCCTTCCAAACACGAAGGGGTTTTAGGCCATAGTCCACCACGCTGGCCCAATGCACCCGCCTCTTTCAACCTCTCGGGTGCTAAATCAGTCCATGAAACTGAACAATTTTCTCGAAGGAACATAGGTCAAAAAATACGAAAAAAAAATGTTGATCTCCCATACAAAATGCGCTATATGCTGATGAAGTTTGTATGGGAGATCAAAATTTTTTTTCGTATTTTGACATCCTAAACTGTCGAAATACGTGGCAACACTCGTTAGGAAACCGGGCAAAAATCGCATTACCGTTAATTGGTTTATCCGGCGGGTATTAGCGCGGATTAGCTTCGATCAGCTCGCGTCAGGTTATCCGGGTATTAATATTAAAATTTGAAACTGGAACGCGATTCACGTGAGTTTAAATTACACTGGGATTAAATATTAACTTCGAAGTATCAGGTATAAAACTTAGTAAGACGATTGTGACATTTAAAAAAAAAATATTTCGATCCATTTAGGTCTTTTCCTCTAGCTTTATATTTTTCAAAATTTATTTGATTGTATTGCTAATACTACAATTGTTTATTTAAAAACTTGGCCATATAACAGAGGTTTTGAATAAAAATAATATTTTTTATTTTGGACTAGCTTTCTGTTCGCGGCCCCGCCCGCGTGAACCACAGGTTATATCGTGCCCAACTGTGGGATAAAATGTAGCCTGTGTCCTTTCCCAGGCTCTAATCTATCTCTGTACCAAATTTCATCAAAATCGGTTCAGTAGTTTAGGCGTGAAAGATGGACAGACAGACAGAGTTACTTTCGCATTTATAATATTAGTAAGGATTTATTTACTGATAACGACCACATATTGCCACCTAGTATGATCAAAACATACCTATTTCGCTTCCTCTACAGTCATAGGAAGATTACTTCAAATATTGCGTTTATTGTTCAATAGAACAATAGTCTGTTAATTCAATGGACTCGGAAATTCACGGCATGTGAACCTAAACCAAACAGGATTTCCAACCAGGTGTTCCATTGAAATTGGGACCCATAGCTTCTTTGCAGCTTCGTTGCTATACATTGTGATAAAAAACCTCCTAGCTATATTCAAAATCCTGAACCAGTATCACTCAAAGAACACATTTATGAAAAAAAAAAATTATTTTTTCAATAGGAATAATTCATTTTTGCCTGAACGTAGATATGGCTCCTATACCCGGCACGCGAGGGGTGCGGGTAGCGCTCAGGGGGTTCACCCGAGTGGTGTCTACGTGCAGGAAAAAAAATTAAAAAAATCCACCGAAAAAAAAATAGGTATATAAAAAAAAACAAAAGTGTTCTGTAAGTGACTGGTTCAGGATTTTGAATATAGCTAGGAGGTTTTTTATCACCCTGTGTTATGCCTATTATGTCTTTAAATTAGTAAATTAAACTTTATAGGGTGTTTTCTTCATGAAACTGAACAAATTTTCATAAGGGACCCGCGATCCAGGTTCAAATTTCATAAATGCGTATTAATTTACGACAAAACTTTTTTTTGAAGGGTTAACGCTGGACCTCGATCTTGAACAAGGTCATAGATGAGGTCGACGATGGAGCGAGTTCGGTAGGAGTGTGATCGCGAACCAGACGGCCTTTCTTTACAGAGACCATTGGGAGTGGGAGCCACCACAGATTTAAAAAAAACAACGGGTTGCACTCCGGGAGTGCCGGCAGAAGTGAAAACTTGAACATTAACGTTGTGCATTAATATTTAACCTTTTCACCGCCAAAGTTTGATATATCAGACGTTTAAGTTTCGTGCCCTCGCCGCCAAAGTCTGATATATCAGACAATTTTTTTTTGCTTTAATATCGTTCACCAAGCGTTCGCCATACGCCACGACATTAAAAAAAAACACTTTTTGATGTCGTGGCGTGTGGTGGGCGTTTTTGATGAAAACTTTTAAAAAAGGTTAATTTAATTTAAGCATAGAAATAAATTACATTAACTCAAAAAGGGTTAATTTAATTTATTTCTATGCTGACACCGGATGACATCTTGACTTTTGCAGTTTTAATTTCCTATATTTATTAAACACCCCTCCGGCTTATGGATTTTCGATCAGGGTCATGTGACAGACACGTGACCCTGCCGCGAGTTTAACATTTTTTTACCCATACTTCAAAGTGCACAACGCCGCCGCTAAAGAAGTTTTTAATTTAAAAATTAGGTTTCTTTTAGAAAAAGCGACACGATATGTAGATAGATGATATACCACTAAGATGACATAGCACTTTTATTTTCTTAAAATAAAAACGAAATACGACTAGGTTTCTTTTTAAGTTTCTAGTTGTTTAAAGAAAATGCAAAATGTTAGAAAAAGCGACTTATGCAGACATACTTCTAAGTTTGGATAAATCCTCATTTGACTATCTCTATTTTTAATTTTCATCAGTATTTCACTATTTTTCACAGTTCAAATCTTAATGTTATTTAAAACTCTTTAGACTAATATCACAAGGTCCATGACTTTAATGTTTAAACCACAGACATACACGACTAGACGACGCAATTATATTAAAAAAAACGCTACACACACAAAGGCCCACACTAAGGTTTTCCCTTGTGTAGTGGGTCGGGTCCCTTGGAACACACATAAAGACAAACACAAACACCCATGACCCGAGAACAAACATCTGCTTTTTACACAAATGTTTGCCCCGACTGGGGATCCCAGGACCCGCCGATCAAGAGGCAGCGTCACTACCACTCGACCAAACCGTATGTACTTCGCGTGTCAAAAAGAAAGCAAAAGCAAAAGTTTACTTCCTTTTAGCACTGTTTCATCGCTAAATCGCACGTGTGACGTCACAGTAGGAAGAAAAATAATGGCACGCTTGGTTTCTATAGAGAAGATGAGACAAGCGTAAACTAGTCGTGTATATGTCGGTGGTTTAAACATGTTATTCATCACTCTATCCGGGTCGGACGGGCCGTTTGGTGCCGGAACCGGGCCGGAACGTGAACAATCCCGCGCCGGACGTCGCGGTAAACACGTTACCTCGCACCTCGCTCAGCCATATTCGAGCACAGTATACAGTTCTAGATGGTACATTTGATGATTTTTTAGTTATTAAACATTTCAATCAATCAAACCATTACATGAACAACTTTCTTTTAAGAACATACTTAAGTCAAAATATCAACAAGCACCTTGATTAAATCAAATAGTTTTGACAATATTTTTTGTTGCAATACTCAGAATGAATAAAGAAAGTGGCGTTATCTAAACATGACGTTCTGCCTACCCTGAAAGGGATCGAATGTATGTATGAAGTCAGGCATTTTCTTTGTTAACTCGCTCCATCGTCGACCTCATCTATGACCTTGGTCAAGATTGAGGTCAAGAGTTAACCCATCTTATAATTTAAAAAAATGTATAGTTTTTGAGAAAAAAATATCATTAATACTACGGACTCGTTCGGCAATAAATACGATAAAGCAACATGTTCGATTGAGATACCACAAAAACCGAGTGGTGTTATAATTTCCTTTTTGTTATTTTTTACTACAAATAATAATAGGGTCAGTAACATTAAAAAAGAACCGGCCGGTTTGGTCGAGTGATAGTGCGCTGCCTCTGATCGTCCTGGGTTCGATTCCCAGTTGGGGCAAGTATTTGTGTAAAAAGCAGATGTTTGTACTCGGGTCAAAGGTGTTCGTGTCTGTTTTTGTGTATGATCCAAGAAGGTTCCAAGGGACTAACAATACAAGGGAAAATCTTAGTGTGGGCCTTTGAGTTTGTAGGGTTTATTATTATTTATTAACCAATTTTCCTTTAGCGCCATAAAGTACCTTATAAAAAAGTCACTAATTGATGCTAATTGGTTTTTATACACTCGTTAAAGTAAAATTAGATGTTTTTAGAGTTCCATATCCAAAGGGTATAAACGGGACCCTATTACTAAGACTCCGCTGTCCGTCCGTCCGTCTGTCTCTAGGCTGTATCTCATAAACCGTGACAGACAGTTGAAATTTTCACAGATAATGTATTTCTGTTGCCGCTATAACAACCAATACTAAAAAACAGAATAAAATAAATATTTAAGGGGGCTCTCCCATACAACAAACGTGATTTTTTTGCAGTTTGTATATTAATTTTTAAAAAACCCTCGCACTTAGCCGGTTTTTTTGTGTTTTATGGCCCAGTCAATCTATTGCTTGTACACCTGTGTACTGTTGTTTTGTCTAGTCGAGCCAGGGTCCCGATTCTGTAACTTCAGCTGTGCGTCGATGAAATGGTCGCCATTTTATCCGTTCAGGTGACGAAATTGAGAACTTTCCAAATTTCATACATCTAATGACAGCTGCTTTGACTCGTGGCGCCCCCGCCAACAAAATTTTCAGTTGTTAGGTAGTTGCAGCTTTACGTTCGGTTGGCGGTGGCGCTACATGTAGTGGTGGTTGGCAGCAAGATATGGAAATGAAATAGTTCTAAATTTCGCCACCTGAACGGATAAAATTGCGACCATTCCATCGACACACAACTTAAGTTACAGAATCGGGGCCCTGTTGTTTTGTCTAGGCAGGCCAGACATTGTTCAAACAATGCAAATTGTGCCGCGAATATTGCGCTAGGTGGCGGCGAAACCACTTTATAATTCCAAAGGCGCCGGCGTTTGTTTCACAATACTTTGTTTCTTTTTAGTCTTTTGTTGCCTGCAATTTCATTGAACTTATTTGGGTTATCGCGATGTGTTATCACAGTTTTACGGTAGTGCAAAAATTTTCACTTGACAATTAACAAAAAAAGAGAGGTGTTTTATGTTTGACGAGTGTGTCTGTGGCATCGTAACTCCCAATCGGATGAATTTATTTTGATGTGGCTGTTTATTATTTAAAAGATAACGTATTCGAGACGGTTCTTAGCTGTATTTAATCAAAATTGTTTAGCCGTTATTAGTGATGAATTTTGGAGTTATTACAGATTTACTGTAGTGCAAAAGTTCTCAGTTGATAATCAACAAAAAAAGGGGTGTAATAATAAGTTTGACGAGTGTATCCGTCTGTTAAACAAAAACCGCATCAAAATCAGTCCATCTGTTTAGGAACTAGGTACTTAGAATGCTACAGACACACACTGATATAATACACATAAATACAGTCGTCAAACTTATAACAATCTTATAACCTTCTTTTTGTGGGGGTTAAAAAGCGAAAGTAAATGTTACTAGATTGGTCCGGAAGCGAATCGGAGAAAAATTCCCGCGTAATAGAGTTTGCCGTTTCCCCGCGTTCCTGTCGACATTGCGGTTTATATTTACCGATAAAATGGAACGAATTGATCGAGAAAAACCGGTAATTCAAAATATACAAACATTTAAATAAGATAAGATTATTTTTCGTGGGTACATTCATACTTCCACGCTGGACTGGGAGTGAAAGGAAAACTTAGAATGTAGCAGCTGCCAACTCTTCCCGGGCATACTGTAGAAGCCAGTAAGTGGGACTCGAGGGTTTTGCTTTATCGTGGGCGAAAGGCTGTCAACCTATCACCACCATATATATATTTATACTTATTTATATATTTTTTAGATCTATTGTATTTATCTTGATTTATAAAAAATATATTACTAGGTATTTACTTGTTTTGTTCCGCTTTAGAATAGTAATTCTGACTAGGTACTATTTTTATTTTTTTAAATCTTTTTAATTGCATCGTGACCCGCGTCACCTGTGTCTCCTCTCAACTACTCTAAGGTAGACTGGAAGAGATCCCTCCAGGGATAAGTCCGCCTTTGCTATTAAATTACCTATAAAATGTTTTGTATAACACTGTTTTTGAGCAATAAAGAATTTACATACATACATACATACTCATGTTCCATCTAATAACCCTCAGAATGAATGTCAGATGTGGCGTCAAGTAGTTCTAGAACTACAAGATGTTCTGCCTACCCCGATTGGGATGACAGACGTGAGTTTATGGATGGATGCATGAAAATAAGATTATATTATTTTTCGTAAGTTCATAATTACATTTGAAAATGTCACATGTTTTTCCACTAGGTGTACACTCGCTAACAGTCTTCCCTAGAGAAGAGTGTAGGTGTTATCAACAACTCAGGAGTTGTTCTTTTCAAACCTGTCGTATTATAGGTAAGATTTTTTGGAAAAACTTAAAGGAAACCTTTTAATAGATTTCAACAAACTATAAAAATGGCGCTGTGTGAATTGTTCAGGAATATTTATTAATTTATTCTGCATCCAAAATTCAAATTTTGATTACTATTTTCGAAAAATGAATCAAATAAGAGAAAAAGCTGAATCATCAATTCATCTCATCACACACAGGGCTTAACGACAGGTTAGAACATACTTAAGGCGACTACAGCACCCGATAAAGGTAGCACACGTAGGAATAGTGCCATCTCCGTCTCTCAACAGGCCTGGGCCGGCAGTGCGAACAGTGTCGATACACGAAGTTTACGGACTATGAAAGCGTGCGTGCGTAAAAACATGTTCGAAAGTTAGAAAAATGAGTTTTATGGAAAGGTAACAGCTTAAATCGAAAAATGCGTTAACTACTTATCTAGAGTGTTCAATCACGAACATTTTGATAGCAAATTCAAGTTCCTGTGTGCATTTTACTATCGTTTTTACAGCTTAAAAGATACACAGTATTGGTATTTAGAGGTGACTTTGTGAGCTTTTTCTATCGAACAAAAAGTGCTGAATCATGTTTTTAGCAAACTACTTATCTAGTTTATGTCCTGAATATTACCGTAGTATTTTTTTCTTCGATTTAATGCAGTGTGTCATGCTTATCTACGCATCATAAAATCGTAATTTAGGTGCTGTAGTCACCTTAAACGGTGCAATCTATCCCTAACTATGATCGGCTACAAGTTTTTTCCCCGGGATACGTCAAGTTAAGGAGTTTTCGTTACTAACCTACACATCCAAATTTTAACAAAATGTAGATGTTTAGAAATACCAATCCAAATAAAATGTTAAATCATCAATTAATCGTCACATAGTTTAACCTTTTCACCGCCAAAGTCTGATATATCAGACGTTTAAGTTTCGTGCCCTCGCCGCCAAAGTCTGATATATCAGAAAAAAAAATTTACTTAAATATCGTTCACCAAGCGTTCGACTTACGCCACGACATTAATTTTTTTTTTAATTTTTTGATGTCGTGGCGTGTGTTTTTTGACGAAAACTCTTGGCGCTAAAAGGGTTAAAAACGCTGTACCGAAAAAAAACATTTAATGTACGATCTCCCTTCAAATCGAAATTGAAAAACGTCCAAACCATTTATTAGACATGTGAAATTGTGAACTGCAACCGTAAAAACTGTACCAATCAATTTATTTTGTCCACAGCCAAAGTTATGAGTTACTCGTATGTCGAAAGTTGAACTGATGTCCAAAATTTTTAAATTCATTTTTGGAAACTGACCGTTAGGCGCTGTTTATACACAAGCGACGGACGTGGCGAGGCGACGTGGCGATCAAAGCAGCGTAAAATGAATCGTAAAAGCTACGCAGCAAAGTTTTTTTTCTGTCCGACGCTCCAACTTCAGGCGACGGATGTCTTTTTATGCTTATAAACCCTTGCTTCGTAGCAATTAATACATTTTAGTCGCTGCGTCGCCGCGCCACGTCGCTGATGTATAAATAGTGCCTTATACGAGTGTACTTATAGTAAGTTATTTATGTGGATCGGTTACAAAGTTTGGTTTCAAAATAGAAAATGCTTAGGTACCTTAATTATTTTTCGCAACATTTTATGCGAATGCTAATTATAACTATCGAAGTTCGACCAAAAAAGGCGTCTTCTGAGTGAGCTCACTGCATACCGGAACCCTTTCTTAATAAAAAAAATATTGGCCAAGAGCGTGTCGGGGCACGCGCAGTGTAGGGTTCCGTAGTGGAAAAATACATTTTATAACTTGATCGAGCATTACTTGTTAACTTGAAAACACTCGTAAAAAGGTATCTAATGAATGACACCCCCTATATGGAGTTGGTGAGTAAAAAAACGCCCGTTTTACATGTATGGGAAGTACCTGCGAAGTTTTTTTTGTGAAACAGAGGGTCTCTGAGAAAAACCGCGGGCATGGCGAAACTATAAGGGAACCCCACGGAACAGAACCCTAAAAAAATTTATCTATTTTCTTAATCCGTAAACAAAGAGATTAGACTTAAATAGTTAACCTGGAACACGTGAATCGTGTGCTACTTTAGACTCAGGTGACCATGACTTAAATAAGGCTAGAAATCTAAGATTTTGTAATTTGTGCCTGTGAGTAAAAGATACAACTTTCGGGGTAGTCGACAAGAGCGTTTTACAACATAGCTAATTAAAAATAATTCCAAACCTTAACGACTACCCTAAAACGACGTATGTGCGTACTACTATTGCTATTTTTAGGGTTCTGTGATATGTAGTCTTTGCCGATTTGAGACTACGTTCCCGCCGAATAATACCTGGAGCTATCATGTGAAGGGCTGTTTTAACCTAATTAGGGCCCACTTGCAGTTAACACGACTCCTTTCGATGATTCTTAAAGCCAATGGTTCTGGCCCGGATTGCTGTAACCTTCTTTTTTAAATTTTAACTTTTTAAACCAATACTTGACAGCATTCCGACTAGCCAGCACCATCTGTGAAACGTAGTCCCATCTCGGTGAAGGCTACATATCACAGTTCCGTACCTCGAAAGGAAAAAACAGAACCCTTATAGGATCACTCTGTTGTCCGTCCGCCTGTCTGTCAAAACCCTTTTTCTCAGGAACTCGTGGAGGTATCAAGCTGGAATTTATATCAAATACTCAGGTCTACTGTCCCTTAGAGCTGTGAAAAAATCAAACTTCTAAGCCAACGCAATCAAAAGATACAGCCAATTATGCCGCAAATTTTCGAAACTCGCAAGGGAATCAAAACCTACAGGGTACTTCCCGTGAACTCAGGATCTTGAAATTTGGTACGAAGCAACGTCTTATAGCACAGATAAAGGAAAAATTGCGAAAACAGTAAATTATTAGTTACATCATATAATAAACATATTTTTAATAATTTTAAACTTACTACCCCTTTCCTCATGAACGCGTAGAGGTATTATTAATTTGAACTTTTACTTATATACCTACAGGTTTGTACGGGACCCTCGGTGCGCGAGTCCGACTCGCACTTGGCCTGTTTTTTTTTAATTAAACGGCGAACACAACAGTTTACAATCAAGAAAACTGAAGTATAACAAGAATATCAGTTTCGATCCAGATCGTTCAACTCGTAGCCAAGTGGAAGCGCTCGTAGCCCAGTGGCTCTCGCTGATCTCAACCGATCAGTGAGGTTAAGCAACGTACACAGAGGCAGGGAACCTGATGGGTGACCAAAGTGGCAATTTATCAGGAGCGTTTCCGTGCTTCGGAGGGCACGTTAAGCTGTCGGCCCCGGCTGTTGTCGATTGACTACAGTCGTTAAAACCAAGTCAGAGGACATTGTGCGGTTTGAAAACTCTGACACCAGGGCTAGCCAAGTTCGCCACATACTTGACTATACCTACACGATAAGAAAAAGAAGAAGAAGTAGCTCAACTAAAAAAGTTTCACACAACTTGATAGAAGGAAATGGTTGTACTGTACATTACAGCAGCTTAAGCATAACGCGCGCACTGTGAAACTTCGGTCAAATACCAAAAAAGTATTAAAACCACCGCACCAGAGAGCGGGCAAGCCTTTGTGCAGTCATCGCAGTGGCATGGCGCATAAGTTTGTCGCGGGCCGTACTAGCTACGTCTGTGTTGTAGCGAAATAAAGTATTTTCTATTCTGTTCTAAACATCCTCTGCATTGTCACCTATTTTCTCTATAATTGACAGATAATAACGTGCATGTATGCGAGGCCGACATTGTAATTGTATCCGAACACAGCACAATGGAACTCCTAAACCGTAGACAGAGAAAAGGTATAGACTGCTGGATATCTTATTTTTCGGTTGCACAGATAAGGACAAAATTATATCAATTGCACGTGAAAAAAGAGACAATGCTGGGCATTTTTTGTCCCTTAGCGCGTGCCGGTTTTTTCAAGGCCAGCACTTTATTTTGCTGTAACCCGTACGAATTAACTGTGCACCTCGCGCCGTGTTAACAGTACAGCGCGAGGTGCACAGTTAATTCGTTCAGGTTATAGCACATTAAAGCGCAGTACTACGGCCGACTACGGCAGTACTAATATTTTCTATCCCTTTCGGTGGCACGCTCGGCCGCAGTCTATACCTTTTCTCTGTCTACGTCCTAAACGGATTGTGGTATCGGCAGAACGCTAGCCTAGATAGAACAGGAAGCCTGTCTTCTAGAGATGGTAGTGTATTATGTTCATAGCAATTTGGAAGTGCTGGAATGACATCACACCTTCTCTCAGAGAGCTCGTGGCGCTCGCTGATTTGAACCGTGAGGTTAAGCAACGAACACAGGGGCATGATGGGTGACCCTTTGCCTTTGCAATTTATCACAAGCGTTTCCGTGCTTCGGGGCACGTTAAGATGGAGGTCCCGCCTGTAGGTCATTTAACGATTTGAGAACTCTGACACCAAGGTTAGTCAAGGTCGCCACAGTTAATTACGCCTACCCGATAAGAAAGAAAGATACCCCCTCCACTGAGGACAGTAATCACGAAATCGTTATTAAGAAAACATATCAAGATACATCTTCAATTAGAAGTTCCTAAGAGCTTCGTTGTTGTCTAGACGGCGGTTTCTCATTTGAATGTCTCATTTCTCATTTGAATGTAAACAGTTTTTTTTAAATTAATTACGTCATTTTAATGAAAAGAGGACAAAGTTGAACACAATAGACAACCGAAGAGGGTCTATGATTGATCTTCTACTTAGGCATGATGATTTTTTCAAAGTCATTATGGAAGGCAAAGAAAAGAGAGGAAGAGGGAGACCGAGAAGACGATTCAGCGATCAGTTGAAAGAAAAAATAGGAGTGTTAACTTATACGGAACTGAAAGATATCTCTGTAAACCAAATGGAATGGATATTGCTACACCGACAAGAGCGCGGCTCTTAAGATTAAGAAGAAGACGTCATGTTATTAATTATACACACATCCTACTAATATTATAAATGTGACAGTTTGTGAGGATATATGGATGTTTGTTACTCTTTCACGCTCAAACGGCTGGACCAATTTTGATAGAATTTGGTATGGAGGTAGCTGACATCCTGGATTAACTCATAGGCTACATAATTTTCTCAGATTCCCACAGGAACGTCCCGTCCGGACAAAGTCCCAGACGGAAAGCTATTATTTCATATTTACAGATAGAAGGCTAACTGCCTTACTCGACCTCATTGTCAGAATAAAGCAATAATCGATACATGACCTATGGACAATACATTGAGCTGTCTATTAGTATTGTTGCTCCAATCTCGCATACACAAACGTCATTGGATGCGTTGGTAGGAACACAAAGCAATTGTTCCGGTAGTTTGCACTGTGCATCTTGTAAGCTACAATACTCTAATGCCTATATTCCGTATCGGAAACTGGAAATATAGGCATTGGATGTTTTTCCACTTGACGGTTTGCCGGCCGGCAGCGACTGGAAAGCTCTTGGTGTCACAGCGCCGGTGACGGCACATCGGTGAGAATAATTGCCGTTTCGGCGCCGGCGCCGGTCAGAGAAAAACATGCTTTATATTTTCATACTTTTTTACTTCCCCGGTAACCGGGCCGTTATCGGCGCCGCCGGTGCTTTGCCGTTCTAAATAGATAAATAACAAATTTTATCTTTAAACTTCTGATTATTTTGGCTGTATGGAGTTTTCTATGCCTTACTATAGACCCATTTATGAGTAGATCACTTTGTGCACTAGAGCACAAAATGCGATTTTGTGCAGCCTATAGTAGATCGTTTTGTGCTCTAGAAAACAAAAATCGATTTTGTGCAGCCTATAAGCTGCACAAACAAGCACTTTCCGAGCATGAGTAGTGAAAATATTTTTTGACAATTCACACTTCGCCATCTAACCCCAATCTATAGGCTTGTACTCCGGGTGCTAGAGTAATTGATATACTACTTACATTCTTTTTATTTTTGTAAATACATTCATAATTAAGAAACTATGTTACGAAGATACAGAGTCGTTTGTTACAATTTTTAACCCCCGACCAAAAATAGGGGTGTTATAACTTTGACGTGTGTATCTACAGGGCTTTAGGTATCTCTTTTGCAACCTCTCGGGTGGTAAATCAGTCCATGAAACTGAACAATTTTTCCCAAGGAACATAGGTCAAAATACGAAAAAAAAAATTTTGATCTCCCATACAAAATGCGCTATATGCTGCTGAAGTTTGTATGGGAACTCAATTTTTTTTTTGTATTAGAAATAGAGATACCTAAAGCCATGTATAAACGGATCGACCGATTTTTTGTTTGAAAGCTGACGTGATCGAGTTAGTTCTTTAGCTTTATTTCATCAAAATTGGTTCAATCGTTTCAAAGTGATAAAAGCGATGAGTTTCGGGATGGTATTTTATTTTTTTTTATTTTAGAATTGTGATTTTAAGACTACGGCCTAAAATCCTCTGTGTGTTTCGAAGGGAGGCCCGTGCCCTTCTGCGGGGACATAATATGACGGCCGGTTTGGTTGAGTGGTAGCGGCGCTGCTTCTTGATCGACAGGTCCTGGGTTCGATTCCCAGCGGGGCAAATATTTGTGTAAAAAGCAGATGTTTGTTCTCGGGTCATGGATGTTTGTGTTTGTCTTTATGTATGTTCCGAGGGACCCACGACACAAGGGAAAACCTTAGTGTGGGCCTTTGAGTGTGTGGCGTTAATACGCTCGTAGCCCAGTGGCTCTTGCTGATCCCAACCGAACAGTGAGGTTAAGCAACGTACACAGAGGCAGGGAACCTGATGGGTGATGAAAGTGGCAATTTACCACGAGCATTTCAGTGCTTCGGAGAGCACGTTAAGCTGTCGGTCCCGGCTGTTGTTAATTCACTACAGTCGTTAAAGCCAAGTCAGAGGCCATTGTGCGGTTTGAAAACTGACACCAGGGTTAGCGTAGTGCGCTACACACTTGACTATACCTACACGATAAGAAGAATGAATAAAAAAAAGTTATTTTAAAACCAGAGCCATTGAGAGTCCTGCATTCAATCTGCAGTGCTCCCCTCCAATTAAGGTGGATTCTTTTAAACGTAAATGTTTTATTTTACTGACATCCCTTTTATTTAACACACCCCGAGTTTTTATGCCACTTCCAATTAAAAAATAAAACACAGGCAAAGATGGTTCAGTCGTGGTTTAATTCACATTTCGTGATAATTTTGTTGTTTTTTGTTCAGTTTTTTGCATTGTAAAGAACAGTTATGTTATTTTTTTATTTAAAAATCTACTTTTTTATCAAAACCACAAATAACGTAGATTATTAGATTATGCCACAAACTTCATCGGTAATTCGTGTTTTCATTATAGTTTACAGAATTTAAAATTAAAAAATTAAAACACCTTAAAAAAAATGTGACATCGCTACGGAGCTACGCCGCCGTAGCAAGCGTAGCACATTGCTACGACCGCCTTGCTACGGTACTGAAAATGTCTTAGTACAAAGCGAGCCGAGCGTTCTTTAAAATTCGGATGCGATTCTCTTTTGTTTACCATCGATATATCCTGGAATGAATGGAATCTTTACATTTTTACAAAAGGTACTCTCAAATGCACGTTGATATTGAAACATGAAATGAAATGTATTTTACTTTTACTCTTGCTCTAAAAAATGTTAAAATCAATGCGAAAAATATCATAAAATAATAACTACGACTTTTCATTTGTTAGCTAAAAAACCTGGGTTAACAATAGTTAAGCGCGATAAAAATCAATGGGTTTTTCGGGTTATGTGAAGTAATAATAATAGTCTCAAACTTCCTCAAAGAGCTGAAAATCAGTTTGTTGTTTTTCATAGACAGATAGTATGCTGAGTTCTGTGTCTTATTTGCTTCTACGTCACATTTGTTTAAGAATATTGCTAAGAATAGCATTCCTAGAGGATCACTTCGTTCCCGTGGGAATTTCATAAAATCCTTCCTTGTTCCTTGCCTACGATATAAAAGGAACCTTTGGGCTTTCAGCTTTCTACGTCCAAGGGTTTGGGCTGGGCGCTGATGAGTCAGTGACAGACAAGACAATTGTTTATTTTGTATCTTCAGCTCACACAAATTTGGTAGGGATAACAGTTTTGCACTAAAAACAATCTTAAACGCTAATACATTTAAATACATGTGTGCTGCAGTGACAAAAAGGGTCCCAGCTCAGCAGTTCTTCCTGACAGGTAAAAGCGCTGATATTGAGTCAGGACTATCAATTTTTACCGACTTCAAAACAGGAGGAGTTCGACTGTATGTATTTTTTTATGTTTGTTCGCGGATTTCTCCGCCAATTCTGGACCGATATTCAAAATTATTTTTTTTTAGAAAGAGGTGGTTATATATAAATTTTATCGAAGATGATTCAGCCCTTTAAAAAAAAATTCTACAAACCAGAACATCATCTAAATAAATGAGTGACATTTTCATTTGTGGTTATCTGCTAATAGCTAATATAGGTATTGTAGTCTGCAAAAAATACTAGTTATCTACTTTGTGCGAACTGTTGTTGGGATTGAAGTCGGTGACTCATACGTTTTTAACGTGGAGAATTATATATATTAAGAAGATGTCTCCTATAAATAGATACCTGTGTAAAGACGTGGTCGGTGCTAACGGTGTAGACCCCGCTGGGATCCTCGTCGGGCTTATCGCTCGGTGGAGATCTCCTCCAGCAAGCAGCACACACCGCCACTAGCACGCCGCATAGTGTGGCGCTGCGAAAAAAAAAATTACAAGAAAAGAAAGAAAAACTGATTATTGACGTCATTATACATAGGTAGACAATTCTTAAAAGTTATGATATACTAATAATAATGGGTGGTTTCGGAAGAATCCACAACGCTGGTCTTCCGTGTTGTGGATTTTTTTTTTATAAGATGGGTTGACTCTTGACCTCAATCTTGACCATAAAGGTCAAAGATGGTCGATGATGGAGCGAGTTAACCAAGAAAATGCCTATAAAGGCACTGGTACTCCCACGCACCGACGGAACACAGCAAGCTGTTTGGCGTCGGACTTCAGTAGGAGGGTGGTCGCGAACCAGACGGCCCTTTACAGAGCCTACCACACCGCATGAGACTATAAGACGACACCTCAGATTCAGAAAAAAAATTAAGTGTCGTTGCCTGGGATGGATTACTAGGAGGCAGGTCTCATTTGTGTTTCCTTAGTCGCCTCTTACGACACCCATAGAAAGAGATCACCACACGGCAAAAAATCCTTCCGAAACCACATTATCATTATTCTGGTATATATTTAATATATTCTCTCCGTGGAGGTAAATTATATTACTATTTAGCTCAAAGATAAGTATATTTTTAGCCTGAAAGACCTCACTGTCGGGTAAAGTAAAGGCCCCCATTCGTGTTTCCTGTAAATTTTAAGTTTCTTGTTTTTTTTTTAGTTAAATTTGTTTTGAAACGTAGTATATTTTTAACCGTGTGGTGATCGGTTGAGAATAACACCACCCCATCTCTTTCCGTGGGTGTCGTTAGAGGTGACTAAGGAAACATAAATGAGACCTGCCTCTTAGTAATCCATCCCAGGCAACGATACCTCATTTTTTTCTGAATCTGAGGTGTCGTCCTATGGTCTCATGCGGTATGGTAGGCTCTGTAAAGGGCCGTCTGATTCGCGACCACCCTCCTACCGAAGTCCGACGCCAAACAGCTTGCTGTGTCCCGTCGGTGCGTGGGAGTACCAGTGCCTTTATAGGCATTTTTTGGGTTAACTCGCTCCATCGTCGACCTCATCTTTGACCTTATGGTCAAGATTGAGGTCAAGAGTTAACCCATCTTATAATATAATTTAAAAAAATATTCGATATAATTATAGAAAATCGATATCATTATAAATTATAATTGAGAACATCCTCCTTTGTTGGTTAGGCGGTTTTTCGTTTAAGAGCTACGATGCCACAGACAGCCACACAGATACACAGACATATAGATACACATATGCACACGTCAAACTTATAACACCCCTCTGAGACGGCCAGGAATCCCAGTCGGGGCAAATATTTGTGTAAAAAGCAGATATTTGTTCTCGGGTCATGGGTTTGTGTCTGTCTTTATGTGTGTTCCGAGGGACCCACGACACAAGGGAAAACCTTAGTGTGGGCCTTTGAGTGTATGGCGTTTTATTTATTTATTTTGTCAGGGTTTAAAAATGGCGTCATTTAACCACCATAGATTAGTGGAACAGTCATCTTGTCTAAAATTTATTTTTAGTAAACCTTTGTAAATATTTTAAGACTTATACCCATGTATCAGCTCGACAGCATCGGCAGTTCAGTTTATTATCCAAGCCGTTACGGCTCCGTGGCCACGATAACGCGGTATCTTAGACGGCGAGGGGGTAGCATAGTCGTAAATTACAGAATACACAGCTTAACTTAGCTTTGACGAGTTTTCGTAAATATTTAACACGTTGGAACATTATTATTTTTTAAACTAGCACAGGTCAAGAAATTTTGCATTGTTTTTTTTCCTTATAAGTAGCCTGGGGCCCTATTTTTGAATCGCTTGCTTCGTTTCGAACGATATCTTTTGTTGATTTGCGTGAATACTGTTGATTTTTGAATTTTTTACTTCTAAAATCCAAGAGAGCTGAGACTCTTTTGCGGATGGGAATTGTCTAAAAAGATTGGAAATCATCCAAATCCGCGCAAAACAATAAAATGTACCGTTCGTCATGGGGCGAAAAATAAAATAATGCCCCTGGTATTTTTTTATATGTGTAAAAAATAAGAAAGATGTAATAAAAAACAATGACAACAACGTAAAACAAGAAAACCAGCAATGTCATGATCATCTTCCTGCACTTATCCCTTTACGAAACATTGTAAAGTTAGTATCGGCAATATCGGTTGTGTTACCTCCAAAATTATTTTCTTAAACCCCCCCGAAACAGAATTCAGGCTACGCCCGTGAGCAATGTAAATCGTATTCTGACAGCGTGCCGGCTTAGGGGGCGCGGTGTCGCGGCATATCGCGTAACGGCAAAATAGGTTTTTTACGAAAACTTTTTAACTTGACATTTACAGTAAAAAATAATTACTTATAGTTTATCATAGCTATTGGTAGATTCCACCATATAAGTATTTGCTAAACTGTCCCGTACACCTCGTATAGATCAACAGTCCATTCCCCGTTGCTGACATTTTCAAAACTCCGTGAACTTTCTAGATTTCATCGTATTTATGATCCATCCATCTCGTAATTCGATTCAGCTGTTAGGTCGAGTAGTAGTGATGCTGCCTCTTGATCGACGGGTCCTAGTTTCGATTCCAGGGCAGACAATTGTGTAAAAACAGATATTTGCGTAAGAAACAGGTCTTTGTGTATGTTCCAAGGCCACAAGGGAAAACCTCAGCGTGGGTCTTTCTGTGTGTATGGTTTAGTATTTATTTATTATTCCAAACTCAAACTCTTTGTTCAACATTCCAAAACTCCGTGAACTTTTTAGATTTAATCGTATTTATGATCCATCCATCTCAGTAATTCGATTCAGCGGTACACAGTAAACACCTTGAGAATAGCCACGACATTATCCATCGGGGCAAATTTAATCTTTCACTTTAAGCTGTTCATTATTGCATTGAGTCTGCATTTATGATGTACAAAAATAGACTGGTTTCCGCTCATATGTGATCTTGATAAAATTTGAAATGTATTTTTACATTTTATCATTATCTTTATCACAAAGCTATAATAATGAATAAAAGCTTTTTAGCTACCCGTATTAGTGGGGCACACACGAAAACGGATACATGTTCGTGCATATACATACGTCACCGTAACATAGTCAAACCAGTAATGAGGCTAGGAAAAATCTACACGCACTCAAAGACACGCACACACACATATACTACACTCCTACACACAAACACACATACACACACACACTCACACACGCATGCATACACACATACACACACAGCGAGTAATAAAATATATATTTTTAGAATTTGGTTAAAAATAACATCTCAAGCTAGTAACTTGTAAATTTCATCATTAAGTAACTTTAAATCATGTCTGTACTGCACCATATGTGTCCCAATATATATATATATTGTACTAGCTGACTCTTATAGCACAGGTTTGACCTATTTTAAGTGTCAGCTGTCCTCTCTTTGTTTCCCAACAGCCGTATTCTATAATGTAATTATTTCTTAAGACACTTGTATAAAAAATATAAAAAAACATTGTTATTTTACTTAGTAGTAACATTATAATCTCACTCCAAATCCCCCTCCCCCTCCCGACATTCATCGCATTTAACTTTGAAGCGGCTGAACTAATTTGATTAAATATAGCTAAGAACCATCTCGAAAGAACCGCATCAAAATCTGTCAATCCGCTTAGGAGCTACGATGCCACAGAATTCACAGATACACGCGTCAATCTCTAATCATATCAAAATGGTCCATATTTACAAAAATCCCGCAAGTTTAGAAATAAGTTTTGTATTATCTCGCGTGTGTTTATTTTTCTAAGGCACCATAAAACGAAAAAATTTTCATTTTGAATTTTTATTTTTTCTTACTTATTCAAATTTAAAAGCATAGTAAAAAACAGTTAGGATTGAACGAAAACCTCAGATTTTCCCTCTGCCGTTTATATCTGTAACACGGATTTTTCACCTGATCCGTGATTATCGCGAGAGATTATTAGTACATGAGCTGATATTACCCCTATCGGCTTCGGCTTAATTAACTCTTGCTTATCGGCTCTTACCAGGGGGGTGTCACTCCGCAGTTTAGGCATGTTCGCGCGGCGGGCATACTGAGTTGAGTATGCCAGCGAGCGCGGGCTGCTACTCGCCGCGCGCGCGCTCACCATATTGTTCGCGTGTTGAACAAAATAATAAGTGTACCTACTTATTAACAATATTAAAACCAGACAGAAACACGTTTTGCCATCACAATAGTCTGTAGGTGTCTGTAGTTAGTAGGTATGTGGGCTAGATATCAAATAACATGGTTGGTTATGTGTATTACATACTATACTTCCTAACTAAAGTTATTCTTGATTTTAAAAGGAGTGTTATCTTACTTAATTAATTTCAATAATAATTTTACCTCTAAATCGGTGGGAGTGTTCCCTGAGCTCTCGTCGCGACGGCATCGAGTCGGCGGTGCGCAATAGAATATAAACGCTAGCGGCCGACTATAAGTTTCAATTTCTCTTGCAAGCTTGTGCCGCTTGCAATAGTAGGCAAATTTTTATGCCTAAAGTTGACTTTTGTTAGGGAGTGAGACTTCTGTACGTTAGTACTATTATTTATTCTGTGCTCTTACTACTAAATCCAGTACATAGGCTTCAACGCAATGAATTAAACCCTCTATTTTCATAATTCTCTTTTAAGTATTAAATGTTTAAAAACAATTTTAACACGGGTAGTTAAAATTGTTTTTAACAATGTTTTTTTTTTCATTTAGCAATAATCCATACTAATATTATAAATTCAAAAGTAACTCTGCCTATCTGTCACGCTTTTGCTCCGAAACAACCAACCAGATTTTGATAAAGTTTTGTATTGATACGTATGGATCCCTCCTTCGTTTTATATATTACTTACTCTAAATATCACACTAGCAACTAATTATATTCTTCAAAAACTCTATTCGCGAAATATGATATTATCAAAACACCTTATTCTTGTAATATTATTTTCTCTTAGCATCATATTCGCAAATTTACATATTCTCAAGACACTGTATTTATTGCAAAATGGAGTGTATTCGATTCAATAATAATAATAAAAATAAGCAGAAAATATTAAAAAAACAAGAAAAAAAATTAAAATTTTCGGGAGAAAAATTCCACTGAAAAATCATTCAGAATGATTGTTTGAGTCCAGGGTTTCAGTTTTTGCTAAGCTGTCTTTAACACCCTGTATACCTAAACATTTTTTTTAATCACAAGCAGCCGCCACACAAATGGTGTAAGTTAAGGCGATTAGATCCCTCAATTTCCGAATATTGAGCATTTTGTAAAGCTTACTTCTCATTTATGACTGGCCAGGGAAAGTTGAAAAAAAAATATGTGAAACATCTGTTCAAGGACTACATGTGCAACGTCAGTATTTTTTTTTTACGTCTTTGTATTGTATTTTAAAAAAAATACCACGAGACATCGATTTTTGACTTAAATTCCTTACTGCTCCTAAACGGCTATGATATATGGAAATATTCTTATACTAATTAATTAAGAATCCCTTTTTCTTGAAACACAACGTTAAAATTTTGTAAATCGAACAATATTTTCATTCAAAAGTTACGAAAAACGGAAATCCGAACGTTTAGTTGCAGAGGGTGGTCTGCGCGGGCGCGGGCGGCAGTCCTCCGCTGGCATTCCGACGGGACGGCTGTGTCACTCGTATCCAAACTTTTACGAGCGATAAAGCGTATTTTCTGTTTGCTTGTGTGCGTTGACACAGTATATTTATGTATTAGTGTGCTTAGAGAGTAGTGCAGTCAGACGATATTATTGTGTTACGGTATAGCTCGCGCGTGGACGCTAATTGTACCTACTATTATAAGTTTGTAATCTAGTCGTAATATTTGATTATTTTGCGCTTATAGACGTTTGACGAAATTTAATTGTATTAAGTACTTATGCGGATCTAAATCTATATGATTGAATATATATAATATGTATAGGGTGTTAAGTAATTCGATCTTATCCTCTCAGGTGGTGAATCAGCCCATGACACTGAACAATTTTCGAAAATTCGCTTGCCACACCCGGAATCGAACCAGCTAAAATCCAAAAAAAGCACCCTGTACTTTAATAGTTTTGATCGATAGGGTCAATCGTAAGGATAAATCTCCCTAACAAACATAGTAAATTAGGTGAAAGGAAGACCATTAAATCTAAGCTTACAAATTTGATGGGACGTGTTAAAGCACTTTTACTTAAGGGTCCCATCGTTAGGTTTTATGTAGTTTAATGGTTCTCTTTTCATCTGATTTACCATGTTTGTTAGAGACATTTGATCTTTACGATTGACCCTATCGATCGATACCATAAAAGTGCAGGGTGTTATTTTTTTGAATTTAAGCCGGTTCGATTCCCGGGTGTGGCAAGCGAAATTTCGAAAATCCTTGAATGCTGTTTTGTTTCTTATAGAGCGGGACCTATTCGTAAAAAAGTCTTCAAATAACGATTTTCGTGGGACTTACCTCCGCCATACGAACTACTGGTATGTACTTATTCGGCATATTTTCCTGAACACAAAAAGTGCGGTAGTCACTTTCTAAGGGTATGGAGAGGGTAGCTATGACGTGACGTATTTTATTTACGCTATATTTAGATAACTACTGGACAGATTTACTTAAATAGGGTCTCAAATGAAAGATAATTTAATGAACATTGTTTTATTCTAAAGATTCATTAGTGTAAACCTAGTAACAAAATAAATATTTTCAAAAAACGACATTATGTAAAATTAAACTTTTTTTACTGTGTGAAAAGAACAGAAACCGTTAGGATTACGGTAATTTAGCTCATTATAAAAAAATAGCTACACTTATCAGCATTCTAATGAACCTAAAAACGTTTAAGTCGAGCTATAAACAACGGAACTGCAGTCGTCTAAGTGAGCGTGGGTAGCGCGTGACAAAATGGGTAGAATCACAGCAAAATGAAAAAGTATTATGAACAGGCATAATTTTTATTAACAGGCATTTTTTTGTCAAAAAATTTTCTTCATTTTGTTACGAACTATTTTCAAAAATTCTCGTAACCAAAATAACGCTTCGTACTTGCGTTATATTTCAAAACAAATGACTCAATGGTACTGGTCTGTACTGATGCGTATGAGAGTGTAAACGTACGCACTCGAGGCAGAGGCAGGTCGCTGGCGTGCGAGAGTGTACAGCCGCCATTATATTTTTTACATCGGCAACACTGAGATTCATTCGGAGGAATCCCTGCACCGTGCTGCGACGTGAACTTTGGCACTTGTCGCTTCATTCATTTGAAATCATTTGGTCAGGCCTATGACACTGTTAGTACCAATAGCTGCGAAATTGCGCTGCTATCGCCTTTTAAAACTAAAAAAAATAGTTGATGTTTGATATGGGTTCCTATAAAAAAGTTCTTTAGCTTCATGAGGAGCCCTAAATTTTGCTAGTTTAAAAGCATTAATAAAGCTTTTTTTATTTGAATCTTTGGCCCATTTTAATAAATCATACATGAATCGAAACAGACTCTTGAGTAACTGTTGCCTTTATGTTGTTGCTACGTAACAGCTACTGGTTTGGTACCCTCTAAGTTTAATTTTTTGCCTGTTCTTGGAGGATGATTGCACATTAAACAGACATAGTTAAAAATTCTAATGCAATTGTTTTAAGCATCTCCTTTTCAGATAACTAGATTATGTAATATGACATGCTATGGTTAAAGTTACATTACACGAATCAAATGTTTTTGACCCTGATTGATTTGTTAAATACATAGTTTCATTAAATAATAAAATAAGATAATAGATACATATCCAATCGCAGGGAATATTTTGTTATGTTGTTTGTGGTATTATCTAGATATAACTAAATAAACCAGAACATTAATGAAAATAAATCTCTGAAATGCTGCTAGGTAGTAATAAGTAACATTTTATTCATTTAAAAGCAGTAGGTACAGTTTTAAAGTACAGTGTGCAATAAATATGCCTATTGGGTTTCTTCATGGGACAGACTGTCAGCCGACTCACCCTGCACTAGGAATAAATCTGTATTGCAGTGGTAAGATATCTAGTCAGTTCACGAGAGGTAAGGTTATGGTACTTATAGTTGAGTTGTTTTACAAGTGAATAGGCACTTCGCTAAAGGCTTAACCAATTTCCAGAACTAGTAAATAAAAGTGAATAGATAGATTCTCAAATATAGACCCATATGTGTTGCCACAATTCCGTCAATATCATGTAGCGCAGAACACTTTACTTTATAATAAATGGTAATCAGCCATTTTGTGAAAAAAATGTGGATAATAACTTTTTTGAGTTACACCCAGGTGACACTTTTAACACTCTCATGTTTTCAAAATGGTTCAATGATAATCAATGGAAAAGTAAAAGAATAAATAATATTTTTCAATGACTATAATCATTGAAAAAATTTGATAGCTATCAACGTCTGACCCTTTTGGCGGGGGCTGTCAGACAACTTGAAAGACTCCTATAATTATTGAATTGTTATCTTTTTTGGTAACCCCAGTGTCATTACACGGTTACACATTACTCTCTCTGCTCTTTGTGGTGGAAAGTTTTGAATTTGAAAATTTAAATAATAGGTACAGTGTGTCCAATTAAGAATAATGCGTAACAGATTTTATGGACTTCCCTACTTTACTCAGTGGTTCGCCCAGAGCATTTCCGTATGAAGAGACATGGGTAAGAAAAGCGAATTCTCTTGCCTTCTTCATCGAATTGGGTTTTGTCAAAATAAACGCTACGCTACACACTCAAAGGCCCACACTAAGGTTTTCTCTTGTGTCGTGGGTCCCTTGGAATACACACAAAGACAAACACCCATGACCCGAGAACAAACATCTGCTTTTTACACAAATGGTTTCATTTAAAGACACCAACTGGCTGTGTTTAAGAAGCTGTTTGTTATTAAAATCTTTGGTCACATTTGACCCAACTTAAAAATTTGCATAGACTTACTATTGATACGAATGCATTATATTCATAATTAATTAACTTCAAATTAATTGAAAAAGTTTTATAAGAAAAATATTTTATAGAAATGAGAAGCGACCAAAATTGGTGCCATTTGTTATCATTGTCAAACACAAACACTGACCAAGAATTTGTAAATAAAAAAAAATATCTCATTCCTATATTCTGTCCCTGCTACTTCAGCTTTCTCCGAAAGAGTTTTTTCAGTCATTAAGACTAAATGGAGAGACGACAGAAACAAAGCCATGTTAAATTTAATTAAAATTTGACTCTTAATATGTTCAATTATAATTTTGACTGTATCGAGGCAGATTAAAGTTTTAAAAAGACAACAAGTTAATAAAATATGCAAAAAGTTCAAAAAAAACATGTATTTAAGTAAAACAATAACGAATGCTGTTTTATTTTATCTAATACCTTTTTTTTACCTTCTCCCACCTTAATATACTTTATTTCATGAAAAAAAGTTGGTTACCCTAGCGTGCACTTAACTCAGTGACAAGACGCCATCATGACAGTTTGAGGTTATCTTGACATACAGCATGACGTCACAAGATGGCGAATTAAAGGCGATATCAGCGCCATTTCGCAGCTATTGGTACTAACAGTGTCATAGGCCTGACCAAATGATTTCAAATGAATGAAGCGACAAGTGCCAAAATTCAAGGCGCAGCACGGTGCAGGGATTCCTCGGAATGAATCTCAGTGTTGCCGATGTAAAAAATATAATGGCGGCTGTCCACTCTCGCACGTCAGCGACCTACTTCTGCCCCGAGTGCGTACGTTTACACTCTCATGTCCATCAGTACAGACCAGTACCATTGAGTCATTTGTTTTGAAATATAACGCAAGTACGTGCAAGTATGAAGAGTTTTATTTCGATACGATACGAAGCGTTATTTTTGTAACGAGAATTTTTGAAAATAGTTCGTAACAAAATGAAGAAATTTTTTGACAAAAAAATGATGCCTGTTAAAAAAATAATGCCTGTTCATAATACTTTTTCATTTTGCTGTGATTCTACCCGTTTCGTCACGTTATTTTCAAGATTATTCGTACCAAAATCTAAGTACCGTAGTCAGTTCGGCGCTACCCACGCTCACTTAGACGACTGCAGTTCCGTTGTTTATAGCTCGACTTAAACGTTTTTAGGTTCATTAGAATGCTGATAAGTGTAGCTATTTTTTTATAATGAGCTAAATTACCGTAATCCTAACGGTTTCTGTTCTTTTCACACAGTAAAAAAAGTTTAATTTTACATAATGTCGTTTTTTGAAAATATTTATTTTGTTACTAGGTTTACACTAATGAATCTTTAGAATAAAACAATGTTCATTAAATTATCTTTCATTTGAGACCCTATTTAAGTAAATCTGTCCAGTAGTTATCTAAATATAGCGTAAATAAAATACGTCACGTCATAGCTACCCCCTCCATACTCTTAGAAAGTGACTACCACACTTTTTGTGTTCAGGAAAATATGCCGAATAAGTACATACCTGTAGTTCGTATGGCGGAGGTAAGTCCCACGGAAATGAACTTTATTCTCCTTGGGTCCCGCTCTATTATTAAAAATAAAGGAATGTTTCCTTTGAGTAAAATTTTCTATCTACAGTATTTACAATACACAATACAATACAATATTCTTTATTGCACACATAGGATTACAGAATATGTTTATACAGCGAATTTGAAATAATGTATACAAATAGGCGGCCTTTTTGCTTAACAGCAATTTCGTCCAGGCAACCTTATGGTATAGGAGTTATAGATTGAAATGCGGGAAAGGCGCAAATATTAATTAAATAATAATTATAAATAAGTTGACTATTTATGCACTAAAAATATATCACAAATATATATTTATTAAGATTTATATATATTTATTATATTTATTTAGAGTACTTTCCCTCCAGGAGACGTTAAAAAATTCCACCCTGTATATATGCGACCGGTGAGAATGCCAGAATTGTCGAATAATAGCATTACGTCGATTGCGGCAATCAAAATAATTCAACTTAGATTAAGTATAATTACTTACATACACCGACATCTTTTGTTATTAGAAGTACCTAGTTAGATTCATCAATACAAACTCAAGTGATAGGCAGTAATGTATGGAGTGCGCTTCTGTACATTCTACGCCTGTGTATTCTTTGACCGGTGTTTTCTTGCGGGGTGCGGGTTGTGGCGCGCGGGGCAGAGGGCTCAAACGTCAAGGTCATTGACGACTCTAATCGCCTTAATATAAAATCGACGTTACAAATTTTTGATAAAAAATCGTCATGCTACCACACTCGAACTAAACAGATTACCTCGGCTTTGCCTTAATTAAGTGATTATCAGTGGACAAACACACACATACAC
The DNA here is from genome assembly GCA_949987775.1 of Aproaerema taeniolella. Lineage (NCBI taxonomy): Eukaryota > Metazoa > Arthropoda > Insecta > Lepidoptera > Gelechiidae > Aproaerema > Aproaerema taeniolella. The sequence continues at coordinate 12,022,233 of OX465261.1, read as the reverse complement.
ACTGTTCTTCTACAGCAAACGTTGATGTGTGGTTATCTGTTACTAGTTATGAGCCTTGTGATTGAAAATAGTGATCAGTGAAATTGCGTCTGATTATACTTGTCCGATAAGAAAAAAAGATAAGAATTCTTACTCAAATCACATATCGGGGAATTTTAAATTAGTTAACGAAAATTAATTATGTGAATCAGTCAACTAAACAGCTGTTCCCAAGAAATATGGTCAAAATATGAAGAAAAAAAATTCGTCTTTCCGTACAACTTAAGAGATCAGCTTGCTGTGTGGTGATCGGTTCAGAATAACAACCCCCCATCTCTTTCCGTGGGTATCTTAAGAGGCGACTCAGAAAACACAAATGAGGCCTGCCTCCTAGTAATCCATCCCAGGCAACAAAACTTCATTTTTTTTCTGAATCTGAGGTGTCGTCCTATAGTCTCATGCGGTGTGGTAGGCTCTGTCAAGGGCCGTCTGGGTCGCGACGAAGTCCAACGCCAAACAGCTTGCTGTGTTCCGTCGGTGCGTGTACCAGTGCCTTTATAGGAATTTTCTGGGTTAACTCGCTCCATCGTCGACCTCATCTTTGACCGTTATGGTCAAGATTGAGGTCCAAGAGTTAACCCATCTTATAATTTAAAAAAAAATACAGCTGGTTGCCTGTGTATGGTAATTTTATATGGTTTCCGGTTCAATTTCATGAGGATAACCAATCTTTAACGCTAGCTAATTAAAGTCAATATAAGAGTCTCCGTATGAGTTCATGTAATGTGGGAGTACCTTAAATCCACTGCAATTTGCAGAAACGACCATTAAAGTTGACGTTTCTTTAAATATCATACTGTCGCTTTCCTTGATGGCATTAAGATTATATCAGGGTACCTACTACGATCGTTTATAAGCATTTCTGTTTAGGATCCAACTTTGAACTGCTTCGCAATTGGAATGTTTTTTAAAATGGTACCATGATGGCGCTGCTTTTGAACTGCTCGGTTGTCTATGGTCCATTTTAAATGTCTACATAAATTGTCGCTGGTCTGCCTTTAAATCGCAACAGTGCCAAAATTGAACCGCTTATAAGCCATCATGGTACGAATAAGCGTTGCAGACTTGTTTACGTCCTAAATTGGATCGCGCTAAGCGATCATGGTAAGCCTCCAGATTACATTAGATTAGTTAAATTTATTTCATAACAAAGCATACAATGTCAAATTAAATTAATTAGTCAGTTCAGCTTAACTTATGTTCGTCACAAAAAAACAATAATAATAATAAAACGTATTTAAAATAAAATAAATTAAATGTCAACAGTAAATAATAGAGCAATGTAAATAATTACCTCCTGGTAGTAAGCAGTTCTGGTCCCTATCAAAGTCTGTCGAAACTAACTTCTGCCGTCCAACGTTGCCTCCCATGCAGAAACCTGATGGATCGTTAGCTCACTCCGCGAAAGAGAAAGCAGATCTCTTTGCATCTCTTTTTGCGAGCAATTCTCGTCTGGACACTGGCTCACGTCAACCACCGACTATGCCTCGCTGTGACTTCTCAATGCCGGAAGTCACAATACACAATAAAGAGGTCCGAAGAGCATTACAGAGTCTAGACGTGAACAAGGCGAGCGGTCCGGATGGGATACCTGCTAAAGTCCTGAAGCACTGTGGTCCTGAGTTGTCTCCTGTACTGACACGCTTGTACCGTCTCTCTCTCAAGACCAAAACCGTACCTAAGTCCTGGAAGCTTGCCAACGTGCAACCACTACCCAAGAAGGGTAGTCGTGCTGACCCCTGTAACTACCGTCCTATTGCCATCACTTCCATACTAAAGAGTACTGAACAGCAAGCTGCTGACATACCTAGAAGCTAATGACCTACTTAGTGATCAACAATATGGCTTTCGCCGTGGACGATCGACTGGGAATCTTCTAGTGTATGTCACGCACTGCTGGGGCGAAGCCATCAAAAAACACGGCGAAGCTCTCGCCGTGTCACTTGATATCTCGAAGGCTTTTCACAGGGTTTGGCACGCAAGTCTGCTAAGCAAGCTTCCTGCGTACGGCGTGATAGCTGACTTCCTGAGTGAACGGTCAATCCGAGTAGTCGTCGACGGCTGCTCCTCTGACTTAATGGCTATTAATGCCGGAGTTCCTCAGGGGTCTGTTCTCTCTGCGACTCTATTCCTGCTGCACATCAATGACATGCTTTTGCCTGGAGTGGTTGCGTACGCAGATGACAGCACAGTCATGGAGAGATATCTGTCTAGTGCAAGAGCTGGTGGGGATGAAATTCGAAATGAGAGGTAAGCAATGGTTGAGCGGGTGAACTCAACCTTAAGTCTTGTCTCCCAATGGGGTGACATGAACTTGGTGAGTTTCAACGCCTCCAAAACGCAGGCGTGCCTGTTCTCCGCAAAAAGGAGTCCATTCAACTTGACTCCTACTTTCCGGAGTGCATCTGTATCTGTAACCGATGAGCTGGAACTCCTCGGCATGAAGTTATCTGCCAACCTCAACTTCGGCACCTCCAAAAAAAATCTTTTTTTCTTTAAATGTTGTACATTAACATATCATTTGCTGGGCACTCCCAGTGGGCAACAAAGTTACCTGTGGCGGGAGTGTCCGCTCCTCCTCAACATTTCGTCACATCGTTTTACAACAATTCACTGTTATAGATACTGAACACCGACTTATAAACTACAAGACTTTAAACAAAAATATATTAATTTTAATAAGTAATAGTTAAGTTCATTATATATATTAATACAATGTATCCCGTGTTTATTTCGTAATAACCTGTTAAAGTTTTGCCGTGCTTTTGTCTGCACTTTCGTTTCTCCGCCATTAAAAAATGTATCGCCATAAGTGCATCGACTGAAACATTACAACTCTCATCTAATATTCTATGAATAGCTACGGAGTTCCAAGTTATATTTAGCAACATTTAATAATTACATTGCAGCTACTCGCGTAGGTAAAGGCAAAAGCTGCCATGTAAAGGTCCCAACTAACTCTATATAATTAAGTTGAAAGTGCAGTTCGTCTATTCCTAGGCTTCGAGTTTTTAGTTTTTTTTTTTAATGTAGTGTAATGCGAATTGGAAACTCCTAATTTTTACCCGAATGGTGATCGGTTTAGAATAACACCACCCCATATCTTTCCGTGGGTGTCGTAAGAGGCGACTAAGGAAACACAAATGAGACCTGCCTCCTAGTAAAAAAAAGAAAAATAATAATAGGCAATTAATTTACATATTATAGGAGAACCCGCGCTTCCATAACTCTTAATAATAGCTTCTATAAAATATCTAAATGCCTTTAGTCTAAACAAAACACTTTCAACAAATTATAAATCTAAAATTAAAAATGTGTTATCACTCCCGACATACGATTGCTTATGACTTTAAAACGGCTGAGCCAATTTTAATGAAACGAAGCCAAGAACCACCTCGATTACTTCAGCTTTCAAAAAAAAACGCATCAAAATATTCAGGAGCTACGATGCAACATATAAGCACGCAGATACACAGACATACAGACACACAAATATGTACGTCAAACTTATAACCTCTTTTTTGTCGTGGGCTAAAAATTCAAGACACTGAAAACTTTAAACGTCACAGTCATCTCATATCACTATCCAACACCAAACGTCATTAAAAATAAACACGCTTAGAAAACTTACCTACATCCTTTTGATGCATTAAAAGTGTAAAACACATCTTAAAACCGTATATTTACGTCTACGTTACGCCTATGTTACGTCTGCATTAAGGCTTCAACGCGACACTATGCTTTAAAGAAAGAAAGAGGACTTTTTACGTCACAAGTGCGTCCTTAACTTTTTCAACAGTCCTTGCTTTAAATAGAATACAGTTTTCAGGAACGAGGAAAGAGTTTACCAAAAAAGGCAGCAGCATCAAATAGAATCGTTTATAACTTAAAATTAAAAGTTTTTTATCACCCCCGACATCCATAACTCTTAAACGGCTAAACCAATTAATTGATCTCGTCAGCTTTTCAACAAAAAACCGCATCGAAATCGGTCCATTCGTATAGAAGCTATGATGCCACCGACAGACACAGATACACTTGTCAAATGTAAAATGTTAACACCCCTTTTGTGTCGGGAGTTGAAAAGACTCATAATGAAACTATTCCTGTTTAATAATACAAACAAAATTTTGTCTATCGGCTCAAAAAACCTTTTTGAAGCAAAAAACTCCATAATAAATTGGCTTTTAAAACTAGATTACAATGAAACTGAAAAACTCATACATCCTGTAATTTGATTCCGCAAGTATAATCACACACAACACGCACACACCTCAATCACAGACAACACGCACACACCCTCAAACACACAACACGCACACACCCTCAAACACACAATACGCCCATACCTTCACTCACACTCACCACACTCACAGTCAATACAAAATTTTTATTATTGTAATATTCTTTTTTGATAGCTCCACTTTTGTATCCTTCTCTACTGTTTGTTAATGGGAACACTGCCCATCCTCACAGCACAGGAACCTTGAGTTCCTAGTGTGAGCATTGGCGACCGTTACAACATAAATTGTATATGTTATCTTAATGTTGAGCTATTTTCAACCGACTTCAAAAAAGGAGGAGGTTCTCAATTCGACTGTATTTTTTTTTTTGTATATTTGTTACGCGATTACTCCGGCAACTGCTGTCCGATTTTCAAAATTCTTTATTTGTTCAAAAATGTATACTCCTGAAGAGGTCCCATATAAATTTTATCGAAAATGATTCAGCGCTTTTAAAAAAAATCAACAAAAACAAAATATACTACAAACTAGAACATCATCTAAATAAATGAATGACATTTCTGTTTGTAGTTATTTGCTAATAGGCATTGTAGTCCGCAAAAAACTAGATATCTACTTTGTGCGAACTGTTGTTGGGATTGAAGTCGGTGACTCATACGTTTTTAACGTGGAAAATTATTACTGAATAAAATTTATCATATCTTATCTTATTTTTCGATGAATTTTGTGCTAGGTGCCTGGAAAACTGGAGAATATAAAATTTCAATGTATAGTATAAAATTCAGCCTATTATTCGGGGTGCAGAACGTGATGTGTAGTTCTGCCACTTGAAATTAATTAATTACTTTTCTTAAATGGAACATGAGTACAGTAGATTGTCAGCCTTGCTTGATGCAGCAAAACCCACTCACTGGCTTCTACAGTATGCCCAGAAAGAGCAAAACTCTGGATTTCAAAATGCCTGAGAAGAGCTGGCCAGGACAGTCCTGTTTTTCTTTACATACTTCCACTTCAGGCGTAAAGGATGGAAAAGATGACTTTTTACATTTAAGACAGCATTAGCTACGAGTATTGAACCATAATTCAATGTAAAATCCAGAAATAGTTTCGCAAAGCAAGTTTGTATGGCGATTATCCATTTAAAGCTGTCCAATAATTTCGGCTTGGCTTAAGTCGAAACGGCAGGAGTATCGCCTTAAATACACAGTGTTAATGTTTATTTTTTTATTGTAACACGTTCAATCTCCTGTGGGTTTTCTTCTTCCTCACAATGTTTTTCTTTAGCTTAAAATCTTCTATTAATCTATATATATAAAAGAAAGTCGTGTTTGTTACAACACTTATAACTCGAGAACGGCTGGACCGATTTCCATGGTTTTTGATTTGTTGTACTTCTCTCCGTCCCGAATAGCAGAATAACTATTAAAAAACATTGGAAAATTGACGGGGAAATTCCCACGGGAACGAAGTCCCGGGCGAAAAGCTAGTTATAAATAAAAATCTATGTAAATATGTTTGCTTCTACGTATTCCTAAACTATTCGTCCGATCACAATGAAACGTTGGTAAGTTGTTCTGCAAAGATTTATAGCACAGAAAGGTAATAAAACCGGGAAAGAAGTCGCGGGGATCAGCTAGTTATTGAATAAATGTACGGGGCCTATTAGGGACCCCATTTTCGTTCATTCTTTTCACAGACTAAGGTGCTAGACTATACCATGTCAGACGTCAAATCAAGATGCGAATTGGATGTTTAATCCCTTTAGATTTGAAAGCAATCTGACTCCCTCCCTGGTGACTGTAACAGTTGTGCTGACTTCGGAATCCAGTTAGACAATTTTGACGTGTGAATCTGAGGAATGAGGCCGCCAAATCGATTCAATACTAAGACTTGAGTGTGCTAGAATTTGCATCTTGTCAGATATAACTCATTTCTATCTCTATGTATAAATAATAACGTCTTTGATAAATGGCATCCACAATATCGTGAATTTGCCAATGTTTGAGAATAGCGAAGTCCCCAATATCAAATAGATTAACCCTTTACGGGTTGTAATACATCAGAGCTTCGTCCGTTGATCAGCAGGGTGCACTATCAGCAACCGAGGATGACGATTTTGGAGCACTAAGACCTTACTATATAACTACTATATAATTTGCCTCTATTAACCCTACTAACGCTCTCTTGTGCCACAAATCTTCAAACATCCTAAACTTTTTATCAGTGAAGTGAAATTATCCAATCCCATTCGTAAGTAATAAATCCAGAAGATGTTGGCGCAGATTCATTGGGCTATAAAATGATAGCGAGTGTGACCAGCTCTGAGCTCTGCACTACGATGGGTAAATTAGTGGGTGATGGATGACCCTATTTCATTTACCAATTCTACATTTCTCTAAGTGAGGAAAAAATCGGTTTGAAATCCTAATCATTGACATTTACCTACTAGGATGTTCATATTCAAGTTTTAATAAATACAATTTTACTTCCTACCCTTTATTATTATGGATAGAAAATGGTTAAGAATTATAGCCAGAATATGCATCAGCTGTAAAATTTCAAAGAAAAAAAGTTGAAAAAAAAAAGTATTTATGAAAATATGTTAAATAGTAATAATTTAGATTTATATTTGCATGACGATCTTGTTAACCGAATAGCAAAAACTTATGTGATAGTTTTAAATGCAAGTAAATGCATCAATTCAAGCTTTTAACTACTAGTACAGATAAATCCACTTATATACTGGACGGAAATTGTTATCTGGAATCGTCCTGCATTTCCCGATTGATGTCCCTAGTTATTACTACAAAAAGTTACGAGATGCCCCGCAAATCACAGCTGAGCCCGAGCCGTCAACGACTGGTGCCGCCATTACTTTTATACGGGATATACCAGCTTTTCATAACAGTATTACATTTTGTAGCCTACTTCACAGATAGAAACGGGGTAACGATTTCGAGAAAAGTTTTACGATTTCTCCTTAAGATATTTATGTCATTTTTGCAGTAATACTACTTCGCCCTATTAAGATTTTTATTTCAGTGAACAATAAATGTTGTTTAAAATAAGTCAATAACATTTGTTTTTAAATGTATGTCTATTCGCAAAGGTGCAGTCTTATGAGGCGTATACATACACCCTATACATATACCTACATAGGGTTTCTTTATATAAGTTAGCGAAAATTAAGTAAGTGAATCAGCCCACGAACTTTCCTCAAGAAATTAGATTTTTTTATCGCTTCTCTATACATATAACTTGTGCAATCATATTCAATTCAATTCGTTTCTTTCGGAAATAATTATAAAATATAAATATAGGAAGTCGATAATTTTTTTGAGAATTTCCTATAGGTAGTTTGAGGATAGTTGTTCAGTTTCATGGGGAAGATCACCCCCTAAAGTTTCACTAACTAATTTAATACCTATTACCTCACAATATGGAGCGCGATGTAGACACTCGTAACGTCATCTCATGATGCGCTTGGTGGTTACTGCACTTTTTTAATCTAGTAAAGTATCTAGTGCATTTTACCATAGCGGAATTTCCGTAAAAATAGACATGAGCGAATAATAAAACGCTACACACTAAAGTTTTATCTTGTGCCGTACGTCGCTCGGAACATGCATAAAGACAGACACAAACACCCATGACCCGGGAACAAACATCTGCTTTTTACACAAATGTTTGCCGCGACTGCTAATCGAACCCAGCTCCCGTCGATCAAGAGGCAGCGCCACTACCACTCAACCAAACCGGCCGTCAAAAAGGAACCTGAGAGTCCTAAAAGTGTGATTGCGAATAAACCTAAGACTCCTAACTGTTAATCCCTTCTAGTGCTTAGCCTCCTTAAAAAACTGCTCCAGCAGTGCAGTGCGACGTGTGTCAAATTGAGCAACTCACATTGACATTGATTTTTTTTAATAGTTCGGAACATCCTGATTTTATATACAATGACTGGCTAACCCACGTTATTCCAAGCCTTTAAAAAAAGATCAGTATCACGTTAAAAACTACACCCGCAAGCGCGCAGTTGCAGTTGCTAAGCCTGGATTACGCTTAGCAGATTTGCCATGTGAGTTGCTGCAATAATAAAAAGCCAATCATCATAAAATACCTATTAACTGGTGTCTTATCCCAGTAGATGAAGTAGATAACCTCGAATTATTTCAAATTCATCATACTTTCTATCTATCTATACATTCACGCTTATATTTTTTTGGGGTAGGCAAAACGTCAATCGGTTCTGGAACTACTTGACGTCACATTTGACATTAGTCATTCGGAGGGTCAATAGATGTTGTCTGCCTTTCGCCTACAATACAGCAAAAACCCTCAAGTCCCACTTATGGTTTCCACAGTAAGCCTGGGACGAGTTAGCTGCTGGTATATTTTAGGTTTTTCTTTCAGTCCCAGTCCAGCATGGAAGTTCGTCATACATTGCCTTGTACAAAATAATTTTCACTGAAGGCTAGCGGAGATTCGAGTTAAATGCATGGTCAGTTAACCAACCTGATGAACAGTACATTGACGTTGTACTGCGGCACGTCAGTCTGCAGCACTTCTGCCTGCGTGTGGTTGTAGTGTCGGGCGTGAGAGGCGGCGGTGATGGCCGCCAGCCGGTGCGAGCCCATTGCCCAGCTGAGCGGCGCGCGCTGGGCCCTGGCCGCGCCCAGCCAGCCCACCACCCACCAACGGCAACTTCCCGCCACGCCCGCTTCTCACAAATCCTTTAGATCCTTAAATCCTTCGCTTCCACGTTGCTTTTACAAACTTCACTTTTCCAAATTTTAATTTTGAACACTCCTGTAACAAAATCAAAATGGAGATCTTTATTTAGACCAGAAACTTGGAAGTATTGAAGATTACCATAAAGAAGGTATCTTGTTGCTTTTAGAATGCATGGAAAACAAGATTTTCCGTTTAAATAATGAGGTCCTTAGCAACTTGGTGCCTTATTAGAAATGATAGGTGCAGTTATTTAATTATATAATTATGATTTGTTTTCACTTTTGCTAGTACAATAAGAGGTTCTAAATAGGTTTATAAGGCTTCACGCAAATAATAAATCAATAATTCAACTAGGTTTGAAGTAAAGGTATTGATTTTTTTAAGTTGGGTGGCTATTTTATTGCCCCCAATATTGCATGAAATGATGGTATTAATCAGCTGATAATAAAGTGACTCTCTATATTAATTAGTACTGGAGCTCTCGTTACTAATTATGCATTTCAACTTCACTTCAATTACAGGATAGCTAGATCTGGTATAATTAAATTTTGAACCGCATTTGGAGGGAAATCTAGCGTGTTTAGTATTAGCCACCCTCGGCGCGTGATCTGATGGACTTGAATAAACCGGCCAAGTGCGAGTCGGACTCGCGCAAGAAGGGTTCCGTATCATTACCTATAAAACCGGCCAAGTGCGAGTCGGACTCTATAAAACCAATATCTCTATCACGGTTCATGAGATACAGCCTCGGACAGACTTTCTATAAAAACGAGCAAAAAAATCACGTTTTTTTATGGGAGCACCCTGAAATATTTATTTTATTCTGGTATTTGTTGTTATAAGGCCAATAGAAAAACATCATCTGTGAAAATTTCAACTGTCTAACTATCACGGTTCATGAGATACAGCCTGGTGACAGACGGACGGACGGACGGACAGCGGAGCCTTAGTAATAGGGTCCCGTTTTTCCCTTTGGGTACGGAACCCTTTGGGCTTTAGGTAAATCTCTTTCAACCTCTACAAAATGCGCTATATGCTGATGAAGTTTGTATAGGAACTTAATTTTTTTTTTCGTATTCTGACCTATGTTCCTTGGGGAAAGTTGTTCAGTTTCATGGACTGATTAACCACCCGAGAGGTTGAAAGAGATTTACCTAAAGCCCTGTATAAACGTGGAGGTCCTGCTTCACTGACTCATCAACGCCCAGCCCAAACCCTTGGACTTAGAAAGGTGAAATTTCTCAGAAAGGTGTCTTTTATGACGTAGGCAAGCACTAAGAAAGGATAAACTTTTCGAAATTAAATTTTTTGGACATATAAACTTGAAACTTCGTCAATAATACACCTTGAAGCAAATTAACGGATACGTGTTTCGTGATTTTTTTGAAAATCATCCCCAAGAAAGGAAATGGGTGACTAAGGCCCGTGTTCACCAAAAATATAGCCAACGGTTAAACCGCGGTTAGAAGCTAATCAGACAAAATGTCAAAAAAAATGTATGAAAATGAAATTGTCAAATCTCTGGTTAGCTGCTAATCGTTGGTTAAATTTTTGGTGAACACTGTCCTAAAAGAGTTATTTCGCGAAGCCGCGGGAAAAAGCTAACAAAAACATAGAATAACGAAGTCGCAAAAATCAAGTAAAGAAACCCTTTACGGGTTGTTAGTACGTTAGAGCCTAGTTTATTAATCAGTTGATAAATTGCAACAATCCCGATTGTGGACGCCACTTTTAAAATCATAAAATCATAAAACTTTATTTGCTTTGAAACATGGTTATAAGGTCTTACAAACATATCACAGAGCTACATGTTTCACCATTCACCAATGGTATGCAAACAGTAAATATAAGCACTTACAAAATTAAAATTATAATCACAAAATGTTAGAATTCATTAATACTGTAAAATGTATGTTCACTTAGCCACTCACGCAATTTTATTTTAAACAATCTTTTGTTCAAGGTCTTTAAATGATTAGGCAATTTATTATAGATTTTAACGCACATACTCAGACAACCTTTGTAATACTTCGTGGTAACAGGAGTATCTCTAAAATCCAGCCTGCACAAGTCTCTTCTCAATCTAGGATTCCTATCACAAGCCTTGTGGAAAAGTTGAGTGTTATTTTTGACAAAAGCACACACCTCCAGTATGTAGAGACACGGTAGAGTTAGGATTGAGAGTCTCTTAAACAATAACCTACACGAAGCATCAGGCGGAACTCCACACATTGCACATACACATTTTTTCTGAGCAACAAATACACGTCATATATCCGTACTATTTCCCCAAAACACAATTCCATATCGTAATATAGATTCTACATAAGCGTGATAGCACGAAAGTGCTGTTTTTATATTGGTGATGTTGCTTATATGCTTAAGGGCATATATAAATTTATTAATTCTTCCGCAAATGCTATCTACATGTGACCTCCAGTTAAGGTTTTCATCAATTAATATTCCAATAAATTTTGCTTTTTCGACCTCTTTAATATTTTTTCCGTCATGTTCAATATTCAATGAAAAGTTTGTTTTAGAATTGTGGTGTTTGTGAAATTGCATGTAGTTAGTTTTGTTAAGATTAATTTTAAGGTCGTTAACGTTTAGCCAATTAATAATACCCTTCACCGTGTTATTAATGTCAGCTTCGTGGTTAGTTATTACATTATTGTCAAGTCGGGGTTTATTTGTAGTCACTATGATTGATATGTCATCAGCAAAAAGCACACATTTATGTTTTATAAGTTCTGCAATATCGTTAATATAAGCAATGAATAAAAATGGACCAAGCACACTCCCTTTTCAAATAATTCATTGAATTCGCGTGTGATAGCCCTGCAATACTAAGAGAACAACAATGTCGCTAATTAAATGGACTCACTAGAAATTCAATTCAGACTCACAAGCTTGAATTCATAATTTGCTAATGCCGCCGATATTTTAATGCCGAACAACACTTTGTTCCGTAACAAAGTAAATTGTTCGGAGTTTCCTCGCAATTAACATAAATTATAAGCTTTTCTATTTTTGTTGGTGCTAAAAGTTTGCTTCCAAAATTTTAGTCGCACTCCAGTTGAATTTTGAGTTTGTAACTTACTTTTTATTGCATATCAAAAACGATAACTGAGAACCTACTCTTGTATTCTTTATTGTTCGAAAACAGTATAATGTATGTACTTTTATATCTAACTTGATAAAAGATGTTATACAGATATATTATTTATGTTGGACGAATTTAGTTAGAGATTCTTACTAAACTGAACAACTATCCCCGAAATTATAAAAAAGATAATTTATAAAAAAGCCTAAAATTCTCCATAAATAACTTTAAAAGTTATAACCCCCGACAATAAAAAAAATGCTTTTGTATTTTTCGCTCATAACTCTTAAGCGGCTGAACAAATTTTTGATCAAAGATTTTTGATCTATATAGTTAAAGATTATTTAAATGACGTCGGCTTTTAAATAAAAAAACCGTATCGAAATTGGTGTCTTTGTTCAGGAGTTACGTTACCACAGACATTCTTCACAGATACACGTCACAGTTATAGAGCTACTCTTTTTTTCGAGGGTTAAATAAAACAGGTGTGAAAAAACTTCATACATTCAAGCATATTAAACTTGACAAAACCACAATGTTTCCTCAAATAATAATAACGAATAAGGGCAAAACTGTCAAGTTTATAATGCTCTTCACTGTAAAAGAAGTAATTTGATCACTTACCTATTTATTAATTGTAATAAGTTTGAAAACTATATAAAACTTTGTCAAAACTTAAAAAGACGCATTCATTCAACGCAACTGTCTGATTATAGGTATTTAATTAACACTTCACCAAAAAACGCAGAAATTTCCCAAATAAATAAAAAACTACGATTTCGCGCGGAAAACACAACTTTTTCCCGAGAGAGTGAAACGTCAATCCTCGACTAAACGCGGCGGCGGAATGAGAAGGCACTAGGAACTAATATAGAGGCGGGACTTCCAACCCCTACCCACCAACGTCCGCCAACGTTGGCCCGAACGTTGGCGCATCCTTGAATTGTAGGAAAACCACGGTGCAATTGATAAAGAAGTGCTCGCGTAAAGTGCACTTGAAGATAAGATTTCCTTCAACGTGTCCTCTTTCCTTTAATTTTTATTTCAGTATATCAACGTTTTATTTAAAGTGTTTAAAGTGCTTTACTGCAAATAGACATAACTCTCCTCTTAAGTTCTCGTTTTGTCTCCCAGTCTGGGATTTAAATTACAAAAAACCCATTTTCATGCAAAAAGTCTATTTCATGCAAAAACAAACCTGCTCTCAAAATTTCACGAAAATCGGTTGAGAATGCGACATACGTATAGAGGAGGATTTTTGCCTAAGCAGAAATGGAAACGCGTCGCGCTCGCTCGGTCAATTAATCAAAATAATTTAAATTTTGGTATTTTAGAGACGGAAATCAATATTAGCTACAATATCATTTAATTTTTTTTACATTAAGCCACTTTTTACAACAAGTCTGAATGTGTGTAGGATGGGTATAACCTATTTTGGCCGTGGTTCAAAACACGTAAACAACGTTCGGCACCAATTGGACGTTGGCCTTAAACTGGCGCCCGAATTGGGGCCTCCAGTTTCGCCCGCGTTGTCGACCGATCACATGTGTTTCGAGGTACGTACACCTTATTTACTTATGTATATGTTGCAGGCATAAATCGAATTTCGGCTGTTTACAAACGGTGCTGCGATTTTATATAAAAAAAGTAGTTTGTTTATACAGTAGAAAACATTCCATTTTAGCATTCTAATCTAACCTAAAAGCTTGCTACATCCTCAAGCGCATAGCCTTCAGCTAGATTGTAGTCAAGAGCAACCCCATTAGAGATAATAATAAAATTAAAAAAACACGGCGTTGTCAATGAATGAATTATTGTTTATTTTTAGCATAAAAACGAAATTTTTATGTTACTTGCATTCAGACGAATCTTTTACAATCTGCAGCTGCGGTCTACTGCAATGCAAGTCAGCCCGATGCCAACTTTAAGTTACGTGAGTAAAACGTTTAAAATTATAAACTATTTGAAGCTCGTCAATTTGCAATCGGCGCCCTTAATTTTCGGCAGCTTATAAACGGTTTTGTACATCTGTAGACTGACAAAAAGTTCTAATTTTCCTGCCACGTGCACGTTATTTGTTTCACGGTGAAACGTCACGCGATCCTCCAACTACGCTTTAACGTTAACGTAGGTATAGTCAAGGTCCTAGCCCCTGAAGTATCTTTCTATTTTAAGTAGTTAAGTACTCGTTTTTGCTGGTTATTTTATTTCTTACTGTTATTTGTTTTAGAGGTTACGGGGTTTTGTTATTTTCAAGTATTTCAAAAAGGCTCTCATTTTATGATGAAATTTAGAAAAAAATGTGTCCAAATCAACAGTTTTTATTAAAGTTTTGTAAAGATTTCAAAAAATGTTGACGTCGATTGCAGTAAATTACATTTTAATTACGCATATAAGTATGTATACTTTTTTAATCACTTAAGTTTATTACGTCCCTTGCGGTTTCATTATTTTTATGTACATATGTACCTCTAGACAACTACTTGCGTCACAAATAAATCAACAGAAAGTAATAAAAAAACGACTTGACGTCCTGCTACGAGTATAATATAGTTATAGGCATCATATAATCACAACAGTAGTACATCTATCGGTCAGTATATCAATATAATACCTTCCTTAATTGAAACATGAAGCCTCCTCACCGCCCACTCATTAAGGAAATTACATAAACAAACAAATGTACTGATGAACTTGGAATCAACTCTGTTCGTTCCTTTTTCTACTGCAGAATAATAAAAAATAATTTATTTCGCAGCTCAATATCTCATATTAGCGACACTTTATACGAAGGCAAATCAGCTGTTCGCACAAGTATTAATTTTATCCTGAGTTATTATAAATCACAGCCTTTGCATAAGAAACATAAACAACAGCAGTAACAAATCATATCAGTAAAGAAGAGATAAATTAATAAAAAAATAATTTTCGCTATTTTATAAATAATCCAATATAGAGTTAGAATTCAATCTGTATTTGATCGTATACTAAGTCAATAAAACTGCTTCTATACCCATTTGAAGTTTTATGAAAAAGTAGAATGGACACGATCGACTTGCTATCATCCTGTGCTCTACTGTGATAGGCTATCGGCCACAATACGCGTGAAATCGCTGTCATTTTTCGTCTATGACCTCCGATCGTGTCATTTAAGCACATTTTTTACCGACTTCATAAAAGAAAGAGGTTCTATGTTCGAGTGTATGTATTTTTTTAATGTATGTTCACCGATTTCTCCGCCAGTTTGTCCATAAGGACCGATTTTCAAAATTCTTTTTTTGTTTCAAAGAGTATACTCCAGAGGTGGTCTCATATAAATTTTATTGAAAATGATTCAGCGCTTTTAAAAAAAATCAACAAAAACAAAAAAAAAATACTAAAAACCAGAACATCATCTAACTAAATAAATGAGTGACATTTCGAACTGTTTTTGGGATTGAAGTCGGTGACTCATACGTTTTTATAACTTGGAAAATTATCAAATAGTAGATACAAAAAAAATTACAAGGACGATGCAGGATTAATGAATGATTGAATACTTTATTGCACAGAAAAACAGGGTGTATGTAGATCATACACTGTTGCTTTAAATTAGTTAGCGAAAATTGAGTATGCGAATCAGCTCACGAAACTGAACAACTTTCCCCAAGAAACATATGTCGAAATATGAAAAAAAAATTACGCCTCTCCATACAACTTGTGCGATCATTTACTTGCCTTTTCACGGGAAGAAGTAACATTTATTTTTTTGAGAATTTCATATAGGTTCCTTTAGAAAAGTTGTTGAGTTTGATTGGGAGAATCACCTCTAAAGTTTCACTAACTAATTTAAAGTGACCTTGACTTGACTTCTTTATTTTAATGGCAATCCATCGTCTGATGACAATGATTCTGCCAGTATCAAAGTACCAAAGAAAAAACGAAATGACTTTTGTACGGTAATTCCAGACAGGGTTGATACAGTGAATTTTCGAATCGTTGATACTTCCAGGATAAATTAATTATGTAGGTAATATTGATCTGAAAGAGACAAAAAACAATAATTATAGGTTAGTAAATATTAGGTGGTGTTATAACATCGATGGATGGGAAACATTTAATATTAATACATAAAGCTGTACATATAGAACACAGGACAAATCACAATAAAATATTATTAGCTTTAATAAATTGGGCCAGTAGGTTAACAAAAGGGGTTGGTACCAGTGAAAGGAGGGAGTTGAAGTTAACTGGGCGCGGGAGGTCAGCAGGGAGTACATCGTACAGACTTTGATGACGTGGGCAATTAAAAAAGATGTGGTCTACAGTGCCCTCTTCGAGACCGCATTCACAGATTGAACTATCTTTAATTCTTAGTTTGGCAAGAAAAACAGGAGAACAGACATGGCCCAAACGAAGACGAATAATAACAGAGGTTACTATTTTGTCAAAGTTCCTAAATTTAAAAAACCATGGGCGGGGTGGAATTGATGGTTGAATTTTGCCGAAATGAACGCCTTTAAGTTTACGAGACCTTTGCCAGATGTTATCCCAAGATTCCATCATGATAGGCCGGGCACAGCTACGGATATCCCTCGCAAAATTTTGTTTGTATTTATTACAACCTAATTGTATAGCTTCCTTAGCACATAAGTCAGCAGTTTCGTTTCCAGTGATGCCACTGTGGCCCGGGATCCAAACAAGTACGACGTTCACGCCAGATTTTGCACAATTGTAAAGTGATTCTTTAATTTTAAGAGTTAGATAGAAATTGTCTTTTGCGTGGAATGGTAATTTTGTTATGTCCTGGAGGCAACTTAGGGAGTCTGAAAAAACGACTGATTTATCAAGCCGGTGCGACTCAACATAGGTAACTGCTTCCAAGAGGGCAATAGCCTCTCCTGTGTAGACGGATGATTTGGCTGGGCATTTAAAGTTTAAAATAATTTTATACTTTGGAATCCACACTGCCGCTCCCACTTCTCCATCGTCAGACAGTTTTGACGCGTCTGTGTAGAGCTGAAGCCAGTTGGGCCACTTTTCATTTACCATGCTGTTAAACCGTCTATTAGCACCCGGGGATTTCTTTTCAATACCTAAATTGAGAACTACAGGAGCTTGATATATTAGGACATCGAAGTGGAACTTGAAAATCGGATTTTTATCGATTTGGAAGATTGTAGATAAATTGTGCTTTTTAAAAGACTTTACGAGAGGAGGAATTTCTTTAAAACGCCAATACTGAGATGTAGTTGTAAGGTCTGTCAGTGAGTCAATTTTGTCAAGAAGGGGATGGGAAGAATTTTGAACTAAATTAAATAGAAAACGATCAGATAAATATTGTCTTCGTAAATATAGAGGGGGGTCAACACACTCTATCTGGAGCGCATTCGTCGGAGAAGACCTCATAGCTCCTGTAATAATGCGTAGACATTGAGCTTGAATTCGATCTAGTTTGGCCAGAGCTGTTTTACTGCATGGCTCCAACACAAAGCAGGCGTAGTCGAAGTGACTGCGAATCACAGCATTGTACAGAAGCTTCTGACTATACGGATGGGAGCCCCAACGAACACCCGAGAGAGAGCGTAGGATATTGATGTTCTTGTCGCATTTGTTTTTAATATAATTTAGATGTTGGATGCCTGATAGTTTTGAGTCTA
This sequence comes from Aproaerema taeniolella, assembly GCA_949987775.1. Classification (NCBI taxonomy): domain Eukaryota; kingdom Metazoa; phylum Arthropoda; class Insecta; order Lepidoptera; family Gelechiidae; genus Aproaerema; species Aproaerema taeniolella. The sequence continues at coordinate 12,004,477 of OX465261.1, read as the reverse complement.
GAAACACTCCTAAAAATTTGGTATATTGTTGTATGCCTATGTTTTGTTCATTGATATAAATAGAGATTGGAGGGTGTGTCCGTTTGCGGGTAAAAACAACAGCATTACATTTAGGGACAGATAAAGTTAAACCATGGTCCTCAAGCCAGACATTTAAGTAATAGAGAGCAGAGTTAAGACGGGAAGATGCATCATCGAACGAAGATGAACTGGCGTACAGTACAATGTCGTCAGCATACTGTAAGATGTTGCTAAAACATAAAACCGTTCTGTCAAGGTCATACGTGTAAACATTGTATAACAGAGGGCTCAACACCGAGCCCTGCGGCAAGCCCTTCCAGATCCTTCTAGAGGGTAATAGATCACCTTGTGCACGAACACGTATGGATCGTTCCATAAGCATACTACATATGATGTTGGTTAATCTTCCGGGAATACTTAGCTGTAACATCTTCTGTCTAAGTAGGGGAAGAACAACATTGTCATATGCACTCGATATATCAAGGAAGACACCGATTACGTGTTTACCTTCGCTAAAAGCTCGCCTGATGTCAGAAGTAAGAATGCTAAGACTATCCAAGGTACCCATACTCTTTCTGAATCCAAATTGGAATTGTGAAATTAGTCCTCTATTCTCCAAAATCCATTCAAGGCGATTTTTGATTAAATGCTCGAAAATTTTTGCTAAGACAGAAGAGAGGGCAATTGGCCTGTATGAAGAAGCACTATCCGGGTTCTTGCCAGGTTTTAAAATTGGTACGATGATTTGAGTTTTCCATGAATCTGGTATACGACCTGATTCAAATATACCATTCAAAAGGCTGAGAAAATATATTTTTATAGACTCAGGACATTCCTTAATAAATGAGTAAGGAATGCCGTCAACACCCGGCGTCGAGTCCCTGAGGTGATCCAGAGAGCACAGCAGTTCTGGAAAAGAGAAGGGTTCGTCGAATCTGTCACCTGAGTGTTGCATAGGGACAAAGGAAGGGATAGAATCATGAAATGGAACAGACGGAGGGGCGAGCTTGTCATAGAATTCGTTAAGCCAGGATGTCGGATCATTGGATGTAGGATTAGAATTTTCCATAGAGCGGCGAAAAGATTTAATGCGTTTCCAAACCAGTGAGGCCGGAGTTCGAGGTGAAAGAGAGGCGCAAAATGACTGCCAACCTTTGCGTTTTTTAAGAGACAATATTCTTTTGGTCTGAGCTGAAATTTTATTAAAGTTAATATAATTATCTGAGGAAGCAGTCTGGACAAACTTATTTTCAGCTTCGTTTCGTAGTCGGATCCATTTGGTGCATTCCGCATCCCACCAAGGAGGAGATGGAATTTTAAAGGGTGAAACATTCTTGGCTGGGATGGATTCCTGGGCTGCACTAAGAATATATGAAATAAAAGTGTCATACGAAGTAAGAAGATTGTCTCCAGAGATAGGAGGGAGGAAAGGAAACTTGCGTTCTAAAACAGATGCATACTTAGCCCAGTCTGCCTGTTCAGTTTTAAATTTACACATCGGGGAAGGAGTATGATTCAAACGAGTAGAGTTTAGGAAGGCAATAATGATTGGAGCATGATCGCTTCCAAAAGTATTCTTAAGGACTTGCCAAGACAGAGACATCACAAGATTAGGAGAAGCTAGAGACAAATCTACAGGGCTGGGATTTTGCCCAGGCGCGCTGCGCCTGGTAGGAGTGCCATCATTCAAAACGCAAAGGTTGTTATCGTCCAGCAAATCCAGAAGTGAGGAGGATGCTGGGCCACATCTGGCGGAACCCCACAATGTATGGTGTATGTTGAAGTCACCCAGGATGAGTAGAGGACCAGATAAGGAAGAAATAATGTGATTTAAGTCTGCTACCAAAGATGAGTTAGGGTGAGGTAAGTAAACTGAAACAACTGTAATATTTAAGGTTTTGATGGCAACTATATTAAATCCAGGGTTGACATTACGAAGAGGAATTTGAGAGAAGGTGACAGATCTCTGAATCAAGAATAATGTACCTCCATAACCATCATCTCCATCATCACGAAGGCAGAAGTAACCAGGGACTCTAAATCGAGACCCCGGCCTCAACCAAGACTCCGTGATGGCACAGACACAAGGTTTGAATTTGTTGATAAGGTGAATCAAATCTGATTTATTGTGATTAATTGATCTACAGTTCCATTGAAGGACTCTGTGGGGAGCCGTTGTGATTGATAAGTTGGGATAAAAGCTGTTTAAGTAAATCAACGACATTGTACGGTAGGGAGTCACTGAATTTTGAAACTATATTTACTAGTGTGCAAACAAGAAGCTCAATAAGGTTGTCATTTGGTGTGATACGGGGGGTAGGGGAAGCTGGGAAAGCACTGCCATTGGGCATTGAAGATTTAGGGGTTTGTATGATATTTTGATGAGCAGTGACATCATATGATTTTCCCATTTCAGGAGCGGGTCGCCGATTTTGTAAAATAGTTTTCCTGTAAGAAGAGGATGCAGCCTGGGGTGCAGGGCTTGGGCGCTCCAAGCGGGAGATTCCAGATATTTTTGGAGAAGGAGCAATATTTTGTGGTTGAGAGGTTACATCTGCGAATGATTTTCTCACTGCTGGGAAACGACAAGATGCTTGTGTGTAACTAATATTTTCTTCTGCCATGATCAGTTTTATGAGCCTTTGTCTACTGTGTTCAGGACAATTATTATCAGTAGCCTTATGTGAACCACTGCATAACACACAGAATGGTGTGTCAGCTACACAATCAGTGCCTACATGGTCTTTGCCACAAACAAAGCAACGGGGTTTTGAGCGACATTGCATTTGGACATGTCCAAACCGACAGCAAGCCCGGCATTGGATACTTGGAAGTTTATAAAGGTCGACTGGCAGGGATGAATAAAAGCAAAATACTTTCTCTGGCAGAACTTGCCCCGCAAAAGTTAAAACGACTGTAGTTGATGGTTGCCAGGTGATTTTACCGTCTATGTATACATATGTATACATATGAAACATATGTCGAAATATGAAAAAAAAATTACGCCTCTCCATACAACTTGTGCGATCATTTACTTGCCTTTTCACGGGAAGAAGTAACATTTATTTTTTTGAGAATTTCATATAGGTTCCTTTAGAAAAGTTGTTGAGTTTGATTGGGAGAATCACCTCTAAAGTTTCACTAACTAATTTAAAGTGACCTCATATACCTAGTGAAACTAGTGTCAAATCATGTTTCAATGAATGTAACATCTACTCTCTTCATAATATTCTGTGGAAGGCACTCTTACTACCCATCTGTCTCTTTTCACCCTTGAGATGAGCAGTCATTGACGTCCTGCCCTACAATGTACTGAAAATACGATAAGTTTGACCCTTTTGTATGAAATACATTAACATGGGATCTTATAGATAGTCGCACGGACATGAATGAGAGAGAATTTAATGTTATACGGGGTAACTTTTAATTAATTAACTTAAAATAAGATTTAAAAAACTAATTAAACAAAAACTTGTTAAAAAGAGCTATTATAGAATTTCTGATTATCTGTTAGACAAACAACCGTGGGTATAACTTGCTCAGCTCCAGAGTTATTCAGATAATAAGTCAATTAAAATTAGAAATAAGAAAATGTATACGTTTGAGTTGAAAAGAGCGACCCTCGGAGTTTCTTGCATATTCTTCTCCTAAGGAAGACTGCACCTATGCGAATAGGCGCAAAGTCAAAAATGCACTTGAGTGCATTAGTATATTAGTGTATTTCACTATTTTGACCTATTTTAAGTTAACATTCTGTATGGAATTATATTCTTTATTGCACTTAGATAACATGGGATATAAAATAAAAGAAAAAAGTTTACAAAGGCGGACTTATCACTAATAGTGATCTCTTCCAGCCAGCCAGGTGCAGTAAGAAATATTGTTTTAAAAACGCGGGACAAAAGTGCATATTTGATAAAACAACTCTAAAATACCAAAAAATAACTACACTAACTCATTCAAATATCTATATTCAATACAATAACACAATATAAATACATACGACACAAATATATATATACATAAGAGTATATATATACAATATACTGCCTATGATGACTCGTTCGAAAGATAATACTCTTTCTGTCTCTCTCTGTATGTTCTATGAAATAAACTTTTTTGTCTTTGATTAGTTAGCTAGGGTGACTCAACCCACGAAACTAAACCACTTTTCTCAAGGAACCCACATCTTCTTCTTACCGTGTAGGTATGGTCAAGTGTGTGGCGAACTAGGCTAACCCTGATGTCAGAGTTTTCAAACCGCGCAATGACCTCTGACTTGGTTGTAACGACTGTAGTCAATCGACAACAGCCGGGACCTGCAGCATAACGTGCCCTCCGAAGCACGGAAACGCTCGCGGTAAATTGCCACTTTGGTCACCCATCAGGTTCCCTGCCTCTGTGTACGTTGCTTTACCTCACTGATCGGTTGAGATCAGCGAGAGCCACTGGGCTACGAGCGCTTAGTGGAACCCACGTGAAATGAAACTAGTTTTAACTAGAGAAAATGCTTTTTAATATAACTATGACACCAGAGACACAAAGTACAGTGACCAGATTCAGTACCTTATTTTCGTTGCAAATCTATTCTTGTCGTAACAACATAGACTGCAAGCCTGTAGTAACATGACCGGCACTCTGTACTAAAAGGCAATAACTCCTAAAGGTCACATTAAATAGTCATGGTGGAGACAACAGCCTACGCCCATCGTAAAGGTGGATTCGATGGAACTAAGCGGAATACTTGAATAGCTCTTAACTGAATTCTTGAAGAAGCCATGTTGTGACGAGCAATATAATAGGTCTTTACCTATGAAATTGCAGTTTTTTATAAAATATTTTTGGAAAACTGAATTTTCCATACTAACGTTTTTGGATTTTTCTCGGGAATGCGAAATCCAAATTTAGCAAAATTTTATGGGAAGGTTTGGACAACATTAAGTTAATTTTCATCATACTTTATCGAAAGTTGTAACTGTAACAAAGGTACAGCAAAAATAAGCAATGAAACGGGCAACGGATGAAATGAGCTATATTTGAGCTTCTTTTTCAGCCTCTACCAGCCCATATACGTCCCCACCAAGGGGCACGGGCCTCACTTCGAAGAAACACGAAGGGGATTAGGCCATAGTCCACCCCGCTGGCCCAATGCGGGTTGGTGGGCCGCTCGTCTTCCGAAAATGAATTTTCTTGGATGGGCGGGTTTCATCACGATGTTTTCCTTCACCGTAGAGCAAGTGATAATTAGAAATCCGTACATAAATCCGAAAAGACGAATTTAGTGGTACAAGCCCGCACCAGGATTTGAACCCGCGACCTTTGGATTACAAGTCTGGCTCATTACCAACTGGGCTATCACCGCTATATTACAAGTCTGGCTCATTACCAACTGGGCTATAACTGGGCTATCACCGCTATTTTTCAGCAAATAAATCTAAAGTAAATATGTATTAATTTAACTCAATATCTCCGTTATATGGCCAAGGTTTTAAATAAAAAACAATTTTAGTAATCGCTGTTCAATCAAATAAATTATGAATAAAATAAAGCTTGAGAAAAAAATCGGCAATTTCATAGGTAAAGACATATTATATGAATAGTTCGGTTGGCATTGTGTGCTGTACAAGGCAAATACAGCTTTTATCAAGGAGATAACCCAGAGATATCAAGGAGATACTGCCATGTTTAAATCCAGGTAGACTTGAGGTAACTGGATTTTAACATGGCAGTATACTTTGATCTTGAGTCTTATAATTGTATTTTAAAATCCATTTTCTTAATTCTACCACGTTGTATAACACTGCAATATTACATGACGTGTATGGTGCCTTAATGCCAAACCCAAGAGGCCTGAGGCCTAGCCTTTTTTAAGTAGGTCGCAGGGACACAGAGAATTTCGGATTCCCATCACTTCGCATCGTCTTTATTTTTTAAACTTAAATTGATACAGGCTTCAGTACTATGTGCTATGTATGTTATCCTCATTAGAAGACACACATTAACGAGGAAGCTCATTACCAACTGGGTTATCACCCATATATCAAATGACGTAAATAGCCCGCTCTCGACTTAAAATACAATATTAAACTCGGAAACTAATAAAGTCCAAGTAGTAAACTGACGTGGAAGTGATTATTTAGTAATGTCGCAGCGGGTGCGTCCCTAGGGAAACCACACCTGCAAAGTATGCACGAAGTTATCAGCGCCGCGGCACTGATATTGATTGTGACATAGAAGCTCGTCATGAAGAAAAGCTTTTTTAACCGACTTCAAAAAAAAGGAGGTTCTTAGTTTGACCTGTATGTATGTATGTAGGTATGTAAGTTTGTCCGCGATTATCTTGCGTTTGGCTGAATCGATTCTGATGCGGTTTCCAAAAAAGTATTTGTTACATTTAGGAGGTTTTAGTATTTTAACCGAATTAAAAAAAAAAAGGGGGGGTTCTCAGTTTAAACTGTATGTATGTAAAATAAAAATCAAAAATAACATATTTAATTATATGATTCGCTTAAACTTTTATAAAGCTAACACTTCGTTTTATTAACCGACTTCAAAAAAGAAAGAGGTTACAATTTGCACTAAAAATTGAAAAATAAAAACTTATTTAAAAAAATAGTTTGAAGTCGGTGCCAAGAAAATTAAGTTTGATAGGCCACCTTCGCACCGACTTCAAACAGCTCAGTAGGTAGGTACTACATAGCACATCAAATGATATTGTATTTATTTTTCGCTTTTTTGAAGTTGGTTCTATTTAAAAAAAAGGGCACTCATATTAATAAAAGGAATAAATATAACGATTAGCGCAAAATCTCAGTTCAATCCCAACAATGCCTATCAGCAGATGACCACAAACCAAAACGTCATCTAAATATTATAAGTATCTGTTTTTTGTTTTTGTTGATCTATACATACTGGGTGAAAAAGAACCTCCTAGCTATATTCAAAATCCTGAACCAGTATCACTCAAAGAACACATTTATGAAAAAAAAATTTTTTTTTAATGGGAATAGTTCATTTTTTGCCTAAACGTAGACATTACTCCTACACCAGGCTCGCGAGGGGTGCGGGTAGAGCTCTGGGGTTGCGCCCAAGTGGTGTCTACGTTTAGGAAAAAAAAGTCCCCCGAAATAAAATAAAAAAAATTAAAATAAAATTAAATAAAAAGTGTTCAAATAAAAAAAAAAGAAACAGACACCAAATCAACATTTATTTTTATTTTTGTCTGTCGTCTGTCTGTCTTTCCGAACGCACATCACGCAAAAACTGCAGGACATATTTGAATAAATCCTGAATTATGTAGTCTGAGGTCCGGAATAACATCAAACATAAAATATTTTTCAAAAAGAGGGTCAAAGTTTGTATGGAACTACGTGATTCCTTGGTCCTATCTCTTTCAAATTTTGCATGGATAATCTTTAAAGAAATTGATGGAAACCCACATACTTATTTAACTGAAATTCATCCCCTAACTGGGTTAATAAGGCTTAAAAAGTTAGTTTGGGGGTGAATTTATTTCCTAACATGTTAGTTTGGGGGTGAATTTATTTATAACAAGAAGTTTTTATTTCCCTTATTTGTAATTAAATTAAATCAGCTTTGCGCACGTGTACGAAGTCGCGGATACAGCTAGTTATTTTATAAAGCGCTATAACAATTTCAATAAAATTGATATGGGACTACCTCAGGAGTATGATCATTCGAACAAAAAAATAATTTGTTTTCGAGTTATCGCGTGAAAAAACATACGAAAAAACCCCACAGTCAAATTGAGAACCTCCTCCTTTTTTGATGTCGCTAAATAAAGTAATCGTTAACACTGTTTAAAAAATATTTTCACCGTGTAGCGATAATTTTAATTTTCAAATTAATAAGGTACCTATCAATTTCTATAAAAAATAAATATGTAAAGTCAGAGTAGGGCTTATACCTGGAAATTGCCGATGAATATTCATATTTTTGCGGTACGGTATCGTGGGAGTGAAACTTGAAACTTGACTCTTTCAGCACGTTTTCCAAGGTGTGTATTAAGAAAACAGGGCTAGGAAGGCTCATGACAGTACATTTAACTAGATATGTTAATAAACCTCGTAATTACCTGTTATTCCAGCTCAGTGATTTCGATTTACAATGTGAATACGCTTTCTGCCTGAGACTTCGTTTCCGTGGGAATTCGGAAAAAGTTTGTAAGTTAGGTTAGGTCACTCGCTGATAAGAGAGCTTTCGATTGGTGAAAAAGTTTTATAAATCGGTCCAATAGTTCTTGAGTTTACTCGTTACAAAAATTAAAAAAACTTTCCTCTTTATATTGTTATAGTCGTTACAAAAATTAAAAAAACTTTATATATCTTTATATTTTATATGTTTTCGCCCGGGACTTCGGGAAAATGATGTAGCCTATATTACTCAGGGATAACATGGTAGGCTCTGTGAAGGGCCGTCTGGTTCGCGACCACCCTCCAACCGAACTCCGACGCCAAACAACTTGCTGTGTTCCGTCGGTGCGTAGGAGTACCAGTGCCTTATAGGCATTTTCTGGGTTAACTCGCTCCATCGTCGACTTCATCTACGACCTTGGTCAAGATTGGGGTCAAGAGTCAAGACCCATCTTATAATAAAAAAATAAAATAAACATAGCATTCCAATGGTGAAAGAATTTTAGAAATCGGTCCAGAAGTTTTTGAGTTTATTTGTTACAAACATACAAATCTTTCCTCTTTACAATATTAGTGCAGATGAAGTGACATGAGTACAGGTCTGGTGGTTAAATAAAGTATGCAAGACCGTACAAAGTTGAACTAGCAGTCGATAGTGATGAATTCCTAACTCGGTTTTATGACACCGGTGAAACGTGCTGTGTGTTGAGTCAAGAACATTGTAAAAGCTATATGTATAACTTTTAGCTGCATTTTCGTACTTAAGGCGACTACAGTACCCGATAAAGGTAGCACACATAGGAATAGTGCCAACTCCGTCTCTCAACAGGCCTGGGCCGGCAGTCGCCTTAAAACTACAGCACTATGGATCAGCCCCTACCACGTTTTTTTGTCATATTTTTGTCATGATTAATCTATACTAATATTATAACGAGGAAAGATTTGATTGTTTTACCTATTTGTTTGCATTGAATAGGCTCCGAAACTACTGGATCGATTTAAAAAATTATTTCACCATTAGAATCCTACATTATCCATGATGAACATAGGGTAGGGGAGAGGGGGGCAAGACAGGGTACTTAACGTTTGAAATTGAATAACACTGCACATGTTTTATTTATAATAACCGTTTTATTTTTAAAATTAGCATATGTAATCAGTCTTCATTATTTAGTCTTTTTAAATTATTTTAGGGCACGAGAAAATTATAAAAAATCAAAAAGTACAGACACCCCCTTCACCCCATCTTGCCCCCCATGTCGGGTAAGATGGGGTATCCCTGGGGGGGCAAGACGGGGTTCAAGGATGAGTAACCAATTATCTCAAAATTATTTCGCACGTGAATGTGGCATCTTTATCCCCGTCCTCTATTCCAGCACATATGCAAAGAGCCCATTTTGCAACAAATGATTCACCAACAATAAGATAATACCTACCCCATCTTGCCCCCGTCAACCATACCCTATCTTGCCCCTCGTACCAATTTTAATAAATAAAAAATATTTTATAAGAACTGTGTGCAATCTAAAAGAAAAAATATGATCGACATGATAATCAAATCATAAGCAATCAGTCATAACTTTACACCACATCTGAATGATCGTCCTTTACGTACAGAACACGGTCAAAACAGTGAAAAAAATGAGAAGAAAATCGTTAAAAAAATGTTTTTGCGGAGTTTTAAAAAAGAGCGCCGTTTCACTAGTAGCTGTCATGGCAGCGTCACGTGATGCGCTAGAACAATCGTGATTGGTCAGTTGGTTCGCCTTATACAGCCGGTACCCCATCTTGCCTCCCTTTCCCCTACTTACATGATTTTCCCGAATTCCCACGGGATCGAAGTCCCGGGCGAAAATCTAGTAGTAATAATAAAACCAGTGTATTTACGATGAGCTTTAAGATTAAGGAGAGAAAAGTAAGAGAAAAAATAAATAAAAATAATTGTTGTTATAGCACTCCCTAAATCAATAACTTAAATTCCTGGTTCCGCAAAAACAATAATGCCCACTTGTTTCACGCCCTTATAAGCCACTATTTTCGTTGCTTTTAAAAGGTACTAGTGTCACCTATTTCTTCCAAGTTTCCTATCTTGACAGTAGTAGGTTATGAGATAGTAGGTAGGTAGGTCTCAGTATGACGTCTCCTAGCTTTTTGAAAAACTTTACCAACTTTGTCTCCGTGGAAAGAAAAATCTCTCACTGAATTTATTGCTTCGGGAGCTCTGATAATAATAGTACATCATAAGTCTTTCACCCGAGGTAAACACTGTGCATTTCATTACGAATACAAAGAAAGTAAAAATAAAAACATGAATAAGCTGATATGCGAAAGTTACAAAACTCTACATCTCGAAAAAACAAATGAAGATCGAAATGCCACTTTCCCTTCACTTTCCCGCCTATTTTTTTTTCTGTGGCTGACCAGCTATTCAGTCATTATTTTTCATTTTCATTATTGAAAAAAATGGCAAATATTTTGCCATTTATATTATTTTAAAGAAATAGCTAAAAGTAAATTTTATAAAGTCATTAAGAATAGTATTCTATGAATACTTAACTTTTGTTATTTCAATTTTACATCGCGCTGTAATAGAGTGTATAGGAACTTGGAACATGTTTTTTAATACTTAATTTGACAGCTGTCAGTTGAAAGCGATTCTCCCTAGGCTTGAAAAGTATTACTTTCAAGCCGCTCCGCAGGCAACTTCAGACCTACTTTCCGAGTATGAGTAATGAAAAATAATAAACGGTAAATATACGCTAAGGACTCTTCAAAAGATGTCCAAACATAGCCTTAAAAGGCTGCTGCTTAATGTGTAACACCCTTTTTAGCTCGTTTGTCTACCGGCATAAAAAACAAGTCCCTTTACACTGACTTTACAATGTATTGTCTTGCATGCACGGCGTTTTCATTCCGAATGCACCGCCAAACTTGCATCAAACATTAATGCAACTGTCTGGCGAACTTCAAGGGATAGAGTATTTCAATCTTGAACCTTATGCCTTTAAATTGTACACTCAATTTTAAGAGTAAACACAATTTAAATAAACAACATAACGAAAGTCACTGCCACAGAAGTCAAGACAGACCCCGAAAGAGATGGCTATGATGATCTCGACGCTTAAAAGCATGAAAGTCTATTCAATAAACCGAAATTGGTTAGGATTATTCTCAATTTCGTCATACATTGCTTCTATACAAAGATATTTTCATTGGAAGTTACTTTGAACCAAGCAATATTAACGAAGTGATTAATCGTAATCGACTTCGACTTGTATATGGGGTGATTTTAAATCAGTTAGCAAAACTTAAGAGGTGATCCCACGCATGAAACTGAACAACTTTTCCCAAAGAAGTTGTATGAAATTCTTGGAAAAAATTTCAACTTCCCATATGTAATCATCTAACCGCACAAGTTGTATGGATAGGAGAAAAAAATTTTTTTTCATATTTCGACCTGTTTCTTGGGTTCAGTTTTGTGGGCTGATTCACATCCTTACTTTTCGCGACTTAATTGAAAGGAACCCAGTAGAATAGAGCCCCTAGTCGAAACTGAAACATTGAAAAGAGGGCTTTGCTCAGTAGTGAGCAAAAAAAGAGCAATTTTAGGATAAACCTTGTTTTGAAAGTTTCAATTTCCAAACGCAACAAAAAATTCTAAAGACTATCGCGGTTATTTGTACTAGCTTTAAACGTATTATACTTAACGGGTTTAACAGCGCCGAAATATCGGATACCTGCTAATTTAAAACAAAAATTGTAGCAGGAACCCGTTATATTCTAAAATGTTTAAAACTAGTAAAAAAAATCTTAGTTGGCCATTCTCAATTGACGATAGTACACATTCGATAATTGATTTTTATTTACATACCTAGATGATAAGGAGGTATCTACAATAAAGATTATGTGCTTTGGGCGAAAGCCGTTTTTTATCAACATTAAAATAACTTCGATTTTAGGTCAGATATTATCAATGATATGCAGACATTTCGTGAGTTAACGGCAGGTGTATAGGACGTTTATTTTGCGGTTGTGTATTGGGCCTTTTTATAATGCGAACGGCACGGCACGGCACTTCGAAATTTGAATTACCAGTGCCCCCTATGTTCTCAGCTTCTAGTATTTCTATAACATAGGAGGCAAATTGCCTCAGGCAATGGTAATACAATTTTGTCGTGCCGTTTTCGAATTATAAAAAGGCCCATAGTATGTTCCTTCAATACTTATATACTTGGTGATAAAATAGTGTATGCAGTTTTGCAACATCGTGTATCAAGATCCCGGAATGTTTTGGCCTGTTTTGTTTTGCCCGGAATGTTTTGGAAGTAGATGCTTCCGAACTAAAAAAAAAAATTTGAAATCGGTCTACAAATGACGGAGTTTTAAGGTAACATACATAAAAAATAAAATAAAAATTCACCCGAATTGAGAACCTCCTCCTTTTTTTGAAGTCGGTTAAAAAATAACTTTAAAAATCTGTGCTGCAGTCCAAGAGGGGATGAGTGAAGTTTAAAGACCAATCAGCAGGCAAAGCAAAGACTCGAATCCAGCAACTGCTCTAAATAAAATGATTCTTATTAATAAACACTACGGTACTGAACATACGAAAAAAATAGTTTTGTACTGACCACAGCAAATCAAGCTCTAAATGTCCCCACTGTTCCAGGCGAGATAAGGGTGCCATTAAAATCAACATTAATAATGTTGTGTCATTTATTTTCGTTTCGATGTTTTTTGTTTCTTTTTTTTAAATCTTCTATTTATTATGAATTTTTTATTAAATAAATTTTTAAAAATCATTTATTTCGGAAAACAGGTTCCATATAAGTACAAAACATGTCAAAAACACTATATATTTTTTAATTAAATTAAAAATATCAAATTAAAAATACATCAAAATAAGAATTAGAATTTTACAATAAAATTGGTCACAAAACTCAAGTCAATAAATAATAAAATGTCAGTTTTTACCGATCCACTGGACGTACGGGCCCTTCGAAACACGAAGGGGATTTAGTAGGCCCTAGACCACCACGTTAGTCTAATGCGGGTTGGTGGACCACACCACTATTATTCATAGTGTTTTTTTTGTTAATAACTATCACTCCGCGCGGGACTTCTTTCCCGTGGGAATTTGGGAAAATTATATGTATAGCCTCAGCCAGGGATAATGTAGCATTCGGTCCTGTAGTTTCGGAGCCTATTCAATACAAACAAACAAACTAATCTTTCCTCTTTATAATATTATTACTAGCATTCCGCCCGGACTTCGTTACCGTGGGAATTCGGGAAAATTATATAGCCTATGTCTATGTCCTTCGGGGATAATGTAGCTTTCTTGGTGAAGGAATTTTTCAAATCGGTCCAGTAGTTTCGGAGCCTATTCAATGCAAACAAATAAACAAACAATCAAATCTTTCCTTTTTATAATATGTATAGATTAGTATAGAAGTATAGATTATTAATTTTAAACGCCACATGATAACCTATTTCCTTACCACATTTAAATGAACCTCTCTTTGTCCTCAGGTAGGAGACAACAACTAGAACAAACATGAAGACGTGGGGAGAAGCGCTAGGGCGAGGTGCGTCGACGCACTTCGCCCGCGTCGGCCGACTGCGGCGCGCCATGCTGCTGCTAGCTGCAGCCGCCTGCACCGCTGCAGCAGTGTTATACTGGCGGCAGCAGACTGAACAGGGCGACCATCGGCCTTTGTACTCACTTAACGTGTAAGTATAATAAATTGATTTCTTGTCTATGGCTCTCAGGGGCGGTCGCAGCCCGAGATTTGGGGATGCATATCAACAGAAAGTTAATCAAGGATAATTATCATATTAATAAACTTTCATGCTGGACTGGAAGTAAAAGAAAAACTTAGAATGTACCAGCTACCAACTCTTCCCAGGCATACTGTAAAAGTCAGTAAGTAAGACGCGACGATTTTGCTGTATTTATAGAAGAAAGGCTGACAACCTCTCACCATTATACACCATGTCTCATATAACCTCAGAATGTATGTCAAATGTGGCATCTAGTGATCCTTGAACCACTGATGCTCTGCCTACCGTGATAGGGATTTATAGGCGTGATCGTATGTATGTCAGTATAATCAATTGATTTCTCGTCTATGGTTCTCATTTGTTAGCAGAATTGGGAAAGAAAGGATAATTATCTTATTAATAAACTTGTATAGTGGAATTTTGTCCTAGACTAGACTATAATTTATTGAAAAATTGTCAAATGACGTCTTCGGTTTTGGGGATCATGACCTCTGTTTGTTAGGCCACATATCTAGAATTTTGGCGCTTCGGTTCTATCTGTTGAGTCGAGTTCGTAAGTGCATTTTATTTATACGACACAAATACCTTTCAATCGGCAACCAGGAGTTCAGGAGTTTATTATTTAGTAGCAAGGCCTTTACTGTCAAGTCTTATCAGGAGCAATAAATCCTGCATTATAGGACATAACAGATAGTCCGAGGGTTGTATTGTATTCTTATACAAAAATATTTGCTTTTAGTTTTTTTTACTAAATACAATTTCTTTTTTATCACGAGCTGAACCAATCTAAAGCTATTCCACAAAAGTTGTTTTTGGAATAGCGAATTCAACCTACTTCACTTAGTAGTAAATAGTTTTAAGGAACTGTTTTGTGTGTTTTGTATCAAGTGCACGCAATTTGTATTTCTCAGTAAGCGGATTATGTATATTCTTATGAGAAATAAATTTCTAAAACCATTGTTTTCTTTTGTTTCCAGGGGTATCGAGCCTCAATGGACGTGGGTGTGTCGAAATGACCGATGCGAGAGGATGCTGGCCTCGGAGTCTGCCAGCCTGCAATCCTTGTCGACTTGCAACATGCTGTGTGCGTCCACGCAACTCTGGCCGCAGCCCACCGGCCCCGTCAGTCTCGCCACAGCAGCCATCCCGGTCCGGGCTGATGGCCTCTTTCTCAAAATACTCAACTCTCCAACTAGAGACGTCTCCACTCACCTCAACGACGCCTTCGCTCTTCTTAAAGAAGAACTCAAACAATTGGAAATGACAATCGGTGAGGCAAGAAGAACCGACATCGGACCGCCCCGAGAAGTTATCGTTCGTGTCTCTATCAACGGCAGCGGAGACCCTCGCATGCTTTTAGATACAGATGAAAGTTACAAATTTATCCTAAGGCCCGTGGATAACTCGCTCGTGTGTGACGTCACCGCGCAATCTTTCTGCGGCGCACGCCACGGTCTCCAAACACTTCGACAGCTCATCTGGGTCGACCCTTATGCGGCATCCCTCTTAATTTTAGAAGCAGCCAATGTAGTAGACGGCCCCAAATTTAAATACCGAGGGCTTCTATTAGACACGGCCAGAAACTATTTCCCAGTGAGTGAAATCATGAGGACGATAGATGCGATGGCAGCGAGCAAGCTAAACACGTTCCACTGGCACGTCAGTGACTCCCAGTCGTTTCCGTTGAAGTTGAACAGCGCGCCGCAACTGGCGCAACACGGTGCCTACGGGCAGGGAGCTATTTACACACCCGAAGATGTCAAAGCTATAGTGCGACGCGCGAGATTACGAGGGATTCGCGTGGTAATAGAAATAGATGCGCCTGCACACGTCGGCCGCGCGTGGTCTTGGGGCCCCCACGCGGGATTCGGTCATCTCGCGTACTGCGTCGAGGCGGAACCATGGAGCTCCTACTGCGGCGAGCCTCCCTGTGGTCAACTTAACCCTCGCAACCCACACGTATACGAAGTCCTCGAACGAATATATGCTGAAATCATACATTTGACCGGCGTCGACGACGTATTCCACCTCGGCGGTGACGAGGTCTCGGAGCGATGCTGGGCGCAGCACTTCAACGACACCGATCCAATGGACCTGTGGTTGGAATTCACGCGGGCCGCCATGCGCTCTCTAGAACGTGCTAACGGCGGGAAACTTCCGGAGCTGACTTTACTCTGGTCCTCCCGATTGACTCGCTCGCCGCACCTCGAGCGACTCGACAACAAGAAGATAGGTGTTCAGGTCTGGGGTTCGTCCCGATGGCCAGAGTCTCGTGCAGTGCTGGACGCAGGGTTCAGGACGGTGATATCTCACGTAGACGCGTGGTACCTAGACTGCGGCTTTGGCTCGTGGCGCGATAGTTCAGACGGGCACTGCGGCCCGTACCGGTCGTGGCAGCAGATCTACGAGCACCGGCCGTGGGTGGAGGAGTCCCCGGGGGGCGGGGGGACCGAGGCGAGTCCGTGGCACGTGGACGGGGGCGCCGCGTGCCTCTGGACAGAGCAGCTGGGGCCGGGCGGGCTGGACGCGCGCCTGTGGCCGCGGTCGGCGGCGCTGGCCGAGCGGCTGTGGTCCGACCGCTCGGAAGGGGCCACGGCTGACGTGTACCTCCGGCTCGACACGCAGCGGTCGCGGCTGCTCGCTATCGGCGTGCGCGCTGCCCCTCTGTGGCCTCGCTGGTGTTCTCACAACCCGCACGCTTGCCTCTAGTCCGTTTTGACGCGGTTACCTCAAAGCCCTAAAGGTGCTTATATCCTTTCAAAGGATCCCGGCCTACTTATGTCTCTTAATATCGAAATTAAAGCCGATTTTTACTGAATCTTAAATGCGATTCGTGATCTTTTAAAGTACTTGTACATAATAAATGTAGCTCCTGTGACCCGAATGATTAGAATAAATTAACTTTGTACAGTGCTTTCTTTCGATAGCTAGACGACTTAAATGATTACCTACTATTAATAATGGATAGTAAGTAAGGAAAACTTTTTTCACCGCTATGTACTTGTAACGTGTTTAATTATTAACAAATCCCTTTAAAATCGGTCGTATAATTTTGAGATTATGAAAATTTAAAATGAATTAAACTGCCATTAGTCACAAAATTGAAAAAAAAAAAGTCACAATATCTGAAATTCTCATCAATTATGGTTTGTGAAGTTACATAATAAATAATTTAAAAATGTGTACATAATTTTAGATAGTTAATGCATATGTAATGTGTACAAATGGTAATATATGGAAGTAGGTGTATTGACTGTGACACAAATGTCCTCGACAAGTGATACTAATTTTGTGTGTTGACTAATACGTAGGCAAAATAATAGAGATAGGAAATAGGCTGAAGAAATAGGTAGAGTTATTGTTTACTATAACTGCCAGTTTCTCCCGAGGAAAGGCGTCTGAAATTGCTTTACCTCGTTGGTGCATTAAAGAAGTTGAAGTTGTTCTTTCCCAATAATGCAACGGTGTACAGCAAACTAAGACAACTATTATAGGTCACAAACCTGTCGCAGTATTCGCAGTACCTTCCAATTCACATTGGATTGTAATAATACCTTAATTATGAAGTTTGACTCCTATTTCTCTCGATGTGAACTATGAATATGGCCACTGTGTGAGACAAGACAAGGAAGAACTTGTTTTAAGTACTTGCAATAATATATATGATCCTTTATCAACTGTAAGTGACAGTTACTGGAAACTGGAGTAAAAAAAAAACTTCGGAACTTCTTATAGTAACATGATAGCAAATCTTATGGGTGAGTACATGTAAATTGTGTGAAACTGAAAATGTACCTGACATTATTATAAGTTATATATACATACAAATATCATATAGTTCGACGAATGTTGTAATTTGTCTCGGCTCGTACTGAACCATATTTTTTATTTCAAAACTAGCTTTCCGCCCGCGGCTCCGCCCGCGTGGACTTTATTTAGGTTATATCGTGCCCGACTGTGGGATAAAAAGTATCATATGTCCGCCTCCTGGTTCTAAGCTACCTCCCCACAAATTTTCAGCCAAATCGGTTCAGCCTTTCTTGAGTTATAAATAGTAACTAACACGACTTTCTTATACAGGGCTTTAGGTATCTCTCTTTCAACCTTTTTTGTTCCCATACAAATTTTTTTTTTTCGTATTTTGACCTATATTCCTTGGGGGAGTTGTTCAGTTTCATGGACTGATTAACCACCCGAGAGGTTGAAAGAAAGATACCTAAAGCCCTGTATATGTATAGATATGTAATTTAAAAAACTACCCATAAGATTTGCTATTTACTAAATAAAAAAGTCAATTTAAATCTGATGATAAAGTAAAATGCACAACAAAACAGCTTTTTATCAAAAATATAGACGGAAACATTTAAAATTGGCCCTAATTGACTTAAATATTTGTATTATACCTTTGAAATTATTAAATTTTAATAAATCTTCTTGTAAATCATAGTTGAAAGTGATCGTGGCTACAATTGTGGTTGCCAACCCTATGTGTGTCTAGGGAACATTTAGGGAAAAAAAATCATTTAGGGGAAAAAAAAGGTTAATGAGTCCATGAAACTGAACAACTTTCAAAGGAACGTAGGTAAAAATACGAAAAAAAATTTTGAGCTCCCATACAAACTTCATCAGCATATAGCGAGCGCATTTTGTATGGGAGATCAAAAAATTTTTTTTCATATTTTGACGTATGTTGTTCAGTTTCATGGACTGATTTAGCACCCGAAAGGTTAAAGGAGATTAACCTAAAGCCCTGTATAAATACTTTTTTAAATCATCGCAATAGTATTTCTATTTAATTTATTTACTTATGAATTTTAAAATACCGTTTATTATAATAATATTTTTGTTATTCTACTTACCATCAGTGAATTGTTTTTATGAAGATTTGAGATTATTTATTTACGTATATTTAAGTTTTAATTGTAATTACTCAAATCGCCTGTCTTGAAAATGATTTGTAATTTTGTATTAATTGTTTGAATATAATGTAGTTTAGAGATTATTTTGTTATTACAAGTGCAAAATGGTACCTTTTGGTATAATAATAATTACTCTGTTAGAGATCTATTTTCATGATTTATTTATTGTCTAGAATAATCGGAATGTCGTTTTTAGTTTGTATTTGAAGTTTTAAGTGCAACAAGCGTAACATTTTAGATATAAATAAATCTGACTCAATGGTGCGTCCAAATAAAATGACTTAGAAAATGCTTTAACCAAGTTTTAACAAAGACAGTCTTTTATTTTTTATTTAAACACCATCGTTAAAAATTGTAATAACATTTTCAAACTCTTTATATGTACTTATTCGATCTTTTTTGTAGTGTACCTATTGCTATTCTCACTTTTAGGCATATCTTTCCATTTTGCTCGATATATCTCCGTCTCTTTTTGTATACTTTAAATATGTAAACGTCACACCCTCAAAGGCCCACACTTGTCTCTTTGGTCCCTTGGGATACAAACAAACAGACACGAACACCCCCACCACTTTAGCACACCTCCGCCGGGGGGAAAAACCTAGGATAGTCATATTTTGTAACAAATGAAGCTATTAAAACAATAAAACCTTTGTAGAATTTTAATCAGATTTTTTTTTTATTCTATTGACCTGTATGACAATGTCGGTCGCCCAGTTTTATGTAAAGAGGGCCGCACTTCAGGTTAGCGTGCACTCTGTGCTGTTACGATAATAACGGTTTTACTATGAAATCAGGGTAGCCTGATGCGCTGGCCTTTGCATTGTACCTAAGTTTTTTATTTGGACGCACCTAAAAAAGTCGACAGATTGTCTACTCAAGAATTGTAAAGAGTCTTGTAATGTTGTAAGCATACACAGTTGGTTATTTAGAAGTACTTATTATTAATGTGCCTTGCTTTTAAAATAATGTTCGCGTGTAATAAATAATAAACAGATAGGTTATGAAGCCTATGACCTAGCCTACATTAATCTTATATTATTCGCTACTAACGGAGCTTTCTATGGGTGAAACAATTTAATCTTTACTCTTTATAGTATTAAGTAAAAGTTTTTTTTATAATTTTTATTATAAGATGGGTTAACTCTTGGCCTCAATCTTGATCAGGGTCATAGATGAGGTCGACGATGGAGCGAGTTAACCAAGAAAATGGTTTGATAAAACAACTTTTGGTCCGCCTTTGACCAAAAATTGTTTTATCAATTCATTTATTATACTTTGGTAACTAACTATTTTAAATAGTTAGTTTCACTAGGGTGACTCTTTCTATGAATCTGAACAACTTTCCCCAAGAGACCCATAGGAAGTTCTCAAAAAACATTTCGACTTCTCATACAATTTCTTTTTTCTAATTTCGATATACAGGGCTTTAGGTAAATCTCTTTCAACCTCTCAGGTGGTTAATCAGTCCATGAAACTGAACAACTTTCCCCAAATAATAGGTCAAAATACGAAAAAAAAATTGAGTTTCCATACAAACATCATCAGCATATAGCGCATTTTGTATCGGAGATCGAATTTTTTTTTTCGTATTTTGACCTATGTTAGTTGGGGAAAAATGTTCAATTTCATGGACTGATTTAGCACCCGAGAGGTTGAAAAAGATTTACCTAAAGCCCTGTATGTTCGTTGGGGAAAGTTTTTTTTAATTTAGTGAGTTGATTCATATCAAATTAATCAATATACGCAATAAACCGCGTGTTCAAATCACGAGGGTTAATTTCTGAAACAGATTCAAGTCCTAAAAATAACCGACTGTGTTTTGTTACTCAAGAATGTGATGTAACGAGTGATGTAACTACATTAATATATTATCGTAAACCATACATAATACAGAAAAAAGTCACAAATGAGTTTGCCCAGATCTTATATTCAAGTATTATGTAAGCAGAATTTTGGTAATTTTTTAAAGTGAGCAAAGCTTAGCTAAATCTCGTCAAATCTGACGATAGCGAACCACTCTAGTAGTCAATACCTACGACAACATGAAAACCTTCTCAAAAACACGGCGTGAGAGCAAAAAGGCTATATCAGTTCATTGAGGAATCCCTTCTTTTTCGTTCGAGTCGATGGCTCATCAGGACTAAATTTTGCTTACCCAGTACCTGACCACAGCGATAGCATTGTTCGAGGCGTTCATTAAGTCCTCCTTCGTACAGGTCTTCGGACATTTGGGACATGAGGAATCCCTGAAAATGCTATTCGCTTTTGAGCATAGACAGGAATTTCGTTAAAAGTGAGCAAAAATAATAAGCCTCTTAGTGCATACTTTACTTATACTTTGATGGTTATACGAAGCGTTCGCAACGTACAAAGGGACAGGGAACGTGATGGGTGACCAAAGTGGCAATCTATCACGAGCGTCTTTCTGCTTAAAGAAGTATCGCAGCATCTTCAGGCTTTGTTTTTGCTTGACTTAACCTACTACTGTAAAACCTAATTAGCCCTTCTTAATTTTTCTTTGATCTCAGTCAGACCCTCATTATAGAGGACAAAATATAACTAATGGTGTTATAGTGTTTACAATAATATATCAATGTACAACTGGCACAATTTTGTACATTTGTATGTAATGTTTGGTGCTACAGTTTCAGTGGTGTACTTCTATGAAAATAAAGTAATTGAAATTAATTAACTGTTTTATTGTAAATTATCCTGACAATTGAAATAAAAGTGTGATGGCTGTAGTGTCGCAAAGGGGGCAGCCTTTTTACCGATTATAAAGATATTTATAATCGGTTCGCCCTTGACTACAATCTAACTCAAAAGCGAAGATGCGGTCGAGGATGTAGCACGCTCACGGCTCACCCAGAGAGAGCCTATTCAATGGAACTTTAAAGACATTCGGGTTATAACTGGGTCATAAGAACTCGGAAATGCAGACGCAGGCAGGGAATTCCATTCCCTAGTAGTGCGCAAAGGCCCACAATTGTCTTTTGGGTCCCTTGGGATCAAACTACTCGTAACAGACACGAACACCCAGACTCGAGAACAAACATCTGCTTTTTACACAACTTGCCCCGATCGAGAAGATAGATGACAAAAGTGCGAATCCGTGGGATTTTGACAAAATAACATCTTGCGGCTGACATCTTAGCTCCTAAACGAATGGACCGATTTCGATGAGGGTTTTTTCGTTTGAAATCTGACGTTGACGAGATGGTTCTTAGCTTAGCTATATTTTATCAAAATATTCATCCGTTTAAAATTTATAAGCAATCACAAATAATTTTAGGGAAAAAAAATATTCTGCGCGAATGGGATTTGAACCCACGACCCCACGATTAGATCCCCTGGTGCTTTAAAATACTAAATTATAATAAATAAAAATAGGTAAAAAAACTTTTTAAGTTAAACGGTTTTATGTTAAACATACATTGCAATGTTTAAGATAAATGTACTAAAAACCAAAAAATGATAAAATAGATACAGTCGTGGGAATTATAAACATATGCATAGACTAGACTAAAATAAAACCGTGGGGCACATTAAGTCGATAATTTGTAGACAATTGACGTGCCCCACGGTTTTATTTTAGTCTAGTCTATGCATATGTTTATAATTCCCACGACTGTATCTATTTTATTATTTTTTGGTTTTTAGTACATTTATCTTAAACATTGCAATGTATGTTTAACATAAAACCGTTTAACTTAAAAAGTTTTTTTACCTATTTTTATTTTCTAGTTTTTATTAAAAACATACATTTGGTAGCGGCGGCCATCTTGTATTTCAATTTTTTATAGTATATTGTATTCTGCTTGTTGAGCCCTTTCATTTGATACCCATATTGATGGGATTGATAAAACCTACGTTATCCGCCATTTTGTAGCGGCCGCCATCTTGGATTTCAATTTTTTATAGTATATTGTATTCTGCTTGCTGAGCCCTTTCATTTGATACCCATATTGATGGGATTAATAAAACATAAATTATCCGCCATTTTGTAGCGGCGGCCATCTTGAATTTATAATGATAATGAATAAACATAATTGTATTGTCACCAAAATCCAAAGTGTATACAAAATTTCAGATTAATCGGTTGACAGGAAGAGGGTGAAATTTGAATTACTAAATTTGACCCAAGAATAATAAATAAAACAAACGGGGTGAGCTAAATAAAACCGTTTAATAAAATATAAATAAATAAAAGGCAATACACTCAAAGGCCCACACTAAGGTTTTCCCTTGTGTCATGGGTCCCTCGGAACACACATAAAGACAAACACAAACACCCATAACCCGAGAACAAACATCTGCTTTTTACACAAATATTTGCCCCGACTAGGATTCGAACCCAGGACCCGTCGATCAAGAGGCAGCGCCACTCAATCAATTATAATCAATCGAATGTCGAGGGTGATACGTTTTTATTAATTTTGGAGATAATTTACTAGCTTCTTATTAGCTCTGCAATCCACTGATTCCAGCTTATCATTCCATCGATATCGAGGACGTCAGACCAGGAAGCTTATTCCCTAACTGCGATAGTATAATGATAGTGATTGCGATAATTCAATGCGATAGTGATATTGAATGCAATAGCAAAAGTGGATGTTGAAAATGAATGATATTTTACCACTGAATGATATAGGTATGGCAGCTTTTCATTGCATTCAATATTACTATCGCATTGAATTATCGCAATCACTATGATTATCTCTATCGCAGAGGGAATAAAAAAAATAGTTTTATTTCAGGCATGGACCATAAATGGTTAGTAACAAAGGAAACTTACAACTATGTTAGTACTTACTATCTAGAATAAAATAAAAAGAAAATTAAAAATTTAAATTAACTAATCTAGAAGAAGACTTCATATGCCAACATAGGCGCCGATTATGTAACTTCAGTTGTATGTCGATGGAATAGAGGCCATTTTTATCCGTTCAGGTGGCGAAATTGAGACCTATTTAATTTCCATATGCTTGCTGACAACCACCCCCACTAGCAGCACCAGCACCGCAGCCACCGCCAACCGAACGTAAAGTTGCAAACCACCTAGCAACTGAAAATTCAGTCCAGTCAAAGCAGCGTCATTAGATGTATGAAATTTGGATAGTTCTCAATTTTGCAACCTGAACGGATAAATAGCAATCATTCCATCGACACACAACTAAATTTATATAATCAGGGGCACTATTTTTGAATCACTCGTCGCATTTCGAGCGATATCTTTCGTTGATTTGCGTCGATGCTATTGATTTTTGAATTTCTTAACTACTAAATTCCATGAGTGCTAAGACCCTTTCGCTGAAGTGCAGTGATCAAAAAGTTCGGAAATCAAAAGAATCCGCGCAAATCAATAAAAGATATCGCTCGAAACGAGGCGAGTGATTCAAAAATAGAGCCCCAGAGCCCGGTCGCCGCGCGGCCGCCGCCCCTCCCGCGAGCATTTGGTTGTCTTTAGGTATGGTCTTCGGGATAAAATAAAAATAGGTTGTAATAAATAAAATAAATATAAAAGGGGCCTTCCATATATTATGTCATTTGAAATTAGTTGGATGTCTTATCCGCGGATGGCATGAAGTCTTAATTTAGAATTGACGTCATCTTGGAAGGACGAATTACGAGTACCCCAAAATAAACGAAAGATTATTATATAATTTGAATATTAGTATTTATAGTAAAAGTATTAATTTGATGTTCGGTGACTTTAGATCAAAGCAAACTAAAGAGAAACTTAAAAGTTTATTATTTTACAATATTCTAGAGGAGTCATTTGGTTATAATGATAGTATGAGTGTAGAGGGATCGAAAATGTTCAATAATCGATGACGTAATATATGGATGCCCCCCAACATGATTAAACTATTACTTCTGAAACCGTGTCGACGAATTTTGTGTTTTTTTTTATTAACAACGGGTGCACTCTTGACCACAATCTATCATAAAGGCGAGGATGTGGTCGAGGATGTAGCAAGCTCACCCAGAAAAAATAATAATAATAATAATAAATTTCTTTATTTCAAGCAACATAGGCTCATTTGTTAGTAAAATAGTCTAAAAACTTAAAATTATGTTAGTAATTACTAATAATGATGATTTAGTTAGATGATTAAATAACATTTAAATTAATTCAATATTAATGGCATCAATACCCACTCAAAGCCCCCTAGTTGTCTCTTGTGTCCTATTTTAATGCTGGTTGTGATGGACCAAGATCTTGATGAAGTGTCTATTCACTCGAACTTTAAAAAGACTTAAGTTTACTAGTTTTAAACATATTACAACGGGCGATTTCTGTTTTAAATAATTATCCGATATTTCGGCCCTACCGCTGTTGCAAGCCAAAAATTTTTTTTTATCTAGCCTACAAGATCCCACTGCTGGGCAAACAATATATCTAAGTTAATTCTTTTTTGTTTTGTGTATTTCCTTACTTATACGCCGACAAAATATCCTCGAGAATTTAACATTCCTACATACAAAACCGATGGTTAGTACATAATTTTAAACAATATCAAAATATGTCTGTCATAAGAAACGTATGATCGCATTTTGTTTACTGTGATATCATTGTTGTTAAAATTGTATTGTCAATAGAAAACAACGACGTTTACTTTTTTCATTGGTGAAAATTAATACAGTAGGCATCAGCCTTTGTACGGTGAAACACGTTTTCTATAACAAAATTTACTTAAAATTAGAGAAAAACTCGTGATAAAAAAGGTAACGGAATATTTTGTGATTACATATTTGTAAAAGAAAAACCCGTTTCAAGGATATGTTATTCAAATTGTAAATAAATTATTATAAAAAATGTACGCCATAGGTATGTATATGTTCACGAGTGATTTTTAAGGTCTGCTTTTCTCTACTGTGTGAGTAGAAAGATAAAATAATTAAAGTCTTTTTACATCAAATAGGTATGTTTAACCTTTTCACCGCCAGTCTGATATATCAGACGTTTAAGTTTCGTGCCCTCGCCGCCAGTCTAATATATCAGACAAAACATTTTTTTTAAAACTTTAATATCGTTCACTAAGCGTTCGCCATACGCCACGACATAAAAAAAAATATTTTTTTGATGTTGTGGCGTGTGTGGTGGGCGTTTTTGTCTAAAACTCTTGGCGCTAAAAGGGTTAAGTAATTTTATGCATGGTCATTATTTTACTTAGTTAACCCTAGTGTTTACATTGCCATTGTAATATGTAATATGTTTCTTTCAGCCAAAGGGTTTTCTGGAAGAGATCACTCTTAGTGATGCCTTTTGCACTGTGTTAATATTTCCTTCTGCTTTTGTTTTTGTTTACGTATGCAATAAAATAAAGAATTTATTCATTCATTCCTGTTTTGTGCCAAGTTCGCCCATCGCTAGGTCCTAGTGGGAAAATGGCACAAAATGTGGGAAGGGTAGCCTCATATCAACAAACGTTCAAAATTGTAAGAAAATGAATTGGTGCACAAAACTCTACAACTTTGCCTTGGAAAACGGTCAAAATGGGAATAATACCTTGGTGTAGAACTGTTTTTAACCCAAACAAAAAAAAAGGTGTTTTAAGTTTAACCGGTTGTATCTGTGTGTCTGTGTATCGTAACTCCTAAACGAATGGATCTATTTCTTTTTTTTTTATGGTTGAAAGCTGACGTGATCGAGATGGTTCTTAGCTATAGTTGATCGAAATTGGTTCAGCAATGTCGGGTGTGATTCAATTAATTTTAAAGTTATTTGGGTTAAGTACTTTCTGAGAAAAGTTGTTCAGTTTCATAGACCAATTCGTAAAGTCTACCTGCAGGCCGAGTACGATAGTGACAGCGCCGCGACAACACCGTCAAAATGTCAACATTGACAACGCTATAGGGCGAGCAAGCCTTTGCGCGGGACCCTCGCGTAATCAAAGTGAAGTTTCAGCGTGAGCCGAGCGCGAGTTTGTCGTTATCGTGCTAGAGCTGCTGAATAGACTAAATACAAATTTTCCTATCTATGCCTAGTGAGTCCTCCTTTAACAATAGTAAGGAAGTGTAAAAAAAGGTAAAGGAATCATTTAATTATTCGACTGTACGTTAGTGCAGCTACAAAGCTCAAACTGAGCGTAGTGACCTAAAATCTAACGCCATAAAATAAAACAAAGGGGAGTGGGCCATGAAGACGAAACATTTTTTATTTTTCTTAACTTTTGTTATTTCTTCTTATTCTCCAGAATTGTGATTGATATGATTAAATTATTTTTATTATAAGTATAATGCTACTAAATTATACAAATCTTAATTTTATCATGACGTTCCTTGAATCCTTACTTTAATATAAATGCGAAAGTAACTCTGTCTGTCTGTCTGTCCGTCTTTCACGCTTAAACTACTGAACCGATTTTGATGAAATTTGGTATAGAGATAGTTTAGAGCCTGAGAAAAGACATAGGCTACATTTTATCCCACAGTTGGGCACGATATAACCTGTAGTTTGTTTCTGTTTCGTGGTTTTGATTATTTGGATATTTACTGACGACTTGGCTTTGCTACCTGTACTGTACTGTTACCTTCTGTTTCGTGGTTTTGATTATATGGATTGATATTTACTGACGACTTGACTTTGCTTCTTGGACTTTAGAACTTTCGCAATACACTGGATTCTGACACTATGGATACTGCTCAGTTCGTTAGAGCTGATTCTACCAACTTGCCTGAAGTAACAACCAACCAAACTCGGAAATAAACAACCAAATACAAAATGAAATGGTTTTGTTTTTTTTCTTAATTATTGACAGGACAGTTTGGCAAAGGAATACGATTCCATATAATGCCGTACTTAGGATTAGTTTGCCGTACTGAGAATCTTTTAATTATTATATTTCTATTTCAAAAGATAGATTTTTTTAATAAACGGAACCTTATTCCTTTATGTTAAATAATAAATCAAACGAAATTAAAAATGTTTTTAAAATGTCATACATAGCCCATTAAGGTTTGTTTTCTTTATCTTTTTCTATAAATTATGTAAATATTGCAGGAAACCAGCTAGGTGTGTAGATCTAAATTTATTACGCTTTCACGTCTAAACTACTGAACCGATTTTGATGAAATTTGGTATAGAGCTAGATTAGACCTTGGGAAAGGACATAGGCTACATTTTATCCCACAGCTGTGCACGATAAAGCCTGTAGTCCACGCAGGCGGAGCGGCGGGCGGAAAGCTTGTCAGAACATAAATTAAATCGAAATATTGCTTACATTACAGGACGACTATTGAGGAGTATCTACCTGTGCAATACCTAGATGTCTCGGAGCTTCTATGAACGTTGCCCAAAGTCCAGCTGTTTGCCCTTCATCGGTGTCTAGTCTAATGATTATTTTATTAGAACCGGCTACCGGTACAGTTAAACCAAAACGTATGTTATATTGATTCGTTTTAGGCCGAATGCAGCCCTATGGATACTTACGTCATCGAGTTACGACTAAATTCCGCATTTCGCGAAAAGTAAAATTATAGAATGGTGAAAATTGTTCTGACGCGTCTTCGCGTGACGGTCCTTAAGTAGCAAATCACATCAAAATTTATTGAACTGTACATAACATGGTGGTTGCATTATGTGCTCAAAATAGAAGACACTATCTATCTATCTATCTATTAAATTTTGTTCGCAATGTCTACTCTACAGGGCTTTAGGTAAATCTCTTTTAACCAATAATAGGTCAAAAGACGAAAAAAAAATGTGTGAGCGCATACAAAATGCGCTATAAGCTGATGAAGTTTGTATGGGAACTCAGATTTTTTTTTCGTATTTTGACCTATTATTGGGGGAAAGTTGTTCAGTTTCATGGACTGATTTACCACCCGAGAGGTTGAAAGAGATTTATCTAAAGCCCTGTATACGCTAGTAATATTACCTCAATGCAATGCTAAAATTAAATAGAGAACTTCCACTCATACAAGTTTTATGGGTAAGCAACACTAACGCGTCTGTCAGCCGGCGGGCGCCTTTGCCCCGTTTCTTGGCTTTTTGTTCTCGTATTGCCGTAATATGATCTTCGTAGGGAGAGAACTTACAAAGACTAAACAAAGAGTGCCATCTAGCTGATTAAAATTAGCTCAAGGTTTTGAGAATCCGGTCAAGTAGGGCCACTTCCTATGAATGACCACCTACCGCAAACGGCCACTTCCCCGAACGGCCACTTCCCATATAGGCCACTTACCACTTTTCCTCGAAGGGCCACTTTCCTTGAAGGGCCACTTTCCCTGAAAGGCCACTTCCTATGAATGGCCAATTCCTTGTAGGGCCACTTTCCGTAAAGGGCCTTTTCCTTGAAGGGCCACTTGCCACGAATGTGTGGCATTGTTACAGTTGATAATGTTACCGTTATTTTAATTAATACCATGACCTACCCCAAACCCACGCCACGTACTGAGAGCCAGCACAAATAACAGAATAGCGACAAGTATCGCAAAACTATCGTTTACATATCGTTCACCCCAATATGACAAAGGGGTTTGAACTTTTCTAGCAACCCGCCGCCATTTTGTTATATTTTCAAAATCGCGGCGCACGATAAAGGTGG
The DNA here is from genome assembly GCA_949987775.1 of Aproaerema taeniolella. Classification (NCBI taxonomy): domain Eukaryota; kingdom Metazoa; phylum Arthropoda; class Insecta; order Lepidoptera; family Gelechiidae; genus Aproaerema; species Aproaerema taeniolella. Next base: position 11,975,047 of record OX465261.1, on the reverse strand, counting down.
TATATACGTATATGGGTAGAGGACATATAGATAGACGAACAAAAAATGACAGGTAACATGGTATCCTAAAGTGTCACGTTACTGAGATCTAATCCTAAAATACTGAAAGGTTCTCTTCTTTTCATAACCTAACTTAGTTACACCCATTAACCATTTCAAAAGCCATAATGGGAGTTCAACTTAATGGCCCTTAAAGTGGTTTGGGGCAGGTTAGGGTAAGCTAAAATTTTGAAAGTAGCTAACATTTCGCGACTTTTAGATATTTGCTTCATACATACACACCCTTCGGCTTTTTTATTAAAATTAAAACGTTGGAGTTGTATATGGCGATTTTTGAGTGGTGGCCCCTCCAGAAGAATCCGGTCAAGTAGGGCCACTTCCTATGAAGAAGTGAGCAAACTGGGAAGTGGCCGAACAAGGAATTTAGGTGGTGGCCGTTTGAGGAATGGCCGTACTGTAAAATGGCCGAACAAGGAATTGGCCGTACTGTGAAGTGGCCGAACAAGGAATTTGGGTGGTGGTCGTTCAAGGAAATGGCCGTACTGTGAAATGGCCGAACAAAGAATTTAGGTAGTGGCCCATCAAGGAAGTGGCCGAACAGGGAAGTGGTCGAACAAGGCATTTGTGTGGTGGCCGTACTAGGAAGTGGCCGTACTTGACCGGAACCGGTTTTGATTGAAACCATGTATTTTAATATTTTATAACAAATATTATATTACTATTTACTTGTTTTGTTCCGCTTTTTACTAAGTATGATATACATATAATTATAATTAGCAATTGTGACTATTATTATTTTTTATTTTTTTTATTGCATCGCAACCCGCGTCACCTGTGTCTCCTCTCTCAACTACTCTAAGGTAGACTGGAAGAGATCCCTTCAGGGATAAGTCTGCCTTTGCTATTAAATTACCTTTGAAATGTATTATATGACACTGTTTTTGGGCAATAAAGAATTTACATACATACATACTATTACGAAAACGCTTTGGTACCCGTTAAACCTGTAATTTCTGATAATCAACTTCTTAATTAGCTGTTTAATTTTTTTTGTGATTTATACGTCCGTTTAGTTATCCGTTATTAAACACGTGTTTTGGCAATGTATGTATGTATGTAAACTCTTTATTGCAAACTCTTACAGTCTAGTACAAAAGATATTACATATATATGCAAAGGCGGACTTATCCCTGAAGGGATCTCTTCCAGTCTACCTTAGAGATGGCAAGAGAGAACCAGATGTGGTACGGGTTACAACGCAATAATGTTGGCAATAACCAACAACTACAAAAAACAAAACAAGAAAAACATAAAACAACATTCGGCAAACAGAATTAACTTTTTTCGGCTCGAAATTGCTTAACTATCCAACGACGTATTTATACAGACAGTTGTTGAAGGGTGTGCCCAGGGTTTACATCCTTGTTTCATTCTTTAGGGCTTCCTCACATCAAACGTACGCAGCGATAAACGAGATGAGGTTTGAAGAGCTCCTGCCCCGTGGGACCACAACCTACAAGTTAAAACGGAGTCTCCTCATACTGTGCTTACTTTTTGGTACTGCAGTCTGCGTGGTATATACCCGACCACCTAGCTCTATCGGATCGAGCGACGAAGTATACAATATTAAATCTGAGAGGTAAGAACCCCTTGTACTTAAAAAGAGCGTGAACCATGAACTTCAAAGGAACTACACAGGTGACTTTAATTACTGGTCAAATCTTACGTACGTCAAGAACAGAGCTTTTTTTTTATTATTAATGAATGGTTCGCTCTTGACCACAATCTAGCCCAAGGGCAAAGATGCGGTCGAGGATGTAGCAAGCTCATCCAGAAGAAGCCTATTCACTCGAACTTTAAAGAGATTCGGGTTATATGAACTCGGAAATACAGACGCAGGCAGAGAATTCCATTCCCTAGCAGTGCGCAATACGAAAGATGATGAAAAGCGCTCAGTGCGAATCCGTGGGATATCAACAACATCAACAACTTTTCGCCCAGGACTTCGAATTCGGGAAATTATGTAGCCTGTATTAATCCAGGGTGTCAGCTACCTCCATACCACATTTTATAAAAATTGGTCTAGCCGTTTGAGCGTGAAGAAGTAACAAACACACACACAAACTTTTGCCTTCATAATATTTAGTGTGGCATGGAACAATCATTTGTATTTTTTTCCCCATATTTAAGTAAACAAGTTAAGGTGTCGTTGCCTATGATTGATAGATTGGAAGCAGGCCTCATTTGGGTTTCCTTTGTCGGGTGGTGTTTTTCACAAGCGATCACCACATGGCACAAAACGCGGAAGGTTGGAACTTTACCGGGAATTTCAAATGTGTTCCTAAGGGAAACTTCTTCAATTCCATTAACACGTCGTTACGTAATTTAAAGTGATCTCTTTTATATTTCAGAGAGTCAATTAAACAACACGACGAGAAAAGGAACAGCGTAAAGAACGCCCTGATATCTACAGCCACGGACAGAGCAGATTTCCAATTTTTTGACTTCAAGTCTAGCAACAACAGCAGCTTGAATAATAGGCATGTCAACCAGAACGATAGGTTTTCCCACCCGAACCCTATACCTCCAAATCTGAACACTGGAAATCCCGAACGCAAGGCTGCGCCCCCAAATAAGAACGCACAACTTCCCAACGCTATTCCTCCCAATATGATCGCAATACCTCCGAATATGAACGCTATGCCTCCCCAACCAAACGGGAATTTTCCCAATCTAATGCCTATGCCTGCTAATCTTAACATTATGCCTCACCACCAACACGAAAAACATTCCCATTTCAACGATATGCCTCCCAATATGATCGCTGTACCTCACAAACTGAACGCTATGTCTTCCCTCCCAAACGGTAAACTCCCTAATCTAGTTGCAGTGCCTTCTAATATGGGCTATGTGATGCCCAAACTCAATAATATGGCTCCAAATCTGATCGCTGGGCCTCCTCACCTGAACTCTAATTCTTCCTTTCTAAATTGGACGCCTATGCTTCCCCAACCGACTGAAATTGTTCAAAACCAGAATAGTCAACCTCTCAATCCATTGTTTACGCCTTCCGCCCCACACCAGAAGTCTTATTCATCTCCCAATATGACTGTCAGTCCTCAATACCCAGTCGATCCTGTTCAATCGGATGAACACTGGAATTTGAAGCCTCATACAGCTGAGACAGCAGATAGCCAAATACCTTCTACAATGAACAAAACGACAGCTACAGGTAGCTAGGTACTTTATTTTTGGTGTGCTATTTATGGATTTTCTACATTGGATTTGATTTCTATGATTTGGTCAGAGCCATAATAATAATTACTAAGCATACAATACGAGGCGATCCATAAGAAATAGGATGATATTTTTCTTGAACCTAAGGTAAAATTAAATGAAGTCGATACCTATTACAAAGTTTATTTTTTTGTTTAAGGTGTAGATGGACATTTGCAGAATAGCTCGTCGGTACCGGTTTGGACGTGGGAATGTAGTGAAAATAACAGATGCGAGCGACGGACTTGGCCAGAGTACTCAATACAAATGAGCCTGAACACTTGCAAAATGATCTGCGTCAGTTTTCCTATTTGGCCGTCACCTAGAGGCAAACAAGTATTAAAGAGAAAAATTGTCCCTATAACTGAAAACATCTTACTAACCATTCACAATGATACCTCTGAAAAAGTAGCAAAATATTTAGAAGGAGCATTCGATCTACTAAAACAAGAAATTCTAAATCTTATAAAGCCAACACAACGAAAAAATAATGTACAAAGAAGAGGACTGCGGGTTCATGTAACAGTCGATGGCAGCAGTGATCCAAGGCTAAAGTTAAATACAAAGGAAAATTATACTTTAACTTCACTAGCAACATTGAAAGAGGTGGGGGTGCACATAACAGCGGAATCGTTCTGTGGAGCGCGACATGGCTTTGCAACTCTTTCTCAACTGGTCTGGTTCGAACCCTTTCAGGGATCCCTAGTCACATTCGAAGAGGTATACATCGAAGATAGCCCGAGATATCGCTACAGAGGCTTGCTACTGGATACAGCAAGGCAGTTTTTCCCCATTAGCGATATTCTCAGAACTCTAGACGCCATGGCCATTTCTAAACTTAATACTTTCCATTGGCACGCTACGGATTCTCAGTCTTTCCCTCTGAAACTTAAGAGCGCTCCATTTTTATCGAAGTTTGGAGCGTATGGACCAAAGCAAATTTACTCTACTAAAGATATCAAAACAATAGTACAACATGCGAGGCTGCGGGGTATTCGAGTGGTAATAGAAGTAGACGTACCAGCCCACGTCGGCTACGCGTGGAGGTGGGGTCAAAATATGACTTATGGCGATCTAACATACTGTGTCAACCAAGAACCCTGGAGAGAAGTGTGCGGAGAACCACCATGCGGGCAACTGAATCCTTTTAACGATCACGTCTACAGTCTGCTGCATGATATATACGCAGAGATTATTGAACTAACCGGAGTCGATGACGTATTCCATTTGGGAGGAGATGAGGTAAACTTGGAATGCTGGAAAAGAAATTTGAAATTCCAAAACCATAAGGACGGTATGGACGCTTGGTTCGACTTCATGCAAAGAGCTAAGTATGCTTTAATGACAGCTAATGGCGGGAGGTTGCCTCATCTGACTATTATCTGGTCATCGAAACTGACAAGCCCAAAGTATATAAAGCAGATACTTTACAACGAGTATACGATACAAATATGGGACGAAAACGTTTTTGTTGATTCGTCGACCGTTTCAGGGATGGGTATAAGAATTATAAATTCGCAAGTGTCGAGTTGGTATTTGGATTGCGGGTTTGGGAGTTGGATGGATGATTCGCAAGGTTCTTGTGGGGGATTTCGCTCTTGGATAGATGTATACAACCACGCCAATTGGAACAATTATAATAATTGGAATGTAGAGGGTGGCACAGCGTGCATGTGGACGGAGCTTGTTGGCCCTTCGGGGCTGGACGCGAGGGTATGGCCACGCGGCGCGGCGCTCGCGGAAAGGCTTTGGCAAGACCCATTTCACGGGGCCTCCGGAGACGAATTCATAAGGCTTGACATGCACAGAACACGATTAGTGGAAAGAGGGATCAAAGCTCAGCCTATTTGGTCTAGGTGGTGCAGCGATAATCCATACGCGTGTTTCAATAGTAGTGATAATGAATATAAGTGAATATGTGGCGCGATTTATCGTATCAAAATTTAGTTTTTAAATGTGATATTGATGTGGTTTAGGATATTTGGACTTAATTGTACAAACTATGTCTGTTAGGATTTCTGATGGTGAAAATTAAAAGTTATCTTATAGCAACGCTTCCTTACACACTTTATTTTTACATACGTCATCCAAAAGTGGTACACTACAACTCAGCTTTTTTTAACAGTAGTTTGATGTATTGAAAACCGAATGCATCAGCTTCCTTTTGATTAGAACGACCATAATATATTAATAAAACAAATTGATGTGGAGTAAAAATAAATTAAATAAGTTTTATTGTCCGTTCACAATTTTCATTAAAAGTCACAAATTATAAAAACATATAAAATTACTTCTTCCTGAACATGTTACTCAATTTTCTGCGAGGGGATGCCTGGTAACAAAAAAAAAACATTTCGTCAATTTTGTAGAAGAGTTAACAAGTGCATTTGCTCAGCATTAGGGTTATGACGACAGTTATGATAAAAATATGAAATTATGGTGTTTTTTTTGGAAATTTCGTAATTTGTCCTAAAGGTATGTAATACCTACAAAAATGGGAACCCCAACATACACCGAATTTTCCGTAGAAGAAAAAATTACTGGAACATACATAATATGTGTGTGTACCTGTACATGTTGAAACCGTGGAATATTAGGTGTGGGTCATCGATATACAATAAAACAACTAGATCTACAATCTTAAAGAAACGTCAACCAAAAAATGTCCGAGCTTTCGAACGAACTGACGGATGAGTGAGCAGGATTAAAGAACTGAACAAAAGAATGAAACAGTGAAAAAACCTAGCAAAAAAGAATGTCTAATCGGCGTGATGGCCATTCATTTGCCGCGAACACTTTTTGAGCGCGATTGGAAGTCTAGTTGTTTATTGCAGCCTACAACTTGAAGGTCAATGCATGGTCGCAGCCAGGGGGAAATTTTCAAAATCATGATTATCTCCCTGCCCTTTTCCCTCTACGAAACACCGTAAAGTACCTAGTATCGGCAAAAAAGAGAAGATTGATCCTCAAACACCCAGGAAACAAAATTCTGGCTACGCCCGTGGTCAATGGTGTGGGCACTTACTTCAACCGGGGTGTCGTGTCTCGCGGACCTGAAGAGCGCGCGGAGTCGGCTCGGGGTGCTCGTCTTGCGGGGCGCGGCCTCGGGCTCCGGCCGAAGGGACTCGCGAAGCTCAGAGTCCTACAATCATAAATCACTCTTAGGAATCCTACTCTTCTTCTTCCGCTTAATCCCATTTCTCATTCGGGGTACGATTGACCATGATCCCGGGTTTGGCCAGGGGGGTTTCACTCCTTTGTTTAGGCATGTTCTTGCGGCGGGCATACTGAGTATGCCAGCGAGCGCGGGCTGACACTCAGCGCGCGTGAGCCGCAACGCAAGCGTGTTGAACTAAATAATAAGTGTACCTACTTACTTACGTAATTAAAATGACTGATAACCAAACTAACAAATACAATAGTCTGTATAGGTGTCTGTAATTAGTAGGTATGTTGGCTAGGTATCAAATAACATGGTTGGTTATGTTAACTTGTGTTTTTACTTACTACACTTCCAAACTAAAGATACTCTTGATTGGATAGGCATTGTTATCTGACTTGATTAATTTCAATAATAATTTTATCTCTAAATCGGCAGCGAGTGTTAACCCTGAGCTCTTGTCGCGAAAGCGGCGTCGAGTCGGCGGTGCGCAATAGAATATGAACGCTAGCGACCGACTATAAGTTTCAATTTCTCTTGCACGCCTGTGCCGCTTGCAATAGTAGGCTTTTTATGCCTATAGATGACTTTTGTTAGGGAATGAAACTTCTGTACGTTAGTACTATTATATATTCTGTGGTTTGGCAGGTCAAGTCATTACAGTGAAGCCACTGCCGTCTGACCTCCGTGACCCTGCTAACGGGGGAACCTGACCGGATTGGATCATGGTTACACATTCAGTCTCAGAATGTGCAGGTTTCCTCACGATATTTTCCCTCACCGTAAGAGCATCGGTTAGTGTGCAACTAATGTACGGACGGCCGCAACTCATGTTACCACAAGCGTGCACTCTGTGCTGTTGTGATAAGAGCTGTTTTGAACCGCCAACTCTTCCCTGTATGAGGCGGAAAATGGGACGATAGGGGTTTGGTATATCGCTGGCGAAAGGAAGATTCGATTTATAACCACACTATACTCATGTTTCATCCAAAAACTCTCATAATGTGTGTCAAATGTGGCGTCATGTGGTTCTAGAACCACTTGATTACCCAATCATGTAGTTCTAGAACCACTTGATTACCCCAGTCATGTGGTTCTAGAACCACTAGACTACCCAGTCATGTGGTTCTAGGCCCACTTGATTACCCAGTTTTATGGTTCTAGAACCACTTGACGCCAGATTTGACATACAACCCCGGCAGGTATTACAGGCGTATGTTTGTAAATCCTACCGTAGCGGAGAGTCGGCCGGCTTGCTTGCTGGGTGTGGGAGGGCCTGGTTTTTTGTACGCGGTGATGCCAACCTCTTTACGTTGTTGACGGCCAATCGTACCAGTTGCGCCCGTACACTGTTTCAAAAATAATAAAAAAGTACTATTAAACCTTCGCATGCTTTTTGAACACATGGTGTACGAGATTTGTATCGTACGCGGCGTAAACAAGCACGGGACGGTTTAGTAAAAAATATTAATAAAATAATACACAATCCAAATCAAATTAAATCCAAACGTCTGTAACGCAACATAATGCATGTGATTTCGAAGGAATCGACAAACATAATTTAAAAGCAAACATGTTCTTTACGAAATAAGTATTTGAGCTCAATGAAATAAAGCTATTTATTACATTTCCTTTCACAAATTACATTACAGGGCCTACCCCAGGAATGGCGAACCAATGGCACGCGACAAAATATTTTGAACACTCCACTGATTGACAAAGCATTGATAATAGAATACTTACTATACTACGAGTAGTAAACAAGTTAACAAACTTCACTATGCAGTTTAACTAATGAACTTAACCTACGAGTAGACGTGGTGGGCGGGAAGCGCTCTTGTTTTTGTTTAATTTTAATATTTTCACAATAAGTCAACATTATTGGATGGCACGTCTATGGTATCATTCAACATCTCTTTTAAAAATGGCACGTCAATCCATGAAGGTTCGCCATAATTGGCCTACCCATACCAATCGAATATCTCATGACCCGTGCGATGCCCTAACTGAGCCTTCTCACAGTTACATTATTTAAGTATTTAATTTACCTTGATATCGTCTTCGTCGAGAGCCTGCGTGAACTGCGTTTCGGCAGGGTAAGAGCTCTTTAAATGCGGAGGGCAGAGGGAGTTCCTCCACTTAAGCTCGGAGAGGCGTTGACCTGGAACGGCCGTGGGCCCATCGCGGCGAGGGCTAGATAGCTCCTTCAGCCAGCGATTGTCAAACACTTCCCCTTCTTCGTCCGACATATGGAGAGCCCGGTTTTCTATTTGTAAAAATGGAATAAACACATCAATTGATTCAAACACAATGAAAACTGTTACTGAATAAAGAACTGAACTGAAGTCTGTATTCAAGTATTTCGCGATGTTCGTGTCGAAATGATACATAATAAAATTATCTGGGAGTTTTTAACACCAAGCCTTTGCCCAGCAGTGGGATATATCTGACTAGATAAGATCACGTTTCCACAAATTTCAACCTAAAGAAAATTAATTTATAGGAATTCTAAGACAACTGCTGTATTTCTGTATCGGTACAGTTGAGAGCATATAAAGCATTTAACCAAGTTCCTAAAATTAGAAGAAAACACATTATATTAACGGCTTCATTTCGGATGTTCGTGTTTCCAGTATTGCCATTTGGTCTGCGCAATGCCATGCAGACATTTTAAAGACTTAACGAAAAAGGGCGAAGTACTCATGAATGAGACACACTTATGACTTCTTATGTGAGTTTACTTTGATGATATCCTAATCTACCTCAAGAACTTATTTAAACTAGCCTGGAAGATTTACATCTGCAGCCGAATTAGCACGTAGATATATTTACAATTATAGCTCAAAGTATAATGCCATCTAGTTGTCTGAAGTTGGGTTCTGCGATATGGTGGTCGCTAGTCTTCTAGATATGTGATAGTGGTGTGTATTCGTGTAAAAATACGACTTACCACGCTTCTCCCGAGCTCCATGGTGCATGGGTAGCGAGCGTAGAGAATGGGTATCTGAAGGACGGGATGGTGGCTCTTCATGATTTGTGGCTAAGCCCGACTGGAACAACCAAATATTAATTATACTAACTGGTTTGTTGTATAATAGGGTACTTAACTGGGTTGCCAAATCAAGTGCTCTTTATTGGCTATAAAAACGATCACTTACTGTAAAATGTATATGAATTTTTGTACTTTTTTATGCATCAACTATTTACTCCGCGAAAATAGACACTTGCTAAGCGTACCAAGCTTTATGGTACTCCATTAGTTGGAATCTCACGGGCTGTTACAATGAGTTTATTCTTTGAAAACCAATTAAAAAAAATGGAGTTGCTGCATTTGTTCGTAATACATACATGGGGACACTTCTAATTTAAAAAGACCTTCAACCTTCTAATAACTTCCACAATAAAATAATCTGCAGAAAGAATACCTTTACTTCTGTAACTTCCGATGTCAGAAAACTTACCGAATGCATATGCTGTAGCGACATGAGCGACCCTGATTTTTGCTTCTTCCGCAGCCATTCGGCCTCGTCCTTCTTCATGAGGAATTTCTCGCCAACACTCCACAGTTCAGTCGTCAACGCTTTTATGTGCTCCTCATAAGCACGGCTCGACTCTGATAATTTATCTTTTGTCTTTTGCAACTCCCGCTCCAAGGCCGCTATCTCTTCTTTTTGCTTATCTTTGAAAACTTGAATCTGCTCCTGGTACAGTTGTTTCTGAAAATTTATAATCAATATAGAAGAGAACCTCCATAAGAAAACATGCGACTTGAGCAATACCATGCATAAAAACCACATGCACGCGAAAAGAAACATGATATTACCTGTTGGTTGGAAAAGCACAACTATACTACAGATCTAAATCACTTCAACCAAAGCGTAAAAAATAAAACAAAAATATCCAACCATAATCTTTATTAAATAACTGACTTAACAAGTCATAATCTTAACATAATAATAAATAAATAAGCAACATAACTTAATCCTCCATTTTCAAATAAAACCACCACACTAATTGGTAAATTATTATAATCAACAGTATAGGTGCAATACTGACCATTTTAGCCTTCATTCGGTTGAGTTTATCTTCGTACTCAGCGCGGACTTCCATAACGGTCACCGCCTGAGGGTCCCTCGCACCCTCTCCTTTTTGCGCTCTCACTACTTCTTCTAGCAACTTGTGGAAGGAGTTCTCCAGCTCTTCGAATTGAACTTCAAGGCTAGCATTTTGGAAAGACGTGGAGGCGAGCGACGTGCATTCTATTTCACTTGTAAACGCTTGTTTAATCTTCTCGGCTGAGATGGTGCGCGAGATGCTACGCTCCACCCACCGCTCCAGATTCATGGCACATTCAGACAGGTCCTGCATAATCGCGGCATATCCTCGCTCTAATTTACACATCGTCGCATCAGTTATTTGGCCATCTAAGCTCAAAATTTCACGTCGTACGGTACGCTGTATAGACACCACTCGGCCAAACTTCTGAGTATAAATGTCTTTAATCGAAGTGAACGTTTTAAAACAAACAGAAAGTTCTGTCAAGAACTTCTTCAAATTTATGATTTCTGATTCATTTATTTTATTGACTTCATACAATCGGTCTCGCTCCTTCTGTAACGCGGTTTGCTTTTCTGAGCATCGTTTGAGATGCTTGTCAGTAGTTTCCAAGAAGTTTTCTAAATCCTCCATAGTAATAGCACCAGTCGTAAGACTGCGTTTTAACTCCGATTCGCAATTCGGGACGTTGCCAAAGTTCGTCAGTTCCTTGAGAATGGTGTTTGACTTTATTTCGGCGATTCTTTTGAGAATAATCGCTTGATATTTCGCCGATACTTTGATAATCTGTGAGGCGCGGTTCTCAGTGACGCTCATCTTTGTGAGCTGTTTCTTCAAGTCCGAAATTTCTTCGTTCTTTTGCTGGACGATTTTCTTTAACTGACTGGAAAGTTGATCACAATTTTCTTTCGCCATATCGAGTTCCTTGGTCACATCTAAGAGCTTATTTTCAGAGTCTGCCATGAGTGACTTCAGGTAAGTGATGTCGCTTTGTAATGTTGTTATGGTGCGGTTCTTGTCGTGTATGATTTTTTCTAAGTCTGTAATAGTTTTGAAGCTCTCCATGGATGAATGTGTGAGGTCAGAAGTGAGGGTGCTAACCTGATGTCGATCTCGGAGTTCCTTTTCGGTTTGACTTGAAAGTTTGTGGCTTGAGACTTTCTCTTGGCTTGCCACAGCAACTGCGAACAAATGTTACGGTTAAATATTACTTCCAGAGCTAAACACATCGGTTACGTTGCAAAATAATTGATTAAAAAGCGGAAAAAGGCAAATCAGCTGATCACACAAGTTGTATGGAGACAAGAAATTTTTTTTGCAATTTTTCTAGTTGTTTTCCCTTACTTAGTTTTCGGTATCTTATTTAAAGTCACCCTTATATATAACTGTTTCAATGCGGCAATCATTTTCCTATTTCGCTTATTCAATTCGGAGCTTAAGAACGCAACAGATACTTGATCTCTACGTGAACATGGGAAACATGGATATAAAAAAAATAGAATGGTAGTGGCAAATTTTTTTCAAAGAGTTTTTTTAATAAAACCTAATTAATCAATGCTATTTTATGGCATTTACGGTTTTGGTTCCGACAAATAAATACTAACGCGACTTACATGTTTCTCTTTGCCCAATAACTTTAATCATCTCATCGTTTTCTTTCTTCAATTCATTTCTGACCTCTTCCAGTTTTTCTTTCAATGCAGATATAGTTGCTGTCCTTTCATTTATCTCTTTGTGATACTTTTCTTTCTCGTTGAATAGCTCACTACTTAGGGTTTTTATGACTTCATCCTTGTCCTCGGCAATTTTAGCTATGAGTCTGTCTTTATTGGCTATTTCTTCGCGCAAATTTTCGATCCTGTCTTCATAGTGGGCTTTAGTTTTAACTTGTTCTTTGAGTGAAGATATTTCTCTATCTCGCTCTTGCAATTGTTTCTGCGCTTTAAGCTGGTATTGTTGCAACAGAGAGCATTTATTTTCTAAGTTCAGTTTTTCATGGGCGTAGTCTTCTTGAAGTTTCTGGTATCGCTTCAGCTCATGCTGTACCACTTGTTCTAGATTGGCTATCACTGAAAAATAAATAATGTTATTACTTAAAGTAATATGGAGTCCAGATTTCTTTGGAGATAAGATTTATTGAAATGTCTAAGACCCATTCTACTGTAAAAAAATGTGATCCTCCTATTAATGACTATCATAACAAGACACATAAAAGCATACAAAAAGACCGTTTGGCAGTCTGAAAACTAACACATTAGGGTAACGACAAAATTGAGTTTACCAGATTTATTTCCTTCAGTAACTTTGGCCAGACGTTCATTTTCCTCAGTCAATATTTCTATTTTCTCCTTAGCTTTGATTTCATTTGTATCACATTCAGCCTTCACTTCATCCAACTTTGATATGTATGCGTTTTTCTCTTTAACCAAATCAATTATTTCGTCAGTAAGGACCTTTACTTTTTCTTGTACTGCCGTTTTTGCTTGTAGTTTCTCTTGGAGTGTGCTTTTGAACTTATCATTCTTGGCATGATCTTCGCTTAGTACTTTACTTAATTTGTCAATACGGTTAAGTAATTCTGTCTCTAGTGAATCTTTTTTAATTTTGAGTTCGTTGTCTTTTTCTTCAAGGGCTAGCAAATCTGGAAAAAAAGTTAACATGGAATTAATTTTTCTCATTTCATATTTGGGGTACAGTTCGCCTTTAGTTGGCAGAACAAGAAATTATAGTGGAGCAGCTGCCTTCTAAACATCATGACCCTAAATGGGGGACTTGTTCAAATTGCATCATGGTTACACATTCATTGTCTTTTAGTTCGCGTGGAAACTACTCTATATCACCCACCAGTTCTCGACCTCCAGCTACGTAAAATCTTAATACCACACCAAAAGTCGAAAAGTGTTTATTTCATTGAACATATAAAATGATACTTGAACGACTCGTTGTGCCCGTTAATGTAGTATTGTCTTTCATGCTGTTACGTTGGTGTAACAGCCCTTTCTTAATCATGTTTGCTTTAATTAAATTGCAGTCGGTCTAAACTTCCTTACCTTCTTTCAACTGACTAACAACATTAGTTAAATCCTTGTTCGCATTCTGTAGTGTCTCTACTACAGATACCTGTTCATTTAATCTGTGGATTTCACATTCAGTATCTTTTTGATATTGTTCCTTCTCTTTCTTCAATACCATGTTTTGGAATTCCAAAAACTCAACACTACTCTGCTTATGAGCCAGCTCTTCTTTCAAAGTAGAAATTTCCTTGTTAAGGGCTTCTTCCTTCACTTGGAAATCTTTTTCTTTGCGTTCTTTGTCACGCCTGACCTCAGCTAACTCTTTGAACAGTGAATCAAATGCTACTTGCTTTTCTTGTACAAACTCTTCGGATTTCTTTTTTATGACTTCATTGAGTTGTTCTAGAGAGTTTTTCTCTGCCTGTAGAGTTTCTACAGTTTTTTCTTGGTCGGCTATGGTTTTGCTAAGGGTTACTTTTTGGTCTTCCATGATTGATTCAGTTACTGTAACCATGTTCTTGAGAACTTGGCGCTCGGCTTCAAAGTCATCGATGAGTTTCTGTTGATTGAGCTTCTGATTTTTTAGTTCTTCCTCCAATGTTTTTATTGCTGTAAATCAAAATTAATGTTTAGAATTAATAACAAATAAAAATGTTGTTTCTCCTAATTAAATTTTGTAATTCAAAAAGTAGTGCTAGTTCCAGTACCTCCATTACTTTCGTCCACGTGTTGCTGTAACTTTTCTTTTTCTCTCCTGACTAACTCTAACTCCATCGTTTTTTCTTTTAAATAACTCGACAATTTATTAACCATGACATTTAAGTTTTCTATCTGGCATTCATATGTTTTCTTCAATTTATCAGTCAAATTCTCATTATCGATGAGTTTTTCTTTCAACGAATGAACTTTGACTTCAAGTTGAACTTTTACGTCGTTCAACTCGTTTGTTAAAGATTTATTTTCATTTTGGAGTTTTTGGATGTCCTTTATTTTGGAGTCAACAGTCATGTTGTATGTTTCGGTCTGTTTTGTGAATTCTGAAAAATTAACAACAATAAGTTAAGGATTTAACAGGACTTATTGTTTTGAAAATACTTACCCTATAGATTCTATTAGTGAGGAGTTTGAGAACGGTAAAGTTATATGACCAACCCACATTGGGCCAGCGTGGTGGACTATGGCCTAAATCCCCTTCGTATTTCGAAGAGAGGGCCGATCCCCTCGGTGGGGGTGGGGACGTATATGGGTTAGTTAAAAAAAAGTTATATATGTCACAGTTAAAACCCATTTTTCGTTAGAACTCGTTTTCCCTAGTTAAAATTAGTTATTACTTAATGCCTTTGTTCAAACTAGAAATAATCAGTTAAAACTAGAATTTACCACTGACATATTTATTTTCAGATAAAACTAGTCGTCACATCGAGCTATAGTTAAAACTAGCACTCCCCCCTCGCGGAGACTATATCGGGGCAGAAACTGTAGGTTAGGTTTGTTAGCAGCCTAGCCTAACCAACCCGTTAAGGGTTGGTTAGGTTAGAACTGCGACCCCCAACGCACGAGCCGAGCGAACGAAGCGAGCGTGCCGTGGCAGCAGCGGCCGGCGAAGTGCCAGAAAAGACTTTGGTTGCGTTAAACGGTAAGCACAACAACAACATAACCCACAACATAACCTCAAGCCAATCAGAATAAGGCATGATGAACTCTAACCTCCGTCGGAACAGTTTTAACTGACTCGCTTCGGCAAAACGCGTTTTGTCTTGCAGAAACTAGTTTTAACTGATATTTGATTCAGACATTAGTCAATTCTAGTATTAACAAAGGCATTAAGTAAAAACTAGTTCTAACTAGGAAAAACGTGTTCTATCTACTTACTAGTTTTAACTGTAACATATATAATATTGACTGGCCGTAGTGACTGAATCGTATCGTATTTTCGATTATCGTTCAGTCGTAAAACCACATTTTAAAAATTTGTGGGGAGTGAGAGTTTTTATGTATATGTGTGTGTATGTATTTGCAAAAATAGTTTAAGTAAAATATCAGTTATTTAGTACCCATTGTACACCCAATGCTCCAAGTTAAAGGGCCGAGTTTATTTTAATTTGAAGCTTATCTAACAGGCAAGAAACTTGGGTGGATACTTAATTGAGGGAACAGACTGTACAGCCTTCCTTAGATGGCGCTGTGTGAATTGTCCCAAGAATTTTTATTTATTTATTCGTATTGTGGAAAACTCACCGATTTGGTTTTCTTGAATAGCTTGCTGCAACTTCTTCACTTCGGTTCCTAGCTCCAAAACTTGCAATTCCTTACTTTTAATCATTTCCTTCAGATCGCTTATAATATCATTCTCATATTTTAAATCTTTCTCTAGGTTTTTTCTTAGGGATAGTTCAATAGTTAACGTTTCTGCTATTTTAATGAGAAGGTCACACTTTTCTTGAACAGGCATCTCGTCCTCTTCGTTCATGGAAATCAGTTTTTGCAGAACTTCATCTCCAATCTCTTCCTTTTTAATACTTTTTAATAATCTCTCCAAACCACTACTTAATACTGAAGTAACATAAACACTAAAGTCTTCATGTTCTGAAATGAAGATTACAACTTATGTTATTACTACTATCACTGAGCGTGTGGTGAGTTATCCATTAGTGCAAAAGTATTTGAGTTGATGTTATGTATGAGTTGATGAAGTTGGGCTTTTGTATGTTGAAGACAAAGTTTATGTCTATTACCGAACTCCACCGAAAGTAACAGCTGAAAGTCTAACTTTCATATTTCCAAGGTCCAAAATAGTTTCTTGATAAACCCGACAAGATCTTAAATAAATCTAATATGTGAGTAAATGTTAAAATAAGTTCAAGGAAGGAAATAAAATAGCATACTTTTAAATTCTGTCTTCACATTAATTAGCTCTGTTGACACTGCGGACAGTTGATCTTTTGTATCTTCCATAGCTTTTTCATACTTTTCATGAGCATCTTGAAGTTCATCAGTAAGAGCACTCTTCTCACTTTCAAGTTCATCTCGTGCTGCTTTTTCATCACATAAATTTTGTGACAGTTGTTCTTTTTCCATTATGAGAATCTCTTTATCACTTAAGACCAACTCCTGAATAGCATTTAGCTCCAAAATGTTATTGTTCAGTGCAATATTTTCGCTACACAATGTTTCCTTTTCGTTAAATAACATTTCTCTCTTAAACTTCTCTTCCTCCAAGTCTTCTAACAGTGTGTTCAATTTTTGACTAAACATATTTTTTGCCTCAGATTCTTCAAATACTTGTTGGGATAAGTTTTTTATTTTCTCATAACATTTGTTATTCTCTTGTAACAGAAAATCACGTTCTTGTTCGAGGTGTTCTTTTAGTTCAATCATATCGTAGACTTTTTTTTCCAGTAATTCTTTGTCAGTTCTTAAAATTTTCACATGTTCTTCTAAGCTACTTTCATTTTTTTGCGCGAGCGTTAAACCGTGGTCCAAATGATTTTTTGAAGATTTTTCATCTTCTAATTGCTTCAATAGCTTTTCTTTCTCTTTTGACAATAACTCTACATCAGTCTTAAGCTGTTTTTCTAGAGTTTGCTTTTCTTCAAACAAACAATGTTTTTTCTTCTTTTCTAGAACTAGCATTAATTTATGTTGTAGTAATTCCTGGGATAATACTTTTGTCTCATCTATAGCAGTACTCTTATCAACCTCTAATGTCTCAACCTTACATTTTTCTTGTTTCAATTCTTGAGTTAACACTTCTTTCTGCAACAATAAATCTTCGTTTTGTTTCTCAAAAATATTTATAGCATTTTTTTCGCTTTCCAATTCGTCTCTTAAATTTTCAACGTCCAGTTTCAAGCTCGCAATTTGCATTTCATACCGTGCCAACTTTTGATTATAATCCGTAATCTGATTCTCACATTTCGAATCTATCTCTTTATTAACAAATTCTATCTGTTTCTTCAATTCGTTTTCAGTGTTTTCATGTTGTTCTAAAATTTTATTTAGTTTATTAATCTGCGTGTTTAATGCGATCAGTTGATGGTCTTTTGATTCGAGCTTTTCCTGAGTTTCAAACTTGGATTTCTCCCAAAGTAGAGTTTTGCTTTCAAAATCTTTACGTACAGATTCCAACGATGTAGACATTACTTTAAGATGTTCTTCCAAACGCTCGATCATAGTATCCTTTTCATTGACAATGATTTCATGATTACTGTTGTCTTCCTCAATTGTAAATTGTAAAAGCTCGTTTTCCCTCTTCAAAGCTTCTATTGCCTGATTCTGATTAGACAGTTCTTTCTTAATCACTTCCAGCTCTTGGTTACGTATTTGTGAATTTTCAAGTTCCTTCATTAATTCTTTGATTGTTACATCTTTTTGATTTGCCAACTCTTGCGTAGTTTCAATTCTTTTAGTCAGTGAGTCCTGTGTGACTACTAGATCTGTTGAAAAAAATGAAAAAATAAACAAATAAAATGGTTTACACAAGCTGTATAATAAAACAAAGCACGTCTTGGTGGCCTTACCTTCCATTTTATGTTCTGTTTGTTCAGTTAGTGTTTTAATCTCATTTTTCAAATAATCAATTTGTTCTTGTTTTGATATTAGCTGACATTTCAAATCGTCGTTACAATTTTTCAATGTAATTATCTCTTCAGCTGTTCTCGCAATTTCAGTTTTTAAAGAAAGTAACTCATCATTCTTAGAATTCATCTCGGTATTAGATTTGTTGAGGGTATCTTTCAAACTTTCGATTTCATCAGATTTAGATGACATTTCTTCATTCAGCTGAATGATTTTATTTTGCAAAGAAGTTAATTCTTGAGATTTAAGTACAACGTCATCATTTAGTTGAGCGATTGTGTTTTGTAATGCTGTTATTTGTTCGGATTTTTGTGTATTTTCACATTTTATTTTAGAAGCTGTTTCTTGTAAATTAGCTATTTCCTCCAGTCTAGAAGAGACTTCGTTATCTAATTGGGAAGTTGCATTTTTCATAGTATTTATTTCTTCGTCTTTTAGCAAAATATCGCTATTGAGTTGAGCAATAGTATTTTTTAAAGTATTAACTTCATTGTTCATGCAATTTATTGTATTCTTTTTAATAATGATTTCTTCGGATTGTAATGCTATGTCGCCCCCTTGTTGAACGATAGCATCATTTAAAGATGTAATTTCTTTAAGTTTCAAATCCATTTCTTGATTCAGTTGACTGATTGTATCCTTTAAAGATGTTAGTTCAACAGCATTCAGTCCAATATCATCATTCAGTTGAACTATCGTTTGTTTCAATTTATTAATCTTGTCCGACTTCAAAGAAACGTCTTTGTTCAACTGATCAGTAGTATCTCGTAAAGTTTTAATCTCTTCAGTTTTATCTGTTACTTCATTTTCAAGTTTTCTGATAGTATTATGCAGAGTATTGATCTCCTCAGACTTCACAGTAATACCGTTATTTAGTTCGACAATATCATCTTTTAAAGCTTTTATTTCTTCGGATTTAGCCAAGATAGCATTATTCAGCTGAACTGTGACATTATCTACTACAGCAGTTTGATAATTATATTCTTCTTCAATTTTGACTCTATAAGCAGCTTCTTCGCCAAGTTTAACAATCAATGCTTGTTTTTCTTCTTCTAACACCTCCATTCTGTTATTGTTTTCTTCAATAAGTTTACGCAAATTCTCGATATCGAGTTTCAGAGTTTGGGTTTGCAATTCTTTATCTTCTTTTAGTTTTTTCGATTTAGCAGTAATTTCTTTAATTGTTTTTTCAGCATCGTTTAGTTTACTCAATAAATTTGATGTTTGAATATCATATTCCCTTTCAAGCATACTATATTTTTCGGTTTCCGTTACAATCTGGTTACCAAGAGTTTCAATGACTAAAAAAAAAAGCATTTAAAAGTCAATGTTTAATTAAATTACGAGTGCATATTCGCTCATAGCCCACGATTCAGAATCGATAAGTGAAGTTAAGCAAGGAATACGGAAACAATTCATGACTATTGTTTCCGTGTTTCGGATGGCATGTTAAACGGGTGGTCCCAGCTGTTGTCGATTGCCTACAGTCGTTAAATCAAGTCAAGAAGCTATCTGGTGGTTTGAAAATTTTGACACCAGTGTTACTCAAGCTGTCTATATACAGGGTATAAGGGACAGCTTAGCAAAAACTGAAACCCTGAATTGATACCATGATTCTAAATGATCTTCTAGTGGAAATTTCCTTAGAATTTTTTAAAAAAATTTCTTATGCTTAATAGTCAGACAATTTTCATTTTTTATCTTCAACACCCACAAATATTATGATATAAAACTTACCCGATACATTTTCTGCGGTAGAAAGCGCTAGTTTATCGTATTCTTCCTGGAGTTTAGCCAATTCGTCACACCTTGTGGTGTAATCTTTACTCATACTTTCCATTTCTGCACCCATCATACTAAATGTTTCATGTAATGAATTCTTTTCTTCCACTTCATTCTGAAGCTTGTTGTAAGCGTCTTCTAGAGCTTCCTGCTTCTTAAGCAATACCTGTTTGAAAGACTCTGCCACAATTTCAAGTTTTTCATCCAAATTGCCCACCTCTTGGTTCTTAATCGTCACATCTTCGGTCAATAACATTACTTCCTCAAACAACTTCTCAATCCCAGCCTTCAAATTCTTATTCGTATGTCTCTCTTCCTTCAAGTACAAATCAAGCGCATACATTGCTCTATCCTTTTCCTTGGCTTCTACTTTCAGGGTACTAAAGTCTTGATACAGTTTCGC
This sequence comes from Aproaerema taeniolella, assembly GCA_949987775.1. Classification (NCBI taxonomy): domain Eukaryota; kingdom Metazoa; phylum Arthropoda; class Insecta; order Lepidoptera; family Gelechiidae; genus Aproaerema; species Aproaerema taeniolella. Next base: position 11,954,778 of record OX465261.1, on the reverse strand, counting down.
AATATCATGAGACAGTGCCACTTTAGTATCTCGAAGTTGTTTCAGTTCATCTTCTAAAATAGTTTTATACTTTGTTTGATCATGGAGTCGAGTTTGTAAGGTGTTAATAATAGCATTCTTTTCTTCTAATTTGGTGGTAAACCTTTTCCTTTCCTGGTCGAAAATATCAGTAATATTTTCTATCTCTTTTCGAATTCCTTGCACATCATAATCTCGCTGCTGTATTTCGGCAAGGAGGGAGTCTTTAGCTTCTTGCAAATATCGTTGGTTTTCATTCAAATTCTCATTCACAAATTTCAGGTCATCTATTTCTTTATTTAACTCGGCGAAAACGGAAACATTCTGAATTAAACGTCGTTGCAACTCTTTAGCTTCCTCGGTTTTTTGGTGCAAACTTGTTTCTATTGCTGTTTTTGCTTCGTTCAACAAACGAGTGTCGTCGTTATACTTATTTGTAAGATTCATGTAACATTCCTTCTCGTTCTTCAAATCTAAATTCAACTGTTCAATTTGTTCACTCTGTTCAAAAATTTTGTTTTGTAACTCGACAAGTTCGTTGTTTCGATTCAATACTTTTTCGTTCATTTTCATGAATTTATTTTCGTAATCTTCTTTCATTTTAAGTTTTAAATTCTTTTCAGTATCTAAATCGGTCTTCAAATGTTTAATAATGTCTTCAAATTTATTTATCTCGTCCGACAGACTTTGTAGCAGAGACAATTTCTCTTCTTGTAAAGTTTGCACCTCCTGTATTTTTTGTTCAATGATTTTGCTTGAGGTTTCAGCGTTTTCCTTTAGCTTTTGTTCTAATTCATTGATGTCATTGTTGAGTTTACTGATTTCATCGCTGTAATGTGATCTCATGTAGTTTTTCTCTTCTATCTCTTCATTGATACGATGTTTGAGATTACAGATATCATTGTCTTTCTGTGTTATAATTTCCTCTAAAGAAAGTTTTTCATCTTCATATTTCCGATCTAAATCCTGCAATTGTTCCTAAAACAAAGGGATGTCTTTGAAGTAGTATTAGAAATTAGAAGATTGTCGGCTATAGACTTCTTTGGCAGTCATAAGGTTAATTTATTTCAACTTATTTACCTGCAATGCCTGAATTTGTTGTCTCAGAACAACGATCTTCGCTCTCTCTTCCCCCAGCTGCACTTCGATCACATTAGCGCAAGCTTCACTGCATACAGCTAAAAATAAGATATTTTTTAAACAACTCAACATCAACTGTCTTTGTAACTAAAAAGACTCCTTACTTAGAATACTTATATGATCTGGAGGTGATAAAACTAAAGTTACGTGGACGTGTGTTTAAGATATTGATAAAAAAAATGTGGTTAAATAAAAATATATTTTAAGAAAAAAATATAATGGGTAGATGATTTTTTTTATTATAACTTAAAGTAAAACTTCTTCTCACTTTAAGTTATAAACTCAGTTGTGCGCGCGGCGCTATGTGTGCGTGCGCTTGTAAATATACAGCTTTCATTTGTGTGGCAGTGACGCGGCAGTCGTCGTCCGAGCAAGACGTGTCACGCACACAAAGTCACTATATATGTACAAGGTTTACCCACACATAGGGCCGCACGCACAACTGAGTTGAAATATCTGTATCATTTTTTTTAATATCTTTAAAAATAAGAAAGATATGAACTAAACTCTAAATTAGACAGAGAGGGATATAAAAAAAGGTGAATTCGCAGTTGAGTACCGCCATATAAATTCTAGACAAAATTTCGTTTTGTTAGAAAGAGATAGACAAAAAAGTCTTTAGAGAAAAAACTTATAGAAGGTTGGTGGTAGTAGACCACTATCCTTACTAATATTATAAACGCAAAGGTTTGTATGTATAGATGTTTGTTACTTTTTCACGCTCAAACGGCTGGACCAATGTCGATAAAATTTGGCATGGAGGTAGCTGACAACCTGAATTAACAAATAGGCTACTTAATTTTTCTCAAATTCCCACGGGTACGTTCCCACTTACAGGCATTATGAAGCGAGTGCAAACTAGCATCAGGGTCGTCACACTCGAGCTGGCTGCCGTCTAAGCAGTTGTTCTGATGATGCTGCCTCAGTTCCGATACGAGCTCTTGCAATGAAAACACTCTTCGACGCTCCGTCTCTAGCTCCTCTTCTAACTGTACTGCTCTTGTTGTCTCGTTCTGGCTCACTGCTAGCCACTTGTCACGGTCGTGTTTTAACTCTTCCATCTAAAATATAAGTGTTTTAGCAAACGTAACCCAGTGGCGCTAGCTGACCTCAACTGATCAGTGAGATGAAATACCGTACACAGAGGCAGGGAACCTAATGGGTGACCAAAGTGGCAATTAATCACGAGCGTTTCCGTGCTTCGGGGGGCACGTTAAGCTGCCGGTCCCGGGTGTTGTCGATTGACTACAGTCGTTAAAACCAAGTCAGAGGCCATTGTGCGGTTTGAAAACTCTGACGACAGGGCTAGCCACTTGACTATACACGATAAGAAGAAGAAGCCGTTTAATATTGCTAAGGCGCTGTTTATATTATACACAAGCGACATGGCGCGACGAGGAGGCAGTCAAAGCTACGTAAAATAAATCTTATAGCTGCGGAGTACAATGTTTTTCAGCCGAAAATAGAAGCACGAAGAGACATCCGTCGCCTGAAGGTGGAGCGACGGACGAAAAAACCTTAAGATGTAGCTATTAAGATTCATTTTACGTTGCTTTGATCGCCGTCTAGTCGCCGTGCCACGTCGTTTGTGTATAAACAGCGCCTAAGGAATTGAATTCTCTGTGCGTCTGCTATTCCGAGCTTATATAGCTAGTTCCTTGGGTAAAGTTTTACGGTTTTCATGGGCTGATTGATTGGCCTCCTTAATTTTCTGATTTAAAATAATAATAAGAATAACGCTACCCACACAAAAAAGCCCACACTAAGGTTTTCCCTATTTATTTTTATTTTATTATAAGATGGGTTAACTCTTGACCTCAATCTTGACCAAGGTCATAGATGAAGTCGACGATGGAGTGAGTTAATCCAGAAAATGCCTTTTAAGGCAGTGAATTAAATGCCTTGTGTCGTGGGTCCCTCGGAACATACTCGGAGAATCAAAGACAGACACAACACCCATAGCCTGAGAACAAACATCTGCTTTTTACACTAATATTTACTCTGAATGGCAAAAACCCAATATAGGATACCCAATATATTTGGAAATTACGATACCTTGGCTTTGAAAGCATCTCGATGATACACAGCGTCATCAAGTTGTTCCTGGGCCTGTACAAGCCTTTCCTCGGCTTCGTGCAGCTGTCGCCGAAGTCTCGTCATGTCCTCGGCCTCCCCCGCCGCGCCCCGCGCCTCGCCCTCACCCCCGCTCAGGGAGATCCGGGCTTTTAGCTCCCTGATGTCTAGCTTATATTGCTGTTTGTCTTTTTCTGTGGAATATACAGACAGCAGCACGTCAGAATATGGATTCTACATCATTCGATTCAATTGGATATTCGACAAGACTATACCTACCCGTCTCTGTCATCTAAAGAGCTCAAGAGAGGGATGTACTTCTTCTTCTTCTTATCGGGTAGGTATAGTCTAGTATGTAGCGAACTCGATTAACCCTGGTATCAGAGTTTTCAAACCACACAATGGCCTCTGACTTGGTTTAACGACTGTAGTCAATCGACACAGCCGGGACCGGCAGCTTAACATGCCCTCCGAAACATGGAAACGCTCGTGATAAATTGCCACTTTAGTCACCCATCAGGTTCCCTGCCTCTGTGTACGTTGCTTAATCTCACTGATCGGTTGAGATCAGCGAGCGCCACTGGGCTACAAATGCTACTAAATGTACTGAGACTTACGTCCGTGTCGAATCGAATGGTATACGGGTGCAGGTTACCCATTTGCACTAAGAACGATTACGAGATAAGGCGCTGTTTCAACCGACGTGGCACAGCGAGGGATGTCTCTTCGTGCTCCTTTTTCCGGCAAAAAAAACCTTTGCTTCGCAGCTGTTAAGATTCATTTTACGTCGCTTTGATCGCCTCGTCGCCGCGCCGCGTCGCTTGTGTATAAAAATCGCCTAAGGGCGACGTCAAGGTTAACAAGTGAACATGTAAAGTGTGATGTGCTGCCGTGTGTACATGTATTTACGCTATGATTTTACAAACAGCGCAGAGTTGATTAGATCCTTTTACACACAGTTACAAAAACTTTTAAGGCTTATTTTGCATTGTTATTTGAACAGTCTTTTAAATTTTTAAATTAATTACGAAAAGTTTTTCAAAGTTTGTGAACAGTTTATAGAAGATTACATTCGCGTGTCTTCAACAATAACTGAATTTTCTTTTTATAGTAGAAGATCCGAACCTAAATCGACCTTCACCGAGCTGATAATAGAACGAAATATATTTTATCATGAATTTAGTATATTAGAAAACATATTAAAAATGGGTTCGCTAAAAAAATCCTGGGCAGACTATTTTTAATTATTTTTCGAAAAATGATTTTTAATTAAATGTTGCAACATCAGGATAATAAAAAATTTTTGTCCTGACTGAAAGTATAAAACGTATAGAATGTGCAGCCGTTGGGTTGTCTACTATTTACCTGGGCGAACTACTGGGTTGTCAGGTAAACACAGGTATATCGATGCCAGTTACTTTCACTGGATTGGATAATTAAAAAAAAATTATATCATCATAAGCGCTGTTTAATTGCGAACACGTTGATATAGGGTTGTCTGCGAAAATTCCGGTCCTATTAGGGGTTTGCGAATTTTAAAGATTTTAATTTCAACGCGCGTGGAAGTGTGTGACAGAGAGATCCGAGGTAAGTATACTGTGTAATAATAAAGGACCCAACATCGCAGTCGCTTGTGATGGGACCCTGAATAGTAGAAAGTGCGCATGCTCGGTGTGTAAACTATGGAGGGTAGAGGTACCTCTACTACCCTTCATATAGTAAACAGTGCGTGTTATTTTGGAGCAACTGATATTTCAGTAGAAAAAAAAATTAATTAATTACATAATAATTAAATATATTTAATATAATACTAATATATAAAAACAATATAATATCAATATATTGCGTTATAACCATAATAATATATCTATAATCTATAATAGACAATAAAAATATCAATTACTTACTTTGAAATTTTTTTGCTCTTTCTGGAAATAGAAACAAAGTGGACCGCCAAAAATTTAAATTAAGAAATAACAAAAAAGATAGACTAGACATCTTGTATTACGATTTAAAATTTTATTAAAAAACAGTATAAATACAAAAATAATATTAATGAAAAATAAATTCTAATAAATATTTTCTATTCAATATCTGATTCATCAGAAGTATCATTTTGACTCTCGAATTCGTCTGATTCATTAGATTCTTCCTCATTTGCTTCCATTTCGACAATGTCCTGGATTTTCAAAGGAGTTTGATCTCCGATAAAACCTGTTGGTTTTAAGAAATCATCAAAATGCCAACCATAGTTTTCAGGATTTGACTTCGCACATGTAGAATCAGTTGCATTAAGCCACATAGAATTTACATATATTGTTCTTAAAATTTTTTGTAGTAGGGAAATCCAACATGGCGGTATAAAGTTGGAGTCAAAACTTTTAATCTTCTTTAAAAATTGTTCGCTGTCTTCTTTTGCGCCGTACTTCTTCATAAAAATACGAATTCTCGCATCATTAACTGACTGGCAGTGATTCACGCCATACATTTTTGCTGTAAACTCTTGAACAGCATTTATTTTTTCATTGATGAAAATATTAGGTACTTTGTGATAATTATGAGAAGAAGCGAAATCTCTTATTAAATAAAACTAAGTCTGGTTTGTTCAAACACTCGATTCGACTCGAATTTTTCTTTTTTTGGACCTATGTTCCTTGGGGACTTTTTCAGTTTAGTGTCCTTAATTTTCACTTTATAAATTTAATGATACCTAATAGTTTTAGTTATTTACTGTAATGTGAATACTTTTTACTTTGTCTTATTTTACAGTCATCATAATTATGCAATACAGAATGTAAAAGATATGGCAACATAGAAAATAAACATAAAACGTAATGTACCAATTTTAAATACAGGATGTTTAGGAGAGTTGGTGATATTTTTCAACTAGGGACTCTTAGAGTTGGTATTTAAAGTTGTCAGAGAACAGAATCATTGTAAGAATATTGATATTCCAACAATATACTCTCTGTCACACACTTCCACGCGCGTTGAAATTAAAATCTTTAAAATTCGCAAACCCCTAATAGGACCGGAATTTTCGCAGACAACCCTATATCAACGTGTTCGCAATTAAACAGCGCTTATGATGATATAATTTTTTTTTAATTATCCAATCCAGTGAAAGTAACTGGCATCGATATACCTGTGTTTACCTGACAACCCAGTAGTTCGCCCAGGTAAATAGTAGACAACCCAACGGCTGCACATTCTATACGTTTTATACTTTCAGTCAGGACAAAATTTTTTTATTATCCTGATGTTGCAACATTTAATTAAAAATCATTTTTCGAAAAATAATTAAAAATAGTCTGCCCAGGATTTTTTTAGCGAACCCATTTTTAATATGTTTTCTAATATACTAAATTCATGATAAAATATATTTCGTTCTATTATCAGCTCGGTGAAGGTCGATTTAGGTTCGGATCTTAGACTATTAAGACCCCGCATCCTATTTGCAGAACTCACGCATTAAATCGTCCTTCTCTGACTTCGGTAGAAAGAAATCCTTCTAAACTAGTTTTTCCAATCTCAAGTTGGTGCGGGCGAGCTCTTTTGCAGATAGTTCCTGTCGAATCGTTCTGCATCAAGCGCTGCCTGCAGTCTCCACACTTCTCTCACTTCGCTAGAAAGAAATCCTTAAATCCTAAAAAAAACTTACGTAGTTTTTCCATTCTCAAGTTGGTGCGGGCGAGTCCTTCTTGTAGATTCTTAAATCTTAAAAAAACTTACGTAGTTTTTCTAATCTCAAGTTGGTGCGGGCGAGTTCTTCTTGCAGATAGTTCCTGTCGAATCGTTCTGCATCAAGCGCTGCCTGCAGCCTCCTCACTTCGCCGTGAAGCGACCGCAGCGCTGGCGGGGTCTCCGCTACCGTCGCTACCGTAGGAACTTTCTCGCCCGCTGCTATGTCTTGGCCGCACGCTTCTGTTATTAGGGGAAAAGATATTAGAGCTGACACCTGTGAATGCTCATGTGCTCTAGGTTTAGTATTTTTTCACTAGCCTATAGACGTCCCCACCGAGAGGCACGGGCGTCCCTTTGAAACACGAAGGGGATTCAGGTCATGGTCCACCACGGTGGACTAGTTTTATTATGCTGAGAAGTAAATATTACTTCTTATTAAGAGATCCCCTTGTGGGTTAAGTCCGCCTTTGTACCAAATGTCGCTTTATTTTTAAATCAGTTTCTGCTTTGTAATTTTGTTGTACAATAAAGGATTTACATACATACATATTACTTGTAGTCGTGAAGCACTCATAACTTTTGAAGTCATAAAAATTAATCAGAAGTCACCTTTAAGTGGCGGATGAGTTGGCGATACCTTTATTCTACAACCTCAGCCATCCTGTGGCAAATGTGGCCCACATTTAGGGCAGTTTGTCCCTACGCATCTCTGACGCATACACGTACGCAAGCTGGTAATTCTGGGATAACTGCATAAGGTTTCACGGTTTTTTAAATTCGGCGCCCCTGCACTTTCATTTTTTAAGTACTCATCTTTTCTATGTATACTTTAGTTAGTTAATGTAAGAAAACATAATGTTACGCAGTCGGAATATACAGTAATGCCCTTTAAACTCTTTTATTTAGAAACCGTTTACCTGAATTAAGTATAACTGTATATGATATTACGTAGGTCTTTCTATGTACCGATATACAACCTAGAGTAAGTCACACCAAACTACTTAGTGCGTTTTTCCTTCGTAAGCGCTCGTAATAAGAATGGTAGAAAGTTTATAATGTCAAACTTAACAAGCTCTAAACTGTACATGCGATGCACCTGGCAGGCTATTATAGTTCAATAACAGCTGTCCACTACATGCGGTTGTAAAAGGGGTCAACATATTTGTTGTTATTATTAGCAACTGTTACATAATAACAGGTTTAAAACTCGTAGACGGAGTGCAAAAATAAAAGTTGTCGTTTGTCTTCTGCTGACGAAATCATGCGGAAAGTCAGAATAGAGACTTATTTAAATGAGGGGTCATTATGACCCGAGGTTCCTATGTGAGTGAGAGGTTCCACAAAAAGGCGCAGTGGAACTTTTTGAACCAATTGTTTGGACATTTAGGTCGGGTAGGTTTCGAACTTTTCGGCTAGGTGTTTCAGAGTTGGTCCCTTTACAAAAGTTTTATATGTTTGTGATTACAATCACTCCTTTAGGTTACACTGTTTCCTTACACCCTGTGTAAACGATTGTTAATGCCTTACGAGACAAACTTCTCGTCTTGCGAAGCCGCGCGTCGCCGGCGTCTATTGGGAATGTTAAGGCCCACACTAAAGTTTTCCATTGTGTCGTAGATCCTATGGAACATACACACAGACAGGGGCTCAACTCTGTACTATCAACGAGCGAAATTTCGAGGCGTCGAATGTTTTGCACTAATATTTGCCCCGACCGGGAATCTTACCCAGGATCCGTCAATCAACAGGCAGTGCTAGTAGTGACATCACTTGACCAAACGGGCCGCCCAGTAGATGCGCATTAAACATAAATTAGCTAGACATAAATTCTCACTAATAGCTGAGGTGATACTTGAACCACTGATGGCCTGCCTACCCCGGTAGGGATTATAGACGTGACTATATAGGTATGTATTTAATAGTTGAGGTAAGGGGGGGGGGGGGCAAGTGTCCTATCTTGCTTACGAGAGACAGATGAGACGAGAGTGGCGTGACCGCGCGCCACAATATAAATATCAGTGAAAAGTCACTGAAGTGTAGTAAGAAACGATCGCCCGAGATTGCACCTCTATTGGTCGAGTGCTCTGTGTTTAAATTAATAGTCTGATCTTCGGGCGACAGATAGGGACCGCTTTCAACATAGATTGCGTGTATATGGGACACCTGTTTATTTTTTATTTTAACTTTTTTTTTTTTAATCTTTTTTTACTTTTAAATCATCCTAATCTCCCACTTTTACTGTAAGAGATTAACAGATGGACAAACCTACTAACTTTACATGGAAAATGAAAAAGATATGTTCAGTTTAGAAACTAGTTAAAGGTATTCAGATGTGTTGTTAAGTGTATGTTGGATTTTTTCTAGTTTTCATAGATTTATGATCCTAATTTGTTGATGATCTTAATAAATAAAATTGCAGGTTCTGACTTACTGACTCATTTATGAACACTTGGAGTTATAAAGCTCAAAGGCCCCAAGGTCCTTTTTATAACTCAGGCAAAGAAAAAGGAAGGATTTTACGAAATTCCCACGGGAACGAAGTCCCGGGCGTTCACTAGTCCTAATATAAAGGTGATCATCTTCCCCTCCGAAAGAAAAATTGTTTAAAAAGATCTTACCTAATATAGCTGCCTGCACATCCTTGTAGGTAACAGAAGCATACTCCATCAGACATTTACTGAACTTCATAATAATCTCTTGGTCCTCAGGACTCAACTTGCTACACATAGCCTGCTTTATATCAACCTCCTTCGAGTTCACACAAACAAAATATAAAAGTAATGATGCCACCATGTACACTTCTTCCTCATTGGTCGGCTTAACAGTTCCATTTTCAAATCGAAACTCCGGATACTTTTCTAAAATGAAATCTTCAATAGTCTGCGCTTCGAGTATTGATGATTTCGACTCGTCCAAATTCAAGTTTCTATGCAAGTGGGATATAATAGTGAGTAGGGTATTGATGGTGATGCATTCTTCAGTTTTGGTGTCATTGAAGTAGCAATTATTCTGGAAATTGAGGGTTCATAGTTATAGAATTATGTAAATACATACAAACAAGTACAGGGCTTTAGGTAAATTTCTTTCAATCTCTCGGGTGGTTAATCAGTCCATGAAACTGAACAACTTTCCCAAGGAACATAGGTCAAAATACGAAAAAAAATTTTGATCTCCCATACAAAATGCGCTATATGGTGATGAAGTTTGTATGGGAACTCAAATTTTTTTTTCGTATTTTGACCTATGTTCTTCGTGAAAGTTGTTCAGTTTCATGAACTAATTAACCACCCAAGAGGTTGGAAGAGATTTATCTAAAGCCCTGTATATTGGATTACTTTAAATTAGCGAAAATTAAGTAAATGCATCAGCCCACGAAACCAAACAACTTTTCCCAAGGAACATAGGTCGAAATATTTAAAAAAACGTCTCCATACAAATTTGTATGGGAAGTGGAAATGTTTTTTGTGAATTTCATATAGGTTTTGGAAAAAGTTGTTCAGCTACATGAGCAGATTCACCCCCTAAAATGTTGTTGAACTAATTTAATAATTTAAATATAATTTTAATTTGTGATTTAATTTCTACTTAACAGATTTTAAAACTATTTTCACTTACTTAAATTAATAATTATAAATAGTTTAATTGAATTATTATTATTTATTTATTTATTATTATTATTATTTTATTTAATTAATTTAATAAATAATTTATTTAAAAACTTGAATGGCTTATAGCTCAGTCAGTGAATGACCTGGCCCACTGATCAAAAGGTTGACTTCCAAACATCACAAATATTTGGAAATCAATTTTTCAAACATTTTTGAGAAGTCTGAACCCTATGTGTGTATTTACAAAAAAGTATTAAAGTATTACGTATAAGTTATCTAACACCCATTAGTACAAGCCTCTCTTAGGTCCGTAGTACAGAACCCGACTCAGACTGTATACTTGAGTAGCAGTCGTCTTTGTTATTTTTATAGAGAGAAAGAAATAATCACTACTTAAGTACAGATCAAGACTTGAGTCTCCTTCTGTAATATGGGCCTTAGTTTGGGGTTGGATGGTGATGTATGAATTGTCAAAGAATATTGATTTACTATTATTTAATTAAACTAGTGGATCTAGCATAGAAGTCATACTAAAGGAAAATCTGTGTAATAACACCAACTAAATACTGTCTTCTAAGATACAGGTATTCCCACCTAGTTAGAAGACAGGGTTACCCATAGTTTGTGTACCTATTCACCTGTTATTGTTTACCTCACGTATCAAATGGTGGGGTTTTTTGAAATAAAGATTTATTTTAGTAAAAATAGAATGAGAATTCAATCAAGCAGCGACAATGCACAGCATAAATTTTGTCGCTTTCTAGGCCAGAGATTTAGTACCTAAGATAACAAAAGACATTCTGTGTCCCTTCCCAAAGAGTTTAATTGATAACTTCTAAAAATGTGGTTCCTAAAATGTGAAAACTATGTTTAGTGATGAACATATGATGTTATAGTTGGGGTGCACATAAGAAACTGCCTATAGAGGTTAGTATTTTCACACAGGATTGGACTTGGAATTTAAAATATACCTATGGAAGTTTCCCCTAACCATATCATGAGGTGTGAGGGGAAGTTAAAGCAGAAAGGGAGGTGAAGAAGTAAGGAAACTTAGGGCTTCTTCTTTTTCATACATTTATTTTTATTAATTTTTTTTTTTAATTATAAATTTAACTCCGCCCCGAAAAAGCCCCAGTGACCAATTCTTACAGCATTACATTATGGTAAATATTCTATAGAACACATTGCATTCGCCAATTAAAAGATTTCTCAATAAAACATTTTCAATCTTAACAACTAAGAAATAAGGAAAGAGTGTGTGTGGGTGTGCGTTTGCGTGAGTTCATGTGTTGGGTGTCTGTGAGTGTGTATTTAAAGCTATGTCCATAAGTTTACTCAGAACCTCTTTCTAGAGAAAGATTATTCTCCTGTCTTGAGAAATACTAACACAAACAATGAGAAAAACCAATTGCAGTTCTTCTTTTCTCTGTTCATTTTGTCTACTGTCAGATGTTTTGAAAAGACAAGTGTGCTAGGATCTCTGTGTAATCGAGGTTTTGCTTTCCAAATATAGCAGTTAGGTCTATATTTGCAAGTAATACAGCAGCATAATATATACATTTCGGAATTATAGTTAGTTTAATAACTAAGAAGAATTTCTTCATATAATTTCTAATTGAAAATCTGTCACAATCCATCAAAAAGAATTCAATGTTACTCAGTTTGACTTACCCAATTTGTGAGGATGAATTTCCATTTACACAGCATTTTCCAGACTGTACTTACACTATTACATGTACAAACACCTAAACTGTTATTTGATTGTAAATTAAACCATTTGAACTGAAAACAAACAATTTTCGTGTTGAAAATACTGTGTCGCCGTTGCTGTTTGAATTCGGTTATTCGGTTGAAGTCACAGGTTGAAGTAACGTATTTATTAACTGTCAAAAACGCCAAATAAATTCCGTTACCATGGTTACCGTTTTATAATTTTCTTTTATTTTCGAAATGTTTGCGGAAAAGTACAAATACGGTGGAAAAATAAAAATTCACGATATAACTTCAAAGAATAAGTTTCCTAAAATCTTCTCAACGTTTTCCCTATAATTTAAGCTTTATCAAGAAAATCTACTTTAATTAGTTTTTGTTTCAGAAAAATAACAGCGTAAAACGAAACTTTTTTGACTTTTTCAATTCACATAACGAGCATCACCATTAGTTCTGTGTCACCAATAAAAAACTAAATTTTTGTAGGTGTCCAATGCGTAGTTCCCCTTTCTTTTTCTTGAAAAAAACGTCTAGTAGCATGGTACATGCACAATCTTTTTAATTGCTTTTGCTAGCAACTAGGAGAATTGGTGGTAATGGTAAATTAAATGTGTTTTAATCAAGTTGAGTTTTTAGCTAATTTAATTAAGTAATTAGTGGTTCTATTAGTGAATTTACAGTTTTTGTGGTAGAAACATGTCTCCTACGCGTGCTGCGGGTTTGGTGATCTTCAGAAATGCTAATCAAATGGTACAATTTCTTATGTTACAAACATCTTATGGTGAACATCATTGGACACCTCCAAAAGGTAAACTTTTATTTATTGGTCATGTTTTATTGATAGTGTCCGTATGTACACTCTTGTCTCCAATCTAAATTTAAAAAATTGGGTTAATATTTGCATGCAGAAGAATTACTGAAACCATAGGTTAGTACAGTTAAGAGCACATCAAGCTTATCAATTTCACTCTGAGAATATGGTTATACTTGTTAAGCTTCATGTGCTGTTGACGTAGTCAGTCCTAAGGCTGATGTGAGGTAAAACCTTGCTCTTGACATAGGTACAGCACATAAAGTAGGTGTATGTATTTAGGTTTTCTTGTATTATTTACAAATTTTCAACAACTTCGTGGACACGACGTCAATTAAGCATCAAAATTTACATCATGTTTTACGATGTTGTGTGGAAATTAAAATGTTTTATTGCATTAGGGGTCAATAAAATTCCTACATAATAATAAATAAAAAATTCCTACAAAAGTTTTCCCCTTGTATGATGTCATTTTAAAATTTAGTTCTTATCGTGTTGATATAATGAAGTAAATAGCAAAATTGAATTGATTTATTTCAGGTCACGTAGACCCAGGTGAATCAGACTGGGTGACAGCTCTTAGAGAAACTAAAGAAGAGGCGGGCTTGTCAGAAAATGATTTAGAAGTAAGTCTTACTGACTTTTGACCTTTTCATTATTCGGCAAGACTAAATTACTTCTTGGTTTTCTACCACAACAATTCTGTCCTAAAAGGGCAAAACTATGATCTCTCTTTTTTTGCAGCTAACATTGTGTCCTACTCTGTAGCCTACATTGCATCCCACTTCTTTCAAGACAATGGCTCATCATCATCACGTTTGCTGGACATGACAAAGGGTATTCGCCAAAAATGCCCCAAGCCCAGCGCAAAAGAATTGTATGTCAGATTTTAGACAAAAAATAGTAAAAACAATGTGAAGTGTTATTTCAAAATTCGGTGGCTAACGTGGTTTTTTTTTCGGAGAAAAAAATAAAAAAAATTAAAAATTTGCCGCAGGCCCGGTGCTAAAGAATGATATCTCAGATTTTAGACAAATAATAGTAGAAAAAATGTTAAGTGTCACTCTTTCAAAATTCGGTGGCTAACATGGTTTTTTTCCCGGATAAAAAAAATTAAAAAATGGTTATGTTAATTTTTTGTAGAGTGACATATGTTCTTAAAGAGTTAATTAATACAGTAGGATGAAGTTTTTCCTAAAAAGTGTCATTTTTACATCTAATGCTTTTTTTTTCTCCGGAAAAAACCATGTTAGCCACCGAATTTTGTAATAACGACACTTCACATTGTTTCTACTATTATTCATCTAAAATCTGAGATACAATTCTATAGCGACGGGCCTGCGGCAATTTTTTATTTATTTTTTTCTCCGAAAAAGAAACCACGTTAGCCACCGAATTTTAAAAAGCGACACTTAACATTGTTTCTACTATACAATTTTTTTGTGTCGGGCCTGGGTTTTTTTTCTATGGGATTTGGCGGATACCCGTATGAGAAACAATTTATAACTTCCCGGTGTTCCAGTGAAAAAACTCAACTTGTACATATTTATTTAAATGTTACACACGGTTCAATATATGAGTCCTACTCGCACTTAGCCAATCTTTTATCTCCATCATCATTAATCATCATTTTGCCTTCCCTGTTATACTTAATTTGGTTCAGTACATTGTGCATCAAATCAATTTCTTCGATTTCCTTACCCCAAATCTAATTTAAAAATATACCTGTATTTCATTTTTATTTACAGATATACAAAGACATATCAAAAACATTGAACTACGAAGTTAAAGGCAAACCGAAAGCAGTAATATACTGGCTGGCAAAGTTGAAAAACCCTAATCAACCAGTTACATTATCTAACGAACATCAAGACCTTAAGTGGCTCCCTCTACAACAGGCGCAAGAAATATCTGGCTACGAAGACATGAAAAAACTCCTTGAGGAATTTCACGAGAAGGCTACAATCTTGTTATAGATATTTTAAGAATTGGTTTTATCATAAGAAACGTACATTTAACGCAAGCGAGCAAATCGATACTGTGGCGTCATCTTTAGTCAAGATTCTAGAAGTCAATTTCAGAAGTTTCACTTTTCCCCATGGTTTTATACAGGGTGTAAAGTACATCTTAGCAAAAACTGAAACCCTGAATTCAGATTCTAAATGATTTTCCAATGGAATTTTCCTCTGGAAATTTTTGAATATTTTTCACGTTTTTGAAGATGTCTAATCCTAATGTGTTAACATCTCCTTTTAGGAAATTTATGGTGCATCTGTTGTTACCTAGCAACGGTTGTTTGTTATGTGGTATCTCTGCGTGTTAATGTTTTCTTATTAACTTATGTTATTCGTTTCTTTGTCTCAAAATAATAATCGCCGGAAATTAATAAGAATCGTAAGTTGATCAATTTTCGAGGTAGTTTATCAACTATCGGAAAATTATACACGGTAGTTGCAATGTATTATTTAACGCAATAAATTTTAGCTAATTGATCAACTTACGGTGCCTGGTTGTAAGTTTATCAACTTACGATTTCACCACACGTCAAATCATACACGAATGGACCAATCGCTGCTCAGTGTACATTTTTACGTTAATCTGACATCCGTAATATAATACACTGTTCTCTGATTGGTCTATGGCATTGGTGGCAAGCTGTGGCAAGTGATTATTCATACAGTTAACAACACCTAGACCTGACAATTTAATATTGATACTTAGTTCAATAACATCAAAACTAATTTATAGGATGATTTTTAATATGTCCATGATAGCAAAAGATATGCATGTACTCGTGATTACAAACAACTTTTACTATGGGACCGACTCTAAAATCGCGAAAAAGAAATCAGCTGTTTCATACACAGCAGATTTTTTTTCACGATTTCAGAGTCGGTCCCATAGTAAAAGTTGTTTGTAATTACGAGTACATGCATATCTTTTGCTATCGTGGACTATTTAAAATTCTCACGATATACAGGGCTTTAGGCATCTCTCTTTCAACCTCTCGTGTGGTTAATCAGTCCATGAAATTGAACAACTTCCCCAAGGAACATAGGTCAAAATACGAAAAAAAATTCGAGTTTCCATACAAACTTCATCAGCATATAAGTACTTAGCGCATTTTGTATGGGAAATCAAAAATTTTTTTTCGTATTTTGACCTATGTTCCAAGGGGAAGTTGTTTACTACGAATGGAGGCGGCTGGCGGGGAGCGGGGCGAGCGAGGTGAAAGCAAGTGAGACATTCAACCAATCAGCGTACTCCTCGCGTTCGTCGGATTATTTTACCGCGAAAAGCCATAAATAGAATAGAATAATCTTTATTTTATAGGACATTCAGGATGTCACTTAAAACAAGTCAAGATTACAATGAAATACATACAAACATACATTAAACGATTTAAATACATTCATACGCATTCGTTCTTTTGACCCTACTGACTCTACGCCTATTCGCAAAGGTGCAGTCTTCCTCAGAGAAGAACAGGCAAGAAACTCTGAGGTTGCTATTTTAAATCGCATTACAAATTTTCTTATTTACTAATTTTAACTAAATCTGAAATAAATTGATCAATTACCGGAAATGTATACGTTAAATAATACATTTCAACTGCCGTGTATGATTTTCCGGTAGTACCGGTAGTTAATAAACTACCTCGAAAGTTGATCAACTTACGATTCTTATTATTTTCCGGTGACATATATATGTTATTTCCACGGGGCTTTCACTACGTTTTAAAAGTTTTTAATTTTTTTCTGCTTCAAAATTAAATGATTTATTCGAATTAAATCCATTTTGCATTAAAAAACAACATCAACAACATAAAACACGAAAACCAGCAATGTAATCGTATTCCGATAGAAGCGCGGCGCGAGGGGAGCGCGCGCTTGGCGTGTTTACGCGGTACGTTGCGTAGCGCCAAAGTAGGTAAATAACGAAAACTCCTGAACTTGACATATCCGGGAAAAAATAATTACTTGTAGTTGTTCATAGTTATGGGTAGATTCCACCATTTAAGAATTTGCTAAGCTGTCCTTTACACCCTGTATAAGGTGACTATCAATTAGATTAAATAAAACTGTGAATCAGCCAACGAAACTGAAAACTTTTCCCAAAGAACAGTAATCCACCTATAAACAACTTTTACGATCAGCGGATTTGCCTTTGAATTAATAGGGTTACTAATTTTTAGGCTGTGAATTTGTTAGTGCGATAAATGCAACTCTCACTTTGTAAAAGAATCACATCGATCTTTTGCTACTTTTTGATGTAAAGGAAGAATTAACATTTGCATTTAGGAATTAAGTAGGTAGGATTGCTATGTCATTAGTGTATACTTTGTTAGATATTTTATTTACCATAGTGAATATAAAAGTTGCTAAATTATTACATTGAATTTTTCTCTCAGCTCCTATTCTACTCTGGTACACGCGGCAGCTAATCAGGCTATACATGTTGACCTTGACGTTACTCTTATCTCGCTTGTTATAGCGCCGGCTTTCGTAGCGCAAATGTGTCATTTGTCTTGCTGCTATCTGTACACTTAAGTCCACATTAAGCTTGACACTTTCTACAGTTCTTATTTCGTCCGCATAAGATGTAAAGTCGATCGTTCACAATAGCTACTTTGAGTGTATCTACGAGTACATAATACATATATCCTTTTTTTCACTTGAAATTGAATAATAGTAAGTAAACTCTATTTGGGGGTACAAGACAAATAAACATAACAAACGCACCAACAGCAACAACAAAAGCACATTAATACATCTCTGAATACGTCCTTAGTAGCGAAGTTGAGATCTTTAAGCAGTGTCCACATATGAAGCTTTGCGGCTTCTCAACAGTGAGATTTCAGTGCCCAACCAAGTATTTTCCTGGCCTGCCCAACACAACAGCTCTTGAATAAAGTCCTCTATGAACAAAATGTCAACAGCATTGTACAGACGACAGCACAGCACGTCAGATTATACATTTGCACTAAGAAAGCCAGCGCTATTAAAAACGGCATAAAAGCGACGTCAAGGTCAACATGTATAGTTTGATGTGTACTTTCGCCGCTACAAAGAGTTTTTTTCCTCTCGTTCTCGAGAAACGCACTTAAAAGTGTTCCGTGATACTGACATATTTATTTCTGTCTATGGTGTTAAGGCACCAAATATCGGAGGCAGTTTACTGAGGGCATTCTGTGATAAGTAGTCATTCATACTACAGTTTGTTGTCTGTCATAGACAGCAAGTATGCTGTGTTCTGTGTCCTATTTGCTTCTACAATCTACATCACATATTTCGCTAACCTTTTTTTTAATTGTATGAGAACATTGTACAATATTACAAATTGTTAAGAAGCAATAAAGTTTATCTATCTATCATATAAGAAGTCAGTGTTTTAAAAACATGATCTCGAGATTCATGTTAGAGATCAGTGTGGTAGGTCTATCATGCTATTGTATTCTACAATTACCTTTGCCCTCTAAAACGGGTCAGAAAAAGCACTATGCTCGTCTGTCAGTCTTGAATATTTTTTGTTGTACCCAAGTTGCATAGTTGATTTTATCGTTTATCTTGGCTTTATCTATTAATTTAATATGTTAACCTTTCGAAAATGATAAGTTTTACAAAAAATTACTGTAGGTCACATAATATATACAAGATTATTTAGCTTACCTGTTGAAATAAATTCGTAATGTGGCATCAAAAAACCTATTCATGTGCAGTGTTTGTTTTAACTTTCCAAATGATAAATACCACTTTTGTACCTCACAGTCCGTAAGTTCTTACACCAGGCCTCTTTTCAATCATATTTACTTTCGTGAATTTGATTACAATTCGATATTTGCAAAGTTAAGTTACCAATCTTCACCTAACTCTGATACTTACGTATTCTTTCACAGATCCGGTTTGCCATTGTGGACGTGGGAATGCATTAACAGTAGATGTCAACCATCACAAGTCAAACTTAATTACGAAAAGTTACAGTCTTTACAAATGTGCAACATGTTATGTGCTTCTATGCAATTGTGGCCGCAACCGACCGGTCCGGTGAGTCTGGCCACTACGGCGGTGCCAATACGAGCTGACCTCTTGCAGTTACAAATATTAAATTCGCCTTCACAATCAGTTCATAGCCATATAGAGGAAGCATTCAAGCTATTTAGGTACGATCTCCAACGTCTAGAAAGAACCACATCAGGCTTCGCAGAATGGCGAGCCCTAACAATCCATATCTCAATCAATGGCAGCAAAGACCCCCGTTTAAAACTCAATACCGATGAAGGATACTCCTTAGTAATGCATCCCAAATTCGGAGTAGGTGGACCTTTGTTAGCTAAAATCGAGGCAAGGTCATTCTGCGGAGCGCGACATGCGCTAGAAACATTACAGCAGCTCGTTTGGCCTGATCCATACGCGGGAACGTTGTACATACTGGAAGCAGCTAAAATAGAAGACGCGCCGCGTTTCAAATACCGTGGATTACTTCTTGACACTGCGCGGAACTTCTTTCCCGTAACAGATATAATACGGACTCTCGATGCGATGGCTGCATCCAAGTTGAACACCTTTCATTGGCACGTTAGCGATTCCCAAGCGTTTTCGTTGAAGTTAACGAGCTTACCTCAATTAGCCTCGTACGGTGCCTTCGGAAAAGGCGCCATATATACTAAAGAAGATGTTCGCAAAATAGTGTATAGAGCTAGATTACGCGGCATCCGCGTTCTCATAGAAATAGACACGCCAGCACACGTCGGCAAGGCGTGGAACTGGATCCCAACTGCTATAGCTGAGAATATGCTGTTATGTAGCGAAGCGGGTTCTTGGGCCAGATACTGCAATGAACCACCCTGCGGACAGCTTAACCCTCGAAGTCCCCACGTGTTCGATGTACTCGAGGCAATCTACTCTGAAATAATGCACTTGACCGGCGTCACCGACATTTTCCACATCGGTGGAGACGACATCTCGTTATCTTGTTGGCAAGATAACATTAAAGACGTGGATCCACGTCGGCTGCTTTTGGAGTATACGAAAAACCTTCTCGATCGGCTAGAGAATGTCAATGGTAAACTGCCAAATTTAACATTAATATGGTCATCTCCATTGATGATGGAGGTTTTAAAGACTGAAAACAGAGGACATTTGATGCACATCGGTTTACAGGAGCGTAGTTTAGACTCAATGGTGAAAAATGTGAGGTTCGTGGCGGGGATGCGGACAGTGCTTTCGTATGTGGACGCGTGGGATTTGAACAGTGGTATGGGAGAGTGGTATGAAGAGATGAACGGGGCGCCGTTTAACTCGTGGCAGCGGATATACGAGCACCGGCCGTGGTTGCGAGGGGCGTCGTACGAGAAGGTATTGGGGGCGGAGGCGACGGTGTGGTCGTCGACGTTAAGTGTGGACGGGCTGGACGCGCGCCTGTGGCCGCGAGCCGCCGCGTTCGCCGAGCGGCTGTGGTCAGACCGGCCAGAGGGCGCCACGCGCGCAGTGCACGTCCGACTTGACGTCCACAGATCTCGTCTCGTGTCCCGCGGCATACGGGCATCACCCATATGGTCTACGTGGTGCAGCCACAACACTTATACATGTGGTTAACAACACTGGATTATAAATGGATATTATTGGTAAAGTTCTCTTCAAGAGGCATGAGTATGCATATGAGACTATGCAGTCTGAAAAATGTGACCCGGCTTTCACTCAAGATAATAAATCGTCAATCGCTAAAAAAGGAGAAAAGTCCTGAGAATCATTCCTTCTAAGTTGATTTCTCTAATAGAAATATAAAAATATTTCACTTATGTGGAGTTTTAAGTCAATAAGTATCTACCCAGCTGACAAACCCAGGATAAAAGTTTGTATCAGTAGTTGTATATTTATATTATAATTTTAGACTACAAGATTTACAATATGTTTATGACTTTTGTATTATCTTTATGAAATCAGTTATTACTATAATTATATTATATGTTTAGTTTTATTTGGTTTTTCTTTACTTTGAATTGAATGAAAGATTTTTTAAATGGTAAATATAATTATTTATTTTATTGCTTCTTCAATTCACAGCTTTAGGTATGTTTTGCACCAGGTCACTGACAAGCAAATTCAATAAAAGACAATATAGGTAAGTTTCCGACCTTGAAAAGAAGATAAACATTAATAGAAGAAAACTTGAGTTAAAGCAAAACTGAAATTCTCATAGAATTAACACTTCACAAGTTTGGGCTCAAGTGACCAATTAAATAATCTTCCATAGAATGCTCTTTTAGAAGTGAGAACCATAAGAAAAAATTCCATGCTCTTTATGGGAAATCCAGCATCTGTAAAGAAAATTTTGTTATGAAATTATGTTGTTATTTTACTGTTCCAAAATCTTTTAGACACCAGAAATGTAACTGTCTACCAGGGTCCACTTCGAGGGTAGTCGTTAAGGGTGAAAATGTAATGTAATAAGCTATGTTAATCGCTCTTATTCACAACCGTCAAAGTGGTCCCTATTACTAGACATAATTCCACAACAGCTATGTTAATTGTGATGTGAAAACAACAGACATGATTTTTGAATGCTCTTATTTAACACAAAGAATAATGTTAATATATTGACTTTCAATTGAAAACTCATCAGTATATGGCAAGAAAATCATAGACAGGTGCAGATAAACTAGATCTAGCCATTATTACCTCAATGGATATAACGTTGCTGTAAAAAAACTGACTGACATCAAAAACTCAAACTAAATCTTACCAACTGCGGCAGACATTTCTCCACATGTTCAATGTCGACTCGGTCACTGCTCTCTCTCAGAGCTTGGCTGGCTGCACGGAGACATGTCTCTGTCACAAGACACTTGGCAACTTCGACCACCAGCGACAAAGCATCATTGCCCAACTTCGTTTTTTCGTCTTGGAACGATCCATTCAGTATGTCTTTTATAACGTCCTGCAATTGAAAAAGTAAGCAAATTTACAATAGAGATGTAATTTACAAGGTGTTTATATACAATTTACAGCATAAAACGATATTATATAAACATTATCAATAGAAATTCATACGAGAATGCGCTACTACGAAACTTACTGGTTTGAAAGTGTTTTTCACATTTGATGATATAGACGCTGGGTCGATATTACCATCTTCATTTTCTTCGGTGTTACGAGCCATTTTGAATAAAATTCACTGAATTTATTCGATAATTTTAGACGAAAATATAAACAATTCTTTTTGAATCTCCGCAATGTGTGACGTCTTGAGTTTCGTTCAGAAGTTTTTTGATTTGATGTTTTAGTTCGGAAACTTGTAGTGGGATGTTACTTTATACAGCCTACATTTGTGAATGCAAGTTCTCTAGTATTTTGAAATAGATATGGCATTATGGCCTGCATAATTTATTATTATTTTATTTTGCAGCGTATTTCAAAAGCACTCACTTTTTTTACTCAAAAGAGTGTGAAAACGGCTACGGATTATTTTACTCAACGGGTATTTGGGGTACGGTCTTTTAGTTTTCTCTAGGATTGTAAGGAGATTTATAAAAATGATTTTGCGATAAAATTCTAGATTTAAAAGAATTTTTGGAGATACCGAGCCACATCAGTTGAGTACTTTTATTGCAGTAGACGCCTTACATATTGGTCTACTTTCAATAAGCGAAATTAAGGATGTGACTATTAAACTAAACCTACTGTTAAACTGAACAACTTTACCCAAGGAAAGTATAAAAAATTGGCTTAGTATAAATATGTCGATTTTTTATTTTATTTTACATGACTCTCGAGAAAAGATGTTCAGTTTCATGGGGAGACTTCCTAGTCACCCCTTAAGTTTCGCTGTAGGGGACTAAACCATTAAAAAAATCACTGTTTCATTCAATTGATTATATTACTGAATCTCAGTACTTAAAACTAAAATTTCTAATAAATACATGACTCTTCCCTTAACTTCTTCTAGTGATTTGTGAGGTAAACTTTCGTTTAAAAGTTGATAAACGTTTTTCTCTTCTATAGCTTCAAGAACAGATTTATCCTTTCGTTCTTTAGGTGCTATGTTTTGGATAAGAACTTCTAAAATCGTTTTGTCTTCTTCTCTACTCCATTCAGATAGTTCTGTTTTGACGATTTCGTCTTCTGACATTACTAAAGGTGACATTTCATCTGTACATTCAGAAGGACATCCTTCTACTTCTGTCTTGCTAATCGTTAGTTCTGGAGTGTCTGTTTCGTTTTGTGCATCCTGAAAGAATATTTTTAGATTAATGTCTTACTTCGCCAGCAGCCGTAGTAGGCCGCCACTTTTAACATTTAATTGAAATCATTGGTTTATTTAAGTTGAAACTCAAAGGCTCTCAAAGGTCTCAATAAAATTAAACAAAAATGGAAGCGTACCACGCCTGCTGTATGTGGCCACCGTTTTGTCTATCGATCTAACGCAGCAGGCCAATTCTATTAAAAAAACTGCAACTGCGCCTTTGCGGTTGACATTTTTGACGTGACACTGATGTTTTTTTATGGCTCGAAAGAACGTGCTTTAGTCATTTATTCCATTTTTGGAACCATAAAAAAAACTACGTCAACGAGTAGCTCAATTTGACACAGATTGCACTGCAGTGCAATAGTTTTTTAACAGAAAATAAAAAAAATACTCAGTCAAAAAAATATTATTAAATAAAAAAAGTTTTTCTGCTAGGGGCAGTATAATCGCACTTTTGACATTTGAATCAGCGGTAAGCCGCCATTGTAAAAGGGATAAAATATTAGACAAAATGGCGGCTCCTAGCTAATAGGTCCCAATTTACTGTCAAATGTGCTTTTGTGCTGCGAGTAGACCTTTTAACCCAGTAGATTACTACAGGCAACTAGTTACTTACAGTTTTCATAGATATTGGCAGTGGCATCTTGTGAGGGCTTAACGTTGAAGTGTTGCCATTTTCCTCGTCACTGTAAAATTTAATATTTTTTTAAATCACAAACTCATGACGACTCACAAACAGCTTGCTGTGACATATGCTGCGCTTGGGGCTATTTAATTTACCGTCACACACAGTACACAACGACATTTCACATATCACAACACATATCTTATTGCTTGTCTGTTCTTGTAATTATTGTAAAATATTGTACTATTTCTGTTTTTCTTTAATTTTCCTTTGATTTGTATCGTGTGCTGTGTTTTATGAGTAAATAAATGTTATCATTAAATAACATTAATTAATTAATTGTTATCATTAATTGTTGCTAAATATTGTTATGGTTTGTTGTCGTGTGTTGTGTTGTGTAATTTTATGTTATCATTTTCAGAGTGGCAGTGTACTTTGAGTTTTTTTTCATATAATTTAACACGTAGCGCCATCTGTTGCATTAAATGCGTACTGTTTAGTACTACGCTTGTCAATTGTTTTCAATAGTCTGTGCTAACCTGCCAGAGTTGTCCGCTTCGTAATCGACCATGACTGAGTTCACTTCATCACATATTGTCAAGTTGTTTTCCATTTCGTCGTCGTCTGGCTCTTGACTTTCTATTGGTGCGGGGACTTGTATCTGAATGTGATTTGGTATAGGTTGAGGTTCAGGTTGCGTTGGATTTGCAGGGGATAGGGTTTGTTGTTCGCATCTAGATTAAAGGAAAAGCAAATCGATTGGTTAAAATAAAATAAAAAATAGTAGGTTCTATTTAAACTGACATTGAATTTAATAAACGCTTTGTCAAATAATAGTGGCTGTTCAAGTAAAACATTTTATTTTATAAGTTGAAAAAAAGATACTATTTCTATGCTCATAGCTCAATGTTTAAAATAGATCAATGAAATTAAGGAACCATAGTAACAATGATGGGTGACCATAGTAACAAATTATCAAGAGCGTTTCCGTACTTCGAAGGGAACGTTAAACCGTCGGTCCCGGCGGTTTTCGATTGACAACAGTCGTTAAACCAAGTCAGAGGCCATTTGTTGGTTTGAAAACAGTGACACTAGCGTTAGTCTTTGCCACACATTTGCTTCTACCTATACGAAAGGGAAGGAATAGAATTATGGCGCGATTTCATACTTACATATCATCTTTCTTCTTTTTACTCCTATGAGGGAAGAGTGAGAAAACATATTTGGCAAGTTTCGGCTGCCCCATCATAGTGACTAGGATTTTGGAGCATATTTCGCATGATGTCGATACCTTATCGGGAAATAAGTGTATCAAATTCGTGAGGATCGGAAGTCTTTCGTCCTTGTTCGTTACTTCTGCCTGTTTACAACAAAGTTACGTGATGAGCCAGTGAGACAGGACCTTCAATTTCACATATTTAGATAGATTTACAAATGTATAAACCATATTACGCCAGAATAAAAAATAAAATAGACGAAAACATCTTGAATAGATCTGATAGTAAATAGCAACCGCTAGACTAATGAGCTTCTCGGAGGAAGCTTTGCAAGAGGCACAGGGAAAGCAAATGTATTTAAAGTTTTTAAGTGACTAACGCTCAGTTAACATTAACTTTAGAGGACGTTTCTGCAACTAGGTGTTAGTCCTATAAACAAAATGAAAATATAAAAAATGAATCTCTATTTCCCCTGGTCAACCAACGCATCACGCGTTAACGGATGGAACAATTTCACTAATTCTTTTTTTTTGTGTTTATTATTGTCAGGAGAAGGTTCCTAATTAAGAAAAAAATTAAGAAAGTTGAGCGGAACATTAGAAAATTTAAGACAGGATAACGTCTGTCAGGTCAGCTAGTAACTTCGTAGTACTTGCTGGCAACTTTAAATAAAATGAGCGTTATTTTATCTACACTAATAATATTATACAGAGAAAAGATTTGATTGTTTGTTTGCATTGAATAGGCTCCGAAACTACTGGACCGAATTGAAAAATTCTTTTACCATTAGAATGCTACATTATCTTTGAGTAACATCAGCTACATAATTTTCCCGAATTCTCATGGGAACGAAGTCCCGGGCGGAATGCTATCAAGCAATAAAACAGTAGTCACTCACCTCAATTCTCTTCATCAAATCGCCTACACAATTATGTATAAAGTAGTCTTTGAATCTATCAATATTATCAGCTTGTTCTGGAGTTAGGAATCCGATGAACTCTTTGTATAAATCCAATAGGTCTACCCCGAATATAGTGTCCAGATTCTTAGCAAGTGTCTCCGGATCGTCTAAACTAGGGTCAAACTTTTTAAATGCTGTGTTGATTCGGTTCTTGACGTATACGTTTCGTACTAAGGCCCCGCGAATTGTCAACCTTACTTGGAAATTTGTGACATAAGCTGTGAAAGACAAAAAAATATACATTCGTAGAAATAATAGCGTTTGACAAAGCAGTCAAATTAAATGATTTCTGTATTTAAATACATAAAGCTGGGAGAATCTCTGTCTTGAGCTTTATGCCTATAGAAATAATTTAATATAAGCTTTAAAAGGCACAACATATCCCCAGTTTGCAGCTTTAACAATAGGGCACATGATTTTTTTATTTTATTTAAAATGCAGCTTTTTGACCTTATAATAATTATTATAAGCCTGGTAGTTTTTTAATATCTTTAAAAATAAGAAAGATATGAACGTTTAAAACTCTTAATGAGGAAAATTGGAGAATTTTGCGTTTCATTATTTGTGGACGTAATGGCGAAAATATCGCCCTAAGTAATGGCGAAAATATCGGTGTCATTTCAGTTTTGCGAGAACCAATTTTCTAATATACGTACCTATATCTTCTAAACTGTATCCTTCGTCTGTTTCTGTCACACTCTGACATTCATTGCTGTCCTTTTCCTTCATACATTCTTTCAACATATCTTCTAGTTTATTATATTCTGTAAGAACTCGGTTCCTATAGTTATTAACCAAAAGTTTCAACCGTTTTGAAATCCTTGGGTACTTCTTATTGCTACACTCGCATATTTTTTCTTCTTTTCTTTTCGCTTTGAAAAACTCCGTAATAAGAGACTGTTTCTCTTTGCAAATCCTCCGAAGAAGAATACAACATTGACAATGATGTTTTAGTTCTTCTGTTCTTTTGTTTATTTCTTCTAGAATACTCGGTTTTGTCGTTTTAGGTACATCTTTGGATACTTTTTTGGTTTGAGTGTCTTCTATGACGCTTGTTATAGGAGTAACGGTACTATTGACTGTAGTGGTTGATTGTAGTACAGCTAAAGGAACTAAGTATGCTCCAGCGCTAGTTTGCACGACACTGTACATATTTGGAGCTATTGTACAATTAATTGGTTGAGCAATAGTTTTTGCTACAGCAGTATTTAACGTTGTTTGACTATTTGTGATTGGTGTTTTGTTACTATCATTTATTATAGGCGTTGTCTGTACAGGTATTAGATTACCTACAACTTTCCCATTGTCTACCACCAATATTCGGCCAGGATTGTTTGAGGTTTCATTTGTATTATTATTTTGTAAATTATTATTTGTTGTATTTGTATTAGATGCAACATTAAGTATTGGCGTGTCATGTTTATCGGTGATATCCTTGTGAACGCGATTGTACTCGATAGTTTGGGTAAAGTCTATAGGTAGAGGGGTTTTTGTAACTTGTTGTATTGTTTCGGTGATTGGCACGCCATCTGGTGGCCGGCCTGAGTTTGTGCGTTGGTAGAGGAAATTCTGAAAAAATTGGTGTTTGTTAGGCGAGAAGGCTAAAAATAATAAATAATAATAATAATTCAGTTTCAGAACCTATCTGAAATACTTATCTTTTTGGAAAATAAATAATCAATGGAAATATTATAATTTTGGCAATGTACAGACGTCAGGTTACTCATCTGCACCAGAAAAGCGATGTAGAGCCTGATGTGCTGCCGTGTGTACTAGACTTATGTTCGCGTAAAAAAGTAGCCAAGGTCACTCTTTGATCCTACAACTAGGCTTGTGTGGAAAATCATCTCCATCCGTCGTCGTAAAAAAGGGCAGACAAAAACAAATTCAACAAAATAATATTAAAGTAATAGTATCAATTGCATGTATAAAAGGAGTTTACCCTGAATCGCTTGCTGGTCTTAGCGAGGTATCGAACCCAGATCCTCGGCATCTCGTGTTCGGGCTGTTGGTATAATGTCAGCGCCGGGTTGAACGGCAATAGCTTGTGCTGAACACGTGGCACCTCACCAGTTTTGAAGTATTTCTGTAATTAGCACGTATAATTTTTTTTTAAAGGAAGACTTGCACGAATTCTGACTAGATTGGCCAGACCGTACAAACGATAGAATTAGGTTGGAAAAATTAAGGGAAACCTTTACCCACAGTGGGACAAAAAAGTAAAAAAAAAGAATTTCTCTTAGTTGGAGAAAATTGTTTTTATTGAAGAGATGAAGATTTATATACAGGGCTTTAGGTAAATCGCTTTCCACCTCTCGGGTGGTTAATCAGTCCATGAAACTGAACAACTTTTCCCCAATAATAGGTCAAAATATGAAAAAAAAAAAATCTCCCATACAAAATGCGCTATATGCTGATGAAGTTTGTATGGGAACTCAATGTTCCCTGGGGAAAGTTGTTCAGTTTCATGGACTGATTTAGCACCCGAGAGGTTGAAAGAGATTTACCTAAAGCCCTGTATAGGTGTTTATATTTTACAAAGTTTTATTTTCAAAATAAAAATTGATTAGACAGATAAGATTTTAGAATATATTTTTTATTTTGGCTTGGATGCAAGATATTTGAGTTAAGTATTTTTAGCAATCTCCATACTTCTAAAAACGGATTTAACTTACAACAATAGGGTTATCCCCGGCCTTTTCCTTCCTAGCCCGGAAAATATGCCCTTGTAAATGTTTGGGGGCAAGCCAGGGCATCATGTGTTTGCAGACCAGTGCGCACGTGACGTTAAGCCCCCAGCGAGTGCGAGTGGAGCCGACGCCCCGGGGACGCCGGAATAATGCTGGGTTGTTGCTGACGTACTCGCGGAATTGGTCCAAACCGAGGACTATGTACCTGGGAAGTAGAAAGTATGAGATTTATATATATAACTAACTTTCCGCCCAAGGCTCTGCCCGCGTGGACTACAGGTTATATTGTGCCCAGCTGTGGGATAAAATGTAGACTATGTTCTTTCCCAAGGTATAATCTATCTCTGTACCAAATTTCATCAAAATCAGTTTAAGCACAAAAGCGTAACAGAAAGATTGACAGAGTTACTTTCACATTTATAACATTAGTAGGGATATTATTCATTATTTGAAAATCAAAGTAGAAAATATTTTACAGACAAATAGTGTACAAAGGCGAGCTTATCTTTAGAAGATATCTCTGCCAGGTAACCTAAGCGGTGAGAAATAGATTTAGATTGTGTCGTTCTGATCAAGTACTTGTTTGTTTGTGTTTTATGTGTGAGTTCTTTTTGATGGCAATAAATGTTATTATTTTCTAGATATTTAAAGATATCTATTTTATTGCATACTTAACCATGGGAAAAATACACAAATAATACTAAAAGTGTGCAAGGGCGGCCTTATCGCATAACAGCGATCAAGGCGAAATGAAAACACAGGAATCAAGAATGCAAAAAGCAGCGCAAAAGTAGTGACAAAAAGAAGAAAAAACAAACCAAAATAATATTTATAATAATTGACATATATTTCGGGTGAAAACCTTCGACATGAGTAATGTTATACAGAGTGTTTCAATGCCAAATGTAAATTTCAAACACGAATATCTCGCCAACTTCGAGGCTAGCGGGGTGAGAAATATCGCAGTACAATGCGTAGCGCTGAAATAAGTATAAATTACGTAAACTCCTTAACTTAAAGTTTCGAGAGTGTAATACCATGTAGCGGTCCGCCAACCCAATGAGGTTTGGCGGGTTGGCTGGCGCTTCCATCACGATGTTTTCCGCTATTTTATGTAATTATGCATGAATTAAAAAAAGCGGTGATAACCCAGTTGGTAATGAGCCTGACTTGTAATCCGAAAGTCGCGGGTTCGAATCCTGGTGCGGGCCTGTACCACTAAATTCGTCTTTTCGGATTTATGTACGGATTTCTAATTATCACTTGCTCAACGGTGAAGGAAAACATCGTGATGAAACCCGCCCGTCCAAGAAAATTCGTTTTCGAAAGACGAGCGGTCCGCCAACCCGCATTGGGCCGGCGTGGTGGACTATGGGCTACACCCCCTTCGTGTTTTGAAGGGAGGCCCGTGCCCCTTGGTGGGGACGCTGGTAAAAAAAATGCATGCATTATATTTGCACCCACATCTATACGATTTATAACTTTTTCTCCACGCCCAAAGGTTTCCGATAAGAGTAAATACTTACCTTATTTGTGTTGGAATGCAATAAAGTATATTGTATTGTAATGATGACATAGAAAGGCTTAAAAGAATAGTTAACGATACTAGTGTCGTAGGTAATGTGTAACGTGAGCCCATTTGAAACACGAGCGAAGCGAGTGTTATATAGGGCTTCAGTTACACATTACCTAAGGCACGTATATTGTTCAACGTTTTACAATGCAGTTGCCGAGGAAACGAAACTAAAAAAAAAGTTGTCAAAAACTTACATCGTAAACGTATATCCAAAGTTCTTATAATATAGTTTCCAATCAAAATTCACTGAAAACGTGTAACAATTGAACAGTGTGCACTAATATTTTACGATTAAACACAAAACATTAAGGAATTAATATTTTCATAACACAAAAATGATTTTGTTGAACAAATAATTTCAAATGGCGGGCAAAACAATGGCGAGCAAAATATTTTTCCACAATTATGAGGCAAAGGCTAAGTAAATAAAATGCCAATGGCGCCTACAGAAATTATTAAATAATTCAATTATTTGTTAAAAAATCAGATTTGTTTTATTGAAAAAGTAAAATAAATAATTTACTTTTATTTTTTATTTCACTGAAAATCAAGATTTTCGTCAGAAATAATTATTTTTCAGGCATAAAAACTCTTTGTTGTCATTCTATAAAGCCATCATTTAATAAAAAAAATAACTTTACTGGATCACAGAATAGCCTATGAAGTTGAATTTTGGTATATGAAAAATGGTTTATTTGCTCATTAGTTCAATTTTTTTTTCAAAACCTTCTCATTTCAAAATTACATAACATGACATATGTTTTATGGGGTACGTAAACGTACACTCCGTGGCCATGTTACGGGGTTACAACTGCATTGTAAAATATTTTAAAATTCACTTACTCATCCTCACACCACCGGTAGCTGAACCGACTGTTCCTCTCCCCCCGATACGGCATAGCAGGCAGTAGATAAGGATAGAGAAACACCGAGCTGTTGGCTATAACTTGCATAAATAGCTCCGGGAAATCGCCTACGTATAGCGAGTTCTGGTGGAAGCGGTTACGGCTGGAATAAAAAATAAAAGAAAATAATGTTTTCTCAAAAATGCTTGGTTAGAGCATTACTTTGACAACCTTCTTCGAGACAAAATACATGCGAGCAGCAGCCGGCAAAAGTTGTATGAAAATATCTGGCGTGTTTAAAGGCCAAATAAATTGCTATGTAAACTCATATCTGTCGTGTAATTTAAAAATGGAACGATCTTTTACTCCGAAACATTGCAACCAAGGAGGTAACTAAGCAAAGGTTTTATTTAGATTTCGAACTGGTTTGCAAATAGAAATCTGTTTATTGGAAAAAAAAAACAAATGAACACGTTCATGTCTGAAAAGTTATTGTTGTTGTTAGTTTTCATTTCCGCGCATTATTTGAGAAAAGTATGTACTACACAAGCCTTGGCCACAACTAGGCATTGCTGGACTTACGTATGTGTGCATCGGCTTCGCCTCAGTTCACGTTTACACGTTCGTGCCTCTTTTGAGGGCCGCTGCAGTAATGTATTATTATTTCGAAAATAAAGTTTTCAAAAGATATCCAAAATAAATGAGTTAACTAGGTAAATATTTAGCACTGACCGCAAATACCAGTTAGCTCAACAAAACAAAAAATACTGACACATTTTCCTAAGACAACGTTTTGGTTTACTGATTTAAGTTTATAAAGTGGACAATTATTTAGATGTAGAATACAAACACTTTATTTTAACACTTACCTCCTTTCTAACTCTTTCTGGATAAATCTGTAAGCAAATAAGGTCTGTAAGTATGGTATGGTAGGGAGTGGTCACCTGTTTAGTTTAAGATCGTTCCGAATGTATTGCAAATAAATGAATTTATTATTATTATTACACTCGTTAAATTTCTTTAATCATTTATCTCCAGTCAGATTCCTCTATTATCAGGGTCAGATGGCAGTTTCTCCCTTACCTGCCATAATCCTGGATATCGTGGTCAAACATAGCTTAGAACATTTTTTAAAGTTTTTTATAAAGGGGTTCGAAGATTTTAGTATGAGAGCCGGCCTGTGGCCGGCCACCATCTTGGATTTTGTCGAATGTCATGTCGCAGTTTGAAACCAAGTCAGATGGATAGAGGATGATTAGGTGATCAAAAAGTATAACGGGTCATTTTGTCGTATCCAGGAACAGAGATATAATTGGTTTTTGTTATGCCTGTGCTGCCATCTAGCTTTTGGTTTTAAAATTAGAGGCTTTTTAAAATATCGCGAGGAAAATTATTAAAAATTTAGTCAGATATTGATAGAACCCAGAAATAAAGTACGCAATTATTGAAAAACAATTTTTTTACCAGCCCAGCAATTATTGCGGAACTACGCATCTTTGCCCTGAGTTAGATTGTGGTCAAGAGCGAACCCATTTTTAATAAAAAATCTAAAAAAAATCTGTCACAAGCAAATCTCAACAAACTCCAAAGTACTCCTCTCCTGGGTCGTGGTTAAGCATAGCTTAATTGAGCTTTTTTTAAGTATTTTCTTTTTAATAAATTAAAAGCAAACGGGTTTGCAAAAGGTTTGCAACAAACTCCAAAGTACTCACGTGACCATCTTATTGTTTTCAGGGTTATCTTTGGAGACGGTGATCTCCCAGCTGTTTATGAGCTCGAGTGCGGGCTTGAGGTTGCACACGTTTACTACGGAGTCGGGGTTCGATTCCAGCATCTTGTTGAATTGTTCCTGACAGGGAAAAATATATCTATTTTATTCTAGTCTATTTTTTCTTAGTTCAAAAATATTCTATTCGTTTTCTGCTCGTATTTAGTACATTCTTGATATTTTCTTTTTTCTTTATTTGAGAAACACACAACAAAATTCTAAAGAACGTAAGTGAGCCTCAGGCGCGGTCGCAGCCAGAAATTTTGGAGGGGGTCACTCACCCAATTCACAACTAAGTAGACAGCCTTTATCTTGAATCTTTACAATAAACCGACAAATTACATTATTAGAATATTGTTATACAATCTTTATCATAACGACGCATATCGATTTTGCTAGGATTACCAAAACTACGTAGTTCGGTTCCTTGTTTCTAAACTAGATGTCATTTCCAAGTTATTTTGGCCATCGCGCGTAGTTCATAAAAACACCACTAGATGTCAGCAAACTATAAATTTATCGCGGTTAGGGGATAGCTAGAAATTTCCTTTTATTATTTGGCAAATTTTTGAGATTTTTCAATTTGACCTTAGATTTTGGGGGGGGTCATGTCCCCTGTGACCCCCCCCCCCCTTCGGACCGCGCCTGGTGAGCCTACGTCACGGAATGAGGAGGCGTGATGGGCGGGTAGCGCCCTAGTTTTCGGTTTAATTTTAATATATTATCAATAAGTCAACATTCTATAGACGTCTATGGTCTCATTACACATTTCTTTTAAAAAAAGGCACGCCAATCCATAAAGCTTTGCCATCCCTGCTCTAGTGTATCTTGTATTACTGTATGATCTAGCCTGATAGGTGTTGTGAAGTTGTGATGTAGGAAATAATAAATTTGTTTTCTGTTTTCTTTCTTAGAGATGCATTGAACGTAAATTAATTAGAAATAAATTCTCACCAATACCTGAGGTAAGGAGGGGGGAATGCGTGTCCTATCTTGCTTGCAAGAGAGAGAGAGATGGAATTATTAGCGTAACCGCACGCCGCCTTACGCATATCAGAGCAAAATCCAGTGATTTTGTGCCTTTCAGTGAGTGTTGTTAGAAACTGGTCGCCCTAGATTGCACCTCTATAGGCTAAGTGCTCTGTGAGTATAAAGTAGAATGAACTTTATGCATACTGGTAATAAGGTTCAAATTAGAATAAACTTGGCCCTTTAACTTACTGAGTGTACATACCAAGTACTCCTTGTAAGTGCGCGAATGCCTCCAATGGATGGGGTGTACACAAAGCTGCATGAAGTTGCTAGTGCATAACTGCACGTGCTGACGTAATTGCTGCTGCAGGATCGATACTTGGGCGGCGGTTACCTGGCATAAACAAACATACTGTTGAGAGAAAACGATGTTGGTATCTGCGTGTGTCTGTGAGTGCGTGCTTTCGTGCGTGCGTGCGTCCGTATGAAATTGTATTTATTGTTTATAAGTTCGTGCGTGTGCTTGTGTGTACGTGCATGTGTGTATTTATGCTTTTAATGTCCGTTACCTTGGTGCCACTATCAATGGTGACGTTCACCTTAATGCCGGCGTCGCGTCGGTCTGAAGACTGCGGCTCGGTCTGGCACAAATGAACCTAATAACGATTTTGTAACCTGCCTGTGTGTGTCTGTATGTGTGCATTCTTTCGTGCGTGCGTGCGTCTATGTACGTATATATGTGTGTATGCGCGTTCATTTGTGTATGTGCGTGCGTGTATGTGAATGTTTGTGAGTTCAAGCGTGCGTGTGAAAGTGTATGTATTGTTTATGGATACGTGCGTGTGTTTGTAGGTACGTGCGTGTGTATGTTTGTAGGTACGTGCGTGCGTATATTTATGCTTCTAAACTCCGTTAAATTGATGCCACTATCGATGGTGACGCCTTACTGCCGGCGAAGGTCTGAAGACTGCGGCTCGGGCTGGCACAAATAAACCTAATAACCATGTTGTTATTTGCGTGTGCGTGTCTCTGTGTGTGCGTTCTTTCGTGCGTGCGGGTATTCGTGTGTACGTCTATGTACCCTGACATAACTGTTTTGTATTAAAATGTAAAGTATCTTATTTGTGTTGGAGTGCAATAAAGTATATTGTATTGTAAATACGCGCGTGTATGTGTGTATATGCGTGGGCGTATGTGCTGGCTTGTTAATAAGTGCGTGCGTCCATGTATGTATTATTTATGGGTTCGTCCATGTGTGTTTTTGTGTACTTAGACATAGACATAGACAACGTTTATTTTTGCATCTTCAGCACACACAAATTTAGTAAGACATTAACAATACACTAAAAATTATTTTAAAGACTAATACATATAAATGTGTGCTGCAGTGACAAAAAAAGGGTCCCATCTCAGCATATTGCTCTTCCCCACAGGTAGGAGCGCTGATATTCTGTTGGGACCGACGAGTTGCGTGTGTGTTTGTAGTAGTATAATTATTAGTGTGAGTGTTCTGTTCTGTGTGTAGTTGCGTGCGTATCCTTATAATCTCCGTTACCTTGGTGCCACTATCAATAGTGACGTGCACCTTAGTGCTAGCATTGTTCTTCAGACTGCGCAGGGCGGGCGGCGGCTCGGCCCGCTCCTCCGCCGGCGTCACTGACATCGTCTTCTCTTGCAGCGATATTTGTATCGTAGTATTTCTGGAATTATTCATTCTTAGTTGTGTTCAAGTCACAATCAAAGTCGAAATGGACCATAATTCATGGAACATAATAATAATAAAGACGTTTATTCAAATTTCACACAGTATCTTAAAACTAATGATCTTAGATATATGAACTTAGGTTTATTTGGATGTGAATTTGAAAAGGCAGAGCCTCAGCATTACTGCTGTTTTTCAGTCTCCACCCGTAACTTAAAACTAAACTAAATGTGCCTTCCCCCTAGGTAGATAAAAAAAACACATAACAAAATTCATACAGAGGTGTTCCGGCTATATTTAAATGAAACTAGTGGATATAACTTATCAAATTATAACGGGAAAAATTGAATTGAATTGAATAAATAATGTTTCTGAAAATATGTCAAAATAGTGAATTACATTAGCATTTTTGACTGCTGATGTTCCGTCGCAGAACTAGGGACTGCTCGGTGAGGTAAGCGGGGGAGCGACAACGGCTGCCATTCATATTGCAACATTCTTAACCACCGGAACTTTGTCATATATCTTTATTTAATCAGTTTATTCATGAGCTGTGGAGTCTAATTATATTCTTGTTGAAAACAAGGGAGTTTAATTCATCCAGCCAAAAACAAGTAGCCTATTAATACTCAGCAGGCCAATATAAAACGACGTTTGTCATTAAGCAACTAGAATAGAATAGAAAAACATTTATTTGGTACTTTTACATTAAAGAAAACTAAGACTAAACTAATAATAAACTAAAAACTAAGTAAAAGAGTACCAAAAAGGCTTTCACTCAGCAAAATGCCGCGGCTCCGAAGAGCCATCGACGCTGGTTTTCAGTGAACGCCTGAGAGAGGGGAACTCGTTGACATTTATTTTTTTCATGGCTCGAAATAACCCGGGTTTATACGGGAATTTACGGGATAAACCATATTATTTCAAGCCTTTAAAAAAATATCAGTTTTACATCAAAAATGACAGCCGCAAACGTACAGTTGCAGTCTTGAAATAGCATTGGCTTTTGACTATGACACTCTTTAGCCCTTCAATTGTCCCTGTGCTACAAATCAAGTCAATTCCTCACTCCATTTAAACGTAAAAAAGGACAAACAAACATTTTCATATCTATAATTTTTTTCATTAGAAAAACGTATTCGTAAAAATAATAATAAAGATCTTGTTTTCTTATGGAACTTACTTGGATGGTTTCGGAGCAACTTTTCTCACATTCAAAATTTCTCTCGACTTTTCGGCAGCTCTTTCGGTTTCTTCGTACTCTGGATCTACCGGCTCGCTCTTTCCAATCGAAAATCTGGTGTTGCTATCTCTTTTCTGCTGTGTTATTCGTTCTGCGCGAACCTCTGTTTCGTCATCTGACACTGGCTCTTGTTTCCCATCCCAATGACTAGGTATCTGTGAAATTATTTTAGTATTTTTTTTAAAACGCTTACCCGCGTGAGGGATATTCACAAATAATTTTTAGGGAAAGAAAAATATTCGGCGCGAATGGGACTTGAACCCACGACCCCAGGATCAGATCTCCTGGTGCTCTAACCAACTGAATTATCGTGCCTTCAAGTCAAGCGGCGAAATTTCTCATTCCCTTACTAAGCACATACGTCGTGCTTATAGGTTAGCGCCATCTGTGTCTCGTACGGAGAACTACAGACTCATATCTGTGAAATTGTTTAAAATCAAATCTTAGGTCCGTATTACAGAACGCGACTCAGACTCTAATCTTTACTTAAGTAGCAGTCGTCTTTGTCCTTTTGATAGTAAGAGAAAAAAGACAATCAATACTTAAGTGTATATCAAGACTTGAATCTTCTTCTGTAATACGGGCGTTAGAGTACAGGAATTAGCAGCAATTCATAAGAAGGCTGCTCCTCACTCTGTCATAGTTTTCGAAGGAATTTAGAAAAATAACATAGCCTTTGTATCATTCTAATAATGCATAAACTAATAAGCTATATTACTGTAGTTTCATAAAAATTCATTCCTGAGAGAGTGCCTGCCATCAGACTAAATGGCATTGAATTAGAGCGGGTCTTTAGATTTAAATATCTGGGACACTTCGTAACCGACGACCTTAAGGACCAGGTAGATATCGAGAGGGAGCGCAGAGCGCTGGCGGTCCGATGTAACATGCTGGTGCGGAGGTTTGCACGTTGTAGTGAACAAGTGAAAGTCACTCTTTTTAAAGCTTATTGCCAAGTATTCTACACGTGCAGCCTCTGGACCAGCTATACGCAAAAGACCATCAACGCTCTGCGCGTCCAGTATAATAACGGCTTCAGGATGTTGTTGGGTCTGTCCCGCTCGTGCAGCGCGTCGGGTATGTTTGCGCAGGCGCGAACGGATGATTTTTTCGCGATAATGCGCAAAAGAACAAACTCGTTGCTAAGCAGGGTGCGGGCCAGTTCTAGCTCCATCTTGAAGACTGTCTCTGAGCGGTACGATTCTCGGATCATGTGTCACTGGGCCGAGGTGCTTTCTAAGAATAATAAAAAGTTGTGACGTCGATTCCCGGTCGGGACAAACATCTAGTCGGGGGTCGGATTATGAGAATTTATTTGTGTAATTTGTGTGATTTTTGTTTTATTTGTAATAATAATGGATCTTTGTTATCTCTGACATTAATAAATTAAAATTAATAAATTAAATTACTATTTTATAGGATTTTTGAATAATAAATATAATAAATATTTTCGTTTTTTTTACGGACAGAAATTGTCATTACACGCTGATGAGCTCTCGCTGATCTAAATCGATCAGTGAGGTTAAGCAACGTACACAAGAGCAGGGAAAAGTGGCAATTTATCACGAGCATTTCCATGCTTCGGAGGGCACGGTAAGCCGGCGGTCCCGGCTGTTGTCGATTGACTACAGTCGTCAAAACCAAGTCAGAGGCCATTTGGCAGTTTGAAAACTCTGACACCAGGGTTAGTCAAGTTCGCCACACACTTGACACCACCTACACGATAAGAAGAAGCATTACACGCGCACCTAAAATGTTTTTTTTTTTCACAGACTAGAGAGAACAGAGTAGAAAATAATATTACAAAGTACTGGACAAACTGGAAGATTATTCTGTAGTCTGTATTAAAACAGCTATACTCCAAAGATTTCCGAAACACATACCTCATTTCCAGGAGTGTCAGTGAGTACATTCTTGGCCAAGTTTTCAGCCAATTCATCATCTGCCGTGCTCTCCGGCATTATGTTGAACAGTTCCGTCACGAGGTCATTTAACTCTTTCTTTGATATTTTGATGATGTTCTCCAGTGGGTCGTCTTCGTCATCTGATGACATAGATTTATGTTAGCTTAGGTCCTGAGCCTTAGTGTCCATGCACACACCGTACTTTATACCGATCGACGATGCAAAACTGAAGCATTTAATAAGCCAGTAAAACAGAAAATAAACTTTTATGTTTCAACAGAGGGCAGACGCTCATCAGACGACAAGGGGGTGATCGCTTATTTTGAGACTATTCCACACAGTTCCGCATAGGTTTAGCAGCGCTAAGGATTACCTATGTTCCACCCCTTTAAATATTCTAGAAGCCTTGCAAATCTTATTAACACTTATATCTTGCTTTTGGTCTTATTCCAACTCATATGTGCCTAATACCTCCCATCTTACCAGCGCGTACTTTAGACACTAATTAAACTTAATAACGGCTAATAACGGCTTAATAACAAAGATAATTTTTCTAATCTACTTTCTGGGCTTTTATAGGCTTATGTAGTTTGGTTCAAGAAATGTGGCGTAAATTTGTCAATTTTTAACTTTTTTACTGTCTGTGGAGCGCGGATGTGGAATAAACTACAAAAAGCTATTCAAGAGAGTCCATCTATACATTCCTTCAAAAACAGAATCAAAGAATACTACCTGTCTCAACTGTAATGAACAAATTATATTAGGTATGTAAGATTTATTGTATTTAATTGGTCACATATTGTTTTATTCATGTAAATATGTAATATTTAATTAGAAGGTATTTCTTTTCCGTTGTGCGCAATTCTCTCTTCCCGTCTAGTACACTATTTCTCACGGGTTAGATTGGCTGGAAGGGATCTTTTCTAGAGATAAGCTCATCTTTGTACACGGTTTTTTTTCTTTAAAATATTTCATTCTTTCATTGGTTGTGCAATAAAAATTTTAAAGGGTTGTTAAATTGAATATGAGTATAATGTGGTTAGGCTTTCAGCCTTACGCTTTAAAAAAAAAAAACTTCGCGTATGAATTACAATTGATTGATTGATGAAATGAAAATCCTTTGTAGAAATGTCAATGTGGCGTGTAAACCATCTTAGTGCTCCAAAATCGTCATTCTCACCTGCCAGCAGTGCACCCTGCTGATCAACGGACGAGACTCTGGCGTACTACAACCCGTAATGGGTTTCCTTACTTGATATTGCGTACCTTATGGGGTGAAACATCACACATACTCTATGATTATATATTTTTAATTTGAATGAAATTATATACTCAGATATCGGCAAAATTACGATTTTCTGGACCAATGATTACCTAGTGGAAGAGAGTGAAGTACAAAGGAAGAGCCCTACACTCAGCATTTGATGACCATAGGTTGATGAATATGTGATCACCGAGATGCTATGTTGAAAATACAACGACTGCGCAGGCGTTATGGCGTCATATCGGTGTAACTTATAATATGTAGAAAAGTGGTACGAATGTATGTTACCTACAACGATTATGCTAAGTAAATGTATATTTATTTACTAACTTTTCGCTCGTGGCTCCGCCTGCATGGACTACAGGTTATTTCGTGCCCAGCTGTGGGATAAAATGTAGCCTTTGTCCTTTCCCAAGGTCTAATCTATCAATGTACCAAATTTAATCAAAATAAAATAAATAAATAAACGCTACACACTCAAAGGCCCACAGTAAGGTTTTCCCTTGTGTCGTGGGTCCCTTGGAACACACTTAAAGACAAACACAAACACCCATGACCCGAGAACAAACATCTGCTTTTTACACAAATGTTTGCCCCGACTGGGG
The DNA here is from genome assembly GCA_949987775.1 of Aproaerema taeniolella. Taxonomy (NCBI): domain Eukaryota; kingdom Metazoa; phylum Arthropoda; class Insecta; order Lepidoptera; family Gelechiidae; genus Aproaerema; species Aproaerema taeniolella. The sequence continues at coordinate 11,914,117 of OX465261.1, read as the reverse complement.
ATCGAACCCAGGACCCGCCGATCAAGAGGCAACGTCACTACCACTCGACCAAGCCGGTTCAAAATAGGTTCAGTAGTTTAGGCGTAAAAGTGTAACAGACAGACAGAGTTACTTTCGCAATTATAATATTAATAGAGATTGAAATACATACGAGCATCAAGATCAGCAGCAACATTATACTCCGGGTCAGCGTCATCGTCCTCTTCATTCCTCGACACCTCAGCCGGGTTCATACACTCCTCTAAGAACTGCGTCCAAATCTCATCCACAGGCGTCGGCACTTCGTCCGGCGGTACGAACGAGCTCTCAATGTGCTCTATTGACGTGGACGCAAGGCTCACTTTTGAACGAGTGCGCAGGGCTATTGTTGCCTCTTCCTCTTCTATTATTAGTTTTCTGCGGGTTGATGATGATATGTTCTGGAAATGTTACCGGTGTTACAAGGATAAGAAGCGTTGTTCAAGCTACGAAAGACTAGGTCAATAGAATTAATATTTGTGTGCAAGCTTACGTGCACACGTGCGTGTGTCATGTGTGGCATTGCGAACGTTAATAAAAATAAATAAACGCTGCACACTCAAAAGCCCACACCAAGATTTTCCCTTGTGTCGTGGGTCCCTTTACACACATAAAGACAAACACGCACATTACATCCATGAACCGATAACAAACATCTGCGCATATATTTCTACGTCATGTGTGCGTATATTTGTACGTGCGCAATTGCATAGTATGCGTACTTATACGCATACGTGCGAACTTGCATAGTATCATGTGCGTACTAGTACGCTTGCATTTAAACATGCAAGTGTGTGACTCCGTGCGCATATATGTATAATATCTTATAAAAAAAAAGGAAAATAATTTACAGTGGGAACTTTGAAGGGCCCATCCTTGACGACCATTGGGCTGACGATGTGGGGAGTGTTGGGCGTGGCCGGCGTGCGGGGCTGCGAGTCCAGGTCGCTGCAAGACTCCAGGGTGTGATCGTCATCACTCTAGTGGAAATCGATGTGGAATTAGAGAATATTACAAAAGAGATATACTATTTTTTTAGTACGGAGGTTGGTTTTTTATTTCGATTAATATAACACGCAATTTTTAAGTATGGAGGTTGGTTTTATATTTCGATACATAACACGCTCTGCTTATGACGCAATACTTCCGATTTTTGAAAAATATTTTTTTGTTGATACTTTTATAATTTTTATTCTTATTAAAACCACCGGATAAACCGCCTGGGCCAGAGCCAAATTTTGGCCGTTTAACTGTATAGAAAGCGTGCGCTTAAACGATACACACTCATAACCTAAGGTAGGGTCGTGTGTGCAAAAATAATACACAAGTGTTTTGATATTCTGTATCATTTTTGATACACTGGCGCTGAGGGTGATAATTAACTTGTACTAAACCAACTTTCAAACATTAAATAATAAAGTTAACTGAAATAAATAAAAGCTTACAGGAACATCGTCAGGCGTGGGTTTGTATTCGTCGTCGTCTTCATCCTCCGGCAACTCCTGGGCTATGAGAGCCTTCACCTCCGGCCTCGTCTTCACTGGGATGTGTTTGATCGGCGTCAGCTCCAAGTTCCATGGCGCTGATTGTGGAGACACGCGCATTAACTCTCTGAATGATAAGTTTAGAAAAAGACAGTTAATAAAAATTGAAATATTTGCAAAACAATATCTCCAAACTTAAGTTGGAGCGAGAAATTGAAATTTTGATTGTCTATCTATATTTATAAAATTTTATAGAGGAAAGATTGGATTGTTTGAATTTGTTTCCATTGAATAGGCTCCGAAACTACTGGACCGATTTGAAAAATTCTTTTATCATTAGAATGCTACATTATCTCTGAGTAACATAGGCTACATAATTTTCCAAAATTCCCACAGGAACGAAGTCCCGGGCGGAATGATAGTAAAGAATAACTTTTTTTACAAAAATGTTTACCACTCTACCTACATCATCTACATCTAACATACTAATCACCACAATTTATATGATGAACCAGCTTTCCGCCCGGGTCGTCGTTCCCATTGTAATTTGAGAAAAATACTAATGAATCTCTTTGTATTTCAAATGTGGGAACAAGTATTTTAAGAACCACTGATGCTCTGCTTACCACAACACTATTAAATTATACTACGTTTGGAACTACTATTAAATTATACTACTATTACGTCCTAGAGTAGTAAATGTAATTACTTAGCCTTGGCCCTGGTAATCTTAGGCTGTGGGTCCTTTTTCTCTCCGACTGCATTCTCCTCTTCCTCCCGTAACTTGACCAAAGCAAGCACATGATCGTTTGTCACCACTTTCTGTGATAAAAAAAAAATTAAATGAGTAACAGCTAGAACATGGAGTGGCTTTAAATTAGTGAAACTTAAGGGAGTTGTTCTCCCCATGAAACTTACCAACTTTTCCCAAGAAACCTATATCAGGGGTGGAAACTCATTCCATGTCAAAAATACTGATTTGACTGACTACAACCCTCTAAAATACATGTAGGTCAGGACAGCTGAGACATGTCGCCCGGAGAGATCTCGCATATTCAGGTCGATAGCAAATCGTTTGTGACGACAAACAAGCAAACTTTCATCGTTTGTGACGGTATACTTTCGCCAAAAAATCAAAAAAACATGGTTCAGCCAGCCGGATTTTGCACTTTTCGGAGCACATCAGATCTCAGCTCCTGAAGGGTTTTCGGGATTCGTTCCTGATCAAAAGTAATGTGACGCGTATGTGACAGAAATCCAAACTGATTTCATCTATCGTGATGCAATACTTTTGGAGAAATCTTGAAAAACAAGTGTCCAGCCAGCCTGATATCCGGCTGGCTGAACCACTTGTTTTTCGTCGATTTCTCGCTAACTAACGCGTTTCACTCTGAACTTTTTTGATCAAAGGTTTGTGATGGCAATGTGACAGGGTACCATGCAGGTTTGAACGCCCGTAACGCATACATTTTTGAGATATTCCAGAAAACTAAATGGTTCAGCTGGAAAAAGTCAGGCCAGCTGAACCACCTGTTTCTACCACTTCCAGGTGCGCTACACTCGAGGAATCTAAACCAAAGGTTTGTGACAGAGATTATAAATACGATGGTTCGTTTGTGACGGCTCAAAATGCAGCCCAAAAAAAGTTATAAGCGATTCTTTTTTTTCCATACATTGATTAAACTAGGTGACCATGCTTTCAGTATTGCAAGGACAGTCCCTAATTGAATTAAATATTAAAGCATTAATAGAATGAGCAAGGCGCCGTGTAGATGATTAAAATTATATTAACAATTAAATTAAACAATACTATATAAGTCATCTTTCAATATCACCTAATAAGGTACACTTAGACGATAAATTATATTGCGCAATGAGAACAAATTATGCAAACGAGGGCTTTTTTGGCACTAACTTTTTATTTTAAATACAATCAATCTCAAAATAATTTAGTCAATCACGCTTATGGACAATATTTATGGAGTACTTTATGTAATACCGTCCTAACCTAGTGTATATAAAGCAAATTGTTCAAACCTATTGTTAGTTAAAGAAACTATTTTCTCAGTCTGTGATTATGAGATTTAAAAAGACTTTATTTTTTATATATAAATATTAGTAAATATTAAGTCATATTTCGTAAAGCCAAAGAAATAATAGTACACGCATGTACGCATGTTTGGTGCATATTATTATTATATAATAATTGTAAGAAGTAAAGCACAGTTATAATGGAAATAGTACATAAGTATAATGGATATTATAGATTAGTTTAACAAAGCAGCTTTACCTACCTACTATAATAAGGCCCACCACATCAGAAATTCCGAATTGGAATCCTCAAACATGTAAATCCACTTAATTCGGCAGCTTTATTTCCACACACGACTTACATGTGTGCTCGTTACTCGTTTCAGAATGTATATGTAGCCGCCCTTAGTAAGTAATAGTTAATATTTTCTCAATCTGTGATTACAAGGTAATTAAGACTTAAATTGTTATGCATAATTAGTGAATATTGAGTAATATTTTATACACTGTTAATTAAAATGTGATTTTTAAAAAATTATATTATTTTATTTTATATGTATTTTCATAACATAACCTTTTCTGATTATAAGGCCAGGCCACAGCAACTACCAACACTGAACGCCCCACGCTAAAAATACTAAAGGTAAGTAGGTGTATGTAAGTAACAAAATTAAGAGAATAAATACTATTATTCTTTTGATCTAAAAATAATATGTCTAGAAGTTAAATGAACAACAAATTTGGTCCCACATTTAGATATAATAAATATGTACAAATTAGCCAATCAGTTTGTTTTAGGCATGACCATTGCGATTAAGTCATTGACAAACTGTTGGAAAAATCAACCGCGATGGAAACCCTTCGTACGTAGCATTTTTTAGCTTGATTCACAAGTGACTTGTTTTTATTCGTAGCTTTTGGCTCATCATTCTTGGATATTATCCTCTTGTGTGCGGTTCGTAACCAGTACCGCCGCATTAAGAAGTCATAATAATATTGCACGCAGTCATTCGTTCTCATTACGCAATATAATTTATCGTCTAAGTGTACCTACCTTATTAGGTGATATTGAAAGATGACTTATATAGTATTGTTTAATTTAATTGTTAATATAATTTTAGTCATCTACACGACGCCTTGCTCATTCTATTAAAGATTTAATATTTAATTCAATTAGGGACTGTCCTTGCAATACTGAAAGCATGGTCACCTAGTTTAATCAATGTATGGAAAAAAAAGAATCGCTTATAACTTTTTTTGGGCTGCATTTTGAGCCGTCACAAACGAACCATCGTATTTATCATCTCTGTCACAAACCTTTGGTTTAGATTCCTCGAGTGTAGCGTACCTGGAAGTGGTAGAAACAGGTGGTTCAGCTGGCCTGACTTTTTCCAGCTGAACCATTTAGTTTTCTGGAATATCTCAAAAATGCATGCGTTACGGGCGTTCAAACCTGCATGGTACCCTGTCACATTGCCATCACAAACCTTTGATCAAAAAAGTTCAGAGTGAAACGCGTTAGTTAGCGAGAAATCGACGAAAAACAAGTGGTTCAGCCAGCCGGATATCAGGCTGGCTGGACACTTGTTTTTCAAGATTTCTCCAAAAGTATTGCATCACGATAGATGAAATCAGTTTGGATTTCTGTCACATACGCGTCACATTACTTTTGATCAGGAACGAATCCCGAAAACCCTTCAGGAGCTGAGATCTGATGTGCTCCGAAAAGTGCAAAATCCGGCTGGCTGAACCATGTTTTTTTGATTTTTTGGCGAAAGTATACCGTCACAAACGATGAAAGTTTGCTTGTTTGTCGTCACAAACGATTTGCTATCGACCTGAATATGCGAGATCTCTCCGGGCGACATGTCTCAGCTGTCCTGACCTACATTAAAATACTGACCATTTACTGACCAAATTTCTAGAATACCGACGCTTGGTCGGTCAGTTTGACATTAAAATATGAATGTTAGTTGCTGTTAGTTAAGTGTGTTTAACATATTATATAGAAAATGTTCGTGAATAAGTAAGAAAAATGTTTTTGTGTTTGGCCTACACCATCCCCATAGTCAACCTGACCGCCCTTTATTATTTAAAAAAAAAATTTACTTAAATTATTACAATATTAAGTAATTTGAACAAAACAAACAATTAGCGGAAGAAGTTATTAATTTATTTTTCTTGTTGTCTACATATTTTTGCATATTTTCTGCCTCTTTGATTTATTTTCCTCTTCTCTTTCGTTAGCCAACAACGTAGTAAACATCACATTGGCTATATTTACGGCGACCATCTCAATCTACAGCAGGGGTTCCCAACCTTTTTTTGTCTACTGCCCACTTTAAGAATAAATTATTTTTTAACGCCCCCCTTTTTAAACATACTTAAAAACCGCTAAGTACTTATAACTGATTATTGAAACGCAACTTTATAGTATTCGGACAGAGTATCTTTTATTGAAAATAAAACAAACATAATCAATTCTTATATAAAAACTAATGTGAAGGTTGAATCTGATGCTGTTCAATAAGTTTGTTGATATCAGGTTCCAATTTACTCAAAAACAGCCGCAAGTCGCCACGTTCGGTAACACGCAAACGATTTCTCTTTTTAGTAAGCAGCGTTGCCACAGCACTAAAACCACGTTCACACAAATATGACGATGGGAATGCTATCAAGAATCGTTGAACAATTGACCACAATCCAGGGTACAATTGCAGGATCGGTTTTTGAAGCCAAAATTCTTGATATCCATTTTTGAACTTGATTTTTATTTCTTCGTTTGTTGTCAATTCTATAAGTTCTTCTTCCAGCTGAGGTGACATTGCTATGTTGACATTTGAAAACGGATCTAACACCCAGTCTGGTATTTCCAAGTTTAAAATGTCCTGGTATCGTTCGGTGAAGTCAATGTGGAGGTTTTCCAAATGTTGGCAGTAGGCAAACAAGTCGTCGTTACTGCAGGATACTGATAAATTCGGAAAATTGTGAAACTCACGTCTGCCCATATTCTTTTTGTGCAGTTGCAGTTTGGCTGCGAAAGCAGCAACGACATTTTTTGTTTTAATTAAATTTAGTTCATCGCCTTGCAGTTGGAGGTTCATGTCGTTGAACAATTTATACAGGTCTGTCATGTAAGCTATATCATTCTTTGATGTTATGAGCTTGTTGCGCAGTTCTGTATCTTTAGTTTCCAAGAACTCTATCACAGAGTCAAACAGGTTGTAAAATCGAATCAGACAATTGCCTCTTGACAGCCAACGAACTTCAGTATGAAGCAATAAACGGATGAAATCTTCGTCATTAGTAACACAAAGCTGATGAAATAATCTATCATTCAAAGAGCTGCTACGGATTTTATTGACTGCTTTGATGACATATTGCAGTGATTGAAATAGTCGTTCACTTAAGTTTCTAGCAACCAAATGTTGTCTATGAATAACGCAATGTATAGCAAGGACATCTGGAATTTTATTTTTTAAGTACGCTATGAAGCCTTTATGGCGCCCTGTCATAGCCGGAGCGCCATCCGTAGCAACTGATATAATATTTTTCAAAGGAATCTCTTTCTCTTCACAAAACTTTTCCAATGTATTGAATATGGTTTCGCCTTTTGTATCTGTCTCCAAATTTCTGGCAAACAATAGTTCTTCACGTATTTTCTGATCTTTAATAAACCTCACGTAAGATAGCAACAACGCTTCATTAGTTGGTAAAGTGGACTCATCGAGCTGAATTGAGAATTGACTAGTCCTCAGATGATTGCACAATGATTCTTCAATGTTTTCAGCCATTTCATCAATTCGTCTTTGCACAGAATTATTACTCAAAGGAATTTTTCGGATAATATCTGCGGCCGGTTTATGAAGCACAGTAGTTATTACTTCCTTTTTGCTGGCAAAATTAACTCTTCTCCGATGTTGTGTGGTTTGCCTTTTTGAGCAATTAACAAAGAGATATTGTACGAAGCTCGAAGTCCGTCGTCATCTTGCTTAGCAGCCGCCGAAAATAGTTTTGATACACTTGGCTGAGTATTATGCTTCTTCTCTAGGTCTTGAAAATATGCTACATTCTTGTCTTTCTTATCTGGATGCATTTTATTCAAATGATCTTGCAGTCTTGAAGGCTTCATTGCTTCGTTCGAAAATGTTTTTAGACATAGAAGACACAAAGGCGACGACGGGTTTGTGGGATTTTCAATAAATCCGAATTTAATATATTCCGCAGAGTATTGCCGTCTCTTCTTTTTTACTTCCGACATTGTTTTGTTTTGAGAAATACGTAAGTGTTATAATGAAGTACTGCTTATCTATTATGCGCGAAACCGCAAATGAAAATAAAATAAATTTACGTCGTTTATATAGGATTGCATAAGCAGCACGCACCAACAGGAATAAGACAAACGTGCATAAACTTGTTTATCTCATTCGACGCCCAATCGTACTCGACAAGCAAGAACAAGTATTATAGAACCAGCCGATTGATACAGGAATGTACAAATCGGATTATTTAACAAAAACTTGTTAAAACATGATTGCCCACGGTCTATTATATCGAACCGAGTTTGAGCTATATCTTAATTAATATTAGTTGATGTTCACAAGATGTAGTCGAGAGTTGAGAGCTCAGTCGGTGTCTAAGAGTCTTCCTAGCCAGGTAGATGAAATTATAAATCGACCCCAAACAAAGCCCTACACAACGCCCCCTTTTTTTTCTGGGTCTCTTACCGCCCCCCTTTAGGCCTGCAGCGCCCACAAGGGGGCGTTATCGCCCACGTTGGGAAAGACTGATCTACAGAGACCAGACCACTTATGTGGAAATGTACACACAGCAGCACGTCAGGTTATCCATTTGCACTACCAAAGTCGGCGCTATTATAAGCAAGATAAGGGTGACGTCAAGGTCGACATGTATAGCCTGATGTGCTGCCGTGTGTACCTACCCCTGATCCTCAAAACACTGACTTTACTGACCATTTTTCGAAAAAACTGACTTTTACTGACCTAAGCCAAAAAAACTGGCTTTTACTGACTTTATTGCTCATTTTCCATCCCTGCTCAAAAAAATGTTTTCTGTAAAAAAATAAAATTATTTCTCATGCAAAGGCAAATCAGCTGATTAGATAAATTGTATTGCAGAGGCGTAAAAATTTTTTAACAAAAAAATTAAACCGCCGAAAAAACTGAAAAACAAAAAATTTTTTGTTTTAATTTTTTTTGGCAGATTATTTTTTTTTTAAAGTTTTTATTATATAATTTTTTGTGGCTATAATCTACAGGTACTAATTACTAACATGCTTAATTTTTGATTACTTTTAATACCCTATGCAATAAAAAAGAAATCTGTGAGTGAACAATAAACCACCCCTATTTTTCCACCCTTAGGGTAGGAATTTTTTTTTAGGTAGAAGCCAACCTTCAATATCTTCTTAACACCAGCTTCATCCAAGTTATTCTTTAAAGCAGATGTGTGGAGACTCTTCTCTATTTCCAGAGTGTTTTCTGGAAGGACATCTTCAGGATCTGAACTGCTTTCACTTTCTTGTCTATTAACAAAATAATAAAATAAGGTTAATACTTACAATTGTCACTTGGTAAAACACCATCATTGCATGTAAATGTGCAAGAATATTGAGAGAATTGCGAAAATAATTAATTTAGGTTTACACTTCTCGTTTCCTGTTTAGTTATGAGGTTAGCCTGTAAGACTAAGCATTGTAAATAAATAAATAAATCTTCATGTATTTTTTCATCAACACACTTGTACTTGTTGCACATTAATAAAAGTATATTTGATAGAAAAATTGGTGAAAGAAAGGTGAAAGGTTTGATAGAAAAAAATTGGAAACTGGAGAATTGCAGGTTCAAATCCAGTACCCTTTAATTTATCTTTTAAGATTTATGTACTCGTTTTTTAATAAATGGACCTAGGAGTAAAGATCACAGAGGAGTTGAAGTGGTAGGAGCACATAACATCAATCACCAAGAAAGCTAAAAGCATAATATACCTCACTAGAAAAGCCTTTGGGATTCTTACACCAGATATGATGTAAAAAATCCATAAGACCTTCATCCGCCCAATCTTAGAATATGTGTTCCAGGTGTGGAACCCATACTTTGTTAAGGACATTGATATGTTAGAGAAAGTGCAACATAGTTTTACCAATGTTCCTAGACAAGTAAAAAGACACTCATATGAGAAAAGACTGGAAATGCTGAAACTTACAACTTTATAGGAACGTAGAGACCGCGGAGATATGATTGAAACTTTTAAGATCTTGAATGGACACTACGACTTCCCAGATTTCGACAAAATCTTTGAATATGACAAAAACAAGCGTCTAAGAGGTCATCATTTAAAACTGCAGACTAGCTTCTCACACATCAACCCGCACAAGCACTTCTTAAGCAACAGAGTGGTCAGAGCGTGGAACAAACTGCCAGAGAATGTTATATCAGCTGAGAATGTAAACCAATTTAAGAATAGACTGGACAAGCACATTTTAACAACCAAAAAGAAAACTCAACAATGATCAGTGGGATACAGGCAATTACCAGTTGTAGTCAACTGCCTGATAAACAGCATAATAATAATAATAATAATAAATTTTTAAAGGCGCGCAGTTCACCAAACCACATTGAGTGTGGTGGATCATGGTCTAAATCCTTTTCGTGGGTCAGCGTGTCGAAAAAGGAGCAGCTCACGGGACTTCGAAAATTTTTGAAATTAAAAATATTTTTTTTTTGTATGTCTGCCCCTTTTCCAACACTTACCCACTATTATAAGCGTGACTGGTTGAATATCACAGTTTTACTTGAAGCAGTCCTTCCTAGCATACGCTGTATGGAAGGCTATACCTTATACAGCAATGTAATTCCAATGTGAGAGCAAGTACCTACAGGGACACCGGCACATCATGCTATCCAAAACTATCAAATTTCTTCAATCGATTTTCAATTTTATCGCCAAGCAATAGAGTTTATTATCCATTGGGGAAATTTGACAGTTTGTGGTATCCTGATGTGCTGTTGACTGTACATTTGTGACAATAAAATATATTTGAATCACCAACTCTTCGTCATTATTAGTTTTACGTTTGGCACATTGGGTAGGGAATGTTTACTGTACATTGTTTCTTGTATAGGACTATGCTTCTAGTTGGAAAAATAACAGAATATGAAATACAAAGAATAGATACATACCGAAAGGGAACGGAGGGCATTGTCGGTGAGAGCGAACATGCTAGCTCGCAGGTTTGCAAGGTGCTCAGAAGATGTTAAAATTACTCTCTTTAGAGCATACTGCACATCTTTTTACACCTGCAGCCTGTGGGCTAGATATACTCAAAAATCCTATAATGCTCTCCGGGTCCAGTATAACAACGCATTCAGGATGTTGTTGGGGCTGCCTCGATTCTGTAGCGCATCTGGGATGTTTGCGGACGCAAGGGTTGACTGTTTCTACGCAACAATGCGCAAAAGGTGCGGGTCCCTGGTGCGCAGAATACGGAGCAGCACCAACAGCATCCTGAACATGATCGGGAGTAGGCTCGACTGTAGGTACGTGAGTCATTGCTGTGCTATTTCTAGCGGAATGGGGCAGCGGTGACTTAGCGTGCTTTTTAGTGTTATTAAATTAAATTATAAATTATTATTATTATTATCTCAATTGTTACTAACCTAGTTTTAAGTTTACTAACATTATAATGAGTCTTGGTTACTTAAATAAATAAATTTATTATTATTATTATACCTTTTACGTTTTCTTCCACGATTTTTTTGCTTACTGGTAGAGGGTGTCGGCTCGTTATCCTTGGACAATTTTCCAGACTTACTACTTTTATCCATTTCTATTCATTTTCTCAATTTTATCTTCGAATTATGAAGAAAACTTTATTAAAAAATTATACCTCCAGAAACGCCGAGATTGTTTTTTTTTTGTAATTTTTTTTTTGTTAAATTTATCCCTTTCGGGAAAGGCAAAGGAAACTATGTCCATACAGCCATGTCTTCAGTGAAAAATCTTCTTTCTTCAACTTAACCTAAGCCCTAAGCTACTCATGTTCTGCGTAAAACCGGATAGCGTCTGTTTTACGAAAACTGGCGGCGAGAAGCACAACCGCGAGGATCTTTGTCGGTACCAAACGGAGCAGAAACACTGTTATCACTTGAATTTTTCATCACTACACGAATTTTAGTCAATTTACTGCATAATACACTATCACTATTACACATCAAACAACTTTTTCACGCAGAAAACGAAAATTTGACAAAGCAACCGCTCATGCTGAGTTCCCGCCAAAGACCCCCGAGAGATTGACTGTTTGACAACTGAGAACGAATGATTGATTTACTGACTGAACCAATTGAAAATTTGACAGTACATCCTAATGTTGCAAGCTTAAAAAAGAAAGGTCACTTAACATATCTATGTACGCTAGGATATTTTTTTTTATCCGTATATTCTTCGTAAACGCTTTCTTTCGCCTCACAATAACCTTTTGACAGAAGCAGTTCTACATTGTCTATGATTAGTAAGTGACAGGACAAACAGCCAGCTAAAAAGTGATAAAAGGCGGAATTACTGTTTTTCGCTAAATTAGTTTCATGTGCTTGTTTTATCCATCATCATTGACCATCCGGGGCATGATGTCAACAACAGAAGGAGAGCTGGATGTGGAAGTGTGCCACGAACGCGAAGATGGCGAGGTTAGAACGTAACTTTTACTTGCAACTTTTCTGCCAGTCTACCTGCCTATATTTTGTGTAAAAAGCATCTAAAGTCACGTGTATTTATAAACCTTCTCAGTTAGCCTTCATTTTCGTAATTGATGGTCTTCAACTGCAGAAACGTGTCATGAGTAAGAACTATATTGTCTACATTACGTGTACTCAGTGCAATTGATCATGTTGTTGTTTTAGTTGGAGGATTCTGACGTAGAGGAGGGTACATACATTCCTCTGGAGAGGCCAGAGGCTTTTAACCCTCCATCGCTGGTGAACATGCAGATTCAGGACGAGCAAAGTGACGAGGCATCTCCTGAAGAGTCCACGGCGTCAGACTCCGATGAAGAGCTTCGCCGGCGCCCGAAACGGACGAAATTAAGGCCGCGCAGGCCGCAGCCTCACTCTCAGTCAGACAAAAAAGATAAATATAATGTCTGGTGCAAGACTTTGCAGGTAAATTGGACAGTTACAAAATTAAATAATGATTGTTTTATTAAAAAAATTAAATGAAGAACAAACCTACTTTATTTAAAACTAGCTTTCCGCCCGGGAATTCGTTCCCGTGGGAATTTGGGAAAATTATATAGCCTATGTATTAATCCAGGGTGTCAGCTTTCATAAAAATTGGTCTAGCTGCTCTCGAGTTATAACTTTCAAACAAACCCGATTTTTTTTTTTATACACATAATAAGATTGTAGCAAATTTCATCATAAAAAGGAGGTTATTTATAATATTTGTGATTCTATTATCATTATTCTTTGGCTTGTAACACTTTTATGTCTCATTTATTTTTCTAAACCATAACAGTAACAGTCCCACTGCTGGATTTATTTATTGATCTTTTGTCATCATTTAGTCCAGTGTGTCTCGGTAATCTCCATATTTCCATAATTGTAGCAAATCAAGTATAATGGTGGTAAATTTAAATTATTGTTAATGATAAATCTCATAATAAGTCATAAAAAATCTAATAAGACATAAAAAACTAAAACCTAAAAACAATAAAACACAGTTCTGAATACAAATTATTGTAGGCGATAAATGTAACTATTCATGGATAAGTTGTGTGCATTTGGAAAATCGATGATTGCCGAAACACACTATGGAATTAGAAGTGCAGCACTAATTTATCATTATGATTAATTTATTTTAAAGCTGAAACAAAACAAGTATGTTTAATTGATTTTCGGATGTTGCATTTTTGGGATATTTAATATCTGCAATTAAATCTAAAATCTACTTACTTACCTATTAAACTATTTGATTAGATGTATCAAATCATATTTTTGGTTTCAGGAGGACTTGTTAACTGAAGACATGGTCAGTTGTGATGTCACAAAGAAGAGATACGGTGTTGAGTCATATGATTATACTATTAAATATAGGCTAGATGATAACTATGTTTCGAAGAAAGTTTTTTCAAATACTCATAGTTATGACAGCAGTAACCGTACCTCTAATAAACGGCGACATCAAGATAGGTCAAATGTCAAGCTGCGACTCGGCAAAAGAGTGAACAGTCACAGAGAATTTGAAGAAAAGCAAGAGCCTAGATATCTACCAGATCTATCAGTTACTTCCGAAGATCCGATAGAAAGTATTGCTACTGACATTGCTGATAAATTGGCAGAAGAAAAGAAGGATCTAGTTGGTGAGTAAACATAGTTTCTGTAAACTGTTTGGTAAACTGGCATCTTTTTTTTAAATATCCTTGAAATTTTGCATCTAATATGTAATTAATTACAACAGAAATTCATTTTAAATATTTACTTTATCAAAGAAAATTACTCATTGTAACAAAGATTATATTCTTGTATAAAAGAAAATTGCTTATTGTGATACAAAATCAAAAACAGGTAATAAATCATTTAATGGTACTTAAACTATTATGGTCCTTTTTTCAGTGAGGATTGTGGAGGTTCTAGGTGCAAACAAAGCTATAGAAATATACAAAGAAACTCAGAGGGTAGAGGCAGATGGAGGAATGATGGTCATGGTAAGTTACTTTAAAACATTCTTTTTCCCTAATGTATTGGGAGATTCCAAATTAGGTATCCATCTTATTAGCGAACGCAATGGTCAATGGCACGCAATGGTTAGTGGTTTTTTCGGATACTGAATATTCGGTCTGGGCTTCGGTCGTCGGGTATCGGAAAATCCGGCCACCGAATATTTGGCTGGCAATAACACATCTAAATGTGATTTTTCATACCGTGCGCAAGGAAGGTACGAGTTTTAATAGAGTCATTACAACAATATTTTGCGTTGGTTCACTTTGAATAAATGCACTTTGCTGATTGTTTTATTTGATTTAATAAGTTCCAGAGTTTAATTAAGTGAATATTGACAATTAAACATGATTTATTCATTAACTTTCCAGTATCCGGCCGGATAGTACAAACATGTGTCGTATCCGGCTGCTGGCTGGGTAATAAAATAAGCACGAAAAGGCCAGATTGTTCCCAAGTTTTTCCGAAAAATTCTGTATTTCCAAATTCATACTACCTACAGCAACGAGTGACACTTGTCGATTCTAATTGTTGCCACGGTCGCGATATAACCGATATTGCGGAAAATGAGCCTAAATACGGAAAATGGGAGCCCATATCACTTATCACAACCTATATTTTCTTTGTGTACTGGAAGCGGCGTGCAAAATATGTATTTCGTAAATTTAACACAACAATCATTCGTTGTAGAACGGTACTCGGCGTCGCACTCCAGGTGGAATCTACTTCTTCCTGCTAAAGCGTGATCATGAAGTGTCCCACGCTATGGTCAACCAGATCTTCACGGAGGATCGCCGAGAATCCGCACGCAAGATCAAGCGCTCGCGCACTAAAAGCCGACAACAAGTCGTTGAACAGCTTAAACAGAGCCTCACAGGTACTAACTAGCTGAATTTCTATAATCTTCTAACCTAATAATATGTGTAATGTTTAAGTTGTAATTAGCAACATACAGAAAACGTTCAAATTTATGTTACATTGTTTTAAGCAAATCATGTAAAGAGGTTTGAACATTTTGGCATAGTGGTAACCAAAAGTTTCTGAAAATTTTGGAATTTTCCAAAAAAAAACGCGACGCATCATAGAACCAGTGCATATCGATAGAGGATCTTTCAGTACGTTGGGTTGTACAGCCCACTTTCACTACATTGGGTTGTACAGACCAAGAGTAGGGGTATCTGAAATATAAAAGGCAAGCAGAAATATGTACCGAAAAACCATTAATTTCAGATTCTGAACTACCCTCTCTGCTATCCCGAGGCGAGACCGTAGTCCAATCGGAACACGGCTCAAACCCACCGCCGTCGCCGGCTACCGACGCCCGCGACTGCTCGAGTGACACTGACGCGCACACAGACGCGGCGCCCCCCTCCCCGCGCCGGTCCCCTCTACCCGCACGCGAACTCAACCAATACGAGGACGACGATTACCTCGAAGTGATGTGCAATGATGAGATGGACCTCTTTTGAACTGTGAAGTGCCAGTGCTGTGGTAATTGCCCCAATTAAGAAACACCGTACGGTGTTCTGATGACAATACTGGGTCTTCAGTGAATTTTTCCAGCCTAATTCTAGGACTGGTAATTGGCCATGCCGGCTGTACTAGTTGGGTTCTAAGTTGTTAAGTCTGTTAAACGGTATCCAGTTTTTTGTATAGTAACAAACAGATGAGTCGAGAAGAAAAATGTGTGAACTGATTGAGATCTTTATGGTTTCAAATTGTAATAGTAAGGGATGTGTAATAGGTGCTACAAAGCCGAATATTACATTAGAACCAAATCCTCAAATCTTTCTAATAAAACTACGAAAAAGTCATTGGTAAATGAAATAAATAAATGTATTTTCAGGTCATGAAATCAAAATTATATCCATGCTGACGTGACAGTCGCCTCATTGCATCTCTTTCTATATTACACAGGTTACAGTGACAGGGATAATCTTGTTAAATATGTGGAAGCTTGTCATTAGCTATTAGTGATGTACAGTAAACTGTAAAAAATGTTTGCAATATTGCAAAATGCAATATCAAAATCAAATCCATCAATTTAGAATACAAGGTTTGATCTGTTATCTAAAACTGGCATACACAATACAAAAATTGTTATGCCCATACTAACTAACAAAATGGAAAGATTCAGAATATTTACATATTCATGCATGTGGGGCTAAGCCTTGTGTTCCCATGAATAGGGCTTAAAAAAACTGAGCGCGGCCTAAAAAGCTCATCTTCTTCTTCTTATTGTGTAGGTACAGTCAAGTGTGTGGCGAAACCCATGAAAACAAAATATTCTTTGTAACGCTCCTTTTTATGACGTTAGAATTTCCTCTTCACTTAGATTTCAGGAAGAAAGGCTGCCAATAGTATTCTGTTTTGTCTTACTATTTGTCTGTTGTGCAACTAAAAATTAATATCAGACGTGATAACCAATCTATTTTGTCGCAACTCAAAAGAGAGTTCTATAAATTTAGACAAAGGATTTCTAAAACGTACAGAATCGAAACTGTCGGCTTTAAACCGGTTTTAAATTATAAATTAAATAGAACCGGTTTGTCTTTATAACTATTAAAATAAAAAATAACTTATTGATTCTAAAATTATTTTGTTTCCACAAACTTCACTTGTTTTTATATTAGAATAATGGATAAGGCAACAGTCTTAAGATAAGTCAATAAGTTAGACTATTCTAGAAGGATAAATGTGTACCTATTAAAGTTGTCTTTAATTGTCATAGTGACCGGTTTACTTTGTAGAATAATGTTATTATTCATGATATCAGTTTTAGTGATTCCAAATTATAAATTTACCAGTTGATAATGCATGACAATCCATAGCCTCTAGTTACCACTAAATAAGAAGAATTCTACCTTTAAAACATTGTGACAAGCGAAAATGGTTGCAGACTTAATATCATTTAACTCCACTTTTTGGTAGATAACTTTTCTTTGAGTTTTTTAAGATCTTGACATGCTTAGATAAAGGGGTTCTAATATGTGAGGTGAATTAAAATAAGAATTCATTCTTATTCACATCCAACTTAATTAGATAAAAACCAGCTTCAAGGAAGTGTACAGCCTTCTAGGCAGCTTTAATAATGTCTAAAAAATTGTACATTGACGACTGAAACCTATTCACTGAATGTTAAATACTTTGTATAATAAAATTTGTAAGCCAATGAGTACCTTTGAGTTTTTTATTACAAACTTCGGGTTCTGGAATTCCTATGGGTGTGTAGAAATATTTTTTTTCTCAGATATTTGCAAACCATTACAAAGATGTACACCTACTACTTACACCTTGCTCGCCATTAAAATTACAAAGTTTACATACAACGAACAAAATCCAGTTGAATACCTACTGCTTTTGAAATGAAATTGTGGAACGTGATTTTTTTCTCCCTTTATCGATGCAAGACGAAGCTTCCCGCCAAAATCTATCGATACAATACGGAAGAGGCACTGCCCAAAAAAATAGGAAACAGCTATTGTTAATTTCCGTTTCCAGGATGCCGCCTAGAAAAATGCGTTCTGAAACCCGATATTTTTGTTGCAGAAACTGTTTTTATCAAGAAACAGCGATGATGTCCTAAAAATAATTATGAATTTAAAATGATGCAGTTCCCAAAAAACTTTATCAAAAGTTTAAGTTTTTCTAAGTTTTTATGTGTCTTTGAGCAGTTTGAAATTATTTCAGCTTTCAGAACATATCTCAAATTTTTTTGGTAAGTAGTCCTAAACACAAATCACATTTCAATCTTAAAATAATCAGTCCTTTATACAAGCGTTGTTGTGGGTTGCTTCTTTGATAATGTAACCCAATCCGGGTCTTTATGGCGCTAAGTACAGTCGGTTCTCTCGTTTGGCATGCAAATTCGTTCTAATCTGAACCTTATCACCAGTAGACATAACCTTTGTCTAAAGCTGTCCACGAGAACCGGCGGCAGATTTAAAAATTCGTCTTTCGAAACCTGTTTTCACACTTTTAGGAACCTTACAATAAGAAAACAATCAAATCAAATTAGAAGACAATTAAAATAGTGTTAACTCCGTTTATTCAGTGTTTTCAGAGGACTAATTTTAAATCTGCCGCCGTTTCTCGTGGACGGCTTTCGTTGGCCAGACTCTACAAACATTTAAATCAGTCTACGTCGCAGCTTATCTTTCCCTTGCTTGGAGTTATTCTTCCGGGTTCGATTCCTAGTCGACACAAAACATAATTAATTATGTGTAAAAAGTATAATTAATGAATTAAGTTGTTCATGCATGACGTGATGGGAGTATACGGGAGAGCCCTTGTCGGTCTTTATAGAACTTTTAATTGCAGAATAATAGCGCTGTTTATACTAACTAAGCTAGGAATACGTTTTGATGAGTTTTTTATTTATTGTTTTTTTATAGTCTATGTTTTACATAGTGTTAATTTGATTAATACATAATATAAAAATAAGTCCCTCTCCGCATATACGTTTGTTTATCCACTGACACCTAAACGTTGACCACGCCATGGATTTTGAAATAGTTTTTTTACCATCATGTAATTGATTTTTCTGGAAGGTTTAATGTTTAAAGTACTCGTACAATCTTTCTTAACCGTGCTAAGCCGGGTGGGTCTCTCTCTAGTTTTACCCTCACAGATTTTACCTATTTCAAAAGTCATTAGTGAATGGTTCGTGTTTTTTTTCAAAACTATCGATATAAAAGACAGCATTTAAAGTAGGAAAAGGAAATACGTATCAAAAATCTATACTTTTTGGATAAGGTTCATGTATAGCTTGCTTTATAATTAAAAATGCTTACCGTGTTTTTGAGTAACACAGCAAATAAATCATTAATTTCTGCTACTCAAACGTTAAATATAAAATAAAATTATACAAAAATGATTACTACAAGGTACAATTTAACGTCCTTTGTATATAATTTTGATAAAACTACTAAAATAAATTTTGCTGTTCACGATAAAAGTTAAGTTCTAGTCTATCTATATCAAATATGGCGCCTACAGTGCAGCAAGCGTCAAGACATGGCGTTTTGTGAAAGATAATTCGTAAATATTAATTTACTTTATTTATATGTTAGTGGAGTTTTTATAACTTAAAATTAATATGAGTAGATATTACGATTTCGGTAACGGGATCTCATGGTGAGTATAAATGTTGTGATCACCTGACAACCATATTGGTTAATTTTTGTGTACGTTTTTCACGAAAACATAATTTTTTTAAATTATTAACTTTGTTAATTGAATCATCGAGAGATCGAATGAACGGTATACGCAATGATTATTTGCATATTTTTATAACAATTGTTTATTTACCCGGTGTTTTGAATATCAAGTCCAAGTACTTAAATTCGTTGAAAAACGTGTTTCTAATAATTCCTTGACGCTGTAGACTCATTTGTTCTCCGTGAAATTTATGTTTATTGTACGTAGATTAGTGTATTACATTTTCTTTTATTATTTAATATTTTTTTAACCGTAGTGATTAGTTATTCTGTAATGCATCATTAATATAAATATTTTGGAGGTCCTATGAATTTAAGAGGAACGGATACCTACCTACCTTCCTTAATATAGAAAAAATTACATGCTAATTAACAATCCGTAGTTAAAAGTAGTTTGCAATATTTGTATTATTTTTGTATCAGTGCTTGTTTTCTGATGAAATAAAGGTAAAAAATTGATTTTCCTATTAACCAAATGAAGTTCTTATGGGCTCATGATCATGAGTTATATATATTTTGTTAGGGAAAGGTTGGCTGGGGTAGTTGTAGTTACAAAATACATATAATCCATGTATTAAAGATTCCCACATTTACCATAATTTGGGACCAAAAAATCTTGAAAGTTAATATCTTTTACTCCTTTTGGTCAGTGGGTCATGTTGGTTCAAATAAAAGGGGGTTGTTATTGTTATAAAAATCTTAACAGGGACTGGCCAGCAGTGGGACGCCATTTCACTTTTGTGGAGACCCACATGGGGTGTGTTGACATTTTACAATCTAATTGGTCCTAATAAACCATAGCAAGTTCCTCTATGTGCTATGTTCACCCACATTTGAGGAGTTTGTGTAAATGAATATTCATTTTCTGGAAAATTTCATTGACAGGACAATTGTCTCATATTTCTCTTACCATTAAGCTCCTGTCTTCCTTTTTTGAGCTCCCTAGCTACTGAATGCTGCTAATATTCTTCTCTCTCTAGCAAAACTCCTCACAGCTGCAGTGGAATAATTTGTCAATTAAAACAAAACGGATCGTCAACTATCCAAAAATTTTAAAATTTGTTTAAGGACTTGTGTGGTTGTTTAGTTTCTAGAGCTGTAAGACATGTTTTAACCATTGATGACTCTATATTGATAATTATTCAATTGCAGATGTCTGTTCTCCCTTCCCCTTCTGTTTAATTCCAGTTCTTGGTGTAAGAGAAATTAGAAGACTCACGGTGCCGTTTCATTGGCGTCGAAGAAATTTTCCAGAAAACCCCTTCAGTTTGTAGTTGATTCTCATAGCGTTTCTGTCCATTTATGGACTGATGTATTTCAGTTGACATGAGATGGTCGCTTATCAACAATGGTTAAAACAAGGTCTTCAGCGAGAGTAGGAAGTGCGGCCCAGAAAACTCCCGCTGAAAACGGGCACCGTTCAGTAAACCACTACAATAATAGGCAAGTGTCTGTTCCCCTCGCGTTAGCATCGCCAGCCGCCTCTGCAAGCGCAGCATGACGCCATTAGTGACACCAGCCACTTGTCCATGCAGTCTTTCTTATAATATGGGGCCTAGTGTGATATAGTTTAGGTTGATGTGAATTTTCATTGGAAAGTAAATTACTTAAAGATAAATGGCCGTCCATATATTACGTCACATGTATAAAGTGATAATACTTCAAGAGATAGGGAAAAGCGTGTCATTCGAGGGGGGTATAAAGTCGAAATTTTATGACGTAATATAAGGGCAGCCCCTAAGATCTGGAACTAGTTTGCTGATCTTCTTTCAATTTCCTTTCTCAGAAAAATCCACCCTAGACCTCACACAGTCTCTTTTATGGAAGAGTGTGCCTAAAAGGGAAAGGTGCATGAACTTTAATTGGGCTTTGGTGATGGTTAGTAAATAAGCCTGCAGCATTGTTTTGTATATTTGTTTTGTAACCATAAGTGTTCACAAAACAATTTTTACTATTTGGAGAAATTATGACTTTAAATAGCAAATATTGTATGTTTTATTATTTTTGAGATTTTTTTATTTATTTATTTTCTAAATACAAATATACTTAGAATAAAAGTTAGATTTTGAAGGATGTTTGACATTACTTATTAACACATAATATTATAAATAAAAGCAAAATACGTACACATTTAAAACATTAAAAGGCGATTAAAAGGAAAAAAGATACAGTGGCCCGAGTACTAAAAGATCGCAAACTGCAAGAGCAAAAAATTATGAGAACTAAAAACTTTTTAAAATATACAAAACTGTACTTCAAAATGTATAAAATTTACCACAAGACTACATAGAAATGTATAACATCAAGACTAAATGGCTAAAGTTATGTTTTCTACTAACTTAGCGAGTTTTAGCACCTGGAGTCATTCGCGCACTAGCATGCTCAGACCACTGCAAGTCTAAGCCTAAGGCTATATTTTCGAAAAGTCGACTTCGAACTCAAATTGGTCATACATTGCTTTTGAATAAAGGAGTTTAAATTGAATATGTAAACCAAAGGCAGCAGTCTATGAGCAATCAATATTGTCCAATCGAAATCTACTTTTCCCATGGTACATCCCCCCAGTATCTATGTAAGCACTTTTGTAAGTCGTTGGCATAGCTTGTGTAATGAAATGTGAGATGTATCGCACTCAGTGATAAACCTTTGCTTCTAAAGCTAACTACCTAATTCAAATGTGAATATAATAAATTAAAATTTGAAATACTGTATTGTACAGATAAAATGTAAAATTGATCTTGGGCATTTTGGAATCATGAAATCTGTTTGAAGATTTAAATTGATTGTTAAATCAAATTTGAATTCAGAGATTTACATCAAAATAATAGTTTACCATAGTGTAGTGAAACTATAAAAGCTAGTATCTATTCTGTCTAAACCATTTATAAATCCATATTAGATATATGTTAATAAATAATCTTGATTGTGGTTTGTTGGAGAAAAAAATCCAACTAAGTTTTAAAAGCTTACAGCTAAGTGCTTCTTAGATCAGGCTTTTAAGTGTTCGTTAAATTCTTCGCACTCCCGCAAAGAACTAAGTAAGTTAGTGTGTGTTAGGCGTAACTGTAAAATTCATTCGTATAAAAGGTCATTTTACAAAGACAAATAGTTTTTAAAAATGCCTAAAATTGATTGGGCTGCTTACTAATGCCCCATCAAATTGTTTAATTAGTTGTTTAAACTAAGTATATGTTAGGTTTACATAATTCCATAGACTTCTATAAATGGAAAAATTGTTAACAGATTTGTATCTATTTGCAATTATGTGTACAAAATAGCAAAACAGAGTGCCATGTAATACTTGTATTATTCTATCAGGAACAACCAGCCCCTGTCATCTGGTGGCGTGCCAGGCAGCGGTTCTCAAGGCAAAGATCCTCTCGCGCCCGCAATAGCGGGCTCCCGCAACATGTACCAACATCCCGCAGTCAGCGGCTACAATACTCAGGACTCCAGAGGACAGAACATGCCCGTTTCGGTAAGCCTAGTCGGTGTGAAGACGATATTATGACAGTGCGGACTTGTGTGACCAGGTTCCCGCAATATGTACCAACATCCCGCAGTCAGCGGCTACAATACTCTTGACCCTAGAGGACAGAATATGCCCGTTTTGATAAGCCTAGTCGGTGTGAATACGATATTATGACAGGGTGGACTTGTATGCTTAGGTTCCCGCAACATATTCTAACATCCCGCAGTCAGCAGTTACAATACTCAGGACTCTAGAGGACAGAATATGACCGTTTCTGTAAGCCTAGTCGGTGTTAAGATATTATTATGACAGCGCGGACTTGTATGTCTAGGTTCCCGCAATATATTCTAACATCCCGCGGTCAGCAGCTTCAATACTCAGGACTTTAGAGGACAGAACATGTCCATTTCGTTAAGCCTAGTCTGTGACGATATTATGATAGCGTGGGCTTGTATGACTAGGTTCCCGCAACATATTCTAACATCCCGCAGTCAATGGCTATAAAATTAGTTTCTTTCGTTTCGGTAAGCTAAGCCGGCCATTATTAAAGTTTAGACTAGGCTCTCGCAACAACTACAGGTCCACCACTTATAAGTAGCATCGGTAATATTCGTTTTCGCAGAAAAGTGCCGACTAAAACCGAACGTGAATACCACTCATAACTGGCGGCGTAACTTATAAACGTGGTTTAATGTACCGTTAACCGGCTCCATCTAGCTAGATGACTTGTTTTTTGTGTATAGGCGCGGCAGAACCCAATGTACGGAACAGGGATGTATCACGGGTACGGCGCCGGCGCAGGGGCTGCCACCCTCGCGCCGATGCCCTCACCGTCACCCACCGCGCCGCTCCCGCCGTTCCCGGTGCATCCAGACGTTAAGTTTAAAAAGTGAGTATATTTTAATCAAGGGGAAAAAAAAAACAAATAAATCAGTCCACTGTTGAAACAATTTCTTTTGACTACACAGTACATGAGCTTTTTGTGAAGAGATCTATAAATTTTGGTCCTTTTCAAACTTAAACGAAATAATGTGTTCTATAAATCTAGTCAACAAATTTTTGAAATGCCATATTTAAAGAAATATTTAAGTTAAAAAAGCTTATGTTTCATTTATTATGACTTTAACCCTGTCCTTTGCAAGCCCACTACAGTGAAGAACTAACAAGGAACACCGGCTGAAATACAACTTTCGATTATGGAATTGAGTTTTCCATTCTTAAATGTTATTTTAGACTAGCTTTCCGCCCTCGTGGACTACAGGTTATATCGTGCCCAGCTGTGGGATAAAATGTAGCCTTTGTCCTTTCCTATGGTCTAACCTATCTCTGTACCTTTCTTTCAAACCGGTTCAGTAGGTGAAAGCGTAACAGACACACAGAGTTACTTTCGCATTTATAATATTAGTAGGCAAGTACGGATTAACAATTCACATTTAAGTTTCTTTACTCCTTTTTCACAAAAAATAGCAAATACATTATTAAGTCTGATCCTCTCCCCAGATTACCATTCTACGACGTGCTAGCAGAACTGATGAAGCCCTCCACGATGATGCCGATGCAGGCTGGCCGCATGCAAGAGGGCACCTACATCTTCCACCTCACTCCACAGCAGGCCACGGAGATAGCCTCAGGCAAAGATGTCGTTGGCACCACCAATAAACTCGACTATGTTATACAGGTGAGATTTTTTACTGAAAGTAAAAGCCCCTGGACAAAGGAATTTTAAGAATAAAATAATAAAATGTCTTCATCTCAATTTTGATAAGCAATAGTCATCTTCATGTTTTTCTTATGATGTGTAACTTTTTCTTTCTGTTTGATTCGTACTGTATCTTTTTTTAAATTCTTTGTTGTTATCTTTTGAATACCTATGTTAATGCGAATGGCAGGGGTGGAAAATGGTCAGTAAAGTCAGTAAAAGTCAGTTTTTTTGGCCTAGGTCAGTAAAAGTCAGTTTTTTCGAAAAATGGTCAGTAAAGTCAGTATTTTGAGGATCAGGGATAGGTACATTTCCACATAAGTGGTTTGGTGTCTGTAGATTGAGACGGTCGCCGTAAATATGGCCAACGTGATGCTTGCTATGTTGGCTAACGAAAGAGAAGATGAAGAAAATAAAATCAAAGTGGCACAAAAGTTGCAAAAAATGTAGACAACAAGAAAAATTAATTATTAAGTAAACTTCTTTCACTTATTAACAATAATTTATTCTTTGTTTTGTTCAAATTAATATCGTAATAATTTTAGTTAATTATTTTTTTTTATAATAATGGGAGGTGCAGGTTGGCTATGGGAATAGTGTAGTCCAAACACAAAAACATTTTTCTTACTTATTCACAATTTTTTCCTTAGAATATGTTAACATACTTAAATACAGCAACTAACATTCGTATTTCGATGTCAAACTGACAGACCAAGCGTCGGTATTCTAGAAATTTGGTCAGTAAATGGTCAGTATTTTAGAGGGTTGTAGTCAGTAAAATCAGTATTTTTGGACACGGAATGAGTTTCTACCCCTGAAATGGTGTGGCACCTATTTGGTGGTACACTTAGCTTGAAATATTTGAATATTTATTATTTTATACTACAGGTTGTGCTAAAAATAAAAATAAAAACATATGTTACTTACCGGTCAGAGAGAGTGGTGAAAAACCGGCAATAAATTTTAACTTTGAATTGTATAGATAACATTTCTCAAAGACTTACGACGTCTGGAGCTCTCCAAATGTCAATGTCATAGGAAGGGACAGGTATTAGGTAATCCCTTGAATCTAGCTGTATTCTCAAGTATTTTATAGATATAAAAAATGGCGTTATGAAACGAAAGTAGTTTATAAATTGCCAGGTTTCAATTCCGCTTTGTTGTCCACAGGCACAACTCAGATTCTGTCTACTGGAGACATCGTGTGAACAAGAGGATTACTTCCCGCCTAGCGTTAATGTTAAAGTTAATAATAAGATGTGCCCCTTACCAGTAAGTATTACCTACCTACTTAGTTAACCTTCTCAAAACATCAAGTCCCTATATCAAAAAGTAATGAAAGCAGGGTTTAATTTTTATGAAAAATAGCTTTCCACCCGGAATTTCGTTCCCGTGAGAATTTTGGAAATTTTGTAGCCTATGTTACTCAGAGATGATGTAGCATTGTAATGGTGAAAGAATTTTTGAAATTGGTCCAGTCGTTTTTTATTTTATTTGTTACAAACATACAAAAATAAATATTTCCTCTTTATAATAGTGGTGTAGCTGCGTATTTCTATGAGCTTGTAATTTTTTATTACCTTGACAGTTTTAGTGCGAATAAACTGATTCTCTTAATTTACAAGAGCTTAAAAAATAAATAAAGACAAAAGTTGAATAAGACACACTTTCATACCTAAACATTTTCATATCATGTATAATTAACCACTTATACTGTATGTAATTTGTTTGTTGTTCCAAATAAAACGTTTGTTCACACAAAAAACCTTTCCACAGAACCCAATCCCAACAAACAAGCCCACACCAGAACCGAAGCGGCCACCTCGACCAGTAAACATATCGTCTCTGGTCAAACTATCCCCGACAGTGGCCAACACGATCCACGTGACGTGGGCAGCTGACTTCACACGAGCGTACGTGCTCAGCGTCTTTATGGTTCGCAAGCTCACCTCAGCCGAGCTGCTGCAGCGTTTGAAGAATAAGGGCACCAAGAACCCAGACTACACACGGTCACTTAGTGAGTTTTTTAAATTTTTATGTTAGACTAGCATTCCGCCCGGGGACTTCGGTAAAATTATGTAGCCTATGTTACTCAGGGATAATGTAGCATTCTAATGTTGAAAGAATTTTTAAATCCGTCCAGTAGTTTTTAAGTTTATTCGTGACATACGAAATTACAAATCTTTCCTCTTTATTAACCGACTTAAAAAAAGGAGGAGGTTTCTCAATTCGACCGTATATTATTTTTTATAATATTGGTGTAGACTAGCTTTCTGCCCTCGTGGACTACAGATTATATCGTTCCCAGCTGTGAGATGAAACGTAGCGTATATCCTTTCCCAAGGTCTAATCTGTCTCTGTACCAAATTACATCGGTTCAGTAGTTTAGGCGTGAAGCGTAACAGACAGACAGTTACTTTTGCATTTATAATATTAGTAGGGACGGTCGGTCCCGGCTGTTGACTATTGACTACACTTGTTTAATCACGGCCATTTTGCGGCTTTAAAATTTTTAACACGATCGTTAGTCGAGGTCGCCACTTTCGTGAATTTAAGATAAGAAAGGAGTTAGTTTGTGTTTTTATGAAAACAAATAATATATTATTTAAAATAAACGAAAAAAAACAACTTTTTTATTCCATAGTGTTTTTTAGATCTCAAAATTATGTGTAAGTAGTTTTTTTCAGATCACAAAATTATGTATTGCGCCTATTCGCAAAGGTGCAGCTTTCTCATAGGCAAACTGAGGGTCGCTCGTTTTAACTCAATCATATACATTTCATTATTTCTATTTTTTTATCCACAGTAAAAGAGAAGTTGTCAGAAGACTACGACAGTGAGATTGCGACGACATCGCTCCGAGTTTCCCTAATGTGTCCTTTGGGCAAGATGCGTATGTCATGCCCGTGCCGGCCGGCCGCGTGCCCGCATTTGCAATGTTTCGACGCGTCGCTTTTCCTACAAATGAACGAGCGGAAACCAACCTGGCTGTGTCCTGTTTGCGATCGACCCGCGCCTTATGATTCGTTGGTTGTTGATGGGTAAGATTACCATTAATTTTCTAGGGTTTTCCAAAAATCTTCCTTTATTCTTTATCTTCATCGTAAAGGGCTGGGCGTCTTCAGAGATACCGATTTAGGACTTTCATTTTTTAAAAGAGATGAAGATTTCAAGTTTTGTCTGAAAGTTTATTGACTAAATACTGGATATTCGGTGCCTAGTTACTTGGAAATATGCTCAAGATAGTTTTTTTCTTAGTCCGTGCATGCATGAGGCCAAATTGCACCATACGTGTCGTGAGCTGTTATTGAGAAAACGCTATTATTTAAGTTACA
The DNA here is from genome assembly GCA_949987775.1 of Aproaerema taeniolella. Taxonomy (NCBI): domain Eukaryota; kingdom Metazoa; phylum Arthropoda; class Insecta; order Lepidoptera; family Gelechiidae; genus Aproaerema; species Aproaerema taeniolella. The sequence goes on along the minus strand of OX465261.1, from coordinate 11,886,123 downwards.
AGATTCGTAACACCGCTTCGCCAGAGGACTTTTGTGCTCGTATTGTTCTTGGGTGAGATAGTCCCAAATAAGTGGACTGATAACCCGCCTGTGCCTGGCGGGCGTTCTCTCTATAGATATATTGTTCCGGTACTGCGTGCGTATACGCTTACTTTACGACTCCGTGTACGCAAGCCTCAACACTTTTGTGGACACTAAGTCCAACAAACAACAAAAAATTAAGCGGGGTAACAAAATATTAGAAAAGTGACATTACGTCATATGACGTTGCGTGTAAGAACGCACAATTGAAATGTAAAAATTGTTCCAACAACTGCAATAGCAACTATTAATATTATCGGTTTGATAAGTGTAACCATTTTTTTTAATAAGCTGTTATTACAAAAAAGAAACTGTCGAAGTTAATAGGCGGGGGAAAAAATTGTGCGGAATTTTCTATTGTCATTTTACGAACGCGCCAAGGTGTTAATGTTTCTTTTGTTATGCAGGTACTTCCAAGAGGTGCTGACGTCACCGCGTCTGACAGGCGACTGCAACGAGATCCAACTCCACGCGGACGGCAGCTGGTCGGCGCACGTACCACCCCCCCGCGCCCCGCCCCCCGCCGCGCCCGCCTCACACGCAGAGCCTGTCACACTCATCTCGGATGATCTAGGTCTTTATCTACTTCATAGATCTAGGTCACTATCTACTGCATAGATCTAGGTCACTATCTACTGCATAGATCTAGGTCACTATCTACTGCATAGATCTAGGTCACTATCTACTGCATAGATCTAGGTCACTATCTACTGCATAGATCTAGGTCACTATCTACTGCATAGATCTAGGTCACTATCTACTGCATAGATCTAGGTCACTATCTACTGCATAGATCTAGGTCACTATCTACTGCATAGATCTAGGTCACTATCTACTGCATAGATCTAGGTCACTATCTACTGCATAGATCTAGGTCACTATCTACTGCATAGATCTAGGTCACTATCTACTGCATAGATCTAGGTCACTATCTACTGCATAGATCTAGGTCACTATCTACTGCATAGATCTAGGTCACTATCTACTGCATAGATCTAGGTCACTATCTACTGCATAGATCTAGGTCACTATCTACTGCATAGATCTAGGTCACTATCTACTGCATAGATCTAGGTCACTATCTACTGCATAGATCTAGGTCACTATCTACTGCATAGATCTAGGTCACTATCTACTGCATAGATCTAGGTCACTATCTACTGCATAGATCTAGGTCACTATCTACTGCATAGATCTAGGTCACTATCTACTGCATAGATCTAGGTCACTATCTACTGCATAGATCTAGGTCACTATCTACTGCATAGATCTAGGTCACTATCTACTGCATAGATCTAGGTCACTATCTACTGCATAGATCTAGGTCACTATCTACTGCATAGATCTAGGTCACTATCTACTGCATAGATCTAGGTCACTATCTACTGCATAGATCTAGGTCACTATCTACTACATAGATCTAGGTCACTATCTACTGCATAGATCTAGGTCACTATCTACTGCATAGATCTAGGTCACTATCTACTGCATAGATCTAGGTCACTATCTACTACATAGATCTAGGTCACTATCTACTGCATAGATCTAGGTCACTATCTACTACATAGATCTAGGTCACTATCTACTACATAGATCTAGGTCACTATCTACTGCATAGATCTAGGTCACTATCTACTGCATAGATCTAGGTCACTATCTACTACATAGATCTAGGTCACTATCTACTGCATAGATCTAGGTCACTATCTACTGCATAGATCTAGGTCACTATCTGCTACATAGATCTAGGTCACTAGGTCACTATCTACTTCATAGATCTAGGTCACTATCTACTACAGCGGTCCCGAAACTACGGAGCACTCAACGAAGTCCTTTAATTTTATTTAACCTCAAATCAAGGATCATTAATTTTTATAAATATTATTTTTTTCAATTTTATTGAATGTAAAAGCAAAATTTTGTATGGGATGACTTAAGCCAAAGTAAAGGATGTAAATTAGCTCACGAAACTGAACGACTTTCCCCAAGAAACATAGAACGAAATAAGAAAATAAATATGCCTCTCCATATGACACGAGCGATCAGGCTCGTTTGAGAAGTGGACATTTTTATTTTGTATGGGGAAAGTTGTTCAGTTTCCCCCTAAAGTTTCGTTAAATAATTACGGCGTGAAAGGACTAGCACTACCATAGTTTCCCAGAAAGGTGTATAATGTTTAACTTACCTCAAAAAAAGAGTATGTTCATAACATTTTACACAGTAGATGCCGAAATGACAAAACTAATAAGAAAATAATGACTAGCGATTTTACTCCCCTACAGAAGTAATACCGGTTGACGGCAACAGCAGCGGAGGAAGCAGCAAACGCGCCGCGGTCGGTGAAAACCGGACGCCCAAACCCACTGAGGTCATGGTGGACTTGACCTCAGACTCTGAAGACGAGCTGCCTCTCAAGAGGAAAGTCCCTCAGCCCAAGGAAACGCCGCCCGCTCCGGAAAGTACTATCATCAAGACTGATGATAGCTACTCTTCGTCTAATAACGGTATGATATAGGATCATTTAAATTAGTGCGATTTTTTTAAAATAAAGCACCCCTAGTAGGACTATTGTAAAATCGTGTTCAAGTTTTATTACATAAAAATAGTTTTCACTTTTTTATTCAGTTATTTTATTAATTTAATTCAGTGATTTGACTCTGAAAACTGAACAACTTTCCCCAAAAAAACGATCCCAGGTCGAAATATGAAAAAAAAAGATTGCGGAGAAGTAAAAATTGTTTTTGAAAATTTCATATGGGTTACTTGAAGAAAGTTGTTCAGTTTTGTAGGGAGGATCGCCCTCTAAAGTTTCCCTAGCTTAGTTAAAGTCGCCCCATAATAGTGAAAATTGTTGTTTACCCCTGAAGAAAAATAAAAAGTTATCTTATATTCTGAACATGTGTATCTGTGACTGTTTGTCTATGGCTATGGCATTGTCACTTCCAAACAGATCCCTATTTTGATTCAGTTGTTTTGATTGAAAGCTAATTGTCTGTCTGTGGCATCGTACCTCCTAACCGAATGGACCGACTTTGATGCGGTTTTTTTGAAAGAAAGCTGACGTGATCGAGATGGTTCTTAGCTGTATGTAGTGAGTCACTTACGTTATTCTTTTTAAACCATTGAAGTAGTAAGTGCTACTCTGTAACATACTTCATCAATGAAATACGAACTTATTATGACGTTTTAAAACTAAGATTAATTTTTTGATGATATTTCATTAAAATTGGCTTAGCAGTTCAAAAATTATAAGTTATGAATGTTAGGGGTCATAAACATTTCTAATTTAAGACTTCTTTTCTAACCATGTTATAATTTGTTCCAGTGGAAGCCGTATCATCGAGCGGCTACCGCTCCCCGACGGGCGCGGGGGGGGCTGTGATCTCGCTGGACTCCCCCTCCCCCCCAGCCGCGTCCCCCCCGCCCGCGCACCCCCCCGCGCCCACCCCGCACCGACCGCATCTCTCCGTCACACCCGTGGATCGATGTCAGTAACTTATTAGTAATTAGCAATAAGTGTTTGTTTTTAATGTAAGGAATTATTGTCCCTTACTTGATACTGTATAATTGGGTAGTTGACTGATTTAATATATATTTGTGAGTGGTTCACTAAAAAGGGACCTGGAGGGATTAGAAATGGGTTTTTTCTATAAATTTTGTTTTTGTGGTATTTCAGCTTTGTTTGGGTCTAATCAGAATATTTTTTAGGTGCCGTAGTTTTTTTTAATTGATTTTTTTAGTGAGCCGAGGAGTTTTGGAAAAAGTACACTTTACACTCAACGCACACTAGTCTCTGTGATGTCAGGTAGTCAACAGTCCAGGTTGGGATGACACAATCAAAGTACACAAAGAACAAAGTAGTGGAGAGATATGAAACTCATGTCGACTCAAAACTATAACCTCTCAAACAAAATTTCTGTTTTCCGCGGAAAATTTAGTGCGCGAAAATTTCTGATATTCGCAGAAAACTTGGAACGAATTTTGTCCAACCGTTTCTTCTATTCACATCCCGTTTTTTGTTTAAAATTTGTACGAAATGTATCTAATCAGAGCCGGCGTTGCTCAACGGCGAAACGGCGCGGCGCGGTGGCTCCTATAGGAGTTTTACTCGAAATCAATTATTTCCCTTGTGGTCCCTTTTTAATGAACCACTCACTTTTATTTTTAAAATAATAATATAAGTAATATGATAACAGAATCCGAAATAAACTTTAAAATTGTTGAAAAAATAAAAAATTACAGCCTACCAAACTTTTTTTGTCTGTCTCTTTCTTATAAAACGAAATTTAGTATGTAAATGGCGGTACCAAAAAGTACTCTGTGGGTGGTACTGAGCTGTGACTTCAATTGTTCGTATTTACCTCTGTCTAATTGAAAGTTTAAATAAAAAACGATATCTTTCTTATTTTTAAAGATATTAAAAAGCAATTTTTACCAGGACATTTATGAAATAAAAAAGCTTCTATTTCGATTTAAAATAATTTCAAATACCCTATTGTAAAATGACTGAATAACTAAACTACCCTGCAGTCTTTAAGTTTCTTTGCGGCAACCAACCGTTTATTCTAATTAGTAATCCGTTGCCAACGATGTTGGTTCCACATAAATTTTAGCTACTTTACCTAGTTTTTAAGTAAACTTTTGTTTTGTGAAACTGTTTGTGGGCTCTCAATTATCAAAAAAACTAAAATTGAGTTTCAGCTTTATTTAAGGAGATGAATCAGCTCACTGATTTATCGGCGAGGAATAAGCCAATGATAGGCATTGGCTTTGTTATGTATGTTAGAAATTAAGTTGCTTTCGAGCTTCGGTCTTTTAATCCTTTATGAATCTTGGGAGTTGGGACTCATTCAAAATAAATAAAATATATTCTTTATTGCACAAAGTTATTACAAACCATAATTACAAAGGCGAGCTTACCGCTTAAATCTCGTCCAGCTAACCTAACTACTAAGAAATACTATAGGTAAGTGGAAGGGGCAGAGAGAGAACAAATATTCATTTTTCTCACGAACGGGAATTGAATCCATGAATTGTTGAGTCTGTTGAGCTGTCAAATGATTCCTTACTTGATTCCTAACAGAGAGTGCTTCTGATCACTTGGGTTAATTATATTTTTTGTTAAATTTATTCCTTTCGGGAACGGCAAAGGAATTAAGTCCATACAGCCATATCTTCACTATATTTCTTCTTTATTCACTTGAAATGTTTTCCATAAACTAACAAGTGTTTTGTTTACGATTATGGCGGCGAGAAGGACAACGGAGCGGATACATCATTTCACTTTAATTCTTTTATGACTTAACTATTTAATGTTAGTTTAGTGCACAATACACATTGAACATCGAGCACATAATCAGGATAGGTGCGTTGAACGTAAATGAGTTAGAATTAAATTCTCACCAATAACTGAGCTATGGGGGAGATGTGTCCTGACTTGCCTGCAAGAGAGAGAGAGAGAGAGAGAGAGAGAGAGAGATGGAACTAGTGACGTATTAGTTCGCTGTCTTACAAATATCAAAGAAAAATCACTGAAGTGTTATGACAAATGATCGCATCTATACTAGTTAAGTGCTCTGTGACATTATATAACTATTTCATAATTATCCCTACTAATATTAACAATGCTAAGGTAGCTAAAGGACATAGGCTACATTTTATCCCACTGCTGGGCATGATATAACATGTAATCCACGCGGGCGGAAAGCTAGTAGAAAATAAAAATTCAATCGACATACTACCCTTTTTTTTGTTCAATTTCTCTTTCGGGAAAGGCAAAGGAAACTATGTCCATACAGCCATGTCTTCAAACGAAAAATCTTCTTTCTCCAACTTAACCTAAGCTCCTCATGTTCTGCGTAAAACCGAATAGCGTTTGTTTTACTAAAACTGGAGGCGAGAAGCACAACCGCGAGGATCTTTATCGGTACCAAACGGAGCAGAAACACTGTTATCACATGAATTTTTTATCACTACACGAATTTTAGTCAATTTACTGCATAATGCACTATTATACATTAAACAACTTTTTCACGCAGAAAACAAAAATTCAATTGACAAAGCAAATGCCCACGCCGAGTTCCCGCCAAAGACCGCATATTACCAGTTAAAGCCCGCGTTTTTTTTTGTAGTTTTGGCTTGGTAGCAAGACCTTTGAGCCAACGTTGTGATTAACGGGTGGGTGTGTTGTTGCAGGCACCAGCAACAGCTCCGAGCGTGAGGAGCCGCCCGCGCACTGGGCGCCCTACGCCGACGCAGACACCAACTCTGACAACTACCGGCGGTAAATACATACAGCTAGCGCGTCTTAAGTAGTGATGAAAGAGACTCGAGTCCTTTAGTCGTTTATAATAAGACTGGCATCTTTTCACATGACTTGGCTCTAAAATTAAGACTAAGGCTGTTAGTAATAATTAATATGACTTACTGCCGTACTCAGAGACGTCAATTAAAGTTAAGAAGTAATTAAATGTCATGCTATCCTTCTTTATATTATCAACAAGAGTAAAGGAGACAACATCAGAGTGTAACAGTACTTCACTTTAATTGATGTCTCTGATTACGGCAGTTAGTCGGTTAACGTTTAAGACTAAAACGACTAAACGACTGCAGTCCTTTACAAAAAAACTAGCATTTGAATAAAGCATGATAACAATTGTTATTACTTGTAAAACGATTACTTTTGTTGCCGGGAGAATAATTATTCTCCAGGCGGCATTATAAACACTAGTTCCATCAACACACGCCTTAACTTCTCAGGCGAAGACCGGCAATGGGTCACCAGTCTTTTAAGTCCTTTAAGCTGTTTAAGTAAATACCTCAGTTGTTTACGTTAAAATATATCGACTAAATAAGCTAGTCTTATGACTAAAAGTTTGGGACTAAAAGATTGAGTCAGTGGTGAGGCGTCAAAAATAAGGCGAGTCTTTATTCATAGCCTTAAAAGAAAAGACTGAGTCTCTAAGTTGACGGCCGGTTTGGTCAAGTGGTAGTGACGCTGCCTCTTGATCGGCGGGTCCTGAGTTCGATCTCCAGTCGGGGCAAACATTTGTGTAAAAAGCAGATGTTTGTTCTCGGGTCATGGGTGTTTGTGTTTGTCTTTATGTGTGTTCCAAGGGACCCACGACACAAGGGAAAACCTTAGTGTGGGCCTTTGAGTGTGTAGCGTTTATTTTTTTTTCTTTCATCACAAGTCTTAGGTCCCTATTACCAAGGGCGTCTGCTAGCCCTTGGCCCAAATGTGGGGGCAAGTAATTATTATGGAGAATTTAAAAAAAAATGTAGGTACTTACAGTTAAGAGCATGAAGTTTTACACTTGTAGCGCGAGTCTGCCTCTATGGCGAATTGGCGATTGTAATATAATAAGAACGGTTCCAACTTTGGTTGCTTTGCAGTTGGCTACATTTTTCTAATCTCTAGAGGGGGGCAGCTGCCCCCCTTGGCCCCTCTTGGCGACGCCCTTGCCTATTACAGAAGGTGACCCGAGTCTTGATCTATCTAGGTTTCTACCTAAAGTCGGATTTTTAATCAGACGGAGTAAACTGACAGATCAAATGTTGCCGCTTTTTTACAAAATACAATTAATGTTGTGCTTAAATGATTTACTCAATTTAATCATTTCAGTTCAGTGATCTAAAATCCAAAATATCTGTCTAATGTGTGTTTTTGCTACCTATTAAGGGGAACTAGAACACAAAAAATGGGACTTAAATAAGAAACATGTTATTTTTTTATTATAATAATTTATTCACTATCGGAAGAATCGTCATCATCATCAGTCACATTTATCAAAAATCTGTCACTAACAGTATCAATGTGGTCGTCGAGCTGGATGTCTGACAATTAACTGATGGTAATTTAAATGCTCTAAAATTATTTGCATTTTATTCATAGTCACATCTTTTGAACTATTTATGAATGAGTCAAATACTTCACTATAATGTGAAAGTTGGTATCATTATTACGTTAATTGACATTTCGATCTGTCAGTTTACTCCGTCTGATTAAAAATTTTAGTATAGTACAGACTCCAGTCTCACACAAAGGTGCTTTCATGTTGTGCTCAATCATTTGCTTTTAGACATAAGTATGTATACCTTTGCTGTATTTGAGAAAATAAACATTATTTATACTTAGGTATTGCTTGTGTAATGACTCACTATCATAATGACTGACGACTGCTACTTAGTCTGAGTCTCGTTCTGTAATAAGGAAACTCAGACTGATCTATACTTGAGTAGCAAGCGTCTTTGTCGTTTTAATAGTGAGAGAAAGAGACAATCAATACTTAAGTATAGATCAGGACTTGAGTCTCCCTCTGTAATACGATCCTTAGCGTCCACTGGTGCTGGTTATGTTATGTAAACACTTTGTTGTACAAACACACTCCTAAGGATTGGCAAAGAAAGGGTTGGCACGAGAATTTAAAAAAGAAACTTTCGAAGCAGGCTTTAAGAAACTTATGCCAAATTTCAAAGTTCTAGCTCCACTAGTTTTAGCCGTGCAGTCATTCAGCTTCTTTTTTTTACCTTTTGTTTTTTCTCAGGAAAAAAGATTTTGAATTCAGTTAAAGTGAAATTTATTGGAAGAATTTTTCCAAAATAATTATTTTTCTTCAATACAAAGAATTGCAGGCCCGCCGTGTTGACGTCAGTACTGTGGATGTGCCTTGATTTCGTTATAACTTAGAATTGAAAAAAGGTACCCTTTTTTTAAGTGGTGGTACAGGGAAAACAGCACATCATGCTATTCAAAACTGTCTTTCTTCTATCGATTTTCAATTTTATCTCCAAGCATTACAGTTTACTATTCATTGGGAAATGACAGTTTGTGGTAACCTGATGTGCCGTTGACTGTTCAAATAGGTACAGTTTAGGCACAAGGCACTCACGGTTTTGACTCTCATTAAAATGCCGACCCGAAGCATGTCTTTAACCATTTTTTGTTAAATTTCAATCGAACTTTTGCCACCAGGTACTGACTACGCGAGAAGAGTGACCGTCCGTCATACGCCAGTGGTCACTCTTCGGAGGAAGAACAGGAGGCCTCCTATCCAGAGGTCCCATTGCTGCCACCAGAATAGGCTTTATTGCAACCCAATAAGGTCCAGATTCAACATCATATCTGCTTAATCAAAGACAATTACGTTAATTAAGCTGTCTACCATAATTTTTGTGTATATCATTGTTCTATTAAGTCTGTATTACAGAACGCCACTCAGACTGATCTATACTTAAGTAGCAGTCGTCTTTGTCATTTAGATAGTGATAGAAAGAGATAATCAATACTTAGGTATAGATAGGTCAAGACTTAGTCTCCTTCAGTCTGTAATACGGGTTTAGACTTGCACCCAGTTGCAGAGACATTACAGTTAATGCCACTTCCGTCTTGTTCACATAAACAAAGACAAAATAAATTTATAGAAGCTTTTACTTTAATTAATGTTTCTACAAATGAGTGTTAATGTGTGTAAATACATAATTTCTCTCATACTTTGGAAAGTTTCAGTGCGTGTTTACTTCTCAATTGTACGGAATATGTCCAAAGTGTTAAGCTTAATGTGATCTTGAGTGTACCTAACTATGAGTATATTATGAATGACATTAAGTACACAAAGGTCCTTTTTATAATCCGAAAACGGCACGGCAAAATTGTATTACCATTGCCTCCTATGTTATAGTAATACTAGAAGCTGAGAACATAGGGCGCAATGGTAATTCAAATTTTGAATTGCCGTGCTACGCCAGTCATATCGAATATTAAATTTGCAAGCTAACGCTAGTTCTGATTTTTTTGTATGTTGTTAGGACCTCTATACCAGTATCGTATATCTAAGTTTGCAGCTTCGAAATACTAGAATTAGCCGTTTGTTCTTTTAGATTTTTTTTGTGTTAAATATGACTGGCATATGCCGGTCAATTATAAAAAGGCCCAAAAGCGATTGTAGAATTTGTGTGTTCTGACAAATATTAAATTGACAAATCATTAAGGTGGAAATCTTTGAGACGTGCATCTGTAGTGATATGCCAGGCTAGCAATACACGATTACACGCGCAATATATTTTTTTTATTTTGAAGTCATTCTGTTTTGTATTGACGCTATGTTAGATCGACATTTCTTTCCTGTGCTAGCGCGACGTCAAGGTCAACATAGATAGCCTGATGTGGTGCCGTGTGTATGTAGTTCTGCATCTGATAATTGCCGAAACATAACAAGAAATTAGGACCATTTTTAAAACGAATACAGAAACACTCTTGTTCATATACCAGATGAGTTACAAGCAGTTTTTTGCCAAAGATTTAGCAGAGGAGGTGCCTATAAAGCTACTGCTCAACCTTACGTGTTTCTAAAAGATTATGAGGAATTAACGCTATTTTCTTATAGAGACCTGCTTCATTGTATGACGAGAGTATGTTTGCCTGTTAAATGTATATATATGGATTTAAATTTGTACGATCATACGATTCATTGTGACTGTCTGCGGAGCTAGCATACACGCCTGACATAATTTTGCCATGTTGAGGTCGTTCTAACTGCCGTGCTGACGCTATGTGCTAGAACGAGAGATCGGATCCAGATTCATACGATAAAATTATGTCACCTGCGTATGTAAATGCATATTCAGTAAAGGGTACCATTTGGGTGTCGTTAAGAATAATATAAAAATATCCCATGATTTCGAAGAAATACACAAACATTAAATAATAACATTATAAGGTTTATTTTCTCCAAAAATAGTACAATCTATAACTAACCACATGTATTATTTATTAATAAATAAATAATAAAATAATAAATAGTGTTCTGTAATAAGCTTGTTAATCGCTCTTAACGACTACCCCAAAATTGATTGCAGAAACTTCCATTATAGTTAATGCTTCCTTAAATATCACACTGTCACATTCCTTCTTATTGACCTAAACAAAGACGGCATTACATTTAAAGAAGCTTTAACTTTAATATATGTTTCTGTAACTGAATGTTAACTAAACAGTCACCGTTACTCACTTAAAAACGTTTAAAAAATGTATCGTCATCGTCAAAAGTGTCAACTCAAAAAAGTAATTTCAATTCTCATGAAAACCATATTGTGGCGTTATTATTAATTATAATATGGAAATTTTCAGCAAAGTAGCAATAATGTTTACTTACTTCGCTAGCTCAACGACCCAAAGTGGATCTTGGCCTCCGACATTAAAGTGCGCCATTCCATTCTGTCTTGTGCCAATTTTGACCAGTCGGGCACTTTCAGCTCTTTTAGGTCATTGGCGACTTCATAATATGCGCTTTCAGCTCTTTTAAGTATTGTGCGACTTCATATGAAATCGCCAAAGACTTTAAAGAGCTGAAAGTGCAATAAATGTTTGTTCTAGTTTAATTCTTATGATGCGAAAACGTGGTGTATTAAATTAATGTTTTTACTAAATCAATGTAAGATGACTTAATATAGGTGAAAATTGATGGAATGTTTTTACTAAATCATTAAATCAATTTTCACCTATATTAAGTCAATCTTACATAATAAGCGAAATCGCTGATTTAAACGAAACAGATATGTAATATTTCTTAGGGAGAGATCCAACAGATAATGTCGGGATTAAATATATGTTTAAAGTGTGTAATTGTTGCAAAAAACAATGGACTGATTTAGTAAGGAGTGAAACAACATTTAACCTAAAATGTCCTTGAGATAAACAATCTCACAAATAAATGTAAGTTTTTTAAGGTTTCATTTGTTAGAGTTAGAATAAATATTTTAGTTGACAATTGGTTGCATTAAAAAATCAACCCTTAAGCTTTATCAAAGTTGGATAACGAAAAAGTCTACATCAGTGCTTAGTCTTATTTGTTTAGATGTTTCTACATTTTTTATGAAAATATAATACAAGAAAAAGTTTGTCAAAACGTGAGTGTGAGATTACTAAAATTAGGAACAATAGAAAAGTAGAACTTAACCAAATTTTACTGTAATTATAATTTAAAATTATTAAACTGCAGGCATTTATAATTTTCTAAAACACTTATTGTGCATGTGTTAATTTTTCAAAATAAAAATCAAGACCGAATGATCGTTAAAAAGTATAAAAGTAAGATTTTTTATACTTTCGTAAGTATCTAAACAAATGAACTAATTTTCTTACCAAATGTCGTGCATTTCTTTAGTTTCGAAATGCGCTGTAGTACTGTATAGAGTTAAGGTTTTTCTTGCTGTAGTAGATTGAACATTTCAGCAACTAATTTATTTATACTTACTTAGGGTTAGTATTATTTCGTGTAATTTAAATAAATTAATAAAATGAAGTGAATTCTTCTGAAATGTCGCACACTTCTAAGAAAATTATTGGAATATTGAGGTTTAACGATACCTATGTAAGTTAAAAAAATAAATGTAAATAATGATGGAATACTGTGTTTCAACTTTTGATTTAAGAGTTCCTTATTCGTTAGTTATTTTTTCTTTTATCTACGCATGCCAGTATTTCTTCCTTCTATTTCCAGTCCAGTTAGTGCAGATGAGTAATAGTAATGTGTAGGTCTACGTAAAGCCAAAAACTTTTCATCCAATACGCTCACGCCCATAATAATAAATAAAATTTTATTATTATTATTATTAATCCGATGGGGTAGGCTGAACATCATCTGGTTGTAAGTAGTGTAAGAACATTTTGTTACCACCTATTCATCTCATTTCACATGACGCCACTTCATAAAATATAAATTCCGCGTGAAATCTTGTTGAACTGCAAGTTAATTAAAAATGAATAGAGATACAAAAGCAAATGGCAATAGACCGCGACGCTGAGGAGGCAACGACCTCGCGGCTTTAATTGTCGGATAATCATTTTAATGAATGGCCTGCGGATGGAGCCGAGTTACAACAAGCATTACCTATTCGCCGTGTGGATCAATCCGTGCCACTGGTGGCGACAGCGGAGTCCTAAAGCCGTTTGTACTCTACGCTCGCTCCCTTCTCGTTTGTACCACCCGTGTTGTAAAACCTCTAGCCTCTCTGTCTCGCAACACGGCCGGTATGTTGCTATCTCTCTCGCACCCACAACACCGGCCGGGGACACGTAGCGTGGTTCGGAGTTCCGCGGTCGCCCGCCGACTCAATGCGGCGTTGACGTGCGTTACGCTGAACGCTTGTTTCTTGTGAAAATCACCAGTTATTTGTTTACTCCCCAAAGGATTCACTTCCAAGGATTGGATGCTGTGTGTACTGTCTATGAGTGAATGTTTAACAATACTTAAGTGAAAACGCGTCGACTGTGTTCTTTTGTGCTAAATGGTGATTAAAAGTAATTTACTTTGCTTTTACTGTGCACGGTCGTGCGTATTGATCGTTTAAAAGACAGTGGATTGCTGTGGTGGCGCGGATTAAGCCGGTAAACAGTGAGGTAAGTGATAGAACTGCAGAAGTAGCTAAAGTCTGGAAAAGCGCTGAGCTTTGGTCCGGTGGACGAGCGAGGGGGTTGTGGGGCGCGCGGGAGGTCGCCAGCCTGTACGGTGTACGTGCGGCGAACATCGGTAATAGCTTCCTTCACATCACATTCTGAGTAATGAATGCCCTGCCCTAATGGGATAATGACACGCCGACGACTTGAAATATTTATAAAGCGGCGGAATCGCGGCGTGTCAACAAGCGGCTGTTTGCCCTCCCATTTAGACGCCAAGGGAGCCGATAAGGCGAGGTCTCGAGTGCCGACACCGAATACCTACCTTCCTGTACGCTTAAGTGCCTCAGACATGGTTAAGATTATTCCTGTGAACAATTCTTTGGGAACGATTTTGTTTATTAGAGAGGACTACCGATGATGTCGATTTCCATTGCTGCATTTTGGTTTACACATTCAGTAATTCACTATGGTGAAAACCATTTGATGATTTTACGATTAATAATGAACGGCTTCACTCTCCATAGTACCTAGCCCCTGATTCTTCAGTTGGCTAACTAAAGTTGTTAATCGTCAAAACAAACTTCGTTTCCCGCCTGTACTAAATCTATTTTCGCGTACACGAGAACTCAGGAACTACAGTAAATGTAACACAACAAACAGTAAACTACATAAACAACAATTAAACCATAGTAGGTTAAGGTACTTATACTGCAGAACCAAAGTACAATTTTCATTCTTAAGGAAATGACATAAGAACCGTACAAAGAGTCAAGCTTGATGTGATTTTCAATGTACCTACCTACTCGTAAACGAAACGAGAAAGCGTAGACTGACAAAGGATTTTATTGAAGAGGTTTGAGGACCCTAAACCATGCTCTCGAAGTTGTCAATAGCACTTGGCATGATAAGCAGTAGACACTTCAGCACGACTACATCAACATAATATTACAGACCATCGTGCCGCTTATAAATAAAGAATTGTTTTCTTGATATTATCAAGCTGATTGTTACAATGCTCGTGTTTTGTCTAAACAAATACATAATGATAATAACACTTCACATTTTTAAAATCGTCTGGATTGATCCGTTCCGACTGCGTTATTACCTCAATGGTTGCCGCTAGTTTCGGCCATGCATGGCGGCCACTTCGCCTCATGACAGTTCTAAATTGAATGGTTTAGTATCCGGGTACAGGTTCAACACTTCGTCAGAGAAAACTTGTAAAGAGAGGTTCTCGAGTCCCAAGAAATGAAAAAATTGCTTTTTTAAAGCAATTTAAAAAAGCTTTACGTCATAAATTATAAAGGAGCAAGCCTTATAATTAACACAATGCAATGTTGCTAAAGATATGCACTGCCTGTGCGACATTTATTTAAATAATGTAACTGAACCCCATTATGAAATAGCTAATAGCAATAGATTTACAGTTTCTCAAGCAAATAAAACTCCACGCACTGAAATGTGTGGGTGTCCAAAATGCACACAAATACATCTTTTATATGAGAACAAACATCTTTTCTTACATGATTCCCCCACGGCAGGGATCGAAACAGACCCCCACGGCAGAAGTACGAGGAAGCGTTACTTTTACTAAAATCATAGTGACACAAAGAAATACCGGCTTTTTATTTTTAACTTCGTTATATAAACTACCACCGTGAATTTTTAAAATTTTTGAAAGCAACGTTTTACTTAGCTGGTAGAGAGAACTCTTCAGTCTAACATTTACATTTTAAAGTTAAATAATTCACAAAAGGATCCCTGAATTAAAAAACATTTTTTATAAACCC
The DNA here is from genome assembly GCA_949987775.1 of Aproaerema taeniolella. Lineage (NCBI taxonomy): Eukaryota > Metazoa > Arthropoda > Insecta > Lepidoptera > Gelechiidae > Aproaerema > Aproaerema taeniolella. Next base: position 11,870,853 of record OX465261.1, on the reverse strand, counting down.
TTTAAAAAATCTATACAATGACACCCAAAATAATGACATTGGCGAGCAAAATAAAATCTACGTGTATGAAAGGTACCCGAAAAAAGTACACTCAGCTGATCAACGGACGAGTATTACACCCGCTAAAAAGAGTTTCTTTACTTGATGTCGGCGACTTCACCATTCTCTAGCTATTTTAATTTCTATTAAAATACAGCAAAAGTAACAAGAAAAAAAAACAGGAATAAATGGACCATTTATATTCAATGAATTTCCGTCCAATGATTTACGTCTTCATAAAAAAATATACCACTTTGGAGAACAAGATTTCTCAAAATCTGCAAATCTTCAATACTACATTCAAGAGGCGGTTTCAGAGCTAACGTATTGGCAATCACTGTGACTTTCAATTAAAGATAACTGCTGTGTGATGTGGGGAAATCAAACGACAGCCCATTGTATTTATGCCCACTCCAATCGTAAATCAACAATATAATATCGTCTGAGTGCAGTTTTCTCAATTCTACATTAACTGTCTTTCTTCTCGCTAATTATAAATTCCTCCATAAATTTTCTAACTTTAATGTTCTTCGATTCGATAATGAAAATCCGGAGTATAATGGTAAATGCATTTGTATTAAAAGATCTCAATGCGATATGAATTTGAGTTTAAGTAAAATCTCGATGAATCAATTGAACTGGAAGAGTTGCACATCGCAATTCAAAACATGAGTGAATGTTTTAAACATCGGAGCTCGTTAGTTCGGCTAGGTATTTTTCGAGTTAACTGTGAGCTCTGAAAAATTTTTGAGTGTGTTTTCGGCGATTCCGCGCCGCTCCCAGTGGGAGAGCGCGGGGGGTCCGCAAAACACTCGCTTTGTGCACGAATGCTATTCCCTTTCATGGGATCGGTTATTGTACACCGTACTTATTGCTGCGCGCTTTGTAGCCTGTCGAAGGAATAGAATTACAGTGCCCTACAGGCTTTTCAATCATAGCACCATTCTAGACGTACCGTTCGATAAACTTAACGAGTTGTTTGTAATTCCGCTACTATTGAACAAATGCAATTCATGCCCCGCTTCTCAAAGACAATGTACTCAGATAATCTAATAACGGTCTGTAAGGTTTCGATCGTGATAGTTATTGACAAAAGATTCATTAATTGAATAAATGGTGCGGGCTCCGTTATCGGGTCTCGTCAGCCAGTCCCCAATGCGAGTCGTTCGCTCCGGTTGATCAGCAGTGCTCTATTAAAATCACACTTGATTAGATCTCGGCGCGGTTTAATTGTACAGCTTCGGTCGCGCTATGCTCGCCTGGTACTCGGCACACAAGCGCCGCGCCCGACGCTCCACTCTGCAAACGTTTTCTTTTTGCCCTCTCATCTCGTCCGGTCTCCTTTTTGAATTTTTTCCTTTGTCCCTTTTGTTCAAGTTTTCATATCCTTCTGTTTTCCGGATGGATTAATTTTAATTTGGCTTCAAAGATTTTTCAATTCAGGTTTGTTTTTCTTTTATTGCATCGGTTTGAAGAGGGCTTTAATCAAGTATTTCGTCATTGAAATGTTTTTGTTGTCGGAGATCACGATGGATGGAATATTTATCGTTGGGGTCGCGGGATCACGTCGCGCCGCCCACTGGCAATTTGCCGTCCGCCCGCGGCGGCGTGCTCTCTGCTCGGCTCACAGACGTGTTCTCAAACTAAACGCTATGCTAATGTAATGGGGCTCCATTTGATCACAGCCCACGGCTAATTTCAAATTTTCAATGAGACGTTTGTGGCAGCAACTTTATTAGATGATTTATCGGTTAATAGAACTGGAACCTCGTAACGGGTCAGCGCTAGCTTGTTCTTAAGTACATGGCGTTCAGATACTTATTCAAAATGTTCTTTATTTTTATGCGTATCATATTTTCGCTTAATGTCATCACCTTTTGGATCATTGGTGGAACGCTCATGAGTCAGATATCTCGTTTATTTTTTGTTACCATCTGTCGAAACTCGAACTACCTGCGGCGGCCACAATGGATCTTCTCAGAACGCACGTAATAGTCATACTATTTACGTCGTAATTGTGGGTTTACGTACTTTAATCAACCCCACATCGCTCCCACTGCGTTATTTCAAGTAGAACCGTTGACAAATCAAAACGGCGTTCATTGTAAATATTTATTCACGCTAAATTTGCTTTGTAAGCTTTGAAAGGTTTTTACCAGTGGAAGCGATTTGGCTGGCGTTTGAAAACAATCGTGTTTGATGATCACGATTGTTGGCCGCATCGCCATTTGGCGTGACAGGCGTCAGTCGACAAATCTCGCCGGGGTTTAGTTTGCTTTGAACCATTTATGCAACGTCTCTACTGGCATGTTTAACACTCAATTCACGTCTGTTTCCCAACCGGGTTATGTCTTTTCGCTCGGTAGAACCGGTATGGAGCGGTGTATATTGCTCGCATGTGTAGAGTTGGTAGCCGGCTCATAAATCACTGTACGCGGCGGTAATGCGTAGATAAGAGCTCTCTCATTTGTTTTCCCATTTCCCCGGAGAAATTTCTTAGCGACATTACCGCGCGGCGACGTAACGAGCAATCACCTCCACTCCAAATCTTACTTTTCATAAAGCTCGCGGTGCTTCTTCATCGTGAGATTTAATTAAATTGTAAACTCCTTCCTTGTCATTATTAAAGTCATTTTCTGTTTACGCTACAGTTGGCATGCGGTCTCACAATACTTGATACTTAGCTTTGTAGTTCGTACAATAAAAGAAACTCGAAAATGAGTTGCAAAAAAAGAACCATCGAGCCATGACTGTGACTGATTGTTGTGGAGATAACAATTTGTATGAACAATTAAATAAATCTGTGCAATTACGAATGCAATCGAGTGAACAGAGCTAACATTGCTCGGATGGTTTGGTCGCAGTCGCAATGGCACGCCAACTCGCTTGATTCTGACCAATTATAGTGTTCACGCGATTATACTGGTCGATTTTGCGATTCTTCGTAAAACCTTAGAGTTTTAAGGCGGAGGTGTGCATAACATAAGATAGAACCACGATAGAACCCTTTCACCGCCAAAAGCGTCTTAGAGCGTCCATCTTTTACTTGCCTATTTCTATGATATTTCTGTCCCCTTGAGCAGACAATCTTTTAATAAAAGCGTTTTAACTAGATACAGATATAAAGTAGTCACTTCTCTAACAAAATAGTGGCTTGCATTCGTAGCAAATGTAATTGACGTGCGTGGCGTGCATCGTCAAAAAAATAAATTGAGCGTCGCGTTGAAAGGGTTAAGAAATTTGAAAACATAGACCTATCAAACTAAATACCAAAGATGACCAGTACATGACCTAACCAGATCTGCAAGAGCTGAACCTCCTTACACAGGCACTTATTGCTAATCACAAGCTGAAAAAAATTAAAAAATTTAATAGAGACTACAAATGAAAGTAATAAACGATCCGAAGAAGCCAAATAGATGCAGAGAGCAAGATATAAGTCACAAAATTAAAGAAAATTGGCAATCTAAGAAGAAAATCTAAGTTAAACTTAAACTCAAGAACTAAAAAATCTTAAAAACGTTTAATCGATACAACAGTAAATATTAGAAGTAGTTTAGGAATTAGGAAGGAAATAATTAAGAAAAACACGTGGCTCGTCTTGCACAATCCACTCCTGGTCTTGAGTAACTCTCTGCAGATAACCCTACCATTTAAAGAGACGCCTCTGCCATTACTATACCATGAATTGCCATGCCATTTCCATGTTCGAAAGCTAATAGTACCTACGTGAATGTATAATCGCAACTGATTCTTACGGTCCGCTAATTGCGATTGTCAACGGCTATGTGGAGAAAATTGGATTCATGATTGAAAAAAGTAGGTACTAGGTAGGATGCCTTGAGGCACTACGTTCGGTTACGATGACTTTACAAATAAATGCCATTGGCTCTAATAAAATAGACTATCATTATTATATCAAATAGTAAAATCTAAGGAAACCACAGAATAATATAGAAATACCAAAGCAGCAGTGAGTCATTAGAAGTTGAATGACCAAGGGCTTGCTTCGATCTTTGATAACTCGCCCGCTTATCGTAGTTACAAATTGACTGTCATTTGAGTTTTTTTGTTGCTTGCCGAGTAATATCTCAAGGTAATCGACAATTTAAAAAATGTTTGGAAAATTATGACGATGTTTTCGAAAGATAGGTGGTGAAAAATCGAAAAAAAAGCCGCCTTGGCTGAACACTTTACCCAACTCTTACGTATAATAATCGTACTTTTCTGTAAAAAATTCTGAATCTTGTTTCGTCTCTAAAGGTATTAAAGGTCTGGCAAACTGAGGCAGTTTGACTGGACATATATCGTGCCATACAAGGCCACGCTCGTATTCGTCCGAAAACGATGACGAGTCGATCAAATCGAATAAATTGAATCGGAAATGATCGGAATCAATCGAGCATAGCGATCGACGGTACCAGGGAAACATGAATACGGCGGAGCGCGACGAAGGTCGGACTGAGAACCAGTTTGGCGGGACGACGCTGCAAGGTGCTGCTTGCTAGGTTAAGTGCACTGTATTAACATCATCGACCGCCCTTTCATGTCTTCTTATCTCTCAGTCCGGTCGATTTAAATGAGCCTATTCAATAGTTTCGCTAATGCGGCGATTATTTTAAACTTCCTAACATTTTTTGTTGATAGCCATTAGTGTATATTTTGATATACATTCGCGGCTATTCTTGTTACAAACATCCGAAATTTCTACCAAATCCTTAAAAGTACCTTCTTTGAAGTTGTTACACGCGTTCATAATTTAATTATCGCATCAAGTTCTTTAACTAGCAAGAAGTTAAAAACAACACACTAACACCTACGTACTACCATTATAGGAACGTGTGTTGTTTAGTGTAGGTATGTACTTATTTAAGTGACATCAATTTTATTCGTAGTTGTAATGTTCAGGCGTAGTTTAACGAGATAATAACTGTGTTCTGTGCTTTAAAACCACCGATACCTAACTAATTGATAGAATGTGTACCTTTTCAAATTATTGAGTGAATTCATGACTTTATAATAAAATACGTCTAAGATTGGCTGAGCTATTGACTAACTTAATTAATTCTGCCATGAATAATGAATTTTGAAGCCTGAATGAGTATTAAGTGATTTCATGATGAAAGGTCAAGTGTTTACGATAATGTTCTCCATTAAAATAACTATTGCTGCTATAGCAGCCCACTGCGGTACAAAATGACTGTTATCATCATAAAACGTAATAGCAGAATTATACAGACTCAATGCAATAAAATGAGTTTTAATTATGCTCAGAACTCATAAGAACATTGAGAAAGAAGATTTAACTATTAAATTATTTTCAGAAACCTTCCACTTCGTAATTACTGGGAATACGGGGCGATTCCTCCGAATATCAAATCCCTAACCACCTGAAAATAATATCGGTGATCCTCTTTGTTTAATTTAGTGGGACAACCGACAAAATCTGGAAGGTAGGGTAGCTACGGTTTCCATAACAACACGCGGCTGGTGGGTCCCCGGGCCCCGCCGGTGGGGCCCTCCCCCCGCGCGGTATCGATCCCGGCGGCCCCGCCCCCCTCGCCACTCCAAATCAAATTACAGGAGCACAAGCAAGCGATGTTGGCTCCATGCTCACGCTCGCGCCTCCACCGCCGCCGACTCAATCAACTTTGTACGAGCGTAATAGTATTTTAATTCTATTGGCGCGCTTTTGACTGCGGCCCCTCTAATAGCTTGTTTGCAAATTAGTCCACACGTAGCGTGGTTGGCAGCCGATTTGTATGTTTAATTGAACGTTTCCCAATTTGTTAGTTTAATTAGATCTCGTTTACTTACCTAGACGTAATTATCAATTAATAAGTATCTTATTCATTCAAGAGGTTGAGTATTATTTATTAATCAAGCAAGAGCGTTTCATTGACTAAAAATATAACATGATCATACCACCAAATAAAATTAAAAAAACATCGTTGCAGTTATTATTGAAAGCCGACGATTTGTAGCACATTGTAATAACGTTAATAATTCTAAAATAAAATAAAAATTACAACCCCTGACATTCATCGCGGCTGAACCAATTTTATCAAATATAGCTTAGAACCATCCTTTCAAAAAAAACCTCATCGAAATCGGTCCATTCGTTTAGGAGCTACGAGCCCACATACAAACGTCAAACTTATAAACACCTCTATTTTTTTGAAGGAGGCAAGAAAAAAGATCAACAACCTTTTGAACATAAAAATTATTTTTGAAACGCTTGGAGCAGTGAGTAAGTATATACGCTGAGCGTTGGATTGGTTCCACTTTGCTCTACAATTGGCCTCTCATCAGCACTCATAGTGACTGCCAATTAGAGCTATTATTCAGTGAACAGAGAATTGCTAGTGGTTATTGGAATAATACTTACCAACTGATTGATTCGCAATGTGGAATGTGTGACAGAACTAAAACAAACAGAGTCGTGCACTTATCGCTCGATTTTATAGCGATCGGCAATAAAATTGATTATCGTATCGAATGGTTGCGGCGAGCGGACGAGGGGACGACAGTCGCTTGGGGACGTTTTAATGAGGCTATGCCGTGAGCAGTCAACGGACGGGACATTTGTCTCCCTCCGAATAATGGAAAAGCGCTGAAGGGATATTTATCAAAACTGCCGGAGCTTCCTGGCGGCTTATTTTATTTGCGATATTTCATCAATCGTTAAACTAAGAGACAATAAAATCCCCAGAACGCCTCGAATTCACCACATGTTGCGAGAATAGGAGCGGAACGGTTCACGATTTCATTGTAAGATACAACGTCGCATATTGCCTCCTTTCAAATACTAAATTGCTCTCAGTCGTCGCGATACGTATTTTTCGGGGCACGGTAAATTTGTCGTTAAATGATGTCTGTGTGTCGTGTTGCGTGATTGCGATGTGATGAGCGTGATTTGGACGCCTGCCAACCCATGTTTCGGAGACGCTTCCACAAACATTCTCGAGAAACCTTTCTTTTATTGCATTTACATTTGTCAAACAAAAGCAAATTATGAGCTACAGTTAATAAAGTAGCGATCTTTACCGCAAAACGGTGCAACTTTTTAAATTGGTCATGCAGTATACTAAATCAGAGTTGTAAATGACTTTAGCCGTTGGATTTCCGCCAATGTTACTTTTTGTTTCTTGTTGAGTATTCATATCATAACTAACAGGAATATGGAGCAAGTGAAGGAGCAAACAATGACTTTGACTACGTTTGCGGAGAGTAATTAATTACGACTGGGCGAGTATTGCGGTGGCGGGGCAACTTGGAAGTTAGTGTCGAGAATTCGAGATTAGTGGCACGATATCGAGTGACCTGAGAGGATCGTGGGGGCCGGGATCAGAGACCGCAGCCATTAGCCACATGCCTACGTCGATAGCAGCAATACACCGCTAATAAACACCTACGAACACACCGCACGTATAGAGTGACTTCGTGCGGACATAAATTGCTTTTGTTTGCGGTGGACGTGCCGTGATATGACCTGCCAGACTGTGACGCGTGATGGACTTACAATGAGCGTCTTCTTCAATAATTACTCGAGCTTTTACCCTTTCTAATGCCATTTGGCGTTATGCAAACCAAAGCATTGGGAACGCTATTGAAGCCGAACCGTTAGAAAACTTGTAAACGTAAACAGCTATTGTTATGACTTGAAGACCGACAAATGGCGTCACTTATCCCACAGTAATTTAGTATTATTCTGCAAAAGTAGGTAGTTAGTCATTTCTGTTTGAGTGACGAGGTAATATTTTATAGAGAAACATACTTACTTGAGATATTATTATCAATATTTTCTGTAAGAATAAAATGAAATGTGTTGTAAAAGTTGTGTGTTGTATATGCATCTAGTACTTATCTACATTGCATAACCTAAGACTAGTTTTCAAAGCACTGAATTGATTACTCTACACTTGCAAGAGTGACGTGAAGACTCTAGTGCTCTAGTGCACAAAGTGATCTACTCATAAATGGGTCTATAGTAAGGCATAGAAAACTCCATACAGCCAAAATAATCAAAAGTTTAAAGATAAAATTTGTTATTATATGTTATTTTATTATTTCCTCGCAATCGAAGTGAAAAGCAGAGTTTATATAACTCGTCCACAAAAGTGCACTCGTTTTGTGCACTTGTTGTAAAATCTACTATTTATTTGCATCAGAACATCAAATAATAAACATCTTTTCAAGAAAATACTTAGAAAATCGTTTCAACCAGCTTAATAGATTAGAAGTTGGATTACTAGGTGAGCATAAAACTAAAGAAAACGATTTGCTTTAATAATGTCGTTAGAACGGGTTGACAGGCGTGGGCAACCACCTTCAATACTTACTTTAGTAAAAGATTACTTCCACTGATAGTCAGAATACAATGCCATGTTTCTCGAGTTAAAGCCGCCTTTTGTTAGTGCATTAATCGGGTGTTTACCATACAGAACGCATTAGAAATCTGTAGACTTATCCTAACGTGCATGTAAATTTTTATGGTCATCTGTTTCGTAGTTGCAGCGATAGAATAACAAACAGCATGCATGTGTATAAAATGGAGTGGAGCGGACTCGATTGAATTTGAATTGCCTTATATTTTGTGTTAAATTATTTTACACTAGGTTTCCGCCCGCGGCTTCGCCTGCGTGGACTACAGGTTATATTGTGCCTAATCTACTATATAAAAATAAGTCGGGTTTTCCTTCCTGACGCTATAACTCCAGAACGCACGAACCGATTTCCACGGTTTTGCATTCGTTGGAAAGGTCTCGGGCTCCGTGAGGTTTATAGGATACTTTTTATTTTAAAAAAAATTAGGATGCGGGCGGAGCCGCGGGCAGAAAGCTAGTTGTAGTATAAAATGTAGCCTATGTCCTTTCCCAGGCTCTAATCTATATCTGTACCAAATTTTATCAAAATCGGTTCAGTAGTTTAGGCGTGAAAGACGGACAGACAGACAGTTACTTTCGCATTTGTAATATTAGTAAGGACTACAGCTTTCCGCCAGAGATTTTGTTTACTTGAAAATGCGTTAAAATGATGTAGCCTATTTGACCCGCTGATGAAAGAGCTTTCGTAGTTGAAAGTGTTTTTTTAAATCCGTTCAGTTATTCCAAAGGCTTCCTATAAACAAACTCATAAACCTATACAAACTTTTTATAATAAAAGTGAATAGACTTTTATGAAGTGAATAGAGTAGTTTATGAAGGACAACGGCTTAAGTAAAAGGTCCTTTGAAGTACATAAAGTTACTTTTACTCGACGTTACACTGAAAATAGTTTTATTTTTTTAAAGAAGTGTTCAAAACTTTTCGCCCAAACTTCTGTCAAATATATCAGCCTGGAGTGAAAAAAGAAGTAGTTCTCCTAAATTATGCTTTATAGCGTCACGTTTCAAAGGGGCACGTATTACAATACCGAAGTATAGAAAACCGAATTTCATAAGACCTATGGACGAAAGACCGAAAATTATATGGCCGAATGTTTATTTGACCGAAAGTTTGAAATCCCGAATGTTTGTTTGACCGAAAGTTTGAAATCCCGAAGGTTGAAATACCTATGACTTAATATCCCGAAGGCTAAAATACCGAAGATTGAAATCCCGAAGGCTAAAATCCCGAACGCTAAAATACCGAAAACTAAAATACCGAATTTTAGTTTTCGGTTTATGGACATCCTGTCCATAAAGTTTTCAATAGTAAAAATGTTTTATTTTGTCTGTTTATATGACAAACGGAACTGCGACGAGTAGGTTTGTTAGTAGCCTAACCCAACCAACCCGTCAAGGGTTGGTTGGGTTAGGTTTGGTTAGAACTGCGACCCCAACGCACGAGCCGAGCGAGCGAAGCGAGCGTGCCGCGGCAGCGGCCGGCGAAGTGCCAGAAACGACTGTGGTTGCATTTCAATTTTTAGTATTTTGAACATCGATATTTTTAAACATAGGTATTTCGTGTATCGGTATTTTGAACTTTCGGTCATTTAAACATTGGTATTTTGAACATTCGGTCATTTAAATGTTCGGTCATGTAAACATTGGTATTTTGAACATTCGGTCATTTAAATTCGGTATTTTGAACATTCGGTCATTTAAATATCGGTATTATATGTTTAGTTATATCGTACATCGGCATTTCAACCGTTCGGTATTTCAACTTTCGATGTTTTAAGCGTAGGTTTTTCAACCATCGGTATTTTGAATTTTCGGTATTTTAATACGTACCCGACGGTCATTTAAATTCGGTATTTTGAACATTCGGTCATTTAAATATCGGTATTATATGTTTAGTTATATCGTACATCGGCATTTCAACCGTTCGGTATTTCAACTTTCGATGTTTTAAGCGTAGGTTTTTCAACCATCGGTATTTTGAATTTTCGGTATTTTAATACGTACCCTTTCAAAGCAATAAGATGCGACGCGCTCATTACAGACAATCTGCTAATAATTTCCCATACGCGTACGTCAATCGAGTACGTGAGGCTATAAAAATAAGTACTTTTAAGTAGGCACCATCTACCTACCATGAATAGTTACAACTGCCGTGAGAAAAGTATCTAAATTACATTTTTGAATCTCTCGCCTCTTGTCAGACATATTTAATTGATTTTTGGGTTATAGTTATAGCACAGTAGCTATATTACTTGGTTTCAAAGAGCGAGCGGTTCTAATGAATTTGATAAATTGAAAGTAAATTTTTCGTGCTTCAAATTAATTAGAGCATTTACCTAAAAACGACAACTTCTCGTTAACAAGTAATTTATTTTGAAGTGCCTTGCTCGGTACTCAAAATATGACGATGACGCGTCTCGTTGGGATTATATTATTTCAATGTACAACTTCGAATGATCTAAGAAGAGATTTTCAAACCAAACGGTCATAAATAAAAAGATATTAAGGTAAAGTTTCATAGATAATAGAATCTGTGATTATTCAACAAAAGGGCACACCCTAAGGGCCGGGAATTGGGATAAAAGAGCTAACGCCTCCGTATTTCATTTCGTACAAAATGGATTCGGGCCAGGAAAAATATATTTATGTTAGGAAAGAAGATCAAAAGTATTCGAGACGAAGTATTGGAGACAATTCCTGTTTCGTTACGTGGAGAATATTGTAAGTCGGTTTTTTCATATCTATATTCAAATCTGAGACGCTTTTTCCGCAAATACGGAATTATTGCGAGTTTACTTTTATAGGAACTCGTTCTATTTGTATTCTCACAGAATCTTTTATCGTTTTTGTTTTACGTACATTTTTATGCTATTAGTTTACCGATACACCACGGGTGTTACTTTGGTAAAGACATATAAAAATTGCATAAATCGTTAGATCTAAACATACAGATCGACATAATTTGGGTTTTAAAGAAATTTAAAAAAAAGGTTATAGTTTTCCTTTCATAATGACAATATATAAAGCTTATTTAATCTGTTTTCATTATTTCATTTTAGCATTCTCCAAAAAACATGACCAAAACGCCAGATGGATGTGTCGGTTGCTGTACGGAGGCCAGTGTATCAGGTTACCCCATTTTCGTTGCAAAACCGTCCTTATCGCAACAGCACAGAGTGCACGCGTGTGGTAACCTAATGTGTGGCCCTCCGTACTTTGTACACGGATATCGGCAGAACAGGATACATTATTGTATGCATACGAAGTCGATCCCACAATGGTATGTATCGTACCCACATCCGTAACAAAACTAACAGTGTTATTATAACTGAGTAGGTACCATACAAGAAACAGTTTTATTTTATTGGGCAATCAAATACCCACGGTGATTTATTCTGATAATGAAATTGGTTTTCATTTGAATGTACAAATTACGTTTACAGTTATAGCATTGTTTAAATTAGAATTGGTTTTGATTAACATTAATAATATACAGAATAATAATCGGTTAATAATTGATACTTGCATTTACATTTTATTTATTTTACACCACAATTTAACAGCGCGACGCGACGCGACAATGATTAGTTTAATTGTATTTTATGACTTATGAATCTTATGATGAATAATTTAGATGTTTTTTTTATAGTCCGCCATAAGTATGTAGTTTATAGTATGTACATCTAATCTACACGCAATTGTATAATTACTTATTTTCCACTAAAAGTTTTAAATTTGTTATTATAAGAAATTCAGCCATGCCCTTTGATATTTTTTGTTTAATTTAAATTAATAACAAAACTTGGTAATTTAGCTAAAAACTACATTAGAAAAGAGTCTACAAGAAATTAGTTTCACTAATTTATTTTTACGAGGCCATTGCAGCCTTGAAAATACATTATACAGAAATAAAAAGTTAAGCCGGAGTTAATTACAGAAATAAACATTAATTTTGTGTAAAAACATGGAGTATTCAGGCATGGGGAGGGTGGGTAACATTAACCAAGTGCAGGTGACATTTTAGTAATTATTTCCTTTTTGTTGCTGTGGGTCAGTCTCCCTCGGACCTTTAGTTTGAAAACTCCATTTTAAAAGGTATGTTTGGTTCGAAAGCAGACATGTAGTTGTGTTTAGAAGGGGGATGAGGACTAACATGAATGTTCGTAGTAAAACGAAAGTTTGCCCATCGGAACACGAAGCATTGAAAGTCTATTTGAAGCTGTTGAGAATAAATTGCCATTTCTAAGGGTAGAAATAGGTGTTTTTTTAATTATCGTGAATTTGCTAAATAAGATAGGTATATTTTTCTATACATACAAGATAGTATTACCTGGGTGACCGCAACCGAACTGAAACTCGAGTTCTCAATTACAAATTATTTTCTTGATCTTTCCAAAAAGTGCATGAAAAAAAGTATGATAAATTGAATTTTCGATCCAAAACCGTTACGGCCGTTTTCAAGATAAAAAGATTATTAAAAACAAATAAACGCTACACACTCAAAGGCTCACACATTATAATATAATACATATACACTTGAAAACATGGTATAATGTATGTGTCTTGGTGTCGTACAACAGGGTGTCAAATACACTAGTCTGGTACCATATTACCATCTAATCCAACAATGTAAGTATGCATACTTAAGTTTAGGATCGGATGACCGGTGTCTAATTGAACCACGTTAAAATATACACATCAACGCGGTCTAGGGATATTGCACGATTTTTTATACAAAAGAGGTCTGTTTGAGAAGCTACAAAAGCATACTCGAGATAGATGGAGCGCTATACTTTTAAGACGATCAAGTGCTAAACCTGAATTTTAAATTCTAATAAATAAATTTTGTTTTACTTGAAATTTATGAAAACGTGACTAAAATGAAAAAAAAATTGCGTGAATTCGACTACTTTCATACAAAAAGCAGGCAAAATGTGCATTTTCGTTTTCGTTTCCGTCACGTTTTCACAAATTTCAATTTATTGATTAGAATTGAAAATTCAGGTTTAGCACTTGCTCGTCTGAAAATTATAGCCCTCCATGTATCTCGAGTATGCTATTATAGCTTCTCAAACAGACCTCTTTTGTATAAAAAATCGTGCAATATCCCTAGACCGCGTTGATGTGTGTACTTTAAGATCAAAACTCTACAATCCTCCGCTTTGACGAAATTCCGCCATTCGGTACAAAACGTCCCCCCAGCATTCGTTCCAAACAAGGGGATGTTTCTGGAAAATAAATCTTGTAAATCATACTCTAGAACCCAGAACTAATCCAAATATGTTGGGCATCTACTAGCGTCATTAAACCGTGGCGAAGGAGCTTTTAGTGGGTGGTTTTTAGTGGAACTCGTCGGATTTTATGTTGAGTTATTCGTGGAATTGCCACGGTGCGGTGCGGTATTGTTCTTTATTAATAAACATAATTGTTTTCGGCTAAGGCCGTGTTGGTGCGGTGACTCATTTGTATTGAAATATCGATTGTGCGTTGAGATTTAAGTAATTGACACTCAGTTGCAGAGACGTCCATTAAAGTTAATGGTATATACCTTAAATGTCATACTGTCAATTTCCGTCTTGTCGACGTGAACAGACAGCATTACATTTTAAGGAGCTTTAACTTTAATGAACGTTTCTGCATCTGAATGTAAGTTATTCTATCTTTGTGGCTTATGAAAGCCAGTTTGTCATGAGAGACAGTTTGGTTAAAATCAATAATTCATTAAGAACACACATCTAATAATATGTTTAGATTCCAGGTAATAAGCAAGTATTTCTCGCGATCTTGGCGATGTTTTATAATAATGACATAAGTCATTCTCTAGAGCACTAGCCTTACCTACATCTGTGCAAATATCCCTTCGGTTATTTGCTTGGCTATAATAGGATAACAATAGCATAATTTTAGTCTTTTAAACCTAATTCAGATGCCGTGCTTTAATATACAACCATATCTGAGAATATTTAAGCACGACGTTCCAATACTCCGTAAATTCAAATTTCAAACGATCGACAATCTCACATAAATCCATAAAGACACCTTCAATTTGAAAAGCCGTCAAAATAAATTCCACTGTAGAGGTATTGTAGCTTTTACATTTGGTTGCGTTGCATTGCGAGGCATTTGAAAGCGGAGCCGTCTGGCGAAATAAATGTGTTGAAGTGTTCGGTTTGTGGGGTCGCAGGGGATGACACAAGTGACGTACACGAGTGACAGTGTATGTAATGCTATTAGGCTATTAACGTGCATTTATTTTTAACCCCTGGCAAAAAAGAGGGGTGTTATAAGTTTGACGTGTATTTGTGTATCTGTCTGTGGCATCGATAAGGTGCCAAACGAATGGACCGATTTCGATGCCGGTTTTTTTTGTTTGAAAGCTGACGATGCCACAGAAAGATATACAGACACACAGATACACACGTCATACTTATAACACCCCTTTTTTGTTGGGGGTTAAAAAAGAAAGTTCGATTAGAGCAGTAGATTCCAAAATTCCAAGCCACAGGATATCAGTCTTTATGTTTTTTCTCTGTTCTTATAAAGAAAGCAGTAACCTTTATGTGAATACCTAAATTATTAGAGACACTAACTAGGTACCTAGACTGCTCCATATTACTTTAAATCCATTTCGATAAATGTATTCATATTTTCCAGACAAGTTTTCGAAACATGAAAAAAATAAAGCTTTTGTAACGTGTCGTCATAATTTCTCTACCCTCTATCGCAGTACCATGTGGTAAGGGATGACAGGGGTAGCCATAGGGGTGGGGGACGGGGGTCGCAAGCTGCTCGTATTGTCCAAATTGTTTGGGGCGTTAATAATTCCTCTCGCGCCTCACTTCATCGCTAACTGTTATTTTTGCGCCCGGAAATTTTTATTCGAAAAATGTGTGGTGATTCCCTCGTTGAAACGCAAATGTTTGCTCCGTTTCGGTGTTTTGACATTATGAAAATACATTTCTGACTTTTGTAATACCGTTCATGGCCGTTTCTTATCTCGTAAAAGGCGACGTTATGAGAGCGTTGGATTCCTTTATATTAACGAGTTGCGAAAAAAATCTCCCCTTTAAGATCTTTTGATGCAGAGAATTGGTACATACCGTTGAATGTTTGCCAAGTGGAATAGATTTTGCTTATATTGAATACAATTATAACAAGACTACATGATTAAAGAAGATATAAAAAGGTCATTAACATGACAAAGAAACCTTAAGGTTAAATCAAACAAAACACGATATGAATTCAATCGTGTTTTTGCTAACGGTACGAGACTAGTCATAAATTAAAACAGACATAAATACGATGCTAATCAGCCACAACGCTTTTGTTCAATGAATCGATTATCCCACGCGATCTGTTTCGATGTCTTTCTAGTGATTTTATCTTATCATCAAACAGATCTTTAAAGACTTATAAAATATCGTTGTCACCATATATATAATTCAGAGGAAATTACATCGCAATATGATCATTAAAAGTTTGAAAAACGGCCGTAAATATCAAAACAAAGTACAATTTCTGCTTCCAACTGAGAACAAAAGAATTGAGAAGAAAGAACAGCTACTTGTTCTCGTGAGTTGACTGTAAGAAGTATTATTTAATGTTCTACGAGACAATAGCTCGGAGGAATTCCAAAGTAAATAATAAGTTCTTTAGAATAGAGCATTACCTTTTGCGGTAATGACAATAGAATAACCATACAAATGTAGATATCTTGTCGTACCTCAAGGAGGGTTCTTGGGCCAATCGTGCTTATACTGGGTGAAAAAGAACCTCCTAGCTATATTCAAAATCCTGAACCAGTGTCACTCAAAGAACACATTTATGAAAAAAAAATTTTTTTTTTTAGATATTTTTTCAATGGGATAAGTTAATTTTTTGCCTAAACGTAGACATTACTCCTACACTAGGCACGCGAGGGGTGCGGGTAGCGCTCGGGAGGTGCACCCGAGCGGTGTCTACGTTTAGGAAAACAAAATCCCCCCCCCCCCCCCCCCCGCCCCTAAAAAAAAAAGTGTTCAGTAAGTGATACTTGTTCAGGATTTTCAATAAAGCTAGGAGGTTCTTTTTTACCCAGTATTGGTTTTAAATGTTTTCATTTGGATTTCTTTAACATTTTTCTCACCAAAATACCACCTCTTGTGAATAAATTATGCAAAAAAAATCTCAACGGAGTACCAAGGTATCAGCGATAACGGAGAATTGACACTGGCATCAATCACTTTAGAGCGAGTGGGCGATTGAGTGCGGTGTCGCGTTGCTCTGCGGTTATCGCCTACAAATTGATGTCGCCCTGGTGATTAACAACATGACTCCATGTCACAACCGACTTTTAAAAACGTTATTTTTCACGAACCTTATTTTTGTTTTTTTTGTTTTTGATACAGCAGCCCATCAAAAAAGAATCAATAACCAACAACAACAACTCACAAAATCTGCTGTAACGCGATGCTTTAGCTAAGGGTGGTAGGTAGTCCAATTACAAAATGTCACTAGTCACCACATGTTTAAAATGTTTTGCCATTCTACGATAGTAAAGGTAATTTAATATGTAAAGAAATTTCGAAATTGCACAAACCATTTTGTCTCTATTAAACTTAAACAGTAAGGAAGTAATACAGCTCATTTTAAAACGGGATGCGTTAAAAAGTAAACCCATGTCGATTATATCCGGTATCTGTTACGCGCTATTGTTCGCTTTGTTCGATTCGGTCGTGGTGGAGTTTGTTCATAAGGTCGATTCTCGGAAAGCCAGCTGCTATCCGCACCCTCTGTCGTCCTGGTATTTTCGGGATAGATTACAATGTCAATAGCCGTTGATCCATCCAGTCCCTTTCCAACGACATTCTTAGGACGCGTTTGCAACTGACATGGATTTAATGAGTCAGCCTTTGTCTTCTTTCTCAACAACGCTCAAGGAATTTTCCCAAAGAAATTTTCTGAGAAGTGCCCTCGTGAACAGATTATTATTTTCTACTTGAATTACTTTCGTTAATTTATAGTTTTTCTGAAGCCATTTACTGCCACATTGAAGACGAAAACTGAGAATAAAGCTGCTCGTATTTTTCTTCTGTTATCATTAGCATAATGCTATTACTACTATGATTAAACGTTTCGCTCTTTTGATCTGAGAATAGCGTTTCCACAAAGGGTAAAAGTTGGATAGTTATGGTTGTCGGCAGTTTGGAGAGCGACTTTTGAATAATACTCGAGTTTTTCTTATTCCAGTCTCTTATAACTCGACAAAGCCACGCCGCGCACACAAAGGAATGAAAGAAATATCGTCTACAATCCGCATCGCATCGCTACTCCCGATATATTGGAAAATATTTCTCTGCGAGTATCTGAATACATAAACACTGATATCATAAAAATGTATACTCCGTATATTTGACTGCTTTCGGAAAATAAAAGACATTGTTGCTTCTAGAATATAATTCATGTTCGTTTTATACACGTATGCTTTATATGGATTGAGAGACATTTTGAGAAATTGTTGTTAAATTTACTGGAAAATATTTTCAATAAAGACTCAAGTTAAGTACTGACTCATAAAATCCAATGAAGAAGCGATAAACCGGCAAAATTATTTAATGTCTTCACAAGTGTTGGTATTTTCGAATTATATCTAAATTGCTTTGTTCTATGTAATCCGTTCTAAGTAATCTGTCGTTTAGTCAAGGTGGATCCGTTCATAATTTAGCAGGGCCTGTGATTAAATTTATCTCCCCTTTGTAGCGTCCTTTTACACGATACAAAGGCAGTCTACTCCGGATATTTATTCTGTACGCCCACGGACGCTTTTTTTTCCTTTTTTCTTTCAACTTGCTAGAAATGGGCTTTTAAATCCTCTCTACGGGAAAATTGGAGGCAATTAAATCATTTGCAAGTTGTTAAGATAGGATCGGGGTCTGGATTCCATATATGTACGTATCACATGCTTCGTGCTTGGTCAGTAAAGGTCACCGGAAATCATATATCATACTGATGTTTGTTTTTTATGGGGCTTTGCTTGCGAATACGATTTCAAGGAGTAAAGCCTATATTTTGGTATTAATTATACATATTGAAATGTAAGAAAAGATTTTTAATTCTATTGAATTCTTGCATAATTCAGAATCTACACTAACCATCGATACGTATTAAGCAAAAGAAACACAGATCTCCGGTAGTTAAGTAAATCTTACGGAGAAGCAATTAAATTTTTCATAATTTATAGGCAATTCGTCGCAATAATTTATTCTCTCCGGGTGAACAGCATCGCGGCCGCCTATAAACGGTTCGTAATTATGTTTTTCTTCAAAGAATGTTTTACACAAATAAACTTTACGTCCGAAGATAACTTTTTTATTAGCTCACATGTTTTGGGGTTTCCAAGAGTTTATTTTGACTGCGTTCGATATAACTGCCTGGTGTTATTACAACGTAGGTACAATAAAAGCGTACAACTAATAGGCCTTTTTATAATACGAAAACGGCAGGCAAAATTGTATTACCATTGCCTCCGATGCACTAGTGATATAAGAAGTTGAGAATAGAAGGTAATGGTAATAAAAATTCTGCCATGCCGTGCCGTGCCGTTTGAATTATAAAAAGGCCCGATATCTGCCTCATCCGGAACTAGATAAAGCAATTTTGTTGAACATGCCATTGACACAGACCTTGTAACAGTTGTAAGATATTAGGAATTAAATTATACTTAATTATGATTAAGTTACACTCCGTCTATCAATGTTCTACCTCTTTGATAGTCGTGCTCTCCTAGTAGCTGAATCTAGTGACGTAATGACTAATGGTGATGGATGATTTGTTGTTTTCTGTTTAAAGTTGATAGTGATTAGTCGATTGTATCAGGAATTGGATAAAAAATAAGCTTGATCCAAAATGGTGATATGATATTATATATCTAAGCACAATTTGTCAATTAGTGTCAGTTACAGCATCATCCATAACATGAATAATATCTTCAATCAGAATGCTACGATATCCCTCCATGCATAAATGTTTGTGTAATATTTCGGAAGCCATGTTTCTGTAATACCCGTCTCGCTCTTACCAACCCACTTTTAATACCAGAGATTCTTTCTCTTTCTGTCACTGATATTCCATCGAGTTGTTTAGTGAAACAGAGGGAACATTTTCCTTTGCGATTTTATAACACTTTCGATTTAAAATTAAGAATCCATTGGGACGGTTAGATAAATGCTACTGTGAAGTTAATTAAACCAGTAAAAGATATTCAGCTTCAAATATATAAATTACAGGTTTTATCTATCGTTTTGTTTTAAATTGTATGAGTCAACATTTTCAAATCATTACTATGGTATTTGCCTAAATGCCGATAGTTGCACTAATATGAGGTCAGTCCGAAGTTTGACGTGTTGATTAGCTTTATGTGCAAAATTGGTGTTGCAATACCATATACCGATATTAACTGATTTGATCAAGTCACATGTGCAAACCTATAGAATCTTTAAGCAAACATATTCTGTTTGCATGACTTTACAGTTTACATTTCACACAACCATTTAGTGAGCTGTCAAGTGAGTGAGGTTCGAAATTTAGATTCCTCGACTACCTATTTGCTTTTGTTAGGAAATAATTTGTTGGCTTCTTTTACAATTCTGTTTGAAGCGGTATCTTATCTACCAGCATTTTATCTAACATTCAGTAAACGTTAGTAATATTTTAAAAGACCTTCGTTTCGTGTTCTACGTTTTTTAATCTTTATTTAATTTTTTTAAAGTACTTACGCGTTGGGAACTTTCTTTGAACTACTTTATTTTATTCTTATGGATATGTATAAAACTTGTTTTGAGGTATTTGTCTAAACAATAAATTAACAATGGTCTTTCATAATTTTGTAGATCAAACAACGAAAGATTTTATTTTGATTAAGTAAATATTTTTTCCCACACGGTTTCTGTAGTAATAAAACCAAAAAATCCAAACCTTTGTGAAAAAACATGACTAAATCAACAGAGTCTCGAACCAAACTCGAACGGAGGAGTTCGTCGAGTTTACTCACCCAACTCAACTCAGTATTCGTGTCGCACTGCCCCGCGCCGTACGTGTGTTAGCTATCTCGCTCCATTCTCACTTCTAACTTGATTGTGCAGTTGTAGTTGTAGTACTAACAGTGTTTCTCGTTGTTCGTAGGTGAATGGCCACTGGGATGCTAGTGAAGTGATGGTGCTACGTGCCTGTACCTTCAGTGTTTAGTGTACCAAGTGTTCAAGTGCTGGATGGATTGTGTCTTTTGGATTGCCAACGCGAATCATCGGTAGATCCAGTTGGGAACGGTAAGAACCCATTTCATTACCAATTTTTCAATTTAATTTTGAAATTAGAAAACTATTGTTATTCTATGTTTGAACATTGGTAGTCGTAAAACGTACTGGCCATTTACAAAGCCATAAAAAGGTCGGCCTCTACCGATTTCCACAGAGGACACCTTTTTCCACGTAACACAGGCATACCTACCTTAGCTATACGTACCTATATGTTATTTAGTTAAGTAGATAGACACGCATGACTTGCCGAAACTATTCTCATCAAACAATGTAAAAAAAGATGTTTTAAGACCACGTGCACGGCTTATACAACTCCTAAATTCCATTTTGCATTGAGATATTTTATGACATAATTTTGTAACATAAAAAAAACTCATCTGCTTTATCTTTTCATATCACATTTTTGATGTTTAGATAAGCTGTAAGTACACAGATAAAACGGAGTTAACTTTATTTGCATTGGCTCGACATATTTGCATGATTAATGAGTTTATTTGCACATTTAATACCTATTCGTTATCTATGTAACGCATACTTATAATTACAGCATGATTATTGAAGTTTAAATATACATAGCTGTCGGTCCCGGCTGTTGTTGATTGACTACAGTCGTTAAAACCAAGTCAGAGGCCACCGTGCGGTTTGATGGCCTCTGACTTGGATCTTCTTATATTTAAAATTGAAGGTCCTGACTCATCAACAACGCCCAGCTTAGATCCTTGTGCTTAGAAAGCTGAAAGGCACAAAGGTTCCTTTTATAACGGCCTAATAAAGGCCTTTGTATTCATAGCATTACTCATTTAACAGCTGTTTAGTTTTTACCAATTTTCTAACCATGTTATCATCATTACAGACCTTGTCACCCTCTTAACGGAGTACTTATTCTAACAATAGGCCATTTAGAAACATGTTCTATATGAAGTGGCGTGCTTATTGTGGTATAACACAAAACGCTTCGACCTCCTAGGCCAGTGTTACTAAAGGAGACTCAAGTCAAGTATAGATATATGTACTTAAGTATAGATTGTCCTTTTCTCTCACTATCAAAATGACAAAGTCTGCTATTTAAGTAGGTATAGATCAAAGTCTGTGTCGTTCTGATTCGGATCTTGCCTGTATAATCCATTCCAAACGATCTGTTTGATTACAAACCAATATGCTGTTGAAAAAAATTGCTTACCATCTTCTTCCCTTAGTAAATAATTTAAATTAACTGCAATAATAAGTTTGTAAAACAAACTTGTTCTTGCGGCCCGATAAATGTTATTCAATGTAAAAATATTTGCAGAACTAGTTTTGTGTCGGCAAAATAGCTTTGTATTGTTTTCATTGTAAAGTTCGTTTGTAATGGAGGTTAGATTCGATGCACCTATGTATTTACGATTTTTTTTCTTTATCGAAATTTACTCACGACTATAATCCCTGTCGGGGTAGCCAGAGCAGCATGCGGTTAACATGACGCCGCGTGTGACATACATCTATATTTTGAGGGTTATTTAATGAAAATTTAGTATCGTAACTTCCAAGCTTGAGTGAACGGAAAATGTACAATGAACCAGCTTCTACCTCTTTCTAGGCATACTGTAAAAGCCAAATTCAAATTAATTTATTACCAATAACTTAGTCTACGTTTACAAACCTGGGGATGCTACTTCCTTTTAAGCGAATCAAATGCTTGTGTAACCCTCTACCATATTTATAAGTTACTGTTTTAGACGGTATAGAAAATCCTTGTGCAGGCTTAAAAGTTTATAAGGCAGGTTAAAAAGTTGGGTGAAATTACAATATTTAAATTGCAAAGTTTTAAAATTAATAATTTTAGGATTACTAAAAGCATTAAGAGAGGGTGGGTGTAGGTACCTATATGTGGGATGCGACGGTTTCGTTGTATTCAAAAGATCTAAAAGTATTCTGACGATCTAAAAAGCGGCCGTCTCTAAACCGCTTTATGGCTACGTCTTTCTCCATTCGTCCTTGCCATGCCACTAACGTATCCACATTAACATTAAAGGAAATCATCCATCCAATAAAATTTTGGAAGCAATAAAAAAACAGCACTAAACACGCACTTAGCCCCGAAGAATTCTCAACACGTTTCTCGAGGGGAAAATAAATAAATTGTCAATAAACCAAAAACTTTTTATGTCGGTCCTTTCATGTAAGGTTGCCTGGGGTTCCATTGATACGATGAATAAGAAAACTAACGAACTGATAAGTCCTTAAATGTAATGTTCAAAATTCAAGGTCTTAGCTGACTTACGACTTTAGGACATCTATTATGTATTTTGATTTTAGGTTTTTTGAACTTTATGCGTTTTGATTTTTTTTAAATTTTTTGTGGAACTTTGAAAATACATTATGAATTGCTGTTTGTTTTTATTATTGAAATAATATAAATATGAAATGAATTTGTGATTGTGTTTAGTAAAAGGTACCTACAACTTTCGGGGTAGTCAATAACAGCTATTTACAATAGCTTTTTACTTATTACACTAATTGTGAACCTTAACGACTATCACAAAAGTTGTACCTTTCCATTTTCACAGTCACATTTAGGTAGATATATTAAACAAAGTCGAAAAAATGAGCACATTAATAGTAAAATATTTTTAAAAGTAACTCTGGCATTTACGATGAAACTTCCGTTTTCAATACTAAGTAATTAATTGTTCAAACATTGAATTGTTAGTAAAACAATTGCGAGAATATTGTAATACTGCGGTATGAGTTAGTATACAATTAGTCATACTACATGTGAATAGTTGAATATGTATTACGTACTTACGTGTTAACTAACAAAATATGTAAATTCATATCGTGAAATACCTAAAAAATTACAAATATCAACACTGTCTAGGGATTCAGGTTTAGCACTAGCTCATATGAAAATGTTATCCCTCCATAGTGTCTCACTCAACTCAAGTATGTTTTTCTAGCTTCTCAAACAGACCTCTTTTGTATGAAGAATCGTGCAATATCTCTAGACAGTGTTGATGTGTGTATTAGTTATTCCAAAATCAAAGTTTGAGGATGAAAAAACTCATCGTATTCAAATGCAGGGTCTCCCTAAGTCTCTTTTGTTTATTTTGAGGCGTCAAGGAGGGTCGGTTTTACTATTCGGCGCTGTTGGAAGCCCGGGTTCCGTCTATTACTTATTGAATAGGAAATCACCACGATACGCGTCCCTAAAGGGATTATTATGCCTTTTGTGAGATACTCGGTAACTGCAGTACTACCTATTGTATGTAGTGTATCTTATTTGATACAACTAGGTATGCACATACAATTGGTGGCAAGCAAACGGTTTGATGACATAAACATGAGCGTGTATCAGAGTCAATTTATGTATTTTTCTGTTCTATAGAAGGTATTTTTTGTAAAGTAGGTACATAATAAGTAGTATTAACAATGAGATCTTCGAATTCTTAGAAATCTTTCGAAAATTTGGTTATTTTTTACAAATCGGACTGTTATTACTTTTACTAGGAATAACGTGCCATTTTTGATTATATTTATAATTGAGTATTTTTATACAATTTCTGTATCCTTTTGAATTAAACAATCGCAATCAATATTTCAGTTTAAGTTTACATTAATTTATTATTTCTTTAGGTCGCAATGAACAATGACAAAATTTTTATATACCTACTATCTTTTTGTTTTGTAGGGTTCTGGTTAGTATACTTTTCCATGTAAAAAGGAAAGGAAAGCTAGTAAGTATATTATTACTGTAGTCACCGTTGCATTACAGTAAATAGAAAACATTAATATAAACAGTTATTAGAACTCATTAAATTACTATCGATACTTGCCGGTCTAATAAATAGTGTAATTATCAATAGTGATGGTGGGAAACAGTTTATTACATATAAAGGTCGTTAGTTCGTTTCTCTTTTTCTTTTTTAAAAGAAGAATACGAGAAAGACAAGGACAGACCGATAAAACTTGGGACTCGTTTTTGGTACCCTGACGTAATCTATAGGTAGGTAGTTCAAAGATCATTTTAACTTTTAAGTTTTAAAAACAATTTATAAAAGTTATTGATTTTGTTTTACCACTAATAGGACGTCTTAATAGTTTTATATTACAGCAGTGCAGTTGTGCAGGACACTTCAAATAAAACGTATTTTTAAATCAATCGAATCATTCATTCGCCATATTAATCAAAACGTCATGTTTTTAAATAATTGCGCAATGCCCCAATTATCACGCATTCGTGATTAATTAAAACTCAATTAAATAATGGTTATGTTATAATTATAACTATTACCAACAAAATGGCACTTGTACAAGTTCCCGTTTAAAGAGAATCAGTCCTTTTGCCAGATGTCCATAAGGATAAATTTTCTTTGTATCCAAATTCGAGTTAGACACCTTTTATCAATAACTCATCTACATCCGGCTAGATTCTGTCATTGTTTGATTGTCAATTAGACGTTAGAGCACGTAAGAGTAAATATTTCATCAAAAAGATAAGCAGATACTGGCTGGAGTGTTTATCAAGTTTTTATCAATTTGGATAAGATTTAATGGATTTCGCTTGTCATTTTTAAATGTCGGTTGTATTTGGGAGTATGAACGGTCAAGTTGATAGGTAAATTTACTACAGCGAAAGTAAAGTGGGGAACGGAGGTCTCGTTCCACAAAAAAAATTAAGGCGTAATTAAAAAAGAAACACTTTTAGAAGAGGCAACCTAAAAGTCAAATGTAAAATGTACAAGGGTAACAGAACAACAAAGGAGTGTTAGCAAATACCCGTCTCGAGCTCTTGCCGGATCGTATCGTCTGGCAACAGATAATCCCGATGATATTGCCCCGGGTCCTTTCACGCTCAACTTGTTATTAGCAACGGGATGAACGAACATCCCTTGAATATCCGTACAAATCAATTTACACTCACATACTTAAAGGAAATATTCATATACGATGCCTACGCAGGTTTATCTAATCTCCCGGTTCACACGTCTTTCCTTGTCTCGCATTTGGAAAGTTGTGAGAGGGATAATGACTCGTGGAATCGTATGAAAGTTAATGTACTGAACTGAACACGTGGGTTTAAAGACCTGAGAGGGAAAAGTTTGAGACGCAAAAAGCTTTTAACTTTAAAATTATATTGCAGCGACGCGACGCGACGACGCAGTTTAACAAATGTACACGGTTCACGATACACAAAGATTAATGTTTATTTTTATAGTAAAACATTTATTAAGTCTTGTTCAAAGTTCAAACTGTACGTGATCTGACATTTATTCCATTTTCATTCGATTTTCGAAGCGAATTCAGAATACCCTTTGCTCGCTGGTACAAAATAACTCTGCTTATAGGTTTTCCGGTATTGGTGGATCGAGAACCCAAAGGGCTTTTCGTTTCACAGTTTTACGCACAAAAACGCTCGGCCAATCTCATAAACGACGGGTAATCCGTGTTCTATGTACAAGCATGTATTTAGAGAGGGATTTGGCCCCTCTTTTCAAAGCAGTAAGGGTGCTCTGAATAAGCAGAGAGTAACAAATTTCACAGCCGCTGGATCCGTTATTGATTGGTTTAGTTTTTGTTACGTGCATCGGCTTAATTTTGATCATGTTACATTTTATATTCTTTTTATAGAGTACGTAACAAGAGGCATTAATTTTATCCATGACAAATATCACTAGAAATAATCTCTTCCGGCCATCTTGCCGCAGCGAGAGAGATTGTTAAAATATTTTTAAGTTACGTGCAAATGTTATAAATGTATTTGTGTATTCTTTTGATATATGTACATACAATTAAAATAGAACGTACAATAATAATTAACTGAAATAAAGACATCTTTATTTGTCTTACAGTTTAAATTACGCCGTCGGAGCGAGGCAGTAAGACTATATTTTATTGCTCCATTGTGTTGTAGTTCTCCAGTCTTAGAGAGCGTAATGAATACGGGGAAAATACTGTGTAATATAAAATAAGCCGTCCTAAAGCTGTGCTCTGTCACATATAGATTACGGACCGATCATTCACTCGGTAATCTGAGCTTGTCGCTCGTTTTATATTTTTATATTTACAATTCTGATATTACCCGTACCTATTAAGATAAGTAACATGTTTTGTGATATCAACAGCCGTACTTGCAAGTCATATTGTTCGTCTTTAGTATTTTTATTGGAAAGTATTTATTGATTCCGTCGGGGTGGCACGGAATTACTATACTTAAAGCAAAGGTGGCGATCAAAGGCTTTATTATCAGTACTATTATGATAATTGTGCATCCACAGACTTCAACTCCGTGCTCTTGTCTTATTACATTTAATATTGTTATTACTAGCATTGTTAACAAATTTTATACTCTCCTTATGAGTTTAATACGGATAAACTCAAACTTACATATATTTTCGTAAAAAATACTGCTATTCACTCTCTCAAATCATACCCTATAGATAGGCTTTCAGTCAACATTTGCAACTGTCTCAAAAGAGGTTGACTTGTATTAGTTTTTTTTTGTTATTTTGTTTTAGGGAATACACACTACATTATGAAGCTGAGAAGAACATACATTATCTACTATTACACAATGTCTATAACATAAATACTCATGGTTACACGCTACAGAGTCTGGCAATATTCCACCGTTGAACGTATTAGCACTCGATTTACGCTCACTATTACATTAAGTATCGACGGCAGCTTAAAGTGGTGTAATTTGAGCGAGTAGCAGTGATTTGTGACGCTAGTAGTTCAAAATTACTTATAGAGGTTTGGTAATGAAGAGTTCATGATGCTTATATACTCCGCGTCACAGGCTGACGGAAAGCGGTTATTATTATTACGCTATTTTAATACAGCTTATTGCCTATCTAATTTGGTGGGATTATACTGTACGTATTACCCTGCCAAATTAAATTAAACCTGTGTGATAGTGAAAAACTATACATCACTTATCGCATTTATTTGGAATTCTCGTTGAGGTTTTCTATAATTCTACGTGAAATGATAGATCAGTTGTGTGACTGCGATACACATCTTTTGAAACTCTGCAGTACGGTAGGAATTAACAATTCTCTTCATAAATTAACAATTTCTGTTCTGTTAGTAATGTTAGTATGATTTAAATTACGCATTTTCCTAAGTATGTATTTCAATTTTAGAGATTTCAATTTTATGACAAACTATAGCGACCCGCGTAATAGTTGTTACGTGTTGGGAATTTAGAGACAAAAAGTGTCAATGTCCATTAGTTTCGGAGGTTACCCCGTATCTCCGAACTTTAAAAAATTACCTATAATTTAAAATATAAATTAGTTATCCAGTGGTTATCCTGCACAGATATAGTGTAAAAGTATAATTTATGCATAAATTGCGAAGTTATTGTGAAGTTATTTATGTTTAGTTTAGTTGTATTATGATTTATGACATGTCAACTTTAGTGTGGTAACACATAAACATAATATATTTTGAGAGGTGGGTGGGTATGTATTAGTAATTCTGTGGTTATGTTATATTAATGTATGATAGAAACATTGAGCGACTGGGACGTGTTTTTAACTCCCGATAACAAAGATGGGTGTTATACGAGTACTTTACGAGTACTTTTGATGAGTGTATCTGTGTGTTTGTCTAAACGAGTGAACCGATTTTAATGCGATTTTTTGTTTGAAAGCTGACTTAATCGAGATGGTTCTGAGCTATGTATGATTAAAATTGGTTCAGCAGCTTAATACCTAGTTATAGATGATGAATGTTGTGTGATAATTTTTTTAAAAATTTTACAACTACCATATTTTTGCTGAAAGACTTCTAAGACTTCTAACTTCTAGATACAATTTTCTTTACCTATAACATTCGAAGTAATGTAAGTATGTTTAATTTGTAAACATGTTTGTCTGTATACATTCATTATTAAACAACATACATCGTTTAAGTAAGTATAGAACCAAATAATTGTATGATATTGAGAGGTTATCGTGGCCGACAGTTATTAATATTCGTAAACGCAGATAAACGGTTAATGTTTGTTAAACATTATTATTTTGTAGCGTAATTACTTTTTAAATTATCAACGGAGTATTAATATTAAATAAGGTTATGTTTGTTCTCGGGTCATGGGTGTATGTGTCTGTCTTTGTGTGTTCCAAGGGACCCACGACACAAGGGAAAACCGTAGAGTGGGCCTTTGAGTGTGTAGCGCTTATTTATTTATTTTATTTAAGGTATTGAAACGTTTTGTAGCATATTTAGGATTTTAAGATGTGAATCAAACGTAGCTCTGTAACTAGGTGGGGTGACGATATTCGTAAGGTAGCGGGCAGTGGTTGGAGGAGGAGACCTGATGACCGAGCTCAGTGGCGTGCCATAGGAGAGGCCTATGTCCAGCAGTGGACTGACACAGGCTGATGATGATGTGAATCGGCCCAGTAAACTGAATAAGTTTTCCACTGAACATAGATCAATACCGAAAAAAATCTCTATCAGCTGATCAGCCTTATAATGAAAATTCAATTATTTTTTCCAATTTTAATGGGTTCCTTTGGGAAAGTTGTCTAGTTCCATAGGGAGAATAGCTCCCTTAAGTCTTGCCGCTAATTTAAAATCATGCCATATACGATATATATATTCATTTGTTTTTGTGTGAATTGGGTTCGGTCTTACGAACGTACCTATAAGTACCTACATAGGCAAGTATTTACATAGTTCTTAAAGGAAAATTCCACGCGTAAAGATTGTTTTCGAAGATATTTTATAATTTTTGACACCACACTTTTATTCTTATTCTCAATATTAACGAATGAATTTTGTTTTATCCTTTTTCATACATTATTTTAATTTTAATTTTCCATACTTAATGTTTTTGTTTACGTGTGCAATAAAGAATTTATTCATTCATTCATTATCTCATGGGCGAGTGAGTAAATATCATACTACATTACAAAACCGCCGCTTCTGTCCGTCTGAACACGATAAACTCAAAAGCTACTGAACGGATTTTCATACGGTTTTACCGATGGATGGAGTGATTTGAGAGGAAGGTTTGTGTTTATAATTTAAACACAAAATTCCGACAAGAACGAAGTCCAGGGTGGGGAGCTAGTTTCAGAATAAAAAAAACAAATTACTTTTCCCCTAGTCTACGACATCCCATTGCAGGGTGTAGTCCTCCCCGGAATTTATCTATGTTTTAAAGTAAAATGACGTCAGCGGACTGTAATGGTCAGTGGCTACAGAACTAAGGAGTTAGATAATCTGCTATTAGGTATCCATCTCGTCTTGAGGATTAGCCGTCGGCTCGTGTTAGTCCATACTAGTGCCAGACTGACTGAGCATTAGCGCCTGTCAACTGGCAGACCCTGTACCGGATTGGCAAGGACAAGATTAAGATGGATTACTCTGTGGGAATATGAAAAAATATATTTTTGAAAATTTAAAAACATTTTATTATTATAAGATGGGTTAACTCTTGACCTCAATCTTGACCATAAGGTCAAAGATGAGGTCGACGATGGAGCGAGTTAACCCAGAAAATGCCTATAAAGGCACTGGTACTCCCACGCACCGACGGAACACAGCAAGCTGTTTGGCGTCGGACTTCGGTAGGAGGGTGGTCGCGAACCAGACGGCCCTTTACAGAGCCTACCACACCGCATGAGACCATAGGACGA
Organism: Aproaerema taeniolella; assembly: GCA_949987775.1. Taxonomy (NCBI): domain Eukaryota; kingdom Metazoa; phylum Arthropoda; class Insecta; order Lepidoptera; family Gelechiidae; genus Aproaerema; species Aproaerema taeniolella. The sequence continues at coordinate 11,840,503 of OX465261.1, read as the reverse complement.
CACCTCAGATTCAGAAAAAAATGAAGTGTCGTTGCCTGGGATGGATTACTAGGAGGCAGGTCTCATTTGTGTTTCCTTAGTCGCCTCTTACGACACCCACGGCAAGAGATGGGGTGGTGTTATTCTCAACCCATCACCACACGGTTAAAATTAAAAAAAAATCTAAAGATCCCATTAATTAAAATTTTAAAAAAATCTAAAGATCCCATTAATTAAAATTTAAAAAAAAATCTAAAGATCCCATTAATTAAAATTTTAAAAAAATCTAAAGATCCCATTAATTAAAATTTAAAAAAAAATCTAAAGATCCCATTAATTAAAGAATCGGGAAATTGGCAAAGTCATTTAGGTCCGTAGCTTCAGGCTGGCCGTTATGAGGATCACAGTGACAGACATCAAGATTACATTATCAGAAAACGTTAGGACTTCCAAAAGCATCCACGATTCAGCTTTGTAAACTTTTGTTATGGGGTGACTTTATATTAGTTAGTAAAACTTAAGGGGGTGCATGGGGTTAAATACTCTCTTAAGGCCAATGATGATGATGAGGGGGTGGGGGGGGATTGAACAGCTTTCCCCAAAAAAACCATTTTCTTTTTCACGTTTTGTGCACCTCGTACTCGCCTTACTTTGTCCAGTCTGTCTTGTTAGGTCTGCTGTAAGAAATTTCTACCTAGAAATAAGCAGTGCCTGTTGTGTTGCCTCTCTCTTTGTATGTTTCTTTTTATATGTCTAATTGTCTATTGTGTACAATAAACAGTAAATAAATAAATAAGCAGATTCACATCCTTAATTTACGCTTACTATAGTCACCCAATACAAGTACAGAGAGTGGGACACAAACATATACAAAGACAGACACAACCATACAGACCAGAGAACAAACATCTGCTTCTTACAAAAATGTTAGCCTCGACCGGGAATCGAAACCAAAATCAGTCGATTCAAAGACAGCGTAGCGTTACTATCCACTAGACCAGTGTTTTTCAATCTTTTTGAATTCGCGACCCCTTTGGATCATATAAAGTTCTGGCGACCCCCGAAGGTCTCTAAGACCCTGTTAGGCTAAATCTATGTACTACTTCGACGATTTTAAAACACATAATAAAAGAGTTTGCCGCGGGGTAGACGCGGAAAGCGGTGAGAGGCATCATTATACAGGCACAGCCTTTTCACTGAAATTGTCTTAGTTTAGTGTAAGATTTACAAATTTTAGTCTTTTTCTTTTACCTGCGACCCCCCGAGTAAGGCTTCACGACCCCCCTGGGGGTCGCGACCCACAGATTGAAAAACACTGCACTAGACCAAACCGAAAACCAAATAAACAATGCATTTATTCAACCTCACTCCTTATGTACCACGTCACAAGCAATACTTCCATCGTAAAGTGCACCTCTCGTACCGGGGATACTCGGTTCGAATCTCGGGCAAGACGCCAAGTAGCACGGCTTGCCCAAACCCATAAATCTCGGCGTTTATACATTCGCCAGAATAGCTGATTATACCATCTGTCAAAATTTTATACCCACACAATAGTTCGTGTGAATTTATAAGAAAAACAAAGCTGATGAACGGTGTTTCGTTTTGTGTAAAGATGCAAATACTACACAGTGCTTTGTTTGGCTTAGTAGTGTAAAACAGCTAATCCTAATCAAACCTACAGGTTTTGTGGAAAAGTGTTAACCTAAAGCATTAAGTACCTTAGGTAAACAGGGCTTTAGGTAAATCTCTTTCAACCTCTCGGTTGCTAAATCGGTCCATGAAAAAAATTTTGAGTTCCTATACAAACTTCATCAGCATATAGCGCATTTTGTATGGGAGATCAAAATTTTTTTTCGTATTATGAACTATGTTCCTTGGAAAGTTGTTCAGTTTCATGGACTGATTAACCACTCGAGAGGTTGAAACAGAGGTACCTAAAGCCCTGTATATTTTGTAGGCCCATATAACAGAAGGTGGCTCAAGTCTTGATTATTACTTAGATATTGATTGTCTCTTTCTCTCAATATCAAAATGACAAAGACGACTACTACTTCCGAAGTATAGATCCACAGTATAGATCAGAGTCTGAGCCGCGTTCTGTAAAAACGGACCTTAATATCTGTCTTTTTAAGAGTGTTTGTTAGTTTGTTCTTCGATGCTTCCTTATTTTGAAGGTATAATCAAGTACGTGGTGAATTTGACTATTAACTTTAGTCCTTTGACCTTGTTTAATCGACTACAGCCAGGACCTACGACTTAACGTGCCATCCGAAACTCGGAAACGCTACTCTTGATAAATTTCCACTTCGGTTACCCTTCAGGTTCCCTGCCTCTGTGTACGTTGCTTTACCTCACTGATCGGTTCCGATTAGCGAGCGCCACTGGGCTACGAGCTCTTCATTTATGTGACATAGGCTAGTTATTGACGTACAGAGAGCTACAATAATCGAGAGATAGATTTACTCAGCTATGATCATCATTTTAGCCAACATTAAGATCGACGGCCGGTTTGGTCGAGTGGTAGTGACGCTGCCTCTTGATCGGCGGGTCCTGGGTTCGATCCCCAGTCGGGGCAAACATTTGTGTAAAAAGCAGATGTTTGTTCTCGAGTCTTGGGTGTTTGTGTTTGTCTTTATGTGTGTTCCAGGGGTCCCACGACACAAGGGAAAACCTTAGTGTGGGCCTTTGAGTGTGTATCGTTTATTTTTTATTTTTTTATTTACAGTAAATAAGCACGGAAATGTAATTTAAAACCATCTAATAAGTTCTAACTCCGAAGTTGCGAAAGCAAATGTCGTTAATATGATAAATGGATGGCAAAGAATTTAATTTGATTGAGTCAATCCGCCATTGTAAATCGCTTGCAATAAAATTGATTGATAGATTACAGAACAGTGATGGTGTGCCAACTTTCAGTTAGCGAGAAGGATATTTGGTGACCGTCACCCGACTTGAAATTATTTGGCTAAACTTTAGGGGGTGATCGTTCCCATGAAACTGAACAACTTTGCCCAAGGAACACATCGTGAACTGCGCTCAAAGAATGATAATATTCTCCTGGTGCCCCTTTCTCGGTCTGGGTACTACAAGGATTCTTTTACTTTAAAATCTACAAGCCTATGGAATGAACTGCCGTCTGATGTCCGTCACTCTAAATCTCTCACTATTTTCAAACACAAGCTTCGTGAGCACTTACTTATAAAATCTAAAACTTGCAACTGATTACTTATGTTGTATATATTTATGCTTGCATATGTATTTATGTATTATTTATGTACTTTTCATTAATTTATTTTGTGTATATTTATTTTATTCGAAAACTTTTATATCTTTATTACTTATATATTACTTGATCTGCGCACTACGCTTCAGTCTTTTTAAAATGGTTCCTTTCAGCCAAAGGGTTGTCTGGAAGAGATCACTTTTAGTGATAAGGCCGCCTTTTGCACTAATGTAAATTTTCCATAATGTTTTTGTTTACGTGTGCAATAAAGAATTTATTCATTCATACATACTAAAGTCTGAAAAAAAAATCTCTAAGGTAAATGAGCTGATCGCATTTTTTTTCATATTCCGTCCTATTTTACTTGGGAAATTTTTTTCGGTTTCGTGATCTGATTCGCGTCCTTAATTTTCGCTTATATAATTTAAATTCACCCCATAGATATATGAGCAGTTTGTTTTCTCGCCATAAAATTAAGAAAGAAAGAAAAACAAATCAAGATGACGTTAAAAGAACCTCGGGATTTAAAAAAAAAGTTGAAAATGCACACAGAGACGAGTCAACAGTTTAAATACCGGGTGTGAAGGCGAAAATTAATTAATTACAGTTACATATTAAAGCTGACTTAAAGAAACATGTAGCAGTGCCCAAAATATACATAGTAAAGTATACCTAGTAACGCTTTGCTTCTTGCTTAGACCTTTTTCTGTAAAAATGTAAAAGTACACTACGATTAGGCAATACGAAGATGAAGTTGGATTTAAAATTTTATAAATATGAAATTGAAACTATAACAAGGTAAACTATAAACTAACCATCTTTATACAACTACAGTTTTATGAAATTTAATGACCCAAAATGGACTTACTTAGTTATTAACTAAAATAACGTTTCCTACCGTAGACTGTACTCGACTAAAAGCTCTTACAAAATCGTATTAAACGCTGCTTAAAGTCTACCAATCCTATTACGGGCGAGGCCCAAAAAGAGCTGGAAAATAAAGCTCTTTGGAAAAGAAACTTAAAACAAATTTTACGTAGTTTTGTTCAAGAATACGATTACATAAAAATAAGAAGAACTTCAAAGAAAATTGTCGAGAATTCACAAGAAATGAGACGAATTTGGGAAGTTTTATTTTGCGTGTGCTTATTTGGTTTGGGTAGTTTTGCGTGTTTTAAATTAACTGTTTTTGCGTGTTTTAAATTTGTTTTAAGTCTAAGTTTTAAATTTAGACTTTAAATTAGCTAACTAGCGACTTGGGGGTGATTCTCCTCATGAAACTGAACAACTTTTCATAGAAAACCATAAGAAATCCGAAGGCAATCTTTTTGATTGAAGAGACGTTTTTTTTTCATATTTCGTCCAATGTTCCTTGGGGAAAGTTGTTCAGTTCTTTAGTGGGCTGATTTACTCCTTTATTTTCGCTAACTACTTTAAAGTCACCCAATATTGCGCTTCACTTTATTTGGGATCTTGAATGCTTACATCTAAATCTATAATATAAAAGGCAAAGGTGATTGACTGATGTATGGGGGTTCAAAGTTTGTATGGAGAAAACAATTTTTTTTGGACATTTTCACTCGAAACTTCGTCAAGATATACCTAGAAGCAAATAAACGCACTCATGTTTCGCGATTTTTCGAAAATCATCCCCTAAGGGGTCAAGAATAGGGTGACTAAAAGAGGTCTTTGCGGGAGCGAAGCCGTGGCAAAAAGCTAGTTCATTTATAAGTGGTATATATTTTCTTAACTGAAAACTGAGTTTGATAGACTAAACTGACAAGACATGCTTAGAAATTACCTAACAAGTACAAAATAATAAAAAAATAACAGTTCTATAATTACAAGCCTTCTAAATAGAAAACTTACTTAAAATATTGGACCGACGTATTTTTTTTCTCAAGGTTTATAAAAAGAATTTGCATGCAACTAGGTAGTTGTTAGTAGGTCGGCAGTCACAGTATTGTAGCAAACACGAATAAAATAAGGACTTATTTATAAAATAAGGACGACAACATCCCGAGTCTGAATCTAACTTTGGAAAACCTATGAAAAATCGAAGGCATTTCCTGCTATTCAAGAACAGCCCCTAGGTGTATATGTATAAGTGTTAGGTATAATATTTTTACTAGCGTGTGGATGTCTGTCTTATCTATTGTGAGACAGAAAAAGAATGGATGTTTTAGCATTTTGTATTCTCGTCGGATATAAAGTAGCAATCAATCTTGAACCGCAAAAACTTATCTACATGTATGTATGTAAACACTTTATTGCACATAATAAAATTACAAAACAAAAGAGATGGATACAAAGAAAACTATGTACAAAGGCGAGCTTATCCCTTAGAGAGATTTCTTCCAGCTAACCCTCGAGAGAAATGAAAGGAGACTAATCGCAGGATCGGCGTACTTGCGCAATAAGGAATTTTAACGAATAATATCTACTTTAACGCTACACTAATTATATTGATAATATGTATTATCAATATAATATCAAATATATAAATAAATATAATATATACAATATACTATATAAATATGACTACGTACCTAATGCATATATGATTCTATATATTATTATTACTGCTCAATTGTTGTGCCCAGTGTTTTCTTAATGCTAACTTAAAGGAGTGAATGGAAGGAGCTTTCCTAATTTCTTCCGGCAAGATATTCCATAAACGTGCCGCCTGTACAGTGAAAGATCGAGTATTTAAAAGCTTGCAAATATAATACATATTCTTTTGCTACTATATTATTATGGGATGACTTTAAATTAGTTAACGAAGCTTTATGAGATGTTTTCTACCCATGAAACTGCAACCTGACGGTTTGGTTTGTGGTTATCTTCTGATATGCATTATTTGGATTGAAGTCGGTTAACTCTTACGTACAATTTATCTTACAATTATCTTATTCTTATATAAGTTTACGTTAGTAAAAAAAATTACTTAACTTTACAATATTTATTTCACATTTTTTTTTATTATAAGATGGGTTAACTCTTGACCTCAATCTTGACCATAAGGTCAACGATGGAGGGAGTTAACCCAGAAAATGCCTATAAAGGCACTGGTACTCCCACGCACCGACGGAACACAGCAAGCTGTTTGCCGTCGGACTTCGGTAGGAGGGTGGTCGCGAACCAGACGGCCCTTTACAAAGCCTACCACACCGCATGAGACCATAGGACGACACCTCAGATTCAGAAAAAATGAAGTGTCGTTGCCTGGGATGGATTACTAGGAGGCAGGTCTCATTTGTGTTTCCTTAGTCGCCTCTTACGACACCCACGGAAAGAGATGAGGTGGTGTTATTCTCAACCGATCACCACACGGTTGATCACGAAATATAGAATACTGATGTCATAGTATAGAAGAATCAATTATAAAATTGGAACTTACTCAATAATTCAAAGGTCATAACACTCATAACGGATAAACTAAATACTAAAGTAAATACAGCTAGCCCACGACCATGTTTGTATACTATGTGTTAAAAAAAAAGAGCATTAAAGGTGAACAAATAATTCCAAGCAGTATTTAAAATGCGCCGCATCGCAATACGTCGGAACCATCAACATCCATCGCGCTGCCCTGCAATTAAAGCATTATTTATGAATGGTGTTTAACAAAAAGAATTTTAATTAAACAACGGCCTTATTTTCTTACAAATATCAGCTGCGGTCGAAAGGTTAATTTGAATCACATTTAACACCTAATAGTCAATTATGTAAATATTTTAACTCTAAATTACGGTATTTAGTTATGTAAAGCTATTTAATAAAGTTGATTGATTTCGTCAAGAATGATAATTATTATTATTCTTATAGTATTGTAGCGATCAGGCAGTTTTCAGTGGACGAGATGATGCAAAAGTATAGGTATGTATATGGAGTGATTTTAAATTATTTAGTTTGCAAAAATTCAGGATGTGAGTCAGCCCATATACCTGAAAAACTTTCCCCAGGAACATAGGTCGAAATATTGATAAAACGACTCTTCTTTCAATTTTTGCGATCAGCTGATTAGCCTTTTTATGGGAAGTAGATTTTTTTTAAATAGCATATAGGTTCCTTGGGTATAGTTGTTCAGTATCATGGGAATAATCACCCCCTAACGTTTCGCTAACTGATTTAAAGTTACCCCATATATAAGTACCGTTGCTCTCGTATAGATAGGTCTTTTTAGCCATCAAGGAACATGTTTCTGATACACAGTTAAGACTATTAAGGCTGATGAGAGCACATCACACTTGACACTGTAGAGATGTGTGTATTGTTCCTATTCCGTTCGCAAATGAGCGAAGATGGCATGCTTAAAGATGAGTGTGAGTTGCACTTGAGTTTCATAGTTAGATAGGTTATTTTGTTCAAAAGGATGAGGCGATGAATAAACACAATGTGCTTGAAATTATATCCTGGAAGCCAACAGTGACCCCAGAAGTTAACTATGCAACAAATTAACCATAATCTCCTTCTAAAACGCTGGAATGTTAGTAAATTATTCCTTTAATACGCTCCTCGAATAAAGGGAGCCGGCGCTGTACCAGGCTAGCATAAGCACGCGCGTCATAAAAAAGTTACGAGGAGTTATCAAAAGGGCGCAGTAACATAAAACCCGGCGTCGTCGTCTGAGCCATAAACTGCCCGGTGCTGCACCAATCTCCCGGCGGCCATGCCTTCCTGGTCCATATACCTTATTCATTTGGATGACTTTTCTCAGGAGTCAATATAACGATTCAGAGATAAGCATTTTTATTAATGCAGCAGGCCTATAATAATTAAAAATTGGTCAGTCATAGACAACTAATAAAGTTGGTCACTGATTAGCATGTCGTCCGTAGTACACATGACAATTTGACCCTTTTATTGACCCACTTAAACTGTAATGTGCTACAGGCCAGCTGGCATATTCTACGTACATGTTATTATGGCACTAATGTCTCACAAATTTCCGTTTTCCTTGGTGGGTTTACTAAATCAACTGCATTTTTTTAAAATTGCAGATAATAAAGTTTTTTTAAGAATTAGAGACTCAGGCCCTTATAACAGAAGGAGACTCAAGTGTTGTTCGATACTTAATTATTGACAGTCTCTTTCTCTCACTGTAAAAATTACAAAGATGTCTGCTAATCAAGTATAGATCAAGACTTAAGTCTCCTTCTGTAATACGGGCCTTAGTGTCTTTGTTAAGTATACACTTATATACAAATATATACGTTTCTTGAAGACACGTCAGTATAATGTTATTCTTTGTAGTTGTAAATTGTAGTAAATGCGTTGGTATTATAGAGCTGAGTTTATATTACGCTTTGTGAGAGTAACCTAGCTTATCTACAACGTTTTATGACTGTTTTACGATTATTACCACTTTGAATTGGTTATAACTTCGAAGGATATGAAATTCTATAACAATTTTAAATGGACGTGTTCATTTAGTATGTGTAAGTATAATTCTACCGAATTTCGACGCCAAACAGCTTGCTGTGTTCCATTGGTGCGTGGTGGGAGTACCAGTGCCTTTATAGGCATTTTCTGGGTTAACTCGCTTCATCGTCGACCTCTTCTTTAATAAAATATAAAAATATATATATATATAGTATATCGTGAGGCATCCTGTTAATTTTAATAGTCACAGTCATTAATTTCGCTTATATTTATCTTTATTATTATTTGAGAATGTCAATCGTGGATATGTAATATGTATTGAGTCTTATATGAGTAATACACAAGGACATGTTATTTGGTGACACATATTGAATCACGATTCCTCAGATGTTATTCTTCTTTTGTTACGCCCCTGTTTTCAATTTGTGTCTATTGATTACAGCATGAAGGTTGTTGATAGGTACATTTGTAAACCTTTGATAGAATTACATAAGTACATGAATATGTATTGTATAGGTACTAAACATAACCAAACCCGATTTGTCCGTAACGATATTTACTAACGTTTCTCAAGTTGACTACATATAGTATTTTTTTACGTTTTTATATAATTGATACATTTTTAATAATTTATATCCCACACAACACCCTGACAAAGAGGTCACATACTATAATTAGAACTTGGGACAGGGGCACTAACTGTATCAATGAATTGGTTTTGAACACTTCAGGGCACTTAGATAAGTTAGTTACAAAGCGAAGTGCGATGCTCGCTGCTGATGCGATCTTTAACTTGTGCTTGAAGGGTTGGTTCGGTAGATGTGGTGAGAGTAGAGTGTAGGATGCTGACAGGTGTGTTTGTTGCAGGGCTACAATGGTGTGTGCGGGCGGTGCGGGGCGGGCGGGCGCGGCATGGCGGCGCCAATGAGGGAGGGCGCGCCGGCCGGCGGAGCTCGCCCCGCGCCCCACGCGCACC